>CM055117.1:534644977-535877486 GCA_029206835.1 Rana muscosa | reverse complement strand
ATATATTATCGAATCCGGTAGAAATATTTTCGAATTTGGTTGATATATTTTCGAATGTGACCGATTTTTCTAATTCGGTCGAAAACGAAACAAATTCCGAAAACAAATTTAACGAAACAAAATTAATTAATGAATTAAAACGAAACAAAACAAATTTTTTCCTTTTGCACATGTCTATAAATGATATTGGGTCTGGGATCAAAAGTAACATTTCTGTCTTTGCAGATGACACCAAGCTATGCAGTGGAATGACGTCCTTACAGGATGTTTCCCATTTACAAGCCGACCTCAATGCTCTGTCTAATTGGGCGACTATGTGGCAGATGAGGTTTAATGTTAATAAATGTAAAGTTATGCACTTGAGGCTAAGAATATGCATGCAGCATACATACTAGGGGGAGTACAACTGGGGAAATCTGTAGTGGAGAAGGATCTGGGGGTTTTGGTAGATCATAAGCTCAATAATAGCATGCAATGCCAAGCTGCGGTTTCCAAAGCGAGCAGCAAAGTCCTTTCTTGTATTAAGAGAGGTATGGACTCCAGAGAGAGAGATATAATTTTCCCCCTGTTCAAATCATTAGTAAGACCTCATCTGGAATATGCAGTTCAGTTTTGGGCCCCAGTTCTCAAAAAGGATATCGGGGAACTGGAGAAAGTGCAGAGAAGGGCAACCAAACTGATAAGAGGCATGGAGGAACTCAACTATGAGGAAAGATTAGAGGAACTGAATTTATTCACTCTTGAGAAGAGGAGAGTAAGGGGGGATATGAGCAACATGTACAAATATATAAGGGGTTCATATAGTGAGGGAGGAGCGACGTGCTGACGTCACGACATACAAACGAGTCCCGGAGTGAACGGGCTGTCTTAGCCGGCCGGCTATCTTATACCACACGCCTTATATTTGCGACTGACTGTAAGTGCGTTTCTTTTGTTAATAAACATTGTTATACCGGATTTACGCTATGGTGGCTTTCTTTCCTTTTGCATCATAACATTCGTGGCATATGGAGAGGATTGGCGTTGAATCCTGGAGGAAAGCTGATAGAGATATAGAGACCCTGGCAGGGGAATAGCCATCTGTTTATATTGATCCCTGAAGGGATCATTTGTTCTGGTAAGCGGCAGTATTAACTGGTGGTGGTGGAACCTTTCTCTATCAAGCATTCGGCACTTTTCATAGGGTGTTCTGTGTTTGAAGTCACCAATTGTTGAATGAGAAGATTTGTATCTGCACTACATGGTCATCTTTGTTTTCAGGATTTTCCAGCTTTATATTGTATTTTATTTTCTTATACAGGACTTTGCTCTTTTTGTTATTTGTTCAAATGTCTGGCAACAGTCGGGACTTCTAAATATAGTTGTCAACATTTACAATAGAGACTGAGCCCTGTGTACACCATTTTTGTATCATTTAGTGGTGGAATATATTCAAGTGTTGCACAGCTTTATTTTTCCAGTACTATTTTATTGTGTGTGCAGGGGCGTAACTAGAAATCACAGGGCCCCATAGCAAAATGTTGTATGGCACTCCCCTGCAAACAGCCCCCCCCCCCACAAAAAAAATGAACTAATGCAATTGAACAACGGATTACCACACCCATGTGGCACATTACCCAGGCAATAGCTTATAGTAATTTCGAACAACAAAGTATGCAGTATACTGTATGCAGCTCCTGAAGGACACACATTGCTGACCTCCATGCCTTCTAACCAATTTCTGTTCTGATTAAACTTATGTGTAAATACAAGACAAATAAGGGAGAAATAAGACAGCAATGATGAACAGTGGCCCTAATGGTAGTTTGATCAAGTTTATTCTTAAGGTCTTAGGAACATCTGCACCCTTGAACCTGCCATTGCCCCCCCTCTCTTTGTGCCGAAATGATCCTAATGAAAAAATTGAGCAAACATTTTCTTCACAAAAATAGCAAAACAGTGCAAAACAGATGACAGTCTTCCACTCCCTTCCTACCTCCTGTCCAGACTCCAGAGCCTCCTCATGTGCCGAAAACAATGTCCCTTCACAGGCACGTTTGAGCTTTCTGCCCCCCCCCACTCTGCTCTCTTCTCCTGCCTTCTGCTGTATGTGGCTGTGTGTGTCGGGACATTGTCGTACTCACAGGGAACGGGAGGCTTAACAGTAAACATACATTCCTCATCCTCACTGCAGGGGTGGATCCAGAGTCTTGTCTCGGGAGGGGCACTGCCAGAAAATACGTTTTTTTGCAGGCAATTTATTTGGGAAATGGCTGGTGTTAGCGCTTCAATCATCACGGCACCATGGTTGTTTTGGTGTCAGGATGATTGTAGCGCATTATTTCTATTATTACATTGTTATAGAAAATTAAACCATAATGCAGAATCAGTGGAAGCCCTGGGTGTGTCACTTGCCACCGTCGCCTGCCACCAGATGCAGATTGTCACTTGCCACCGCCGCCTGCCACCAGATGCAGATTGTCACTTGTCACACGTTGCAGATTGTCACTTGCCACGTCACCTGCCACAAGTTGCGGATTGTCACTTGCCACAAGTTGCAGATTGTCCACTTGCCACGTCACCTGCCACACACTGCGGATTGTCCACTTGCCCCGTCACCTGCCACAAGTTGCGGATTGTCACTTGCCACAAGTTGCGGATTTTCACTTTCCACGTCACCTGCCACACGTTGCAAATTGTCCACCTGCCACGTCACCTGCCACAAGTTGCGGATTGTCCACTTGCCACGTCACCTGCCACAAGTTGCAGATTGACACTTTCCTGCTAAGGTGTGGAATGGGGATTGTCACTTCCTGTGTTCCAGTTTGAGTTAGGCAGCAGAGAGATGCCTGTACAGTAAGTGAGGGCGGAACTGCCGGTATGCAGGGCGGGCGCCGGGCGGTGAGAGATGATGTCATCTCTCTGCTCCGCCACCTGCTGATTGACCAGTTCACCCACCGAGCCTCCCAGCTGGCAGCTTCCCGTCCGCTCTCTCACCTGCCTGCCGAGCTGCCCAGCTGCATCCGCTCGCACAGTCAGTGTGACTGTGCGAGCGCTGAGCGGACGGGCAGCTCGGTGGCTCACCCAAGGTGCCGCCCGCACAGTCACTTGTACGCCGACTCCCCGGGCCCCACTCGGCTGCGGGCCCCATAGCGCCCACGTGGGAACCCGGGTTCTGCACCAGGGGACATGTATCAATCCAAAAAAAAGTTTTAAAAACGGCCGTTTTTCGGGAGCAGTCATTTTAATGATGCATAAAGTGAAAAAAAAAAAGTCAAATATTCCTTTAAATATCGTACCTGGGGGGTGTCTAAAGTATGCCTGTGAAGTGCCACGTGTTTCCCGTGTTTAGAACTGTCCCTGCACAAAATTACATTTCTAAAGGAAAAAAAAGGGATTTTTATAACAGCTTACCTGTAAAATCCTTTTCTTGGAGTACATCACCACAGAGCGACTTAGTCATTACTAATGGGTTATATAGATTACCTTCAGGTGCTGGCACTGGCCACTTCCAAACCGGAAGTACCCTCCCCTATATAAGCCCCTCCCATCCGGGAGCACCTCAGTTTTGTAGCAAAGCAATAAGTGTCCCAAAAAGAGGGGTGGGAGCTCTGTGTCCCGTGATGTACTCCAAGAAAAGGATTTTACAGGTAAGCTGTTATAAAAATCCCTTTTTCTTTTTCGTACATCACGGGACACAGAGCGACTTAGTCATTACTAATGGGACGTCCCAAAGCAATGCCAAATGAGGGGAGGGATACATAAGCTGGGCGCCATCAGGCATGAGGATCTTTTGCGGCCTGCAACACACTGCGCCCAAAGGCGACATCCTCCTGACTTCTAACGTCTACCTGGTAGAATCTAGTAAACGTGTGTACCGAAGACCATGTTGCGGTCTTACATACTTGAGCCAGGGAGGCCTGGTGATGCACTGCCCATGAAGTTCCAACTGCTCTTGTGGAGTGCGCCCTAACTTTGAACGGAGGCGGTCTGTTTCTCAAGCCATAGGCTTGTATTATGACCTGTCGAATCCACTTGGCTAAAGTAGATTTTGATGCTGCCTGACCCTTTCTGGGGCCTTCCGGCATAATAAACAAAGTATCCGTTCTGCGAATCTGAGCAGTGGCTTTAAGATAAGCTTTAACTGCTCTTACTACATCCAAAGAATGTAATAACTTTTCCTCTACCGAGCTAGGTTTGGGGAAAAAAGAAGGAAGAACCACATCTTGGTTCAAATGAAACCTCGATACCACCTTAGGAAGAAAGGCTGGATGAGGACGTAATACTATTCTGTCCTTATGGACAACCAGATATGGCTCCTTACAGGACAAGGCGGCTAATTCCGATACTCTTTTAGCCGAACAAATGGCTACTAAGAAAATCAATTTCCTGGTGAGAAGAACCAAGGAAATGTGTTCCAATGGTTCAAACGGTTGTTTTTGTAGAACCGACAGAACCAGGTTTAAGTCCCATGGACATATGGGAATACTAACCGGAGGGCTAATACGCATCACTCCTTGTATGAAAGCTTTGACTAGTGAATGCGAAGCCAAGGGCCTTTGAAAAAATATTGACAAGGCCGAAATCTGACCCTTGATAGTACTCAAGGCCAGCTTCCTATCTACAGCCCACTGTAGGAAGTCCAAAATCCTACCTATCACGTACTTACGTGGATGCCATTTCTTGGCCTCACACCACGTAATGTACGCCTTCCAGATCCTATAATAGATCTGCCTGGATACCGGCTTCTTGGCATTGATCATGGTAGATACCACAGAATTAGAGAGCCCTCTCTTTTTCAGAATGTGGGCTTCAATAGCCAGGCCGTCAAACCTAGGGCTGGTAAGGAAGGGTGGTATATCGGTCCTTGCGACAGCAGGTCCGGACGATGTGGGAGGGTCCAAGGACTCCTCACTGACATTTTTACAATCTCCGCGTACCATGCCCTTCGGGGCCACGCTGGAGCCACCAGAATCACTGGTTTCTTTTCTACCCTGATTCTGCGGAGTAATCGCGGTAACAATTGTGGCGGTGGGAATGCATATATCAGCTTGAACTGATCCCAAGGGAACACTAGGGCATCCGAGCCGCAAGCTAGGGGATCCCTTGTGCGAGACACAAATCTGTCCACCTTTGCGTTGAATCTGGATGCTAGCAGATCTACATCCGGTGTTCCCCACCGCTGGCATATTGCCTGGAAAACCTCGGGGTGAAGAGACCATTCCCCCGGGCATAATTGTTGGCGACTTAGAAAGTCCGCTCTCCAATTTTCCACTCCTGGGATGAAAACCGCGGATATGGCTGGGACATATCTTTCTGCCCACTCCAGGATGCAATTTGCTTCCCTCTGGGCTGCACGACTCCTGGTGCCACCCTGGTGATTGATATATGCCACTGCCGTGGCATTGTCTGATTGAATTCTGACAGGGGACCCTTGGAGTTTGGATGTCCATGCTACTAGGGCATACCGGGCTGCTCGTATCTCTAAGAGATTGATGGGCAGGGCCTTTTCTGCTTCTGACCACTTGCCCTGGAGAGACCATTGCTCCAGTACTGCCCCCCAGCCTATGAGGCTGGCATCTGTAGTGACCACCTTCCAAGAAACCGGACTGAAAGGTTTCCCTCTTTCCAGATTCTGGGGCACCAACCACCAATGGAGGCTCTTGCGAACGGAAGGGGACAGGGACATTGGTAAGTCTAAAGCCTGAACTTTTTTGTTCCAGGCTGACAGTATGGCCCTTTGCAAATTCCTTGAATGGAATTGACCGTAGGCTCGAATGAAGCCACCATTTTTCCCAGCAGCCTCATGCACAGGCGTATGGATGGTTTTCTTTTTGTACCCACTAAGTGGGTCAAATCTTTTAAAGACGACACCTTCTCTGGAGGTAAGAAAATCTTTCTCTGATTTGAATCCAGCCTTAGCCCTAAGTATTCCAGACTTTTGACTGGTCTTAGAGCTGACTTGTCCCGGTTGATAATCCAACCGTGATATTCCAGATACTTGATTGTCTTGTGAATAGCTACTTCCAGTTTTTCCACTGAGTGGTCTATTAGTAGCAGGTCGTCTAGATATGCCATTATCGTTACACCTTGTGTTCTTAGATTGGCCAATAGTGGGGCCAGAATTTTTGTGAACACTCGTGGTGCTGTGGCCAGACCGAAAGGCAAGGCTCTGAACTGAAAATGGCGCCCTTCTACTGCAAAGCGTAGAAATTTCTGGTGGGCCGGAAAGATGGGAATATGCAGATAAGCATCCCTTATGTCGATCGAGGCTAACCATTCCTGCCCTTGTAGGGCGGTGGCCACCGATCGGATCGACTCCATCCGAAAAGTCCTGATATTTAGGAACTTGTTTAGCCCTTTTAGATTTAATATGGGCCTCACGTCCCCATTTGGTTTGGGGACTGTGAAAAGGTTTGAGTAAAATCCGAATCCGCTTTCTTCCAGGGGAACCTTCATGATTACACCTTGGAGCAATAGTTGTTCTAGTGCCAGAAGGAGGGATCCTCTCTTCTGGGGATCTCTTGGCACGTTTGACCTCATAAATTGGGCAGGAGGAGTGCCTTTTAACTCCAGCTTGTATCCCAGACTTACTGCGGAGAGCACCCATCTGTCTCTGATGGTGTCCCGCCAGGTCTCTGTGAACAACTGAAGCCTTCCCCCCACCCGATTGAGTGGGGGCAACGCTTCATGACTTGGGGGGAGGTTTTGTACCCCTCTTAATCCAGGGCTTCTTGTTACCCTGTGATTGTCCCTGATTTCTGCCCCCTGAATTTGACCGCGGAGGCCGTCGGAACTGCTTCACAGCCGATGTGCCCGGGACTGGAGAAGTAGGCCTCTTAAAAGAAGGACTTCTACCCTTGTTCTTAACCGGTAAGAGTGAACTTTTACCGGCAGAAATTTTCTGGATATATTTGTCCAGATCTTCTCCAAATAAGCGTTCTCCATGAAATGGGAAGCTAACCAGCAGTTTTTTACAGGGAGCTTCAGCAGACCAGTTTTTGAGCCACAGAAGCCTACGCATATGTACTATAGACAGCGTAAAGCGGGAGGCCTGTTGGATTGTATCCTTTATGGCGTCCACCGCAAAACACAAGACTCTAGGCAGGTCAGCTAGGGCAAGAGCCTGCTGATCTGGTAAGTCCCTTAAGACTTGTTTCAACTGATCTTTCACTGCTTGGCAGACTCCAATCGCTGCTACCGCAGGTTGTGTCACCATGCTTGCTGTAGAGAAAGCAGATTTTAGTAAAGACTCCAATTTTTTATCTATTGGGTCTTTGAACATTGGAACATTATCTACTGGACATGTCAGTGATTTGTTCACAGAAGAGATGGCTGCGTCCACTGTAGGGACCCTCCATTTTTTTATGAACTTATCCTCCATGGGATAGATCACCGGAAATCTCTTGGGGGGAGCAAATATTTTATCAGGATGCTCCCAATCCTGGTAAATAAGCCCTTCTAATAAAGGGTGGATTGGGAAGGAACAGACAGCCTGGGGAGCTTTTAGCGACCCCAGCGAGGAAACCGTAGTGGATGGTGGTTCCGCCAGAGGCATTTTAAATGCTGATCGGACCATGTTAGTCAGAGACTGAACCCATAATCTTTCAGCCTGAGATGCTGAGAAAGGTTCTTCCACTGTTGATTCCTCCATAACTGAATCAACCTCATCCTGATCCCCTTCAGGTAGGTCGATCCCTGTGTGGGGCTGTTCCTCCACTAACAGGCACTCTGAAGGAGGAGACGGAGATCGGACGCGCTTTCCCTGTGACAGGGAAGCAGCGATCAATGCTGTTAATCTCTCTTCCAATCCTCCCAGAGTTGAGGATAAAACCTCCTCTGTTATATATACAGGAGCAGGTGGACTGGGGACAGCCGCAGCACCAGGCACTCCTGCGGGGTTTCTACGGCTACTGACCTCTGAATTCTCAGGGGAGATTGGTGCAGTACAAGCATGCCCAATATCCTCAGAGCCTGATGGAGACCCCTTTGGCTTCCTGGAAGACCTATTTCCGGAGCGTCTGGACGACATATCCTTTAAGCACAAAGCTGAGGTATTCCCGTCGTCATACACCAATTTTGCTGGTAATAGTCTAACACAGTTGCTGCTATATACCAGCTGGTGTCCACTAAAGTGCCTTTCTATGGGGATGCCTGCATCAACCGCCTCTGTGTGCCACTGTTTGTTGCTAGCTCTGTTTGCATCCAGCTGACACTTGTACTGTGTCTTTATACAAGCTGGGACGCCTGCACATGCGCAGAAGCGCCGTGGCGCGCATCGAGCGTCATCCACCCGCCCCGCCCCTTTTTTTCATAGGAGGCGCGTGCACGCGCCCGCGCACGCGCCCGTGCGCCATTGGCGCCCTTTTCGAAATCAAACAGGGACTAGGAGCCAGGGCCCTTTTTGCCGGAGGGCCTGTGCGGTGGATGAGCGCAGCAACAGGGCAGAGGAAGTGGATTCCCACAGAGAAACTTACCAACTGCCTGGATCTTTTGACTTGAGGAAACCAAAGATCCACATGACAAGAAAAATGGACTACAGCGGCCTCTAGTGGTTTAACACAGGTACCGCGGTCCTTTTTTTTTTTTTTTTTTCTTGACTACTATTAAAATTTTACATTTTCAGTAGTTACAGGCATACACAGATCACAGATATTAGCGGGAATACCGTTAGGTAACAGACAGAAAGACAAATTAGGCTTGGGGGTCCCCCAATAGAACCAAGTTCCTGGGGGCCCCCACTTACCTGATCCCCGCCGCAGGACTTTGTTTGGTCCACAGAAGCCCAAACTTCACCTATCACGGCAGGCATTGTAATTAAACCTTCAGGGACCGGGTTCCCAAGGATTCCACTCCCCTGGACCTGTATAGCACCCTGCACAGACAACATCTTGGTCGTGGGTATGACCAGAGCTCTGGATCCCAGGGTCCAGCCCTCCTAAGAGAGGCATTACAGGCAAAACCTTGCTCTTCTGCTGCAAGGCCCGGGTACCGACCGTTTAGCTATGAAGCTTTTTTGGTGGGATCCGGAACAGCTTACTAAGGCCCAAAAGAACCTGTACGCAAGCCCAGTGAAAACACATGTTACTCTTTGGCCAACGCCTTAGACACTGGCAAAAAACTGAGGTGCTCCCGGATGGGAGGGGCTTATATAGGGGAGGGTACTTCCGGTTTGGAAGTGGCCAGTGCCAGCACCTGAAGGTAATCTATATAACCCATTAGTAATGACTAAGTCGCTCTGTGTCCCGTGATGTACGAAAAAGAAAAGCCATTTAAAACTGCTTGCAGCTTTAATGTAATGTCTGGTCCCGGTAATATGGATGAAAATCTTTAAGAAAAATGGCATAGCTACCCCATCACAGCCCCCCCCCCCTACCCCAGCCCATTACCAGCCCCTTTGGGTCTTGTATGGATATTAAGGGGAACCCCGCACACAAAATAAAAAAGGCCCTATATACTCTGAACAGCCGTATACAGGCGGTGCATACAAGACAGGGACTGTAGGTTTGTTCTTATGTAGAATCTGTTTGTAATTTTGAACAGGTACATTGTTTAAGTGTAGCTCCAGCCAAAAAATCTATTTTTAAGCTTTTTGGAAAACATAGGGAAGGGTTATCACCCCTGTAACATTTGTTTTGCTGTCTGTGCAGTGTGCACCTGTTCAGAACAGTTCACCTCACTTTCCGTCCTAATGACAAATGTTTTTTGAAAATTTGGTTTTTTTATTGAAACAAGAATTGGTGATAAAGCATCAGTGGAGAGGAGACACTTTTTTTCCCATATTAACTCTTACAGGAGAGAAATTGCCTTCCTAGGGGTAGATTTCCTCTCACTTCCTGTTGTATCCTTCCGTTTGCAAGGAGGAGTCGTTTGTAAGTTGGATGTTTGAAAGTAGGGGCCTGCCGTATATACTCAGCTGAAATTTGCCCCTTACATGTTGGTGTTGTCACAACACTGTGAGCCCTCACAGTTACTCTTGGTGGGCGCATGAATGGGCCCTGCTGTGAATTATTAGATCAAGAATTGTAATTGCATGCCCCTGTTGAACAGGGGCTGAAAAATTGGGCCTTTGGTGGTGGTGGTGGTGGTGGTGTTGACACAACACTGTAAGGCCTCACAGTTAGTCTTGGTGGGCGCAGGAATGGGCCCTGCTGTGAATTATTAGATCAAGAATTGTAATTACATGCCCCTGGTAAACAGGGGCAGAAAAATTGGGCCTTAGGCTATGGTGCCACAACACTGCAACCCCTCACAGATACTGTACTTGGAGCACAGCAATGAGCCCTGTTGCAAAGTATTGCATCAAAAATTGTAATTACACGCCCCTGTTAAACAGGGGCTGAAAAATTGGGCCTTAGCCACTGGTGCTGGTGCCACAACACTGCAACCTCTCCCAGATACTCTAGTTGGAGTGCAGGAATGAGCCCTGCTGCAAAGCATTGCATAAAAAATTGTAATTACATGCCCCTGTTAAACAGGGGCATAAAAATTGGGCCTTAGGCACTGGTGCCACAACACTGCAACCCCTCACAGATACTGTACTTGGAGCACAGCAATGAGCCCTGTTGCAAAGTATTGCATCAAAAATTGTAATTACACGCCCCTGTTAAACAGGGGCTGAAAAATTGGGCCTTAGCCACTAGTGCTGGTGCCACGATACTGCAACCATTCCCAGATACTCTAGTTGGAGTGCAGGAATGAGCCCTGCTGCAAAGCATTGCATAAAAAATTGTAATTACATGCCCCTGTTAAACAGGGGCATAAAAATTGGGCCTTAGGCACTGGTGCCACAACACTGCAACCCCTCACAGATACTGTACTTGGAGCACAGCAATGAGCCCTGTTGCAAAGTATTGCATCAAAAGATGTAATTACACGCCCCTGTTAAACAGGGGCTGAAAAATTGGGCCTTAGCCACTGGTGCTGGTGCCACGACACTGCAACCATTCCCAGATACTCTAGTTGGAGTGCAGGAATGAGCCCTGCTGCAAAGCATTGCATAAAAAATTGTAATAACACGCCCCTGTTAAACAGGGGCTGAAAAAATTGAAAAATTGAAAAATTTGTTCTTCCAAGCTATCATCATCAATCGGATCATTGAGGAGGAGGAGGATAGTCAGTCAACATAACAGGACAGTCTCTCAGCATCAGCATCAGTCTTAAAGGGATGTGACATTTGAAAATAAATTAGTCTGTTATATCAGCTTCAGGTGTTTGGTAGCTGGTGGTGATCCAAGACTGGTTCATCTTTATGAAGGTCAGTCGATCAACAGAGTCGGTGGACAGGCTCACCCTGTGATCCGTGACAAATCCTCCAGCAGCACTGAATGTGCGTTCTGAAAGAACGCTGGATGCAGGACAGGCCAGTAGCTCAATTGCATACTGTGCAAGCTCCGGCCAGTGATCCATCCTCAAGACCCAGTAAGCCAGAGGATTTTCGGTGGGGAAGGTGTCCAAGTCTGACCTTGCCCCTAGGTATTCCTGCACCATGTATATCAGACGCTGGCGATGGTTGCTGGAACCGATCATACCTTGGGGCTGCGGACTAAAGAATTGTCTGAACGCATCGGTCAGACGGCCACCTTCCCCACCACTCCTTCTTTGACTGACCGAAGCCTCAGCAACTCGTTGTCCAGGACCAGGAGTTTGTAACCTCCCAGTCTCTGGGAACGCGTTGCACAGACCTTTCTGCAAGGCCTCCCGGAGTTGTCTCATCCTCTGCTCCCTCTGCGACGGTAACATAAGGTCCGCAACCTTACCCTTGTACCGTGGGTCAAGGAGAGTGGCCAGCCAGTAATGGTCCCTCTCCTTGATCCGAAGAATACGAGGATCCTTCCGCAGACTTTGCAGGATCAGGGAGGCCATGCAGCGTAGGTTAGCTGAGGCATTCGGTCCGGGGTCCTCTGGGTCACTAAGGACGACATGATCCGCAGCCACCTCCTCCCAGCCACGTACAAGTCCACTGGTTTCTTGGGACTGTAAATCATCCCTAAAAGACTGCTGCTGATGATGCTGAGTGCCAGGCTCCACCTCCATGCTGACACAATCCTCCTCCTCCTCCTCTTCTTCCTGTGCGATGGGTGGGACAGAAGGAACACTGTCTAGGTAAAGGGGGCCTTGAGAGGCAAGGAAGTCCTCCTCTTCCTGCCTCTGTTCTGCCTCAAGTGCCCTGTCCATTGTTCCACGCAGCGTATGTTCCAACAGGTGGACAAGAGGTACAGTGTCACTGATGCATGCACTGTCACTGCTCACCATCCTCGTGGCCTCCTCAAATGGTGCCAGGACAGTGCATGCATCCCTGATCATGCCCCACTGGCGTGGTGAAAAAAACCTGAGCTCCCCTGACCCTGTCCTGGTGCCGTAGTCGCACAGGTACTCATTGATGGCCCTCTGCTGCATGTGCAGCCGCTGCAGCATGGCCAACGTTGAGTTCCACCTGGTGGGCATGTCACATATAAGGCGGTTCTTGGGCAGGTTCAACTCCTTTTGCAGCTCAGCCAGGCGAGCACTGGCATTATAAGATCTGCGGAAATGCACACAGACTTTCCTGGCCTGCCTCAGGACATCCTGTAAGCCCGGGTACCTGCCCAAGAACCGCTGCACCACCAGGTTAAGGACGTGAGCCACACAGGGCACATGGGTCAGTTGTCCCTGTCGGAGAGCGGAGAGGAGGTTGGTGCCATTGTCGCAAACTACCATTCCTGGCTTAAGCTGGCGTGGCGTCAACCACCTCTCGGCCTGCCCCTGCAGAGCAGACAGAGCCTCTGCCCCAGTGTGGCTCCTGTCCCCCAAACACACCAGCGCAAGCACGGCATGGCATCTTTTTGCCTGCGTAATTGCGTAGCCCCTTGAACGCCTACGGAGCACCGCTGATTCCGAGGACAAAGCACAGGAAGAGGCCACGGAGGAAGAAGAAGAGGAGGGGGTGGAGGACAGAGGTGTGTCACAACCAGTAGTAGCATTTTGGAGGCGTGGCGGTGGAACAACCTCCAACACTACTGCACCTTGTCCTGCATCCTTCCCAGTTGCCAAAAGAGTGACCCAATGGGCTGTGAAAGAAAGGTAATGTCCCTGTCCATGCCTGCTGGACCATGAGTCAGCGGTAATATGCACCTTACCGCTGACCGCCCTGTCCAGCGAGGCCAAGACATTGCCTTCCACATGACGGTAGAGAGCCGGAATCGCCTTCCGTGAGAAAAAGTGGCGTTTGGGAACCTGCCACTGAGGAACCGCACATTGCACAAACTCACGAAAGGGGGCCGAGTCTATCAACTGAAAAGGCAGCAGTTGAAGCGCTAGCAATTTAGCCAAGCTAGCATTCAACCGCTGGGCATGTGGATGGCTGGGAGTGAACTTCTTTCGACGGTCCAGCAGCTGGGGCAGGGAAATTTGCCTGCTAGAATCGGACGTCGGTGTACTGCTAGCAGAGTGCCTGCAAGTACTTAGCTGTGACACACCTAATTCTACACCTTCATTCCTCTCAGAGCAGGTTTCAGAGAGGACTGAAGGTATAGTGGGGTTGGAGATCCCAGCTGATGCGGTGCAAGAAGAGGTCCGCTTTGTTCTTTGGTGTGGGTCTTTAAGGTAGGCTTGCCAACGAGCTGCATGGCAGGTCAACATATGTCTGGTCAAGCATGTGGTGCCCAAGCGGGTGATGTTTTGGCGACGCGATATACGCTTGAGACATATGTTGCAAACAGCAGCTGTGCGATCTGATGCACTTGACTCAAAAAAGGCCCACACCAAAGAACTTTTTGAATAACGGGCAGAGGCAGCGCCCTGCACAGGCGGAGCTCTGCGGTGTGATTCCGTCGGTGTGCTGCCCTTACGCTGGTCCCCCGAGGGCATCCTGCCTCGTTGGAGATGTGCCTCCTCCTCATCCTCCTCCTCTCTCCTATTAGGCACCCACGTGGAGTCAGTGACCTCATCATCCCCTCCCTCCTCATCACTGGAGCCAATCTGGCAGTATGCTGCAGCTGCTGGAACATGACTGCCAGATTGGTGTCCTTCTTGAGCATCCCCTCTCTCTGCTCTCACGCTACTGCCTTCCTCTAGCTGGGTATCATCATCAGACCCTTCGAAACGCTGGGCATCCTCCTGGAGCATGTACCCAACACTGTGCTCAAACAGTTCGGGGGACTCCTCAGGAGGACATGGTTGGTCTAGGGAAGGAGTGACTGATGATGACATTAATACCAGGGAAGAGGACGCTTTGGCAGCTGCTTTGCCAGTACCCTGAGCCTGGGTGAGAGAGGATGAGGAGGATGAGGAGGGCTTGGTCATCCACTCTACCAAGTCTTCGGCATGATGCGGCTCAACACGTCCAGCTGCCGAAAAGAAGGACAAGCGTGTCCCATGGCCACGTGCTGATGGCGATGCACCGCGTCCATGACCAGCACTGTTGTCTCTAGACACAGAGCCTGCTTGCCCTCTTTTATTGGCTCCTGACTGTCTGCCTCTCCTTGTTTGCCTTCCAGACATTCTAATGGCCTGCAGGGAAATGGGAAAACCAGCAATACAGGCTAAGTTCAGGTGTAATATGGTCAGGAGGCACACTCCGCCCGCTGTAAGTGCCGCAAAATCCTGTTGGTGTAACACACCAGGAAAAAGCAGCAATACAGGCTAAGTTCAGGTGTAATATGGTCAGGAGGCACACTCCGCCCGCTGGAAGTGCCGCAAAATCCTGTTGGTGTAACATACCAGGAAAAAGCAGCAATACAGGCTAAGTTCAGGTGTAATATGGTCAGGAGGCACACTCCGCCCGCTGTAAGTGCCGCAAAATCATGTTGGTGTAACACACCAGGAAAAAGCAGCAATACAGGCTAAGTTCAGGTGTAATATGGTCAGGAGGCACACTCCGCCCGCTGTACGTGCCGCAAAATCCTGTTGGTGTAACACACCAGGAAAAAGCAGCAATACAGGCTAAGTTCAGGTGTAATATAGTCAGGAGGCACACTCCGCCCGCTGTAAGTGCCGCTAAATCCTGTTGGTGTAACACACCAGGAAAAATCAGCAATACAGGCTAAGTTCAGGTGTAATATGGTCAGGAGGCACACTCCGCCCGCTGTAAGTGCCGCAAAATCCTGTTGGTGTAACACACCAGGAAAAAGCAGCAATACAGGCTAAGTTCAGGTGTAATATGGTCAGGAGGCACACTCCGCCCGCTGTAAGTGCCGCAAAATCCTGTTGGTGTAACATACCAGGAAAAAGCAGCAATACAGGCTAAGTTCAGGTGTAATATGGTCAGGAGGCACACTCTGCCCGTTGTAAGTGCCGCAAAATCCTGTTGGTGTAACACACCAGGAAAAAGCAGCAATACAGGCTAAGTTCAGGTGTAATATGGTCAGGAGGCACACTCTGCCCGCTGTAAGTGCCGCAAAATCCTGTTGGTGTAAAACACCAGGAAAAAGCAGCAATACAGGCTAAGTTCAGGTGTAATATGGTCAGGAGGCACACTCCGCCCGCTGTAAGTGCCGCTAAATCCTGTTGGTGTAACACACCAGGAAAAAGCAGCAATACAAGCTAAGTTCCGGTGTAATATGGTCAGGAGGCACACTCCGCCCGCTGTAAGTGCCGCAAAATCCTGTTGGTGTAACACACCAGGAAAAAGCAGCAATACAGGCTAAGTTCAGGTGTAATATGATCAGGAGGCACACTCCGCCCGCTGTAAGTGCCGCAAAATCCTGTTGGTGTAACACACCAGGAAAAAGCAGCAATACGGGCTAACTTCAGGTGTATAATGTGCAGGAGGCTTAGCAACAATGACACTGACACTGTCCCCTGCCTATCCTTCTCTCTCCCTGCACACAAGGTTTATCAAAGTATATGACACTGACACTGTCCCCTGCCTATCCTTCTCTCTCCCTGCACACAAGGTTTATCAAAGTATATGACACTGACACTCTCCCTGCCTATCCTTCTCTCTCCCTACACACAAGGTTTAGCAAAGAATATGACACTGACACTCTCCCTGCCTATCCTTCTCTGTCCCTACACACAAGGTTTAGCAAAGAATGGATTTGACACTGTCCCTGCCTATCCTTCACTTTCCCTGCTCCGGAACACACTACACGAGGCCGCCGCGCTGGCGGCCTTTTATAGTGTGGGGCGTGTACTAAACCCCCTCAGCTATAATTGGCCACAGGCATCCTGCCTGTGGCCAATCATTGCTCTCCTCGCTGCCGGCGCTGTGATTGGCCAAGCATGCAGGGTCACAGTGCATGCTTGGCCAATCACAGCGCCGGGATTACACTGCGATGGCGCAGTGTATTGTGGGCCGTTCGCGTCACTCGAATTTGGCGCGAACGGCCCAAATCGTTCGTTGTTCGCCGAACGCTGCGAACAGCCGATGTTCGAGTCGAACCTATGTTCGACTCGAACACCGAGCTCATCCCTACTGTGCAGATCACATGCGATGTCTGTGCAATGCGAATTCAGCCATACAGTTTAAACTCGCATTGAATTTGCACGAAAATGCTGCAGGAACCTTTTTTTCCCACGCTGGAATCGTGTGAACACCCATGCGATCCGATTCCTGTCCCAAACCACAGTTTGCACTGCGATCTGTGAATCATTCTGGGGGTGTCATTAAATTTGTATTGACACCCGCAGCGGTTTGCGTACTGCAGTGTGAACTGCCTGCGAGGGAGATGCGATGCAGGAACTGGCACTGGAATCGCGCTGGTTCCCGCATTGCAATGATGTAAACCGGGGCTCAGTTGTGTTAGAAACATTGTTTTGCTTAGCAAATTTAAAACAAATTATGCTACCATATTTATACTACTAAAGTTTAACAACTTGAAGAAATGTTGGCAATCTTAATTTCAACGTATTTTTAGAAAAACACACTAGTTATCCAGCAAAAAGACATTTCCTGACAGACTCCATGGTAGCATACATTTGGGTTTATCCCCACCTCCTGTCCTACCCTAAAGGACCCCACTCCCATAAATCTTTGCTCTGAGCCAGTGGCCGTATTGACTGTCACCGGTGTGACTGTGCTATCCCTGGGCCTGACAAGATCGTGCAGGAGTAATGGGACGTACCTTTTCTTCATTCCATACATGGCAGCAGTATGTGTGTTGGTATTTGTTGTCTCATGTGTCTGCAGCTTTCCTTTTCCTCCCAGGCTCAGGTTTGTCCCCACGTCTCTTCCGCTCTCAGAAGAAAAGAGGCAGACACTGTTGTCCTACGTGGGTTCTCTAGTGGAACAGGGCGCCGCCATACCTGCCACGATCGACGAGTGAAGCCAGGGGATCTACTCATCTCTCTTCATGGTACAGAAGAGAAACGGTTCATGGAGGCCTGTCATAGACCTGACCCATCTGAACCACTTCATCAGGAGGGAGAGGTTCAAAATGAAGACACTGTACACGATCCAGCAGTCAGTCCAGCTGGCAGGAGACTGGCTGGTGTTTATAGATTCAAAAGATGCTTACTTTCATGTTCCCATAGCAGTGGGCTTTCAACAGTTTCTCAGATTTGCCATAGGGCAGCTTTATCTGCAGTTCACCTGTCTCCCCTTCGGGCTTTCCACATCTCCTCAAGCGTTTTCAAGAGTCTTATTGGTTGTCGTAGCCCTATTGAGAACCAGACGTATTCGTCTACACCGTTACTTAGACGATTACAAGACAACTTTTGAAACAGAGGAGTCAGGTCATCTCCACTCTCCAAGAGTTCAGGTGCCTCCTAAACATAGAGAAGAGTCACTTGGAGCTCACACAGTCTCTTGTGTTTCTTGGGGACCACTTTGACACAGTGAGGTAGATCATCTGTCTGCCCGAGGAGAACATTTTGGTGGTCCGAGTCAGCATACGTCCAGCACACTCTTCGTCCTATCTCCGTGCCCTGCAGTGTCTGAAGATTATTGGCACCATGGTTTCCACAATACCCATGGTGAAAAGGGCGCAGTGGAGAATGCGACCTTTCCAGAAAGGTTTCCTCAAACAATGGAGGTCAGACAGCAAGGACCAGCGTATCTACTGTGACAGCAGGAAGGTAAAGTCACCTGGTTGCATCCAGGGGGGTAGATATATTTCGCCCAGATTCAGGCTTTACGCCGACTTATACAACTAGGTGGAGAGTTGTATAAGCCCAGCTGAGGCTAGTGGGCTCATGGATGACTCATACCTCTAGGGAGAGTGTGGGGCGTCGTGCAGACAGGGAGTTGATGAGACCAGCTGAAGCTTGTCAGCTCATTTAGGCCTCTATAAGAACTCCCAGCTTCATTAGGTGTTAGCTCATGCCTGGACCCAGACCTGTGTGGACTGTCTAGGGAGAGTGAACCCCTGTGCGGTGAGACAAAGCCTGTGTGGCTATTTGCTTGGACATTTAAAACCAGGGACTTAGGGACTAGGACAGCACTAGGCTGATCCCAGTTGTTAGTTAGGAAACCTGTATGTTTAGTCAGAGGTCAAGTTGACCAGGATTTATTTTGTTTATGTTTCTTTTGCTTTGCTGTGTTTTGTCACTGTAAATAGAAAATAAACCGCACCTTTTTGATTTTGAAAACCACAACCTCCGTTTGCTGGGCCTGTTTTTGTGTGGGGAGCCCATCCCGGGGGTCACACACACCCGCTGCCGAGCTAACCCCCTCACAGTTGGTGGAGAACCAGTGGCAGTTTTTTTTTAAGCCAGCATGGAGGAGATACTGAAGCAGCTGGCTCTAGCAAATGCCAATCAACAGCAGACAAATGCAGGTTTGCAAAAGAGCCTTGCAGCTCATCAACAGAGCCTTGCAGCTCAACAACAGAACTTCGCAGCCCAGCAGCAAGCTCATCAACAGAGCCTTGCAGCCCAGCAGCAGACAAACGCAACTTTGCAACAGAGTCTGGAGGCTCAGCAACAAGCCCAGCTGCAATCTGAGGCCCGCTTCATAGACCTGTTGCAGAAGCAAGAGCAGAGACTACAACAACAGATGGAAGCAGTAATGCAGCAACGTCCGCAGACCAGTGAGGAAAGCCGTCCCACTAATACCGCGTCCTTTGGGGTGAGTCGTTTATTGACAAAAATGACTGGAGAGGATGATCCAGAGGTATTTTTGACCACATTTGAAAGGACCGCTGAAAGAGAAAAGTGGCCTGAGGAGCAGTGGGCTGGACTGGTGGCTCCTCTGTTAACTGGTGAATCGCAGAAAGCTTACTATGACCTAGAGCCTAACCAAGCAAAAGACTATGTGATGCTAAAAGCTGAAATATTGGCAAGGCTGGGTGTCACCCAGGCTGTCCGGGCTCAGCGTGTGCATAACTGGACTTTCCAGCTTGGAAAACCCCCCCGGTCTCAAATGTATGATCTCATTCACCTGAGCAGAAAGTGGCTACAGCCAGAGACTTTGTCCGCACCAAAGATTGTGGAACGTGTTGTAATGGATCGGTTTTTGAGAGCTCTTCCTACTGCCATCCAAAAGTGGGTAAGCCATGGAGACCCAGAGACGGCCGATGGTCTTGTGGATCGTGTGGAGAAATACTTGGCTACAGAGAACCTGACGGCCTCTTCCAGAGACACTCGGACTTTCCACCCTAAGACCAGACCATCCCCAGGGGCGGATAAGAGGATTCCAAGGGGTGAGGGTGGAGAGAGTGAGAGGGTGGGAGCTCTACCCCAAGTTTGGCGAGAACAGCCTGGGAAATCAGCGGCTCAAGAGGCGGCAAGAAGGATCGTTTGCTACCGCTGCCGGCAAGCGGGACATATTGCAGCCAATTGCCCGGTTGTGGAGGAACCCATGCAGTGTGACTTTCTGACGGGCAGACGTCAGTCGCTGTGTGCGACAGTCGCATGCACTGCCATTCGAGGAACTGAGAAACATTTATGCAAAATGTGTGTTAATGGTAGAAATGTTGTGGTATTGCTGGATTCAGGTAGCCTTGTGACCCTGATAAAGGCTGAGTTAGTTAAAACAGAGGTCTCTGGGAATAGCAAGGTAGCTGTTATTTGTGTGCATGGGGACACCCGAGAGTATCCAGTGACTACAGTGTGTTTCGAGACCCCCAAAGGTACCCTCTCTCATCCAGTGGGCTTAGTATCTCAGTTACCGCATGACGCCATTGTGGGAAGGGATTTTCCGAAGTTCTGGGAACTGTGGGATGATCCTGAGCCCCCCACTGGTGCCCCTATGTACCAGGAATGTGATAGCCAGAACTCCCCTGAGAGTGGTGAGGACTCTCCGGAATTTCCATTATCAGTATTGGCAGGGGAGACTCAAGAAACTGGAGAGGAGCCCACCTCCTCAGACGAAAACCTACCATCTGTGGAGTTTTCTGATCTTGAGGTTCACAGGGAAAACTTTGCCACAGAACAGTTGAAAGACCCCGCCCTAATAAAGGCACGGGAAAACGTAGTGAAAATAGATGGCGAGTTAGTGAACCCAGATAATACCTGCACTTACCCATACTTCAGCGTAGAGAAGGACCTACTGTATCGGGTGGCAAAAAGGGCAGAAGAAACCGTTGAGCAGCTTGTGGTGCCCAAACCTTACAGGAAGTTGGTGTTGGAGTTGGCCCATGGGCACATTCTTGGAGGTCATCTGGGGACAGAGAAAACCCGAGAGAGGGTATTACAGAGATTCTATTGGCCGGGGGTGATGAAGGACATAGAAAATTATTGTTCCTCCTGCCCTGTGTGTCAGAGGTCGGCCCCGATGCCACATTTCCGTAGCCCGCTGGTCCCTCTACCCATCATTGAGGTCCCGTTTGAGAGGATCGCCATGGATTTGGTAGGTCCTATAATCAAGTCCGCTAGGGGGCACCAGTACATATTAGTTATAATGGACTATGCCACCCGTTATCCAGAAGCGATCCCTCTCCGAAATACCTCGGCCAAAACCATAGCCAAAGAGCTATCTCTTGTGTTTAGCCGGGTGGGTATTTGTAAAGAACTGCTTACGGACCAAGGTACACCCTTTATGTCCCGGGTTATGAAGGAGCTGTGTAAATTGTTCAAAGTGACGCAATTACGTACATCTGTGTATCACCCCCAAACCGATGGGCTGGTTGAAAGATTCAACAAAACCCTAAAACAAATGTTGAAGAAAGTGGTGGATAGAGATGGAAAGGATTGGGACTGTCTACTTCCTTATCTGATGTTTGCTATTAGGGAGGTGCCCCAATCCTCTACGGGATTCTCCCCCTTTGAGTTACTGTATGGGAGACACCCAAGAGGGCTGTTGGATATTGCCAAGGAAACTTGGGAAAGTGAGAGTTCTCCCCACAGGAGTGTGATTGAGCATGTCGCCCTGATGCAAGACCGAATTGCACAGGTAATGCCCATCGTGAAGGAACATTTGGCCCAAGCGCAGTTAGCACAGCAGAGAGTGTACAACCGTGGAGCCAAGACCCGTACCTTTTCCCCGGGGGATAGGATACTGGTACTTGTCCCTACGGTTGAAAGTAAATTCCTTGCCAAATGGCAAGGCCCCTACGAGATAATGGAAAAAGTGAGCAAAGTGAATTACAAGGTCAGACAACCAGGAAGGCGAAAGCCCGAACAGATCTATCACGTTAATCTGTTGAAAGCCTGGAGGGATAGAGAGTCCCTAGTCGCAGACACTTGGTCACCAGCTCAAACTGGTTGCGTGATTCCTGAGGTTGGAATAGCAGCCACCTTGTCACAACCCCAACAACAGGAGGTTAAGGAGTTTGTGCTTCGCAACAAGGAGGTATTCTCTGAGCTGCCGGGACAAACATCTGGGGTAGAGCATGACATCATTACCCCGCCCGGTGAAAGGGTGAAGTTAAAACCCTATCGGATCCCAGAGGCCCGACGGGAGGCAATACGGGAGGAAGTACAGAAAATGCTGAACTTAGGGGTGATAGAGGAGTCCCAAAGTGATTGGTCTAGTCCCATTGTGTTGGTGCCTAAACCGGATGGGAGCTGGCGATTTTGTAACGATTTTCGTCAGTTGAACAAAGTTACAAAATTTGACACCTACCCCATGCCACGTATAGATGAGTTGATCGACCGGCTGGGAAAAGCCCGATACATGACGACTCTTGACCTCACAAAAGGGTATTGGCAAATCCCCCTGGCCAAGTCGGCCAAAGAGAAAACCGCATTTGTAACCCCAGACGGGGCGTTTCAATATAAAAGAATGCCGTTCGGGTTACAGAATGCGCCGGCCACATTCCAGCGGAAAATGGACCAGATGCTGAGGCCCCATCGGAAGTATGCTGCGGCTTACCTGGATGACGTAATTGTCCATAGCACAGATTGGGCCTCACATCTGCCAAAAGTGCAAGCAGTCCTGGACTCTGTTCGGGAAGCAGGGTTTACGGCTAACCCCAAGAAGTGTACCATTGGGCAGGAGGAGGCCAAATATCTTGGGTACACCATTGGGAGGGGAGTAATAAAACCCCAACTCAACAAAGTCGAGGCCATCCAGAGTTGGCCACGTCCCAACAGCAAGAAGCAGGTACGAGCCTTTCTGGGAATCGCTGGGTATTATCGGCGATTCATTCCCCACTTTGCTTCTAAGGCTGTGCCCCTAACCAACCTGACGAAGGGGAAAGGGTCGGTCATGATTAAATGGACCCCCGAGGCTGAGGCAGCATTCCAATTCTTGAAACAAGCCTTATGTAGCCAGCCAGTGTTGTACTCACCCGACTTCTCTAAAGACTTTGTCGTACAAAGTGATGCGTCAGATGTGGGGTTAGGAGCAGTATTGTCCCAGGTCTGGAACGGGGAAGAGCACCCAGTCATTTACCTCAGCAGGAAGTTGAAGTCCCATGAGGTAAATTACGCCACCGTTGAAAAGGAGTGTTTAGCGGTGAAGTGGGCTCTAGATTCCCTTCGGTACTACCTGCTAGGTAGGCACTTTGACATGGTTACGGATCACGCTCCGTTAAAGTGGATGGCTCAAAACAAGGAAACAAATAGAAGAGTGAATAGGTGGTTCCTGGCCCTCCAGGAATTCAACTTCACAGTAAAGCATCGCCCTGGCGTTCAAATGGGGAATGTGGATGCTTTGTCTCGAGTACATGAATGCCTGATTGCTGGTGTTCCAACCCCGAGGTTAAAACAAGAGGGGGGGGTATGTGACAGCAGGAAGGTAAAGTCACCTGGTTGCATCCAGGGGGGTAGATATATTTCGCCCAGATTCAGGCTTTACGCCGACTTATACAACTAGGTGGAGAGTTGTATAAGCCCAGCTGAGGCTAGTGGGCTCATGGATGACTCATACCTCTAGGGAGAGTGTGGGGCGTCGTGCAGACAGGGAGTTGATGAGACCAGCTGAAGCTTGTCAGCTCATTTAGGCC
The DNA here is from genome assembly GCA_029206835.1 of Rana muscosa. Taxonomy (NCBI): domain Eukaryota; kingdom Metazoa; phylum Chordata; class Amphibia; order Anura; family Ranidae; genus Rana; species Rana muscosa. The sequence continues at coordinate 535,854,258 of CM055117.1, read as the reverse complement.
TCTATAAGAACTCCCAGCTTCATTAGGTGTTAGCTCATGCCTGGACCCAGACCTGTGTGGACTGTCTAGGGAGAGTGAACCCCTGTGCGGTGAGACAAAGCCTGTGTGGCTATTTGCTTGGACATTTAAAACCAGGGACTTAGGGACTAGGACAGCACTAGGCTGATCCCAGTTGTTAGTTAGGAAACCTGTATGTTTAGTCAGAGGTCAAGTTGACCAGGATTTATTTTGTTTATGTTTCTTTTGCTTTGCTGTGTTTTGTCACTGTAAATAGAAAATAAACCGCACCTTTTTGATTTTGAAAACCACAACCTCCGTTTGCTGGGCCTGTTTTTGTGTGGGGAGCCCATCCCGGGGGTCACACACACCCGCTGCCGAGCTAACCCCCTCACACTACTTAACTCTGTCCATAAGGGAATGCCTTCCTTGGTAGCTTCAATGGAGGAATCTACTCAATTGCCACTCCATCACCCCCATCGCATGGGTCACAATAACGACCAATTCCAGCAATATGGGTTGGGGTGCCCACATTCTAATGGAAGTGGCGCATGGCAATTGTGACTTCCCCTCTCGAGGGATAGTGTCAAACATTCTGCAGCTCTGGCAGCATTCCAGTCACTTCAGGTTTTCCACCACCTAACGACAGGGTCTTCAGTGATGCTCAGATTAGACCAGTGTTTCTCAACTCCAGTCCTCAAGGCGCCCCAACAGGTCATGTTTTCAGGTTTTCCATTATTTTGCACAGGTGATTTGATCAGTTTCACTGCCTTAGTAATTACCACAGCTGTTTCATCTGAGGGAAATCCTGAAAACATGACCTGTTGGGGCGCCTTGAGGACTGGAGTTGAGAAACACTGGATTAGACAACACAACAGCAGTGGCCTATGTAAGGAGACAGGGGAACCCGCAGCCTGTCTCTCTGCTATCAGAGGTAGAGCCAATCATGACCTGGGCTCAGAAGAATGTGTCCAATATATCAGAAACCTATCTACCCTGAGTCCAGAATGTTTAAGCAGATTTCCTCTCTCAAATCCGGCTAGACAACGAGTGGGCTCTCAACGAAGGAGGTGTTAGAGTGGGTCCTGATCCTGGGGATCATTCCAGAAGTCAACCTTTTTGCATCTCAATGCAACAACAAACTGGCAAAATATTACTCAATGTTCCAAGACCTCCAGGCTTACAGGGGGGAAACGCCCGCACGGATCACTGGAGGTTTTGCAGGGCCTATGCCTTTCCTCTGATCCATTATTCTTCAGTTTTTACGGAGACTCAGAACAGAAAAGGCGGACGTAGTAGCGATGATTCCATACTGGCCCAACAGGCCATAGTTTCCCTTAGTGACGCTGCTCAGTTACGGGGATGCGACTCCCCTGCCTCTCAGATCAGACCTGCTCTCTCAGGGCACTGCCCTGTATCCATGCCCAGCTCACCTGCCCTTGAAGGCTTGATCCTTGAGAGGGGAAGGCTGGAGGCTCTAGGCTGTCCAGGAAAAGTCATCCCTAAACTCTTAAGCGCTAGGAGGAAGAGCACTAACAGAGTCTATGAAAGAATATGAACCATATGTCCTCCAGTGCCAGTCCGTATAGTGCCCCAGCAGTCCAGGACATTCTAAGCTTCTGATGCCGTGTACACACGATCGATTTTCTCGACGGTGAAAACACCGCCGAGAAATTCGACATGGGAAACGAGGACCGGCTTGGTCCCCTACACACGGCCGGTTTTCATGACATTTTTTGTGTGTAGGCCCCCTTGGCAGTGTTTCCCTATGGGAAAACTGCCGTGGAAAAAAATGCCGTGAATCACGACGAGAAAAATTAGAGCATGTTCTAATTTTTCTCGTCGTGATTCTTGCCGTTTTTCTCGTCGGGAAAAATGCTGGAAAGCCCACACACGGGCGTTTTTCTTGTCAAAGAGAAAAAATAAAATTTTTCCAGACGAGAAAAATGGTTGTGTGTACGCGGCATTACAGTCAGGCCTAGAACTGGCCCTGTCGGTCAGCTCTCTCCGGGTGCAGGTGTCGGCTATATCAGCATTCACTGGAGTGTCTTGGACCAGGCATATGCTTGTCCGCCAATTCTTCAAGGGGGCAGTCAGACTCAGGCCCTAAAGGAAGCCTAGATTCCCTAAGTGGGATGTCCCGTTGGTCCTTGACTTATTCTCACAGCTCGGGTCAGAACCTGGCAAGCCGCTCTCGATTAGAGAACTTGTTTTCAAAACTGCTTTTTGGTGGCCATCATATCAGCAAAAAGGATATCCGAAATCCGAGCCCTGGGCTCCAAGGAACCTTTTCAAACCTTCTTCCGGGACAGAGTGGTCCTAATTCCTATGCTGTGGTCAAACCCTAAAGTTACCTCTATCTTTAATGAAAATCAGGAGATTGTCCTCCCCACTTTCAGATCAGCCGAAAATTCCAACATCTATCCACTTGATGTGGAAGATACCTTGAAACAATATCTGAAGGCCATGGCTCCATTTCGTCAGTCCGAATACCTATTTGTCCTCTTCCACGGGAAGAACAAGGCAATATCCATTGCTGCATGGCTCATCCAGTCCATCCAGTGGGCCTATAAAGCGAAGGGCTTGGCGCCTCCAGAGGCGGTGACAGCACATTTGACCAGAAGCGTCTCAACATCTTGGGCGACCTCACGGCACGTCGCCCCCGAAGTGATCTGCAGGGCAGCGTCTTGGTCTTCAATCAACACATTTATGACTCATTATTGTGTTGAACCAACTGCTTTATCTTCTGTTAATTTTTGTTTACAAATCCTGTCAGTTGACGGTGTCAATTAAACCTTTTCTTTTCTCAGCATCTGCCCACCTCGCTGTGTACAGCGAGTTATTTCCCAAACGTATGCTGCCATGGAGTCTGTCAGGAAAACTGAAAATTGTCTATCAAATACTTACCAAAATGTTACTTTCCTGATAGACTCCATGGCAGCATACATTTGGGTTTAGCCCCGCCCTAAAGGCATATTTATTTATTTTTATATATATATATATATATATATATATATATATATATATATATATACACACACACACACATATATAAACACAGTTATGCTCATAAGTTTACATACCCTGGCAGAATTTATGATTTCTTGGCCATTTTTTTTTAGAGAATATGAATAACACAAAAACATTTCCTTCACTCATGTTTAGTGTTTGGCTGAAGCCATTTATTATCAATTAACTGTGTTTACTATTTTTAAATCATAATGACAAAAGAAACTGCCCAAATGACCCTGATCAAACGTTTACATACCCTGGTTATTTTGTCCTGATAACATACACACACAAGTTGACACAAAGGGTTTTGAATGGCTATTAAAGGTAACCATCCTTACCTGTGATCTGTTTGCTTGTAATTAGTGTGTGTGTGTGTGTGTAAAAGGTCAATGAGTTTCTGGACTCCTGACAGATCCTTGCACCTTTCATCCAGTGCTGCACTGACGTTTCTGGATTCTGAGTCATGGGGAAAGCAAAAGATCTGCGGGAAAAGGTAGTTGGAACCGTTTTAAACAGGAAAGGGATATAAAAAGATATCCAAGGAATTGAGAATGCCAATCAGCAGTGTTTAAACTCTAATCAAGAAGTGGAAAATGAGGGGTTCTGTTGAAACCAAACCACGGTCAGGTAGACCAACTAAAATTTCAGCCACAACTGCCAGGAAAATTGTTCGGGATGCAAAGAAAAACCCACTAATAACTTCAGGTGAAATACAGGACCCTGAAAACGTGGAGTGGCTGTTTCAAGATGCACATTGAGGAGGCACTTCAAGAAAGATGGACAGCATGGTCGAGTTGCCAGAAGAAAGCCATTACTACATAAATGCCACAAAGTATCCCACTTACAATATGCCAAACAGCACAGAGATAAGCCTCAAACCTTCTGGCACAGAGTCATTTGGAGTGATGAGACTAAAATTTAGCTTTTTGGCCACAACCATAAATGCTACATTTGGAGAGGAGTTAACAAGGTACACCATTCCTACTGTGAAACAAGGAGGTGGATCGCTGATGTTTTGGGGATGTGTGAGCTACAAAGGCACAGGAAATTTGGTCAAAATTGATGGCAAGATGAATGCAGCATGTTATCAAAAAATACTGGAGGAACATTTGCATTCATCAGCCAGGAAGCTGCGCATGGGACGTACTTTGACATTCCAACATGACAATGATCCACAACACAAGGCCAGGTCGACCTGTCATTGGCTACAGCAGAATAAAGTGAAGGTTCTGGAGTGGCCATCTCAGTCTCCTCACTTAAGTACTGGGGTATGTAAACTTTTGATCAGGGTCATTTGGCTAGTTTCTGTTGTCATTATGATTTGACAACTTCTACCCAACTGGGCTGACCTTGAGTATTTAAGGAGGCCTGCCCCTGCCAATCCAGGTTGGGGATTGGTCAGGGCACCTCAGAATACCCTGGGTAGCTCCAACTTACCTTTCCTCCTATCTTTCCAGAAGGTTCCAGCACAAACTGTAAATAAGTGGAAGGTCTCGGTGATGCTACATGTGAGTCACACAGCTCTCCCTGAGTCACTAACCCAGATCAAAATAAACAGGCTTGGCTATGAGCCAAGCCTAAATTTTTCATACACTAACAGAGGTGCTATAGATACAGATATATATATATATATCTATACTGTAAATATGCAGATATACATTAGCACAGATATGCCATGCAATTACTTACATAATCAGGTGACACCAATATAACATATCAAATCTGATGATAAGCTTTGCAAAAACATAGACTGTTAGATGTCCTCCAGTCAGTTATTTTAAGGATTTTTTGGAGCCTGTAATGCATTGCACCAGCAATTAGCAGATCACTGGTGCCATGCAGGTCTCCTTCAGATCTGTCAGTATATCTGTGTGTCAATACATCCCGTACGGGTAAGCAGATACACTGACAAAAATAAATCAATGAATTACCACAGCGCTCCAAACGCCATGGTAGTTCATTGAGAACTACAAGCCGACAGCCACAAAGGATGTCAGGGTTTGTAGTTTATTCACACAGCTGTGCGAAAGAATGATACAGATGTGTGGGCAGAGCCCTGCACGGCCACGCTGATTTAAAAAAGGGACAGCTAGTACAGGGAACTTCTACCCGAACTGCTGTCACAGGGAGTGGGGCGGCAGCTGCAGCATTGGGAACATATTACATGTTCCACCCTAAAACCGGGTGGAACATGTAACATGTTCCCAAAGGTGAGCCTATCCATTAAGGCATGTGTCAAACACAGGCCATTTCAACACACTCTCACACCTCCCCTACAGCTGCAACACCCCCTCGTCTCCAACCTTATGTTGTCTCAGCAGTTAGCAACAGACAGAACTCCTCTGCTAGATCCTGTGCTTCTCCATGGAGCTGCAGAAAGGCTCGTCTCTCTGCCCCTCACCCTCTATGTCTCAGAAGTCGGCAGCAGAGATGACAGAACTTCTTCTACAGATACTGCATTCTGTGCAGCTCCAGCACCCCCGTTGTCTCCACCTCCCCTGGTCTCAGCATTCAGCAGTCTCCAGCCCCCCCTCTAGACCCTGCACTTTCTGCTTCCCAGCTCCTTCCCCACAGCAGCACAAGGAGCATATTTATATAGTCTTACAGATGCAACCAGCCCTTTGAGTAAGGTGACCAGATTTTTAAAATGAAATCCGGGGACATATTTTTTTTTTTACTAGTAATGGCGGCAATCAGTGACTCTCTGCCCGTCGCCGCCGCCTCCCGCCTCACAGCCTGTCAAGTTTTACTCTCCGGGCCCCGGCTACTACTGGGTGGGGAGTGGAGGAAAATCACTCCGCCAGGGAAGGCAAGGGGATAAGCAGGCTGCTGGCCGGGACTTGAGCCAAGGCAGAAGAACATGTGAGCGGGAGCTGGATGGGCCCCCGAAACTGAAGAATATTCCCTCCGCTCCGACCAGCACATGATCATCAGAAAGGGGCACAGATAATGGAGAAAAATACACCCCCTAGGCTAGTAGGAGCGGCGGAGTGGGGGGGTGTAATTCAGATTTTTTTTCTTTAATTCTGCACTGACTGTCTTTGAAATTGCCCCCCCAGCCCCTGTTCAAATCCAATCCGGGGACAAAACTGGGGACAGATTTGGTCCGGGGACAGTGTCCTCAATCCGGGGACTGTCCCCTGAAACTGGGGATGTCTGGTCACCCTACCTTTGAGGGCAGCCATATTGTTGATGTGGCCTGCAATGAAATAAAGTTGGACACCCCTGCATTAGGGTTACTTTTAGGAAATAATATCAATTTGATTTTGGGACACCATGGACAAGGTGTCCTGGCATCAGATGCAAAACTGTTTAAATGTGCCTCTGTATTTCCACCAACACAAGCAATTGACAGCCTCAGCTGTACATGTTTCCCCATGAGACTGTGTAGAGGGTTGTGTCCATGCCCTAGACTTCTGCTCTATGCTGTGCAGTGTGACGTCAGAGCCCTGCCCGCTGAAGTTAAGAAAATAGGATTTTTGTACTCACCGTAAAATCCTTTTCTCTGACATCCATGGACCGACACGGTGGCTTTTATTCACTGAACGTGTGGGTTATGTCCCTGCTTGCATGAGAAGTCCTAGCAGAATGTGAGATGTTATACATACATTCTAAAAGCCAGAGCTGAACAGCCCCGCCCAGTGGGCGGTCCCTCTGGACATAACCCACCCCCTGCAGTCAGCAGACCTCAGTTTTTTTTCTGCCTAGCAGAAGGAGAAGACGTGGCTCTCTCAGGAGCCAGTCTCCTGGAAGATTTTACTTTAATTTTTATTCCTTTGGGAATTTTATTATTTTATTTTTGAGCGAAGCCTGTTTACCGATCAATGTTCTGGAAATACGGGCCATCAGACTGTGCCTCTCCTCGTGATCTGAGAGATTGCAGGATCACGGCGGGGCACGCCGGATGTGGAGCTGATGGCCTCTCGGTCATTATCACCTGATAATAAGAGCCGCCGTGTCGGTCCATGGATGAGAAGAGAAATAGCCTTTGATCTGTGTGTTTTAGAAGGCTGTAGAGAAGAGAGGACTGAAGATAAACTGATACAACTTATGTAAAAAAGGGATTTGTTTAATCTCTGTGTATCACCTGAGGCTTGTCACTTCAGTGGGATTATTTAAGAGTTTGCTACCACTTTAAATCTTTTGCGGCTAAGGAATATGTTTAGATGAGTGTTTTTGTACCTGGAGGTCAGCTTTAAAGGAGAAGTTTACCTTAAGTAACGTTACTAACTGAGCAGCCCCCGCACACCCCGACTCCCTGTTGTGACAACGGCCAGGGATCTTTTCCTTGTGCCTGCTTTCAAACTTCTTAAAAAATGCAGCTGTGCGGGGCTTTCCCCACCCTGCCGTGCCATTCATTTACAAGTACTGTGAATGGGAGAACTACAATTATCATCTACTGTGGCAGGCGGCTTGTAGTTCTCAATGAACTACCAGGGGACGGATGGTCCAAATCATTCACTGATCTGTTATTCACCCATAGGTACAGGCAGACAGCTACATTGAGTCTGCAGGCGCCTTAGATTGCAGGTGATATACAAAAATATACCGTCAAAAAAGAAGTGCATGAGGGGCGTGGCCTGGTCATGGCTGAGTGAAGCTGCTTTCCTTTAGAGCTCCCGGCCCCAAACCCCACATACCCGGCTAAACAGCAACTAAATGTCGGTATGAACTCGGCTAAAAAGTACAAGACGAGAGCAGCAACGAGGGGGACACCCGCAGGCAAGAACCCGGGCGAAATACACAGATATTTTCAGCATTTACAAGAGAAATCCCCTGGAGGCAGAGCAGCAGCGCCGCGAGGCCCTGCACGTGGAGCAACGCAGAAGGCCCAACAGCCAGACACCGGCTCTCCTCTACCCGATGCCCCCGTCTCACCCACCCAGCACCAGCCGGTACTACAGGACAGACTGCCCAGCACGATGTCCTCTCACCAGCCAGCGGAGGTTAACCTTATGGACCAAGACATAAGGGCAATACTGCAGGCCCTACCCACCCGGTCGGACATTGCTGCCCTCCCCACCCGATCTGACATAGAGACCCTCATCCTCCGTTTGGAGGAAACACACAGAAGAGATATACAGGAGGTGAGAGGGGAGATCTCCAACATTGCAGACCGGAAGACTAATGGTGAGGCTTCAGTGACATCACTGGAGGGCCGAGTACTGGCACTGGAGCATTCCCGGGACCAGCACCGTGACACTGCCGTAGCGCTTCAGCTACATCTGGAAGAAATTGAGGACCGGAGCCGCCGCAACAATCTGCGGCTCCGAGGTATTCCAGAAGACACGGAGGTGGAGAATCTCGGGGAGGCTGTGAAGGACATCTTCAGAACAGTGCTGGAGGACCCGGAAGCCGAGATCGTCCTAGACAGAGCACACAGGGCCCTAGGTCCCAAATCAAGGGACCTGAGCAGACACCGTGATGTGGTCTGCAGACTTCACCGTTACTCGCAGAAGGAGGACATCCTACGCCGGGCATGGGACTATGGCGATGTAGAAGTGGAGGGTGCACGCATCAGGATCCTCCCCGACCTCTCCAGGGCGACGCTGAAACGCAGAACTATCCTGAGACCCCTGCTGGACCTTGCCAAGCAGAAAGGTCTCACATATCGTTGGGGGTTCCCCTTCGCGGTGACGTTCCGCAAAGACGCAAGTAACTTCACTCTGCAAACCACGGCGGACCTACCGGCACTCTTTCGTTACATGGATGCAGACCCGATGCCAGTCCCTGATTGGCTGCAGATTTTACCGCGGCTGGCAGGGAGATCGGGCATATCCGCCTACCGCGGCTCAGGACCTTCACGCCAGCAGAGGGGCAGACGGAGACCCCGGAACGCCTCAGGAGACGGAGACGCGCCGCGTGAGTAGGCTGTGAGCCACCTTTCCCCGACCCTCAGCCCCAGCCACGCCTGCAGTGGGTACCCCCTGGTCCCTACACCATGACTGTTTTTTGGTCGAGCCCCCCCCCTCACGGGCTCCCGGGGTGACATGGTAACCCTGCTGCACCTCACGTTCTAGTTCACACTATTTGAGGCAGGAGTTTTTTGGGGGCGGTGGGACCCCCCCCCTCCTTCCTTGACTCGGACGCATTACAGGGAGACTGGATGGAAAGAAGTGGTCTCCTGGGGGCCCCCCCCGTGCGGGTTTTAAAAACTGGACCCCACAGCCACCTGGAGGACACGGAGGTATGGAAATGGGGATCGCACGCTGGCTGAGGGGGGAGGCATTCGCACGGTTCTGTCCCCTGTGTTTCCCATAAGAACCTGAAGTGAAGCCCCATTATGGAGAAGGACGCAACTGCATGGTCTGGATGATACTCCAGTACTTGGTGACACACAGGTTCTCACGCACTTATGAGAGATCTTGCCGGAGTTACAGGGGGGAGACTGGTATACTGGCGTGCTGGTTATACTCTTGTTGGGGGATGAGTACTGTTTGCACAAAATTTCTTTATTTACTTTCGTTATTGCCTTATTGTTCTGCACTTGTCTTATTGTATGTTATGCATATGACTGGTCAACATATAGTTACAAAATATGATGTACCGATACAAGACACAAGATTTTATATTGGCCGGGGGTGGGCGGAGGGTGCCGGGGGCTCGCTCACTGGCCCTGTCTGTCCACCACCCCAATTAGGACTGCGCTCAATATCCAGGATTTACCTGGCGAGCGCCATAGCCGGTTAGGCTACCCTTAGTTTTCTTCTCTACAAGCTATCCGCCCTAGTGATAGCTTCCTAACTTTCCATATACTTCACAAGTGGGACAATTTTACTCCCGCCCACTATATTCTCTGGTATCTTCCTAGCTCTGCTTCTACACACTCTTACACCCCTATCTTTCTGTTCCTGCTAAAACTACCCCCCCCCCCACCTCACTGACATGGACGTACTGCACATTGTATCCTTGAATGCCAAGGGCCTAAACACGCCTGAAAAACGTTGGATGCTACTTCATGACATGCGGCGCATGAAGGCGGACGTCGTACTACTGCAAGAAACACATTTTAGAGACGATACTCTACTGGTACTTAAAAACCGATATTACCCCCATGCCTATCATTCCATGTACACGGAAGCTAAATCTAGAGGAGTATCCATCCTCATTTCAGCCCGGGTTCCTTGGACGCACACAGACACACAGTCAGACATGCAAGGACGGTCCTTGTTTTTGAAGGGCCAGATTGGAGACGTAAAGGTGACCGTAACGAACCTCTATGCCCCGAATGAAAGACAAGACGTTTTTATTAAACGACACCTAGAACGACTCACAAGATATTCAGACGGGCAACTGATAGTTGGAGGGGACCTTAATATACCATTGACACCGACGGAAGACACCTCCTCTGGCACCTCATCTACTTCACGTGACACACGCAAACGGGTCAGTATGGCATTACACTCCGCCCAACTGATTGACGCTTGGCGACTTTTGCATCCAGGGGAGAGGGACTACACCTTCCACTCTAAGCCACACCTGTCCTACTCACGCATTGACTATTTTCTGGTCCCACACGGACAACTGCATGCGATCAGAGATGCCTCCATCGGGTCAATCACATGGTCTGACCACGCCCCTATCAGCTTGCGCTACGCCATTTCAGACGTACACACGACAGGCAGACCAACCTGGAGGCTCAACGAGAGCCTCTTGCAAGACCCAGATACTCTAACAGAAGTAGTTACGGAAATTAAACATTACTTTGATTCTAACAACACTCCTGACTGTAGCCCCGGGGTTATATGGGAGGTGCACAAGGCGGTGATTAGGGGGGTGCTCATTAAACACGGTTCACGCCTGAAACAAAAACGAACGGCCCAACTGAACCAACTGCTACATAGACTACAGGGCTTAGAGATGGCCCACAAGCAAACCCCCAACAAGCAGCTCGGTATTGAACTTGACATCGTCCGCACACAGGTCACAGACCTGTTAAACTTTAAAGCTAAGGCAGCACTACAGGTCTGTAGGAGGAAAGTTTACGAATCCGGGGACAAATGTGGTAGACTCCTAGCCCGATCACTGCAGACGCAGAAGCTGGCTTCCTACATTCTGCACATCATAACCGCCTCTGGACAGAAGGCGTCCTTACCCCAGCACATCACGCAGGAGTTCAGATCCTTTTATGACTCCCTGTACAACCTGAAAACAACACCTCACACGCCTGACACGACTTCGACGTACATAGCCGAATCCCATATGCCCTCACTACCGGCGGAGGCTCAAGAATTACAGGTCCTTCTCAAAAAATTAGCATATTGTGATAAAGTTAATTATTTTCTGTAATGTACTGATAAACATTATTATAAAAGGCAATCAGCGCACAAATGACTACGAGAACTACTGCAGCTGGACACCAACAGGTATATCACACAATAACCCAAACAGATAATATAAAGAAATAACAGTGCAGCGCAATAAATGTCCATATACAGTGAACAATGATGAAAAAGATGTACTGAAGAGATCTGGGTGTAGGCTTCTTCATACGGTATATAACTTGTGTATCCAATGTAAGGAAAATCTGCTTACCAGACCAGATGGACCTTTTTGAATGAACAAGAGGTCAAAAACGCTTGTTTTCCACCATGAGGGGAAGATGGTCTCAGATGAAGCGGTGATCCAGCCAGATGGTAGGCACAGCATCAGATGTAGAGATGATGTATAAAAAAAAAAGGATGTGGAAACGTTCTAAGTGTAGACTGTTTTAATCCAAAAATATAGTGTATAAAAAATACATACAAATAAAATTCAGACAAAGTCCAAAAAAGTACAGCAAAAACCACTGGGCGCTGATGTTCTATCATGGAGAAGTCCAAAATATAAAACAGCTGCTAAAGTGACCAAGTCTCTTGTGCTTATAATGATAAATGAACCATAATATACAGCTGGTGGAAGTCACAAGTAGAGATCATATGCTGAAAACTGGCAAAAGATTGTGCTAGTAGAAACAAAAATAAACATAAGCAGCACCAGATGATTAACAGTGAGAGATCCACCAAAGTGAACAGCAGGCAGATGAAGTGAGTGTAAGCGGCGATGGACGCCGTAAACTCAGCCTAAGATGAATCAAATGGTAAGCGGCAATGCAAGCCGCGAGCACAGCCTGGGACAGACGCGGGTGACGTCACCGAGTAAGCTCCTCCCCCGTACGTACGTTGCGTCCAATAGGACTTCGTCAGCGGTGGGTGGGGCTTACAGCGTCACCCTCCGTCCTTATAAACTAAAAGCGTTGCCATGGAGAGCATAGTGGGGGCGGGACGGCCGGTAACCAGCCCCGAACACAGAATCCCCATGCTATGTAATCAGCCTATATAATTTGGCTAGGCAGCAGCTAATAAAAAATGACACATAGACAGGAAAGCCTGTATAGTGCATACAAAATATATTTGATTACTTTTAAAGTGACAAACACCCACGGCTGTCCCATGCCTCACAGTATAACTCCACAGCAGTGAAAGTTATATAAGAAAAATTGTATTCTTTAAAATAATAAAGAAAAATTTGAAAAATAAATAAAAGTAAAAATTAATAAATAAAAAATATTTGAATAAAATATAAAAAAACATATGTAAAGCAAATTACAAATATAAGAGGGGGACCTCCTCTATTATGCAATGCAAAAAAAGGATGATAAAAGTATTAACTAAAAATACCACATCTACCGACATTGGTATACTAAACTGGCTTATTTGTCAGAGATGAAACAATTAAGGTCAAAGTCGACGTTGAGGCCTCCTGGCACGAGCACCTGGGTCTCGTGTATCCAGAAGGACTCACGCCGACTAAGTTGTCTGATGAAGTTACCACCTCTCCAGTGGGGTCTAACCCTTTCTATACCCCAAAATTTAAGACATTTGGGGTCTCGGTTATGAAAATGACGAAAATGTTTGGAGACATTATGAGTTCTGACACAATTGATAATGTTATTCACATGTTCTCCCATGCGCACATGAAGCGGTCTGGAGGTTCTACCAATGTAGTGTAATCCACAGTCACATTCAAGGCCATAGACCACCCCCATGGTGTTACATGTAATAAGATTTTTGATAGAATAAGTTATACCTGTAGTAGGAGCAGTAAACTCTTTTCTTCGTTTAATATTACGTTTAAATTTTTTACAAGATGGACACCTACCACATGCGTAAAAGCCAGTCATAAGAGGAAAAATATGACTCTCCCTTACTACTGGAGGGTCGACCACACTAGGGGCCAATACGTCCCTCAGTGTAGGTGCCTTTCTATAAATGAATCTGGGACGAGACGGAATAATGGCTCCCATTATTCTATCCTTTTTCAAGATGTCCCAGTGTTTCATGATTATTTTTTCGAATTTCCTGTGTTGAATATTGAAATCCAAAATAATTCTGAGTTCCGTGTTAGCTGGATTAGGTGCCTTGGGTCGAGAACCCGCCACCAAAGAAGTTCTATCTAGCTTTCCGACCTTTTGAATTTCACTGGAGATATCCTCCTTATCATAGCCTTTTTGGATAAATCTTTTAGCAAGGACATCTGATTGCAATACAAAATCTGCCTCAGATGTGCAATTACGCCTTAAACGAATGAACTGGCCCCTAGGGATGTTGCATAGCCATGTTTTGTGATGGCAACTGTCAAGGGGTATATACCCATTCCTGTCTGTCTGCTTAAAATGATTTTTCGTTTTGAAGACAGGTCCATCTCTGAAAATTTCCAGATCTAAAAATGTTATACTGGAAGGATCAGCATTCCAGGTGAGTCTAATATTTTTGGTGTTGCCATTCAGCTTGGACATAAATAATTGCAGGCTAGTCATGTTACCCTCCCAGATAATGATCAGATCGTCTATATAGCGATAATAGCACTTTAGTTGTATTGGTCTGTCATTAAAGATAGTTTCTTCTTCCCAAAGTGACATAAACAAGTTTGCCACACTGGGAGCAAACCGTGCTCCCATGGCAACTCCAAGGGTTTGAAGAAAAAATCTATGATCATACCAGAAATAATTCCTGGCTAAACAAAAAGAAAGTGCATCCACAAGAAAACTGATCAGCAGGGGAGGAAGATTAGAGGCATCTAATGCCCATTTAACTGCCCTAATAGCATCCTGATGGCCTATGATGGTGTACAATGACCCCACGTCCGCGGTTACCAACAAAGTGTTGTCACTGGCGGGCGTGGACTCAACCACCTGTATAGCATGTCGGGTGTCTTTAAGATAAGCGGTGGTTGAACAAACCAATGGTTTAAGAAAGTGGTCAATGTATTGGCCCAGGCGTGCAGTGACCGAATCAATTCCATTGACAATAGGTCTCCCAGGTGGAAACTGGGCATCTTTATGTACCTTTGGTAGGAAATATATGATTGGCCTCCTGCACGCACTGGGATCCAAATATAAAGCCTCTTTTTTGGTAAGAACACCACACATTTTACCTTGCTCAACAAGAGCTTGAAGTTCATTTTGATACTCAAAAATAGGGTCCTTGGTCATAAGTTGATATGTAGAATGGTCTGACAATAATCTATTCATCTCATTGTCATAAAAGACCTTACTCATAACAACCAATCCACCCCCCTTATCCGCTGGTCTAACTACAACATTTTTATTTTTCTCTCATGTGGAAATGCCCATTTTGAGATAGTGAGGATCTCTCACTTTCTTGATCTTCATGCGGTCTAGGTCGGTGGTGACCATGTTTTTGAAAACTTCAATATGCTTATGGTCATGTTTGGGAGGGTTAAAGGTAGATTTGTTAGCAAGCTGTGAGTGAAATTCTAGAGGTACTACAGGAACTGAAGTGGAAGTGGTGGTTCCTGATTTAGAAAGGAAGTGTCGTTTAATATTAAGCGTTCTTACAAACTTTTGCAGACTAATATAAGTTTGGAATTTATTAAAATTCCGAACTGGGGCGAACTTGAGTCCTTTATCAAGCACTCTAAGTTCCTCCTCTGACAAGTCCACACCACTGATGTTAAATACTCCTGCTCCTATTATCGCCTTTGTCTTTTTAGCTCTTCTTCCGGCTCTTCTTCCTCTCTTAGTCGTCTTTTCCCCCCTTGTTTGATTCCTGGGGGGGTATGACCCCAAGGCTCCTCCCAATGTAGTTGACGCTGGCCTAAAAAACTTTCATTTGGAGGGTTGGTTTCATGAGATAATGGAGCAAAGCGATTGTGAATAGGAAGCTGGTCATGATCGATGTATGGGTCATTATTCCTCACATGGTCTGAATGCCTACCATAAGAGTTCTGATAATACATGTCATCTCTATTGGGGGGACCATTAGGGACATAGTCCCTGTTGGAACCATGGTCCCGCCAATTATTATGTTCATAAGGGGGTGGGTGATGGTAAGGAGTACCTTTACCCCTCCCCCCTCTGTTAGGATGACCCCTGCCGTTGGGGCGTCCCCCACCTCGAGCTGGTGGACCCCTGGCAGGTGGGTTTCTAGGAATGACAGGAGTGGAAATGGTGGAAATATGCGGGGTGGAAGGGCGCGGCACATTAGTAGGTCCCGTATCAGGGTTGGGTACCCTAGATTGCCATTTGAAAATTTCGCCCCTAGCAAAATCACCAGAGTCCCTAAGGTACTTAATGACAGACCAATACAACTAAAGTGCTATTATCGCTATATAGACGATCTGATCATTATCTGGGAGGGTAACATGACTAGCCTGCAATTATTTATGTCCAAGCTGAATGGCAACACCAAAAATATTAGACTCACCTGGAATGCTGATCCTTTCAGTATAACATTTTTAGATCTGGAAATTTTCAGAGATGGACCTGTCTTCAAAACGAAAAATCATTTTAAGCAGACAGACAGGAATGGGTATATACCCCTTGACAGTTGCCATCACAAAACATGGCTATGCAACATCCCTAGGGGCCAGTTCATTCGTTTAAGGCGTAATTGCACGTCTGAGGCAGATTTTGTATTGCAATCAGATGTCCTTGCTAAAAGATTTATCCAAAAAGGCTATGATAAGGAGGATATCTCCAGTGAAATTCAAAAGGTCGGAAAGCTAGATAGAACTTCTTTGGTGGCGGGTTCTCGACCCAAGGCACCTAATCCAGCTAACACGGAACTCAGAATTATTTTGGATTTCAATATTCAACACAGGAAATTCGAAAAAATAATCATGAAACACTGGGACATCTTGAAAAAGGATAGAATAATGGGAGCCATTATTCCGTCTCGTCCCAGATTCATTTATAGAAAGGCACCTACACTGAGGGACGTATTGGCCCCTAGTGTGGTCGACCCTCCAGTAGTAAGGGAGAGTCATATTTTTCCTCTTATGACTGGCTTTTATGCATGTGGTAGGTGTCCATCTTGTAAAAAATGTAAACGTAATATTAAACGAAGAAAAGAGTTTACTGCTCCTACTACAGGTATAACTTATTCTATCAAAAATCTTATTACATGTAACACCATGGGGGTGGTCTATGGCCTTGAATGTGACTGTGGATTACACTACATTGGTAGAACCTCCAGACCGCTTCATGTGCGCATGGGAGAACATGTGAATAACATTATCAATGGTGTCAGAACTCATAATGTCTCCAAACATTTTCGTCATTTTCATAACCGAGACCACAAATGTCTTAAATTTTGGGGTATAGAAAGGGTTAGACCCCACTGGAGAGGTGGTAACTTCATCAGACAACTTAGTCGGCGTGAGTCCTTCTGGATACACGAGACCCAGGTGCTCGTGCCAGGAGGCCTCAACGTCGACTTTGACCTTAATTGTTTCATCTCTGACAAATAAGCCAGTTTAGTATACCAATGTCGGTAGATGTGGTATTTTTAGTTAATACTTTTATCATCCTTTTTTTGCATTGCATAATAGAGGAGGTCCCCCTCTTATATTTGTAATTTGCTTTACATATGTTTTTTTATATTTTATTCAAATATTTTTTATTTATTAATTTTTACTTTTATTTATTTTTCACATTTTTCTTTATTATTTTAAAGAATACAATTTTTCTTATATAACTTTCACTGCTGTGGAGTTATACTGTGAGGCATGGGACAGCCGTGGGTGTTTGTCACTTTAAAAGTAATCAAATATATTTTGTATGCACTATACAGGCTTTCCTGTCTATGTGTCATTTTTTATTAGCTGCTGCCTAGCCAAATTATATAGGCTGATTACATAGCATGGGGATTCTGTGTTCGGGGCTGGTTACCGGCCGTCCCGCCCCCACTATGCTCTCCATGGCAACGCTTTTAGTTTATAAGGACGGAGGGTGACGCTGTAAGCCCCACCCACCGCTGACGAAGTCCTATTGGACGCAACGTACGTACGGGGGAGGAGCTTACTCGGTGACGTCACCCGCGTCTGTCCCAGGCTGTGCTCGCGGCTTGCATTGCCGCTTACCATTTGATTCATCTTAGGCTGAGTTTACGGCGTCCATCGCCGCTTACACTCACTTCATCTGCCTGCTGTTCACTTTGGTGGATCTCTCACTGTTAATCATCTGGTGCTGCTTATGTTTATTTTTGTTGCTACTAGCACAATCTTTTGCCAGTTTTCAGCATATGATCTCTACTTGTGACTTCCACCAGCTGTATATTATGGTTCATTTATCATTATAAGCACAAGAGACTTGGTCACTTTAGCAGCTGTTTTATATTTTGGACTTCTCCATCATAGAACATCAGCGCCCAGTGGTTTTTGCTGTACTTTTTTGGACTTTGTCTGAATTTTATTTGTATGTATTTTTTATACACTATATTTTTGGATTAAAACAGTCTACACTTAGAACGTTTCCACATCCTTTTTTTTTTTTTATATATCATCTCTACATCTGATGCTGTGCCTACCATCTGGCTGGATCACCGCTTCATCTGAGACCATCTTCCCCTCATGGTGGAAAACAAGCGTTTTTGACCTCTTGTTCATTCAAAAGGTCCATCTGGTCTGGTAAGCAGATTTTCCTTACATTGGATACACAAGTTATATACTGTATGAAGAAGCCTACACCCAGATCTCTTCAGTACATCTTTTTCATCATTGTTCACTGTATATGGACATTTATTGCGCTGCACTGTTATTTCTTTATATTAACTGATAAACATTAGACTTTCATATATTTTAGATTCATTACACACAACTGAAGTAGTTCAAGCCTTTTCTTGTTTTAATATTGATGATTTTGGCATACAGCTCATGACAACCCAAAATTCCTATCTCAAAAAATTAGCATATCATGAAAAGGTTCTCTAAACGAGCTATTAACCTAATCATCTGAATCAACTAATTAACTCTAAACACCTGCAAAAGATTCCTGAGGCTTTTAAAAACTCCCAGCCTGGTTCATTACTCAAAACCGCAATCATGGGTAAGACTGCCGACCTGACTGCTGTCCAGAAGGCCATCATTGACACCCTCAAGCAAGAGGGTAAGACACAGAAAGAAATTTCTGAACGAATAGGCTGTTCCCAGAGTGCTGTATCAAGGCACCTCAGTGGGAAGTCTGTGGGAAGGAAAAAGTGTGGCAGAAAACGCTGCACAACGAGAAGAGGTGACCGGACCCTGAAGAAGATTGTGGAGAAGGACCGATTCCAGACCTTGGAGGACCTGCGGAAGCAGTGGACTGAGTCTGGAGTAGAAACATCCAGAGCCACTGTGAACAGGCGTGTGCAGGAAATGGGCTACAGGTGCCGCATTCCCCAGGTCAAGCCACTTTTGAACCAGAAACAGCGGCAGAAGCGCCTGACCTGGGCTACAGAGAAGCAGCACTGGACTGTTGCTCAGTGGTCCAAAGTACTTTTTTTGGATGAAAGCAAATTTTGCATGTCATTCGGAAATCAAGGTGCCAGAGTCTGGAGGAAGACTGGGGAGAGGGAAATGCCAAAATGCCTGAAGTCCAGTGTCAAGTACCCACAGTCAGTGATGGTCTGGGGTGCCATGTCAGCTGCTGGTGTTGGTCCACTGTGTTTTATCAAGGGCAGGGTCAATGCAGCTAGCTATCAGGAGATTTTGGAGCACTTCATGCTTCCATCTGCTGAAAAGCTTTATGGAGATGAAGATTTCATTTTTCAGCACGACCTGGCACCTGCTCACAGTGCCAAAACCACTGGTAAATGGTTTACTGACCATGGTATTACTGTGCTCAATTGGCCTGCCAACTCTCCTGACCTGAACCCCATAGAGAATCTGTGGGATATTGGGAAGAGAAAGTTGAGAGACGCAAGACCCAACACTCTGGATGAGCTTAAGGCCGCTATCGAAGCATCCTGGGCCTCCATAACACCTCAGCAGTGCCACAGGCTGGTTGCCTCCATGCCACGCCGCATTGAAGCAGTCATTTCTGCAAAAGGATTCCCGACCAAGTATTGAGTGCATAACTGAACATAATTATTTGAAGGTTGACCTTTTTTTTTGTATTAAAAACACTTTTCTTTTATTGGTCGGATGAAATATGCTAATTTTTTGAGATAGGATTTTGGGGTTTTCATGAGCTGTATGCCAAAATCATCAATATTAAAACAAGAAAAGGCTTGAACTACTTCAGTTGTGTGTAATGAATCTAAAATATATGAAAGTCTAATGTTTATCAGTACATTACAGAAAATAATGAACTTTATCACAATATGCTAATTTTTTGAGAAGGACCTGTATTAGAAGACCCCATCACATTACCAGAACTGCAACTAGCACTTAAAGCCACTAAATCGGGCAAGGCCCCAGGCCCGGATGGTCTTACTGTCCCTTACTACAGGACCCTGCTCCCGTCCCTAGGACAACACATGCTAAATATTTACAATGACCTTAGCTCTGGAAACACGTTTCATAAGAACACGCTACAGGCGCAAATCTCGGTTATACCAAAGGACGGCAAGGACCCGACACATTGCAGGAGCTACCGCCCTATCTCACTTTTAAACACTGACCTTAAACTTTTTACCAAGATTATTGCCTCTAGACTCGGCTCCCTGCTGATGGTGGCTTGCATGTGGATTTTGTGAACATCAGTGGAATTTTGAACTACAGTGGAGAGTTAAAAACCAGGAGTTTTGCTTTTAACTGCTTCTGCTTGCAAGTGTTGTTTTATATGTATTTTTTGTCCTTTATTTGATACGTTTATCAGTTTTAAAAATACTCCCCCCCCCCTTTCTCTGACACTTTTTAAACAGCTTTTTTTTTCCTTTCTGCTAATTAAGGGGAGTGGTTAATTGTTCACAGGAGCTGGCTCCCTGCTGATGGTGGCTTGCATGTGGATTTTGTGAACATCAGTGGAATTTTGAACTACAGTGGAGAGTTAAAAACCAGGAGTTTAAAACAGGAGTTAAGACAGGAGTCTTCTAAACTGTGAGTAACATTATAAACTTCCTACAAGTAATTATATTGTAACTGGGAAATGAGTGCTAGCAGGGTTGAAGGTTTTGCTCAGTGCACAGTGTGCCACATGTATGCAAAATTGGTGCAACAGCTCCAGGATGGATACCGCTGTGACAGATGTGAGCAGGTTGCCCTTCTGGAAGCTCGCATTAGAGATCTGGAAGAGCAAGTTGCAACACTGGGCGGAAAGGACAACCTTGAAAGGGGTCCTCTGCTCGCTCAGCAGGTGGTCAGTAGGGCTGATGTGGAGGGTGGAGTGGCAAGTCAGGATTATCAGATAGGAAGATGGGTTAATGTAGTTAGAGGGAGTGGAAGGGGCTTGCAGAAAAGGAAGGCCAGTCCTGTAGTTGTGCATCAAAACAAATTTTCCACGTTGGGTGAAGATGTGGAGGTGGCAAACACAGAGGTGGCAGCCCTAGATGTCACTGCTACCCCTAACAGCCGGGAGAGCAACCCATCTAGTAGAGGTGGTGAGGGGAGTGCAGGTAGGCCAAGACAGTTGGTGGTTATAGGGGATTCTATAATCAGAAGGACTGATAGAATAATTTGTCGCCAGGATCGCCTCAACCGAATGGTTTGCTGTCTCCCTGGTGCCAGGGTTCGGCATGTGGTGGACCGGGTGGATAAATTACTGGGAGGGGCTGGGCATGACCCAGCTGTCTTGGTCCACGTTGGAACCAATGACAGTATACATGGAAGGTGGAGGCTCCTTAAGAATCAATTTAAAGAACTAGGCTGCAAGATGAAGGCAAGGACCTCCAAGGTGATATTCTCTGAAATATTGCCTGTGCCATGCGCAACACAGGAAAGGCAGGGGGAGATTAGAGAGCTGAATGCATGGCTAAAGACCTGGTGTAGGGAGGAGGGATTTGGGTTTCTAGAGCACTGGGCTGACTTTTCATTGGGGTGCAACCTATATGCTAAAGACGGTTTGCACTTGAATGGAAGGGGGTCTGCGGTGCTGGGGGAGAGGTTTAGGGGAAGGCTGGAGGAGTATTTAAACTAGGTTTGAGGGGGGAGGGTGAACTAGAATTACATCGGGCACACAGGTCAGTTAGTGGTCAGACATTAATGGAGAGTGGAATGGGGATAGATGGGGGGAGGGTTATGGCAGGTGACAAGAAAGTTCCCATGTTGCAAACAGCCATTGGAAACTATAGTGCCATTTGTACTACTAAAAATTATATGAAAAACACCAGAGAAAAATGTAATACATTAATGTGTTTGTTCACCAATGCCAGAAGTCTGCCAAGCAAAATAGGTGAGTTGGAAGCTCTGGTGCATGAGGAGAGCTATGACGTAATCGGTATTGCTGAAACGTGGCTTCTATCCTCACATGACTGGATTATTAATATTCCTGGCTATGCACTCTTTCGGAGAGACAGGGCAAAAAGGAAAGGTGGCGGGGTCTGTCTCTATGTGAGAAGTGATCTCAAAGCGAGTGTGAAAGAGGACCTGGTTGATGGAGAGTGTGATGAGGCTGAAGCATTATGGGTGGAACTGCATACAGATGTGCGTAGTTCAAAGTTAATCATTGGAGTTTGTTATAGACCACCCAATGTTAATGAGGAGGTGGAGACTCAGCTCCTTGCACAGATGGAAAGGGCTGCAAGGGCTGGGACGGTGATAATAATGGGGGATTTTAACTACCCAGAAATTGACTGGAGTAATGGCACTGCTGGGACAGTTAAAGGGCAAAAATTTATAAGCCTATTGCAGGACAATTTTATGGTCCAGTTTATTGAGGCCCCAACTAGGAATGATGCTCTGTTGGACCTGGTAATCTCAAACCATGCAGAGCACATTACTAATGTTCAGATAAAGGAACACCTGGGTAGCAGTGACCATAACATGATTTCATTTGATGTTAGCTGTAAGCAAGAAATACATGCAGGAAGGATAAAAACACTTAATTTCAATAAAGCAAATTTTCCAAGGATGAGGGCTGCTCTCCAGGACTTAGACTGGGAGGGAAAATTGGCATCAATGGGCACAGAACAGAAATGGGAATTCTTCAAAAAGACTGTTTGTGAACTCACTGCAAAGTATATTCCCATGGGCAATAAGTTTAAAAGGCTAAAAATAAAACCTATGTGGCTCACAGTTAAAGTTAAAAAAGCTATAAACAATAAGAAAAGCGCTTTTAAAAAATATAAAAATGAAGGAACACTAGTGTCGTTTAAATATTACAAAGAATATAACAGGATATGTAAAAAGGAAATCAAGGATGCAAAAATTCAAAACGAACGACAGATTGCAAAAGATAGTAGGACAAACCCCAAAAAAATCTTCAAATATATTAATAGTAAAAAGGTCAAGTCTGAGCATGTAGGCCCTTTACAAAATAATCTAGAGTGGGTGACTGGGGACAAAGAAAAGGCTAATTTATTAAATACTTTCTTCAGCTCTGTGTATACAATGGAGCATGGGGGAGTTCATGTCCATAATGGGGGTGGTAGTGACACAGCCCCAAATCCACAATGGCTCAAAAGTGATATGGTCCAGAAATATTTAGACAGAGTAAAGGTGGATAAAGCACCTGGACCAGATGGCATCCACCCACGGATCCTAAAAGAATTGAGCTCTGTAATTTCAAAGCCATTGTATCTAATTTTTAGGGACTCATTAATGACAGGAATAGTACCACTGGATTGGCGCAGGGCCAATGTGGTGCCTATATTTAAAAAGGGAACAAAGTCTTTACCAAGTAACTATAGACCTGTTAGTTTAACTTCCATAGTTGGGAAGATACTGGAGAGATTAATAAAAGACCACATAGATGAGTTCTTGCTGGAAAAAAACTATTTCAGCAACAGACAGCATGGATTCATGAAAGACAGAAGTTGTCAGACAAACCTGATTTCTTTTTATGAAGAGGTAAGTAAAACCTTGGACAGAGGCGTGGCTGTGGACGTGGTATACTTGGATTTTGCAAAAGCGTTCGATACAGTTCCCCACACACGGCTCATGTGTAAGGTAAAGTCTACAGGATTGGAAATATCAGTTTGTAAATGGATAGAAAACTGGCTAAAAGACAGAATTCAGAGAGTAGTAGTTAATGATTCTTACTCTGAATGGTCTAAGGTTATCAGTGGTGTACCCCAAGGTTCAGTGCTGGGACCCTTACTTTTTAATATCTTTATAAATGATATTGGGTCTGAGATCAAAAGTAACATTTCTGTCTTTGCAGATGACACCAAGCTATGCAGTGGAATGACGTCCTTGCAGGATGTCTCCAATTTACAAGCCGACCTCGATGCCCTGTCTAATTGGGCGACTATGTGGCAGATGAGGTTTAATGTTGATAAATGTAAAGTTATGCACTTGGGGGCTAAGAATATGAATGCATCATACATACTAGGGGGAATACAACTGGGGGGATCCGTAGTGGAAAAGGATCTGGGGGTTTTGGTAGATCATAAGCTCAATAATGGCATGCAATGCCAAGCTGTGGTTTCCAAAGCGAGCAAAGTCCTTTCTTGTATTAAGAGAGGTATGGACTCCAGAGAGAGACACATCATTTTGCCCCTGTACAAATCATTAGTAAGGCCTCATCTGGAATACGCAGTTCAGTTTTGGGCACCAGTTCTCAAAAAGCATATCGGGGAACTGGAGAAAGTGCAGAGAAGGGCAACCAAACTGATAAGAGGCATGGAGGAGCTCAGCTATGAAGAAAGATTAGAGGAGCTGAATTTATTCACTCTTGAGAAGAGGAGAATAAGGGGGGATATGATTAACATGTACAAATATATAAGGGGTCCATATATTGATCTTGGTGATGAGTTATTCACTTTACGGTCAACACAGAGAACAAGGGGGCACTCTTTACGTCTAGAAGAAAAAAGATTTCATCTCCAAATGCGGAATGGTTTCTTCACAGTAAGAGCTGTGAAAATGTGGAACAGACTCCCTGCAGAGGTGGTTCTGGCCAGCTCAGTAGATTGCTTTAAGAAAGGCATGGATACTTTCCTAAATGTACATAATATAACTGAGTACTAACAGTTCTAGGTAAAGTTGATCCAGGGTAAATCCGATTGCCTCTCGGGGGATCAGGAAGGAATTTTTTCCCCTGCTGTAGCAAATTGGATCATGCTCTGCTGGGGTTTTTTGCCTTCCTCTGGATCAACTGTGGGTATAGAATTGGGTATATGGGATTGCACAATATTTTTTTTATTTTTATGGTTGAACTGGATGGACTTTGTCTTTTTTCAACCTGACTAACTATGTAACTATGTAGACTGCAACAACATCTACCACACTTGGTCCACTTAGACCAGGTCGGCTTTGTCCTTACCAGAGAAGCTAGGGATAATACCACAAAAGTACTAAACTTGCTGCAAATAGCGAATGGCACCAAGGTGCCATGTGTATTCCTGGGAACGGACGCCGAGAAGGCGTTTGATAGGGTTAGCTGGGCGTTTATGTTAGCAACACTGAAACATATAGGGTTGGGAACTAGGATGACGAACTGGATACTAGCGGCGTACTCGGAACCGACGGCTAGGGTCAAAGCAAACGGGGTCTTATCCACTACTTTCCCAATCACAAACGGAACCAGACAGGGATGCCCACTCTCACCTCTCCTTTTCGCACTATCCCTAGAACCCTTCCTCTGTCATGTTAGAATGAACCCAGACATCACCGGTCTAGAAGTCAACGGAACACAGTGCAAGGTATCGGCATATGCTGATGATCTGCTGTTCTCACTTACGAAGCCAGCCATATCCTTACCTAACCTAATACGGGAATTCGATAAATATGGACAACTCTCCAACCTGAAGATAAATTTTAGTAAATCGGAGGCGATGGGTGTGGGTATCCCGCTGCCCTTACTTACACGCCTGCGTACTAGCTTAAACCTAAAATGGACTGATACAGCCTTAAAGTACTTGGGAACCCATATCCCCACGACTATCTCAGGAGTTTTCAAACTTAACTTCCCTCCCCTCCTCAAAACTGTTCAAAAATTACTAGACCAATGGAACAGCGGCCTACACTCGTGGTTTGGGCGCTGTAACATTATTAAAATGACGATTCTACCTAAATTCCTCTACCTACTACAGGCCCTCCCGATACACATACCCGGAATTTACTTTAAACAGGTACAGTCTACCTTCATTAAATTTCTTTGGGCGGGGAAAAAGCCTCGCCTACACAAAAAGATACTCTCACTCCCCAAGCGGTGCGGAGGCTTGGCAATGCCAGAGATCCGCACCTATTACCATGCAGTGCATCTTAGCAGACTCGACTGGTGCCGACATAATGACACCAAGCTGTGGCCACAAATAGAGCAGGCACAATGTGACATACCCCTCCATAGATCCCCGTGGTGCCCAACAGCCATACCACCTAACCTCAAAAGACATCCGTTGATTGGGAACACCATCAAACTATGTACACACCTGTTGAACCGCTTTTCCCTTTCTGCCTGCAATTCGGCACTGAGGCCCATACTGGGTAATCCTCAATTTGAACCGGGAATGCAGGACAAACCATTCAAAGACTTACGGGACGCGGGCATACATCAAGCGTCTCACTTCAGCATCAGGGGTAGATGGAGAACAGTGGAGGAGCTCTCAGACCCAAGCGGCCTGTACCGATTGGACTTCCTGAGGGCCTTGCAGCTTAGCCATTTCCTTGCCAGCCTGCCTCCTCCCAATGACACAAACCAACCCCTCACAAAGTTCGAGGAACTCTGTACAGAGACAGGAGTTCTGCCACACACGATCTCCCTGACTTACGACATGCTTATCAGACCACCAGGAGACTACCAGATACCTAGCCTGGCCAAATGGGAACGAGACCTGAATTGCCAATTTACCAATGACCGCAAACAACACATACTCAGGTTCACGCACAAGTCCTCCCTTTGCACCAAAATTCAGGAAACAAACTACAAACTCCTCACACGCTGGTATAGAACACCTGCCTTACTACATACATTTTTTCCAACAACGTCAAACTTATGCTGGCGATGTCAAAAGGGAAGAAGGCACCCTTTTGCATGTTTTTTGGTCATGTCCTGGACTCCAGAATTTCTGGAGAGAGGTACGCAGGATAACCCAAAAAATTTCTGATCGTAATGTTCCGAACGATCCTGCATACTTCCTTCTCCACGCTAATGACACACCGGCACGCATCTACAAACACTCAGTAGTACGCCACCTACTGGACGCAGCAAAAGCCTGTATTCCACTCGCATGGCAGTCCCCTCACCCACCGACTGTAACCACTTGGCTTAAAAAAGTGGACGACATCAGTAGGATGGAAGACTTGATTCTAACTAGCCAAAATAGACAGATGAGATACTCCAAGACGTGGCAACTCTGGACTATATTTAAATATTCAGAGGAAGGACAACTCCTTAGAGGAGTAGACCCGCCACCCTGAGAGTTTGGATACATTCTACACACATTTACTAGACCCATCCCTCCCCCACCCCCCCCCACTTTGACCTTGAAGTGACCACCACCACCACATGTCATACAAATAGGCTATACCTAGCGGACGACAACTCAGACCCATGTCAGTGAGGTCCCTTCTCACCCCTCCCCTCTTCTCTACTGTATTTCCTCTTCCTCTCCTTTCTTTCTTGGACTCTAAGTGTTTCTATTTTCTCTCTCTGATAAATAAGTATTGAAAAAAGAACGGGAGGCTGGGTCTACAGGACTACGGCTCTTCGCCTTACCACTTTCAACCAGGAGAGACGGTCACCTCCACAGGTGGCCTGGCCATACTCTACGCATTGGCCCGTCCCTATGTTGGACATCACCCAGAAGCATTGCTACACGAGCTGGACAGACGTAGTGGTTATTAACTGGGAGGGGAAGGCGTTTCACACCTCCAACGCCATTGTGGAGTTTTATATGCATGTATACCTCACCTGTGTTGATGTTCTGCGTTTTGTTTCTCCTATGGTACTTTGACTTTGTTTTTGTTATCCATGTGGACCAGCTTCTCCTGATATAAAATAAAATAAAAAAAGAAGTGCATTTATTTCTTCTTTTAAAGGTGAACTTACCTTTTATCGCTTCCAGACTCTGTCCAGAACGTGTGGCCTATTCACACATGGCTAATGTTGTCACTTTTGTTGTCAACAAGCTTTGCATTAAGGTAGCCCATTAATTTTAAATGGGCTACCAGTGCACAGTCATGGACAAAAGAACAGACATGCAGCATTTTTTTCTGAAGCAGTACACCACAACACATGGTTGTGCATTATTGTATATTGTGGTGTGCTACAATGCATGTGCATCGGCGCTGCATTACCTTAGTAAAATGAATGGCTCCACAAAATGCAAACTCATGTAATTTGTTACACCCATGTGTTTTGGCCCTATAAAAAAAAGTTAGGCTTCAAAGAAAATCTGTTTTGGAGGAAGTATGGAGGCTGCTATTGCCATTCTTCTCTTCAGGAAACCTATCTCACTATCTAGCAAGGTGATCCAATGACTTCAGAACTTTCTCGGGAGTCACTTTTATTTCAACTTTGTTTTAAAATCAGAGTTAGCTATGCAGATGAAGGTCAGCAAGAGCAGTCCCATTTCATCGTAGTCTCTGTACTTCAATGCAACCAAAATCTAGTGTGCACCTCACATGTCACAGAGTCTACTTCCTTACACCTGTGCTGTATAACCTCCTTACTGCCTTCTGCATCACTAATCACATTTCAATTTTCAAAAGGCCATTTTGAATATGATTGGTCACTAAGAATTTTTTTATTTTATTTACATTGAGCTTTATACAAGTAAAATTAACATGGAGCCTGTAGTGTTTATTTTGTTTTTAACTCCTTTGCTTGTTCACCAGCGAAAGTTCTAAAGTTGTATAAATTAATTGTATGACGGTATTATTAATTTACACATATTTTTGCCAAGTTAGTTAATGCTGTATACCGCTGCTGGTTAGGCCACTTTCAGGTGTCGTGAGCATTTTCTTATTAAAATGATTGTAAAGCCCGGATCCTCTTCTGGAGTGCCCTGCTGGCGCTCCAGGCCCCTCTTCGAGTGCCCCCACAGAAAGTTGCTTTTCCTGGGGGCACCCGTGCAGGCTTGCGCCCAAGTCCCGCTGCTGTGTCCATCAACACAGAGAGGGGGGACTCAGCCCCGCTCTCGTGTCACTGGATTTGTTTGACAGCAGTGGAAGCCAATGGCTCCTGCTGCTATCAAACTGTTCAATGAGGAAAGCGACAGCGGCTGGAGCCACTGCGCTCATGCACATCACTGAGTCAGATCGGCCTCAGGTAAGAAAAAGAGGGGTCTGGGGGGAGCTGCCGCACAGGTTTTTCATGTTAATGAATAAAGGTGAAAAACCTTGAGGCTTTACGACCACTTTAAGTTCCAAGATTAACAGATAAATACTGGAGTACTGCAACACTTCGGGTTTCTTCAGTGAAATGCTGATTAGGTAGAATGGAAACCTTGTATTCATCTAAATGTTTAATTTTGAGTTTTGACTGGTGTGTACCTTTCAAACGTTTTGTAAAATTGAGTGTAATAAGTATTACAGCACATATATAACAAAACAACAAAACGCATATCTGCAAGAAAATGTTTATTAATTGTAAACCCCACAGAAAAAAAAAAAATGAATTGCAGCCAAGACTGGGTGATTAACAAAATTAACCTCTCAGGCAGCAAGAAAAAAAAATGTTGGGGAACTTTTAAACACAAAAGTCAATGATTTTCCATGTTTTTCACAAAGCTGGGAAAAACTATGAGACATCTGTGTAACACTTTAATGGTGACAGCAATACAAGATGGTATAGAATGAAAAATGATGGCGAATACACATCTTGCTAAAAACTAGAGGTTTAATTCAAACAGAAAGAAATAATACTTCTATTGCACAGATTTGCTTTTTCTACTTTATGTTGAATTGAGGACCCCATGACAGTACAGAAGTCTTTGCTTCATTTCAAAATACTGAGCTTAAAAAAAAAATAAAAAAAAAATTTGGAGATTAGATTGAGACCATTATTGTACTCTTTCTAGGATTCGAATAAGAGTGGGAATTAATGTAATGTGTCCCAGTGAAGTTTCTTCTTTTAAGTCTGATAAATCCTTGGCACAACGGGAGGTTTAAAATCTTTATTCTCTAGATCTTTTCTTTGTATTTGGTTACTGGTTTAGTGTGTTGTAGTGATATATTTAGCCAATCCAAATAATTATTTTCAAAAAAACCTGACCAGGCTTGAAGAAGACTTACAGAAACTAAAACTATGACCTAGAACTAGGTTTAAGTTTTCCAGAATTCCATATAATTGCTTCAAAAGTGGACCAACTGTAAAGTCTCTGTGGTGGTGAAAGAGTGAGGTCAGACAAGCACTTTTTTGCATAGTGCTTTAGGCACCCTTGATAAAAAATGTTTAGCCTAAAACTAGAGCATACACCACTAGTTCAAGTGCGTGCACGTGCTCCAATCTTGGAAGGTGGAAGCGAAGAAAGAACATTCCTCACAATTATGAAGCAAACTACGCAAGTTATGTGGTGGTTGGACATTCTGACTGCAAATCTACCACTGCTACACTTTTATTAGATTATTAACGTACATGTTCTGATACCACAAGCATGTTAAAAGGAAAAAAATAAAATAAAGGAAGGAGGGGACCAATAGTCTAACATTCCCAGCACTAATTTAATGGTGGAGAAGATCTCACAATTGCAAGTCCTACCCAAAAAAAAAAAAATGGTTATCAGAAAAAATTAAAATCTACTGGATTGGGCAATACCTGTGCTGTTTATTGGCACTCCATCAAAAATCTGAAGGTATGAAAGCTTTTTTTCCCCCCCAGTTTTTTCTTTTACTGCTAGCACAATTCTAAAAAAAGTGTTTGTCTGACATCAACTTTCCGGTAGGACCTTTTTTTCACTGTAGCTTTTAGAGATTACATAGTAGAATATTTTTGCAAAGGTCCTCAATATAAGAAAGAAAAGTAAATCCCAGGAGCTAACCATTAACAGTCTATTCTCAAGGCACTGAACGAGACCCATTCCACTAGAAACACCAATAGTAAGAAATACTTCACAGTTCTACCAACAATCAAAACCACCACAATCTCGTTCCCCTTTACACAAAGACTATACCCACAGTAATAAGAGATTTGGTCCATTGCAGGCACTCTCAATTTTCCAAAACTTTCATCATTCTCTTACTGTAACAAAAAAGTTTTTAATGGGTGCTTAAAGCATTAATGAACATTAACTTTAGTACCTGGCCATCCAATGGTTCTCAGGCTTATTTAAAAGCCTTAAATGGAGAGGAAAAAGGGCAGCAGCATGGCAGGCAAATGTGAGCTCAACGTTTCATGAACTTATTCCCAACATGTTACTATGAGTTACTGCATACTACACATTTCTGTTTATAATAAAGGCATGTGACCAACTGGTGTTTCTGGGGTACAACACACTCGTTGGGAAATTGACTAGCCAAAATATGGTTTTATTGAAACTTATAACAAAGCAAAAATAACTGCATCAATTAGCACCCATTCTTCACCACACTTACCGGTATATTTGGGGGGTTGGCTGAGATAAGAGTACAAAAAAAAAAACCCACAACATTCTTAAGGGATATTGATTGGTTGTTGTAAAATGGGTCAAAGGAACTTGGCAAAGAGGCAATTCAGACAGACACCCAAGTAAGGGATATTCCAGAGACCAAAGATCATGTAATCTTATAAAGAATACAATGCACAAAGAAGGTTTTTGAATTTGGTAACCCTAACCTTTGTCATACTGAAATATTACTTATGTGGTCTCTCCATATGCTGAACTTTTCTAGGCATAGAAGACCCATCTACCCCAACATTTTTTTTAAGTCCAGGTAGTTGGTTTCTGAAATAGACTATTCTTGTCCTATTTAATGAGTAGTAAGAATTGTAGATTTTGACTTCAATTTCGATCTTATAGTAAAAGCCCTCCAAGCATACAGCTTACCTCTGATGATGCACGGACATGAGACAACATTTACAGCACTCTTGCACCACTAACTCATTTTATTTCTACCATGCTAGCGCTGTCCAGTGAATTTGCCACAGGAATGAAGAGTATGACGCTTGACTACCAGATGCAGTCGGAAAAGTAGTAACAGGCAGTGCTTGAATTGCGTGGCGTCCCAGAAAGATTTTTACTGAAAAATTTATTTTTCACATTGGGTGGACTTCCCTTTAAGTTTGGTATTTTCTAATATCACTTGTAAGCCATGTCATCTTTATTTTACTCCCAGAAAAAAAATGGAGATGCAATGAACTGGCAAAAAAATGTACTCTTTAGTAAAGACTTTTTTTTATAACATTACCTCACACTGAAAAGCTTCCTTTATTTCCCCCCATATACATTGACCTGGGAATGTTACTGATCATTGCATAGTATTAACCGAGAGTGTAGTTAGTAAACAATCATTTGTTTTTGGTTGTACAGGAAGAGCTCTTCAAAAAGGACACCAAAAGAAGTCATGTTTTCCCCATAAGAATAAAATGATAAAAAGGTGGGCACATTATGAGGATGGTTTTAAAATTTACATTCGATGTAGGAATATTCCTAATGAACCTTTCACTGTTTAAAGAAAAAAAAAATGAATGAAAGGGAGGACAGTGCAGTACACATTAAAAAAATAAAAAATTAAAGACAGGAGGTAAAATGAAGATGCTTTCATTGACAACCAATAACAGAAAAGCATGCCGTTTGCCCTCTGTTTTGATTACATCGTTTAGGAATAAAAAACACAAAAATAGCAAGATGACAAGGACATAAGCGGAAGGATTACACTTGACAGAAATCAGGCACATGCATGTAAGCATTCCCATCTTGTGGCAGCAAGTTTACAAGTTGTGTACTTCCCTCTGTTTTAAGTTATGGTGGGACAGCTCTGGAAAAGGAGTGTGGTATTTAAAGAAATGTGCTGAATTATTAGCGTATTTTTGAAATGTAACAGCCATTTTTAGGATTGCAGTAGCAGAAATATGAACCAAAGATGTTTTGTTCATATTGCACTGCTGGTAAAACATGCCAGACCTCCTGAAGGATCTAAAACAAACCTATGATGAAGCAGTGGATCTTCAATGGTATCATGTTAAGCATGAACACAACTACACAAATGACTTATTTGGCAAGCTCTGGCCTATTGAACACATTAGGCCAGCAGCAATCCGAGGGTCAGATATGACACCTTGTTTTACCCAGTGCTTCCACACTTGACAGCTTTGGCTACAGAATATCACTTTCCAATATTGCAGCTGTATATTTTCTGAATGCGCTTCACTGCAACACTGAGGGGTGTGTCCATGGTGCCACAATGCATAGAATGTGTTAGACTGCATGTTCTCCCATATGTTGAAATGCATAAGAAAACACTTAAACGTGATTGGGATGGGTTTGCGAATGTCAGCCAAAGTAGCAAGAATACAAATAGTTAAGCCATGTTTGTGCAGCAGCAGCCTTTATCTCTTACTCTTGGTGGAAGCAGAACTCATAGAAACCGATATTTTTAGAGGGTTGAGAGGGAAACCAAAAAAATACCCTAAATGAGAAACGAAAATGATTAAGCATCATGTGTTCAGGTTTCATTAAAGCACTTCATATTCTCCAAAAACGAGAAAATATTCCCTCAAGTATGTTTGATGTGGTTTATCAATTCCTTCGGTAACCAAAATGACTGAAAACACAAATGTATAATAAAAATATGGTAATGAATTAAAACTCATGTGAATCATGTGTAGCCACTATATGATGAACTGCAAAATTCTGTGAGGTTTATTAAAAAAAAGAAATGGAAAAAAAAAACACTGCGCTCATCCTATCACAACATGATGTTATCAGCTTTGTTTTTTTCAGTTTAAGGTACAACAAATGCAGTTCTTGTAATACAATTCCATCTTTAATTGCAACAGATGCTTTTGCATGTTGACTCCAGACAAAACTCATGGGGGACTGAGTGGATTGATGGCAGCTGGCATTCATTTCTTGAGTGGCTGGTAAACTGATGCATTAGGGTCCAGCCCAGATGAGCTAGTTTCCACAAATTTGGAAGAATAGTGTGGGGAAACGGGGCTTAGGGTACTTGTCCCTGCAGTGTAAGCAATGCTGGGCATTACAGCCATTACTTCTGCAATCTTCTGTTTAAGGTCTTTGATTTCTTGATCTTTCTGAAGTATTTGACCTGTGGAGGAAAAAAAAAAAATTAACCAAAAATCAAACACTTTCACAGATTCGAAAACAAAAAAGTATCTTTCACAACGCAAATTACCGTGTATACTCGAGTATAAGCCGAGTTTTTAAGCACAATTTTTTGTGCTGAAAATGCCCCCCTCGGCTTATACTCGAGTCACCTTTTTGCGCCTGATCTCCCGGACTTTGGGGAGCCAGTACTGGCCGGCCGGAGGTCCCCTGAACTTGGCACACATATAGCCCCACTCTTCCTCTACAAGTGTGCAAAGTTTCTTGTCCAGGGGACCTATGGCCGGGGAGCACCGATTTTTCAAAACCGGGCACCCCTTCCATAGACTCCCATGTTAAACGGTCATTTCTCTGGTGAATTTGGGGACCCGGTACCGGCCGGTCGTAGGTCCTCTGGACCCCAACCTTGGCACACATGTAGCCCCACTCTTCCTCTACAAGTTTGCAAAGTTTCTTGTCCGGGGGACTTACGGCCGGGGAGCACCGATTTTTCAAAGCCGGGCACCCCCTCCGTAGACTCCCATGTTAAACGTCAGACTAGTCATGGACACAGTGAGGCATGGACACAATGAGGCAAAGTGAGGCACACCCTAGGCTTATACTCGAGTCAATACGTTTTCCCCGTTTTTGTGGTAAAATTAGGTGCCTCGGCTTATACTCGAGTATATACGGTACTCAAACTGAGGGTTTATCACCAATTATAAAAAAAAAAACATTCAAAGTGTTTACATTTCAGTACATTTCTTTTTACTAGCCAGTTTACACTGACAAAGGCGTGAGATTCAACAGGATCCAGATCATCCCAGCAGTCACATCCACTCTATTTACAATAGCATAAATGTTTGCCAGGCCTCCCAAAGCACTGGTGCTTAATGCTGACAGGCAGCGGGCTCTTTGACCCCTTGTGTCTAAAAGGCTGCCATCAAAAGGGACTTCTAAAACAAATTCACCAGTGAGAAGCAGGAAGATAGTAAATAAGCTCCCTCTCCCTGGCAACTATGAGTGCTTATGAGCATTGTGCCCCTTTGCACCAGAAACCAAAAGCTTTAAGGTGGGGACACCCAAAGCACCCTACCCCAAGATAATAAAGGACATATGAGCCGCTTGAAGAACATAATTTTTACTAGGTGAATCGTTACAATTTTTTATTCATTTGGCTTGATCTATAGGCTTAATATTCACACCATTGAACTTTGGGAAAAAATTTCAACAATGTTCCCGTTTATTTATACCATAAGGAATGACAACTGTTTACTGTTTGCACATTCAGGCAAAAACTTGAAAGACATGATTGGCAGTCAAGTGACGACGTCCCGAAAATGGTCTTGTTTTTACAGCACGTGCGAATTTTATACTACACACTGTCTGAGGTCATCACTGGGACTTCTGACCTTTTCATTCCAATAGCGTAATCAATTATGGGCTTTTAGTCAAACAGCGATTTTTTACACAAATACAGCCAGCAAAGTGTTGTGTTCAATCCCAAGCAGCTGTGGAGAAATAGGCCAGCTGCCATGGACAGAGCTCTGAAAATTATAGTTCCCTGGCTTTAACGTCAATACTTTGAGTCCTAGACCTGGAGAAACCATGCTGATTGGGAAAATGGAATGAAATCAAACTCTTGAGCTGCATACTTTTTTTCTGATAGTGACTCAGATTATTGGGGCACATAGATTAGTATGGTAGTCCTACAACAAGCCTATTCAGAAGGGGTATTTAATAGTTTTTTTTCAAGAATGGGTCACTGACTGGGAAGAATAGGCACCAGGAGACAGGCATGTTTGTTCCAGATACAAATATGCAGCGATGGATATATAAAAATATGCAAAAAAACAAACACAGCCAATGCTAGGTTCATGTCAAACTGAACATCAATATATTACGACACTCGGCCACTTTTTCAGATCCCCTTGCATAAGAAGTCTAAAAACCCTAAACTTAAAAAAAACAGAACACACATTTCGCATGACACTAAAACCACACTGGGAGTAAAAAAAAAAAAAATGCAGCTTTTAAGGGCATTTTTCCAACCTCTAAATGCCCCTCAATGTGGCCAGATGTTTACGGTTATTGGTAGAGCAGTGTTCAGAGGCTGGCAAAAAAAAAAAAAAAATGCATCACTCACGAGTTCAGGAAAAGTGTTTGAGCAAAAAAATAGCATGTGGCACCTAAACGCTAGACACATTTAGAGCTTGAGAATCTATTTCAATAGCCAAAATAAATTATGGCCAATGGAATAATTGAATGTCCAAAGACTTGACACGCCTAAAATGTGCTTGAAAAATGTGGCTTTAGGCACGTTTTAAGCTGCTTTTCTCCTGCCAAGAGAAAGGCATTCAGAGGAGCTGGAGAAACATCCAGTGTGCATGAGGTCTAAGAATGCTACAGGCAGTAAGCATTGTGTTATATCAGAGTAAAGTGATAGAGTTTGTTCATTTTGTCAAAGAGAAAGTAGTCACATGAAACAGAGTACACAAGTAGTAAGGAACCAGTTACCTTGGGCAATCTCCAGCTGTCTTTTTGCATCACCTAGTGCGGAGAACAAATCCAGCTTGATTCTTGTTTCTGCACTAAGGCTGTTTTCTAAGTGCTGTGTTTTATCCTGCATGGCTGAAAGTGCAGACATTAACACCTCTGTATCTTTTTCATTTTCCTTGTACTTTCGTAGCTCCTGGAATAAATAAATGTACCAAGTATGGGCATAAAGGAAAAAAACCAAAAAAAACCCCACACATTTTAAAGATTGGGGAACACCATCCCCAAAGCTGCTGCGGTTATACTGGAAAGAAAGGTCTTCCCTTCAGATCCCAGAATAAAATTTG
Organism: Rana muscosa; assembly: GCA_029206835.1. NCBI lineage: Eukaryota > Metazoa > Chordata > Amphibia > Anura > Ranidae > Rana > Rana muscosa. The sequence continues at coordinate 535,817,921 of CM055117.1, read as the reverse complement.
ATAAATTGAAAGTAGTGGACATGCAAAAGGATAGAATGAAAACATGGAGGCGGCAATTTACTAAAACTGGTGCACACAGAATCTGGTGCAGCTGTGCATAGTAACCAATCAGCTTCTAGGTTTTATTGTCAATGCTTAATTGAACAAGCTGAAGTTAGAGGCTGATTGGTTACCATGCATAGCTTCAGATTCTGTGTGCACCAGTTTTAGTAAATAGCCCATAATGTGTCAGTCAGCAATCTGAAAGTTGGAGCTAGCTGTGCCCCCAAACTTCTAGGCTGCCACATAGTAAAATCTCACATACATTCTGTGACCGAACTCAGTTTCCTGTAGGAAGCAAGCAGATCCTGCTTTTAATGTTCTAATACACAGCAGTAGCTTGAAAGGATACACTTAAGGCTCTATGGCCTGTTGATTCCCAAAGTGTGGTCAGTTTTTTTGACACCATCACATTTTTGTACTTTCCGAGCATGGCTTGTAATTGTGCCACAAATCATAACTGAATAAGTTTTACATTTACTTATGTGTGCTCTAAAAAAAGACAATCATTTTGTCTGTTCTAAAAACATTAGAATCCCACTCCAACAGCTTTAGGATAATTAGTGCGTATGTGCAGTGATTTTGTATGGTCAGGACTAAAATGAAAAAACACTTTAAAAAATATTTTGTTTGGTAAACATGAGATGCTGCATATTAATATTTTGCATTGTATTTTCCAGTTTCTTATTTTTTCCACTGATGCAAAAAGCCTGTTTACAGCTCAAGCTGAAATTAACATACAATGAATGTATGGGAGTAGCAATTCCTACCCCTAAAAAGCAGGGCAACACTGCCTGAAAAAACTGATGAGTGCCAAGCCCCCATTTTCATGGTTCATATTGGTGAGACTGACTTTACGGCGCCGCACCAATTTGAAAAAAGGTTCCTGCACTTTTTTCACGCTTTCAGGAGCAACTTGCATAGACATCTGTGCATGAAGTCGCACAGATGTCAGCCAAGTCGCACTGACCTGCAGCTTTGAAATTGTGCTAATTCAAGTGAAGTTGTACGATTTCAAAGTCGGATTCAGTGTGGATGGGGGCTAAGGGACTCGTGCCCCCATTTATCCATCTCCAGGATTTCTGCAGTGATCTACCATGACTACACTGGTAAGAACATACCAACCACACATGCATAATTAAAAGGTGCAATACCTGAACTTTTAGTTCCAAATCCCTTATCTGGTCTTCTTTAACTTTCATGTCTATTGACAGCTTTTTACATTCACTCTCCAGATCTCTGATCCGACTTCTTAATGTCTCTGTGCATTCACCTCTGGTGAAAAAAAGTAACAAAAACAGCATTCATAAAGAGGAATCTGAGAAAACCTAGCTTACAAAAAGAAACATCCTAAAATAAAAAAACATACCACATGTAGCCTTTGTTCTAATTTTTACACATGGCAATACAAAACTACCTGTTTGCTGCAGCAAAGGCAACTGCTCTGGCTGCTGTGGCTTCTTCTAATTTCTTTCTTTTCTTCTCCTCCATAAGCTGCTTCTCTACAAACGCTCGAGCTTCCTGCTCTGCCTTTAGCTTCTTCTCTAGCTGACTGATCGTCTGCTTGTCTTTCTGTTTCATCTGAACTGCGCTATGCAATCTGGTGAGGAAAAAAAAACAAAAACATTTAATTATCCAGTGATGGGAAACAGTTATAATGTTTCTTACTGAAAGAAGACTTACTTATTTTGTAGCAGCTCATTCTCCTGTCTGAGCTGCCCTATTTCATTTCGAATTCCCCGCTCTGTGCTTGTGAGTACACTGATCTGACTGCGCAGATCCTGTTCAATCTGCCTGCTGCCCTGCAAATCTGCTTTTAACTTCTTTACATCTTGTTCCAGCCTGAAGAAAAAAAAAACAAAACATTCAAGTTGTTTAGTAATTAAAAAATTGGTGGATGAAAAGGATGCGAATGTATGTATATATAGTGTGTGGAATAGAGCAATGTTTCTTAGGTGAATGATCAGTCTTGTATACTACAAAAAGTTGCATATCCCAACTAAAATGAGATCACATTTGCTTAGAATGCCAAGAAAGAAAAATAGTAAATCTCAGGCCAAATTGCAAATAAAATACAATAAAATGTAAATTCCCAAGCCTAAAGTGTATGTAGTATATATAGATCAAACACGGTTTTTGGGGCGGGGTTTCCCTTAAAAATCATACTAGACCTGAAGGGCCTGGTATGAAAGAGGGGAACTCCATGCAATTTTTCCGGTTTGGGGGTCCTCAAACATTCACACCAGAGCCTCATCTAGGATAAAAGGTATGGTATATAGAAGATTGAAATCCCCTGGCTTCTTTGTTTACAAACAGAACAAAGTGTCTGGGAGCTGTCACTTTGACAGCATTTAAACCTATTGCTGACCACCAGCGGTACATTTACTGCTGTTGCGTGGAAGTCCCAGGTACCACGACCCGTAGGGCGCAATGTAATTGATAAACACAACTGACAGATCTGGCTAGATTTCTCCCTGCCATCAGTTACTGTTCAGAACTGAAAGCAAGGAGCGACCCAGCCAGATAATCTATGTAAAAAGCAGGACATACACACTTGCATACACTTGATTGGCACACAGTTAACCCCTTGACTGCTCTCCTGATCACTGTCATCCAGCCAATGACATTAGTACAGTGTACAGTATTATCACTGTATTAGTGTCGCTAGCGACATGTGTCCAGTAATGTGCCTTCTAGCCAGTGTCAGTTAGTGGCAGATTGTCCACCACACTATACCTTGCCGATCACTGCCATTACTAGTATAGTGTCTGTAAAGCCAAGTATCCTAATCACGATCAGAAATCGTGTCCTGTCCCAAAAAACAGTGATAGCAGGATCAGCCCTGATCACTTCCAGCACTTGCAACATGTAGCAGAATTTTTATTTTATTGGATGTTTATAACAAAGTATAAAATATTTTTTTCCAGATTTTATGTATGTGCGTATATATATATATATATATATATAATCTAAATAAACCCAATGGCGATCAAATACCACAAAAAAAAATTATCCAAATTTCATTTCTGTACAGTGTTGCATAACCGAGCAATGGCCAGTTAAACAGCGCAGTGTTAAATAGCAAAAAAAAAATGCCCTGATCGTGAAGGGGGTCAAGTGGTTAAACACACCTTTTGTAAAATGTCAGTTTTGCTGTTGTAGGTTGTATATGCTACACAGATGTGCCGTTACAAAGCAGGATTAGGGCATTCCTGAAGTGTGTTATTTAATGGAGTTTTCAATGTGTAATGTTTAAATATAAGCATTACTAAATCACTAGGGGCTGGTGATGGTGGATCATGCTGTGTGCGAGTCTTTTTCTGGGTCTTAGACTGTGCCAGGGCTTGGGAGATCTACAACCATTCATCCTGTGCTACTGGGTTATTCGGCCATTGATCGTCCATGCAATCTAAAGGCATTGGCTGGGCTATAGCCACATGCCCTTTTTGCTTGCCATCTGGTAAGCAGGTTTTTCTTAAGGTGGTGGGGCACTTTCTGATTGAAGTCACTGTGGTGCCATTGGGAAGAGGATTTGTTTCATCCCTAATGTCGTCCAATAACATACCATTTTAATTAAGAATTATCCTGCAATAATTGGAGCTTTTTAGCGCAGCTTCTCTAATTTTTCTATTGCTGTGTGTATCTCACTTCAAGCTGCTGCTTTGTTTACTTTATTTGTGTTAGGACACTAGCACGGTTTCTTGCCTAATATTACTAAATCACTGCTCCCAAACAATTTTTAAAATGGTGTTTTGCTTGGTGTATGTTTCCCATGGCAGTGCCCAACCCCTCCACCCTTTAATTCAAATTAGGTTTTTGAGCAGATTTGGTAGGCTTAGAGCTGGAGGGTCTGCCACAAGATGAAGGATCTGCAGTAGATGCTCTGAGGGGGCAAACAGATCGTATATGTATGGTGGGTGAGCCCAATTTAATAGGCAAGTGAAATTGGGGTTAGTGAGATAAAAACCCTCTACCCCCAATAACGGCGTCAATGGGTTGATTTTCTAAAGGCTAATATACTGTGCACTTTGCAAGCACATTTGCACTCATTTTCCCCAGAGCTTAGTGAATGTAATGAAGCTTCACTTTGTAAATCCTACCCAATCAGGCGCAAGGGGAAAAAAAAACTACTAAACACAGCATTTTTTCCTGCACTTGATTGAATGATGAAATCAGCAGAGCTTCTCCACATTCACCAAGCTCCAGTAAAAATGCATACAACTGCAAAAATCTATTTGCCCCTAGTAAGTCAACCTCAATGTATTCCTCAGGGGAATTTGTACCTTTGAAGGTCATACAAAATAGTAAGGCAACGGTTTACAGTTTTTAGTATACACTGATTCCAGAAGTTGCAATTACCCTTGGTAATAGATCAGACATAGTGGAAGAGAATTGTTTTAGTCAATGCACATATTTGGCAGCACACCATGATTCTTCAAATACAGTCCAAAGGTTTTATTACAGAGAGATCACATCACAAAACAAGTGCAATGTTTCAGAGCCACACAGGACCCCTTCGTCAGACATGCCTGACAAAGGGGTCGTGTGCAGCTCCGAAACATTGCACTAGTTTCTTTGTGGTGTGATCTCTGCAATAAAAGCTTTGAATTTAATTTGAAAAACCATGGTGTGCTGCCAAATATGTGCATCAATCTACGATATCCAGTGTCCAGCTGGTAGTCGGTACAGTACCCGATGAGCCTAGTGATCCTGGAATGTGTGTGATGGGAATATAGACAAGATTCTGTTTTAGGCCACTTGCACAGGATACTCCTGTTTAAGCATCTACTTTTCCAGACTTTTTTGTATGCATTTGCACACAAATGTGCAAAAACTTCTCATTCTCTACTTCTGCACAAATATGTACATGGGCATTTGCACCCATGAGACGTAAATTACTGACTAAAAAAGCATATTTTTCTATTTTTTTTAGTGAAGAATTCACTGCGCTTGTTTACACGCATGTGTGCATAGGAACATTACAATTAATGGGCTGTATTTTAGCGAAGAGTAAAAAAAAAAAAAAAAAGGAGTATAGTATCCAGTCAATGCAACAAGTATTTGTTTTCAGCCAGGAACCAGTATCTAAAAGTTTAGGAAAACCCTGTCTTGCCTCACCCTTGTAGTTGGTCCCATCCATGGTCTAGGCTTTGCCCATCACAGTGGGCTTACCCTTTGGGGGTCTTCAGGGTCAGTGCCATAGAAATGGACCACAGCCCTAAACCTGTATAGTACCCTGCAGCTAATTTACTTGTTATACCACACACTAAGGTGGTCACTGAACGAAAAAATTCAGGGCCTGAAGAAATCATTACAGACCTACCTACTGTTAGAACACTATCTAAAAAGAAAAAAAAAATGTTTTTAATTTTGGCTAGTGTGAGTAAGGATTAGAACTCTTGTTTTTTTTACTGCTGATTGGGACTTAATTAGAAAGGTTTTCTCTGGCTTCCTGTACCAAGGGCAGCCTTTTCCCCAGACAAGAAGTTAGGAAAACCCAAAAAACCGAACTAAACCCTCCTATACTTTTCAGCAAATTAAGCTGCCATCTTAGCCTGTTTGATCTGCAGCTGCCACGAGACTGCACACGTGATCAGCTATGACACCAGCCATTTGATGGTTTAAAGCACAAGCAAAATGTGACAGCTAGCATTCCTGACATGCTAGGTCAGGCATGTCCAAATCCGGCCCGCGGGCCAATTGCGGCCCGCGTTCCGGTTTTGAATGGCCCGCCTTGTTATCTGGACATATATCTCTTTTGTGGCCCCCCAACGATCTCCAAGCATCGGGGCCACAAAAGATATATAGCAGGAATATCTTAATGGTGGATCGCGGGCCGAATCGCGGCAGCCGGATCTCTCCTTTCCATCACATCACTCCCCCTTCCTCCCCCTCCCCACACACCTTATTCACACAAGCCTGGAAGCGCTGCAGGCACGGACAAAGGGCGGGACCTTTCAAGTTACAAAGCAGGTGATTGGTTGCTAGACAGTGGGGGCGGTCCCAGCAACCAACCACCCGCCTTTAACTTGAAAAGTCCCGCCCTTTGTCTGGACCTGCCATGCCATGTGTGCTTCCCGGCTTGTGTGATTAAGGTAGGACCGTCAGTGTGGGGAAGGGGAATCATGCTGCGTTGAATCATGCGGTCTGTCTCTGTAATATCGAGGGAGGACTGTGAAGTGGGGTCTGATGGGGGGGATCTGTAATGAAGTGGGGGTCTGATGGGGGAATCTGTAATGAAGTGGGGGTCTGATGGGGGAATCTGTGATGAAGTGGGGTCTGAAGGGGGAATCTGTAATGAAGTGGGGGTCTGATGGGGGGGATCTGTAATGAAGTGGGGGTCTAATGGGGGGGATCTGTAATGAAGTGGGGGTCTGATGGGGGGGATCTGTAATGAAGTGGGGGTCTGATGGGGGGGATCTGTAATGAAGTGGGGGTCTGATGGGGGGGATCTGTAATGAAGTGGGGGTCTAATGGGGGGGATCTGTAATGAAGTGGGGGTCTAATGGGGGGATCTGTAATGAAGTGAGGGTCTAATGGGGGGGGGAATCTGTAATGAAGTGGGGGTCTGATGGGGGAATCTAATGAAGTGGGGTCTGATGGGGGAATCTGTAATGAAGTGGGGGTCTAATGGGGGGGATCTGTAATGAAGTGAGGGTCTAATGGGGGGGGAATCTGTAATGAAGTGGGGGTCTGATGGGGGAATCTAATGAAGTGGGGGTCTGATGGGGGGAATCTGTAATGAAGTGGGGGTCTGATGGGGGGGGGATCTGTAATGAAGTGGGGGTCAGATGGGGGGGATCTGTAATGAAGTGGGGGTCTGATGGGGGGGGATCTGTAATGAAGTGGGGTCTGATGGGAGCAGGATCTGTAATGAAGTGGGGTCTGATGGGGGAATCTGTGATGAAGTGGGGTCTGATGGGGGAATCTGTAATGAAGTGGGGGTCTGTTGGGGGGGTCTGTAATGAAGTGGGGGTCTAATGGGGGGATCTGTAATGAAGTGGGGGTCTAATGGGGGGATCTGTAATGAAGTGGGGGTCTAATGGGGGGATCTGTAATGAAGTGGGGGTCTAATGGGGGGGATCTGTAATGAAGTGGGGGTCTAATGGGGGGGGAATCTGTAATGAAGTGGGGGTCTGATGGGGGAATCTAATGAAGTAGGGGTCTGATGGGGGGAATCTGTAATGAAGTGGGGGTCTGATGGGGGGATCTGTAATGAAGTGGGGGTCTGATTGGGGGGGGATCTGTAATGAAGTGGGGGTCTGATGGGGGGGATCTGTAATGAAGTGGGGGTCTGATGGGGGGGATCTGTAATGAAGTGGGGGTCTGATGGGGGGGGATCTGTAATGAAGTGGGGGTCTGATGGGGGGGGGGATCTGTAATGAAGTGGGGGTCTGATGGGGGGGATCTGTAATGAAGTGGGGTCTGATGGGAGCAGGATCTGTAATGAAGTGGGGTCTGATGGGAGCAGGATCTGTAATGAAGTGGGGTCTAATGGGAGGGGGATCTGTAATGAAGTGGGGTCTGATGGGAGGGGGATCTGTAATGAAGTGGGGTCTGATGGGGGGGGGGATCTGTAATGAAGTGGTGTCTGATGGGGGGATCTGTAATGAAGTGGGGGTCTGATGGGGGGATCTGTAATGAAGTGGGGGTCTGATGGGGGGGATCTGTAATGAAGTGGGGGTCTAATGGGGGGATCTGTAATGAAGTGGGGGGTCTAATGGGGGGAATCTGTAATGAAGTGGGGGGTCTAATGGGGGGAATCTGTAATGAAGTGGGGGGTCTAATGGGGGGGAATCTGTAATGAAGTGGGGGTCTGATGGGGGGGGGGATCTGTAATGAAGTGGGGGTCTGATGGGGGGGGATCTGTAATGAAGTGGGGTCTGATGGGAGGGGGATCTGTAATGAAGTGGGGTCTGATGGGAGGGGGGATCTGTAATGAAGTGGGGTCTGATGGGAGGGGGATCTGTAATGAAGTGGGGTCTGATGGGAGGGGGATCTGTAATGAAGTGGGGTCTGATGGGAGGGGGATCTGTAATGAAGTGGTGTCTGATGGGGGGGATCTGTAATGAAGTGGTGTCTGATGGGAGGGGGATCTGTAATGAAGTGGGGGTCTGATGGGAGGGGGATCTGTAATGAAGTGGGGGTCTGATGGGAGGGGGATCTGTAATGAAGTGGGGGTCTGATGGGAGGGGGATCTGTAATGAAGTGGGGTCTGATGGGAGGGGGATCTGTAATGAAGTGGGGTCTGATGGGAGGGGGATCTGTAATGAAGTGGGGGTCTGATGGGAGGGGGATCTGTAATGAAGTGGTGTCTGATGGGGGGGGGATCTGTAATGAAGTGGGGTCTGATGGGAGGGGGGCTCTGTAATGAAGTGGGGTCTGATGGGAGGGGGATCTGTAATGAAGTGGGGTCTGATGGGGGAATCTGTAATGAAGTGGGGGTCTGATGGGGGGGATCTGTGATGAAGTGGGGGTCTGATGGGGGGGGGTCTGTAATGAAGTGGGGGTCTGATGGGGGGGATCTGTAATGAAGTGGGGGTCTAATGGGGGGGGAATCTGTAATGAAGTGGGGGTCTGATGGGGGGAATCTGTAATGAAGTGGGGGTCTGATGGGGGGAATCTGTAATGAAGTGGGGGTCTGATGGGGGGAATCTGTAATGAAGTGGGGGTCTGATGGGGGGGAATCTGTAATGAAGTGGGGGTCTGATGGGGGGGAATCTAATGAAGTGGGGGTCTGATGGGGGGATCTGTAATGAAGTGGGGGTCTGATGGGGGGGATCTGTAATGAAGTGGGGGTCTGATGGGGGGGGGATCTGTAATGAAGTGGGGGTCTAATGGGGGGATCTGTAATGAAGTGGGGGTCCAATGGGGGGGAATCTGTAATGAAGTGGGGGTCTGATGGGGGGGATCTGTAATGAAGTGGGGGTCTGATGGGGGGGGATCTGTAATGAAGTGGTGTCTGATGGGGGGATCTGTAATGAAGTGGGGGTCTGATGGGGGGGGATCTGTAATGAAGTGGGGTCTGATGGGAGGGGGATCTGTAATGAAGTGGGGTCTGATGGGAGGGGGATCTGTAATGAAGTGGGGTCTGATGGGAGGGGGATCTGTAATGAAGTGGGGTCTGATGGGAGGGGGATCTGTAATGAAGTGGGGTCTGATGGGAGGGGGATCTGTAATGAAGTGGGGTCTGATGGGAGGGGGATCTGTAATGAAGTGGGGTCTGATGGGAGGGGGATCTGTAATGAAGTGGGGTCTGATGGGAGGGGGATCTGTAATGAAGTGGGGTCTGATGGGAGGGGGATCTGTAATGAAGTGGGGGTCTGATGGGGGGGATCTGTGATGGAGTGGAGTCTGTAATGGGGGGGGGGATCTGTGATGGAGTGGGGTCTGTAATGGGGGGGATCTGTGATGGAGTGGAGTCTGTAATAGGGGGGGGGGGATCTGTGATGGAGTGGGGTCTGTAATGGGGGGATCTGTGATGGAGTGGAGTCTGTAATGGGGGGGGATCTGTGATGGAGCGGAGTCTGTAATGGGGGGGGATCTGTGATGGAGTGGAGTCTGTAATGGGGGGGATCTGTGATGGAGTGGGGATCTGCTTCACAGACCTTTTATTTAAAATGTAAAAAAAAATTTCCTGAAACTTCCCTCTTAAAGTAAAGGTGAGTGTTATACGCCAAAAAATACGGTATATCCAAATAACACACAGAGCTCACCTCTTTACTCACACACAGCCACAAAGACAAGAGAATTCTTGTTGGGCAGTGTATTGGTGCTCGAACGAACACACTTAGATCAAATTTTTATGGTTCAAAGAATGTCAGGCCAAATGGTCGGCCCTCACGCATGTTCACTTCATCAAATCTGGCCCTCTTTGAAAAAAGTTTGGACACCCCTGTGCTAGGTACACCACTATTTTTGAAACTTAAATCAATGGGTTTAGTTCCACTTTAAGCTAGTCATAAACTCAGGATCAGAGGAATTCGCTAAAACTTCAACAGTGGGTGGGCGGCCCTGCCACTAAAATGCAATTACTGGGCCAAAAATTGTCAGCCAAACGTGCCTTTAACCAATACTCTGCAGAGACTGTACTGGTATTCTGACAAGAGGCACTAGCCCCTGATGATGCGAGCCAGGCCAACTCTTCCCCTGCAGTTGTTAATGTAAGTGAAGCATGTGCAACGTATCCCTAGCGGCTCCAGAATGGTGGAAAAGTTATTCATGGACAAGAAAAAAATAAAAATACACTTTAAGCTTTTTATTGTTGCCATACCAAACGTCCCGTCTGGTAAAACAACGTACCCAAGATAGGAAGCGAGGGGAACTCTCTAATGGAGCTGCAAACAAAAGTAAAAACCGACAAGCATTCCCCTTTCCTGCTCTCTCCAAAACAGTTTTGGCTATAGACACAATCCTTCAAGATAGCTGTACAATTGTCAGCAGCTACTGGGGCTCCCTATGACCAATGCTGCTGGTCAAAGCAGCTGCAGTCCATTACAATCCTGTAATTAGTGGAGGTGATCAGGGCAAATTTTGTTGTAGCCCTGTACTGGATAGAAAATGTCTAATGGCTGAAAAGGCCAATCTTGTCATGGCCAGTCAAGGGGTATTTTTTTGTACTAGTAAACAATCGTTGGTTGAACTTGGACTTTTTTGGTGTCCTTTTTCAACCTATGTAATCCTAACACCACTTATGAAAACTAAATCACTCAAAGAAAAAAGGAGCTAGAAGTTGTGCTGAACGTCCTGTTTTTTTTTTTGACCGCCTCCATGGCCTTGGAGAAACAGAGCCACGTCATTACGTCACTTTGGGTCCAGGCTAGAAGCCTTTTTTTTTTAAAGCAAAAGATGAAAATAAAATTAGATCTCTTGCTTTTAAAGATAAGAGATAAGCGATTTGGGGGTCTTTTGACTGCAGATCTCTGCATAAAGAGGACCTGTCATCCTTATTTTTATTACAAGGGATGTTTACAGCTACAGCGAGAGCAATTCTAGCGCTAGACCTCCAACACTAAACTTTTTATCCTTTAGGGAAGAAAAATGTAAACAAAGAATGGTAAAAATTTCTAAATCCGGGCTAGATCCAAGTCAGTGTCGAGGTATGAGTTAGGGTCAAGGTAAGCGTCAACAGTCAGGATCAAAGGTCGGGTCAGTGGGGGGAATTTAATAAAGCTGCTATGCCCTTTTACTGGCGTTAAGCCCTCATTAACGTACTGCGCAAAATTCATGAAGCATTAGCAACACTTTTGGTTCTGACAGCAACTCGCGCATCAAATTCAGGTAGTTCTAAAGTGCTCCACTTTTACATTATGTTACACTGAATGAGCCAAAATGTAAAAAAGGAGCCAATTAAGACTTTTGGTGTACAGAGAAAAACTGTCTCAGACAGATTTTGTGAAAGTCTCTCACATGCATTCTAAAAGTGGTGCAGCATGAGCCAAATTCAAGCACAGGACAGGTATACGAATTTGGTGCATTCTTGACCACTTTTGGAATGCATAAGATATATATTTGCAAAATCTGCCTGTGCCAGTCTTTATGAATTTCATGGAGTGTATTTTAGGTAGCATAAAAAAAAAAAAAACCCTCTTAAATGCATATCAGTGTGGAGGGAAGCTGAAGCCTCTCATAAGCTTAGTCCATTTCCCCCCAAAGTTTGGCAGACTAGCACCACAGCCATGGCAGGCTGCAATGCTGAAGTTTCCCCAGAAGAATCTTCGGCTATTTATCATTGGGATCCTTGAACACAGGCACATCTTCTACAGGACTTGTCAGTGCTTTATTACAATGTGGCACAGCCAGGAACATTGCAATTGATAAAAAGACTCCCCAAAAAAGGTATTGGGCTACAAAACATTTGGGAGGTGAAAACTGTTTATCATGAGTCTCACAGTCTATGTACAGAACAATGGGGCATATGGGTGCATAAAAAAAAAAGTTTTAGTTGTCTTAGAACCACTAGGTGATCATAGGCAGGAAGCTACAAACTGCTTTTCTGTGTGTAAACTGGAAAGCACCACATCAATAAGAGTCAAAATGGTCTCTCTAAGCCTGGAAGCTATGGCATCTGCCTGCGACTACATCACAGCAAGGATTTCTGAAGCTCCTCACGAGCCAGGACCAGACAGAAAGAAAAAGTGGATATTTTGACATGTACTCTCAAAAAAATGCAGTAATTGCAAAAAGCAATAATTGAATTATGAATGACTTCCCTCGAGATAAAAATAAAAAAAAGTGATTTTGTTCATAATACTCAGCTTTTCAAAAAGAAAAGCCTTACAGCTGAACTCCAGGAAAATGGATTTCTTAAAAGCATTAGATAGAACCAGCGTGCTTACCTTCAATGATTGCTATGCAAAATCTAGAGGGCTATTTTATTTTTAAAATCTGAGCTAAAATCAGATTTTTTCATACTTTTGCAATTCACAAAAAAACACTACTAAAATAAAGCACAATTTATTTCATCAAAATGTGAGATATTTTACTCATGAAACCATGTGGTATTTAATCATGACATGATATCCAGTGGGATGGATACAGTGGATTAGAACCCCTTCAGCTTTTATTGCCAAGAGGTAAAATGGTTTAAACTGTAGAAATCTGCCAACTCACTATGTCAGTGAACTCCCTGCAGCAGATGTATTACAAAGGAAAAAATATGACTAGAATACCAGTCAACAGGTAAGATGTTTTCACAGGACACACATGGTGCATCAAAAACAACCAGCTTGTAAGACCGCTGCGCAAATACGGTGTGACAGAAAGTATTGCAATGACCGCCATTTTATTCTCTAGGGTGTTCGAATAAAAAAATAGGATTTTTGTACTCACCGTAAAATCCGTTTCTCTGACGTCCATGGACCGACGCAGCTCTCATACTGATTACATGTGGGGTATATGTCCCTGCTCGCAGGAGAAGACCTAGGCAGAATGTAAGAGGTTAAAACATTCTAGAACAAGCCAGAGCTGAACAGCCCCGCCCAGGGGGGCGGTCCCTTCGGACATTACCCTCCCACCTGCAGCTAGCAGCCTCAGTTCATAACAAAGCAGTACAAACTTAAAAGGAAGGCTGGGTGCTGCGTCGGTCCATGGACGTCAGAGAAACGGATTTTACGGTGAGTACAAAAATCCTATTTTCTCTTATCGTCCATGGACCGACGCAGCTCTCATACTGATTACATGTGGGACGTCCCAAAGCAGTATAAGAAAAGGGTGGGAGCAAAAAAAGTAAGGAACAACCAAAACTTCACTCCAAACCAGCAGAGCCCCTCAACGGAGGAGTTGCAACATTAGACAGCGGCCTGCAACACTTTGCGGCCGAAGGAAGCATCCGAAGATGCAGCCACATCAACCTTGTAGAACTTTGAAAAGGTATGAACGGACGACCAGGTCGTCGCCTTGCACACTTGTGCAACCGACGCTTGATGTCGGAAGGCCCGGGAAGCACCAATTGCCTTGGTGGAATGCGCCCCAACCGGAAAGGGAGGTGCCCGCCCCTTAAGGGCATAGGCCTGTATGACTGTCTGCCTGATCCACCTAAAGACGGTGGCAGACTACACCGCTCGGCCCTGTTTTGGACCAGACACAGATTTCCGAATGGAAACAGTAGCAGACAGGTACACTCGTAAGGCTTGTACCCATCTTAATGTATGAAGCGCAAACTCTCAGGGAAGCGATGGGTGAGAACACAAGGACGGAAGAACAATGTCCTTCTTAAGGTGAAAGGCCAAGACCATCCTTAGAAAAGAAGGATGGTCGTGGGCGCAACACCAACATATCCTTATGGAGGACCAAGTAAGGCGACTTGCCGGACAAGACCGCTAACTCAGACACCCGTCTAACCGAAGCAATGGCCACTAAGGCCAACTTCCGGGACAAGGTCAAGAGAGGAATCTCTCTGATATTCTCAAAGGGATGTTCTTGGAGAACCGAGATGCATCAAAATCAGACCCAAGTAGGGAGAGGAGGCTTGACAGGGGGGACCACATGGCGAACCCCCTGCCCAAAAGGTGCTAATCAAGGAATGGTCCAGCAGCGGTTGTTGAAAAAGACAGTCCGGGCCGAAATCCGACCCTCAAAAAAGGTATGCAAGGCCAGCTTTTGCGTCACACCACGCTGTAAGAACAGCAAAATCCTGGGAACGGAAAACATCCGAGGATGCCACTCAAGTTCCTCGCACATAGCGATGTAAGTCTTCCAGGTACGGTGAGATATCTTTCTGGAGGAAGATTCCCGTGTCAACAACATAGAAGAGATGACCGAATACGAGAGAACTCGGTCCTTTAGCACCTGGCTTTAAACAGCCATGCCATTAAAGCCAAGGACTGTAAAGCAGGATGAAGTATGCTCAGCGAAGCCAGCGAGGCAACAACAGTAGCAGAGGGTAAGCATATAACAGGCGATACTGCCCCCACGGGCTTCCAACGCGTCTAACGCATCCGCCCAGGGGTCCCTGGACCTGACCACGATCTTGCCACCTTGCGAGTGAGTCGAGAGGCCACAAGGTCCACTTCCGGTGCCCCACCTCCGGTAAAGAAGGTGGAAACACCTCCGGATGCAAGGGCCCTTCGCCTGCAATGCACACGGCCGACAGGACCGTCTTGCAGCGAGACGTATGAAAATCCCAAAGAGACTCCGCAATGTATCGGAGAAGGGAGGCCCCAGTGTACAGGGTGCCTCAAATGTTGGCCAATAAAGGCAACTTGACGGAACTTCCCTAGAAACTCGGTCAGAGGACTAGTACCTCAGCCTCCACAGGTGGCGCAAACCCACCCCGGGCACAGAGACCCTAAAGGCTAAAGCAGTTGTAGTGCACCTGCTAGACGACTGATGGATGAAGCAGAGGCTTTTGCCCAGTCATTGAGCTACAAAAAATGCCAGAGACGCAGCCACTAACGGGCGCAACGCCAACCCCAGCCTGGCGAACATAGTCCAAGCCAGCGCTTCTGATCACCACTGAAAGCAGGTGGAAAGTGATACCCTTGAAACCAGGATGTTTATACTGTGCATAGCGCTGAGAATGCGCACACCATTGGAACGCAGGGGAGAAACCTGAGCACCCGGATGAAACCCATGCAGACAGCATACACATACCGTGTAGGTATTATAGTGTGTGTGCTAAACCTTTTGCACAAGCTCATGTGTGCATACCACCGAAGGCGCGCACACCGTTGGCGCGTGGGAGGAACCGAAGTACCCCACGCATACTCAGAGAATGCAATACCTACAACTACTGTGAATGTATTTAGTGTAGTGTATAAACATAATGTGTTTGTTTAAATCGTGTATTGCACCAAAGGCATGCATATTGCACCCACGCAGACTGCAAAGACATACCGGGTAGGTCCAATCGCACAAATTTAGACTGTGCATAGCGCCGAAGCGCCCACTCGGAAGAACTCCACGCAGACAGCACACAGATACCGTGTAGGAATGATAGCATGTGAACAACATATTTCACATGTTTATGCTGTGCATTTCTATTGGGGCGTGGGGGGAAACCGGAGTACCCGGAGGAACCCCACGCAAACAGTATACCCATACTGTAAACATGTATAATATGTGCAATAAACATATTGAACATGTCTATACTGTGCAGAGAGCCGAAGCGCACATACCATAAGAGTGCGGGAGGACACCGGAGCCCCCGCCAGCCCAGAGAGTATAATACATACATATACTGTGAATGTATCTGGAGTCGTGCATAAACATATTTTGTACGTTTATATCATGTATGGCACTGAAACACAGCATTGGAACGTGGGGACAGCCACGCAGACACAGAGACCAATAACACATACATACACTGTGAATGTATGCAGTGTAGAGGTATAGGATGAGTTTAAATTATGGCGCAGAGGCGCATAATCTTCTCTGCATCATTCCAACCTGCTTGACTGTGCTGCTGAAGCAGCATGCAGGTAACAGGTAACCTCTGATCCTCAGACCGTGTGTCTGTCAGAGCTCAAATCATTCCCCAGGAAATGGCGGGAAATGTTACCTCAGGTATCACACACACAAGGCTCACAGGGATTAGAGACATAAATGAATAAAGTCCTCCCTCATCCATGCTGCTCTTGAGGCAGCGTGAGGAAAACAGTGAGGAAACTGTGTAAAAGAAAAGCTTTTCACAGCAATTTCAGCCTGAGTGTGTTTCTCACATCATCAATGAGATCACTTACAAGCGCCCTGTCATTCACTGACACAGAACTGGAGTCTTCCTCACAAGGGAATGTCCTGTTCATAAATATTAAATATTCAGAGGTAGGGTCCTGAGCCGAATAGCTAGGCCCATATCTGACTCAGAGCACTCCTTCACTAAAGATTTTTGTGGGGGGAGGGGGCTTATAGCTCCTTTTGCTCGCACACCGCTTCCATTCTGACAGGAATGATTCCAGGACTGCTGACAACTGGTCCTTAAGGACCGCAGGTGCAGGAAACATATGAACATGTTTAACTGTGCAGCACTGCCAGTTGCCCCAGGCAAGTGTGGAGAGCAGGTGTATCAGACTCCATAAACGCCACCCTCTGAGACCTTATACACTATACAGTGAATATACAGTCCACCCACTGGCTACGCTGAGGAGGGGATACCCGGGAGGACCCACCAACCCGTAAGGACAGCTCAGTCTGTGAGGAGATTCGCGCTGCCGCCAGAAATAAATGCGCGGCGGCCACAAGAAAATGGCCGCCAGCCGCAGCTATAACTGCGCCACTGAACGCCAAGATGGCCGCCGAGCGCAAAACTCAAAGCTCTAATGCGCGCCAATGGCGCACGCAATAACCACCTCAAACAGCGCCAATGGCGCACGCAATAATCACCTTACACACCAGAAAAAACTGCAGACATGAGCGCCCAACCAGGCCAGAGTGACCCCCAAGCACCCCACAGCACAGCACCAGTACAGGGTGCAGAGAGCAGCATAACAGGGGGGGGCAGGGAGAAACCCCCACACACAGAAACACAGCCAGCATGTACTCACCTGCAGTAGGAGAGACTACTTACCCGTCCCTTTCAGGGACCCACTGGCTTGTTTCAGACAGACCTATCACAGAGTCGTACTGCGTAGCTGTCGGCCCGGTCCACCGCGAGAGATACAGTCAGTCAGGTACTGTTCAATCCTGAGAGGACTGCGGGAGCATGAAAGCAACCCGGCCACCCCTGGAGCCATGGGGTAGGTCGTGAACTGAGTCTCACGCACGCAAGGCGAGGATCAGCACGCTCGATGGTCGGACAGGGAAGACTACGAGGATACCAGTGTACCCAACCTGTTGCCCAGCCGACAGTTGATTGAAGGTCTCAAAAATAACATAATAAAATT
Organism: Rana muscosa; assembly: GCA_029206835.1. NCBI lineage: Eukaryota > Metazoa > Chordata > Amphibia > Anura > Ranidae > Rana > Rana muscosa. The sequence goes on along the minus strand of CM055117.1, from coordinate 535,800,561 downwards.
CCCAAAGGAATAAAAATCAAAAGTAAAATCTTCCAGGAGACTGGCTCCTGAGAGCCACGTCTTCTCCTTCTGCTAGGCAGAAAAAAACTGAGGCTGCTAGCTGCAGGTGGGAGGGTAATGTCCGGAGGGACCGCCCCCCTGGGCGGGGCTGTTCAGCTCTGGCTTGTTCTAGAATGTTTTAACCTCGAACATTCTGCCTAGGTCTTCTCCTGCGAGCAGGGACATATACCACACATGTAATCAGTATGAGAGCTGCGTCGGTCCATGGACGATAAGAGAAATATATATAATGTTTGGGGGTTGTAATTAGAGGGAAGGAGATGGGGCAGTGGAAACAGGCAGGGGAAGCTTCATTAGCATTGCTGGTTGTGTGTCATACCAATGGCCACCACAAGATGGCGCCTGATCACAGAAGGAAGCATAGGCCTACAGAGAATTACCGGCCGGCCTGACGCGATTGCGGGGGGGCTTTTCACGGAGACACAGGATACCCCAGCTGTGCTGCCCCAGGCGCCAAGTCGCTAATTCTAGTCGCAATGGCGACCTGGTAACTATGCTAAAATTTGCATACTTGGCATTCCGCTTTAAAAATCCTGTTTACCTTTTTAAAACGTTCTTTTCTGAAAACTTCAGGATTAAAAATCCTGCTTATAATTATCATTTGTAATGTTAATGATTGATTGCGCCTGCCTGTACTGTGCTGGCAGATCTCATCATCCACTATAAACTAGATGTGTTATGTTGCATGAATTAGAATAGCAAACATAGTGGGGATTTCTTCAAATCTTACTGCAAAAGTGGAAAACTAAGTGATTCGTTAGACACATTCTATTTTTCCTTTTTTTAGATGCAGAAAAAGGGATGCACAAGAAAAGACATTTTGAAAACCTGTGCAATGCAGTGTGTTGCACAAAGAACCTTGAATGCTGTATATTGCTGCAATTCAACCGATGGAAATCCTCAATGCAGCAATGTATGTTTTAATGCACTGCCAAGCATTGTGCACATTTCTAGACCTAACCTGAAGTGACAATGCCACATTCCAACATAGAAAGCACCTCATTGTGCCAGATTCTAAGCTTACTTACAATCTGACACAGGTATTGAGTGTCCAGGGTGCCTCTGAAAAGCAGGAAAAACTTGAATGCAATTATTTTGGCTACTTGTAGGAGAATCTGGCCTCGCTCCCTCCTGCATCACAGTACTGGGCCATGCCATGAATGGGCAGCTACACTTGCTAATACTGCAGAATAGAAGGTGTCAAGGCTAGGTTTTACACCATAATTCTGTGCATTTCACCTTTACTTAGAGAAGGGTGCTGGGATCTTGTTCACAAAGTGCTTGTTAACACAGAAATGCCCCCGTGTTTACATGCGTTTGTATACTATGCAGACAGTCTTTCCAACTTGCAAGTTTCATTGGGTTAACGTGCATTCATGTTCATGCTGCTGTGTTTTTTTACAACAGGTACATGAGTTTAACATGAGTACAGAAGCAGCTTACGAGTAAAGCCTCATTAGGTCTGTCATATGACACTTGGACATTTTTCCATGTGACAAGACCAGAAAAGTTACCACTCTACTTCTATAAGGGTCCACAAACACTTTTTTTTTTTTATACAGACTAAAGAAATATATGAACATGTGAACTATAAGCCGATTTCCCCAAACTCTTTACCAAGGGATACAACACAATGGCACAACACTGATATCCTGCCGCACCATAACATAATACACATCGTTTTCCAAAATAAACACATGACAAATGTGAATTCTCTAGACCTGTGCCCTTATAGGAGATTTATAGCAGTGCCACAAAAACACTTTGTAAATGCACAACTCCACTACTGACAAATCCCATTTTTGCAGAGTATCCTGTTTCATATTAAATTGGGCATCTATACCACTTGAAGACCAGGCCTTTTCTGGTACTTGTTTACATTACTTCGAACCCTTGAACATTAAATTAAAAAAAAAAAGCAAAGGCCCTAGAGATAAATTTGGTGGGTTTTGCAATTTTTTGTTTTCGCAGATTTTGCGCAGCTATATTTCAAAAGCAATTTTTGGGGAAAAACACACCTTTTAAACTTTAAATGCAAAAAAGAAAAAAAAAAAAAAAAACAAGAGACAAATACGCAAACCATTTTTTGTAAATTATAAATGATGTTACGCCGAATATATATCAAACATGTCAAGCTTTCAAATTGCACAAGTCCTTGCAACGGCGACAAAGTAAATTTTACTATCCATAGGCGGCGCTTTAAACGTTTTTACAGGTTACAACTTTAGAATTAGACCCCTTTCACACTGGGGCGCTTTTCAGGCCTTTTAGCGCTAAAATGAGCACCTGAGTGCTTTCACACTGGAGCGGTGCGCTTGCAGGATGGGAAAAAAAGTCCTGCAAGCAGCATCTTTGGGGCGGTGCGGGAGTGATGTATACATCGCTCTCAAAACAGGGGTGCTTTTAACCCTTTCTTCGGCCGCTAGCGGGTGTTAAAAGCACCCAACTAGTGCCCAAAACGCGCAGATATAACAGCGGTAAATCGCCACTAAAGCCAGCGGTGCTTTACTGCCAATGCTGGCACCGCCCCAGCCTAAAAGGGGTCTTACAGAGGTGGTCTAGTGCTAGAATTACTGCTCATAATCTGACGTTTGCGGCCATACCTCACATGTGTAGGACGATCACTGTTTGCATGCGTGAGGGAGCAACGTGCGTGGTCACCTTTGTGCACTAGCACAGAGACACTACTTTTTTTTTTTATTAATTTTATTTTTACACTGTTGCTTTACATTTTTTGATCAATGTAAGCATCCTTTGTGACAGCAATAGGCATGCGACAATTGCTCTTTATGGAGAGATCTGGGATCTCTAAGAACCCATATCCCTCCTCTGCACTGTTGACATCCGGGTAAACTGGAAGCAATGTCATGTTATCGCTTCCAGGTTATTATAACGAACTTTGGGGAGATAACTCCATTTCGTTTTGGGACTAAATAGGTTTGAAAATAAATCTTCAAAGGAACTAGTACAACCACTCATCTGCCAGGGCAATGTTTACATTTTTCACACACATTAAAAATGACTTTAAATCCCCGCCAAAATTTTTTATTTTTTTGAAAGCAGAGACCCTGGAGAATAAAATGGTGGCAGCTGTACACAAAAAATTGAATATTTGTAAAATATACTATATGGTCCTTGTACTGAAAAGATTAGAAACTCCTGCACTATGTTGTAAGACCTTTGTAACTTGTTCATAAAAACTGGGTGCACAGGAAGTGGAGTACATTTGAAGAAAGCTTCCTTTGCAAATGTGCTGAAAAAGGTCCCTTCGCTAGGTAAACCAGCACGTAAAAGACGTGTCATCTACAACTATTCAACCCCTGTCTATAGTATGAGAGCCATCTTGAGTATTGGAGGAATTGACAGACACTTTGGCATATTCATAAATGATGGGTACTGCACATATCTAAAACTGCCTTTATTAAAGCGGAGCTCCCCTGAAAAAAAAAATAATTAAAAGCCAGCAGCTACAAAATACTGCAGCTGCTGACTTTTAATATTAGGACACTTACCTGTCCTGGAGTCCAGCGACGTCGGCAGCAGAAGACGAGCAATCGCTCGTCACTCTGCTGCCCCCACCGCCATCCTCGGTGAGAGAACCAGGCAGTGAAGCCTTGCGGTTTCACTGCCCGGTTCCCTACGGTGCATGCGCGAGTCGCGCTGCGCCGCTCTGACTGGTCCCCGTTGTGTTCTGGGAGCCGAGTGTCTCCCAGAACACAACGGCTATTCTGCGGGAAGTGACGTACTACCCGCAGAGAGGACTCCCGGAAGTGGGTGCAAATACCTGTCTTAGGTATCTGCACCCTCCTCCCCCCTGAAAGGTGCCAAATATGACACCGGAGGGGGGGGGGGGGGTTCCGATGAGCGGAAGTTCCACTTTAGGGTGGAGCTCCGCTTTAAGTACTGAATTTCTAATCAAACGTTCCTGTGGATTAGCATCCATCAACAGCATTGCATTATACAGACCCAATATGTTCTCTCTTTATTAAAGTGGACTGAAATCCAATATACGAGTGGTTCTACTTTATGAATGAGGAAGGGAGGGTTGCTCATACTTTTGGATATCATGAGATGGTGTTTGGAAGAAAGGATTTAAAGTCCAATTTTGGGTTTAAGCACAATTTAGTCTGGCTAATGATATCCAAACACATTATTTTAAACAGAACAAAAATCTTTAGATCTAAATGTACAAAAATCTTCACATATGTAGGGACATATGCAATATAAACATAATTAGGCAATCGTATAGAAAATGTTCAACACAATACAATTAAACATTCAGCTTAAAACTGTGCAATGACACACAATGTACTGGGTTTGTATAATCTGGACCCATGTAAGGGTTGGAGTAGAGTAAACAATTAAAAACATGAAACCCATTTTTGGAAATATGACAGACAGTATGTGCTGTAAGTTTTAAGCCTTTATTGTCCATTTTGCTATTCAGTATTGTGCTTTACACAAATATTAGAACTTGCTTTTGGTGGTATTTAACCACTTGCCGATTGCCTAACTGGGAATTTACGTCACGACTTGGATGTTAAATACCGAGGTTGTGACTGCAGCTAGATGCCATGACTGGTATTTTCTTTTCCCTTAGGCATCCAGCTTTCACATAAAAGTGGTCCCTGTGGCGAATTTGCCACAGGATCACTTTTAGAAACGGCGGGAGAGGTGCCCCCTCCTGCAGCTTTCCGGTGGTTCCCGGGCTTACATTACCAATCGCCAAGCCCGGGACCTATCTGGCTACAGCAGTGCTTCCCCAAAGACGAGATGGCCACCACTCATCTCTTTGCCCTTGGAGGACCGCAATGACGTCATTCTCGGGCCATGTTAACCTGTTTTTTTATTTCTTAAAGCAAAAGACAGAGATAGATATCTATCTCTATAAAGAGGACCCGTCATGCGGTATTATCGCAAGGGATGTTTACATTCCTTGTGGCAGCAATAAAAAAGTGAGCAAAACTCTTTTTTGAAGAGAAAGCCTAAAAATATCCCAAATCAGTGTATACTAGTCTGTATGAAAGTTCTAGTGTTTACAAACTATGGTATATAGATTTGAAGACTGATCAATCCTGATGTAAAATTTCTGTATCTCATTTCTTGAGGCCCTAAAATGAAAAAAAAAAAAAAAAATTGTACAAATGCCCCCTAAATTAGCCCTTTTTGGAAAGTAGGCAGTCCAAGGTAGTTAGTAAGGAGGCATGGTAACTTTTTTGGGAAGTTGTAATTTTGTGCCACAATTAAAAAAAAAAAAATTTTTTTTTTTAAAATTAAATAAAATTTGTTTTTTTATATTGTTTTTCCCCCACACACTGTCACCAGTGCAGTACAGCACAGCATCATATAGATGGTGTGGCGGTGATCAGGGATACTGACTGGTGGCAGTATGTAATTTTTTCCCCCCCAGATACTGTCAGTTTTTTTTTTTTTGTTACACCGATTGCTTGTTACAATGATCACTTAACAGCAATTGTTGAAACTGTCATGAATGCCTTTCAAGACTCATTGTTTAGGCCCCTTTCACACGGGGCGGATCCCCTCCCTTGATCCCGCTGAGCTGGCGGATGACAGGTCCCTCTCTGCTCACTGTGCAGGGATGAACCTATCAGAGCCCTGCAGTTCTCTATGGGAAGATCGGATCAAAACAGACAGCATGTTTATTTTCATCCGATCCACTGGACAGATGGCTAGGATGAACATACCCATTGGGTTTTGATACCTTGAACATGTTTCAGTAGACTCTTTTGAACCTGTCCTCTATACTGGGACAACTACTCTGGGAAAAGGTCTGGGTCGCTGGTCCCTATATAGCAACCAGGCTTCACCTGTCATGGTACGCATACCTCCAAAAGGGTCCTTCAGAGTCTGGGTTCTATAGGGATGGACCATATCACGTGCAATATTGGAGTCCAAGTATGCAATCCAAGAACAGACTCCGAGAGCACTAATCTCTATTTTAGCACAAAAGCAAAGCCATTGGCTATATTATTGCAAAGACTAAAAACATTGGGGGTTATTTACTAAAGGCAAATCCACTTTGCACTACAAGTGCAAAGTTCACTTGAAATTGCACTGAAAGTGCACTTGGAAGTGCAGTCGCTGTAAATCTGAGGGGTAGATCTAAAATGAGAGGAAGCTCTGCTGATATTATCCATTCATGTGCAGGCTAAAAATAGGATTTTTTACTCACCGTAAAATCCTTTTCTCTGAGTCCATGGACCGACACAGCTTCTCTATTGACAAAGTGGGTATTATCCGTTAATCAGGAGTGACTAGGCAGAAAAACTTGTAAAAAGTGTTGAATCACACCTTCTACAGTACCGCCCAGGGGGCGGACCCTCTGGGTATACCCTCTCAGTCTGCATCTTCGCAGATCAGTTCGTCAAAAAGCAGTACAAACTTAAAAGGAGGGGTGGGTGCTGTGTCGGTCCATGGACTCAGAGAAAAGGATTTTACGGTGAGTAAAAAATCCTATTTACTCTTTCGTCCATGGACCGACACAGCTTCTCTATTGACAAAGTGGGACGTCCCAAAGCAGTGTCAGAGAAAAAAAACGAGGGGTGGTAACAGCATAAAAACAAACTTCACCCCAAAACACAAAAACAGCACTCCTCCAACTGAGGAGTTGCAACTCTAAACAGCCGCTTGCAAAACCTTGCGGCCGAAAGAGGCATCCGAAGATGCACCTACATCAACCTTGTAGAATTTTGTGAAAGTGTGAGCGGACGACCAAGTCGCCGCTTTACATAATTGGGAAACAGACGCTTGATGTCGGAAAGCCCAAGAGGCACCTATTGCCCTGGTCGAATGCGCCGTGACAGGAAAGGGGGGCGCCTGACCCTTTAAGGCGTAAGCCTGGATTACTATCTGTCGGATCCACCTAGAGATGGTGGCCGATGAGACTGCTTGGCCCTTCTTGGGACCAGCCACCGAAACAAACAGTGAGTCTGACTTCCGGAACAGGGAAGTAGCAGATAGGTATACTCTCAAAGCTCGGACAACGTCCAAGGAATGCAACGCCGACTCCTTAGGATTCGACGGCTGAGGACACAAGGATGGAAGTACAATGTCTTTGTTGAGATGAAAAGCCGAAACGACTTTCGGAAGAAAGGAAGGCTGCGGCCGCAGCACCACCTTATCCTTGTGGAAAATCAAATAGGGAGCCTTGCAGGACAAGGCTGCCAGCTCAGAGACTCGTCTAACTGACGTAACAGCCACCAAAAATACCACTTTCTGAGAAAGTGTCAACAGGGGAATATCTCTAATATTCTCAAACGGTGCCTTCTGGAGCACCGAGAGGACCAGGTTCAAGTCCCACGGAGGTAACGGGGGACGGACCGGAGAGGCCACATGTCGGACCCCCTGCACAAATGTACTCACGAGAGAGTGAGTCGCCAGGGGTCGCTGAAAAAAGACAGCCAGGGCAGATATCTGTCCCTTAATCGTACTTAGGGCAAGCCTTTGGTCCACCCCATGCTGTAAAAACAGCAGGATTCTGGAAACCAAATAGGTACGCGGATGCCATTTCATTTCCTCACACATGGAGATGTAGGCCCTCCAAGTGCGGTGATAGACCTTCCTAGAGGACGGTTTTCGAGCACTTCTCATAGTAGAGATTACTGAGTCTGACAGGCCCCGGTCTCTCAGTACCTGGTTCTCAACAGCCATGCCGTTAAAGCCAATGACTGTAAAGCAGGATGGAATATGGGACCTTGCGATAGCAGGTCCTTCCGTAGTGGTAGGCGCCAGGGGACGTCTGCTACCAGACGTACTAGATCGGCGTACCAAGGATGCTGAGGCCAATCTGGAGCGATTAGGATCATTGGAATTCCCTCTGCCTCCACTCTGCGGAGCAGAAGAGGAAGAAACCTTAAGGGAGGGAAGGCATAGATTAGCCGATACTGACCCCACGATGCTACCAACGCGTCCGTTGCGTCTGCCCATGGGTCTCTTGACCGGGCCACAAATCTCAATACCTTCCGATTGAGTCGGGAAGCCAGAAGATCTACGTCTGGCATGCCCCATCTTTGGCAGAGGAGTTGGAACACCTCCGGGTGTAAGGACCATTCTCCCTGGTCCAGCATCTGGCGGCTCAGGTAGTCCGCCTGCCAGTTTTCCACACCCGGAATGTACACGGCCGACAGTGCCGGTACGCTCCTCTCTGCCCACTTCAGGATGCGAGCGATCTCCGATGCTGCAGCTGAGCTTCTTGTTCCTCCCTGATGATTGACATATGCCACTGCTGTGGCGTTGTCTGACTGGATCCTGACTGGACGCCCTTGCAGCCTCTGAGACCATTTGAAGAGGCACAGCTTGATCGCCCGGATCTCCAGGACATTGATCGGCAGGAGGGCTTCCTCTGGGGTCCAGCGACCTTGCGCCGACTGGACACCCCAGACTCCCCCCCAACCAGTAAGGCTGGCGTCCGTCGTGATCACTATCCAGTAAACCGGAAGAAATGACTTCCCGGCCATTAGAGCCGGTGCTGTCAGCCACCATACCAGGGATCTCCTGACTAGGTGGCTCACTCGGATTTGATAATCCAGAGATAAAGGGCATCTGTTCCATCTGGACAGAACTTCCTTCTGTAACACTCGAGTGTGGTATTGAATATATGGGACCGCCTTGAAGGAGGCTACCATGAGGCCCAACACTCGCATGCAAAAACGGAGTGACGACCAATTCCTGGAAGTCAGCTGCCGTACTGCAGCCCGGAGGGTCTGCAACTTCCCCACAGGGAGGAATACCTTTGCCTCTGAGGAATCCAGAATCAACCCCAGGTACACTAGGCGTTGAGTCGGCACCAATACTGACTTTTGCGTGTTTAGTATCCAACCACAGTCTCGAAGAGTCTGACAGGTAATGGACACGCTTACCTCTAATTCTGAGCTTGAAGGGGCCTTAAGCAGAAGGTCGTCCAAGTAACCTGTGATAGCGATACCCCGCTGTCTTAGAAGTGCCAGAATCGGAGCGAGCACCTTGGTGAACGTCCTGGGTGCTGAGGCAAGGCCAAACGGGAGGGCCACAAACTGGTAGTGGTTCTTCCCGATAGCAAATCGCAGAAACCTCTGGTGTCTGGAGTATATGGGGACATGCAGGTATGCGTCCTTGATGTCCAAGGAGGCCAGAAAGTCCCCCGGATGGAGAGCCGTGACTACAGATCGAACCGACTCCATCCGAAATCTTTGTACCTTCACAAAGCAATTGAGGGCTCTGAGATCCAAGATTGGACGAACCCCCTCCTTCTTCGGCACAATGAACAGATTTGAGTAAAAACCCTGACCCCGTTCCTGTTCTGGAATAACTACCCCGCGTTCCAGTAGACCCTGGACCGCCCCATACAGGGCCTCCCACCTGTCAGAGACTAGAACCCACCTGTCGGAGACTAGAGCAAACCCACCTGTCGGAGACTAGAGCAGTCCAATGAGTCGCGAATTTGCGAAGACGTCCCCCCACCCGAGAGCTGGGTGGGGGCGGACCTTCATGTGGACGCAGATTTGTCCGCAGGCTTGTTGGGTCTGCGGGACCAAGGACGCTTCTGTCCTTGGGCAGGCGCTTTATCGGCCTGGGGTCTTTTCCCTGTCGCCTTAAGGGGGCGAAAAAAACGCTTACGTGCAGTAAAGGAGGGCCCTTGCCCTTGGCGTGGTCCCTTACCCTTGCTAGTTTGGGGAAGCAAAGTGCTTTTACCTCCTGTGGCATCCTTGATGTCATCCAGAGAAGCCCCAAAAAGTCTGTCGCCCTTAAAAGGCAGATCCAACAGGGCTTTCTTGGAAGTCTGGTCCGCAGACCAGCCCTTTAGCCAGATCAGGCGGCGTATTGCTACTGCATAAACCGAAGCTCTTGACAGCAGGGGAATAGTATCCATGTCTGACTCGCAGACAAACTTAAGGCCCTGGACCAACTGGTCGGCCAAAGTTATCTCATTAGGAGGAGCATCTCGCTCCTTTAACCCCTGGAGTAGCAATTTTGCCCATTCAGTAAGTGTCTGAGACACTAGGGCCCCCGCCAATGCCGGGCGTACTGCCGAGCCTACCACAGAGTATAGGTAGCGAGCGAGCGCTTCAGCCTTCTTATCCACAGGGTCCTTGAAAACAGGAGCCCCTTCTACTGGAATAGTGGTGGCTCTATTAAGTCTGGACACCGAAGGGTCCACTATAGGGGGAGAGGTCCATATCTTCAGAAAACTCTCCTCAAAGGGGTACCGTACTGCAAACCTCTTTGGGGCTGTAAAGACCCTCAGTGGGTTCTCCCATTCCTTGTATAAGAGTTTGTCAAAATAAGACACACAAGGGAACACCTTAGCAGTGCGGGCAGGTTTACGAAACCCAAAGGGGACTGGAGTATCTACTACTTCTGCAGTCTTTTCCAACTTTAGCGTATCCCGCACTGCAGTAATAAGGTCAGATACCAAAGCCGTCTCGCGTACTGACCTGGACTTGGAGTCATCCTCACTGTCCGAACGGTCACGGTCTGCAGTCTCTGATGAGTCAGAATCTGGGCCATGAGCCGTAGCTGGACCTGGTTCTGCATCAGAAATATCCCCAGAAGATTGCAGGGGACGGGGGCGTTTATTACCCCCTGTATTCCCGTGTGCTGCTTCCACCCTGGCAGCAAACGCCTCTAGGATTGCCGACATAGCGTCCATAGACACCTCAGGGACACCAGCTGCTAAATCTGGTGTTTCAGGGGAGAAGACATCTGGCTCAGATGCCATGCTGACCACACGCTGACACCCACAGGGCTCCAGGCAAGATATCAATAGGCCACCCTCCTGTGCTGCAGAGAGGCTGGGTCACCCAGAGGACTCACCATCCTGGATAGGTACTGCTATGCTGCGCCTGTGATGCTGTCCCGCTGCTGCTGTGTCAGTCTGCTTCTTTTATCAGCACTTCCTGTGTGAATTTTCGCGCCAGTGTAATGCACCCTAGAGGCCGGAGGCTCTCGCAAAATGGTTGCCAAAAACGTCTGTATGGAAGATAATGTGGGCTCTAAGAAAATGGCCGCCGACAGAAGATAGAGGTCAAGCTGCCATAGCCCACAAAAAGATGGCCGCCGAACGGCAATATCTGCATACAGGGTGGACAAACATGGCCGCCGATCAGCTGATAGAGGCCAGTGGGTGTGGCCGAACCACAGGAAGATGGCCGCCGGGCAGTCACAAGAGGCCAAACTTGGCATGTACCACCTCAAAATGGCCGCCGACAGCATGGAGGAGGAAGGACACAAACACAGGTAAGAAAAAATTACTTCTTTTAAATGTTAGTTACAGCCAGCCCCGCTCCAGTGGGACCCCCTAGGTGACCCCCAGCACCCAGCAACCTTTAGCTAGAAGCCCAGGGAGGAGGGAAAGGCAGGGAGAGAGGGAAGAAAGGGGCCACAACCACTTACTTGATCTCTCCAGGAATGTCCAGCTAAATCACCCAGCCGAGGCAGGGGAGTTTTACTTACCTATCCTGCATGTATTCTGCTGGAAGACATTCCAAACAGATCATCGTCCGCGCACGGAAGGTGACTGTTGGCCAGGCATGCTGTGATTGGACCCAGAAGGGACGATCATATGTATGCCCTGGAGCATGACGCTCACCGGTCAGGCTGCTGCGACTCGGCCGTAAGGTCAGCCGAAGCTGAGCGGTCCGATGCAGGCCCTGGAGCGTAAGCTCACCGGCCACCCGTGGAGCGACGGGCATGTCGTGGAAAACCCAGCGCGTAGCTAGGGTCGGCACACGCTCGATGGCCGAAACTGGGGAGACTACAAGGATCGAGGATCCAGCCTGTCACCCAGTCGGCAGTTGATCGAAGATCGCAGGAAAGAAGAAATGTAGCAAAAAAAAAAAAATATATATATCTTTTTCCCCCGGACCAATGGGCCCGAAGGGAGCCATGTCCTACTCCTTGCTAGACAGAAAAAAACTGATCTGCGAAGATGCAGACTGAGAGGGTATACCCAGAGGGTCCGCCCCCTGGGCGGTACTGTAGAAGGTGTGATGCAACACTTTTTACAAGTTTTTCTGCCTAGTCACTCCTGATTAACGGATAATACCCACTTTGTCAATAGAGAAGCTGTGTCGGTCCATGGACGAAAGAGTAAAGCTGTTTTCTAATTTCCTTGCATGTCCCCCTCGGATCTACAGCGACTGCACTTCCAAGTGCACTTTCAGTGCAATATTTAAATGCACTTTTCACTTGTAGTGCAAAGTGGATTTGCCTTTCGTAAATAACCCCCATTGAGTTACAAGGAAGAGAGAACAATGCTGCGAGTGCTTCTGGAGCCTGTCCCTGGACTACAGCTACCACAATGCAGGCAAACTGTGGTTTATTTTTTATGGTTTAAAGTTGTTCTACTGGTAAAGTAATACGTCTATTCTGTATTTTCATTCTTAATTTATTAAACTCTGTCCAGAGCCTCTCGCTATTATGTGTAGGTTATGTGTTACACAGGCCTGCAGATTTCTAAACTGATGCAGACACCGTTTCAAGCTATGGGACATAGCTATAACTAAACTAGGCATTTCCGAGAGTTGATCAGGCACACTCCACTTTGGCAGAATCGATCTTTGCCTAAGCTCTGGTATAGATGTGTTATCACTCATTTAGCACATATCTTAACTGGTGAGCTACTCCAATCCTTTTCTGATCTAAAAAAAGGAACTCTAGGCTATTCCAAAACCTTCCTCTTAAACATGCATTTCTTTTTCGTACATCACGGGACACAGAGCGACTTAGTCATTACTAATGGGTTATATAGATACCTTCAGGTGCTGGCACTGGCAACTTCCAAAACCGGAAGTACCCTCCCCTATATAAGCCCCTCCCATCCGGGAGCACCTCAGTTTTTTGCCAGTGTCTAAGGTGTTGGCCAAAGAGTAACATGAGTTTTCACTGGGCTTGCGTACAGGTTCTTTTACGGGCCTTAGTAAGCTGTTCCGGATCCCACCAAAAAAGCTTCATAGCTAAACGGTCGGTACCCGGGCCTTGCAGCAGAAGAGCAAGGTTTTGCCTGTAATGCCTCTCTTAGGAGGGCTGGACTCTGGGATCCAGAGCTCTGGTCATACCCACGACCAAGATGTTTCCTGTGCAGGGTGCTATACAGGTCCAGGGGAGTGGAATCCTTGGGAACCCGGTCCCTGAAGGTTTAATTACAATGCCTGCCGTGATAGGTGAAGTTTGGGCTTCTGTGGACCAAACAGAGTCCTGCGCGGGGAACAGGTAAGTGGGGGCCCCCAGGAACTTGGTTCTATTGGGGGACCCCCAAGCCTAATGTGTCTGTCTGTTACCTAACGGTATTCCCGCTAATATCTGTGTATGCCTGTAACTACTGGAAAATGTAAAATTTTAATAGTAGTCAAGAAAAAAAAAAAAAAAAAGGAGGACCGCGGTACCTGTGTTAAACCACTAGAGGCCGCTGTGGTCCATTTTTTCTTGTCATGTGGATCTTTGGTTTTCTCAAGTCAAAAGATCCAGGCAGTTGGTAAGTTCTCTGTGGGAATCCACTTCCTCTGCCCTGTTGCTGCGTTCATCCGCCGCACAGGCCCTCCGGCAAAAAGGGCCCTGGCTCCTAGTCCCTGCTTGGTTTCGAAAAGGGCGCCAATGGCGCGCGGGCGCGCCTCCTATGAAAAAAAAGGGGCAGGGCGGGTGGATGACGCTCGATGCGCGCCACGGCGCTTCTGCGCATGTGCAGGCATCCCAGCATGTGTAAAAGACACAGTACAAGTGTCAGCTGGATGCAAGCAGAGCTAGCAACAAAACGGTGGCACACAGAGGCGGTTGATGCAGGCATCCCCATAGAAAGACACTTTAGTGGACACCAGCTGGTATATAGCAGCAACTGTGTTAGACTATTACCAGAAAAATTGGTGTATGACGACGGGAATACCTCAGCTTTGTGCTTATAGGATATGTCATCCAGACGCTCTGGAAATAAGTCTTCCAAGAAGCGAAAGGGGTCTCCATCGGGCTCTGAGGATTTTGGGCATGCCAATCTCCCCTGAAATTTCAGAGGTCAGTAGCCGTAGGAACCCCGCAGGAGTACCTGGTACTGCGGCTGTCCCCAGTCCACCTGCTCCTGTATATATAACAGAGGAGGTTTTATCCTCAACTCTGGGAGGATTGGAAGAGAGATTAACAGCATTGATCGCTGCTTCCCTGTCACAGGGAAAGCGCGTCCGATCTCCGTCTCCTCCTGCAGAGTGCCTGTTAGTGGAGGAACAGTCCCAGAGATCGACCTACCTGAAGGGGATCAGATGAGGTTGATTCAGTTATAGAGGAATCAACAGTGGAAGAACCTTTCTCAGCATCTCAGGCTGAAAGATTATGGGTTCAGTCTCTGACTAACATGGTCCGAGCAGCATTTTAAATGCCTCTGGCGGAACCATCAACCACTACTGTTTCCTCGCCTGGGGTCGCTGAAAGCTCCCCAGACTGTCTGTTCCTTCCCAATCCACCCTTTATTGGAAAGGCTTATTTACCAGGATTGGGAGCATCCTGTTAAAATATTTACTCCCCCCAAGAGATTTCCAGTGATCTATCCCATGGAGGGGATAAGTTCATAAAAAATGGAGGGTCCCTACAGTGGACACAGCCATCTCTTGTGTAAATAAATCACTGACATGTCCAGTAGATAATGTTCCAATGTTCAAAGACCCAATAGATAAAAAATTGGAGTCTTTACTAAAATCTGCTTTCTCTACAGCAAGCATGGTGACACAACCTGCAGTAGCAGCGATTGGAGTCTGGGGCAGGAATGGTTAGCCTCGATCGACATAAGGGATGCTTATTTGCATATTCCCATCTGTCCGGCCCACCAGAAATTTCTACGCTTTGCAGTAGAAGGGCGCCATTTTCAGTTCAGAGCCTTACCTTTCGGTCTGGCCACAGCACCACGAGTGTTCACAAAAATTCTGGCCCTACGATTGGCCAAACTAGGAACACAAGGTGTAACGATAATGGCATATCTAGACGACTTGTTGCTGATAGACCACTCAGTGGAAAAAACTAGAAGTGGTCGTTCACAAGACAATCAAGTATCTGGAATCTCACGGTTGCATTATCAACCGAGACAAGTCAGCCCCAAAAACCAGTCAAAAGTCTGGAATACTTGGGGGCTAAGACTGGATTCAAATCAGAGAAAGATTTTCTTACCTCCAGAGAAGGTGTCGTCTTTGAAAAGATTTGACCCACTTAGTGGGTACAAAAAAGAAAACCATCCATACGCCTGTGCATGAGGCTGCTGGAAAAAATGGTGGCTCCATTCGAAGCAGTACCCTACGGTCAATTCCATTCAAGGACTTGCAGAGGGCCATACTGTCAGCCTGGAACAAAAAAGTTCAGGCTTTAGACTTACCAATGTCCCTGTCCCCTTCCGTTCGCAAGAGCCTCCATTGGTGGTTGGTGCCCCAGAATCTGGAAAAAGGGAAACCCTTCAGTCCGGTTTCTTGGAAGGTGGTCACTACAGATGCCAGCCTCATAGGCTGGGGGGCAGTACTGGAGCAATGGTCTCTCCAGGGCAAGTGGTCAGAGCAGAGAAGGCCCTGCCCATCAATCTCTTAGAGATACGAGCAGCCCGATATACCCTAGTAGCATGGACATCCAAACTCCAAGGGTCCCCTGTCAGAATTCAATCAGACAATGCCACAGCAGTGGCATATATCACCAGGGTGGCACCAGGAGTCGTGCAGCCCAGAGGGAAGCGAATTGCATCCTGGAATGGGCAGAAAGATATGTCCCAGCCATATCCGCGGTTTTCATCCCAGGAGTGGAAAATTGGAGAGCGGACTTTTTAAGTCGCCAGCAATTATGCCCGGGGGAATGGTCTCTTCACCCCGAGGTTTTCCAGGCAATATGCCAGCGGTGGGGAACACCGGATGTAGATCTGCTAGCATCCAGATTCAACGCAAAGGTGGACAGATTTGTGTCTCGCACAAGGGATCCCCTAGCTTGCGGTTCGGATGCCCTAGTGTTCCCTTGGGATCAGTTCAAGCTGATATATGCATTCCCACCGCGATTAATCCGCAGAATCAGGGTAGAAAAGAAACCAGTGATTCTGGTGGCTCCAGCGTGGCCCCGAAGGGCATGGTACACGGAGATTGTAAAAATGTCAGTGGGAAGTCCTTGGACCCTCCCACATCGTCCGGACCTGCTTTCGCAAGGACCGATATACTACCCTTCCTTACCAGCCCTAGGTTTGACGGCCTGGCTATTGAAGCCCACATTCTAAAAAAGAGAGGGCTCTCTAATCCTGTGGTATCTACCATGATCAATGCCAGGAAGCCGTATCCAGGCAGATCTATTATAGGATCTAGAAGGCGTACATCACGTGGTGTGAGGCCAAGAAATGGCATCCACGTAAGTACGTAATAGGTAGGATTCTGGACTTCCTACAGTGGGCTGTACATAGGAAGCTTGCCTTGAGTACTATCAAGGGTCAGACGGCCTTGTCAATATTTTTTCAAAGGCCCTTGGCTTTGCATTCATTAGTCAAAGCTTTCATACAAGGAGTGATGCGTATTAGCCCTCCGGTTAGTATTCCCATATGTCCATGGGACTTAAACCTGGTTCTGTCGGTTCTACAGAAACAACCATTTGAACCATTGCGGCACATTTCCTTGGTTCTTCTCACCAGGAAATTGATTTTCTTAGTAGCCATTTGTTCGGCTAAAAGAGTATCGGAATTAGCCGCCTTGTCCTGTAAGGAGCCATATCTGGTTGTCCATAAGGACAGAGTAGTATTACGTCCTCATCCAGCCTTTCTTCCTAAGGTGGTATCGAGGTTCCATTTGAACCAAGATGTGGTTCTTCCTTCCTTTTTCCCCAAACCTAGCTCGGTAGAGGAAAAGTTATTGCATTCTTTGGATGTAGTAAGAGCAGTTAAAGCTTATCTAAAAGCCACTGCTCAGATTCGTAGAACGGATACTTTGTTTGTTCTGCCGGAAGGCCCCAGAAAGGGTCAGGCAGCATCAAAAATCTACTTTAGCCAACTGGATTCGACAGGTCATAATACAAGCCTATGGCTTGAAAAGGAGACCGCCTCCGTTTAAAGTTAGGGCGCACTCCACAAGAGCAGTTGGAACTTCATGGGCAGTGCATCACCAAGCCTCCCTGGCTCAAGTCTGTAAGGCCACAACATGGTCCTTAGTACACACGTTTACTAGATTCTACCAGGTAGACGTTAGAAGTCAGGAGGATGTCGCCTTTGGGCGCAGTGTGTTGCAGGCCGCAAAAGAGCCTCATGCCTGATGGCGCCCAGCTTATGTATAGTGTATCCCTCCCCTCATTTGGCATTGCTTTGGGACGTCCCATTAGTAATGACTAAGTCGCTCTGTGTCCCGTGATGTACGAAAAAGAAAAAGGGATTTTTATAACAGCTTACCTGTAAAATCCTTTTCTTGGAGTACATCACGGGACACAGAGCTCCCACCCCTCTTTTTGGGACACTTATTGCTTTGCTACAAAACTGAGGTGCTCCCGGATGGGAGGGGCTTATATAGGGGAGGGTACTTCCGGTTTTGGAAGTTGCCAGTGCCAGCACCTGAAGGTATCTATATAACCCATTAGTAATGACTAAGTCGCTCTGTGTCCCGTGATGTACTCCAAGAAAAGGATTTTACAGGTAAGCTGTTATAAAAATCCCTTTTTTACCAGGCAGTGTGGGCCCATATTACCTGTGCTTGCAGATAAGCCTTTGGTTTCTGCTGTGGTTAGAGGTTCTGCCAAAAAATAAATAAATACATTTAATCTGAAAGTCTACGCAGTCTTTCAGAAACCTACAGCACAAGCCCAGGCCTAAAATAGCAGGATTTTATGGGATGTTGATTTGGTTACTTCTGATGAGCCCTGGGAAGAGATAGATCCAGCCACCACTTAGTCTGCCTGAAACTTACTTGTAAGCTCCACTATTACTTCATGGTACCCATTTGATGCAAATTAGGTCAGCAATATAGAAAACAGTCTTATAGGCCATTATGGGCTAAGTGTCATGGAGTCCCTGGCTCCTTTTCCACCTCTTTTGGTCCTGTCTACAGATACAAGCTTACTGTGAGCAAACAACCTTTTTGTATGACATCAGAGGTTCCTCAGTACAACTACACTCATGGCTAAACCTGCTGGGTCATCCCGGTCTTTAGAATTAAACATTTATCAGCATATCTTTTTGTGTGAGGTATTGCTTACTGCCAAGAAGCTGACAGCTAAGCTGTGGATCCCAGCTGGGGTGCTGACTTTTCAACAATGGAAAGCAGAGAATAAAAAACTTTCAAGGACCCATACGGCAGCCATCTTTGAGGGGAAGTAGAGTATGCGCAGTGGAAAGCTGGCTAGTGAGGTATCCTAATGGCAGGCTTTATGGAAATAGGATTGTAAGCTCGAAAGAGCAGGGTCCTCTGATTCCTCCTGTATTGCAACTGTACCGTTTCTCCTAATGTGCTGCCCAAACTGTTGGCGCTACTTAAATCCTGTATAATAAAAAAAAAATAATGAGTGACGTCAAATCATGGTGTAAGTTCCAAAACTGCACTTTATGCTAACATTGTGTGAGCAATGGATGGACTCTTTGGCTTGCCCCAATCCCCCCATTTGACTCCTCCTCAATATAGCTACTGCAAACACAATGATGAGGGCTGTTTTGCTAGAATTCCAGTTTGCCAATGCCTCTCCAAAACAAAAATGTGTTTCTCCCTCACGCCTCCTCTCACCCCATAAACAGGAAAGGGATGTGATGTCAAGAGGAAATAACCTACACAATACATAGCAATTTAATGTGCATAAAACACGTGCCAAAGTGTGTTAAAAAAGCGTGAGTCAATGCATCTTTTAGGCACCTATATCGTCATGCAGGTTGCACAGTGCTGGCTCCTAGTACTGGGTAAAATTTGTCTGGGTTGGAGTTTAATATACACAATAGGTGCAGTAATCCTTTAAACGTATTCTTCCTTAGTTGAAATTACTTACCTTACTAATGTATCTGGTTTGCTAAGCTGGTTGTTTGGGATACAATTTTCCATAGGATCCTTGTGCGTAGTTGGACTTTTACTAGTGCATTTCTTTTTGTCATTCTTATTGGACGATGATGAAGGGATACTCCCATTGGATGCACTGTGGCTCCGAGGAGAGGAGTTTGCTGTCCCTGTGGTGTTCTTGTAGTTTTTAGATGAGGTGGTGCACGTGTCCTCTTTCAAGAGGTTTTCTGTGCTCCCCAAATCATTGTTCAATCTTTTACTGTTGATATGATTCTCCATATATTCAATCTCCTGAACTTTGGAGTCTGTGGGCTGCAAGATATTGTTGTTAATCCCCAAATTATGTCTTTTTACATCTTTATCTTTGCCCTTTTCTTTATACTCCAGCTCTGGTAAGGTGCTAGAATTTTTTTTACTTGTTGAGAGTCCGTTGTGCTGTAACAGTATTGAAGAATCCATTTCAGTTAAACCCTTGGCAGCTGGAGAATGAAAAAGAATATTTACTGCGTTACATAACTACATAGTAAAAAAAGGAAAGTTTTATATATTCAAAAATTTTCCCAAAAACAAGAGAGCAAGGTTTTAAGTCACATGGCTATTCTAGCTTTTGTTCATCTTACTAGTTTCAAAATCAGTTGTAAGAGTAGAAACTGTGCACAAAAGACAACTGCATCTAAACTGCAAAACGGATTGTGTATTCCATAAAACATACCTTCTTCTGCTTCCCTTTCTTGTCTCTGTAACATCTGCTGTTCTGGGGGTAGTGCCTGCTGTAGAAGCTGCATGTAAAACTCATTTTCTTTCTGTACCTCTTTCTGTTTTCTTAACCGCATCTTATAACTGACATAGCTTTTGAAGCCGAAGCCTAAAGTGACAACAGGATACCCAATACTGGGAAGCAAAGAGCAAAAGAAAAAACACATTAGAAACAGTTGGCAGATAAAATAATTTTGTTAGCATATTTGATTTTAGGCCCCTTTCACACTGGGGCGGGAGGAGCGTCGGCGGTAAAGCGCCGCTTTACCGTCGGATTTGCGGTGCTATTCGGCTGCTAGCGGGGCCGGTTTTACCCCCCGCTAGCAGCCGAGAAAGGGTTAAAAAACCACCACGAAGCGCCTCTGCAGAGGCGGTATAGCCGCGGTGTCCCATTGATTTAGATGGGCGGGAGCGGTATTACACACCGCTCCAAAAATGCTGCTAGCAGGACTTTTTTTGCCTTCCTGCTAGCGCACTGCTCCAATGTGAAAGCCGGTTTGCAGGCGCTATTTTTAGCGCAATAGCGCCTGCAAAACGACCCAGCGTGAAAGGGGTCTTAGGGAAGTCAAAGACCATTAAATGTCTCACTAAGGATGGGGAGATGTCTGCCTGTCTGAGAAAGCATCGCAGCAACAATGGGACCCACCTTGCAGACTTAGCTGATGGGTGTTAAACTCAGAAGAGAGACAGTCTTGTTAATTTTCCACCACAGAAAAGGGCATGACTGGTGTAAAATTGACATTAAACCCTCCTTGAAAAAAACTGTAGCTGTATACCTTTGTACCCCATTGCTTCATGTCTCCTGTTTTGTACAGTCTATCCAGCCTCTGAAAGTTGCAGGGTGCCGTTAACACCTGTAGGGTGCTCCTACAGACTACAGTGTCTCCATGAAATTCCCCCGGATTTGCGCACTACTGTCGCATCGAATGTTTAAAGGGGCACACTAGGGTGTTGTCCTGCAAGCATGTGCAGATTTCCTTTGTAAGCTCTAGCGCTGTGCTTGTGTGCACATTATTAGACCAGTAAACAGCCGTCACCATGTCTTGTGCACAGTATTGTTTTGTATATCCAAGAGGGTTAGTGCACATAACTCAAAACGGGTATAATGTCAGATCTAGATGACCAGCAGCCACTTTGCACTTGTGTCAGGCAGTGCAGCACAAGTGACCCCCCATAATGAGAACACCTGCCAAGCAGTGTGAAAGTACACAAGTGCTGGACCCACAGTGAAAGCGTCAGAGACCCCACAAGGCTCGCTCCTGTCAGTTCAGGAAGGAAGATGGAGGGACACAGGAAGGAGAACAAAGGTATCAAAAATGTAAGTATTTGGGGCACAAAAATGCATTTAATTCTATTTGGGTGGGCCTTAAGGCAAAGATGAGTTTTGATTTTTGCAAGTATGCGATACTACACAGCACAAACCCCGAGTAGTAAAAAATATTTTCACCCCCCTAAACTAGCACCAATTCTAGCCATATGTGGCTAATTTTCTCTTGTTCCGCTCACAGGCATGGATGGCTAGATGAGTGAAAGAATCTCCACTTTCAGCTAATGTGATCAGGCTGCCTGAATACCCAAAGACTGACTGCATTTGATCTGATAGGATGTGCAACTATGCTGTACGTATTTACACATTATGGAAAATGCTATCCTCACTATCCAAGCTTATGACTGCAGGCAAGTCGAGTATTAGTAATATTTTAACATACAAAATGGACAAAAATAGGACAGCAGCTATAAAAATATCAAATTATAGAGACAAACAAATCTCTTACAGAGAACAAGCTAAAATCCTACAAGGAAAAACTATTTACCAGTGTGCAGCAAAGGGACGATCTACATGAAATTTTTCATTTTTTAAAAATCAAGTCTTTTTTTATTCGTAAAAAGAGAAAAACATTTTTAAACATCTTTCACATTCACTTTTTAACCCACCACCCCAACATT
This sequence comes from Rana muscosa, assembly GCA_029206835.1. Classification (NCBI taxonomy): domain Eukaryota; kingdom Metazoa; phylum Chordata; class Amphibia; order Anura; family Ranidae; genus Rana; species Rana muscosa. Next base: position 535,778,845 of record CM055117.1, on the reverse strand, counting down.
TAACACACAAATTTGTTCATATAATGCACTATAGTTCATTTTTCCCCCCTATAAAAATGTATTCACTATACATCATTCCAAGAAGCAAAAAAAGAGAGGGGGGAGGGGGAGAGGGAGAAGGCCCCATTAACCTTCATTTTGCATTGCACCCTTCCCTACTAATCCAGCATTCCCATATTTTTTGAACATTTTGCCATTTCCCCTATTATACTCAAATCTTTCCTTTCTTATTTTATCAACCTCATCATCCCATTCTACACAGGTTGGTGGATTGACACCAGCCACTTCCTTGCTATCAGTTTCAATGCCAGGAAAAGGCATCTAATTATTGCTATTTGTCTACCCCATCTATTATCCTCTTCCATACAGCCCAACAGGCATATCTTGGGGTCTAAATCAAATACCATATTTAATTTTTCCGACAACTCCACTCTAGTATGCATTCAATTTGTGGCACCTCCACATTATATGAACTAGGTCTCCTTTTGGGTCCCTACACCTTGGGCATTTAGTGTCCAACCTCCACCCATATAGGAATAATTTGAGGTGTCCTATATACTCTATCAAGCAGCATTAAACACGACACTGTCTGTGATGGTGATGGGGTACTCAAGGGACCCATTTCCAGGATATATGTTTCCACTGTTAATTTGTTGTGTCTCCCAGATCTTCCTCCCACCTCTTTTACAGGGAAGCTCCTCATTTGCCCTTACAACCCTATCACATACACTGTCGTATATGAATGAGATCAGCCCCTTCGACGTATCGGTGATAATTATTTTTCGGAGAATGGTTACCTCACTCCACTGGCCTCTTTGAATTGTGTCCTCAGAGCGTGTCTAACTTGCAGATATTTAAAGGACTGATTTGGTATGTCATATTCCTCCTCAAGTTCCAGGAATGATACACCCGTCCTATATAACTGAGCAAGATTACCAAGACCGCATCACTCCCAGTCCCTACTCTTCTCTACATTAGATAGTTCCTGCAAATGTTTATTTCACAATGGTGAGAATTCTGTGAATCTGATACTCTAGTATCACTTTAACCAATTTCTAGTTTCTTTATCAATAAAAGCGTAGAAAATTTAAATGAAAAAGAATTAGCCTCCAAGGCCTCAGTCAATGTATCATGACTCGTGTCCAGCAACAACATTCCCCTACCTGGATTCTGCTCAGACAGATCATTACATCTTAAATGTTACAACCCCCCATTCTTTGGCAATTGTAGTGTACGCAACCGTATCCTTGAAGTTTTTTTTCTTCCAAATTAACTCTCTAAATATAATGTCGATCCTCTGGAACCATTGCCTATTTATCCAGATAGGGGAATTATGCAATGCATACAGCAATTGAAGCATCCACATAATTTTAATTAAATTACACCTTCCTGCCACGGATAGGGATTCCTTCTCCATACCTTCCCCTTATGCCGCGTACACACGATCGATTTTTTCGACGGTGAAAACACCGTCGAGAAAATCGACGTTAAAAACGGGGAATAGCTTGTTCCCCCCCCACACACGGCCGTTTTAAATGTCATTTTTTTTTTGGTCAAAAAAAACGACCGTGTGTGGGCTCCGCGGCAGTGTTTCCCTATGGGAAACACTGCAGCGGAAAACATGACGAGAAAAATTAGAACATGTTCTAATTTTTCTCGTCGTTTTTAATGCCGTTTTTCTCGTCGAAAAAAACGACAGAAAGCCCACAGACGATCGTTTTTCTCGTCGAATGGGAAAAAAAGGGATTTTTATAACAGCTTACCTGTAAAATCCTTTTCTTGGAGTACATCACGGGACACAGAGCGACTTAGTCATTACTAATGGGTTATATAGATCACCTTCAGGTGTTGGCACTGGCCAATTCCAAACCGGAAGTACCCTCCCCTATATAAGCCCCTCCCACCCGGGAGCACCTCAGTTTTGTAGCCAAGCAATAAGTGTCCCAAAAAGAGGGGTGGGAGCTCTGTGTCCCGTGATGTACTCCAAGAAAAGGATTTTACAGGTAAGCTGTTATAAAAATCCCTTTTTCTTTTTCGTACATCACGGGACACAGAGCGACTTAGTCATTACTAATGGGACGTCCCAAAGCAATGCCAAATGAGGGGAGGGATACATAAGCTGGGCGCCATCAGGCATGAGGATCTTTTGCGGCCTGCAACACACTGCGCCCAAAGGCGACATCCTCCTGACTTCTAACGTCTACCTGGTAGAACCTAGTAAACGTGTGTACCGAAGACCATGTTGCGGCCTTACATACTTGAGCCAGGGAGGCCTGGTGATGCACTGCCCATGAAGTTCCAACTGCTCTTGTGGAGTGCGCCCTAACTTTGAACGGAGGCGGTCTCTTTCTCAAGCCATAGGCTTGTATTATGACCTGTCGAATCCACTTGGCTAAAGTAGATTTTGATGCTGCCTGACCCTTTCTGGGGCCTTCCGGCAGAACAAATAAAGAATCCGTTCTGCGAATCTGAGCAGTGGCTTTTAGATAAGCTTTAACTGCTCTTACTACATCCAAAGAATGTAATAACTTTTCCTCTACCGAGCTAGGTTTGGGGAAAAAAGAAGGAAGAACCACATCTTGGTTCAAATGAAACCTCGATACCACCTTAGGAAGAAAGGCTGGATGAGGACGTAATACTACTCTGTCCTTATGGACAACCAGATATGGCTCCTTACAGGACAAGGCGGCTAATTCCGATACTCTTTTAGCCGAACAAACGGCCACTAAGAAAATCAATTTCCTGGTGAGAAGAACCAAGGAAATGTGTTGTAATGGTTCAAACGGTTGTTTCTGTAGAACCGACAGAACCAGGTTTAGGTCCCAAGGACATATGGGAATACTAACCGGAGGGCTAATACGCATCACTGCTTGTATAAAGGCTTTGACTAGTGAATGCGAAGCCAAGGGCCTTTGAAAAAATATTGACAAGGCCGAAATCTGACCCTTGATAGTACTCAAGGCAAGCTTCCTATCTACAGCCCACTGTAGGAAGTCCAAAATCCTCCCTATCACGTACTTACGTGGATGCCATTTCTTGGCCTCACACCACGTAATGTATGCTTTCCAGATCCTATAATAGATCTGCCTGGATACCGGTTTCCTGGCATTGATCATGGTAGATACCACAGAATTAGAGAGCCCTCTCTTTTTCAGAATGTGGGCTTCAATAGCCAGGCCGTCAAACCTAGGGCTGGTAAGGAAGGGTGGTATATTGGTCCCTGCGACAGCAGGTCCGGACGATGTGGGAGGGTCCAAGGACTCCTCACTGACATTTTTACAATCTCCGCGTACCATGCCCTTCGGGGCCACGCTGGAGCCACCAGGATCACTGGTTTCTTTTCTACCCTGATTCTGCGGAGTAATCGCGGTAACAATTGTGGCGGTGGGAATGCATATATCAGCTTGAACTGATCCCAAGGGAACACTAGGGCATCCGAGCCGCAAGCTAGGGGATCCCTTGTGCGAGACACAAATCTGTCCACCTTTGCGTTGAATCTGGATGCTAGCAGATCTACATCCGGTGTTCCCCACCGCTGGCATATTGCCTGGAAAACCTTGGGGTGAAGAGACCATTCCCCCGGGCATAATTGTTGGCGACTTAGAAAGTCCGCTCTCCAATTTTCCACTCCTGGGATGAAAACCGCGGATATGGCTGGGACATATTTTTCTGCCCACTCCAGGATGCAATTTGCTTCCCTCTGGGCTGCACGACTCTTGGTGCCACCCTGGTGATTGATATATGCCACTGCCGTGGCATTGTCTGATTGAATTCTGACAGGGGACCCTTGGAGTTTGGATGTCCATGCTACTAGGGCATACCGGGCTGCTCGTATCTCTAAGAGATTGATGGGCAGGGCCTTTTCTGCTTCTGACCACTTGCCCTGGAGAGACCATTGCTCCAGTACTGCCCCCCAGCCTATGAGGCTGGCATCTGTAGTGACCACCTTCCAAGAAACCGGACTGAAGGGTTTCCCTCTTTCCAGATTCTGGGGCACCAACCACCAATGGAGGCTCTTGCGAACGGAAGGGGACAGGGACATTGGTAAGTCTAAAGCCTGAACTTTTTTGTTCCAGGCTGACAGTATGGCCCTTTGCAAATTCCTTGAATGGAATTGACCGTAGGGTACCGCTTCGAATGAAGCCACCATCTTTCCCAGCAGCCTCATGCAGAGGCGTATGGATGGTTTTCTTTTTGTACCCACTAAGTGGGTCAAATCTTTTAAAGACGACACCTTCTCTGGAGGTAAGAAAATCTTTCTCTGATTTGAATCCAGCCTTAGCCCTAAGTATTCCAGACTTTTGACTGGTCTTAGAGCTGACTTGTCCCGGTTGATAATCCAACCGTGATATTCCAGATACTCGATTGTCTTGTGAATAGCTACTTCCAGCTTTTCCACTGAGTGGTCTATTAGTAGCAGGTCGTCTAGATATGCCATTATCGTTACACCCTGTGTTCTTAGATTGGCCAATAATGGGGCCAGAATTTTTGTGAACACTCGTGGTGCTGTGGCCAGACCGAAAGGTAAGGCTCTGAACTGAAAATGGCGCCCTTCTACTGCAAAGCGTAGAAATTTCTGGTGGGCCGGAAAGATGGGAATATGCAGGTAAGCATCCTTTATGTCGATCGAGGCTAGCCATTCCTGCCCTTGTAGGGCGGTGGCCACCGATCGGATCGACTCCATCCGAAAAGTCCTGATATTTAGGAACTTGTTTAGCCCTTTTAGATTTAATATGGGCCTCACGTCCCCATTTGGTTTGGGGACTGTGAAAAGGTTCGAGTAAAACCCGAATCCGCTTTCTTCCAGGGGAACCTTCATGATTACACCTTGGAGCAATAGTTGTTCTAGTGCCAGAAGGAGGGATCCTCTCTTTTGGGGATCTCTTGGCACGTTTGACCTCATAAATTGGGCAGGAGGAGTGCCTTTTAACTCCAGCTTGTATCCCAGACTTACTGCGAAGAGCACCCATCTGTCTCTGATGGTGTCCCGCCAGGTCTCTGTGAACAACTGAAGTCTTCCCCCCACCCGATTGAGTGGGGGCAACGCTTCATGCCTTGGGGGGAGGTTTTGTACCTCTCTTGATCCAGGGCTTCTTGTTACCCTGTGATTGTCCCTGATTTCTGCCCCCTGAATTTGACCGCGGAGGCCGTCGGAACTGCTTCACAGCCGATGTGCCTGGGACTGGAGAAGTAGGCCTCTTAAAAGAAGGACTTCTACCCTTGTTCTTAACCGGTAAGAGTGAACTTTTACCGGCAGAAATTTTCTGGATATATTTGTCCAGATCTTCTCCAAATAAGCGTTCTCCATGAAATGGGAAGCTAACCAGCAGTTTTTTACAGGGAGCTTCAGCAGACCAGTTTTTGAGCAACAGAAGCCTACGCATATGTACTATAGACAGCGTAAAGCGGGAGGCCTGTTGGATTGTATCCTTTATGGCGTCCACCGCAAAACACAAGGCTCTAGGCAGGTCAGCTAGGGCAAGAGCCTGCTGATCTGGTAAGTCCCTTAAGACTTGTTTCAACTGATCTTTCACTGCTTGGCAGACTCCAATCGCTGCTACCGCAGGTTGTGTCACCAAACTTGCTGTAGAGAAAGCAGATTTTAGTAAAGACTCCAATTTTTTATCTATTGGGTCTTTGAACATTGGAACATTATCTACTGGACATGTCAGTGATTTGTTAACAGAAGAGATGGCTGCGTCCACTGTAGGGACCCTCCATTTTCTTATGAACTTATCCTCCATGGGATAGATCACCGGAAATCTCTTGGGGGGAGCAAATATTTTATCAGGATGCTCCCAATCCTGGTAAATAAGCCCTTCTAATAAAGGGTGGATTGGGAAGGAACAGACAGCCTGGGGAGCTTTTAGCGACCCCAGCGAGGAAACCGTAGTGGATGGTGGTTCCGCCAGAGGCATTTTAAATGCTGATCGGACCATATTAGTCAGAGACTGAACCCATAATCTTTCAGCCTGAGAAGCTGAGAAAGGTTCTTCCACTGTTGATTCCTCCATAACTGAATCAACCTCATCCTGATCCCCTTCAGGTAGGTCGATCTCTGTGTGGGGCTGTTCCTCCACTAACAGGCACTCTGAAGGAGGAGACGGAGATCGGACGCGCTTTTCCTGAGACAGGGAAGCAGCGATCAATGCTGTTAATCTCTCTTCCAATCCTCCCAGAGTTGAGGATAAAACCTCCTCTGTTATATATACAGGAGCAGGTGGACTGGGGACAGCCGCAGCACCAGGCATTCCTGCGGGGTTTCTACGGCTACTGACCTCTGAATTCTCAGGGGAGATTGGTGCAGTACAAGCATGCCCAATATCCTCAGAGCCCGATGGAGACCCCTTTGGCTTCCTGGAAGATCTATTTCCGGAGCGTCTGGACGACATATCCTTTAAGCACAAAGCTGAGGTATTCCCGTCGTCATACACCAATTTTGCTGGTAATAGTCTAACACAGGTGCTGCTATATACCAGCTGGTGTCCACTAAAGTGCCTTTCTATGGGGATGCCTGCATCAACCGCCTCTGTGTGCCACTGTTTGTTGCTAGCTCTGTTTGCATGCAGCTGACACTTGTACTGTGTCTTTTAACCATGCTGGGACGCCCGCACATGCGCAGAAGCACCGCGGCGCGCATCGAGCGTCATCCACCCGCCCCGCCCCTTTTTTTTTCATAGGAGGCGCGTGCACGCGCCCCCGCGCCCGTGCGCCCTTTTCGAAATCAAACAGGGGACTAGGAGCCAGGGCCCTTTTTGCCGGAGGGCCTGTGCGGTGGATGAGCGCAGCAACAGGGCAGAGGAAGTGGATTCCCACAGAGAAACTTACCAGCTGCCTGGATCTTTTGACTTGAGAAAACCAAAGATCCACATGACAAGAAAAATGGACTACAGCGGCCTCTAGTGGTTTAACACAGGTACCGCGGTCCCTGTTTTTTTTTTTTTTTTTTTCTTGACTACTATTAAAATTTTACATTTTCAGTAGTTATAGGCAAACACAGATATTTAGCGGGAATACCGTTAGGTAACAGACAGAAAGACAAATTAGGCTTGGGGGTCCCCCAATAGAACCAAGTTCCTGGGGGCCCCCACTTACCTGATCCCCGCCGCAGGACTTTGTTTGGTCCACAGAAGTCCAAACTTCACCTATCACGGCAGGCATTGTAATTAAACCTTCAGGGACCGGGTTCCCAAGGATTCCACTCCCCTGGACCTGTATAGCACCCTGCACAGACAACATCTTGGTCGTGGGTATGACCAGAGCTCTGGATCCCAGGGTCCAGCCCTCCTAAGAGAAGCATTACAGGCAAAACCTTGCTCTTCTGCTGCAAGGCCCGGGTACCGACCGTTTAGCTATGAAGCTTTTTTGGTGGGATCCGGAACAGCTTACTAAGGCCCAAAAGAACCTGTACGCAAGCCCAGTGAAAACACATGTTACTCTTTGGCCAACACCTTAGACACTGGCAAAAAACTGAGGTGCTCCCGGGTGGGAGGGGCTTATATAGGGGAGGGTACTTCCGGTTTGGAATTGGCCAGTGCCAACACCTGAAGGTGATCTATATAACCCATTAGTAATGACTAAGTCGCTCTGTGTCCCGTGATGTACGAAAAAGAAATGTCGTTTTTCTCAACGAGAAAAACGGCCGTGTGTACGCGGCATTACACTTAAGTTTATCCAACAGTGGAATGATAGTAAATTATATAATCTTTGGAATTTAGAGTTATATATATTTACAGATATTTGATCATCCAGTGCATCCATCTTCCTCAGTGAGGGAACTCCCACATCTCTACCTTCCCACCTTGGGCACTGTACAATTTCTCATAGTATATTTTTTTATATATTTACAATCTTGGAGCCATATAATGTTATTCTGCCCCCATCTGTTCTAATGGCAGATATAAGAGTAGTTCTTGTATTTTCCCTTGCTAATTGAGCCAGCAGATATCCTGCGCTCTCTCTACTTAATAATGCTGTCTCTGGAACATCAAGTTATTCTCTGCTTTTGTAAGTAGGTCCTTATATTCTTGTTGTATTTTAACCCAATCGTGGAACGCCTCAGGGGTTGATTTCTCTACATATTGCCGTTCTGCTTCTACAACCTTAATTCCAGTACGTTTTTCCCGCTCTCTAGTCTGTCTTTTTTACTCTTGCTACCTGCTGTATTAAATGTCCCCCTAAGAAATGCCTTAAGGATGTCCCAGACCACCCCAAAGGGTGCCATTCCAACATTAATCCTCATAAATTCCTCTAGGGATGATGTCACTCCCTCTTTTCCCCCCTATTATCTCTAGCCAATATGGGCTTATTTTCAATTCCCCCTTACAGTACCCCTCCTCCTGACTTAATGACAAAAGCAATGGAAAGTGGTCTAAGAGGCCCCTGGGCATATCGTTTATATTCCTAACAAGATGCAACATATCCCCAATGCCAGATCAATCCAAGAGAGCTTGGAATGAGTTTTCGAAAAACAGGAATATTGCTTTTTAATTGGGTTCCTCGTCCTCCATATATCCCCCAGTCCCAATTCCGCTATTTGTGAAAGCATAATAGCCTCTTTTCCTATCTGAGTTCCTGGTGAACATCTACCCTCCCATCCAATACCATGTTGAAGTCTCCTACTACCATTATTGGGACATCAAGTTTGTCGGATATAAATTTAATCAGCCGATAAAAAAATATACTGGCCTCTTTCGTCTATACTAATATGCCTGCTGGAGAACTCCGCCCCTGTTCCAATCATAACACTCACTCCCCTAGAGTATTAAGTATAAACGGAGTCAGGAAATTTCTCCTTTTTAATTAGGATTTCATCTCTTGTTAGGTGTGTCTCCTGCAGGCAGACCACAGTGGCCCGGTAGGCTTTCACTGCAGCAGAAACCGCAGCCCTCTTTTTAGGGTCTCCCACTCCTCGACCATTTCAAGAACATACATTTAACACATTAGATTGCAGACAAATAATTCAGTTATCAATAACTTAATGTTTATAATATCATATTATATAGTATCAGAGAAGATAGAATCATACAAGGAAAAAACTATTTACCAGTGTGCAGCAAAGGGACGACATAGATCTACATGAAAATTCTTCAGGTCTTTAAACCTAATTGCTGCTTCAATATATACAAACAGTATCCACAGCGACACTGTAGGTAAACAAACTCCTCTTTCTAAAAAAGAGAAAAAAAAATTGTTAGTTTTCCCATATACTCTGTTGTCCCAGACAGCGATTCTAATTATCTACAACAAACTTATAAAGAAGCTATACTTTATATATATATATATATATATATATATATATATAATTACAGGTAATCATACAGTGCCGACAATTTACATACTGTTCATTCACATCAGTTCCTGCCGTCAAGGATCTTGCTGTCAAGGTCCCCATCTAACACATGCACACATACTAGGGACAATTTAGAGAAAAGCCAGTTAACCTACCAGCATGTCTGGAGTGTTAGTTCCTGGAGGAAACCCACTCAAGTACAGGGAGAACATACAAACTCCATGCACAGTGTCCCCTAACTGGGATCTGAACCAGGGACCCAATGCTGCAAAGCGCACGTGCCAACACTTTATTGCCCAGATATACTTTAAAAGATGAAAGAAAACATAACTCAGGGCTCATGTATTGTACTATACATACAGGGCAAAATAAAATGAAAATCCAACAGGCTTGATAAAACCTATTGGATTCAAGATGTTCAAATTATGTACACAAGTCTCACCATTGAAGTCAATGCTTCAATACCCATAGTATCTTCCCTGTACTGAAATTAGGGCTATAAAGTGTAATCAAGCATTAAACTAAATCTTCGATACTAGCAGAAGGCGAGTCATGTTTATGTGCACTGTAAAAAGATGACTGCCAACATGTACCTAGCTAGTAGTTCAATTTATATCCTCATAACCCTTCCTTTTGTGAACACCAATGGTGTTTTTAACCCTTTGGCTTCTTAATGTAGTAGCTATTACAGAGTTAAACTCCTTCTGCCAAAAGGTCCAATGTCTGCTTTATCATAAAGCCAAAAGCCAGGAAGCTTCACTCTCCTGGTCACAAGTTCTAATGCTCAAACAAATAGGAAAAAAAACAGCCAACTTGAGTTCCTTAAATAAAAAAATTTTCCCTTATAGTGGGGCTGTGCCCACACTGCATGGGTTAACTGCTTGTTTTCATCTAGGGGAGCGGAGATATACTTACCCAATACTCTGACCGCAAGACCGGACCTCGCCGCTCTTGCCCCCCACATGCTGATGTCATCACGCCCATAGACCAGCTCTGAACGTGAGGATGGCATAACAGTCTACCACTGGACGTGGGAATGTGCGGTTTTCTGGAGGATCGAAGGCCCAAGTACAGCTTTCACCAGCACCCCTAGACAAAAAGCAGTTAACCCATGCAGTGCGGGCAGAGCATTTTCTCCAGATTCTTGGAATACAGTATTTAGTCTTTGCAATTTTAGCTTAAAGTAACATTTTGAAACAGTTTGACAATTTTTAGATGCAGATTTTCACTTATGAACCTCTGCTCATCTTTACTTTGGAGCCACTGAGTCTTTTTTATACCCAATTAGGTTAAAAGGACCTGTTGCCAATTAACCGGAATAGTTGCAAAATATTTTTTCAGCTCTTTGTTAGTACCACTTTGCCAGCTTTTTGATGCACTGTCCCAACTTTTTCCCAAACATTTTGCGGCCATCAATTTCACAATTACCTTATTATTTTTCTTAAACTAGTACATTTTCTCAGTTTAAGGCCTCATGCACACTGGAAGTTTTTTTTTTTTTTTAGCTGCTCCCAGAGACATCTGGTTTTTTTTTTCCCCTGCCTCTAAAGGCCCCTGCATATTAGCCTATGGGTCCACGCACTAAACTCCGCTGTAGGAGTTTAGTGGCAGAGGAGGTTTAAAGGTAGGAAGAAAAAAAAAACGCCCACAGCCAGTGCGTCCAGGAGCAGCAGTTTTGGCAGAAAGAGCGCTTGACGTTTGTAAACGAGCGCTACCGCTAGACTTTAGCACGCGAGTGTCAATACATTCAATGGGCAGAATAAATTATTTATTCTGGCCAATGAAACAAATTAACGCCCAAGAACTTGATGCCTGTAAACACGCCTAAATTACACACTTACAAGCGTTCAAGAGATTTGCAAATCGTTGTGTTCTGTTTTTATGTACATTTTTACACAGGGTCACAACTTTTTTTGGAACTGGGTTAGAAATGCAGTTGGGTCATGCTTATAGTTTCATAGTAGGTAAGGTTGAATAAAGACAATAGTCCATCCAGTTCAACCTGTGTAGGTGTACGTGTGTCAGTGTCTAATTATTTCCCATATCACTGTATGTTGCTTTCTTTAAGATGCACATTCAAGAGTCACTTAAAAATATCAATACTCCCTGCAGCCACCACCAATTGTGGAAGAGAGTTTCACATTCTTATTGCACATAAGCAATGCTAGCAATAAAAACTTTAAACAGCCTTAAAAGGGACCTTGTAGCTATAACAAAGGTTACTCAACAAAGGTAGACTTGTAAAAGAACAGAAAATACTAACCACTGTCTCCTGCACTGCCCAACATGTTGAGCAGAAATTAGCCTCTGTAGTCCACTGGTAATCAGACACCTTGGGGAGCACTGAACTTTTCGGTCACCCCACAGAACTCACTGGTTTGACACTCCCGAGGTGTCTGCTACCTATCAGACTTCAGAGTATGATTTTCAGTGGACAATGTTCTGCAGAATGGGCAACAAGAGTAACCCATTTACTCTTCTTTTAAAAGGTATAACTTTGCCGGATAACTTTTGCATAGCGACAGTCACTTTAATAGTAAGTCTAAACCCAAGAACACTTTTTTTTTTAATTGCAGCTTATTAGTCCATAAATGTGGCAACTATATTTGTTTTCTTTTTTCACTGTTAAACACATTCACACGATTAAGGGAAGAGCAAGGGAAGGTCTCAGGAGTACTTTCCTCATGAGGCTGTGAGACATCCCCCGAAGGTCGGTCTATGCCCAGAAATATAAGTTCCCACAAATTCTTCCAGACAAACCCTACCCTTTGACAGCAGATTACTGAAGCTTGTGTGACCTGCTGACACTAAAAACCGCTAAATTTTGGCCAACAGACTTCAATGTGGAAGATATGCCTTTCAGACTTACAACAGCTCTGGGTAGGGAAATACACCACCAAGTGGGTTTCCCCTGGGGCGGGAGGAAGAGACCACCCCAACCACCTGAAAAGACCGATGGTCACCAGGCACTACCCGATAGACATATTATGAAGGTCTCTTGTGGAGCCCAGATTCCAGGTCATAAAAGAGGAGAAGGCCCGAATGCCAAAAGGGAAGGTCATCTTACGCTGGGTTACTCCACACACCCTTGACTGGAGAAATACTTAGGGGTGGATTCCCTGACTGTTGACATGGGATCCAAAAAGGTACAACGTGAACAAATCTTTATAGAGCTGGTTAAGAATGAACATCCTTACCCACTAACAAGAGATAATCACTGATATCAGACATGAGAGGGCCCATCGGACTGATCCCTGCAATTATTTGGTCCTTCAGAAAGATGCCGACTGCAAAGGATCCAAAAAGCTTGCTCTTTACAGGAGATCAAATTATCCCACAATAAGGGAGGGGGCTAGAGGTAGAAAAAAGGCACCAGGTTGTAGTCTCGCTCTCTCCCCCTCTCCCCCCCATGGAGATCTTCAAGGACAGAGCCCCAGGCAAACCACTGCCTTGTACCTGTATAGCGAACGGTGGCTTTGCACACATTGCACTCTGTACACCAGGTCTAGTATAGTAGCAGCTTACAGGTCATCCTCGCTTCTACCTTGACATGGGGGTGCAGGTACAGAACACAGCACAAAACTGAGAGGCATTGATACAGAGAACTGACACCCTCAGACGCAGTGGCTTGGTGCAGTCATTAGTCTTGATGGAAGAAAAATCGCTAAATCCATCATCTCTCCTACAGAGATGAATTCATCGCCTGAGGACAAAAAGCAAAAAACTGAGGTACATGCACTACTATGCAAAAGTTTTAGGCAGGTGTAAAAAAAATTATGTACATTAGTTTCTTTTTATGGAAGCATTCTTAATTACCAAAATGAAAAGCAAATGAACAGAGGAGAAATAGAAATCAATATTTTATGTGACCACACTTTGCCTTCAAAACAGCATCAAATCTTCGAGGTACACTTGCACAGTTTTTGAAGAAACTCGACAGATAGGTTGTTCCAAACATCTTTGAGAACTAGCCACAGATCTTCTGTGGATGTAGGCTGCCTCTTCATGTAATCCCAGACAAACTTGATGTTGAGATCAGGGCTTTGTGGGGGCCGTACCATCAATTCCAGGACTTGTTCTTTACACGGAAGATGGTTCGTAATGACATTGGCTGTACTGTATGTTTGGGGCCATTGTCCTGCTGCAGAATGAATTTGGGACCAATCACACGCCTCCGTGATGGTATATAGCATGATGGATAGGTATCTGCCTGCATTTCTCAGCATTGAGGACACCATTGATCCTGACCTAATTTGCAACTCCATTTGCAGAAATAGAGCCCCAAACTTGCAAGGAACCTCCACCATGCTACACTTGCCTGCAGACGCTCATTGTACTGCTCGGTGAACAAACTGCCTCCTGCTACAGCCAAATATTTCAAATTTTGAAATATAGCTGTCATGTAGAGACCCATCTCAAGCAAAAATAGCAAGGAATCTTTGAATAAAGTCCGAGAGGAAAAAGCCAGTAAGGGGGGGGGGGGGGGAGGCTAGCAAAATATTTGACTTTACTCAAAGCTGACGAAAAGGCATCCAATCTCCCAGGACACTAGAAAAATGCTGGGGTAGAGGAGGGTTTTACAGGAACTGGCCTATCATTATTTTTGTTCTGCTGTGGCATGTATTTTTGATCATTTTTTATGAATAAAAGGCAAATTTTTTGGAGTGCGGCTGTCCAGAACTTCTTCCTATTTCATTGCTATACGCATTGCCAGCACCTGTGGCTTCTAAACTGGAGGAGAGGTTTTACTTTCGCCTGACCTACCTGGAGCGGTGATATCCCTTTCCCTAGGAAAAAAGTGGGTTATTACCTGGATTAGCCAGTGAAAAAGGGGAGACAAAAAAAGCCTGAAATTCGCAAACCAATGCAATCACTATATCTTGTAAGCTGCAATGTATTTATGTTTTTGGGTTTTAGATACACTTTAAAGTGATATTAAAGTCTTGTTTTTTTTAAATAACAAAAATGTTATACTTACCTGCTGCTGTGCAGTAATTTTGCACAGAGCAGCCCAGACCCTCCTCTTTTTGGATTCCCTGACCCCCCCCCCCCAGAGCAACCAGTTTGCTCTGGGGCACCCAAGCAGGCTAGATCCCGAGCCATGGCTCTGCATGTCCACACACAGCTGTGGCTCAGCCCCACCCCCCCTCCTGATTGGCTCACTGGCTGTGATTGGCTCCCACTGCTGCCCCAGCCAATGAGAAGCGATTCTCCGGAGAGCCGAGGACCTTATGCACATAGCTGGATCAAGTTGGGGCTCAGGTGATTAGGAGGAGCCGAGCAAATCAGCACACAGGTAGTTTTTTTACCTTCATGCATAGAATGCATAAATGTAAAAAACATTCAGCCTTTAGAACCACTTTAACCACTTAAGCCCCGGACCATTTGGTAGCTAAAGGACCAGAGGTGAATTCAGAATTTTGCACTGCGCTGCTTTAACTGTAAATTGTGCGGACATGCAATGTTGTACCCAAACGAAATTTGCGTCCTTTTCTTCCCACAAATAGAGCTTTCTTTTAATGGTATTTGATTGCCTCTGCGATTTTAATTTTTTGCGATATAAACGGAAAAATACCGAAAATTTTGAAAAAAAAATGATATTTTCTACTTTTTGTTATAAGAAAAATCGAATAAACTCAATTTTAGTCATACATTTAGGCCAAAATGTATTCAGCCACATGTCTTTAGTAAAAAAAAAATGTCAATAAGCGTATATTTATCGGTTTGCGCAAAAGTTATAGCGTTTACAAACTAGGGTACATTTTCTGGAATTTACACAGCTTACACAGAAAATCTCATTTCTTGAGGTGCTAAAATGACAGGGCAGTACAAAACCCCCCCAAATGACCCCATTTTAGAAAGTAGACACCCCAAGGAAATTGCTGAGAGGCATGTTGAGCCCATTGAATATTTTTTTTTTGTCCCAAGTGATTGAATAATGACAAAAAAAAAAAAAAAAAAATTACAAAAAGTTGTCACTAAATGATATATTGCTCACACATGCCATGGTTATATGTGGAATTGCACCCCAAAATACATTCTGCTGCTTCTCCTGAGTACGGGGATACCACATGTGTGGGACTTTTTAGGAGCCTAGCCACGTACGGGACCCCGGAAACCAAGCACCGCCTCCAGGATTTCTAAGGGTGCAAATTTTTGATTTCACTCCTCACTACCTATCACAATTTTGAAGGCCATAAAATGCCAAAATAGCACAAAACCCCCCCAAATGACCCCATTTTGGAAAGTAGACACCCCAAGCTGTTTGCTGAGAGGCATGGTGAGTATTTTACAGCTCTCATTTGTTTTTGAAAATGAAGAAAGAACATTTTTTTTTTTTTTTTCTTTTTTTTTTCAATTTTCAAAACTTTGTGACAAAAAGCGAGATCTGCAAAATACTCACAATACCTCTCAGCAAATAGCTTGGGGTGTCTACTTTCCAAAATGGGGTCATTTGGGGGGGTTTTGTGCCATCTGGGCATTCCATGGCCTCCGAAACTGTGATAGGCAGTGAGAAGTGAAATCAAAAATTGACACCCTTAGAAAGCCTGAAGGCGGTGCTTGGTTTTTGGGGTCCCGTACGCGGCTAGGCTCCCAAAAAGTCTCACACATGTGGTATCCCCGTACTCAGGAGAAGCAACAGAATGTATTTTGGGGTGTAATTCCACATATGCCCATGGCATGTTTGAGCAATATATCATTTAGTGACAACTTTGTGCAAAAAAAAAATTATTTTTTCCGCAACTTGTGTCAACATATAAAATATTCCATGGACTCGACATGCCTCTCAGTATATAGCTTGGGGTGTCTACTTTCCAAAATGGGGTCATTTGGGGGGGTTTTGAACTGTTCTGGCATTTTATACACAACATTAGGAAGCTTACATCCACTCTTCTAACCACTTGAAGACAAAGCCCTTTTTGACACTTTTTGTTTACATGAAAACATTTTTTTTTGCAAGAAAATTATGTTGAACCCCCAAACATTATATATATTTTTAAAGCAAAGGCCCTACAGATTAAAATGGTGGGTGTTGAATTTTTTTTTTCTACACAGTATTTGCGCAGCGATTTTTCAAACGCATTTTTTTGGGAAAAAATACACTTTTTTTAATTTTAATGCACTAAAACACACTATATTGCCCAAATGTTTGATGAAATAAAAAAGATGATCTTAGGCCGAGTTCATAGATACCAAACACGACATGCTTTAAAATTTCGCACAAACGCGCATTGGCGACAAACTACATACATTTTTAAAAGCCTTTAAAAGCATTTGCAGGTTACCCCGTTAGATTTACAGAGGAGGTCTACTGCTAAAATGACTGCCCTCGATCTGACCTTCGCGGTGATACCTCACATGCATGGTGCAATTGCTGTTTACATATGACGCCAGACCGACGCTTGCGTTCGCCATTGGGCAAGAGCAGGGCAGGACAGGGGTGCTTTTTTTTTTTTAATTATTAATTTTGCTTTTTTATTTTATTTTTAAACTGTTGCTTCCATATTTATTTATTTTTATCACTTTTAATGTTATCTCAGGGAATGTAAATATCCCCTATGATAGCAATAGGTAATGACAGGTACTCTTTTTTGAAAAAACTGGGGTCTACTGGACCCTAGATCTTTCCTCTGCCCTCAAAGCATCTGACCACACCAAGATCGGTGTGATAAAATGCTTTCCCAATGGCGCTTTTTATATCCGGGGGGGGGGGGACATTCCCTCCCACTGCTTGTAAAAGCAGTCCAGAGGCTAATTAGCCACTAGGATTGCTTTTACATGAAAGCCGGCCGCTGGCTGAAAAGAATGATACCAAGATGATACCTAAACCCGCAGGCATCATTCTGGTATAAACATTCAAAGTCCAGCAACATACCAGTACGTTGCTGGTCCTTGTTGGACATGTATTGTAATCTTTTTTTTCATGCAGCCTGTTGGCTGAAAGAAAAAAAAAAGATTGATCGGTGGGTATGCCCACCATTAGAATACCGCCCTTCATCCACCCACTTCTAATGATGGGCATACATGCACCATTTATATATGCCGAAGCATGGGGGCATCTTCTCGCAAAAGTTATGCCGCGTACATATGGTCAGACTTTTCCACGGGCAAGCCTCCGTCGGAATTTCGACCGTATATACGCGGCATTAGGAGCAAAATCGCTCCTCCGCTCCTGCTGCCCCAATGCTTCGGCATATATGCTTTTTTTTTTTTTAACTGTGGTGGTGAAATCACCTCCTACAGCACTGGAGTCGCAGGGATCAGGCCTGTCTCTGCGAACGCTGCAGTTATGTGTGTTGTGTTTTGTAAGTGACAGTGATCGATCGATACTGCACTTCGGTGGCCTGGGCTGGACGGAGGGGCAAAACGCAGGTGCTAGCAGGTATCTGGGCTGATCCCACTAACACTGCGTTTTTGGGAACCCTAAACTGCTGGGGACGCTAGTATAGATCTGATCAGATCAGATATTGAGCTGATCAGATACTATAACCACTAAGGGGGGTGTATGCTTCACGTGTGGGTGTTAGCGCTACTGGCACTAACCTGACGCTACCTGGGGTGTGACGCAGACCCTCTCTGACGCTAAAACCTAACTGATATCACCCGCCGGGCGATCAGGGGGTTAAACCTTTATTGGGTTATATACGGCGGGTGCCCTGACACTATAAAAAGCAAACTAACCAGCGTCACCCGTAACACTTATATGATGATCACTGGTGAAAGGGTTAACTAGGGGCAATTAGGGGGTTAAAACCTTTATTAGGTAATATATGGGGGTACCTGACGCTATATAAAAACCTGACGGCGAACCTAAAAAAAAAAATTACTGGCTACCTATCGGCATCACCGACACTAAGACAACGATCATAAAAACGATTGCTTAGCGACAGTGGTGATAGGGGGTGAAAGGGTTACCTGGGGGGGCGATCAGGGGGTTAAACCTTTATTAGATAATATATGGGGGTACCCGACGCTATAAAAACCTGCGGCGAACCTAAAAGAAATTACTGGCTACCGATCAGCATCACCGACGCTAAGACATCGATCAGAAAAATTATCGCATAGCCACGGCGGTGCTAGGGGGTGAAAGGGTTACCTGGGGGGTGATCAAGGGGGTTACACCTTTATTAGGTAATATATGGGGGTACCCGACGCTATAAAAACCTGCGGCGAACCTAAAAAAAATTACTGGCTACCGATCAGCATCGCCGACGCTAAGACATCGATCAGAAAAATTATAACTTAGTGACAGTGGTGATAGGGGGTGAAAGGGTTACCTGGGGGGCGACCAGGGGGTTAAACTTTTATTAGGGGGGGGTTAGGGGGCTACACTGGACCTAAAACTAAATGTAGTGACACTTTTACAGTCACAAATGTCACTGATTGCAGTGATCACTAAATAAATGGTCACTGCAATCAGTGACACTGTGACTGGGGGCTGATCTGGGGGTGTCTGGGGGGGCGATTTATGTGCCTATGTGTCCTGGTGTCAGTGTGCTGTTCTGTGTACTAACCTGGCATCTTCTCCTGTACGGCGCTCGGTATATGTGAGCACCCCAGGAGAGATGACATCACTTCCTCCTTCCTGGCAGGCAGGGGAAGCTCTCTCATTCGCCGGGAGCGATCGAGAGGGGGTGGCCGGAATCGAACGGCCGTCCCCTCATGCCGGATCGCTCCCGAAGGTAAAACGACCGCTCACTGTAAAGGGGGGTCCGATCGGACCCCCCAACTATACAAAGGCAATCATGTACATATACGTGATTCTGCCTGTCGGTGCCATTCTGCTGACGTATATTTACAGTGGGCGGTCGTTAAGTGGTTAAGCTAGCATTTAGAAAACCTGGCCAGCAAACAAAGCTCTATAACCATCTTTAGCAAATCAAATGTACTTTCCTTTTCATATGAAAATTTCACAAGCACATGATTTGCATTGGCACAAAATTAAATTCATTTTAGAAATAGTAATATGGAAACTTTCAGTGAAGGTTGTAGGAAGAATTCAAATGAAAAAACACCAAGTTTAACTAGGGAAAAAAAAAATCTGTAAATTGTGCTAGCTTATCTGGTGTAGAACTCTGATGATAAACTTTATTATTTTAAGCAAACGAGGTAAAAAAATTAATAAAAATTATTAAAAATAAGTCTTACCTGTATGCCATACATACTGCACCCATACATAGGTACTGGCTGCAAAAAACAGCCATTGCACTGGTATAAATAAGAGACATATTATATCCGATGTGAATGCTACACACACAAAAAATACTGAGAAGGCCTGAAACACAAAAAAATAAATAAAGAAAGTGTTAGCCAAGACAAAGGAGAATGCAGAGATACATGTTAAGAAAAATTCCACAGAAAAATAAATTCAAGGCACCGAGGCAATGCACCTTCCAAATCAAATTAATTTTTATTCTTTAGGTGGACTAATCTAAAAATTGGAGATACCAGCGTTTATTAGGCTCTGTACCCCGTTGATTCCAGTACAAAAAAACACTATATACTTTTTTTTTTTAAACCCCAACAATGAATTTCCCCTATTTACTTCTTTTTGGTCTGTTTAATATATAGTTGAAATGGGAGTAGAACTCCACAGGGGGAAAGTTCTGACCTGAACGGAGAACCCCATTGAAGTCTATGGGAGCCGAACAGGAAAAATCAAAAGTGCCCATTTGATGGCTTATATGCAATAACTGGACATAAAAGGGGTATGGGGGTCCGGCTACCGCCCTGGGGTGACATGTAAAATTGTTTACAATTGTTTTTTCAGGAGCTGGGATTTTAATGATGCTTAAAGTGGTTGAAAACGCTTACAGACCACTTTTACCTACAGGGCCTTACGTGTAGGTACTGGAAATAGCTCCTGCATGGAAAGGTCAGGAAAGAGGGGGGCGAGCGCACCCCCTCTTCCTTAATCATACCAGGCCACATGCAATGCTGTACAATTTTCATATTTTTTCCCACAAATAGAGCTGTCTTTTGGTGGTATTTGATCACCTCTGCGGTTAAACAAAAAAAAGCGTCAATTTTGAAAACACAGTATTTTTTACTATAATAAATATCCCCCAATTTAAAAAAAAAGATTCTTCATCAGTTTAGGCCAACATATCTACATATTTTTGGTAAAAAAATAAAATAGAAAAAAATAAAAGAAAATTCCAATAAGCGTATCTTGATTGGTTTGCGCAAGTTATAGTGTCTTCACACTATTAACGATTTATGGCTTTTTTTATTTTATTTTTACTAGTAATGGCGGTGATCTGCCATTTTTAGCGGTCTGCGACTTTGCGGCGGACAGATCGGACACTTGACATTTATACAGTGTTCAGAGCTAAAAATAGCCACTGATTACTGTATGAAGGTCACTGGCAGGGAAGGGGTTAACACTAGGGGGTGATCAAAGGGTTAACTGTGTTCCCTAGTTAGTGTTTCTAACTGTATGGGGATAGGACTGACTGGGGGAGGAGACATATTGCTGTTCCCACTTAGTAGGAACGATATGTCTTCCTCTCCCCTGACAGAACTCGTGCCCGTGATCGCGGGTAGCCAGAAGCGATCGTGTCTGCCGGCCACACGCATCAGGTACTCCCCCTGTGCTGCGGGCGCACGACCCCCCCCCCCCCCCCAAAGGGTACAATGTACCATAAAGGTTTCAGCCAGCAGAGCTATTCTGCCATGTATGTATGTATGTATGTATGTATGTATGTATGTATGTATGTATGTATATGTATATATATATATATATATATATATATATATATATATATATATATATATATGAGAGGAGATCAAATACCAAGAGAAAGCTCTATTTGTGGGAAAAAATAGGATTTTTTGTACTCACCGTAAAATCCTTTTCTCTGACATCCATGGACTGACACGGTGTCTCTTTACACTTTACACGTGGGTTATGTCCCTGCTTGCAGGAGAAGACCTAGGCAGAATGTGAAATGTTATACATACATTCTAAAAGCCAGAGCTGAACAGCCCCACCCAGGGGGCGGTCCCTCGGGACATAACCCTCCCACTACAGTCAGCAGACTTCAGTTCGTAACAAAGCAGTACAAACTTAAAAGGAAGGGTGGGTGCCGTGTCAGTCCATGGATGTCAGAGAAAAGGATTTTACGGTGAGTACAAAAAAATACTATTTTCTCTTACCATCCATGGACTGACACAGTGTCTCTTTACACTTTACACGTGGGATGTCCCAAAGCAGTGTCAAGAGGGATGGGAGCAGTATAAATGGAAAAACCAAAACTTCACTCCAATAAGGCAGAGCTCCTCAACGGAGGAGTCGCAACTTTAAACAGCGGCCTGCAGCACCCTGCGGCCGAAGGAAGCATCCGAAGATGCAGCCACATTAACCTTATAAAACTTAAAAGGCATGAACAGACGACCAGGTCGCCGCCTTGCACACTTGTGCAACCGACACTTGATGTCGGGAAACCCAGGAAGCACCAATTGCCCTGGTGGAATGCGCCGTAACCGGAAAGGGAGGCGCCCGCCCTTTGAGAGCATAGGCTTGAATGACGGTTTGTCCGATTCCCCTAAAAATGATGGCAGACGAAACCGCTTGGCCCTGTTATGGACCAGAGACAGTCACAAACAGTGAGTCGGACTTCCGAATAGAAGCAGTAGCAGACAGGTACACCCGTAAGGCTCGTACCACCTCCAATATGTGCAGCGCAAACTCTCTGGGATGCGATGGGTGAGGACAAAAGGACGGGAGGGCAATGTCCTCATGTAGGTGAAAGGTCGACACCACCTTTGGCAAAAAAGGAAGGTCGCGGATGCAACACCGCCTTATCCTTATGGATGACCAAATATGGCGACTTGCAGGACAAAGCCGCCAACTCAGACACTCGTCAAACAGAAGTGATTGCCACTAAAAAGGCCACCTTCTGAGACAAGACAAGAGGGGAATATCCCGGATATTCCCAAAAGGAGGTTCCTGGAGGACCGAGAGCACCAAATTCAGATCCCACGGTGGGAGAGGAGGCTTGACAGGAGGGAGCACATGGCGAACCCCCAACACAAGGTGCTAACCAAGAAAAATGACCCGCTAGAGGTCGCTGAAAGAAGACGGCCAAGGCCGAAATCTGATCCTTTATGGTACTCAAAGCAAGCTTTTGGGTCACTCCACACTGCAGAGGACGCAGAATTCTGGGGACGGAATACGTCAGAGGACACCAGTCCAGCGCTTCGCACATAGCGATATAAGCTTTCCAGGCACGGTGATAGATCTGCCTGGAGGAAGACTTCCGTGTCCTTAACATGGTCAAAATGACCGAGTCCGAGAGACCTCGGTCCCTCAACACCTGGCTTTTAACAGCCCTGCCGTTAAAGCCAAAGCCAGAGACTGTAAGCTGGATGAAACCTAGGACCTTGAGACTGAAGGTCCTCCCTCATCGGCAACCGCCAGGGAACGTCCGCGACGAGACGTGCCAGATCAGCGTACCAGTGATGCTGAGGCCAATCCGGAACAATTAGGATCGCCGGAGTTTATATCAGGCGATAAGGACCCTATGGGGCCACCAACGCATCCGAGGCATCGCCCCAGGATCCCTGGATCTGGCCACAACCTCGACCCTTGCGATTGAGTCGAGAGGCCATCAGGTCCACATCCGGCGTGCCCCACAGTCGATAAAGGAGTTGAAATATGCAAGGACCACTCTTCTTGGTCCGGTGTCTGGCGATTGGCGACTCAGATAGTCCGCCTGCCCATTGTCTATGCCCAGAATGTAAAATGGCCTACAGAGCCGTCACGTTTCTTCCGGCCCTCTTCAGGATACGGACTACCTCGGAAGCCGCAGCTGAGCTCCGAGTTCCCCCTTGATGGTTTACATACGCCACCACCGTGGCGGTGTCTGACTGGCTCCTGATCGAGCGACCCCGTACTCTCTCCGACCTGAGGAGAGACACAGTCCGATGGCCCGTATTTCCAGAACAGTGATTGGTAAACGGGCTCGTCCGGAGTCCAAGGCCTGAGCCGACAGGACTCCCCAGACTCCACCCCAGCCCGTCAGGCTGGTGTCCGTCGTGAGTACCGTCCATTGGATGGGAGGGGAACGACTTTCCGGACCGAAGAGCCGAGGATCTCAACCACCATGTCAGGGGCGCCCTGACCAGGTGAATCACCTGGATCTGAAGATCCAAGGACAACGGGGATTTTTCCCAGGTGGACCAGATCTCCTTCTGCAATGTTATTTAGCGGTTGCTCCATGTGGGATCGAACCTGTGAGGTTCTGCATGCCAGTCTGGTTCACTAACCGCAGGGACAGGAGCTTCCTTCCCTCTGCAATGCCCTGGTGTGTGATTGGGCATACGGAACGGCCACGAAGGAGGCCACCACGAGTCTCGGGACTCTCATGCAAAAAACGGATTGACAACCATTTTTGGTTGGTCAGCACTCGCACCGCAGACTGAAGTGTCAGCAACTTCTCCAGAGGTAGGATACCTTTGCCTCCAAGGAGAGCAGAATCAGAACTAGATACTCCAGACACTGAGTCGGGACCAGGACTGACTCCTGAATGTTCAGGAACCACCCGAGTCCCTGAGGGTCTAATTGATGATGGTCACCTTTCCTCTAAGTCTGATCCACTTTCTGCTCTTAGCAGAAGATCGTCCAGATAGCCCATGACAGCAATACCTCGCTGTAACAGAAGGCTAGAACCGGAGCAAGCACCTTGGTGAACACCCTTGGTGCCGAGGCTAGGCCGAAAGGAAGAGCCACAATCGATAGTAGACTTCGCTGATCGCAAAGCGCAGAAACTTCTGGTGACTTGAGCAGATCGGAACATGCAAGTAGGTGTCCTTGAAGTCCAAGGACGCCAGAAGAAAATCCCTTTGGTGGAGTGTAGCGATCACCGTGCGAATGGATTCCATGCGGAATTTCTGCACCTTCTCGAAGGCATTCAGGGCCTTGAGGTCCAGGATAGGTCGAACCATGTCCTATTTTTGGGACGACAAACAGATTCAAGTAGAATCCCTGAAAACTCTCCTGTGACGGAACCGGCACAATCACTCCGGACCTGATCAAATCCTGTACAGCCCCCAAGAGGGCTGCCCGACCGGTAGGAAGGAGAGGAAGATTTGAGGGAAAGAATCTGTCTGGGGGCCAGGATCGGAATACTATCCTGTATCCTGAGGTGACCACCTCGCACACCCACCAGTCGGAGATTCGGGAGGACCACCGATTCGTGACCTGCGAAGTCGTCCCCCCTACCCCAGAGTCGGGCGGAGGCAAGACTTCACGCGGAGGCGGGCTTGGGAGCCACTTGTTCGGCTTACGCACCCAGGGGCACTTGTGCCCACCAGCCGCACTGCCGTCAGTCTGAGAGGGCCTACCCGTGGACTGACTGACGAAAAAACCACGTTTTGCTGGAAAGGAAGGCCCCCCCGTTTGCGGCGGGCCTCCTCACCCTTGCTAGTCTAAGGAAGAAGAGTGCTTTTACCTCCCATGACATCCATGACGATGTCATCCAGAGCAGCACCGAAAGGTCTACCACCTTTAAATGGTAGATCCGTCAGGAGCTTCCTAAGGCTAGGTCAGCAGACCAGCACTTCAACCAGATAAGACGACGCAATACCACCGCCGAGATAGAGGCCCTGGATATTAAAGGGGCCGCGTCCAACGTGGCGTCGCACACATAAACCAGGCCCTGAACCAGTTGGTGGGCCAAAGCAACTGTGTCTGGAGGAAGATTATGCTCCTGTACAGCTAGGTGCAACATTTTTGCCCAACCTGTAAGTGTTTAAGACACAAGGGTCACCGCTACCACAGGCCGTAGGGCGGATCCCAACAAGGCAAACATGGCTCTGCTCACCACTTCTGACCTCCTGTCAGTGGGGTCCTCAAATGCAGGAGTCCCCTCCATCGGGAGAGTGATGGCCTTGTTCAACCGGGCGACTGGAGGGTCGACCCTGGGGGAGAAGCCCACTTTTTAAGTAGGGCATCTTCAAGGGGTATCTGATAGACAAACGCCGCGGGACCATAAAAAAATCCTTCTGCGGCTTTTCCCAGACCTTATCAATGAGCTGGTCAAAGAAAGTTACATATGGAAAAACCTCTTTAGAAGGCCTGGCCTTAAAAGAACCAAAGGAGACTGTATCCGCCTGAGGTTCTGCATCCGCAGCATTTTAGCTTGAGAGTGTCCCTCACCGCAGTCATGAGTACACTAACAAGCGCCCTGTCATTTACTGACCCACAGGCTGTGCTGACTGAGGAGGGGGCGCCCAGGGGACTCACCAAACCGGACCAGGGACCGCTCAGTTCCGCTGTCTGTACCGCGCTGTGTCAGCGCTGGTGAGCTGTGAGGAGATTCGCGCTGTTACAGCAGTGCTAGAGGCCAAAACTAGTGCTGAAGAGCGCGCGGGCTACAAGAAAATGGCCGCCGCACTTCACTGAGGCGATCCGCGGCAAGATGGCCGCCATGACTCAGCAAAAGTGAAAAAACAGCACACACACAGCGCCACTCAGGCCCCAAAATACACAAAAAAGGCCCCAAGCATATCTGCAGACCAGCATTAGCCCCTCCAATAACAGTGTGACCCCCAGGCACCCCACACAGCACAGCGCCAGCAATGGTGACAGAGAGTGACAATGAAATACAGGGGGAGACAGGGAAAATCCCCCACAGAGAAACACACAGCCTTTTGTACTCACCTGCAGGCAGGAGAGACTACTTACCCGTCCCCTGAGGGACCCACTGGTGTGTTTCTGACAGGACTATCACAGTGCAGTACTGAGTAGCTGTCGGCGCGGTCCACCGCGAAAGATACAGTCAGTCAGGAACTGTTCAGTCTTGAGAGGACCGTGGGAGCATGAAAGCAAACCCGGCCACCCCTGGAGTCATGGGGCCTGTCGTGAACTGAGTCTCACGCACACAAGGCGAGGATCAGCATGCTCGATGGTCGGACAGGGAAGACTACGAGGATATCTTGTACCCAACCTGTTGCCCAGCCGACAGTTGATAGAAAATTCTCAAAAATAAAATAAAAAAGAATTCCAGAAAAGGAATAAAAATAGGTCAGGAGACTGGCTCCTGAGAGAGCCACGTCTTCTCCTTCTGCTAGGCAGAAAAAAACTGAAGTCTGCTGACTGTAGTGGGAGGGTTATGTCCGGAGGGACCGCCCCCTGGGTGGGGCTGTTCAGCTCTGGCTTTTAGAATGTATGTATAACATTTCACATTCTGCCTAGGTCTTCTCCTGCAAGCAGGGACATAACCCACGTGTAAAGTGTAAAGAGACACCGTGTCAGTCCATGGATGGTAAGAGAAAATTACATTTTATTTGGGTACAGAGTTGCATGACCGCCCAATTGTCAGTTCAAGTATCGCAGTGCTCGATCGCCAAAAAATGGCCTGGTCATGAGTGGGCGGGGGGGTCAAGTGGTTAATATCATACAGCAACGACAGAATATATTTAGCCATTTACAGCTCTGCAATAACAATGCATAGTTAAAAATAAACTACATATGAGCAAGGACAGTTAGATTGTACATGCTTGCATATGCAATCTCTGTCCCCACATCTGACTGCAGAGGTCAGCTGTCCTGCCCAGTGTTTGAAGTATGAGCCCCCTCCAGGACCCTGGGCTTGTTGTGATATTGGTGGGAGTTGAGTTCCCTACTTACAGAACTTTAATCAGAAAATTAGGTCCTGCTAGATAGCTATACCTGCAAAAAAGGGGCCAGCCTGAAGTTATGTAAAACATGAAAAATAAGTGCCTATACTTTAAACAATCCAGTAATACACTGTCTCACGCTGCTCTGCACATGCTCAATTGCTCTCTATTTTTAGGCACAGTGCTGAATTCGTAGAGGCACTCAGGCTCACACACAGGGGTGGCTTGAAAGGTGCTTTTCAGGCGCTATTTTTAGCGCTAAAAACGCCTGAAAAGCGCCCCAGTATGAAAGGGGTCTAAGGGCCGGTTCACAATCGAATTTGCTGCAAGTCCTCACCGCATTCAAATCGCAACCTGTTCATGAGAACTAATTGCGGAGTGTAATTACGACACCCTGCAATCAGTTTGCAAAAGGCAGCACGATTTGCAGAAACAGATCCCATGGGTTTGAACACCCAATGCGATCGGATCAAAAAAAAAAAAAGAAAAAAATTAAAAATTTCAAAAAAGAAGGTCATGCACAAGTTTTGCCTGAATACAATGCAAATTCAGCCAGTTTGTATGCGATCTGCACAGCAATGCGGTGCAAATCACATGCGATGCCTGGCATCGCACTAGTGTGAACCGGCCCTAAGCTAGTGACTTTACTACAGGTTGTCATTGTTAAAGTGTAAGCTGATATAAAAAAAACCTTCCAGTAATGTATTTATTTTAAAAAAATGTATTAAAAATTATTTTATAGTACATCAGTATTTGCAGAGGCCCCATTTTCTGAACATCAGCATTCAGGATAGGAGGAAGAGATAGCAAATCTAACGGTTAGTCCTCATGCCCACGGACGTTTTTACAGCCGCGTTTGAGCGTTTTTTACAGCTTAAAAACGCCTGTCCATGTTAGTCTATAGCTTCATGCCCATCTAGGCGTTTTTGAGCTGCAAATCGCATAGGCGTTTTTAAGCTGTAAAAAAAAACCAGGACCAGTGCGTTCCGCGGCACCAGCGTTAGGCATAAAAAAACTGAAGCGTTAAAAAACGTGAAAAAACGCGCAAAAAACGCCGGCGCTGCGTTTTTGAGCTCCGGCGCTCTAATCTGGGCTAACTTAAATGTATTTATTTTTTTCGAAAAAAAATACGTTTGAAAAATGTATAGACTAACATGGACAGCCGTTTTTAAGCTGTAAAAACATCCGTGGGCATGAGGCCTAAATATGTATTTGAACTGCATGTTTAGCTAAAAAACACTGCTGAACATCATGAATTATCCTCGTGTAATTATTTTTTATACTAAAAAAAATTGCATTAATAATTTAAGAAAATGGCATCAAGCAAAAGCAGCAACTGTAGGCCTAAAATATACATACCAAGCCTTGGTATCTGAATGAATCGTATACACTTCTGATGAACAGCCAAAATGGCCACAGGTACTCGAATCTGAACTCTAGCACAAAGTCTGCTAGTAATACCAGAGCCCAGACCACCAAGAACTTCAGATACAGGAAGGTGCTGCAAAGAAAAAGAAAAAAAACAGAACATTTTTTATATACGTATATAGGATTATAGAGTACTTGTAGCATGGACAAACTCATTACGTATACAAAACTTTTCTCAAGGCACACATACAGAAAATAAAGCATATCCAGAGTGGCTTGCAGTTTAAAGCGGAATTCCACTTAACAGTGGATCATCCGCTTATTTATTTGTCTCCTTCCCCCCTCCCGTGACACATTTGGCAGCTTTCAGGGGCAGACAAAAGCAGACGGACCAGCGGACAGATTGCCGGCTGAGCAGGCGGATGCCAACGGAGCCTGCCCCTGTGTGGAAGGGGCCTTAAGCAAAAGTTAAAAAGGAAAACATGAATATGTTATTCTTGAACACATTCCTTTTGAACAATAAAACTAGAGAACACTAAAAAAAAAAAAAAAAAAAAAAAAAAAAAAAAAAAAAAGAAAGAAGGGGGGTAAAAAAAAAAACAAAAAAAAAAAACACATATTCCCATGGGTTGCCTGCATTGTGGTGGCTGTGCATCTCACATTGCAGGCACATCTTGGTCCTGGGAGGCAGAGGGAACATATGGGCAGGACGAATAGGAACTGTCCAGACCCGTTATAGGACTTGAGAATCTTTACCCAGCGAGTTGAGAAAAAGTAAGAAAAAAAAAATCAAAATCCTGGTTATTTCATTTGCACATGACTGGGTATTTAGAATAAACACAGCCACAGTTTTTTGCTTGAACATTCTCAACTTCTTTAACCACAGGGTTGCAAAGCAGTAAAAAGGCAGGGGATTAGCATGACAGCCAATTAAATTAGCATTTTAAAATATATGACAGCGACTGCAGCCAACATATTTCTCCATGACAGGTTCCTTTTAAAAGCAGTGGACCTCAAACTACCTGTATTAAAGACCACACATCTCCTGTAAGTAGAGTGGCAGGGGGTACTGGCAACTGAATGCAAAGTGTGCAGAACCTGGCAAAGAACTTTAGCAGGCACTGACAGATGGAATAATCTCCTGTCCGACAGTGTCAACCATGATGTCGTCCTGCTAGCAAAGGTGAAGAGTAGGACAGAGCATACACAAAATGGAAATGACCACTAAACAGCAATGCTAGGGGGCGAGTGGATTGGCAGCTTTCCGAATAACACTTGCCCTCAATGATAGGGCATAATTTAAATCCCATTGACCAATACTGGGACAGTTTTTACCCCCACGTACACCAACTCCTTTTACGGACCACTGAACAGAGGCTTTTTTTTCCCCTCAACTCCACTGACCATGGGCTCTGGGGCTTTTTGCACGTTCACATTGGTGTAAAAGTGCCCTAACAAACCGTGAACTGACGCTTCCTGCCCAGCCTATAGCAGAATGAGTGTCGGGCGATGGCTTTAAGATCCTGACTGGCAGATAAAAATAGGATTTTTTTGTACTCACCGTAAAATCCTTTTCTCTGACGTCCATGGACTCAATCTTGACAAGTGGGTTATGTTCCTGCTCATAGGAGAAGACTAGGCAGAATGTTATGTTTGAACATACATTTCATTACCAGAGCTGAACAGCCCCACCCAGGGGGCGGTGCCTCCGGACATAAACCTCCTACCTGCAGCCAGCAGCCTCAGTTCGCATTAAAGCAGTACAAACTCAACAAAGGAGGGGTGGGTGCTGTGTCAGTCCATTGAAGTCGGAGAAAAAGGATTTTACGGCGAGTACCAAAAAATCCTATTTTCTCTTACCGTCCATGGACTGACACAGCATCTTCAAATCTTGACAAGTGGGACGTCCCAAAGCAGTGTCAAAGAACGAGGGGTGGGAACAGTATCAAGGAAAAAAAACAAACTTCACCCCAAACAAGCAGAGCTCCTCCTCAACATAGGAGGTGCAACATTAAACAGCCGCCTGCAAAAACTTGTAGACCTTATAGAAGTTATAGAACTTTGAAAAAGTATGTGCGGACGACCAGGTCGCCGCCTTGCACACTTGTGCAACAGACGCTTGATGTCGGAAAGCCCACGAAGCACCAATTGCCCTGGTTGAATGCGCCGTAACCGGAAAGGGAGGCGCCTGCCCCTTAAGGGCATAGGCCTGTATGACAGTCTGTCTGATCCACCTAGAAATGGTGGCAGACGAAACCGCTTGGCCCTGTTTTGGACCAGACACAAACACAAACAGCGAGTCAGACTTCCTAAATGATGCCTTAGCAGACAGGTACACCCGTAAAGCACGTACCACGTCCAACGTGTGAAGCGTCAACTCTCTGGGATGCGATAGACGAGGACATAAAGACGGAAGCACAATGTCCTCATTAAGGTGGAAGGCCGAGACCACCTTCGGGAGAAAAGAAGGCTGTGGGCGTAGCACCGCCTTATCCTTATGGAGGACCAAGTATGGCGGTTTGCAAGGCCACCAATTCAGAAACCTTTCTGACAGAAGTAATGGCTACTAGAAAGGCCACCTTCTGAAATAAAGTGGAGAGGAATCTCTCTGATGTCCTCAAAAGGAGGTTCCTGAAGAACCGAGAGCACCAATGTCAAATCCCAAGGAGAAAGAGGTGATTTAATAGGAGGGAGCACATGGCGGACCCCCTGTACGAAGGTACTGCTTAAAGAATGGGCCGCTAGCGGCCACTGAAAAAATAGCCAAAGCCGAAATCTGACCCTTAATGGTGCTTAAAGCAAGCTTTTGGGTCACAGCACGCTGTAAAAACAGCAAGATCCTGGGAACAGAATAAGTCAGTGGATGCCAATCCAGCTCCTCGCACATAGCGATGTAGGCCCTCCAAGTACGGTGGTATATCTTCCTGGAAGAAGATTTCCGTGCCCTCAGCATGGTCGAGAGGACCGAATACGAGAGACCACGGTTCTTTCAGCACCTGGCTTTCAATAGCCATGCCGTTAAAGCAGGATGAAGTATGGGACCTTGAGACAGAAGGTCCTTGCGCACAGGCAGTCACCATGGAACGTCCGCCACTAGGCGCACAAGATCAGCGTACCAAGGACGCCGAGGCCAATCTGGAGCGATGAGGATCACCGGAATCCCCTCGGCCTCCACCCTGCGAGGAAGCAACTTCAGTGGAGGATAGGCATAAATCAACCGATACCGACCCCACGGGGCCACCAACGCGACCGACGCGTCTGCCCAGAGATCCCTGGACCTGGCCACGAAGCGCGACACCTAGCGATCGAGTCGAGAGGCCAATAGGTCCACATCCGGCGTGCCCCACCTCCGGCAAAGGAGGTGAAACACCTCCGGATGCAAGGACCATTCCCCCTGGTCCAATATCTGGCGGCTCAGATAGTCCGCCTGCCAGTCGTCTACGCCTGGAATTTAAACGGCCGACAGAGCCGGCACGCTTCTTTCCGCCCAACTGAGGATGTGAGTGACCTTGGACGCCGCAGCTGAGCTCCGAGTCCCCCCCTGATGGTTGACATAAGCCACCGCCGTGGCGTTGTCTGACTGAATCCTGACCAAGCGTCCCTGCAGTCTCCTCGACCACGAGGAAAGGCACAGTCTGATTGCCCAGAGTTCCAGGACATTGATCAGCAGATGGGACTCGTCTGGAGTCCAGAGCCCTTGGGCTGACCGAACTCCCCAGACTCCGTCCCAGCCCGAAAGGCTGGCATCCGTTGTGATCACAGTCCACTGGATGGGAAGGAACAACTTCCCCGAGCGAAGGGCCGGGGATCTCAGCCACGTCAGGGATGCCCTGACCAGGTGACTCACCTGGATCTGACGATCCAGTGACAATGGAGACTTGATCCAACAAGATAGGATCTCCTTTTGTAAGACTCGAGTGTGGAATTGGGCATACGGCACCGCCTCAAAGGAAGCCACCATGAGTCCCAGGACTTTCATGCAAAAAACGGAGTGACGACCATTTGCGGGACGTTAGCACCCGCACTGCAGATTGAAGAGTCTGTAACTTGTCCAAGGGTAGAAACACCCTCGCCTCCGAGGAGTCCAAGATCAATCCGAGGTACTCCAGACGCCGAGTCGGAACTAGGACCGACTTCTGAGTGTTCAACAGCCAGCCGAATTCTCGAAGGACCTGACTGGCTATCACCACATTTTCCTCTAATTCTGAGCCAGAGTCTGCTCTCAGAAGATCGTCTAGATTGCCCACGATAGCAATGCCTCGCTGTCTCAGCAAAGCAAGAATCGGGGCAAGCACCTTGGTGAAAACCCGCGGTGCTGATGCCAAACCGAAGGGAAGAGCCACAAACTGATAGTGGTCTTCGCCTATCGCGAAGCGCAGAAACTTCTGGTGACCCGCGCAGATGGGGACGTGCAAGTAGGTGTCCTTGATGACCAAGGGTGCCAGAAAATCCCCCGGGTGGAGCGCAGCAATCACAGAGCGAATGGATTCCATGCGGAATTTCCGAACCTTCACAAAGGCATTTAGGGCCTTGAGGTCCAGAAATCGGACGGACTCCGTCTTTCTTTCGGACCACAAACAGATTTGAATAAAATCCCTGAAACCTCTCCTTTGACGGTACGGGCACAATTACTCTGCACCTCAGCAAGTCCCGCAACGCCCCTAATAGGGCAGCCCGACGCGCCGTAAGGAGAGAGAGATTTGAGGGAAAGAATCTGTCTGGTGGCCAGGAAAGGAACTCTATCCTGTACCCCGAGGTGACCAACTCGCATACCCACCGGTCGGAGATCCTGGAGGTCCACCGAACCGTGAACCCGTAAAGTCGTCCCCCCACCCCAGAGTCGGGCGGGGGCAAGACTTCATGCGGTGGCGGGCTTGTTTGCCGGCTTGGTTGGCTTACGCACCCAGGGACACTTCTGTCCCCCGGCCGCACCCTTGTCAGTCCGGGAGAATTTTTCTGCGGGATTTGACCGACGAAAAAACCTCTGAGTGGGAAATAAGGACCCGGCTTATGGCGCGGCTCCTTCGCCCTAGTAGGCTGAGGAAGAAGGGTGCTCTTATTCCCCCCCCGTGACATTTTTAATAATGTCATCCAGGGAAGCACCAAATAGCCTTCCGCCCTTGAAAGGCAAATCCGACAGGAGTTTCTTAGAGGCCAGGTCAGCAGACCAGCATTTTAACCAGATTAGGCGACGCAAAAGCACCGCAGACACTGAGGCCCTAGAAATTAGGGGGGCAACGTCCATAGTGGCATCGCACACATACACCAGGCCCTGTACCATTTGGTCTGCCAGTGTAATGCATTCGAGGAAGATTATGCTCCTGCACAGTCTGGTGCATAATCTTTGCCCATTCCGTGAGCGTCTGAGCCACAAGAGTCGCCGCTACAAGAGGACGCAGCGCTGATCCCAGCATGGTGAACATGGCCCTGCTCACCATTTCCGAATTCCTATCAGTAGGGTCCTTAAAAGCAGGGGTCCCCTCAACCGGTTGAATTGTGGCTTTATTCAACCGGGCGACCAGGGGGGGGGGGCGACTACAGGAGGAGTGGCCCATTTTTTAATCAGGCTGTCCTCAAAAGGGGTACCTAACCACCAGACGCTGCGGGACCGCAAAGGTCTTCTGCGGTTTTTCCCAAACCTGGTCTATGACTGTCAAAAAAAGGTGTATAGGGAAAAACCTTTAGAATGCTTAGCTGAAAAAGAACCAAAAGGAGACTGACTCCACCACAGGCTCCTCAGCCGCAGCATCCAGCTTGAGAGTGTCCCTCAAAGCATCAATGAGTTCACTAACAAGTGTCCTGTCATGTACTGACCCAGATAAGGAGTCTTCCTCACAAGGAATGTCCTGGTCAAAAATATCCAAAAATTCAGAGCTAGGGTCCTGTGCCACAGCAATGCCCATATCTAAATCAGAGCACTCACCTGGAGATAGTGGGGGGAAGGGGGCGCTTTACAGCCCCCTTGCGCTCGCACGCCGCTTTCATCCTGTCAACAAATGATTCCAGGACTGTCAACAACTGGTCCATGGGGACCGCAGGTGCAGAAGCACTGCCAGTTGCTTCTGACATGAATGGGGAAGCAGGTGACACTGACTCCATGATACCACCACCCTCTGAGACTTTGTCCATAAGGAGAGAAAAGCCCACCCTCCGGCTGCACTGACTGAGGGGGGTTACCCAGGGGACTCACCAACCCAGCTAGGACCGCTCGGTTCCGCTGCCTGTGTCAGCGCAAGTGAACAGTGAGGAGACTGAGGAGAATTGCCCCGTCCAGTCAGCGATAGAGGCCAAACCCACATAAAAGCGCGCATCTTCAAGAAAATGGCCGCCGCAATTTACAAATGTGCCACAGGGCATGTACGGCAAGATGGCCGCCAATGCGGTTTTCCATGCAAAGTAAAACCAAGTAAAAACATGGGGCAGAACGGCGCGCAAAGCCCAGGCTGACACAGAAAAAGGCAAAGGAAGTTGGGACTTTGGATGAAACAGTGGGCTGAATGGGGATAAAATGATTGAAACATTTGGTATTGCATACATGTATTGGATATAAAAGTATTTACAGTATAAGCAGACAAAAAGTACACAAATGCATAAATAGCCATCATGATGTCCATATAAAAAGTATTGATATAATAATACATTGCAATGGATCAATGGGGGAATGTATGGACACATGGAAACTGAGCAACAAACATGAGAAATACAATATACAAAAAATCATAAAAAAGGTCAATCTGAAACAAAATCCCATTTGCGCTAGTAGCTACATCTTTGATAAGTCAGACGCATTTCGTGTATGGAAAACACTCCTCAGGGGCAGATGTAATGGGGTATAGTGTGTCTCATGATGATGTGTATGAGCAATGGGCCAGAAGACTGCCCATCCCGGGAACTGAGGTGGCAGAGATTCAGGCACATGGCAGGGTGCCAAGGCATCTTCCCCAGACAGCAGATGGTCATTGGGCGTCATATAGTCAAAAATTTGCTCGTGTTGCCGTGTCAATGTCTTGTCCCAGAAGCTGGAGTGGCAGAAATTCAGGTGCACAACCTAGTAGACTACCTGCATTGTCGAGCTAGCGTGACGCTGGTGGTTTCATGCGTGTGCTGGACGCAACACAAGGCTTCTCCCCAGTCCTTCAGCTCTTCACACAGACGCTCCAGTTTTCACCAGCTTTTGCCCCTCAGCATACCTACAAGACTCTGAGACTGCCTCATGAGGGAATTCATGTCTTTATGATGTCCAACTACCCTCTGAGGTCTGGGGAAGGTGCCTGGGCGCCCTGTTGTGCACCTGAATGGCTATTTATACATTTGTGTACTTTGTCTGCTTTAAGGGCCAGTTCACACCAGACGCAGTTCCAGCACTAAAAATACATGCACAGTGTTTTCCATGTATTCCAATGGCTCTTGTTGTCTCTAGTTCACACCATGCAGTCAGTTTACGGTCAGTTTCCGGTGCAGAAACTGACCGGAAACTGACTGCATGGTGTGAACTAGAGACAAGAGCCATTGGAATACATGGAAAATACTGAGCATGCATTTTGTGCAGAAAAAAAGCACACGGAACTGCATCTGGTGTGAACTGGCCCTTACTGTAAATACTTTATATCCAATACCATGTATGCAATACCAAATGTTTCAATTATTTTATCCCCATTCAGCCCACTGTTTCATCCAAAGTCCCAACTTTCTTTGCCTTTTTCTTGAACCTGGGATGGAGATGCATCTTTTGATGCAATCTCATCTAAAGTCCCAAAACGCCAACAGCGTCCCCTTCCTTTTCCACAGGCTGACACAGAAAGCCCCCCACACCACAATGCAGACCACTAAGGACCCCCCACCGGGACAGAGTGACCCCCAGGCACCCCCAGTCAGCGCATCGCCAGTAGGTGACAGAAGTAGCAAAAAACAAGGGGGAGACAGGGAAACCCCCCTACCATAGGAACACACAGCATGTACTCACCTGCTGAGGCAGGGGAACAGTACTTACCCATCCAGCTAGGACCCACTGGTGTGTTCCTGACAGGACTGTCACAGTGCTGTACTGAGTAGCTGTAAGCCCAGTCCACCGTGAAAAATACAGCAAAACTGTTCAGTCGCATGTGGACCCTGGAGCAAAAAAGCTCACCGGCCACCCCTGGAGCCATGGGGTATGTCGTGGACTGATCTCACGCAGAGCGAGGATCAGCACGCTTAATAGTCAGACTGGGAAGACTACAAGGATAGCGTACTACCCAACCTGTTGCCAAGCCAACAGTTGATAGAAGAATCTCAAAAATAAAATAATAAAAGTTCAAAAAAGAATAAAATATTTCTTCAAGAGACTGGCTCCGAAGAGATCCACGTCCTCTCCTCTGCTAGGCAGAAAAAAAACTGAGGCTGCAGGTAGGAGGGTTATGTCTGGAGGGACCCCTGGGCGGGGCTGTTAAGCTCTGGTAATGGAATGTATGTTCTGCCTAGTCTTCTCCTATGAGCAGGAACATAACGCCACTTGTCAAGATTGAAGATGCCGTGTCAGTCCATGGACGATAAGAGAAAAAGGGTATTTCTGTCTAGTGCAACTGACAAAATCACCTCAACTCCACCCCCCAAACACATTTTACTCAGAAATGAGCCTAAACACTGCAATTTTTAGCAAGTCGTGTTCCTGTAGGGACATGGTTTTCTTCTGTGCACCCTGTAATTCGGCACTGGCATCGTGTATTTCTGGGCGAGAGGAGCATCAGAGGGGACCAAGGACAGACCGGACCAGAGGAAGGAGGAGAAGAGCTCGGGGAACGGGGAGGGAGGTGGTGACAACGGACACCAGATACCGCTTACATCTGTTACCCGGCTACCAGCAGTGGGTCTATAGGGAGACCTTAAACCCGTGTCTGGAGTGACCGCTGTGATAACGGTCATATCTTTAGGGTAAGGAGACTACATTACTATTTCTTGGGTGCCTCACTGGTGGATGAAGTTTCTCTTGTCACAAGTCTCTCTTTCCTTGCACCATTATGGAATAATCCTTATAAGGAATGACCGGTTTTAGGACCAACCTTTTATATCCAGGATTTATCCGTCAGCACATCATTATTTGCTAATTTGGGACTATTTCTATTCATTTACATTTCCTTTCTTCACAGTTGGGAATCACTTTATATGATCATCATTATTATTGTTTTTGTTTCTATGCCAGCCGCATTTTGAGATATATATGCAGGGTTCATACACATTTTTACCAATCAAAATCCATGACTTTACATAAATATTCATGCCCTTATGTTTCATGAAATGTCTATGTATACATGTTAAATAAGAAGAAAATCCATGTCACACCCAGCATATTTTTACTAATATAAATTAGGGCTGTTACTGATTAAAATTTTTGTGTTCGATAAATCTTTTTTTTTATCGATTAAACGACTAATTTTGATTAATTAATTATAACGCACATACAGATCCAACTACTTTTAGCTGATTTCCTTGCATTGCAACTCTGCATTAGTCAGTGGTAAATATGGTATAAACACTATATACAATCACCCGACACTAGTTAGTTTCCACAATCCATGACTTAACTTCACAGTTCACACAAATTCAAACTGTAGCACTGACGTAAGTACAGTACAGACACCCCCAGTAGTGCAGACACCTCCCAGTAGTACAGACACCCCCAGTAGTACAGACACCCCCAGTAGTACAGACACCCCCAGTAGTACAGACACCCCCAGTAGTACAGACACCCCCAGTAGTACAGACACCCCCAGTAGTACAGACACCCCCAGTAGTACAGACACCCCCAGTAGTACAGACACCCCCAGTAATGCAGGCAGACACCCCCCAGTAATGCAGGCACCCCCCCCTTACAGACCTCAGAACAGCAATAGATGGCGCGGTGTGTGTCCCTCGAGTTCCTGCCGACGTCAGCGTGCCGCTAAGCCGCCAATAGGCTGCCGACGGGTGTACCAAGATGGCCGCGGCTCCGGAGCTAGGCCGAAGCCGCGGCCTTTCCTAATGGCCGAGGCTCCGGAGCGCTCTGCGGATTGCGCCGTGTGCCGTTCCGAACAGGATGACCTGTTCG
Organism: Rana muscosa; assembly: GCA_029206835.1. NCBI lineage: Eukaryota > Metazoa > Chordata > Amphibia > Anura > Ranidae > Rana > Rana muscosa. The sequence continues at coordinate 535,740,497 of CM055117.1, read as the reverse complement.
GATCACGGATCGCTTACGATCCGTTGCACGACTAGTAGTGACTAAAATATTCCATGACTTTTCCAAAACTTAGTGGGGTTCAGTCATTTTCCAAAACTTTTCCAGGCCTGGAAAGTGCCATGTCAAAATCCCATGACTTTTCCAGGAATTTAATGACCGTACGAACCCTGTATATGTGATGTTGGTTCTTATATTCACAATTTGTAGTCACTGAGTTCTCTTGATACTTTTGGTTCATTTCAATGGTATTTATTCACACCTATTTGATATATACCTATATTCAATTGTATTGGTATACACTATATTGGGTTTATTAATGTAGGATTTCCTTTAATTAGGATTTTTTGATCAATACTTAGCGCTGTACCTTATTACCACATATTTTCTGAGTTTTGTATCCACATTTTTGGTACTGGCAGCTATCTTTTCTCACAATCCTTGTGTAGGTTTTTCTTAATTTTTTCACTTATTATCTAGCGCAGTGTTTCCTCTTTAGATTTTTTAACTGCAATTTTTAGGTCTAGCCCTTTCACACATGTTTTGTTTATCCCCTCTCTGTACACCATCATTACAGAGATCATGCTGCTAAGGACTCTGATCAGAAGAACATCCTCTGACACTAGCAGCTACCTACAAACAATAGAGACCCGGATAAGCTATACAACAGTGATGGCGAACCTTGGCACCAAAGATGTTTTGGAACTACATTTCCCATGATGCTCATGCACTCTGCATTGTAGGTGAGCATCATGGGAAATGTAGTTCCAAAACATCTGTGGTGCCAAGGTTTGCCATCACTGCTATACAAGGAACCATGCCCCATCCTCCAGCCAATCTTACCCACTGTTCCAGACAATCTAGTTTTATTCCTGACAGTACCCTTTACTATTGGCAAGGCCCAGGGTGGGGAGAGTGGCGGGTGACCGAATCACGCTGCAGACCTCGGTGACCCACTCCATAAACAAGGAAAAAAACGTGGCATCACTCCACCATTGCCAAAGAGTTTTTCATTCACCTTGGCAACTGGGAATTGTTGAGCACCAATTTATAACGCAAGTTTTTTTCAGTTTTTCCACTTTTGAAGCCAAACCGGGAAACATCTACTTTACACTTGTTTCATGTTCCCATTTAAAAAAACAAAAACAAAATAGGATTTTTATAACAGCTTACCTGTAAAATCCTTTTCTTGGAGTACATCACGGGACACAGAGCGACATAGTCATTACTATGTGGGTTATATAGATACCTTCAGGTGCTGGCACTGGCAACTTCCAAAACCGGAAGTACCCTCCCCTATATAAGCCCCTCCCATCCGGGAGCACCTCAGTTTTGTAGCAAAGCAATAAGTGTCCCCAAAGAGGGGTGGGAGCTCTGTGTCCCGTGATGTACTCCAAGAAAAGGATTTTACAGGTAAGCTGTTATAAAAATCCTATTTTCTTTCTCGTACATCACGGGACACAGAGCGACATAGTCATTACTATGTGGGATGTCCTAAAGCAATGCCCAATGAGGGGGGGGGGATACACCATACATAAGCTGAGCGCTATCAGACATGAGGATCTTTTGCGGCCTGCAACACACTGCGCCCAAAGGCGACATCCTCCTGACTTCTAACGTCCACCTGGTAGAACCTAGCAAACGTGTGTACTGAAGACCATGTTGCGGCCTTACAGATTTGAGCCAGGGAGGCCTGGTGATGCACGGCCCATGAAGTTCCAACTGCTCTCGTGGAGTGCGCCCTAACTTTGAACGGAGGCGGTCTCCTTCTCAAGCCATAGGCTTGCATTATGACCTGTCGAATTCACTTGGCTAAAGTAGATTTTGACGCTGCCTGACCCTTTCTGGAGCCTTCCGGCAGAATAAACAAAGTATCCGTTCTGCGAATCTGAGCAGTGGCTTTTAAATAAGCTTTAACTGCTCTTACTACATCCAAAGAATGCAATAACTTTTCCTCTACCGAACTAGGTTTGGGGAAAAAAAGAAGGAAGAACCACATCTTGGTTCAAATGAAACCTCGATACCACCTTAGGAAGAAAGGCTGGATGAGGACGTAACACTACTCTGTCCTTATGGATAACCAGATATGGCTCCTTACAGGACATAGCTGCTAATTCCGACACTCTTTTAGCCGAACGAATGGTTACTAGAAAGATCAATTTCCTGGTGAGAAGAACCAAGGAAATATCTGTAATGGTTCAAATGGTTGTTTCTGTAGAACCGACAGAACCAGGTTTAGATCCCATGGACATATGGGAATATTAAAATAAAAAATTAGAAAATATCGCGCCCAAAATACATGAAATAAATAATGAAAATTAATTGATTGAAAATACACAGGTGACACAACTCAAGTGAAAAAACCCTTTGTAAAGGGGTTCCTACCACCAAAATAAATATGGTAGCAAAATGTGTAAAAAAAATATGAAATCAATATTAATAAACGATAATAGCAAAAGATGAATGGTCAATCCGAGTGAGTAATTATTCTCAATAAATGAAACACCAGTGTCCAATATATTAAATTAAATTCAAATAAGATGCTTGAAAATCTTTAGAGCAAGGCTCCAAGCTAGAAAAAATTTCATGGGAAAGGAAGTCCAGCGTATATATAAAAAAGTATCAGGGGAGAAGAAGTTCAGCACAGGTATGGAAGTGTCGCCTTCATACTGGATAAAGGGAGAAAAAAAAACCTCTGGAAGGTAATTCAAGGTGAGAGATGATAGTGCAGGAGAATTATCCCAGAAAATCCACGGTTATCAGAGAAGATCAAATCCACCACGGTGAATACGTATATTAAGAAATGGGTACGTTACCAGAAGTGGTGGACCTCCGCTATGGCAAGGTCTATCAGGCCTGCAGATATCACCCTCTGCGGGGTACAGGAGTTCATCCACCTGATTTTAGGAAGCTGTTATCCCAATGCAGTTTGATAGTATCCACTAGTACTGCTTCCTTCACTATGGCTGCTGCGATGAATCACTCCAAATGGTATAGAAACGAAATCTCTGAGTTTGTATAGGAAACAAAAAGAGGAGAGGGACTCCAGTAGTGTATTACCTCAATGAAAGATTTATTCCCAATTACAGAGGTATACAGCCAAAAAACAATAAACAAGGTAAAAATTGGTATTAAAATAGCCGGCATAAAAAGTAGCGTTCGCCCGTGCTGGCGGGGTCACGTGGTAGTGACGTCAGTGCGTTGCACCGCCCTGACTAGTTTCGTTTACTTCAAACGTTCTCAAAGGGCACGGGCGACGCACTGAAGTGTCACTCACTAAATACTAGCGAGGCGCGATCCACGCCTCGCTTTCATGTCAGTCGTCATGACAATGAAGTCATGACGCATCCAAACCTCGTTTCCACATCAGCAGTCCTGATAGTGAAACGTAAAACCTAGGACGTAAAAAATGGCCCTGCGTTCATGCAGGGGGAGGGGCCAGAGATCCACAGCCACCTCCCAAAGCAGCGAAAAAAAATTGGCCAATCAAAGAATGCAAATGGGTACATTCAAACCACATTAAACAGAATAATGAACATCATGACGGAGATGCGGAAACGTTCCACTAGTGCAAGGGGAGGAGAGAAAACACTCGAAATTCCCCTGCAAGTAGCGGAAAAGCGTCCCACCGTCAGGGATGAACAAGAAAAAACAACAATTGTTAAGATGAGAAATAATAAACACTGAAAGAATTCAGCGTATGAGCTAAATGGAATACATTATTAATTACGAATGCTTGGTAATATAAAATATATTATTGCTTATTGATGCATGGTGATAAAAGGAACTACAATTAGAAAAATAAATATAAAAAATATATATAAATAAAAATTAAAAATAAATAAATTGAAAAAATACCCTATAAATCCACCTATCTAAAAAAATTAATTATCAGAATAGTAAAGTATATAAACTATATGAAATATAAAATATGACAATAGAATGGGTTCAAGTGATCAAGCATTATCTATAAATGCATTGATTTCAATATCAACATTTAACCCAAATCGTTTGAGGCATTTTACCCTGTATATCCAGCTCATTTCGAGTTTGGATATCGCACGCCTCTTCGGACCCCCCCTCCAGTGGCACTTCAACTTGTCAATAGCCACAAAGGACGTCCCGCTGGGGTCCCTATTATGGACATCCCTGTAATGTCTCGAAACAGAGTGTCCCTTAAAGCCCCTTCTAATATTACCAATGTGTTCATTGAGCCTGACTTGGAAAGCCCGAACAGTTCTTCCTATATACTGTAACCCGCAAGGGCAGGTGAGAAGGTACACAACATGGGTAGTTGAACATGTGATAAAGGTCTTAATATCGAATTGTTGAGAAGTGCTGTTGGAAACGAAATTCAAGGTTTTTCACTCCTTAATATGGTTGATATTACAAACAGCACATTTCTTACATTTATGATAGCCCACCAGATATTGAAAAAACATGGGTTTACTAATAGGAGGATCACATACATTTGGAGCCAATGAGTCTCTCAAAGAGGGTACCCCCCTGAATACCACCTGCGGGTTATCAGGTAGTATAGGTCCCAGCACCACATCATCCTTGATAATATGCCAGTGCTTGTGGATAAGCTTTTTCACCAAAAAGTGCTGGTTAGAGAAGCCAGTAATAAATGGTACATTAAAAGAAGCTTTATCATCTGTATTAACCATTCTGTCACCCAAAAGTGACTCCCTATCCAGTTGTTCTACTTCCAAAAGTTTTTGTTCAAGGTCATGAGCGGGGTATCCTTTCTCAAGAAATCTCCTGGTCAGGATATCAGCTTGCTCTCTATAGTCACTAAGTTTGGTGCAATTTCGCCTTAGACGCAAGTATTGGCTTTTAGGAACCGCATTGAGCCACGAACGATGGTGACAGCTATCTTGGGGTATGAAAGCATTCCTTTCTGTGGTTTTAAAATATGTGGAGGTGATAAATCGTCCCTCCTCCACCTTAATTTGAAGATCCAAAAAATTTATTGACTTCTGGTCTGCTTCATACTTAAATTCAATACCCCTATCATTCATGTTTAAAGATGTCATGAAAAGATCCAAAGACTCCTTGCATCCCCTCCATAAGAGGAGGACGTCATCAATGTACCTAGCCCAAAGGGCAAGTTCGGGCCTTTCGGTAGCATGAATGACGTCCTCCTCCCATTTCCCCATAAAAAGGTTAGCCAAGCTGGGGGCAAATTTTGCCCCCATAGCAACCCCCCTATGCTGTAGAAAAAACTTATTGCTGAACCAAAAAAAATTATGAGTAGTTGCAAAATTTAGGAGTTCCAGAATGAATTTCCTATGTTTCCGTGGTAATCCGGAGTCCCTATCCAGAAAGTGTTTAACTGGGGAAATTCCCCATTCATGAGGTATGATTGTGTATAAGGATGTCACGTCTGCTGTGACCATCCATAAATCATCCTCATAAGGGGTTTCACTCAATAGGTTAATAACCTGTTTACTATCTCTAAGGTAAGCAGGTAATGCCTTAACTAATGGTTGTAAGTAACCGTCGATATATTTACCAGCTCTAGAAGTAATAGAGTCGATTCCACTTATAATGGGACGACCCGGTGGATTTATGGGATTTTTATGTATTTTGGGCAAATAATAAATGACGGGCAACCTGGACGAACTAGGGACTAAGAACGCTTTTTCTTTTTTATTCAAAATTCCTAAACTAAAACCTTCTTCAACCAACCTAACAAGGGTTCTCCTGTATGCGGGGCGTGGATCACCAGGTAAAGGTGTATAAGTATCCCCATCTCCAACCAGGGAATTTAATTCCTCTAGATAGTCTGTTTTATTCAAAATAACAATTCCACCCCCCTTATCCGCTGGGCGGATGATAATCTGTTTGTTTTCACACAGCTGATCCAAACCTGTCTGGAGATACTTATTTAATTTGGTATTTTTGATTTTGATTTTTTCCAAATCCCTAAGGAGAACGTCCCTAAATACTCTAACAGAAGGAGTTAATCCTCCTGGAGGATTAAACAGGGACGCATTTGCCAAACTTGAATGTGATATACCATCAGACCTGATTGAGCCTGGTTTGATGGGATTGGACATAATATATCGCTTCACACTAAGTTTTCTACTGTACTTATGTATATCCATGTAGGTCTGAAATTTATTCAGCCTACATGGAGGGGCAAATTTAAGTCCTTTATCTAAAATGGACATTTCATCTGTGGAGAGAGCAATAGAACTCAGGTTAAAAATACCCTGGCCTATTACACCCTTTTTCTTTTGTTGCCTCGATCTCCTTCCACCTCTGGTTCCTCTCTTCTTTCTCTGGGTCTCTGATTTTGATCTACCCTGGGAAAATCCCCATATTGTGGGTAAGGTCGATGTCGCCATGGTTCCTGTTGGTATCCAAAGTCACGAGGGAGATCCCCTCTAGGGAAACGGGGAGGGAGAAGAGGTGGAAAATGTCTAGAAGACCCATCGTTCCACATTTCCCTGTTTGAGGTACGGTTATCATAATAGTGATCCCAGTCCCCATCTGGATATTGATTATCATGGAGAGGTTGGAATCTGTTATAAACAGGCACTTGGTATCCACCATAAGGTTCTCTACCAAAGGGGGTTCCAGATGGACCACCATATACTCTATCGTCATTCCGAACAGATTGTGGTTTATGTGTTTTATTTTTATTCCTCCACATGGGGGATTTAGGGGGGGCTCCTTTAGGATATGGACCTCCTGGTTTAGATTTTATAGGGGGGGGGGAGGAACTCGAGAATCCCTAGCAGGTGAACTGTAGAAGACTCTTCCAGATGTGTGATTCAAATCAGTGGGAGCCTGAATTTGAACCAGAGATCTAGGAGGTTGGCCCGAGGTCTGTCCCATTCCAGAACCCTGACTTGCCTCCATAGGTTCACCCTCATTGTTCAAAAGTTTACTTTGCCAATCAAAAACCGTCCCGGTATTATAATCCCCTACATCTCGACTAAATTTCTTTTTCTTTTTTTGTTCTATTTCTTCTTTCTCTAAAGTCTTTTTTAGGTTAGTGGATCGTTCTTTATGCTCTTCACTATTAGCATGGGGCATTAATTTTTCTTTAATGATTTTAATTTCGGTGTCTAGGCGGATAAGTTTACATTTCTTCCTTTGAGTAAGAAATTCCAGAAATTTAACCCCTGCATCATTAAAGTATTTGAACCATTCTAACACTTCAAGTTCACCTTTCTGGGGGCCCACTTCCCACCTTAAAGAACGATCCACTAACCTAAAAAACTTTAGAGAAAGAAGAAATAGAACAAAAAAACAAAAAGAAAAATAAATTTAGTCGAGATGTAGGGGATTATAATACCGGGACGGTTTTTGATTGGCAAAGTAAACTTTTGAACAATGAGGGTGAACCTATGGAGGCAAGTCAGGGTTCTGGAATGGGACAGACCTCGGGCCAACCTCCTAGATCTCTGGTTCAAATTCAGGCTCCCACTGATTTGAATCACACATCTGGAAGAGTCTTCTACAGTTCACCTGCTAGGGATTCTCGAGTTCCTCCCCCCCCCTATAAAATCTAAACCAGGAGGTCCATATCCTAAAGGAGCCCCCCCTAAATCCCCCATGTGGAGGAATAAAAATAAAACACATAAACCACAATCTGTTCGGAATGACGATAGAGTATATGGTGGTCCATCTGGAACCCCCTTTGGTAGAGAACCTTATGGTGGATACCAAGTGCCTGTTTATAACAGATTCCAACCTCTCCATGATAATCAATATCCATATGGGGACTGGGATCACTATTATGATAACCGTACCTCAAACAGGGAAATGTGGAACGATGGGTCTTCTAGACATTTTCCACCTCTTCTCCCTCCCCGTTTCCCTAGAGGGGATCTCCCTCGTGACTTTGGATGCCAACAGGAACCATGGCGACATCGACCTTACCCACAATATGGGGATTTTCCCAGGGTAGATCAAAATCAGAGACCCAGAGAAAGAAGAGAGGAACCAGAGGTGGAAGGAGATCGAGGCAACAAAAGAAAAAAGGGTGTAATAGGCCAGGGTATTTTTAACCTGAGTTCTGTTGCTCTCTCCACAGATGAAATGTCCATTTTAGATAAAGGACTTAAATTTGCCCCTCCATGTAGGCTGAATAAATTTCAGACCTACATGGATATACATAAGTACAGTAGAAAACTTAGTGTGAAGCGATATATTATGTCCAATCCCATCAAATCAGGTCTGATGGTATATCACATTCAAGTTTGGCAAATGTGTCCCTGTTTAATCCTCCAGGAGGATTAACTCCTTCTGTTAGAGTATTTAGGGACGTTCTCCTTAGGGATTTGGAAAAAATCAAAACCAAAAATACCAAATTAAATAAGTCGCTCCAGACAGGTTTGGATCAGCTGTGTGAAAACAAACAGATTATCATCCGCCCAGCGGATAAGGGGGGTGGAATTGTTATTTTGAATAAAACAGACTATCTAGAGGAATTAAATTCCCTGGTTGGAGATAGGGATACTTATACACCTTTACCTGGTGATCCACGCCCCGCATACAACAGGAGAACCCTTGTTAGGTTGGTTGAAGAAGGTTTTAGTTTAGGAATTTTGAATAAAAAAGAAAAAGCATTCTTAGTCCCTAGTTCGTCCAGGTTGCCCGTCATTTATTATTTTCCCAAAATACATAAAAATCCCATAAATCCACTGGGTCGTCCCATTATAAGTGGAATCGACTCTATTACTTCTAGAGCTGGTAAATATATCGACGGTTACTTACAACCATTAGTTAAGGCATTACCTGCTTACCTTAGAGATAGTAAACAGGTTATTAACCTATTGAGTGAAACCCCTTATGAGGATGATTTATGGATGGTCACAGCAGACGTGACATCCTTATACACAATCATACCTCATGAATGGGGAATTTCCTCAGTTAAACACTTTCTGGATAGGGACTCCGGATTACCACGGAAACATAGGAAATTCATTCTGGAACTCCTAAATTTTGCAACTACTCATAATTTTTTTTGGTTCAGCAATACGTTTTTTCTACAGCATAGGGGGGTTGGGTTGCTATGGGGGAAAAATTTGCCCCCAGCTTGGCTAACCTTTTTATGGGGAAATGGGAGGAGGACGTCATTCATGCTACCGAAAGGCCCGAACTTGCCCTTTGGGCTAGGTACATTGATGACGTCCTCCTCCTATGGAGGGGATCCAAGGAGTCTTTGGATCTTTTCATGACATCTTTAAACATGAATGATAGGGGTATTGAATTTAAGTATGAAGCAGACCAGAAGTCAATAAATTTTTTGGATCTTCAAATTAAGGTGGAGGAGGGACGATTTATCACCTCCACATATTTTAAAACCACAGACAGGAATGCTTTCATACCCCAAGATAGCTGTCACCATCGTTCGTGGCTCAATGCGGTTCCTAAAAGCCAATACTTGCGTCTAAGGCGAAATTGCACCAAACTTAGTGACTATAGAGAGCAAGCTGATATCCTGACCAGGAGATTTCTTGAGAAAGGATACCCCGCTCATGACCTTGAACAAAAACTTTTGGAAGTAGAACAACTGGATAGGGAGTCACTTTTGGGTGACAGAATGGTTGCTACAGATGATAAAGCTTCTTTTAATGTACCATTTATTACTGGCTTCTCTAACCAGCACTTTTTGGTGAAAAAGCTTATCCACAAGCACTGGCATATTATCAAGGATGATGTGGTGCTGGGACCTATACTACCTGATAACCCGCAGGTGGTATTCAGGGGGGTACCCTCTTTGAGAGACTCATTGGCTCCAAATGTATGTGATCCTCCTATTAGTAAACCCATGTTTTTTCAATATCTGGTGGGCTATCATAAATGTAAGAAATGTGCTGTTTGTAATATCAACCATATTAAGGAGTGAAAAACCTTGAATTTCGTTTCCAACAGCACTTCTCAACAATTCGATATTAAGACCTTTATCACATGTTCAACTACCCATGTTGTGTACCTTCTCACCTGCCCTTGCGGGTTACAGTATATAGGAAGAACTGTTCGGGCTTTCCAAGTCAGGCTCAATGAACACATTGGTAATATTAGAAGGGGCTTTAAGGGGCACTCTGTTTCGAGACATTACAGGGATGTCCATAATAGGGACCCCAGCGGGACGTCCTTTGTGGCTATTGACAAGTTGAAGTGCCACTGGAGGGGGGGGGGTCCGAAGAGGCGTGCGATATCCAAACTCGAAATGAGCTGGATATACAGGGTAAAATGCCTCAAACGATTTGGGTTAAATGTTGATATTGAAATCAATGCATTTATAGATAATGCTTGATCACTTGAACCCATTCTATTGTCATATTTTATATTTCATATAGTTTATATACTTTACTATTCTGATAATTCATTTTTTTAGATAGCTAGGTGGATTTATAGGGTATTTTTTCAATTTATTTATTTTTAATTTTTATTTATATATATTTTTTATATTTATTTTTCTAATTGTAGTTCCTTTTATCACCATGCATCAATAAGCAATAATATATTTTATATTACCAAGCATTCGTAATTAATAATGTATTCCATTTAGCTCATACGCTGAATTCTTTCAGTGTTTATTATTTCTCATCTTAACAATTGTTGTTTTTTCTTGTTCATCCCTGACGTTTGTGGGACGCTTTTCCGCTACTTGCAGGGGAATTTCGAGTGTTTTCTCTCCTCCCCTTGCACTAGTGGAACGTTTCCGCATCTCCGTCATGATGTTCATTATTCTGTTTAATGTGGTTTGAATGTACCCATTTGCATTCTTTGATTGGCCAATTTTTTTTCGCTGCTTTGGGAGGTGGCTGTGGATCTCTGGCCCCTCCCCCTGCATGAACGCAGGGCCATTTTTTACGTCCTAGGTTTTACGTTTCACTATGAGGACTGCTGATGTGGAAACGAGGTTTGGATGCGTCATGACTTCATTGTCATGACGACTGACATGAAAGCGAGGCGTGGATCGCGCCTCGCTAGTATTTAGTGAGATTTTGTTTCTATACCATTTGGAGTGATTCATCGCAGCAGCCATAGTGAAGGAAGCAGTACTAGTGGATACTATCAAACTGCATTGGGATAACAGCTTCCTAAAATCAGGTGGATGAACTCCTGTACCCCGCAGAGGGTGATATCTGCAGGCCTGATAGACCTTGCAATAGCGGAGGTCCACCACTTCTGGTAACGTACCCATTTCTTAATATACGTATTCACCGTGGTGGATTTGATCTTCTCTGATAACCGTGGATTTTCTGGGATAATTCTCCTGCACTATCATCTCTCACCTTGAATTACCTTCCAGAGGTTTTTTTTCTCCCTTTATCCAGTATGAAGGCGACACTTCCATACCTGTGCTGAACTTCTTCTCCCCTGATACTTTTTTATATATACGCTGGACTTCCTTTCCCATGAAATTTATTCTAGCTTGGAGCCTTGCTCTAAAGATTTTCAAGCATCTTATTTGAATTTAATTTAATATATTGGACACTGGTGTTTCATTTATTGACAATAATTACTCACTCGGATTGACCATTCATCTTTTGCTATTATCGTTTATTAATATTGATTTAGTATTTTTTTTTACACATTTTGCTACCATATTCATTTATTTTGGTGGTAGGAACCCCTTTACAAAGGGTTTTTTCACTTGAGTTGTGTCACCTGTGTATTTTCAATTAATTTTCATTATTTATTTCATGTATTTTGGGCGCGATATTTTCTAATTTTATATTGTTTGTATATGGTTTCACATATTTTATTTGTCGCAGCCTTGGTGTGATTAGCACAATTATTTTTCATATTTTTCTTTTTCACATTAGCGCAGTATATACCCCTAATTTTATATGGGAATATTAACCGGAGGACTAATACGCATCACTCCTTGTATAAAGGCTTTGACTAGTGAATGCGAAGCCAAGGGCCTTTGAAAAAATATTGACAAGGCCGAAATCTGACCCTTGATAGTACTCAAGGCAAGCTTCCTATCTACAGCCCACTGTAGGAAGTCCAGAATCCTACCTATTACGTACTTACGTGGATGCCATTTCTTGGCCTCACACCACGCGATGTACGCCTTCCAGATTCTATAGTAGATCTGCCTGGATACCGGCTTCCTGGCATTGATCATGGTAGATACCACAGGATTAGAGAGCCCTCTCTTTTTTAGAATGTGGGCTTCAATAGCCAGGCCGTCAAACCTAGGGCTGGTAAGGAAGGGTGGTATATCGGTCCTTGCGAAAGCAGGTCCAGGCGACGTGGGAGAGTCCAAGGACTCCCCACTGACATTTTACAATCTCCGCGTACCACGCTCTTCGGGGCCACGCTGGAGCCACCAGAATCACTGGTTTCTTTTCTACCCTGATTCTGCGGAGTAATCGAGGTAACAATTGTGGCGGTGGGAATGCATATATCAGCTTGAAATGATCCCAAGGGAACACTAGGGCATCCGAGCCGCAAGCTAGGGGATCCCTTGTCCGAGAGACAAACCTGTCCCCTTTGCGTTGAATCTGGATGCTAGCAGATCTACATCCGGTGTTCCCCACCGCTGACATATTGACCGGAAAACCTTGGGGTGAAGGGACCATTCCCTTGGGCATAATTGTTGGCGACTTAGAAGTCCGCCTTCCAATTCTCCACTCCTGGAATGAATACCGCGGATATGGCCGGGACATATCTTTCTGCCCATTTCAGGATGTGATTTACTTCCCTCTGGGCTGCACGACTCCTGGTGCCACCCTGATGATTGATATATGCCACTGCTGTGGCATTGTCTGTTTGAATTCTGACAGGGGACCCTTGGAGTTTGGATGTCCATGCTACTAGGACATACCGGGCTGCTCGTATCTCTAAGAGATTGATGGGCAGGGCTTTTTCTGCATCCGACCATCTGCCCTGGAGAGCCCATTGCTCCAGTACTGCTCCCCAGCCTATAAGGCTGGCATCTGTAGTGACCACCTTCCAAGAAATCGGACTGAAGGATTTTCCTTTTTCCAGATTCTGGGAAACCCACCACCAACGGAGGCTCTTGCGAACGGAAGGGGACAAGGACATTGGTAAGTCTAGGGCCTGAATTTTTTTGTTCCAGGCTGACAGTATGGCCCTTTGCAAATTCCTTGAATGGAATTGACCGTAGGGTTCTGCTTCGAATGATGCCACCATTTTTCCCAGCAGCCTCATGCACAGGCGTATGGACGGCTGTCTTTTTGTACCCACTAAGTGGATCAAATCTTTCAAAGACAACACCTTTCCTCGAGGCAAGAATATTTTTCTCTGGCCTGAATCCAGCCTTAGCCCCAAGTATTCCAGACTTTTGACTGGTTTTAGGGCTGACTTGTCTCGGTTGATAATCCAACCGTGAGATTCCAGATACTTGATTGTCTTGTGAACGACCACGTCTAGTTTTTTCACTGAGTGGTCTATCAGCAACAAGTCATCTAGATATGCCATTATCATTACACCTTGTGTTCTTAGATTGGCCAATAAAGGGCCAGAATTTTTGTAAACACTCGTGGTGCTGTGGCCAGACCGAAGGGTAAGGCTCTGAACTGAAAATGGCGCCCTTCTACTGCAAAGCGTAGAAATTTTTGGTGGACTGGAAAGATGGGAATGTGCAAATAAGCATCTTTGATGTCGATCGCGGCTAACCATTCCTCCCCTTGTAGGGCAGTGTACACCGATCGGATCGACTCCATCGGAAAGTCCTGATATACAGGAATTTGTTTAGCCCTTTTAGAATTAATATGGGCCTCACGTCCCCGTTTGCTTCGGGACTGTAAAGAGGTTTGAGTAAAACCCGAACCCCCATTCTTCCAGGGGAACCTCCATAATTACTCCTTGGAGCAATAGTTGTTCTAGTGCCAACAGGAGGGACTCTCTCTTCCGGGGATCCCTTGGCACGTTTAACCTCAAAAAATGGGAAGGAGGAGAGTCTTAACTCCAATCTGTATCCCAAACATACTGCGGAGAGCACCTATCTGTTCTGATCGTGTCCCGCCAGGTCTCTGCGAACAACTGGAGTCTTCCCCCCACCCGACTGAGTGGGGGCAACCCTTCAATGAATTTAACTTTGGGGGAGGTTTTGTACCTCTCCTGACCCAGGGTTTCTCATTACCCTGCGATTGTCCCTGATTTTTACCCCCGGGAATTGACCGAGGAGGCCGTCGGAACTGTTTCACAGCCGATGCCCCAGGGACTGGAGAAGCAGGCCTCTTAAAAGAGGGACCTCTAACTCTGTTTTTAACCGGCAAGAGTGTATTTTTACCGCTGGAAATTTTCTGGATATATTTGTCCAGGTCTTCCCTGAATACGCGTTCACCATGAAAATGGGACGCTAACCAGCCATTTTTTACAGGGAGCTTCAGCAGACCAGTTTTTGAGCCATAGAAGCCTACGCATATGTACTACAGACAGCGTAAGGCGGGAGGCCTGATGGATTGAATCCTTTATGGCGTCAACCGCAAAGCCTAAGGCTCTAGGTAGATCAGCTAGGGCAAGGGCCTGCTGATCTGGCAAGTCCCTCAAGACCTGTTTCAACTGATCCTTCACTGCTTAGCAGACCCCACTGCTGGTTTTGTCACCAAACTTGCTGTAGAAAGAAGCAGATTTTCATAAGGACTCCAATTTTTTATCTATTGGGTTCTTGAACATTTGGACATTATCCACTGGACATGTCAGTGATTTATACACACAAGAGATGGCTGCGTCCACTGTAGGGACCTTTCATTTTTTGATGAACTTATCCTCCATGGGATAGACCACCGGAAATCTCTTGGGGGGAATAAATATTTTCTCAGGATGTTCCCAATCCTGGTAAATGAGCCCTTTCAGTAAAGGGTGAAGTGGAAAAGAACAAACAGTCTGGGGGCTTCTAGCGACCCCAACGAGGATACAGTAGTGGTTGATGGTTCCGCAAGGTGCATTTTTAAATGCTGATCGGACCATGTTAGTCAGAGACTGAACCCATAATCTTTCAGCTTGAGATGCTGAGAAAGGTTCCCCCACTGTTGATTCCTCTATAACAGAATCAACCTCATCCTGATCCCCTTCAGGCAGGTCGATCCCTGTATGGGACTGTTGCTCTGCTAACAGGCACTCTGAAGGAGGAGACGGAGATCGGGCGTGCTTTCCCTGACAGGGAGGCAGCGATCAATGTTGACAATCTCTCTCTAATCCTCCCAGAGCTGAGGAAAAAGCCTCCTCTATTACATACACAGGAGCAGGTGAACTGAGGACAGCCACAGTACCAAGTACCCCTGCGGGGTCTCTACGGTCACTTACCTCTGAATTTTCAGGGGAAACTGGTGCAGCAGAAGTATGCCCAAGATCCTCAGAGCCCGATGAGACCCCCTTCGCTTCCTGGAAGATTCAGTTCCGGAGCTTCTGGACGGCATATTCCTAAGCCTAAAGCTGAGGTATTCCAGCCGTAAAACACCACTTTTACTGAGAATAGTCTAGCACAATTGCTGCTATATAACAGTTGGTGTCTACTAAAGTGCCTTTCTAGGGGATGCCTGCATCAACCGCCTCTGTGTGCCTTTTTACTGTTGCTAGCTCTGTCTGTGCACTTCAATAGCCAGCTGTGATTGTGCTTTAAAACACGCTGGACGCCCGCACATGCGCAGTAGCGCCGCGGCGCACACCGAGCGTCATCCACCCGCTCCGCCCCTTTTTCCAGATCGCCTCTATATATATATATATATATATATATATAGAGGCGCGGGCACGTGCGCCTTCGGTGCCTTTTTTGAAAAAAATAAGGAGCTAGATGGGAGCCAGGGTCCCTGCCGCAGGGCCCGGGGATGGATGAGCGCAGCAACAGGGCAGAGGAGACAGCTTCCCAGCAGAGAACTTACCAACTGCCTGGATTTGATTTTGGAAGAAAAAAATCCACATTACAAGAAAAAGAACCATAGCGGCCTCTAGTGTCTAACACAGGTACTGCGTTCTTATTTTTTTTTTTTTTTTTTTTCCTTGCCTACTATTAAAATTTTTACATTTTCTCAGTAGTAACAGGCATACACAGAATATTAGCGGGAATACCTTAGGTAACAGGCAGAAAGACAAAATAGGCTTGGGGGTCCCCCAATAGAACCAAGTTCCTGAGGGCCCCCACTTACCTTTTCCTCGCCGCAGGACTCTGTTTGGTCCACAGAAGCCCAAACTTCACCTATCACGGCAGGCATTGTAATTAAACCTTCAGGGACCGGGTTCCCAAGGATTCCACTCCCCTGGACCTGTATAGCACCCTGCACAGAAAACATCTTGGTCGTGGGTATGACCAGAGCTCTGGATCCCAGGGTCCAGCCCTCCTAAGAGAGGCATTACAGGCAAAACCTTGCTCTTCTCTTTGCAAGGCCCGGGTACCGACCGTTTAGCTATGAAGCTTTTTTGGTCGGATCCGGAATAGCTTACTGAGGCCCAAAAGAACCTGTACGCAAGCTCATTGAAAACACATGTTACTTCTTGGCCAACACCTTAGACACTGGCAAAAAACTGAGGTGCTCCCGGATGGGAGGGGCTTATATAGGGGAGGGTACTTCCGGTTTTGGAAGTTGCCAGTGCCAGCACCTGAAGGTATCTATATAACCCACATAGTAATGACTATGTCGCTCTGTGTCCCGTGATGTACGAGAAAAAAAATAAAAAATAAATAAAAAACACATTACTACAAGATTTTTACTTTATGCGGCTCCCAAAGATTTGTTTACACTGGAAATAAAAGCAGGAGTTTAAGGCCCCTTTCACACTGGGGTGTTTTTCAGGCGCTTTGGCGTTAAAAAAAAAAGTGCCTGTAAAGCGCCTGAAAGAAGCCTCATCTGCAATCCCAATGTGAAAGCCTGAGTGCTTTCAGAGCCTTTACACACTGCCAGCTCCCGAAAAACGCTGGTAAAGACCCGCTAAGACCCCTTTCACACTGGGGCGTGTTTCAGGCGCTTTGATGTTAAAAAAAAGCGCCTCAATGGGAAGGGGCGCTTTAGGAGCGGTGTATTCAACTCTCCTAAAGCGCTGCAAAGAAGCTGCTTGCAGGATTTTTTTGGACGCCCTGCCAGCGCAGCGCCTCAGTGTGAAAGCACTCGGGCTTTCACATTGGGATTGCAGATGAGGCTTCTTTCAGGCACTTTACAGGCACTTTTTTTAAGGCCAAGACCCCCTTTCACACTGGGGCGTTTTTTAGGCTCTTTAGTGTGAAAGCACTCAGGCTTTCACATTGAGATTGCAGATGCAGCTTCATTTAAGCGCTTTTTTTTAAAGCTAAAGCGTCTGAAAAATTCCCCAGTGTGAAAGGGGTCTAATGGCAGATTCATACTGCTGCGAATTCTATTGCAAATTTGAGCCGTTGCGATCGCTCAAATTCGCAAGTCATTTAAATAACATTGTTTTCCATAAGTGCCGTTCACATCAATGCGTTGCAAATCTAAGCTGCGTACAAAAAGGGTCCTGTGCGAGTTTGATCCATGTGCTATGCGAATTCAGCTCTATAGACTGCAATATTTGCAGTAGAATCGGAAGAACACAAAGAATTCGCAATAAAAATTTGCAACGCAATCGGATCAAATTTGCGCTAAATTTGCATTGCAGCAGTGTGAACCGGCCCTGAGGCACATTTTTAAACTCTGGTTAAAAACCTAGTTAACCATCAGCAATTGATATAGACAGCACACAGTGCCATTTGCATTATCAATACATGAAGCGATTGCATCGTGTTGCTGTGCTTCAAAAATGAAGCTTCAAGTGGTGTTTGTAAGGAGCTGAAACATCTCAATTCCTTCCATTCAAGTCTACAGTAACGCACCATAAACAGGTCAGAACAGGTTTACAAAGCGTTTACGGCGAAGTTTGGCCTTGTTTACAAAAAATGTAGGCATCTGGGGTGCGTTTTTAATGCACAAACGCGCATAGAGCATTTAGGGAGAGGGTTAAAGCGGAGTTCTGCCTGGGGGAAAAAATAATTAAATTAAGAGTTAAATACTGCAGCTGCTGACTTTTAATAGGGACACTTACCTGTCCAGGAAGCACGCAATGTCCTCATCCGAAGCTGACCCGTCCCTCTGCTCAGGGTGCAGGCACCGACATCCTTACTAAGGGAAACAGGAAGTGAAGCCTGGCGGCCTCACAGTCTGATTCCTACTGCGCTTGCGTGATCTGAATGGTCCCTGCTGTCTTCTGGGACCTGTGTGTCTCCCAGAAGACAATGGGGGAGCGCCAGCCAGACCCTCCCCCCCTGAAAAGGTGCCAAATGTGGCACCAGAGGAGGGGGGTCATTTGAGCGCACGTTTCATTTCTGGGCGGAACTCTGCTTTATGTGCACATCAAAACTAAACAAGCTTTAACACTATAGGCGCATTTGTTGAGGATCAGTATTTTGATCACGTCCTTATGCAGAGCACAAGCTAAAATGTATTGAGAACCTAACTGATAAAATGATTTGCCATCCTCCATCCCCTAATACAAAGAAAAAAAAATGCAAGTGCAGAAAAACTATGGGGATATCTATTTACTTGACAGCGATGGCAAAGGAAACTTGCTGACAGTATGTGGTATGTGAAACACTTCAACATCCCTGTGCCCAGGTCATATCTCTTCTTGCCAAATGGAAACTGCTAGAGGTGAAGCGACTGCCAAGAACCGTCTACACAGGGGTCAGAAGAATGACTTTAGAACACAGCTTGAGGTCCAGATGCAATGATGGTTACATACTGTGGCTCAGCTAATCTCCTACAACACATGGTAGAGTATAGAATCTATAAAAGAACCACGCATCTTTCCTTTTACTGTCTTTTTATGTCTCTTAATCATCTTTCTGCTGTGTTGGTACACCTGCTCATATACCACTGGCAAAATGAAATTCAGCAAAGGGTTTCAGGGACATCATTCCTAAACCACGCAAAGATTTAGCAATGAAAATAAAAAACACAAGATGTAATTTTAGCCAAAAACCTATTTTGGATACAGTAGGGAAGAATAAAAACCTGTCTGGTTTTAAATGCTATCCAGGGCTATGCTAGGTTTCCCCTGAGTGATAATGAAGACCAAGAGATATCAAAGTCTGATGAGATCTAGCTTTCCCAATGGCTACAAAAAAAATTCTGTCTGTGTTGCTATTGTTTTTTTTACCAAACACATGATCATTGTGACAGAATGGATAGCAGTAAAAAAACAAACAGGGGTTCTAATCCTTCCACGTTCTATCCAATGCCAAGAAAAAAAAAAAGATTTTGGCTGGACATGCACTATAACAAACAGGTGTACCCATAACACGGAGAAAAAGGAGAAGCCATTTACCTTCAGACTCTCTCTACATCCAAGGCCTCATTCACATCCGAGCGCAGTGGGAACTTGTATTTCTGCACGTTTGGAGCGTTAATATCACTTGGCTGGGCGACCCTATAAGTGACAAACGCTACAAAAATCCTGTGGAGCAGAGTGTGGCGCAGTTTATCACCATGCATTTTGGTGCTTTGGCCAAGTGGCAAAAATAAAACATTGTTTTATTTCCTTCATAATATCGTTTATCCTTTTCCTTTGTTTATCCCTTTTCCCCCTTTTTGTATCATTTATATTTACTACGATATTTTATATACTTTCATAATTGGCTTTTTTCGTTCATTTTATTCTGTTTATTTGAATTGATACATTCTTTATCTGGCTTGTTCACAATCTACATACTACAGTTCATATTTATAATTTAATATTCTGCCATTGATTGCCGTGTACTATCTCTTATGCATTTTATTGTATAATGTTATTTATACCCTTTTCTAATGATAAAAATAGGATTTTTGTACTCACCGTAAAATCCTTTTCTCTGAAGTCCATGGACAGACACAGCTCCTTCTATTCTTGACAGTAGGGTTATATGCCCGTCTATTAACAGAGGACTAGGCAGACATGTTAACAGTTAAAAAACATGCAACTTATAGCAAAGCTGAATAGTACAGCCCAGGGGGCGGTCCCTCTGGGTATAACCCCTCACCCTCCACTCAGTAGCTCAGTTCGGCAAAAAGCAGTTAAAACATAAAAAGGAGGGGTGGGTGCTGTGTCCGTCCATGGACTTCAGAGAAAAGGATTTTACGGTGAAGACAAAAATCCTATTTTCTCTTTCGTCCATGGACGGACAGCTCCTTCTATTCTTGACAGTAGGGATGTCCCCAAGCAGTGTCAAAAAACGAGGGGTGGGAACAGCAATCAAATCAAACTTCACCCCAAAACCACCAGAGCTCAACAGAGGAGTTGCAATCTTAAACAGCAGCCTGCAAAACCTTGCGGCCGAAGCAAGCATCCGCAAATGCATGCACATCAACCTTGTAAAACTTAGTGAAAGTGTGAACGGACGACCAGGTTGCCGCCTTAGACACCTGAGAGACAGACGCTTGATGTCGGAAAGCCCAGGAGGCACCTGAATCACGATCTGTCTGATCCACCGAGAAATGGTGGTCGACGAGACCGCCAGGCCTTTCTTTGGACCAGTCACCGACACAGTGAGTCTGACCTCCGATACGGAGCCGTAGCAGACAGATACACCCGCAGAGCTCGGACCACGTCCAAGGAATGCAACGCAACCGCCTTGGGATGCGACGGCCGAGGACACAAGGATGGAAGCACAATGTCCTCATTTAGGTGAAAAGCCGAAATAACCTTTGGAAGAAACGAAAGCTGCGGGCGTAGGACCGCTTTATCCTTGTGGAGGATCAAGTAGGGAGACTTGCAAGACAAGGCCGCCAATTCAGAAACCCTCCTGACTGATGTAATAGCCACCAGAAAGGCAACTTTCTGAGAGAGTGTCAAAAGGGGAATATCTCTGATGTTAACAGAGGTTTCTGAAGTACCGAGAGCACCAGATTCAAATCCCACGGAGGTAGTGGTGATCAAACCGAAGGAGCCACATGTCGAACCCCCTTGCACAAACGTACTCACCAGTGAATGAGCTGCCAAGGGTCGTTGAAAGAAAAACAGCCAAGGCTGAAATCTGCCCCTTAATGGTGCTTAGGGCAAGTTTTTGATCCACTTCACGCTGTAAGAACAGCAGCATCCTGGAAACCGAATATGCCCGTGGATGCCACTCCATCTCCTCCCACAGAGATGTAGGCCTTCCATATGCGATGATAGATCTTCCGTGAAGATGACTTCCGTGCCCTCAGCATGGTGGAAATTACTGAATCCGACAGGCCTCGGCCCCTTAGTACCTGACTTTCAACAGCCATGCCGTTAAAGCCAGCGACTGTAAAGCAGGATGAAGTATAGGACCTTGCGACAGAAGGTCCTCTCGCAGCGGTAGCCGCCAAGGAACATCCACCACCAGGCGTACTAGGTCGGCATACCAGGGACGCTGAGGCCAATCTGGGGCAATTAGAAGACATTTCAGTGGGGGGGGGGGGGGGAACATAAATTAGCCGATACTGTCCCCACGGAGCCACTAACGCGTCAGTCGCGTCCGCCCAGGGATCTTTGGACCTGGCCACAAACCTCAATACCTTCCGATTGAGTCGAGAAGCCAGGAGATCCACGTCTGGCGTGCCCCATCTCATGCAAAGAATTTGAAACACATCCGGGTGTAGCGACCAGTCTCCTTGGTCCAGCATCTGGCGACTTAGGTAGTCCGCTTGCCAGTTTTCTACGCCCGGAATGTACACGGCCGATAGAGCCGGCACGCTCCGTTCTGCCCACCTCAGGATGTGAGCGACCTCCGATGCTGCAGCCGAGATTCTTTTTCCTCCTTGATGGTTGACATATGCCACCGCCGTGGCGTTGTCCGACTGGACGTCCCTGCAGCCTCTGTGAACATGTGGAGAGGCACTGCCTGATCACCCGAAGCTCCAGCACATTGATCAGCAGGCGGGATTCTTCCTGTGTCCAGCGACCCTGTGTCGACTGAACACCCCAAACTCCCCCCCAACCGGTCAAGCTGGCGTCCGTCGTGATCACCGCCCAGTGAAAGGGAAGGAACGACTTACCGGACTGAAGGGCCGGAGATCTCAGCCACCAGACCAGGGATTCCCTGACTAGTTGGCTCACCTGGATTTGACAATACAGGGACTATTTGGACAGGATCTCCTTCTGCAAGACCCGAGTGTGGAATTGAGCATACGGTACCGCCAGTAGATACTTGACAAAGGAGCGTGCATGCTCTATTCCAGACCTGCGCATGCTCTGAAACGCGTTGTGTTTCTCCCATTCATTTGATCCAGCCGACGTCACACGCTGTTCCACGAGCAGTCGCCAACTCCATTCATGGATACAGCCGGCTTCCCCTCCGGTGCCATTGCGGCTCTCATAGCCGGGATTTGGGACTTCTCTGGACGCAACAATAGACCCTGGACTACACACCTGACATGGCATTGATCTCACTTCATATGAGCATTTCTTCATTTACCTTTATGTAAGTGCTGGCTACATATTTATGTTACTACATTAAACAGTTTACTCAGAGGCACTATTCTATTTGTTTTTTCTCCATTGTTTCCTGAGCTGGCTTCACTCCTGAGAAGAGCGGCCCTGATTATCTGTTGTGACAGCAGGAAGGTAAAGTCACCTGGTTGCATCCAGGGGGGTAGGTATATTTCTCCCAGATTCAGGCTTTATGCCGACTTATACAACTAGGGAGAGAGTTGATGAAGCCCAGCTGAGGCTAGTGGGCTCATGGATGATTCATACCTCTAGGGAGTGCTGGGCGTCGTGCAGGCAGGGAGTTGATGAGACCAGCTGAAGCTTGTCAGCTCGTTTAAGGCCTCTATAAAAACTCCCAGCTTCATTAGGTGTTTGCTCATGCCTGGACCCAGACCTGTGTGGACTGTCTAGGGAGAGTGAACCCCTGTGCGGTGAGACAAAGCCTGTGTGGCTATTTGTTTGGACATTTACTAAACCAGGGACTTAGGGACTAGGACAGCACCAGGCTGATCCCAGTTGTTAGTTGGGAAACCTGCATGTTTAGTCAGAGGTCAAGCTGACCAGGATTTATTTTGTTTATGTTTCTTTTTGCTTTGCTGTGTTTTTGTCACTGTAAATAGAGAAATAAACCGCACCTTTTGATCTTGAAAACCACAACCTCCGTCTGCTGGGCCTGTTTTTGTGTGGGGAGCCCATCCAGGGGGTCACACACACCCGCTACCGAGCTAACCCCCTCACACTGTTCACTTCAATTAGAACGCTCATCTAGTATATTCTTCCTTCAAGATTGTTTATCATTGAACCATTTTATTTTATTTCATTGGACATCCGCCCTGCTACCTGGATTTGGTTCATATACTTTTATTATTGGTCTTAAATGGAAGTTGTGATTTACTATGCAGGCATCCTGAGCACTAGCATTTTCTGTTTTCGCAGGGTCCTTGAAGGCAGGGGTACCCTCCACCGGAATCGTGGTTACTTTGTTTAACCTGGATACCGGGGGGGGGGTCCACAATCGGGGGGGAGATGTCCATTTTTTCCAGGAGACTCTCCTCAAAGGGGTAACGGACCACCATGCGTTTTGGGACCGAAAAGGCCCTCTGCGGTCGTTCCCATTCTTTATATACAAACTTATCAAAATAAGTTGGGTAAAGAAACACCTTAAGCAGTGCAGGCAGGCTTGTGGGACCCAAAAGGGACCGACACCTCAGTAGATGCCCCCCCCCCCCCGCCGTTTCTTCCAATTTTATGGTCTCCCGCACTGCGGTGATAAGTGCTCCAACAAGCGCTTTCTCCTGCGCTGACCCGGACACGGAGTCATCCTCACTGTCCGAATGGTCCTGGTCTGCATCCTCCGACACGTCAGAACAGGGGCCGTGTGCCACAGCCAGGCCTGAGTCTGAATCCGAGCTTTCCCCAGAAGATGGTGGGGGGGAGGGGGCGTTTGAGTGAGTGAATAACTTGTATAGCGCTACAAATGCGAACTAAAATCGCCTCAAGACGCTTTTTCCATTCAGTGTCGTCCTGAGTCTTCAGAAGAGGTGGGTCTTAAGTTTTTTCCTGAAGGCCCGATGGTCTTCCATGCGGATATTTGTGGGTAGAGCATTCCAAAGCCGTGATTTGTAGCGGGACTTGGGGATGTGGAGGAGGTTTTGGTTAGTTGATCGGAGAATGCGATTGGGTGCGTAGTGTTTTATTTTCTCGCACAAATATTGAGGAGCGTTTCCTTGTGTGCATTTGTGGGTGAGGCAGAGGGTCTTGAAAGTGACCCGATCCTTTACGGTTAGCCAATTAAGGGTCCTCAGGGATGGGGCGATGGATTCCCAGGGTTTTTTTCCCCATTACCAGTCTGGCTGCTGTGTTCTGGACGACTTGTAGGCGCGCCATCTGGTATTTAGGTAGTCCTATGTAGAGGGAGTTTGCGTAGTCCAGTAGTGAATTGATGATTGTTCCAACTACTACTGCCATCTCCTCTTCTGGGATGAAGGGGATGAGTCTAAGCAGCAGGCGGAGAAGGTGGTGAGATCCGCTGACTACTGATCCTATTTGTGCATCTATCGACATCTGAGTCAAAAATTACTCAGACTTTTGACTTTGGTGCTTGGGGTGATGCTCTGTCCAAGGATGGTGGGTGGTGTCCATGAAGTCTCAGCTTTTGTCTTTCGGTTTGCGTGGAGAAGACGTTGTTTTGGATCCATTGAGTTTGATAGAGCTCTCAGTCATCCAATCAACGATCAGTGTGAGGCATTTCTCTAGCCCGTGATTTTTTTTTTTTTTCCGGTGATGCGAAAGTAGAGTTGAGTGTCATCAGCATATGAGTGGTAGCACAGGTCCTGTTTGCTGATGATTTTGAAGAGTGGGCGGAGGTAGATGTTGAAGAGCAGGGGTGATCCTTGAGGGACTCCACAAGAAATTGCGCGAGTTTCAGAGGTGAAGGCTCCTAGTTTCACTGTCTGCGAACGATTATCTAGGAAGGATGCGAACCAGGGTAGATCTGAGTCTGATTCCTGCTACTTTAAGGCGAATGAGTAGAGTTTTGTGATCTACTGTGTCGAACGCTGCACTGAGGTCCAGCAGCACCAGAAGACATGATTCTCCGTCAACTGCTGCTTCGAGGGCGTCATCCCATATTTGGAGAAGTGCTATTTCTGTGCCATGGCCTGGGCGGAAGCCTGATTGTAGTGGGTCCAAGCGTTTGTGAGTGCCCAAATGGAGTTGTATCTGTTGTACTACTGCTTTCTCCATAATCTTGGAGATGGTGTTGAGGCTTGTTACCGGTCTGCGGTAGTTTGAGGTTGGGTTTCTTTAGGAGGGATTTGATTATGCCTTGCTTGAGGGAGATCGGAACAATACCTTCTTTGAATGATTGGATTTACGAGATGTTTTATGGTAGGTGCTAAAATGTCGGTACATTCTTTCAGGAGTTTTGTAGCAATTATGTGATTTGGTGATGTGCTGTCTCAGAGGCTTCTGATGATATTTTTGGTGGTGTCAATGGTGATCGGGACCAGCGAAAAATTTGTCGATTGTATAATGTTCGTATTGAATTCCTGTTTGCTTTGGCTGAGTGAGAGATTGGTAGTTTTTTTCTGTTGATTTCACTAATGTTTTCGATTTTGTCGATAAAAAAATCCGATAGCTCATTACAGAACTCTTGGGTTTCGTTTGCTGGAGGCTCTAAGCAGGTAGGGTTCATAGTCTGAGTGACTAGTTTGAAAAGTTCCTGAGGTCGGTTTAGGGCTTTTTTTATGGTGTTTGAGAAATGTTCCTTTTTTGCTTTGAAGATTGCTTTGTGATATTTCTTAGTGAGTGCTTTGTAGTTTGTGTGGTTTTCCTTTGTTGGGTTTCTTCTCCAGGCTCCTTCAGCTCTTCTGCGTTCTTGCTTCAGTAGAGTAAGAGTGTCATTAAACCAGCCCGAGTTGTTTCTGCGGATGAGTGCTCTACATTTCGGAGCGACTGTCTGCTGTTTGTAGTAATGCTTTATTTAAGGAGTTGAGTGTTTGTTCCGTGGAGTGGTTTTGATTTAGCATTCCTATTTTTTTTTGATAGTGTGGTTTTGAAGAGTTCAGAGTGTAGTTTCTTCTGAGATCTTGTCCAGTATGTTATTGAGTGTTTTGGTTTTTGAGAGATAGTGTTGGTGGTGATTTTAAAATTTGATAGCGTGGTGGTCCGTCCATGGTAATGACATATTGATCAGTATGTTGATGTCCATATTTTGTTGGAAGATGAGAATGTGACCCGACCTATGCGTGCACACATTTTACCCCCCTTTCGCCCGCACACCGCCTCCACCCTGGCAACGATTCCAGGACCGCCGACAAAGCGTCCACAGGTACACTGGTTGCTACCACAGGGATGTCTGGGGAAAAAGCGCCAGATTCTGACGCCATGCTGACCCACACTCGCCTGACAGACACTTAGGGACTAAAGGCAAGGTACATAAAAAGGTCCACCCCTCCTAGCTGCTACAGACCGAGGGGGCCCCCAGAGGACTCATCACCCTGACCCAGGCAATTGCACAGCGTTGCGGTCCGCTCTCTCTCCTGCACAGCCTGTGCTGAGGTGCTCGCCTGTGTCTGAGGTGTTCAGCGCCGTTCATAAAGACATTTCCAGCACTAGAGGCCAAAACTAAGCAAAAACCATAAGAAAATGTCCGCCTCAGGAAAAAAGGGCGTAAGCAACAAGAAAATGGCCGCCAGCTGTATTACAGCACGGATACAAGAAAATGGCGCCGGCTCACCCAAAAAGGGTGCGAACACGCTGGGCCCCCCCACACAAGACAGACAACACCCCACTAGAGCTGCATGATTAATCGAGATAAGATCGCAATCTCGATCCCCCCCCCCGCGCGATCTCCAGGCTGGACGACCTTCGATTTTCTCATCTCACCGCCGGTTCCACGTAACCAGCGCGGAACGCAAATGGCGCCGATATCGGAACTGAAGTCAGCAGCCTACGCCGCTGGATGCCTGGGCGTGGGCTTCCTTCTTTCTCACAGTTCTGTATAACTGTAGTGTGTATCCATGTGCCACCCAGTGGCTGACGGTGGTACTGCTTCTGATGTATAAAAAACAGACCAGTGATATGTCTATAATGTTAAAGACCATATAACTCCTATAACTCATAGGAGTTATATGGTCTTTAACATTATAGACATATCACTGGTCTGTTTTTTATACATTCATATTTTCAGATATATCACAGGTTTATTTATTTGGGGGGGTTCTGGCATTCAGTTTCTGAGAATCGCGAGAGAATCGTGATCTTTAGTCTAAGCAAAAAATTGCGATTCTCATTTTGCCCAGAATCGTGCAGCTCTACACCCCACCAGAGAGAAACCTAGGACACCCAGCGCAGCCCCCAGCCAGGACCCGGAGCCCCCCCCCGGAGGACCCCCAGTCGGGTACACAGCACTGCAGGCTCAGCCAGATGCATGAGGAGGGGGGAAAGGACAGGGAGAGAAGAAAGGGAGAGTGAGAGACCCCCTAGTCGACCTCCCCAGGAATGCCCAGCTGTTCCATCCTGCCGAAACAGGTGGAACACTACTTACCCATCCTGCGAGGACTGCTGGACGCATCCTGCGAGGACACTGACTCGGACAGCAGTAGCCCGGTCAGATGTGTGCCCCGGAGCATATAGCTCACCGGCCACCCCTGGAGCAAACGGGGTATGTCGTGGTCGACCCAGCGCGTAGCTAAAGGTCTGCTCACGCTCGATGGCCGGACTGGGGAGACTACAAGGATCTATATTATACAGCCTGTCACCCAGCCGGCAGTTGATAGTAGATCTCAGGATCAATAAAGTAGGAAAAAATAAAAAATCTACAGGACCAATGGTCCACCTAGGGAGCCAGGTCCTTCTATGCTAGGCAGAAAAAAAAACCGAGCTGCTGAGTGTGGGGTGAGGGGTTATACCCAGAGGGACCGCCCCCTGGGTGGTACTATTCAGCTTTGCTATAAGTTACATGTTTTTTTAACTGTTAACATGTCTGCCTAGTCCTCTAATAGACGGGCATATAACCCTACTGTCAAGAATAGGAGCGGTGTCCGTCCATGGTCGAAAGAAATGCGCGTTTGCTACCAGCGCTTGGGTTGCCATTAATGGCACAAGCGTGATGTGCATTTGCAGGGTGTTTCTGAACATTGTGGCAAAAGGCGCCTTCTCTGTGGCTTTGTTGCCTGTTCCAGGAAGGCCCAGGTGTGAATGCAGCCGAACTTATTTAGGAATGTGTGCCTGTAAATCTAATCTATTAAGCTCTTCATATGATTCATCAACAGACCAGAGAAGAACTGACATAAAAACATGTCAAAAAGAGCCTTAAGCTCCACTTTCTGGCTGCAAAAGTAAATACAATATACCAGGGCTCGACAATCCCCGGGCACCAGGCTGCAAATGCGACTAGAATTAGCGACCTGGCGCAGCACAGCTGAGGTTACCTGTATCTCCGTGCACCCCCCCCCCCCCCCCTCTGCGATCGTGTGATCTCGTGGGGCCGCGCCGGCCGGTAATTTGCGGCCTTCTGCAGGCCTAGGCTTCATTCTGTAATCTGGCGCCATCTTGTGGTGGCCGTTGGTATGACAAGACAACCAGCAATGCTTGCCTGTTTCACTGCCCGCCCATCTCCTTCCCTTTACTTCGAAGTGAACCCCCAAACATTATATTTTTTACTCTAACACCCTAGAGAATAAAATGGCGGTCGTTGCAATACTTTGTCACACCGTATTTGCGCAGCGGTCTTACAAGCGCACTTTGAGGAAAAAAATACACTTTTTTAAATAAAAAAATAAGACAACAGTAAAGTTAGCCGATTTTTTTTTTATATTGTGAAAGATAATGTTACGCTGAGTAAATTTGATACCCAACATGCCACGCTTCAAAATTGCGTCCATTCGTGGAATGGCGACAAACTTTTACCCTTTAAAATCTCCATAGGCGACATTTTAAAAATTCTACAGGTTGCATGTTTTGAGTTACAGAGGCTGTCTAGGGCTAGAATTATTGCCCTCGCTCTACCGATCGCGGCGATACCTCAGATGTGTGGTTTAAACATTGCTTTCATATGCAAGCGCTACTCACGTATGCGTTCGATTCTGCACGCATTGGTCGTTAAAAAAAAAACCTGGCTCCTAACTTTTAGCTGGCTCCTAGATTCCAAGCAAATTTGTCAAGCCCTGTAATATACACACACACGAAAGGTTTGATATTTAACTTGACCTAAAAAGGAGTGCTTTTAGCGAAGAAAAAAAAATTGGAGTTACTTACCGGTAACATCCTTTTCCACAAATCTTTCAGGACAGCCACCTCAGAGAGATCCCGGCTCCTCCCCTCTCAGGAAACGCCGCCTTCAGAGATTTAAGCCTCATTCTCCCGCCAGACCCTCAGTTCTTTGAGAGTACCTCCGGTCAACTGGGGAGACACAAGAACACGTCATACAAATATAATTATCTTACCTGACGGCCTCATACCATGAGCTCATAGAAATATCCAGTAGATGGGTGGGTACCGGTGCTGTCCTGAAAGATTCGTGGAAAAGGATGTTACCGGTAAGTAACTCCAATTTTCCCTCTTCATCTTTCAGGACAGCCACCTCAGAGAGGATAAGCGAGTACCTTACCTTAGGGTGGGACTACTGCTTGCAGTACTTAACGGCCAAATGCTTGGTCTTTGGCTGTCAGTAAATCCAATCTGTAGTGTTTCACAAATGTGGTAAAGCTGGACCACATTGCCGCCCTACAGATCTGCTCCGGAGAAGCACCAGCCCACTCTGTTTGAGAGGTTGACATTGCCCTGGTAGAGTGTGCCCTAACACCCTCCGGGGCTTCTAACCCCCCTAGTACGTAAGCTTTACTAATAGCTGTCCTTAGCCATCTGGCTATCGTGCGTCTAGAGGCCTTAGAGCCCTGTCTAGACCCTGAAAATAAAACAAATAAAGATTCAGATTTTCTAAACTGTTTTGTAGCCTCTAGATACTGAAGAACGCACCTCCTGACGTCTAAGTTATGAAATTTTTGTTCCTGTTCCCTCACAGGGTTTGAACAAAAAGGTAGGCAAAATAATATCTTGACCTCTATGAAACTTAGAAGATACTTTAGGCAAAAAGGCCGGATCTGTCTTAAAAACTACACGATCCGTAAAAACTTGAAAAAAGGGAGCCCTAATTGAGAGGGCTTCGAGTTCACTCACTCGCCTTGCAGTAGTGATTGCCACTAGAAACACAGTTTTGAGGGTGATGAACTCAATTGTGCACGAACCTAGTGGCTCAAAGGGTTCTTCTGTAAGAGCTTGTAGAACCAAGGAAAGGTCCCATACAGGAAAAGAGGAAATTTTGACTGGCCTCTGTCTAGCTAGTGCTTTAAAGAACCTTACTATCCAAGGGTCCATGGCTAGTTGTTTCTCTAAGAAAACGCTTAAGGCGGACACTTGCCCCTTAAGGGTGCTAAGGGCCAAGCCCTTATCAGCCCCAGACTGCAGGAATTCCAATACTGCTACCAAACTTCGGGTGTCAAAGGAGCTTTCCAAGCACCAACTATTGAAACGCTTCCAAACTTTCAAGTAGATAACCTGCGTCTCTTTTTTCCTGCAGTTTAGGAGGGTTGCCACTAGGCGATCCGAGAATCCCTTGCCCCTCAGCAATTCCTCCTCAGAAGCCAGGCTGCAAGGTTCCACCTCTCTATGTGCGGACAACAGACTGGGCCCTGAGTGAGAAGGTTCTTCTGGGCTGGTAGAAACCAAGGTGGTTCTACCGCCAGACTCTTCAGGATGGAGAACCACGGCCTCCTTGGCCAATGTGGCGCAATTAGAATTAGGGTTGTATTCTCCTCCCGGAATTTCCTCAGCATTGCAGGAATCAGGACAGGAGGGCGGAAAGCATAACACTTGGAGAATGCCCAGGTCTGAGCCAGGGCATCTACCCCTAGTGCCCCATCTCATCTGTTCAAGGAAAAGAAGAGGTCTGCTTTGGCATTGTGCCCTGAGGCGAAGAGGTCCACACATGGCACCCCCCACTTTTGAGTGACCATGTTGAAGGCCTCCTGGCTCAAGACCCAGTTGCCTTCCCTTAGGGTTTTTCTGCTGAGAAAATCCGCCAACTGATTCTGTTCCCCCTTCAGATGTAATGCTGAAAGGGACAGAACATTGGACTCGGCCCACCTGAGGATGTCTTCTGTAAGACTCCACAGGGAGCCACTCTTGGTACCTCCCTGCCTGTTGATGTAGGCCACCGTTGAGGAATTGTCTGATCGGATTCTCACGTGTTGGCCCTGAAGTTCCCCCTGAAAAGACTTGAGGGCCAGTAAGACCGCCCTCAGCTCCCTCCAGTTGGAGGACCTCCTTGCGTCCTCCTTTTTTCCAGGTCCCCTGTACTAACTGGGAATCCAGGTGTGCTCCCCAACCTGTGCCACTCGCATCGGTTGTAACTGTCCTGGATATTGGGAGGACCCAATCTAGACCCTGTGTCAGATTTGCCCCCTTTCGCCACCACCAGAGAGACCGCTTGATCTGACCTGGTACTGTGATCAAGGAGTCTATAGACTGCTGGCTGTGGTCCCAGACCTTTAGGATAAACAGTTGTAGGGGGCGAAAATGTAATCCCGCCCACTGAACTGCTGGGAGTGTTGATGTCAGTAAACCCAAGGCTGACATAGCCCTTCTTACCGAGACTAGGCCGCTGCCTTGTAGAACCGACATTGCACTGTTTACCTTCATGACCTTCTCCTGTGGAAGGAAGACTCTCTGACTTACTGAGTCTAACCAGTATCCCAGAAAGATGACTTTCTGGGACGGAACCAAGTTGGATTTTTCCAGGTTCAGGAGCCAGCCCAGATTTTCGAGAATGTCTCTTGCTACCTGAAGGTCCCGAGACAGCTGCTCCGGAGAAGGGGCAAACAGAAGCAGGTCGTCTAAATATGCGATCACTGAGACTACCCTGAGTCGCATGAACGCTAAGACTTCCGCCATCACTTTGGTGAAAATATGGGGGGGAGATGATAGGCCAAAGGGGAGAGCCTTGAATTGGAGATGGACTACCCTTTTTCCGACATTTACTGCCAGTCTGAGGAACTTTTGATGATCCTCTGCGATGGGAATGTGCAGGTATGCATCCTTCAGATCGATGGATGCCATATAGCAGTTTGGAAGAAGCAGGGCTTTCACCGAATAAATTGAATCCATCCTGAATCTTTTGTAGATGACTGAAAGATTCAGGGGTTTCAGGTTCAGAATAAGTCTGAACTTTCCTGTCGGCTTGCGGACCACAAAAATGTGGGAGTAGAAGCCTCTGCCCGACTCTGGCGTTGGGACCTGGACTACCACCTCCTGTTCGTCCAACTCCTGAAGGGAGGCCAGAAGGGTAGATGATTTTCTGCACATCTTGGGAGGTCTGTGATTAACAGTCTGAGTGGGGGAGGATTGGAAAATTCCAATTTGTATCCTCTCCTGATGATCCCCAACACAAATTAGTTGGACGTGATCATCTCCCACTGTGGGAGGAAGGCCCCCAACCTTCCTCCCACCTTGACCCCGTCACTGGGTCTTTTTGGGCTGTTCAGGAGGGCGAAAAAATAGGATTTTTATAACAGCTTACCTGTAAAATCCTTTTCTTGGAGTACATCACGGGACACAGAGCGACATAGTCATTACTATGTGGGTTATAAAGATACCTTCAGGTGCTGGCACTGGCAACTTCCAAAACCGGAAGTACCCTCCCCTATATAAGCCCCTCCCATCCGGGAGTATCTCAGTTTTGTAGCAAAGCAATAAGTGTCCCCAAAAGAGGGGTGGGAGCTCTGTGTCCCGTGATGTACTCCAATAAAAGGATTTTACAGGTAAGCTGTTATAAAAATCCTATTTTCTTTCTCGTACATCACGGGACACAGAGCGACAGTCATTACTATGTGGGACGTCCCAAAGCAATGCCCAATGAGGGGGGGGATACACCATATATAAGCTGAGCGCTATCAGACATGAGGATCTTTTGCGGCCTGCAACACACTGCGCCCAAAGGCGACATCCTCCTGACTTCTAACGTCCACCTGGTAGAACCTAGTAAACGTGTGAACTGAAGACCACGTTGCGGCCTTACAGATTTGAGCTAGGGAGGCCTGGTGATGCACTGCCCATGAAGTTCCAACTGCTCTCGTGGAGTGCGCCCTAACTTTGAACGGAGGCGGTCTACTTCTCAAGCTATAGGCTTGTATTATGACCTGTCGAATCCACTTGGCTAAAGTAGATTTTGACGCTGCCTGACCCCTTCTGGGGCCTTCCGGCAGAATAAACAAAGTATCCGTTTTACGAATCTGAGCAGTGGCTTTTAGATAAGCTTTAACTGCTCTTACTACATCCAAAGAATGCAATAACTTTTCCTCTACCGAACTAGGTTTGGGGAAAAAGGAAGGAAGAACCACATCTTGGTTCAAATGAAACCTCGATACCACCTTAGGAAGAAAGGCTGGATGAGGACGTAACATTACTCTGTCCTTATGGATAACCAGATATGGCTCTTTACAGGACATAGCGGCTAATTCCGACACTCTTTTAGCCGAACAAATGGCTACTAGAAAAATCAATTTCCTGGTGAGAAGAACCAAGGAAATGTGCTGTAATGGTTCAAATGGTTGCTTCTGTAGAACCGACAGAACCAGGTTTAAGTCCCATGGACATATGGGAATATTAACCGGAGGGCTAATACGCATCACTCCTTGTATAAAAGCTTTGACTAGTGAATGCAAAGCCAAGGGCCTTTGAAAAAATATTGACAAGGCCGAAATCTGACCCTTGATAATAGGATTTTTATAACAGCTTACCTGTAAAATCCTTTTCTTGGAGTACATCACGGGACACAGAGCGACATAGTCATTACTAATGGGTTATATAGTTACCGTCAGGTGCTGGCACTGGCAACTTCCAAAACCGGAAGTACCCTCCCCTATATAAGCCCCTCCCATCCGGGAGCACCTCAGTTTTGTAGCAAAGCAATAAGTGTCCCCAAAAGAGGGGTGGGAGCTCTGTGTCCCGTGATGTACTCCAAGAAAAGGATTTTACAGGTAAGCTGTTATAAAAATCCTATTTTCTTTTTCGTACATCACGGGACACAGAGCGGCATAGTCATTACTAATGGGATGTCCTAAAGCAATGCCAAATGAGGGGGGGGATACACCATATATAAGCTGAGCGCTATCAGACATGAGGATCTTTTGCGGCCTGCAACACACTGCGCCCAAAGGCGACATCCTCCTGACTTCTAACGTCCACCTGGTAGAACCTAGTAAACGTGTGAACTGAAGACCACGTTGCGGCCTTACAGATTTGAGCTAGGGAGGCCTGGTGATGCACTGCCCATGAAGTTCCAACTGCTCTCGTGGAGTGCGCCCTAACTTTGAACGGAGGCGGTCTACTTCTCAAGCTATAGGCTTGTATTATGACCTGTCGAATCCACTTGGCTAAAGTAGATTTTGACGCTGCCTGACCCTTTCTGGGGCCTTCCGGCAGAATAAACAAAGTATCCGTTCTGCGAATCTGAGCAGTGGCTTTTAGATAAGCTTTAACTGCTCTTACTACATCCAAAGAATGCAATAACTTTTCCTCTACCGAAGTAGGTTTGGGGAAAAAAGAAGGAAGAACCACATCTTGGTTCAAATGAAACCTCGATACCACCTTAGGAAGAAAGGCTGGATGAGGACGTAACACTACTCTGTCCTTATGGATAACCAGATATGGCTCCTTACAGGACATAGCTGCTAATTCCGATACTCTTCTTAGCCGAACAAATGGCTACTAGAAAAATCAATTTCCTGGTAAGAAGCACCAAGGAAATATGCTGTAATGGTTCAAATGGTTGTTTCTGTAGAACCGCCAGAACCAAGTTTAGATCCCATGGACATATGGGAATATTAACCGGAGGCCTAATACGCATCACTCCTTGTATAAAGGCTTTGACTAGTGAATGCGAAGCCAAGGGCCTTTGAAAAAATATTGACAAGGCCGAAATCTGACCCTTGATAGTACTCAAGGCAAGCTTCCTATCTACAGCCCACTGTAGGAAGTCCAGAATCCTACCTATTACGTACTTATGTGGATGCCATTTCTTGGCCTCACACCACGCGATGTACGCCCTCCAGATTCTATAGTAGATCTGCCTGGATACCGGCTTCCTGGCATTGATCATGGTAGATACCACAGCATTAGAGAGCCCTCTCTTTTTTAGAATGTGGGCTTCAATAGCCAGGCCGTCAAACCTAGGGCTGGTAAGGAAGGGTGGTATATCGGTCCTTGCGAAAGCCGGACGACGTGGGAGAGTCCAAGGACTCCCCACTGAAATTTTACAATCTCCGCGTACCACGCTCTTCGGGGCCACGCTGGAGCCACCGGAATCACTGGTTTCTTTTCTACCCTGATTCTGCGGAGTAATCGAGGTAACCATTGTGGCGGTGTGAATGCATATATCAGCTTGAACTGATCCCCAGGGAACACTAGGGCATCCGAGCCGCAAGCTAGGGGATCCCTTGTCCGAGAGACAAACCTATCCCCCTTTGCGTTGAATCTGGATGCTAGAAGATCTACATCCGATGTTCCCCACCGCTGACATATTGTCCAGAAAACCTCGGGGTGAAGGGACCCTTCCTCTGGGCCTAATTGCTGGCGACTTAGAAAGTCCGCCTTCCAATTCTCCACTCCTGGAATGAATACCGCAGATATGGCTGGGACATATTTTTCTGCCCATCTCAGGATGTAATTTACTTCCCTTTGGGCTGCACGACTCCTGGTGCCCCCCCGATTGATATATGCCACTGCTGTGGCATTGTCTGATTGAATTCTGACAGGGGACCCTTGGAGTTTGGATGTCCATGCTACTAGGGCATACCGGGCTGCTCGTATCTCTAAGAGATTGATGGGCAGGGCCTTTTCTGCATCCGACCATCTGCCCTGGAGAGACTATTGCTCCAGTACTGCTCCCCAGCCTATAAGGCTGGCATCTGTAGTGACCACCTTCCAAGAAATCGGACTGAAGGATTTCCTTTTTTCCAGATTCTGGGGAACCAACCACCAACGGAGGCTCTTGCGAACGGAAGGGGACAAGGACATTGTAAGTCTAGGGCCTGAACTTTTTTGTTCCAGGCTGACAGTATGGCCCCTTGCAAATTCCTTGAATGGAATTGACCGTAGGGTACTGCTTCGAATGATGCCACCATTTTTCCCAGCAGCCTCATATACAGGCGTATGGACGGCTGTCTTTTTTGTACCCACTAAGTGGATCAAATCTTTCAAAGACAACACCTTTCCTCGAGGCAAGAATATTTTTCTCTGGCCTGAATCCAACCTTAGCCCCAAGTATTCCAGACTTTTGACTGGTTTTTAGGGCTGACTTGTCTCGGTTGATAATCCAACCGTGAGATTCCAGATACTTGATCGTCTTGTGAACGACCACGTCTAGTTTTTTCACTGAGTGGTCTATCAGCAACAAGTCATCCAGATATGCCATTATCATTACACCTTGTGTTCTTAGATTGGCCAATAAAGGGCCAGAATTTTTGTGAACACTCTTGGTGCTGTGGCCAAACCGAAGGGTAAGGCTCTGAACTGAAAATGGCGCCCTTCTACTGCAAAGCGTAGAAATTTTTGGTGGACTGGAAAGATGGGAATGTGCAAATAAGCATTTTTGATGTCGATCGTGGCTAACCAATCCTCCCCTTGTAGGGCAGTGGCCACCGATCGGATCGACTCCATCGGAAAGTCCTGATATACAGGAATTTGTATAGCCCTTTTCAGAATTAATATGGGCCTCCCGTCCGCGTTTGCTTCGGGACTGTAAAGAGGTTTGAGTAAAACCCGAACCCTCATTCTTCCAGGGGAACCTCCATAATTACTCCTTGGAGTAATAGTTGTTCTAGTGCCAACAGGAGGGACTCTCTCTTCCGGGGATCCCTTGGCACGTTTGACCTCAAAATGGGAAGGAGGGGAGTCTTTTAACTCCAAACTGTATCCCAAACCTACTGCGGAGAGCACCTATCTGTCTTGATCGTGTCCCGCCAGGTCTCTTTGCGAACAACTGGAGTCCTCCCCCCACCCGACTGAGTGGGGGCTTCAATGAATTTAACTTTGGGGGAGGTTTTGTACCTCCCCTGACCCAGGGTTTCTTATTACCCTGCTACTGTCCCTGTTTTTTACCCCCGGGATTTAACCGAGGAGGCCGTCGGAACTGTTACACAGCCGATGCCCCAGGGACTGGAGAAGCAGGCCTCTTAAAGAGGGACCTCTAACTCTGCTTTTAACCGGCAAGAGCGTATTTTTACCGCTGGAAATTTTCTGGATATATTTGTCCAGGTTTTCCCTGAATAAGCGTTCACCATGAAATGGGACGCTAACCAGCCATTCTTTACAGGGAGCTTCAGCAGACCAGTTTCTGAGCCATAGGAGCCTACGCATATGTACTATAGACAGCGTAAGGCGGGAGGCCTGATGGACTGAATCCTCTATGGCGTCAACCGCAAAGCCTAAGGCTCTAGGTAGATCAGCTAGGGCAAAGCCTGCTGATCTGTCAAGTCCCTCAAGACCTGTTTCAACTGATCCTTCACTGCTTAGCAGACCCCAATAGCTGCTACTGCTGGTTGTATCACCAAGCAGATTTTCATAAGGACTCCAATCTTTTATCTATTGGGTTCTTGAACATTTGGACATTATCCACTGGACATGTCAGTGATTTATACATACAAGAGATGGCTGCGTCCACTGTAGGGACCTTCCATTTTTTTTTTTTTTTTTTTTGATGAACTTATCCTCCATGGGATAGACCACCGGAAATCTCTTGGGGGAATAAATATTTTCTCAGGACGTTCCCAATCCTGGTAAATGAGCCCTTTCAGTAAAGGGTGAAGTGGAAAAGAACAAACAGTCTGGGGGCTTCTAGCGACCCCAACGAGGATACAGTAGTGGTTGATGGTTCCGCAAGGTGCATTTTTAAATGCTGATCGGACCATGTTAGTCAGAGACTGAACCCATAATCTTTCAGCTTGAGATGCTGAGAAAAGGTTCCCCCACTGTTGATTCCTCTATAACAGAATCAACCTTATCCTGATCCCCTTCAGGCAGGTCGATCCCTGTATGGGACTGTTGCTCTGCTAACAGGCACTCTGAAGGAGGAGACGGAGATCGGGCGTGCTTTCCCTGACAGGGAGGCAGCGATAAATGTTGACAATCTCTCTCTAATCCTCCCAGAGCTGAGGAAAAAACCTCATCTGTTACATACACAGGAGCAGGTGACTGAGGACAGCCACAGTACCAAGTACCCCTGCGGGGTCTCTACGGTCACTTACCTCTGAACTTCAGGGGAGACTGGTGCAGCAGGAGTATGCCCAAGATCCTCAGAGCCCGATGAGACCCCCTTCGCTTCCTGGAAGATTCAGTTCCGGAGCTACTGGACGGCATATTCCTAAGCCTAAAGCTGAGGTATTCCAGCCGTAATACACCACTTTTACTGAGAATAGTCTAGCACAATTGCTGCTATATAACAGTTGGTGTCTACTAATGTGCCTTTCTAGGGGATGCCTGTATCAACCGCTTGCTGTATGCCTTTAAATGTTGCCAGCTCTGTCTCTGTACTTCATAGCCAGCTTACTGCAATAATGTGGCTTTTTAAAAACCTGCTGGGACGCCCGCACATGCGCAGAAGCGCTGCGGCGCGCACAGAGCGTCATCCCCCAGGCCCCGCCCCTTTTTCCGGCCACCTCTATATAGAGAGGCGCGTGCACGCGCACGCGCGCGGCCACGTGCGCCTAGGCGCTAATTTTCAAACATGGAAACCAGGGACAGGAGCCAGGGCCCCCTTTGCCGCAGGCCGGGGGATAGACGAACACTGCAACAGGGCAGAGGAAACAGTTTCCTGTAGGAGAACTCACCAGCTGCCTGGACTTTGTTCTCTGAGAAGAAACTAGTCCATATGACAAGAAAAACATTCCACAGCGGCCTCTAGTGGACAAACACAGGTACCGCAGTTTAATACACTAAACATATATAAAAAAACATTCCTTTTTTTTTTTTTTTTTTTCTTGACCACCATTAAAAATTATTACATTTTTTTAGTAGTTACAGGCATGCACAGATATTAGCGGGAATACCGTTAGGTAACAGACAGAAAGACAAATTAGGCTTGGGGGTCCCCCAATAGAACCAAGTTCCTGGGGGCCCCCACTTACCTGTTCCCCGCCGCAGGACTTTGTTTGGTCCACAAAAGCCCAAACTTCACCTATCACGGCAGGCATTGTAATCAAACCTTCAGGGACCGGGTTCCCAAGGATTCCACTCCCCTGGACCTGTATAGCACCCTGCACAGAAAACATCTTGGTCGTGGGTATGACCAGAGCTCTGGATCCCAGGGTCCAGCTCTCCTAAGAGAAGCATTACAGGCAGAACCTTGCTCTTCTCTGCAAGGCCCGGGTACCGACCGTTTAGCTATGAAGCTTTTTTGGTCGGATCCGGAATAGCTTACTGAGGCCCAAAAGAACCTGTACGCAAGCTCAGTGAAAAACACATGTTTCTTCTTGGCCAACACCTTAGACACTGGCAAAAAACTGAGGTGCTCCCGGATGGGAGGGGCTTATATAGGGGAGGGTACTTCCGGTTTTGGAAGTTGCCAGTGCCAGCACCTGACGGTAACTATATAACCCATTAGTAATGACTATGTCGCTCTGTGTCCCGTGATGTACGAAAAAGAAAGTACTCAAGGCAAGCTTCCTATCTACAGCCCACTGTAGGAAGTCCAGAATCCTACCTATTACGTACTTACGTGGATGCCATTTCTTGGCCTCACACCAGGCGATGTACGCCTTCCAGATTCTATAGTAGATCTGCCTGGATACCGGCTTCCTGGCATTGATCATGGTAGCTACCACAGGATTAGAGAGACCTCTCTTTTTTAGAATGTGGGCTTCAATAGCCAGGCCGTCAAACCTAGGGCTGGTAAGGAAGGGTGGTATATAGGTCCTTGCGAAAGCAGGTCCGGACGATGTGGGAGAGTCCAAGGACTCCCCACTGACATTTTTACAATCTCCGCGTACCATGCTCTTTGGGGCCACGCTGGAGCCACCAGAATCACTGGTTTCTTTTCTACCCTGATTCTGCGGAGTAATCGAGGTAACAATTGTGGCGGTGGAAATGCATATATCAGCTTGAACTGATCCCAAGGGAACACTAGGGCATCCGAGCCGCAAGCTAGGGGATCCCTTGTCCGAGAGACAAACCTGTCCACCTTTGCGTTGAATCTGGATGCTAGAAGATCTACATCCGGTGTTCCCCACCGCTGACATATTGTCCGGAAAACCTCGGGGTGAAGGGACCATTCCCCTGGGCATAATTGCTGGCGACTTAGAAAGTCCGCCTTCCAATTCTCCACTCCTGGAATGAATACCGCGGATATGGCTGGGACATATCTTTCTGCCCATTTCAGGATGTAATTTACTTCCCTCTGGGCTGCACGACTCCTGGTGCCACCCTGATGATTGATATATGCCACTGCTGTGGCATTGTCTGATTGAATTCTGACAGGGGACCCTTGGAGTTTGGATGTCCATGCTACTAGGGCATACCGGGCTGCTCGTATCTCTAAGAGATTGATGGGCAGGGCCTTTT
This sequence comes from Rana muscosa, assembly GCA_029206835.1. NCBI lineage: Eukaryota > Metazoa > Chordata > Amphibia > Anura > Ranidae > Rana > Rana muscosa. The sequence continues at coordinate 535,700,018 of CM055117.1, read as the reverse complement.
CTGCATCCGACCATCTCCCCTGGAGAGACCATTGCTCCAGTACTGCTCCCCAGCCTATAAGGCTGGCATCTGTAGTGACCACCTTCCAAGAAATCGGACTGAAGGATTTCCCTTTTTCCAGATTCTGGAGAACCAACCACCAACGGAGGCTCTTGCGAACGGAAGGGGACAAGGACATTGTAAGTCTAGGGCCTGAACTTTCTTGTTCCAGGCTGACAGTATGGCCCTTTGCAAATTCCTTGAATGGAATTGACCGTAGGGTACTGCTTCGAATGATGCCACCACTTTTCCCAGCAGCCTCATGCACAGGCGTATGGATGGCTGTCTTTTTGTACCCACTAGGTGGATCAAATCTCTCAAAGACAACACCTTTTCTCGAGGCAAGAATATTTTTCTCTGGCCTGAATCCAGCCTTAGCCCCAAGTATTCCAGACTTTTGCAAGGTATGCAACTCCTTTGAGTAGCATGGGGAAAGAGGCAAGAATTGTCTCCTTTGCCGTACCTGCTTCAATGTGAGCTTTGATCTGTGTAAACCAATATTCCATGTTGCGGGCCACCACTGTGGCCGCCATGGCAGGTTTGAGATTTCCTTGGGATGAATCCCATGACTTTTTTAGAAGGGAGTCCATTCTTCTATCCATGGGGTCAGAAAGGACTCCCATGTCCTCAAAGGCCAGGTCCGTGTGCCTTGAGACCTGGGAAAAGGCAGCGTCTAATCTAGGAGATTTATTCCAGACTAGACACTCGTCTTCAAAGGGAAATCTTCTCTTCAATGTCTTTGAGAAGAAAGGGTTCCTTTCTGGATCCTGCCATTCTCTTTTAATGGCATCAACCAGGACCTCGTGGACCGGGAACACTCTTTCTGTTCCCCTAAGCCCCTGTACATCTGGTCGTGTAGGGATAGTGTCTTCCTTTCTTCCTGAATACCTAAAGTGGTATGGATAGCTCCTAAGAGCTCCTCCACCTCTTCAAGAGAAAGTTTATACCGTGAGGAGCTTGTGGACTCCCCGTCCAACTCTGGTTCCGATTCACTTTGAGAATCTGAAGCTGCATTGTCTGCGTCATCTTCAATTTGCTCTCTGGAATCTTGCGGTTGCTCACCACTACTAGGGAGCATTACTGAAAGGGTGGGGGCAACACTCTGCTGCGCTGGTGGAGGATTACTCTGGGGCTGAGGCAACTGGAAAGAGGAAAAAAGTGCCTGAAAGGACTGGAAGGTGCTGGAAAGCTCCTTTGCTGATGCTGCCAGGTCCGCCCCCTGCTCCCTAACTAGTCCATCAATGCACTCCCTACAGAGTGACTTGGCCCAGGAATCCCCCATGGTGGTTCTACATAAAGGACACTTCTTCCTAGACCCATGGGGTGATTTACTCGTGGCTTTCTGAAAAAGAGAGAGAGAGAGAGAGAGAGAAGCGTTTAGGTAAAAATCCACCAGCCTAAACAGAAGGATCACCAGGAGTGCACCCCCCAGGACCACCACCACCAGGGTCCCAGACACACCCCTTTACCCCCCCGACCACCATGGAGGGATAAAACACCCTTGGAGCTAGGGCTGGGAAAAAAATCGATTTTAATCTTGAATCGAGTTTTGAGCTCAAATCGATTCAGATTTGAAGAAAATCGATTTTTTTTCCTTCAAAGTTTCCGTAGCAGGACTGCAGGGGGCGTATCCGGAATGGCACTGGGCGGCGTTACCCCAATTACATCTACTCACCGCAGCCGCCGTCTGCCTACCTGATCAGCGCGTCATGCAGACAGACGGCGGCCATTGCAGTGTTCAAAAGCCGCGCCTCCCGAGTCCTCGTTGTCTGTGATAGGCGGAACACTCAAATTTCACAGCAGGCAGTGTTCAGCCTATCACGGACATCCTCTCATCCTCGTCTGTGTTATGAGGATGACCATGATAGGCGGAACACTGAATGCTGGGAAATTGAGTGTTCCGCCTATCACAGACGAGGAGGAGGCGCGGCTTTTGAATACTGGAATGGCAACCGGTGTAGCAGTAAAATCCGTATCCCATGAAAATCTGCATCAGGTATGGGCACAGTGAGGCACGGACCCAGTGAGGCACGGACCCAGTGAGGCACGGACCCAGTGAGGCACGGACACAGTGAGGCACGGACACAGTGAGGCACGGACACAGTGAGGCACGGACACAGTGAGGCACGGACACAGTGAGGCACGGACACAGTGAGGCACGGACACAGTTCAATTCAACTAAGAGTAACCTCAAGATTTTTTGTTGTTTTATTAGCTAAATCCAAATACAGTATTAATAATTTGGATGTTTAACAATCTTTGTTGCACACTGACTTTGCAGTTAGAGAAAGGGTTTGCCTTTGCAATTTTGTTTGTTGATGCACTTTAATTAATATAATAAAAAAAAAAAAATTGAATCGAATATCAAGTTTTTTATAAAAAAAATTGCAGATTTTTTTTGGGGGGAAAATCGCCCAACCCTACGTGGAGCTAACGGGGACCAGTAAGGGAACACCACCCCAGGGTTCCTCTTACCTTTGAGTGGCTGGTGCTGCTGTCTCCCGGAGTTGTTCGTGGAGCCTCTGCTTCCGACATCTCCGCGAGGAACGTGGTCACAACTGGCCCTGAATAGCTGTCTCCACAGCTCTGACAAGAGGCCGCACCAGCCAGCGCCTGGTCCGCTTTCATATTCCGCGTCCGGAACCGGAAGGCGCGGATCCTGTGGAAGGTGCACGTCGTCCGTCACCCGGAACAGCCTTCAGGCTCCATGCTGACTGCCGTGAGGCAGGGGGGAACCTAGTGTGACTTCCACAGCGCCACCCTAGGCGAGATGAAGAGCGGACCTCCCCGGCTTCTTCCTTCACTAAGGGAAGCCGGGGGCGCGCGAAATTTGAAAACCGGCGTTGCTGGCGCTCCAGCTGACCGGATCAAAAAGAAGGTAAGAGAGAGAGTGGGACAGCCAAAGAGAACAGCTGCTCAGCTTGGTTCCTTAGCGGTGTCTCCCCACCGGAGGAAACACCATAACTGAGGGTCTGGCGGGAGAATGAGGCTTAAATCTCCGATTGAAGGCGGTGTTTCCTGAGGAGGGGAGGAGCCGGGATCTCTCTGGAGGTGGCTGTCCTGAAAGATGAAGAGGGAAAAACACACACAGTAATAGGATATTAGTATTTAGCCTTGTAAATCACACAAGAGTATTAAATAAAAATCAGATTAAAAACTATCACATATGCAATGTTAGCCAACTTTAGCAAAATTACAAATCTCAGAGTTCTGCCATCGTCTTCACACTATTCCTCATAAATTAGCTTCACATATTATGGATGCAAAAACCCTCTTCTTGGGTGCCCCGCCAGCACTTCAGGGCCCTCCCTCCTGTTGAATGCCCCCACAGCAAGCAACTTGCTCCGCTAGAGCTGCACAATTCATGATAAAATGGAGAATTACATTTTTTTTTGCTTAGAATAAAGATCACAATTCTCTCACGATTCTGTGGGTAACATCTTTCACAGTATACAAAAATATGACTACTTTCGCTCCATAAGATGCACTTCCCCCCCAAAAATGGGGCGAAATGCCTGGGCGTCTTATTGGGGGAATACAGACCAGGTCCCCCCCCCCCCCGTCACGTACCAATACAGGGCGGCCATCTCCTGTGAGCTATGGGCGATCTGTCACTCACAGAAGACAGAGCAGCCCCAGCGGCCGAATGGAGTACAGCCAATTTAGGGTTGCTCTGTCTTCTGAGTGACAGGCGAATGTGATGATGTCCTTGCCAGGCACAGGTTAATATTTTAGTACACCATTTGTATCAGAATTTTTTCTTCTCGTTTTCCTCCTCCAAAACCTAGGTGTGTCTTATGGATCGAAAAATACAGTAGGCTTTCCCTCAGTAAGCAGATGGTACAAACATTTAATGCAATGGGACACAGGACAGGATTTACTCCAGAAACCCTGAAAGCACATATCACCGTTATTCCGAAGGAGGATAAGAACCCATCAATATGTGGCAGCTATCGTCCCATTTCATTATTGAATGTAGATCTTAAGTTATTTACAAAAATATTAGCCACACATATACAACCACATTTGACTGCATTAGTACACCCAGACCAGGTAGGCTTCATCCCAACGCGGGAGGCCCGTGATAATACCATTAAAAATTTGAATCTAGTTCACTTAGCTGGTCATTCTAAAACATCCACTGTGTTCCTGGGAACGGATGCCGAAAAGACATTCGACCGGGTTAATTGGTCTTTTATGTTCTCAGTCCTACGGTATGTGGGTGTAGGGGAGAGGATGTATAGTGGATCTCAAGCATATACACAAGGCCGGAGGCACAAATAAAGGCAAATGGCGTTCTCTCTGAACCTTTATCTCTAACGGCACCCGCCAAGGGTGCCCTTTATCACCACTCCTTTTTGCTATCACCATAAAGCCATTTCTTTGTAAGGTTAGGAATATGAAAAAGGGGAATGGGGAAAAAGCACTCACATTGCCACATCCAAAATTTAAGGGGATATATTAAATACTCAAGAGTGAAAAATAGGACTTTGTAGGCAACACACAGGACATGGAGTACAAAATAATTTTATTAGCACAAAAAAAATGTTAAACAAGGGTTAAAAGACCATACAGTATATATAGTGACAATGGAGAGTCCCTTGAACGTCGACGCGTTTCGCCGTGAGGCTTCGTCAGGACGGACAAAATAGGGGGGACGATTACATATACACTTGGGATAAGATCTCACTATCTGAAATGAGATACATACAAATTAAGATATATACAATTTAAAAAACATAAAAATGGTATAGAAACATCTTTGGTGCTATACGGCCACCCATCCCCCCCTCTCTCTCCCCCCCCCCTTTCCCTGCGCATCAACAATTCCATACAGATCCAAACGCCATTCAACCCCAGAAAACAAATGCAGAGATACCTTGGAAGGCAGTCCAGATAGCAAAAAGTTGTTCAACAGGCTACCAATCCATATATGTAGTCTGGAAATAGGTGTGTGTACATGATCTAGTAGAGATAAATGAGAACATATAAAATATATATGTCTCAAAGAGGGCTATATGGTGTTGTATATAAAAAATATAATGATAAGGATTGCAATTACACAAAGTTCATACCTGCTGGTCAAACGGCAAAAAATCGCAGGAAAATAGTCAGCGAGGAGATAGATGGACAAACTTGATACTTGTAGCTACAAATAGCTTGACAGATCTACAAAGACCAATAAATTGTAATCAGGTATATGTTACAGCCCAAAATATCTATCTATAGGATCAGGAATAGAGAATTACCAGCTGTATCCAATCAGGATTGCCAGAACGGGGGTAGAAGACGTTATGGTAGTAAAGTTCTCTATGGCCAACAAATCCAACCATAAGCATTCACAATAGAAGTGCAGATGAATCAGCCAGTGTAGTAGGGATTCTGCCACTATATAGAGTCTAAGACAAGAATTGTTTGGACACAGGCTTAATGTTAGAAGTGTTAAGCAGTTAGTGTCCACAGAAGACCGTCGTGATGTATAAAATGCTTCTTACCTGACTGGTAAACGTCACAGTGCTCGCCCCCGGGAGTCAGCCTCGTGCTGAACACAAGGAAAGACTCCCAATGTTGTCATATTTATAGTGCAAAGATCGCGCCAAAAAACGGGCATCTGCGTGCGGCGCGATGACGTCATTCATCTGCGTCATGCGCATTGACGTCATCGCGACCACGCACCGCAAGCGAGACCGGAAGTGGCGCGTACGCCATCTTGCAAATGGGAAAAAGGCAGTGAAAGACATCTGGGCGCCGCAAACAGAACAAACAAAGTGTCTGGCGCATCATCTTGTAAAAACAAAAGGCGGGAATGCACAGTAAAATTTGTGCTATATGAATAATATATGCAACGCACACAACGGAACTGAGTTCTAAGGAACATTTACCCATATTGAGATTTATAATATGTGTACTGTATCACTATATGTATATGTTAAACTGTATGATATCTTTGTGTGCTCCTCGGTTCCCATCCCTTCCTTTCTGAGCACCCTTTTGCCTTGATGGAAATTGCCATGCCCATTGCTTCAATCGACCGTGTTGCGCTATCTTTGGTAGCACAAATTTTACTGTGCATTCCCGCCTTTTCTTTTGTTTTTACAAGATGATGCGCCAGACACTTTGTTCTGTTTGCGGCGCCCAGATGTCTTTCCCTGCCTTTTTCCCATTTGCAAGATGGCGTACGCGCCACTTCCGGTCTCGCTTGCGGTGCGTGGTCGCGATGACGTCAAAGCGCATGACGCAGATGAATGACGTCATCGCGCCGCACGCAGATGCCCGTTTTTTGGCGCGATCTTGGCACTATAAATAGGACAACATTGGGAGTCTTTCCTTGTGTTCAGCACGAGGCTGACTCCCGGGGGCGAGCACTGTGACGTTTACCAGTCAGGTAAGAAGCATTTTATACATCACGACGGTCTTCTGTGGACACTAACTGCTTAACACTTCTAACATTAAGCCTGTGTCCAAACAATTCTTGTCTTAGACTCTATATAGTGGCAGAATCCCTACTACACTGGCTGATTCATCTGCACTTATATTGTGAATGCTTATGGTTGGATTTGTTGGCCATAGAGAACTTTACTACCATAACGTCTTCTACCCCCGTTCTGGCAATCCTGATTGGATACAGCTGGTAATTCTCTATTCCTGATCCTATAGATAGATATTTTGGGCTGTAACATATACCTGATTACAATTTATTGGTCTTTGTAGATCTGTCAAGCTATTTGTAGCTACAAGTATCAAGTTTGTCCATCTATCTCCTCGCTGACTATTTTCCTGCGATTTTTTGCCGTTTGACCAGCAGGTATGAACTTTGTGTAATTGCAATCCTTATTATATTTTTTCTATACAACACCATATAGCCCTCTTTGAGACATACCGTATTTATCGGCGTATAACACGCACTTTTTTTCCCCTGAAAATCAGGGGAAAATCGTGGGTGCGTGTTATACGCCGATACTGTCATCCCTGAGCTGTCTCCGCTGACTGTGAGCGGAGCGAGATACACATAGCCGAATGTACTCGGCTATACTCGGCTTTTCTCGGCTCCGCTCACAGTCACGCCCAGTCCCGCCATTGGACCTGTGTTATGTCCATCATAGGGCGGGACTCGGCGTGACTGTGAGCGGAGCCGAGAAAAGCCGAGTATAGCCGAGTACACTCGGCTATGTGTATCTCGGCGGCGGCTCCGCCCAGTCCCTGCGTCCCCTGCGTTCGCACAGTCTCGGCACCAATTTTAAAATGATGCACGGCGACTCTGGGGGCAAGGCTGAACGGCGACTCTGGGGGCAAGGCTGAACGGCGACTCTGGGGGCAAGGCTGAACGGCGACTCTGGGGGCAAGGCTGAACGGCGACTCTGGGGGCAAGGCTGAACGGCGACTCTGGGGGCAAGGCTGAACGGCGACTCTGGGGGCAAGGCTGAACGGCGACTCTGGGGGCAAGGCTGAACGGCGACTCTGGGCGCAAGGCTGAACGGCGACTCTGGGCGCAAGGCTGAACGGCGACTCTGGGGGCAAGGCTGAACGGCGACTCTGGGGGCAAGGCTGAACGGCGACTCTGGGGGCAAGGCTGAACGGCGACTCTGGGGGCAAGGCTGAACGGCGACTCTGGGGGCAAGGCTGAACGGCGACTCTGGGGGCAAGGCTGAACGGCGACTCTGGGGGCAAGGCTGAACGGCGACTCTGGGGGCAAGGCTGAACGGCGACTCTGGGGGCAAGGCTGCAATGGACTCTGGGGGCAAGGCTGCAATGGACTCTGGGGGCAAGGCTGCAATGGACTCTGGGGGCAAGGCTGCAATGGACTCTGGGGGCAAGGCTGCAATGGACTCTGGGGGCAAGGCTGCAATGGACTCTGGGGGCAAGGCTGCAATGGACTCTGGGGGCAAGGCTGCAATGGACTCTGGGGCAAGGCTGCAATGGACTCTGGGGCAAGGCTGCAATGGACTCTGGGGCAAGGCTGCAATGGACTCTGGGGCAAGGCTGCAATGGACTCTGGGGCAAGGCTGCAATGGACTCTGGGGCAAGGCTGCAATGGACTCTGGGGCAAGGCTGCAATGGACTCTGGGGCAAGGCTGCAATGGACTCTGGGGCAAGGCTGCAATGGACTCTGGGGCAAGGCTGCACTGTGACAAGGCTGCAATGGACACTGACAAGGCTGCACTGTGACAAGGCTGCAATGGACACTGACAAGGCTGCACTGTGACAAGGCTGCAATGGACACTGACAAGGCTGCACTGTGACAAGGCTGCAATGGACACTGACAAGGCTGCACTGTGACAAGGCTGCAATGGACACTGACAAGGCTGCACTGTGACAAGGCTGCAATGGACACTGACAAGGCTGCAATGGACACTGACAAGGCTGCAATGGACACTGACAAGGCTGCAATGGACACTGACAAGGCTGCAATGGACACTGACAAGGCTGCAATGGACACTGACAAGGCTGCACTGTGACAAGGCTGCAATGGACACTGACAAGGCTGCATTTAAATGTAAGTTATTTTTCCTTAAACTTCCCTGCTAAAAGTTTTTTTCCCTAAAATTTCCTCCTAAACTTGGGGTGCGTGTTATACGCCGATAAATACGGTATATATTTTACATGTTCTCATTTATCTCTACTAGATCATGTACACACACCTATTTCCAGACTACATATATGGATTGGTAGCCTGTTGAACAACTTTTTGCTATCTGGACTGCCTTCCAAGGTATCTTTGCATTTGTTTTCTGGGGTTGAATGGCGTTTGGATCTGTATGGAATTGTTGATGCGCAGGGAAGGGGGGGGGAGAGGGGGGGATGGGTGGCCGTATAGCACCAAAGAGGTTTCTATACCATTTTTATGTTTTTTAAATTGTATATATCTTATATTAATTTGTATGTATCTCATTTCAGATAGTGAGATCTTGTCCCAAGTGTATATGTAATCGTCCCCCCTATTTTTGTCTGTCCTGACGAAGGCTCACGGCGAAACGCGTCGACGTTCAAGAGACTCTTCATTGTCACTCTATATATACTGTATGGTCTTTTAACCCTTGTTTAACATTTTTTTGTGCTAATAAAATTATTTTGTACTCCATGTCCTGTGTGTTGCCTACAAAGTCCTATTTTTCACTCTTGAGTATTTAATATATCCCCTTTGTAAGGTTAGGCAAAACCTGGATATTAGGGGGTTAATAACCGGAGATTTACATCATAAAGTATGGTGCACTGAATTGGATTAATATGGTGCACTGTCCAATTTAAAAATGAATATGTCCAAGTCAGAGGCAATGGGTGTATCTATGACTACGACTCAAATTAACGCTTTAAAAATTTTACGTTTAGATGGACCTATACGGGCATCAAATACCTGGGCACGTTGATTCCACCAAAATTGGATCAAACCTTTAAGTTGAATTTTTTACCTCTACTGAATAGAGTGGAAGTCTTACATTCTAAATGGCATCAGGGCCTTTTTTCTTGGTTCAGTAGATGTAACATAGGAAAATTCAGGCAATATTGACATTTTTACTATCTTTTCCAAACTCTACCCATCCATATACCCCCTGAATTCTTTAAACAGACTAATGACATGATGATATTCATTTGGGCCCATAAAAGACCCAGAATTCAATGCCATTTAGTGATAATGACTAAACAATATGGGGGGGGTAGCGGTACCAGCTATGCAGAAATAGCATCAGGCGGCTCATATGGCGCGACTAGTAGACTGGTGTAGGAATGCAAGCTCTAAAATATGGCCAAAGATTGAGCAATCACAGTGTGAGGTCCCATTGTGTTGTGCGGTTTGGTGCTTTGGAGACCTGAGTTCAGCCCTCAAATAGCACCCAAACTTGGGCCCTACCCTGGGTATTTGCTCTTGAATATGCTCCACCACTTTATCATCTGTCAACTCCCCCCTGTACCCCACATTGTAGGGAATCCTCATTTCCCTCCGGGACTACAAGAGGGAGCCTTCAGGAAACTTTCAGACTCCGTGTTTTCAGGCCTTGCATTTTATACAAATAGCAACCGGGACATGGCCCTCATTACCTGAACTAACCTCATCCAACGACCGTTTCTGTCTTGATTTCTGGAGTGCAGCTCAGTTGCGACATTTCCTTAAGGCCCCTTTCACACTGAGGAGTTTTTCAGCCGTTTTGCGCTAAAAATAGCGCATAAATAACGCCTGAAAATCTCCTGCCCCAGTATGCTCAATGTGAAAGCCTGAGGGCTTTCACACTGAGGCGATGCGCTGGCGGGAGAAGAAAAAATCTCCTGCAAGCCACATCTTTGGAGCGGTGAAGGAGCGGTGTGTATACCGCTCCTTCCCATTGAAATGAATGGGACACCGCGGTAATACCGCCCGCAAACCGCGGCTGTAGCCGCGGTTTGCGGGTGGTATTAACCCTTTTTCGGCCACTAGCGGGGGTTAAAACCGGACCGCTAGCGGCCGAATACCTCCGCTAAAAATAGCGGCGCTATACCGCCACCGCACCCACCACCCCAGTGTGAAACCAGCCTAACACTCTCCCACCTCCAGATAGATTTCAACGAACATTGACACCCTTAGAACAACTATGTGAGGGGACGGGGCCTTGCTCTCACTTAATCTCGCAAATGTATGCACTACTGGTTGCCCCCCAAGAGGATTATGTCCCTCCATATATAAGGAAGTGGGAAATTACATTAGACAGGACGTTCACCCAGGCACAACATAGGCAGATATTGAAGATTTCAATGCAAGATTTACTATCTACAAGAGTCCAAGAAACGAAGTCATTAAACCAGCAAGTTTGCAAGGAGGAAAAAAAATAGACAGGTTTAACAACCACATTGATACCGTTCAAGACAGGGCCATGAAGTTTGTGTTAAAAAATGCATACACAGAGAAATAAATATATATTCATCAGTATCAGCCTGCCTTATACTCAACTCATTAAGGTGAAGGTATCCGCCATTTGTTACATAAATTTATTCAGCAGTTCATCTGAAAAGAGGTGTACTTGACTAGGTACAATCAAAATTTTCTACTCCTTGTCATCAGAAATAATGGCCTTGATTTAATAGATTTGTTCTTATTTAGAACTAGCATTGTTCATACAAGTTAAGAAAGCAGATGAGAACATGATACTGCTAGAGGCAGCAGGCCAATTCAAAAGAAAAGATGGGAGCCATGCCAAAAATGCAGCAAGTCATTTCGATCTTCTGTGCATTAAGTATATTACTAAACCATAAAAGGTAAAACCCAACTACTACTATTACTCAAATACATTTATAAGACCACTCTTAGAAAAAAAAAAAATTACATTTCAACAAAGCAGTAGTATGGGTGGCTACAAAACTTTGTAGCCCTGGGTAAGTTAGGCTCTGTTCACACCCGAGTATTGTTTTCAGGCAAAAAGTTGTACTATTCCGCAGCAATTTTTGCACAGGCCAAAAGATCACTAATGTAAGAAGAATGAAAAACGCCCATAATCTCCCAAAAAATAAGCTCCTGTACTTTGCTTTAGGTGGCAGAACGCTCATATGTGAACAGGGACCATTGAAATGAATGGGATTCGTCTTGTTGGGCGTTTTTAGAGCTGAGGCTTAAAGCAAAAAAAAACACTGAAAAACGCTTGTGTGTGAACGGAGCCTTAAAGTCCAACTATGCTTTCACATAGATCTGCAGGTTTTAAAGTTTAAGGTACTGACAAAATATCCTTCCGGGAATGCACCTGTCGTGTTCTAAATGGGCATCTGATAGAAATAGCATTACAATTTTTTGTAGCTGTAGGATGCCTTGATAAATGAACTTGTGATTTGCCCATTCAGACAAAGCAACAGGGTCAATTGAATCTACTCTCTCAGAGCAGCACATATTCTGCTTTCCTTGCCACCTTGCAGTTCTGATGGGCTGCTAAACCAGAAAACGTGCCTAGTGTACACCAATGTTCTTCAGGCTGTAGCTTACACAGGGCTATGAACTCTACTGATAGGACACTGTTGTGACCACCGATTAGCCCACAGTGCCGCCACAAGAAGAGTCACATTTTTATTTCCTTAAAGTGGTTGTAAACCTCCCTTTGTAAGTTGTACCTATAGGTAAGCCTAGAATTAATACACCCCCCCCCCCCCCTCCATACACATGGTCAGACTTTTTGACAACAAACTTCTAAATTTCCAGGTTTTAAAAAAAAAATCCGACCGTGTGTACGCTCTATCGGACAAACTTTTTCGGTTTTCATCGGACAAATGTTCGCTCTGCAAACGAACACACTTTTCGGCAACAAAAGTCCTGCGGTTCAAAGTCCTGCCGTGTGTACAGAAAGCCATCAGACTTTAGTCCAAAGTACAAACACGCATGCCCAGAACCAATGTTAAAATCAACCAACAATAGCAGAAGTTGACCAAAGGGTGGCGGTAAAGAGCAGAAAAAACATGTGATTTTGGGAAAGTTTGCTGAAAAAGTCCTGTCGTGTGTATGCTATACAAGTTCACGGCCAACGCCCTTCAAACAAAAATCCACGGAAAAGTTTGTTGGAAGTCCGATCGTGTGTATGGGGCTTAAGGTTTACCTATAGTAGGGTGACCAGACATCCCCGGTTTCAGGGGACAGTCCCCAGATTGAGGACACTGTCCCCTGACTGGATTTGAACAGGGGCTGGGGCAATTTCAAAGACAGTCAGTGCAGAAAAAAAATAAAATCTGAATTAATCCCCCCCCCCCCATTCGACCGCACCTACTTGCTTAGAAGGGGTGTTTTTTCCATTATCTGTACCCCTTTCTGATGATCATGTGCTGGTCAGAGCAGAGGGACAATTTCTTCAGTTTCGGGTGCATGCCCATTCAGCTTCGCTCGCATGTTCTTCTGTCTTGGCTCAAGTCCCGGCCAGCTGCCTGCCTATCTCCTTGGTTTCCCTGGTGGAGTGATCTTCCTCCACTCCCCACCCAGTAGTAGCCAGGGCCCGGAGAGTGAGACTTGAGAGGCTGTGAGGCGGGCGGCGATGGGCAGAGAGAGGCAGCTGAGCTCAGCTGACGGTGTACAGCAGCAGGAACAGAGGGGGAGAGGATCCGATCATGGGGCTGCCAGTGCCTTCGATACAGGTGTGCTTTGGGGGTGTCTGATTGTGAATAGACTACATTGCACTGTGTCTGTCTCTGGTATAATGGATGGTATCACAACTCACAGGCAGCAGGCACTTTATCATGGCTCTGGCTGGCTGTCAGTGTGTCACATACCATGGCTGCTGGGTGCTGATTTTGTTAACTTATTGGTCATAAGTTAACAAAATCAGCAGCCATGTTATGTGACACACAGACAGAGCCAGCCAGAGCCATGATAGAGTGCCTGCGAGGATCACCTGATAGCAGATTTACTGCTACAGGGCGGTTGCGCTGCGCAGGATCACGTATATATGTGATCCTGCATTTCTGGGTATGGGAGCCAATCAGCAGCTCCGGTGGACTCGATGTCCACCGGTACCCGCTGATCGTTATGTACATAGGCAGAACGGTGATCTGCCTATGTAAACAAGGCAGATCGCCATTCTGTCAGTATGGAAGAAATTGATCCTGTGTTCCTGCAAAGCAGGTACAGGGACCTATGCCTTCCCTTAGTAAAAACACCTCCCCTACAGTAAGAAAACATTTGTTAGGCACACATTTAACCCTTTGATAGCCAAAGATGTTATCCCCTTCCCAGCCAGTCTCATTAGTACAGTGACATTGCATATTTTTAGCACTGATCACTGTATTGGTGTTACTTAATGTCCGATTTGTCTGCCGCAATATCGCAGTCCAGCTTTGAGTCGCTGATTGCTGACATTACTAGTAAAAAAAAAGTCCCTGGATTTCGTTTTAAAAATCTGGTCACCTTAACCTATGGGTACTGTAAAGATCTCCTAAACGTGCGCCGTTTAGGAGATATTTACTGTTTACTGCGCCGATGATATCATCAGCACGCTCTGAAGGAATGGCCGCCTGTGCCGCTCCTTCACTAGCGAGTGCCATGCCATGACTGGTGGCTCCCGTGCACATGCGTGGAAGTGACGTAAAGCGGCTCCGGCCAGTCACAGAGCCTAAGTCCACAGCCTCGGAGGGAAGACAAGTGAAGATGGGTACGGCCTGCAGTGGGGACAAAGCGGGCTTCATTTGCAGGCAAGTGTCACATAATGTGCCAGTATGCCATGCATACTAGCACATTATGCCTTTACTTTGCAGGGAATTAGAAAGGAAGAAAAACCCACCAGGGTTCACTTCCTCTAAGTATGAGGTATTTTCTTTAGTCCCAGCAGCTGAATTGGGGGGAGACTTTGCTCTGCATGGAAAAAAGAAAACACACTTGTTTGCTTTAAAGCACATTTAACATAGACAGACTGCTCTTCTGCACAATAAGACACTGCCGTAGCCTGCCTGAGACTACTCCGCTGCAACAGTTGGTGCACATGACAAGGCTGCACAGTTTCCTCTAGAGATAACAGCCGTTTATCTCTTCACACATGACTTGTCTATCTGATAAAAGATTAGGACCACTAATTCACAAGGTAACAAACTAGCAACGTGCATGCGGTGATTAAAGGAATTCTTTAGTCACGGCATACACTTTTCTTTATAAAATCATTACGAATAGCAAAACAAGCAATAGTTATAACAGTCCGATATAAGGTTACTAGAAAGATCTTCTTTTATGTTGTGAGTTCTGCCTGTCATCTTTCAGCTTCCTGGATTCCCTGCATGCTTTGCAGCTTCTCTTGCGCTGTTTACTTTCGGTTTCTAAGGACTATACATCCCATGGTACCTTGCAGCCCGCAAGCAGCAATTTCTAAATTAACTCCTCCTCCTGAAACGCCACTTCTCAGTACCTCTGAAATTCAGAAGGCAGGCTCTATAAAATGTGACACAGCTGTCCCTTCATGTTACAGAATTCAAGGAAGTAATTGTGTGGGGATCTTTACAAAGTTAACAAAATTTCAAGATCATTCAGATTAATAGGAGTAGGCTAGAAAAAAACTAAAATAAAATTAAACATTTTGACCATAAATATATTTTAAAGGCTTTTACATTGGTCCTAAACTATATTTTTCAGAGTATGAAATGGCTTAAAGTATTACTAAAAAGCAAGAGGGGAAATACTCTATTGGAGAATTACTAGTTATGGTGACCTTGGGGGTCCCAAGGAATTCCCTTTGCAGGGATTTCCGCTCACTTCCTGTTTGATAAGGGACAGGAAGTAAAAGTAAAATCTCCACAAAGGGACACAGATGGCAAAAAAATCTGACAGGGGGTTAATAACTAGTGGTGCGCCGAAATTTCGGTCACCAACCCATTGCGGGGGTGTCATCCTGGTGCACCCCCCTCTCGCAGAGCAGTGATCTCTCCTTGTGTCACGGAGCTGAATTGCACGGGCTGCAGTAACAATGTCCCGCCTCCTGTGACAGACAGCACACTGATCCAATGGCGGGACATTGAATCAGTGTGACGTGATCACAGGAAGCGGGACATTGTTACTGGGGCACCCGGGCAATTAAAATCCAGCTCCGTGACACACAGAGATTGCCTCTCTGATCCTGGCACAGGCCAAGCCGCATTGATCTTTTGCATCACGTCTGGAGTCTGACCGTCCCTGTATCATGCATGTCTTCTAGCGGTGCACCGAATGGAAATTTTGACAATACTGTTAGCAGTGTGATTAAGTGTAAGAGATTGCAGACATGATGCAAGAGATGATTAGAGACTGAGGACATGATACAAGAGATGGTTAGAGACTGCATTTTTCTTGACCTTTCTTGCACTAAAGGTGGCAATAACGGGCAAAAATAAATATTAATTTAAATTGATATTAATTAAAAAGTCGAATACAATTACCGTATATACTCGAGTATAAGCCGAGTTTTTCAGCACATTTTTTTGTGCTGAAAATGCCCCCTCGGCTTATACTCGAGTCACCTTTTTGCGCCTGATCTCCTGGACTTTGGGGACCCGGTACCGGCCAGCCGTAGGTCCCCTGGACCCCAAACTTGGCACACATATAGACCCACTCTTTTCTCTACGAGTGTGCAAAGTTGTTTGTCCGGGGGACCTACAGCCGGGGAGCACCGATTTTTCAAAGCCGGGCACCCCTTCCATATACTCCCATGTTAAACGGTCATTTCTCCGGTAACTTTGGGGACCCGGTACCGGCCGGCCGTAGAGCCTCTGGACCCAAACCTTGGCACACATGTAGCCGGGGAGCACCAATTTTTCAAAGCCGGGCACCCCTTCCATATGCTCCCATGTTAAATGTAAGTCTAGTGAGGCATGGGCACCGTGAGGCATGGGCACCGTGAGGCATCCAGATGGATACCCTAGGCTTATATTCGAGTCAATACGTTTTCCCAGTTTTTTGTGGTAAAATTAGGTGCCTCGGCTTATATTCGGGTAGGCTTCGAGTATATATAAAAATAATAATTTCTTTAAACACTGTCATTTTCGGCAAAGTGCATGCTGCATGTTCGGTAGGGCCGAAACAACTAATCGATTAATCGACAACTAATCGATTATGAAATTAATCGATAACAATTTTCATAATCGATTAATCGGGCAGTAACATAATGGGGTTAAAAAATAAATAAAAAATTAGCCCTTTATAGTACAAAAAGAGCAAATCGCTACTGTAAATATTACTTTCACTGTCCCACAGTAAAAAATTAACCCCTTTCAGTAGCGATTATTTGCTCTTTTTGTACTAATATTAGTTTTTTTAACCCCATGTTACTAAACATCTCAGGCCTGGGTCACTCCTCTGTTTTTTGGTGCTTTTTTCAGAAACACACAATTCATTTACATGGTTTCCTATGGGACACGTTCACATCCATGATTTTTTCAGCTGCTGCGTATTTGGAAAGGGCAAGGACTTTTTTTTTAAACGCAAAACGGTGCTATTTTGTTTTTTTGGTTTAAAATACTTCAATGGAGAAGCTGCAGAAAAGCATGTAATGTGTTTTTGAGGCAATTTGTGTTTTGTAATCTGCCCAACAGTAAATTGGGCAAAAAATAAATTAAAAAAATGCAAATCACAGCAAAATTACCTTTTTTTTTTTTTTACGTTTATTAACCGATTAGTCGATTAATCGAAACAATAAATCGTCCAACTAATCGATTATGAAAATAATCGTTAGTTGCAGCCCTAATGTTCGGTACCAAAATTTCCATTCGGTGCACCTCCCTTGCTCTATCCAAAATGAAAAAAAAAAGTTGTCTATAATTCTTCTTTAAGCTTTTATGTTTAGAATATGGTATGCTACATCGACTGTTCATCCCAGATGATCCTTTATCTTAAAACAGAACTCCAGGTTATTTCACAACTAATGTTCTGCAGTTGGGGAGAGAAATATATATAAAAAAATAAAAATAAACATCGCTGCAACACACCACCTACTCTTGGGTGCCATCACCTCCATATTATCCAAATTACAGTTTTTGACCCGCCGTCAATGCAAAAGCACAGCCTGAGCTTAGGCTACCATTTCCGTCCCCCCCCCCCCCCTAAAGGCATGGGAGGGGTTCAATAAATACAAAGAAAAAAAAAAAGTTAATCAAGCAAATATGTAGCAACAGAAAAAAAATAAGAATGAAGTGCTACTTACACTGTAATGTACAATACTATGCATATGTTTTAGGCAGGTGTGAAGATATTCTGTAAATAAGAATGAGAGATATATATATATATATATATATATATTTTACTTTTAAAAATTTACAAAAAGGTTAGCGTGTATATATAAAAAAAGTGCAGCGCTAACTTTGCGTACAAGTGTATAAAATGAACCATAAACACCTGTGTGTATAACATGTGAATAAACCATGTGATATATAAAAATCCAATAAGTAAAAGCGCAAAAAAGAAAAAAGGTGATGACTCTAAATCTTAAGGAGGAATATTTAGCTTATATATAGTCCATAGAAAAGAATAAGTGTCAAGCTTGCAACACAAAAATATAAACGTTCATGTGTAGAAAGGATGCAAAGGAACACCGCCACCAAGGATGAGTTGAGGAGGCTTACCAGAAATCTCAGACTAGCCACTTAACGACCGCCCACTGTAAATACCGGTATACGTCAGCAGAATGGTACCGACAGGCAGAATCACGTACATATACGTGATTGCCTTTGTATAGTTGGGGGGTCCGATCGGACCCCCCTTCTTTACAGTGGGTGGTCGTTTTACCTTCGGGAGCGATCCGGCATGAGGGGACGGCCGTTCGATTCCGGCCACCCCCTCTCGATCGCTCCCGGCGAATGAGAGAGCTTCCCCTGCCTGCCAGGAAGGAGGAAGTGATGTCATCTCTCCTGGGGCGCTCACATATACCGAGCGCCGTACAGGAGAAGATGCCAGGTTAGTACACAAAACAGCACACTGACACCAGGACACATAGGCACATAAATCGCCCCCCCAGCCCCCAGTCACAGTGTCACTGATTGCAGTGACCATTTATTTAGTGATCACTGCAATCAGTGACATTTGTGACTGTAAAAGTGTCACTACATTTAGTTTTAGGTCCAGTGTAGCCCCCTAACCCCCCCCCCCTAATAAAGGTTTAACCCCCTGATCACCCCCCAGATAACCCTTTCACCCCCTAGCACCGCCGTCACTAAGCAATGATTTTTCTGATCGATGTCTTAGCGTCGGTGATGCTGATCGGTAGCCAGTAATTTTTTTTAGGTTCGCCGCAGGTTTTTATAGCGTCGGGTACCCCCATATTTTACCTAATGAAGGTTTAACCCCCTTGATCGCCCCCCAGGTAACCTTTTCACCCCCTATCACCACTGTCACTAAGTTATAATTTTTCTGATCGATGTCTTAGCGTCGGCGATGCTGATCGGTAGCCAGTAATTTTTTTTAGGTTCACCGCAGGTTTTTATAGCGTCAGGTACCCCCATATATTACCTAATAAAGGTTTAACCCCCTTGATCACCCCCCAGGTAACCCTTTCACCCCCTATCACCACTGTCGCTAAGCAATCGTTTTTATGATCGTTGTCTTAGTGTCGGTGATGCCGATAGGTAGCCAGTAATTTTTTTTTAGGTTCGCCGTCAGGTTTTTATATAGCGTCAGGTACCCCCATATATTACCTAATAAAGGGTTTAACCCCCTAATTGCCCCTAGTTAACCCTTTCACCAGTAATCACCATATAAGTGTTACGGGTGACGCTGGTTAGTTTGCTTTTTTTAGTGTCAGGGCACCCGCCGTATATAACCCAATAAAGGTTTAACCCCCTGATCGCCCGGCGGGTGATATCAGTTAGGTTTTAGCGTCAGAGAGGGTCTGCGTCACACCCCAGGCAGCGTCAGGTTAGTGCCAGTAGCGCTAACACCCACACGTGAAGCATACACCCCCCTTAGTGGTATAGTATCTGATCAGTTCAATATCTGATCTGATCAGATCTATACTAGCGTCCCCAGCAGTTTAGGGTTCCCAAAAACGCACTGTTAGTGGGATCAGCCCAGATACCTGCTAGCACCTGCGTTTTGCCCCTCCGTCCAGCCCAGGCCACCGAAGTGCAGTATCGATCGATCACTGTCACTTGCAAAACACAACACACATAACTGCAGCGTTCGCAGAGACAGGCCTGATCCCTGCGACTCCAGTGCTGTAGGAGGTGATTTCGCAACCACAGTTAAAAAAAAAAAAGCATATATGCCGAAGCATTGGGGCAGAAGGAGCGATTTTGCTCCTAATGCCGCGTATATACGGTCGAAATTCCGACGGAGGCTTGCCCGTGGAAAAGTCTGACCATGTGTACGCGGCATAACTTTTGCGAGAAGATGCCCCCATGCTTCGGCATATATAAATGGTGCATGTATGCCCATCATTAGAAGTGGGTGGATGAAGGGCGGTATTCTAATGGTGGGCATACCCACCGATCAATCTTTTTTTTTCGTTCAATCAACAGGCTGCATGAAAAAAAAGATTACAATACATGTCCAACAAGGACCAGCAACGTACTGGTATGTTGCTGGACTTTGAATGTTTATACCAGAATGATGCCTGCGGGTTTAGGTATCATCTTGGTATCATTCTTTTCAGCCAGCGTCCGACTTTCATGTAAAAGCAATCCTAGTGGCTAATTAGCCTCTGGACTGCTTTTACAAGCAGTGGGAGGGAATGTCCCCCCCCCCCCGGATATAAAAAGCGCCATTGGGAAATTATTTTATCACACCGATCTTGGTGTGGTCAGATGCTTTGAGGGCAGAGGAAAGATCTAGGGTCCAATAGACCCCAGTTTTTTCAAAAAAGAGTACCTGTCATTACCTATTGCTATCATAGGGGATATTTACATTCCCTGAGATAACAATAAAAGTGATAAAAATAAATAAATATGGAAGCAACAGTTTAAAAATAAAATAAAAAAGCAAAATTAATAAAAAAAAAAAAAAAAAAAAGCACCCCTGTCCTGCCCTGCTCTTGCCCAATGGCAAACGCAAGCGTCGGTCTGGCGTCATATGTAAACAGCAATTGCACCATGCATGTGAGGTATCACCGCGAAGGTCAGATCAAGGGCAGTAATTTTAGCAGTAGACCTCCTCTGTAAATCTAACGGGGTAACCTGTAAATGCTTTTAAAAATGTATGTAGTTTGTCGCCAATGCGCGTTTGTGCGAAATTTTAAAGCATGTCGTGTTTGGTATCTATGTACTCGGCCTAAGATCATCTTTTTTATTTCATCAAACATTTGGGCAATATAGTGTGTTTTAGTGCATTAAAATTAAAAAAAGTGTATTTTTTCCCCAAAAAATGCGTTTGAAAAATCGCTGCGCAAATACTGTGTAGAAAAAAAAAATGCAACACCCACCATTTTATTCTGTAGGGCCTTTGCTTTAAAAATATATATAATGTTTGGGGGTTCAACATAATTTTCTTGCAAAACAAAATATGTTTTCATGTAAACAAAAAGTGTCAAAAAGGGCTTTGTCTTCAAGTGGTTAGAAGAGTGGATGTAAGCTTCCTAATGTTGTGTATAAAATGCCAGAACAGTTCAAACCCCCCCCCAAATGACCCCATTTTGGAAAGTAGACACCCCAAGCTATATACTGAGAGGCATGTCGAGTCCATGGAATATTTTATATGTTGACACAAGTTGCGGAAAAACTACAATTTTTTTTTTTTTTGCACAAAGTTGTCACTAAATGATATATTGCTCAAACATGCCATGGGCATATGTGGAATTACACCCCAAAATACATTCTGTTGCTTCTCCTGAGTACGGGGATACCACATGTGTGAGACTTTTTGGGAGCCTAGCCGTGTACGGGACCCCAAAAACCAATCACCCCCTTCAGGCTTTCTAAGGGTGTAAATTTTTGATTTCACTTCTCACTGCCTATCACAGTTTCGGAGGCCATGGAATGCACAGATGGCACAAAACCCCCCCAAATGACCCCATTTTGGAAAGTAGACACCCCAAGCTATTTGCTGAGAGGTATTGTGAGTATTTTGCAGATCTCGCTTTTTGTCACAAAGTTTTGAAAATTGAAAAAAAAAAGAAAAAAAAAAAAAAAATGTTCTTTCTTCATTTTCAAAAACAAATGAGAGCTGTAAAATACTCACCATGCCTCTCAGCAAACAGCTTGGGGTGTCTACTTTTTAAAATGGGGTCATTTGGGGGGGTTTTGTGCCATTTTGGCATTTTATGGCCTTCAAAACTGTGATAGGTAGTGAGGAGTGAAATCAAAAATTTGCGCCCTTGGAAATCCTGAAGGCGGTGCTTGGTTTCCGGGGTCCCGTACGTGGCTAGGCTCCTAAAAAGTCCCACACATGTGGTATCCCCGTACTCAGGAGAAGCAGCAGAATGTATTTTGGGGTGCAATTCCACATATAACCATGGCATGTGTGAGCAATATATCATTTAGTGACAACTTTTTGTAATTTTTTTTTTTTTTTAGTCATTATTCAATCACTTGGGACAAAAAAATAAAAAATTCAATGGGCTCAACAGGCCTCTCAGCAATTTCCTTGGGGTGTCTACTTTCTAAAATGGGGTCATTTGGGGGGGTTTTGTACTGCCCTGTAATTTTAGCACCTCAAGAAATGAGATAGGCAGTCATAAATTAAAAGCTGTGTAAATTCCAGAAAATGTACCCTAGTTTGTAAACGCTATAACTTTTGCGCAAACCGATAAATATACGCTTATTGACATTTTTTTTACTAAAGACATGTGGCTGAATACATTTTGGCCTAAATGTATGACTAAAATTGAGTTTATTCGATTTTTCTTATAACAAAAAGTAGAAAATATCATATTTTTTCAAAATTTTCGGCCTTTTTCCGTTTATATCGCAAAAAATAAAAATCGCAGAGGCAATCAAATACCATTAAAACAAAGCTCTATTTGTGGGAAGAAAAGGACGCAAATTTCGTTTGGGTACAACATTGCATGTCCGCACAATTTACAGTTAAAGCAGCGCAGTGCAAAATTCTGAATTCACCTCTGGTCCTTTAGCTACCAAATGGTCCGGGGCTTAAGTGGCTAGGAGGGGCATATACCACCCAAGTTGAGATAAGCTTATTGGTTAATAAACCCTATGTAAACAGCTGGTCCTGGATCCAGAAAGATTTTTCCACCTCAGTCAGAGGATATGTCATATAATCATAGATATGAACAGAGGTCCGGTATCCGTATAACATGCGTATTAAATGAAAAAATGCACATAGCGTGATACCGTATGGAAAGGGTTTTAATTAAAATAGAATAAAAAGTGAACACTCACATTTCAGATGGTCATAAAAAGCGTGTTAATACAGGTACTGGAGCGATATGTGTAGATGAGTCCACCCTTGTGGACTCATCTACACATATCGTGGGTGGACTCATTTACCAATAAGCTTATCTCGACTTGGCTGGTATATGCCCCTCCAAGTCTGAGATTTCTGGTAAGCCTCCTTTTAACTCATCCTTGCATTTCTTTTCTATGGACTATATATAAGCTAAATATTCCTCATTAAGATTTAGGCCCCATGCACACGAGACGCTGTTATTTGCTGTTGAACGCGCGTTCAGAGGCAGTTGGACGCTTTTTTCAACTGCTCCTGAACCCATTCAATGTTATCCTATGTGTCCATGCACACACTCTCGTTTTTTGGCGTTTACAAGCAGTTGCGTTTAACCTCGTTTTTCCAGAAGCAAAAAAATGGGTTCAGACGCAAAAGTTTTCACGTTTCAGACGCTAAACGCTGCTAAACGCGGCTAAACGCGGTACCGGCGTTTTGCCGCGTTTGCGTTTATAAGCGTTTTTAAAGGTGACCTATTTTTTAACATTAGAAATCTCAAAAATGATGGCAAATGATGAAAAACTATTAAAAAATATAAAAGAAAACTGTAATTGCTTGCATCGCATTGTGGACAATCCACAACTTGTGGCAGGTAAAGTGGCAAGTGGACAATCAACAACTTGTGTCAGGTGATGTGGCCAGGTGACGTGGCCAGGTGACGTGGCAAGTGGACAATCCACAGCTTGTGGCAGGTGACGTGGCCAGGTGACGTGGCAGGTAACGTGGCCAGGTGACGTGGCAAGTGGACAATCCACAACTTGTGGCAGGTGACGTGGCAGGTGACGTGGCCAGGTGACGTGGCCAGGTGACGTGGCCAGGTGACGTGGCAAGTGGACAATTCACAACTTGTGGCAGGTGAAGTGGCCAGGTGACGTGGCACGTGATGTGGCCAGGTGACATGGCAAGTGGACAATCCACAACTTGTGGCAGGTGACGTGGCACGTGATGTGGCAAGGTGACGTGGCAAGTGGACAATCCACAACTTGTGGCAGGTGACGTGGCCAGGTGACGTGGCCAGGTGACGTGGCCAGGTGATGTGGCCAGGTGACGTGGCAGGTGACGTGGCAGGTGGACAATCCACAACTTGTGGCAGATGATGTGGCAAGTGATACGCTAAATACAAGTACACTGCTGCTCTCTCAGCTGCTGCTAGTCACTCTGGTCTCACAAACTGGCTGAAATGGTTAAAATTTACTGTTTTTTGAGCTTAGGGAGGGTCTATGATGAAACGCTTATAAACGCAAACGCGGTTAAACGCCGCTAAACGCGGCCGCAAACGCGGCAAAACGCGCGTTTATAAACGCCGGTTTCAGCGTTTAAAAACGTGTGTTCAGCAGAGTTTGCACCTGCGTCTCGTGTGCATGGGGCCTTAGTCATCACCTTTTTCTCTTTTTGGACTTTTACTTATTGGATTTTTATATATCACATGGTTTATTCACATGTTATACACACAGGTGTTTATGTTTCATTTTATACACTTGTTTGCAAAGTTAGCGCTGCACTTTTTTTATATATACACTCTTTGCTTTTCATCTACAGCAGTGTTGGCTGCTGACTTTGTGTTTGTTCTCAGCGCAATATATCTTTCACAAAAAGGTTAGCGAACAGAAGGAAAATCCAAATCAATATTTGGTGCAACTTCCCTTTGGCGTCAAACCAGCATCAATTCTTGCACACACTTTGTACAAAGTCAGGGATATTGTAGGATTAGAGTCAGGTGTATGACTAACCAATAATGCCAAGCAGGTGCTAATGATCATCAATTTAATAAGTAGGTTGAAACACAGTCATTAACAGAAACAGCTCTGTAGGAGGCTTAAAGACGTTGTAAACCTCCATTTTCAAGTTGTACCTAATAAGTACGCGAATAATAAGGCTTACCTATAGGTACAGTAAATATTGCCTAAACATGCGTAGTTTAAAGCGGAGCTCCGCCTGAAAAAAAAAAAATATTAAAAGCCAGCAGCTGCTGACTTTTAATATTTGGACACTTACCTGTCCTGGAGTCCAGCGACGTCCGCAGCAGAGGACGAGCAATCGCTCGTCACTCTGCTGCCCCCTCCGCCATCCTCGCTGAGGGAACCAGGAAGTGAAGCCTTGCGGCTTCACTGCCCGGTTCCCTACGGCGCATGCGTGAGTCGCGCTGCGCCGTTCTGATTGGGGCTCCTGTGTTCTGGGAGCCGAGTGTCTCCCAGAACACTACGGGAAGTCTGCGGGAAGTGACGTCACTCCCGCAGATTCCCGGAGAGAGGACTCCCGGATGTGGGTGAAAATACCTGTCTTAGACAGGTATCTTCACCCCCCTCCCCCCTGAAAGGTGTCAATTGTGACATCGGAGGGGGGGGGGGGGAGGGTTCCGATGAGCGGAAGTTCCACTTTAGGTTGGAGCTCCGCTTTAAGAGATATTTATACTTTGTACTGTGCCGATGTTCTCATCGGCTCATGCGCTGTAAAAAACAGCCCTTCGTGACATTTTTTCACTAGCGAGTGCCGTGACTGGCGACTCAAGCCAGTCACAGAGCTGGAGTCTGTGGCCCCAGAAGGAAGTGGGTGAACATGGATGCGGCCTCATGCTGGGACAGCGCAGGCTTCGTTTGCAGGCAAACATCACATAACGTGCTAGTATGCATACTAGCACATTATGCTTTTACTTTGCAGGGAACAAAAAAGCAAAATACATCAGGGTTTACTTCCTCTTTAAAACTGGGCGAGAAACCGCCAAAGTCTGCTACAAAGGTGAGGTTGAGGAAGAGAGTGTCACAGGTCATACACCATGGCAGGACTGAGCGTGAAAAAAAACACAAGGTAGTTATACTATATTGACAAGGTCTCTCCCAGGCACAAATTCCAAAGTAGACTGGTGTTTCAAGATGTTCTGTTCAAGCGCTTTTGAAGAAACTCAAAGAAAAGGGCAACACTGAGGACTGTAGAAGCAGTGGTCAGCCAAGGAAACAAAGTGGATGTAAACCCAATTCATGAAATTTGAGCTCGGCACATATATCTGCAGTGTTTTGTTATCCCTTTTCAAAGGTCATGTATCTCTCTCCTGAACAGTTCCCTCTGTTTACAGCCAGATAACTCCTGACAAATTCTGACACATCAGATAAAAGCAGCCTGAAATTTTGGTCAGGGGAGGTTGCTAAAAGATTAGCAGGGAGCTGGCCCTGTTACAAAACACCTGAGAGTCTCTGCCTATGATGAGAGGGGGTGTGTGCCTTTCCTCCAATCAGCAATTTTAGCTATCTTGGCTGTATGCCCAGACATCACACTCTGTGTTAAGCAGGAAGAGAAATTTTCCTATAATCCTATATAAATGTGAAGACAGCAGATATGGATGTAAAACCTATGTAGGGAGATTTTTTTCATCTCAGTGTATCATGTGAGGCTGTTCACTTCACTGGATGTATGGAGGGTTTACATCCACTTTAATGCAGCAGATGAAAGACACATGCTATGCTTGCTTCCCTTTAACATGAGAAGAGGTCCAGCAGTGCCATCAGCACAGAACTTCCCACTGTGCTATTGTATTCTGACTCCTTAGCTGTCAGAATATCTCCCAATCGGCTGCAGGTGCTGTTCAGTTGACAATTTGAGCCCGGCTCCCTAGACAAAAGTTTAAAAAAAGAAATAGCACACACAGAAACTTTTTGTTGAGCCACACTGTTAGAATTTCTAATAATGTATGTCCATCATATAAATGCCATTTATTTTTTTTTACTTGTTAACAGCAAAGGGAGACATTGCGTATGCAATGCATATACAGTAAAGTCAGTACAAGTCCGGACAAATCCCAGAAGCTGTTATACCAATAACATTACCCCACACAGCTAAAACTTTTGGAACACACTTTGGTAGAAATGAATAACAAATGGAAGTCAACTGTGATAGAAACAGATCAGTGTCAACATGGATTTACGAATTCCATCTGAAAGTTTTTTTTTTAAATCAAATGTAAAATAATAAAGTCTGGAAGGTATGTGCTCAATAAGAATAACTATTCTTGCATCCCAGCTATACAGAACCAAAATATATTTTGAGCTTACTGAGGTGTTCTCATGATTTTTTGCATTTCTACAGTCCCATACAAATATGTAAATGCTCACTCTGGAGGCAAACTATACATCAAGCAATGCTTGCTTAAAGTGGAGCTCCACCCAAAAGTGCCACGTCTTTTGGGGGGGGGGGGGAGCAGGTACCTATCTTTCACAGGTACCCATCTCCCACTCCGGGCTGCCTAGGAGGCCCCTCCCTCCCAGCAATCTTCTGGGACACATCACAGAAGATTGCCCAGCCACTCAGGACATACAGCGCGACTCGCGCATACACAGTGCACACCCGGCTGTGAGGCCGCAAGCTGTCATAGCCAGGTACCCACAATAGTGATGTCAGCGCTGCAGGGAGGAGAGAGGAGCAAAGGTTCGGGTGCCCGCATCGCTGGACCGTGGGACAGTTTTGGAGCACTTCCATTGGCTCAGTGCTACAGGTCTGACAGGAGGGGGACAGAAGCTGCAGGTATTCACGGCATCGGGACCCACAGTACTCTCCAATGTATATGGGGCCTGGTGCTGGCAACATCCTTCACCTAAACTATAAAGTTATGTCTCCTTTAACCACCTACCAAGCCTGCTATAGCTGAATGACAGCTACAGCACGGCTGGCTAGTTCTGGGAGGAAGTCTATTGACATCCTCCCATGCACCCACTTCTCACGTGCCCCCTGGGTGCACATCCAGAAGTGTTCACACCCATGCGATCCGATTCCTGTTCAAATTTGGAGATCGCACTGCGATATGCAAACTGATTTGGGGGTGTCAATAACTTTTGACACTCCCAGCAGTTCGCATAGGGCAGTGTGAACTACCACAGGGATACATGCAATGCGGGAACCCGCAGTGGATTTGCAGTGTGAACCGGCCCGAGTCTTCTGTCTGCCTCTGGATGAGCTGTACTTCTGTGTGTTTGACAATCTGACAGTTTTTTGTCTCAGAGTCTGAGACAAAAACCAGTCAGACTGATTTTAGAAGTCTTCAGCTGAACAGTCTTCAGGATTTATGACACCGGATTCACGATTGGATATCGGTGGATGTTTAACCCTGTGAGGGTTGATGCCGATTTGCCAAGCATGAGTGCAAGGCATCTTCATCTGGTGGGTGCATATATCTAGAGGAGAGTAATCACCAAGAGTGCTTTTACACAAAGCGCCCGGGCGTCGGCGGTAAAACGCTGCCATTTTTAGCGGCGCTTTATCGTTGTTTTTGCGGCGCTTTTCGCCCTCTAGCGGGGTGCTTTTAACCCCCGCTCGCAGCCGAAAAAGTGTTAAAAGCACCCTCAAAGCGCCGCTGCAGTAGCACTTTGCCGGCAGTTCGGCAGCGCTGCCCACAGGGGCGCTTTAGGAGCAGTGTATACACCGATTCTTAAGCACTGTAAAGAAGCTGCTTGCAGGACTTTGACGCCCTGCCAGCGCAGCGCCCCAGTGTGAAAGCACTCGGGCTTTCACACTGGGATTGCAGCTGTGGCTTTTTTCAGGCGCTTTACAGGTGCTTTTTTTTAGCGCTAAAGTGCTTGAAAAACTCCCTGTGTAAAAGGGGTCCAAGTGCACATGGTGAACTCGCACGATTTCACTCCCGCATGGCCGACCCGATTTCGGCCGCGATTTCAGACATCTGTGCAGGTTTCTGCACAGATTTAAATCACAGCCCGAAATCGCAAAAAGTAGAACAGAAACTACTTTTTTTAAATCAGTGCAGCGCCAAAGATGTGGCGTCATACCGATTAGGACAGTGCCATTGACGCCAATTTGACGCCAAAAAAAAATGCATTCCGTTTTACTAAATTTTCTATTTTTTTTTTGCGCTATAAATAAAAAAAAGTGTTGAATACCACCAAAAGCGCCATTTGGCTACTTTCACACTGAGGCGTTGGGGGCGTTTTTTTACCGGCGCTGTTCGACCGCTAGCAGGGCGCTTTTAACCCACATTAGTGGCCGAAAAGGATTAAAACGGCCCGCAAAGTGCCGCTGCAGCGGCGCTTTGCCAGTGGTTCGGCGGCGCTGCCCATTGATTTCAATGGGCAGGGACGCTTTAGGAGTGGTGTATACATCGCTCCTACAGCGCTGCAAAGATGCGGCTTGCAGGCCGTTTTTTACCGTCCTGCTAGCGCAATGCTCAGGCTTTCACATTGGAGTGAGAGGAGAGGCTCTTTCAAGGTGCTTTGCAGGTAATATTTTTTGTGTTATAGCGCCTGTAAAGCACCTCAGTGTGAAAGCAGCCCAAGTGTGAAAAAAGGGAAAAAAGTTTCATATGGGTACAGTGCTGCGTGACTGAGTGTCAAAGTGTGAGCACTAAAAGCTGAAAATTGCCTGGGCAGGAAGGGGGTATAAGTGCCCAGTGGGCAAGTGGTTAATAGGTTAGCCAAGCATGGGGAGGCAGATGACCTGGTATTAAAATGTCAACACTAACCAATGAGCTATAAATATGTATTTCCATGCTGCATCAGTTCTTAGCTACATGAACTAAGGCATGTTGGGTTTTTGTAACCCTTCCTATAAGCTTCCTATTCTACAGGAGTCTTCTGATATCCAATCGGATTAGGCCAAGCTGCACAAAAAAAAAAAAAACGAAAAAACTGTTGTGAAAGTAATCAAAACTGAATTCAATACAAAGCCGGACAGCTCAAAGCCATTTTGAATGGAACATCAAACTCCAAATCACCCTCCATCAAGAACTTTTATTCATATGATTTTTCCACCAGAGATCAATTATTTGACCAACTTGTTCAGCAAAGATACACTATAAAACCTAGGCATTTGTTAAATAAGACTGATCATATTATGAAATGATTAATGACATTTTAGACTTGATAAACATTTTTCAAAATAACAGGTCAAGTCAAATGTATTTTTTATGCACAAACTAATAAACGAATGAGCATTTTCTCAAGGGTCCGATAGCATTTCAACATTAATAATTTCATACAATACTACTGTAAAAACGGGAAGAAAGCATTTTCTCCCTCAACGGCCAAAATCATCTAAAGCATAACTAAAGGCAAAACTTTTTTTTTTTTTGGATAGAGTGGAGAGGGATTTAGAATGTTTGTCAGTTTTTATTGCAGTCTGTGCTAAGGAGATTCATCCTCTATTTTTCCTGTTATTATCCATTATCATTGAAAGAAAAATCACAAACTTTGGGTTGTCTCCAGAAAAGAGGGGAAATCGTCCAATGTGGACACTAGTTTTGGTGACCTGGGGGTCCCCAAGGAATTCCCTTAATTTGAAGAGGGATTTCCTCTCACTTCCTGTTTGGCTAGGGGACAGGAAGTGAAGGTAAATCTCTGCAATGGGATACAGATGGCAAAAGAAAAAATCTGACAGGGGTTATAACCCTCCCTTACTCTATCCAAAATGAAAAAAGTTTTGCCTATAGTAATACTTTAACCCAATTCTCATTTCTATTGTAGCAAAAAGTATCACTTGGAAATCTGGCTGCAATGGAAAACCACTAATAAAACAGCACTTGGGTCTTAGATTAGACTCTCGCCTAGGGTTCCACCCTCCTAGGGGTTCCTTGAGCAAATTCTGCCTTCAGATAAGTAACCACTGACACCAATCTTTTTAGCCATATAGAAGTAAAGCATTCCTCCCCCTGACCACCATGCAAATGTAATGTAAGCTGTATATATAGAATTTTGCAGGGATTCCCTGAGATCTGAAAGACGTTTTAAGGATTCCTCTTTGTTGGCTGTCATACAGTAGATGTGCGTCTTAGACCCAAATGTAAATTTTTATGAATAAATGTCTGGGGTCTATTAAAGTCTCTAATGAAAGACCCTTCTGGGACTGTTGTGCAAAACAGCCATGACTTTCCCATTCCCACTCCCAATGCAAAACGGAGGAATAACAATACTTTTTATTTATTTCAAAACGATAGAGACAGACAATTCTTCCTTGAACATAGACAAGTAGTTGTATGCAGTCCTTACTAAATAAGAAGCCAACAGCTTGTGGAGGGAACATAAAACACACCACTCTTTTCTTCATTTAGACCCCTTTCACACTAATGAACCCTCCATTCTCCTCCGTGGAGCGGTGGGTGTGCGCATTTGCACCTGCTTACATCCAATCCAAACTAAAAACAGACAGGCGTGGATCTCTTCCATCTAGTGCAGGGGTCTCCAAACCATGGCCCTACAGTTGTTTAGGAACTACAATACCCATCATGCCTAGTCATCTCTGTGAATGTCAGTTTTACAATGCCTCATGGGATGAGCAGTTCCTCACTAGCACCTGCGCAGTTCATCCAACATTCTCGGCATCCATGCCAAGGTTTGTAGAGCGCCTGTACTAGAATGAGATCATTAATCTCTGGCATAGGCACTCACTCACTCATCTTTGTCATACATGCAAAGGATTTGCCAATGAAGTCCGAAGAAGGCGGCAGAAGGGGTAAGAGGGAAAACACACACGATTGTGCCAGCTTCAGCAATAGCAGGGGTAGATTAGCCTATACTAAAAAAAAAGGGCTCAAATTAAGTTCTTTGGAGCAATTATTCAATTATTTGCTGAGCTTAGAAAATGGGGTTCCGAGTTGTTTTTGTCAGACAGCACACTTTACTTCCGCTTTAACTGTACGAAGCCAACTGAGAATTACAGCTCAGAAAAAGGTTATTTTAACAATTCTAGAGAAATGGCAAGAGGAGATTTAGAAACAGACAAACTACAATCATTTGCATTTAGAATGAAAACGTTTAGGCCTCTTCACTCTTAATTATCATAAAACACTGCATTTATCAAACAATTTAAATAACCACCTTCTGTTTTGTCCCATAGCCCCCAATCACATTTATTCCCAAATTGTCATCATCTAATGAAGATTTTAAGTTGTTCACATGTGTTGCACCTACGGCCCGTACACACGAAACCAAATATACGAAAACTGTCCTCCGAGGAAGAATCGTACGATAATCGGATCGTTAGTACAGAGCTTTCGAGAACCAATCACGACAATTCACCCCATATTATTCAATCGGACAAGCACAATCCCAAACTGCCCAGGTGTGATTGGAGCCTTAGGCCTCATGTACACTGCTGCTCCCAAACGTGAGTTTAGGAGCTTTTGGCATTTTTTGCCAAAGCTCCGGAACACAAATAATAAGTTAAATGTTCCTATACTGAACGCAGAAGAATCATGTTCACGAGAGGAAAGTTTAGGCCAAAAACTGCCAAACGTGTCAAAAATGCATGTAAACGTGCCTAAGCGCTAACCGTGTTTAGCGCTTGGGCGTTCATTTCAAATGGCAAGTACTCTGGCCAATGAAATTAATGACCTCCAAGTGCTAAACTTTTTTTTGCCACGCTTAGCATTTCTCTGCTGTCAGGAGTGTTCGGGCTCGTTCACACCACACGTGTATAAAAACTGATGGGCAAACCATGCAGATTTCACTTGCAGAGACAACAGTTTCCCTCGGTTTTCATGCACATTGACATCGGTTTCCATGTGCGTCAGTTATGTGCCTTATTCACACCAATGCTAATGTCATGTTTTTTCCCGTGCAGAAAACTGCATACACATGGAGTGAACAGGGCACAGAGAACCATTTTTATTTTTGCGGTTTACTACCGCTTTAAGGGCCTATGCACACTAGACAGAAAAAATACCAGAACTGCTGGCAAAAAAAATAAACGCATAAAAACACTCCTTTGGAGCATACTGTACATGCGTTTAGGCACATTTTCGTTTAAAAGCAGTTGTCCCCAAAATAAACATCTTGATACGTCCCACGTAGCCGCAGCAAGCATTTTTTCCTGCCCAAAAGCTCCTCTCAAAAATGCACTTGTGGTGTTTTTTTTTTAGCTTGTAAACACTCCTCTACAACCCAAATGTTCATGGACACAGGCTAAAAGAGTTGCTTCTACAGGCTGAACGAAAAAGAAAAAGAAAAACACACACGATGTGCCTGTATAAGTAGCATTTTTTTATGCCCCGTGTGCAGGCAGCCTAAAGACATTTTTTACTTTGCCCATCAGGGACAAAATGATCGTATCCCCAGATAGCACATATTGGAGAAGGGTGTAGTAGTTCTTGCTCCACTGCTCTAGAACAGGGGTACAGGGGAACACGTGATCTCCCCAACATGACAGTGCTTGAACCTGAGAGATCACCAGGGAAAGCTCAGGACAAAAATCTGGTGCTTCTGAACTGTGAGAGAGAACAGTGAATGATAACATTCTCATAGGATTTGGGATAATCGGCATTCCCAGGATAATGCGAGAAGGTGCTTTTTTTTACATGGGCAGCATTTTCATGCATGGTTCGCTTTAAAATATGCACTTTTGCACAAGTCCAATAAAGACTGATTTCCCTTAAGGCAGATATAAAGGACAGAAATAAATGCAGCTTTGAAGTCAAATACATTTTTCAACGTATGTTTTAATGCAAACGGTGTGAGGAGTCCCCTGCACAGCAAAAGCTGGGGGGGGGGGGGGGAGGGAGAGAAGCAGCAAAAATCTGTTATAATTCAATGCCAAGTGAAGAGAGAACGTGACGGAAAGGTGAGCCTAGTCTGCTGCAACAGAGAAAAAAGTCAATCTCCTGCCTGATCATCACACAGGACTGGGCTGTGTGTCAGAGTAAACAATCTCACGACTGGATGGACAAAAACCCAAATCTTGCAAGACTGAGGGATAAGGTGTTACACATTATTCCTCTACCTCCTAAACTTAAACATTTAAAGCTGAACTCCATCCTGGACCAATGTAAGTATGCATATCTCATAACGGAGTGTGAATGCTGTGGTAGTTGGCACCATTACTGTGATAGCAGTGATTTTCCAGGTTACCACCTGCATAGTAACTGCAGGAGGTCACTTGCTCAGCACCATTGCCATTCACAGAACTCCTTGTATTTTTTAATGAACACAATAAGAAGTTTTCTGAATGGACGAGGTGGAGAGGGGTAATGATATCAAAATCTTCACCTTCTTCAATCTGAGAATGCCTTGTAATCACTGAAAAATACTAAAAAGCTCTCTCTGAATGGCAGCAGTGCAGAGCCAGTAACCCCCCTGGGGTCAGTGTGCATTAGGACAGCTGCTCAGCACAGGACCTTGGAGACCACTGCCTGTTAGTGATCTGCATCTTCCCCTGTGATTGCTCAGGTATGAGATAGCGATGCATACTTACAATGGTCTAAGCTGAACTAAAGTGACTATGCAACAATTATACCTATAGTTCAGCTTTAGGCTGGGTTCACACTGATACGACACGACATTCATCCGACTTTCATCCTACTTTGCTCTGCGACATCAGTCCTACATTGATCCTACATTGGTCCGACATCCATCCGACATTCATGAACAGGATACTACATTGATCCGACTTTGTGCTAGTCTGACTTGTCCTTTGACCAATCAAAACAATCCCAGGGTGAGATAAATTCCTTTTACTGCTGCTGTAATCACCATGTCGGATGTCAAATGTCGGATGGTTAGGACAAGGATCCTACTTTGATCCGACATTAATGATATTCAATGGGCTGAAGTAGGATCAAAGTCGGACAGAAGTAGTACAGGGAGCATTTTTAATGTCGGACCGACATGTGTCGGACCAGTTAAGACGGCTCTCATAGGGAAACATTGATTTTCACACGTCATGCGACATGAGCTCCTAATGTCGGAGCGTTTGTCGCCCCAGTGTGAACCAGGCCTTAACCCTAGCAATGCAGGGGGAAGGGAGCCACTGCCAGGGTAAATTTTTGAAAATCCCAGAGTTAGGCTTCAAGGTTGTGGTGTGAATTCCAACACAAGGTTCTGAGGTCCTGACAGACAAAAAAAAAAAAACATATTTATTAGAAATATACACTTTCTGCCAAGACTGTTATACTACCTATGGACAGAAGAAAAAAAAAAAAAAAAACTTCTGTAGTCTAAGGTCTAAAACTAGCTTTAAAATAACAGATGCAGACCAATACAAAGATTTATTTTTCTGATGACTGAAAGCTGGAAAATATAAATCTTATGGTTTACCAGTTAAAGGTGACCCTACATGATATTGTTATATTCCAAAAATAATCCATACACATGAACTACTTAATGGCTCTAATCTTTTTTCCATTAAATTATTTCTTATTGTGTTTTTCTGCCTCTTTGAAACATCCTCAGTGAGCTCCTGAACATCTTTCCCCATTGCCAGTTTGGAACAAGCAGTACACCACTTTACACACATTACAAATCCCATAGTCTATTTTAGGACTGAGAAAGAGAGTGGCTACATCCCTATATAGAGGATCATGGAGAACTAATGTAGCCCCCATCTAACAGGAAGTCAGATCACAGCAGCAAAAAAAAGTGGAGATCTGGAGGAGGCTGAGCGCCATCATAGAAGATTTTTTTTGCATTAGTGGTTCTAAACTCAGGAATTTTTACCTTAGTGCATTTTCTGAATTACAGTATGAAAACCCCACCAACTGTTCCACCCCCTTCCATCCCTAAATACTTATCCAACTGCAGCACTGCCCTCACCAGAGAAACTGAAAGTAGTGGGAGCCATGGGCTGTCATTCAAACTTCTGTGTGGAATGAGAGGGGGCTGGGCTTACAGGCGCCATGTTTTTTTTTAGCATCACTTTAAGAATTCATAATTGAGGGGAATATATATATATATTTTTTTTTTCAAGTTTAGTGTCACTTTAAAGTACTGTATAACTAAATGTAAAACTTTTTTTAGCTTTGGAAAGAGGAGAGGAATTAAAACATCTGTTAGGTTTTTATTGATGTCTGTGCCCCTGTTAGGAAGTTTTTGTTTACTGCCATCACTAAGAAAATCCCACATTTTGGATTTTCACCAGAATATAAAGAGAGGGAATCTTCCAATAGGGACACTAGTTCTGCTTTGGCTATTGGATGGAAATCACCCCAATGAGACAGATGGGGGGGGGGGGGAGAACTGTTAGGGGTTTATTCCTCACTATACAGAATGAACACAAAGGATGCACCTTTAGCTCTACTTTAAAGTGGTTCTAAAGCCAAGACTTGTTTTTCTCTTTTACGGATATGGAGACTCAACATTTCATACTTCTGATATGTGGCTGCTGTACCATATACTCTCAAGGCGACTTGCAAAATGACTTCTGTATTGAAATCAATGCAAGTCGCCCCCATAGTACAAGAACCTTTTTCTAAGTCAGAGCGACTTGAGTCGCTCCTATTAGAACAGTTCCATTGAACAGAGCGGGACGTGACTTGTCAGGCGGCTGAGTCGCCTGATGAGTCGCCCCTGCGAACCGGGTCTGAGAGGCACTTCTCTTTTATACTTTGTAGCTCCTGCTGGATTTAGCTTCTAATCCCCTTGTGGAGGCTGCCATTTGTAGATGGACATTTTATGGTTACACAACCGATCACAGTGCTATAATCTTTTTATATGGACTATAAACTGAAGGACTTATGAATAAATGATTGTGGAACGAATCATTTGAGTTTTCATTATTTCTTATGGAGAAATATGCTTTGATATACAAGTGCTTTAGATTACAAGCATGTTTCTGGAACTAATTATGCTCGCAATCCAAGGTTTTACTGTACTCATTTGCTCTGCGTTTTCAGGCCCATTTTCTGGGCCATTGGAGGAGCGCACGTTGATGTTCCCTGCATAGCTAGAGAACTGACCAGTGTGTTCTCCTGCTTAGTTTTTAATTGGAAAGCAGAGGGACTGGCAAGAACACCAGGTATTTCACACAAAGGACGCAATGCAAAGAACAGGAGACTTTCTCATAAAAGTACATGGTATAGCGGGCACACATCAGAAATAAGTAGTGTTTGGGCAACAAAAATGTTAAGGTAAAAAAAATATCCTAGCGTTTGTAACACCCCTTCACTCCTAAATACTTACCCGAGTCCCCCCTTTATCCAGGCACTGGCTCCTGCTGCTGTCAATCAAATCCTGGGAGGGGGGGGGTCTGCACTGTGTGCATCTATAGATGCACACAGCCCAGCTCAGGAACAAGCCTGCACATCGGCCCCCATAGAAAGCAGCTTGCCATAGTGGCTGGGACAGAAAGAAGAGGATCAGTAGGGGGGGGGGGGGGACAGAAAGAAGAGGATCAGTAGGGGGGGGGACCGCAAAAGGAGAAAGCGCAGGGCTGCTCTGTACAAAACCATGACACAGAGCAGGCAAGTATACTATGTTATGTGAAAATAATCCTCTATTACTGCATTAAGAATAAAGTAACAACAAGAAGCAGTTTTTTGTCTCCATGACAACTTGCAGCCTATTTTGGAGCTACTATGAGGACCAGCAGCACCTCCTAATGGAAGGAGTAATGGAGTGAGCCCTATAGAGCTGTCAGTGGCCATGTGGGGGGGGTATAGAGCTGTCAGTGGCCATGTGGGGGGGTGTATAGAGCTGTCAGTGGCCATGGGGGGGGGTATAGAGCTGTCAGTGGCCATGGGGGGGGGGTATAGAGCTGTCAGTGGCCATGGGGGGGGGGTATAGAGCTGTCAGTGGCCACGTGAGGGGGGGGTATAGAGCTGTCAGTGGCCACGTGAGGGGGGGGTATAGAGCTGTCAGTGACCACGTGAGGGGGGGGTATGGAGCTGTCAGTGACCACGTGAGGGGGGGGTATGGAGCCGTCAGTGACCATGTGGGGGGGGTATGGAGCCGTCAGTGACCATGTGGGGGGGGTATGGAGCCGTCAGTGACCATGTGGGGGGGTATGGAGCCGTCAGTGACCATGTGGGGGGGTATGGAGCCGTCAGTGACCATGTGGGGGGGTATGGAGCCGTCAGTGACCATGTGGGGGGGTATGGAGCCGTCAGTGACCATGTGGGGGGGTATGGAGCCGTCAGTGACCATGTGGGGGGGGTATGGAGCCGTCAGTGACCATGTGGGGGGGTATGGAGCCGTCAGTGACCATGTGGGGGGGTATGGAGCCGTCAGTGACCATGTGGGGGGGTATGGAGCCGTCAGTGACCATGTGGGGGGGTATGGAGCCGTCAGTGACCATGTGGGGGGGTATGGAGCCGTCAGTGACCATGTGGGGGGGGTATGGAGCCGTCAGTGACCATGTGGGGGGGTATGGAGCCGTCAGTGACCATGTGGGGGGGTATGGAGCCGTCAGTGACCATGTGGGGGGGGTATGGAGCCGTCAGTGACCATGTGGGGGGGTATGGAGCCGTCAGTGACCATGTGGGGGGGTATGGAGCCGTCAGTGACCATGTGGGGGGGTATGGAGCTGTCAGTGACCATGTGGGGGGGTATGGAGCTGTCAGTGGCCATGTGGGGGGGGGGGGGGTATGGAGCTGTCAGTGGCCATGTGGGGGGGTATGGAGCAGTCAGTGGCCATGTGGGGGGTATGGAACTGTCAGTGGCCATGTGGGGGGGGTATGGAGCTGTCAGTGGCCATGTGGGGGGGGTATGGAGCTGTCAGTGGCCATGTGGGGGGGGGTATGGAGCTGTCAGTGGCCATGTGGGGGGGGTATGGAGCTGTCAGTGGCCATGTGGGGGGGTATGGAGCTGTCAGTGGCCATGTGGGGGGGTATGGAGCTGTCAGTGACCATGTGGGGGGGTATGGAGCCGTCAGTGGCCATGTGGGGGGGGTATGGAGCCGTCAGTGACCATGTGGGGGGGTATGGAGCCGTCAGTGACCATGTGGGGGGGTATGGAGCCGTCAGTGACCATGTGGGGGGGTATGGAGCCGTCAGTGACCATGTGGGGGGGTATGGAGCCGTCAGTGACCATGTGGGGGGGTATGGAGCCGTCAGTGACCATGTGGGGGGGGTATGGAGCCGTCAGTGACCATGTGGGGGGGTATGGAGCCGTCAGTGACCATGTGGGGGGGTATGGAGCCGTCAGTGACCATGTGGGGGGGTATGGAGCTGTCAGTGACCATGTGGGGGGGTATGGAGCTGTCAGTGGCCATGTGGGGGGGGGGGGTATGGAGCTGTCAGTGGCCATGTGGGGGGGTATGGAGCAGTCAGTGGCCATGTGGGGGGTATGGAACTGTCAGTGGCCATGTGGGGGGGGTATGGAGCTGTCAGTGGCCATGTGGGGGGGGTATGGAGCTGTCAGTGGCCATGTGGGGGGGGGTATGGAGCTGTCAGTGGCCATGTGGGGGGGGTATGGAGCTGTCAGTGGCCATGTGGGGGGGGTATGGAGCTGTCAGTGGCCATGTGGGGGGGTATGGAGCTGTCAGTGGCCATGTGGGGGGGTATGGAGCTGTCAGTGACCATGTGGGGGGGTATGGAGCTGTCAGTGGCCATGTGGGGGGGTATGGAGCTGTCAGTGGCCATGTGGGGGGGTATGGAGCTGTCAGTGGCCATGTGGGGGGGTATGGAGCTGTCAGTGGCCATGTGGGGGGGTATGGAGCGGTCAGTGGCCATGTGGGGGGGTATGGAGCTGTCAGTGGCCATGTGGGGGGTATGGAGCTGTCAGTGGCCATGTGGGGGGGTATGGAGCTGTCAGTGACAGAGTCCCTGTAAACACACCATAGCAGACAATGACATGTGCACAGAGGAGGCCCAGCACTGACACACGGGCCTTGCTGCTAGCACATAGGAAAGGCCGAGGCTTCCCTCTAGGCCTGCAACTCCCCCTGTACTCCGCAGGCACCCGGCTCTCTCACTCACCTCCCGTAGATGCCATCCGTAATTCGGTTCCGTTTTAACGGGCGCCGGAGTTTACTGCAGTCCGCATTCCGCCGCTTCATTCTCCCGGTGTCCGCCGCCACCACCACCCGAGGCCTTACTCGTCCACCGAGACAGCGCTCACACCCGCTCCAGGGATCACCAGGGGCGGCCCGCCCGGAAAGCCACCGACACACACATGGAATGAACGGCCAAACGGCGAGTTTACACGATTTGAAACAAAGAAATAAAGATGGAGGCCCCTCCTCCTCCTCCCCTCAGCAACGGTGCAGCCAGGGGAGGTCCGAACGCGCTTCCGCCCACATTGTGACTGACGGTCTGGGGGGCCAATCCGGGGTCGGCTCACGGTGTGTGACAAAGAGGCCAGCCAACCCACTTCAAGGGCAAGCTGCCAATAATGACGCAGGGAGTTCTCCCTGAGCTTTGGTGGCCTTAGAAAGAAAAGCCGAAAGAATGGGAGGAGAAAGCCTGCGAGCGACACGGCTGACGGCCAATAAAAAAGCAGCGGGGCGGAGACGCTGGGTCGCAAGTGCGGTGCGCGGGAACCCAGGTAGTGAGAGGCGAGGGGTGGGATATGTCAAACCTTGGAACCAACCACAGACAGTTCTGGGGAAAGGGTGACAGCCGGTTGACCAATGAAGAGAGCGATAGGGAGGAGCCGTCGCTTACCCTGGAGGCAGAGCACTGGGCGGGTTTGTTTTGGGTTCCACGTCCGCAAGATGAAGGGCTGGACCGAAGATCCCGCCCACTGCGAGACCTGGGCTGCCTTTCTGTAGGGGTGTGATTGTCATGGGAGGGGTTACAGCGCACTGCACGGGGGTTTGTCACATGAATGCTTAGCGCTCATTGGACGCAGCGTATGATCGACAAGAGATCAGAACTGTACTAGGAAATCATGCATTACACAAATAAGCCAGACACTATCAGATGTAATCACAGCAACTGTCTCTAATGTTTA
This sequence comes from Rana muscosa, assembly GCA_029206835.1. Classification (NCBI taxonomy): domain Eukaryota; kingdom Metazoa; phylum Chordata; class Amphibia; order Anura; family Ranidae; genus Rana; species Rana muscosa. The sequence goes on along the minus strand of CM055117.1, from coordinate 535,659,614 downwards.
CCACGTGTCTGCTATTTATTCCTATGTATTGTAAACTAGGTGCAATGTTTCTTCTATGTGCCTAAATTCATGATATTCTCTACTGTAAGCATGTGCCGTATAAAATACCCTAAACGGTTTAGAACAACCCAATTTTTCCACTTTGCTTGATATTTACGTGGTTTAACCACTTAACCCCCGGAAGATTTACCCCCCCCTTCGTGACCAGGCCATTTTTTGTGATATAGCACTGGGGCTGATTTACTAAGAACAATGCGTTGCGCCGGTTCATACCTTAATTGATGCGCCGGATAAATCATTGATTGGGCATGCGAACCGGCGCACCGCAATAATAACTATGTAAACAGCAACTGTTGCCAGGGTAACTGCTGTTTTCTCATTGATAATAGTGCACGCCCATCTCATTGGATGTGTCTTGTTAGGCAATTAGTAGGTGCTCTCACTTAATTTTCAAGACCTCCTGCTCTCTAGCTCGCTCATCACCTCCTCCCATGCTCAACTCCAGGACTTTTCCAGAGCCTCTCCAAGCCTATGGAACTCCTTACCCCAATCTGTCCGTCTATCTCCTTCTCTATTAGCTTTTAGAGGATCCCTAAAAACCCTCCTCTTTAGAGAAGCCTATCCTACCCACACCTAACAACTATATTTCCATTCTGTCCACCTGATCATCCCTCACAGCTAATACCCTTTGTTTCACGTGACCCTCCCTTCTAGACTGTAAGCTCTAACGAGCAGGGCCCTCTGATCCCTCCTGTATTGTGATTGTACTGTCTTCCCTGATGTTGTAAAGCGCTGCACAAACTGTTGGCGCTATATAAATCCTGTATAATAATAGTAATTAACCCTTGTGATGCTAATCTCATTCCTATTCCTTCTAATATATCTTTTGACATGTTTTTTTTTTCTATTTTCAAACAAATATTTCAATACATTACAAAGAACAGAAAAGTGTTTCTAACCCCAATAAATTAATATTTTCAGATCTTGATCTTTAAAGGTAACCATACACTGCAATCTTAAAAAAAAGTGTAAAAATGATAAAAATTAGATTAGGCAAGAGCCTGTTTGATTTCCAAAAAATTTAATTAATTGTTCAAGTGCGTATTCCTATTACCTATTTTGCTAAAATCTTGAGTTGTACAGAGATTGGCCAATCAGATTGCATAGTGCATGACCATCTTAAGTGCCAAATTTGGAATGTAGATGTGCCATGGCCCACTTGTATTTTCACAAGTGGATACAAGAACCTACATCTCTAGATACAGGCATACCCCACTTTTAAGTACACAATGGGACCAGAGCATGTATGTAAAGCGAAAATGTACTTAAAGTGAAACAATACCTTTTTTCACTTCTAGGGTGTAGTGGGGGGGTCAGGGGCTGTAGTGGGGGTCTCAGGGGCTGTAGTGGGGGTCTCAGAGGCTGTAGTGGGGGTCTCAGGGGCACACTGGAACAGGGCGGGGGCTATGCTCTCTGAGCTTCAGCTCTTTCTACTACGGCTGCAAAATGTCTGTACAGTACTTGTGAGGCACTTTACATACACTCGGGGGTATGTCCTTACTCACGAGTGTATGTAAAGTGAGTGTACTTAAAGCGGGGTATGTCTGTATATGTTTGTGCAGCACAGTGGTGTAGTGGTTAGCACTTTCACCCAGCAGCTGGTTCAAATCCCGCCTGTGACACCATCTGCCTGGAGTCTGCATGTTCTTCCTGTGTGGGTTTCCTCCGGGTACTCCGGTTTCCTCCCACAATCTAAAAACATGCTGTAAATCGGATCCTATCTAAATTGGCCCTAATGTGTATGAATGTGTGTTAGGGACTCACACAAACACCACCCCATGTTAAATAAAAAAAGTTTTTCTTCAATTGCAAAAAAGTATCATCTCTTCCTCAGAGAACTTAGCAGCAGTACAAGCAACTTCCTGTAGGGGCGTGATGTCATTCCTGTGTGCTGGCCACCGCTTTCCGAGAACCACATACAGTGTATGCGCACACAGCAGTTGCATATCTCACATACACAGCGGTCGCGCATCTACATACATTTGGCACATCTGGCTGCAGGAACTCAATTTTTATGGAAATTATTAGTAAAGCAGATGCAGATTTCCAGGACTGGACTAACAAATGTTTCTAGTGAAAGGCAACTGGTGTTTTCTATTAAACAAGGGCTAAATGGGCCATTGACATGCATCACAGTTGTACTTGGGATTTCATTTAGTTTAACTTTGCAAAGACACATTCCTTTCTTATTTCTTTCTCGTACATCACGGGACACAGAGCGACATAGTCATTACTAATGGGTTATATAGATACCGTCAGGTGCTGGCACTGGCAACTTCCAAAACCGGAAGTACCCTCCCCTATATAAGCCCCTCCCATCCGGGAGCACCTCAGTTTTTTGCCAGTGTCTAAGGTGTTGGCCAAGAAGAAACATGTGTTTTTCACTGAGCTTGCGTACAGGTTCTTTTGGGCCTCAGTAAGCTATTCCGGATCAGACCAAAAAAGCTTCATAGCTAAACGGTCGGTACCCGGGCCTTGCAGAGAAGAGCAAGGTTTTGCCTGTAATGCTTCTCTTAGGAGAGCTGGACCCTGGGATCCAGAGCTCTGGTCATACCCACGACCAAGATGTTTTCTGTGCAGGGTGCTATACAGGTCCAGGGGAGTGGAATCCTTGGGAACCCGGTCCCTGAAGGTTTGATTACAATGCCTGCCGTGATAGGTGAAGTTTGGGCTTTTGTGGACCAAACAAAGTCCTGCGGCGGGGAACAGGTAAGTGGGGGCCCCCAGGAACTTGGTTCTATTGGGGGACCCCCAAGCCTAATTTGTCTTTCTGTCTGTTACCTAATGGTATTCCCGCAAAATTCTGTGCATGCCTGTAACTACTAAAAAAATGTAATAATTTTTAATGGTGGTCAAGAAAAAAAAAAATTTTTTTTTTTATATATTTAAGATATTAGACTGCGGTACCTGTGTTTGTCCACTAGAGGCCGCTGTGGAATGTTTTCTTGTCATGTGGACTAGTTTCTTCTCAGCAGAGCAAGTCCAGGCAGATGGTGAGTTCTCTTATGGGAAACTGCTTCCTCTGCCATGTTGCAATGCTCGTCCATCCCCTGGCCTGCGGCAAAGAGGGGCCCTGGCTCTTGTCCCTAGTCTCCATTTTTCAAAATTAGCGCCGAAGGCGCACGTGGCCGCGCGCGTGCACGCGCCTCTATATATAGAGGTGAGCCAGGAAAGGGGGCGGAGCCTGGGGGTGACGCTCTGTGTGCGCCGCAGCGCTTCTGCGCATGTGCGGGCATCCCAGCATGTAAAAACCACAGTTTTGTGTGGTGAGCTGGCTATGAAGTACAGAGACAGAGCTGGCAACATTTAAAAAAAGGGCATACAGCAAGCGGTTGATACAGGCATCCCCTAGAAAGGCACATTAGTAGACACCAACTGTGATATAGCAGCAATTGTGCTAGACTATTCTCAGTAAAAGTGGTGTATTACGGCTGGAATACCTCAGCTTTAGGCTTAGGAATATGCCGTCCAGAAGCTCCGGAACTGAATCTTCCAGGAAGCGAAGGGGGTCTCATCGGGCTCGGAGGATCTTGGGCATACTTCTGCTGCACCAGTCTCCCCTGAAGTTCAGAGGTAAGTGACCGTAGAGACCCCGCAGGGGTACTTGGTACTGTGGCTGTCCTCAGTTCACCTGCTCCTGTGTATGTAACAGAGGAGGTTTTTTCCTCAGCTCTGGGAGGATTAGAGAGAGATTGTCAACATTGATCGCTGCCTCCCTGTCAGGGAAAGCGCGCCCGATCTCCGTCTCCTCCTTCAGAGTGCCTGTTAGCAGAGCAACAGTCCCATACAGGGATCGACCTGCCTGAAGGGGATCAGGATGAGGTTGATTCTGTTATAGAGGAATCAACAGTGGGGGAACCTTTTCTCAGCATCTCAAGCTGAAAGATTATGGGTTCAGTCTCTGACTAACATGGTCCGATCAGCATTTAAAAATGCACCTTGCGGAACCATCAACCACTACTGTATCCTCGTTGGGGTCGCTAGAAGCCCCCAGACTGTTTGTTCTTTTCCACTTCACCCTTTACTGAAAGGGCTCATTTACCAGGATTGGGAACGTCCTGAGAAAATATTTATTCCCCCAAGAGATTTCCGGTGGTCTATCCCATGGAGGATAAGTTCATCAAAAAAATAAAAATAAATGGAAGGTCCCTACAGTGGACGCAGCCATCTCTTGTATGTATAAATCACTGACATGTCCAGTGGATAATGTCCAAATGTTCAAGAACCCAATAGATAAAAGATTGGAGTCCTTATGAAAATCTGCTTGGTGATACAACCAGCAGTAGCAGCTATTGGGGTCTGCTAAGCAGTGAAGGATCAGTTGAAACAGGTCTTGAGGGACTTGACAGATCAGCAGGCTTTGCCCTAGCTGATCTACCTAGAGCCTTAGGCTTTGCGGTTGACGCCATAAAGGATTCAGTCCATCAGGCCTCCCGCCTTACGCTGTCTATAGTACATATGCGTAGGCTCCTATGGCTCAAAAACTGGTCTGCTGAAGCTCCCTGTAAAGAATGGCTGGTTAGCGTCCCATTTCATGGTGAACGCTTATTCAGGGAAAACCTGGACAAATATATCCAGAAAATTTCCAGCGGTAAAAATACGCTCTTGTCGGTTAAAAACAGAGTTAGAGGCCCTCTTTAAGAGACCTGCTTCTCCAGTCCCTGGGGCATCGGCTGTGTAACAGTTCCGACGGCCTCCTCGGTCAAATCCCGGGGGTAAAAAACAGGGACAGTAGCAGGGTAATGAGAAACCCTGGGTCAGGGGAGGTACAAAACCTCCCCCAAAGTTAAATTCATTGAAGCCCCCACTCAGTCGGGTGGGGGGAGGACTCCAGTTGTTCGCAAGAGACCTGGCGGGACACGATCAAGACAGATAGGTGCTCTCCGCAGTAGGTTTGGGATACAGTTTGGAGTTAAAAGACTCTCCTCCTTCCCATTTTTGAGGTCAAACGTGCCAAGGGATCCCCGGAAGAGAGAGTCCCTCCTGTTGGCACTAGAACAACTATTGCTCCAAGGAGTAATTATGGAGGTTCCCCTGGAAGAATGAGGGTTCGGGTTTTACTCAAACCTCTTTACAGTCCCGAAGCAAACGCGGACGGGAGGCCCATATTAATTCTAAAAGGGCTATACAAATTCCTGTATATCAGGACTTTCCGATGGAGTCGATCCGATCGGTGGCCACTGCCCTACAAGGGGAGGATTGGTTAGCCGCGATCGACATCAAAGATGCTTATTTGCACATTCCCATCTTTCCAGTCCACCAAAAATTTCTACGCTTTGCAGTAGAAGGGCGCCATTTTCAGTTCAGAGCCTTACCCTTCGGTTTGGCCACAGCACCACGAGTGTTTACAAAAATTCTGGCCCTTTATTGGCCAATCTAAGAACACAAGGTGTAATGATAATGGCATATCTGGATGACTTGTTGCTGATAGACCACTCAGTGAAAAAACTAGACGTGGTCGTTCACAAGACAATCAAGTATCTGGAATCTCACGGTTGGATTATCAACCGAGACAAGTCAGCCCTAAAAACCAGTCAAAAGTCTGGAATACTTGGGGCTAAGGTTGGATTCAGGCCAGAGAAAAATATTCTTGCCTCAAGGAAAGGTGTTGTCTTTGAAAGATTTGATCCACTTAGTGGGTACAAAAAAGACAGCCGTCCATACGCCTGTATATGAGGCTGCTGGGAAAAATGGTGGCATCATTCGAAGCAGTACCCTACGGTCAATTCCATTCAAGGAATTTGCAAGGGGCCATACTGTCAGCCTGGAACAAAAAAGTTCAGGCCCTAGACTTACAATGTCCTTGTCCCCTTCCGTTCGCAAGAGCCTCCGTTGGTGGTTGGTTCCCCAGAATCTGGAAAAAAGGAAATCCTTCAGTCCGATTTCTTGGAAGGTGGTCACTACAGATGCCAGCCTTATAGGCTGGGGAGCAGTACTGGAGCAATAGTCTCTCCAGGGCAGATGGTCGGATGCAGAAAAGGCCCTGCCCATCAATCTCTTAGAGATACGAGCAGCCCGGTATGCCCTAGTAGCATGGACATCCAAACTCCAAGGGTCCCCTGTCAGAATTCAATCAGACAATGCCACAGCAGTGGCATATATCAATCATCAGGGGGGCACCAGGAGTCGTGCAGCCCAGAGGGAAGTAAATTACATCCTGAAATGGGCAGAAAAATATGTCCCAGCCATATCTGCGGTATTCATTCCAGGAGTGGAGAATTGGAAGGCGGACTTTCTAAGTCGCCAGCAATTAGGCCCAGAGGAAGGGTCCCTTCACCCCGAGGTTTTCTGGACAATATGTCAGCGGTGGGGAACATCGGATGTAGATCTTCTAGCATCCAGATTCAACGCAAAGGGGGACAGGTTTGTCTCTCGGACAAGGGATCCCCTAGCTTGCGGCTCGGATGCCCTAGTGTTCCCTTGGGATCAGTTCAAGCTGATATATGCATTCACACCGCCACAATGGTTACCTCGATTACTCCGCAGAATCAGGGTAGAAAAGAAACCAGTGATTCCGGTGGCTCCAGCGTGGCCCCGAAGAGCGTGGTACGCGGAGATTGTAAAATTTCAGTGGGGAGTCCTTGGACTCTCCCACGTCGTCTGGACCTGCTTTCGCAAGGACCGATATACCACCCTTCCTTACCAGCCCTAGGTTTGACGGCCTGGCTATTGAAGCCCACATTCTAAAAAAGAGAGGGCTCTCTAATGCTGTGGTATCTACCATGATCAATGCCAGGAAGCCGGTATCCAGGCAGATCTACTATAGAATCTGGAAGGCGTACATCGCGTGGTGTGAGGCCAAGAAATGGCATCCACATAAGTACGTAATAGGTAGGATTCTGGACTTCCTACAGTGGGCTGTAGATAGGAAGCTTGCCTTGAGTACTATCAAGGGTCAGATTTCGGCCTTGTCAATATTTTTTCAAAGGCCCTTGGCTTCGCATTCACTAGTCAAAGCCTTTATACAAGGAGTGATGCGTATTAGTCCTCCGGTTAATATTCCCATATGTCCATGGGATCTAAACTTGGTTCTGTCGGTTCTACAGAAACAACCATTTGAACCATTACAGCATATTTCCTTGGTGCTTCTCACCAGGAAATTGATTTTTCTAGTAGCCATTTGTTTGGCTAAAAGAGTATTGGAATTAGCAGCTATGTCCTGTAAGGAGCCATATCTGGTTATCCATAAGGACAGAGTAGTGTTACGTCCTCATCCAGCCTTTCTTCCTAAGGTGGTATCGAGGTTTCATTTGAACCAAGATGTGGTTCTTCCTTCTTTTTTCCCCAAACCTACTTCGGTAGAGGAAAAGTTATTGCATTCTTTGGATGTAGTAAGAGCAGTTAAAGCTTATCTAAAAGCCACTGCTCAGATTCGCAGAACGGATACTTTGTTTATTCTGCCGGAAGGCCCCAGAAAGGGTCAGGCAGCGTCAAAATCTACTTTAGCCAAGTGGATTCGACAGGTCATTATGCAAGCTTATGGCTTGAGAAGGAGACCGCCTCCGTTCAAAGTTAGAGCGCACTCCACGAGAGCAGTTGGAACTTCATGGGCAGTGCATCACCAGGCCTCCCTGGCTCAAATCTGTAAGGCCGCAACATGGTCTTCAGTTCACACGTTTACTAGGTTCTACCAGGTGGACGTTAGAAGTCAGGAGGATGTCGCCTTTGGGCGCAGTGTGTTGCAGGCCGCAAAAGATCCTCATGTCTGATAGCGCTCAGCTTATATATGGTGTATCCCCCCCCCTCATTTGGCATTGCTTTAGGACATCCCATTAGTAATGACTATGTCGCTCTGTGTCCCGTGATGTACGAGAAAGAAAATAGGATTTTTATAACAGCTTACCTGTAAAATCCTTTTCTTGGAGTACATCACGGGACACAGAGCTCCCGCCCCTCTTTGGGGACACTTATTGCTTTGCTACAAAACTGAGGTGCTCCCGGATGGGAGGGGCTTATATAGGGGAGGGTACTTCCGGTTTTGGAAGTTGCCAGTGCCAGCACCTGACGGTATCTATATAACCCATTAGTAATGACTATGTCGCTCTGTGTCCCGTGATGTACTCCAAGAAAAGGATTTTACAGGTAAGCTGTTATAAAAATCCTATTTTTTGCTTGGGGATAGGGCTGGGAAAAAAATCGATTTTAATCTTGAATCGAGTTTTGAGTTCAAATCGATTCAGATTTGAAGAAAATCGATTTTTTTAGATTTTTTTTTTTCAAAAAAAAAAAATATATATTTTTTTTATATATATTTTTTTCTTCAAAGTTTCCGTAGCAGGGCTGCAGGGGGCGTATCCGGAATGGCACTGGGTGGCGTTACCCCAATTACATCTACTCGCCGCAGCCGCCACGAGTAGATGTAATGTAACACTAACTAACCGCAAGCCGCCGTCTGCCTACCTGATCAGCGTGCAGTGTTCAAAAGCCGCACCTCCCGAGTCCTCGTCGTCTGTGATAGGCGGAACACTCAATTTCACAGCAGGCAGTGTTCAGCCTATCACGGACATCCTCTCATCCTCGTCTGTGTTATGAGAATGAGAGGATGTCCATGATAGGCTGAACACTGAATGCTGGGAAATTGAGTGTTCCACCTATCACAGACGAGGAGGAGGTGCGGCTTTTGAATACTGGAATGGCCGCCGGTGTAGCTGTAAAATCCGTATCCCATGAAAATCTGCATCAGGTACGGGCACAGTGATTGAAGCACGGGCACAGTGAGGCATTGGGCACAGTGATGCATTGGGCACAGTGAAGAATGGGCACAGTGAGGCATGGGCACAGTGAGGCACAGGCACAGTTCAATTCAACTAAGAGTAACCTCAAGATTTTTTGTTGTTTTATTAGCTAAATCCAAATACAGTATTAATAATTTGGATGTTTAACAATCTTTGTTGCACACTGACTTTGCAGTTAGAGAAAGGGTTTGCCTTTGCAATTTTCTTTGTTGATGCACTTTAATTAATATAATTTAAAAAAAATCGAATCAAATCGTAAATCGAGTTTTTATAAAAAAAATCGCAGATTTTTTTGGGGGGGAAAATCGCCCAGCCCTACTTGGGGATAGAGTGCAGAGGGATTAGAAGTCTGGTCAGTTTTTTGGGATGTCTGCACCCCTAATAGGGTGAAGCCAACTCCCAAATTTTGCCACTTTCACCTTCAAATTTATTCACTTCCTGTCACATAGCCAAACAGGAAGTGAGGGGAAATCCCTACCAATGTCTTTCCTTGGGGACACACAGGTCAATCTAAATAGTTTCCCCATTATGTAAATTGTACTCCAGCATTTTGCTGGGTACACCCCAAATTATTAGGTATCTTGGACTTTGGGGTTTATTTACTAAAGGCAAATCCACTTTGCACTACAAGTGCACTTGCTGGATATTCGAGGGGGACATGAAAGGAAAATAAAAAACACCATCTTTGCTTCTACATGATTGGATGTTAAAATCACCAGTGCTTCCCCTCAGATTTTCAGCAACTACACTTGTACTGCAGAGTGAATTTGCCTTTACTAAACCCCCAAACTACCTAATGATTTGGGGTGTACACAACAAAGTGCTAGAGTGCAATTTGCTTAATGGGGACACTAGTTAGATTGATCTGTGTGTCTCCAAGAAAAGACATTGGTAGGGTTTTACCCTCACTTCCTGTTTGGCTGTATGACAGGAAGTGAAGCCATTTTTAAGAAAAGGGACACAAAGCCCAACCTAAAAAAAGTCAAGCAGGGGTTCTACCACTCACTTGGTTTCCCTCAAATGCCCACAATTAGAATAGGATTGCCTTGAGCTAGATTTTAGCGCAGTGCTCTAAATCAGTGCTTCTCAAGCCTGTCCTCAAGTACCCTCAACAGGCCATGTTTGCAGGTTTTCCTTCATCTTGCACATGTGCTTTAAATCAGTCAATGGCTTGGTATTTTGTAGACATGTGCACTCCCAAAAAATTCATTTTTTTCGTTTTCGTTTTATTAGTTTTTTTTGCTTTTTTCGAAAATTCGGAATTCCAAATTTCGGAAATTCTAAAAATTCGGAAATTCAACTTTTCAAATTTTAGATTTTAGAAATTTAGATTTTAGAATTTTAGAAATTCGGAAATTCGAAATTTCGGAAATTTGGAAATTCGAAATTTCGGAAATTCGGAAATTGAAAAATTTGCAGATTGAAAAATTCGGAATGAACTAATTTGTCAAAATTAGTTGAAAAACGAATTCGGTACTAAAGGAATTGCACATGTCTAGTATTTTGGACAGCTATTCTAGATAAGATAAATTAACAAAACATGTCCTGTACTTGAGGGTACTTGAGGACTGAGGCTGAGAACCACTGCAGTAAAAAGGAAAATTGAATACTTACCGCTCTGTATTTTTCCCTTTCCTGGTGACTATCCATGGCAGCACACAATCCATGCATACACTACCATGAAGGCACCAGGAAAAAAGAAAATCATACCATACTTACCGTAATTTTATTTTCCTGGTGCCTATCCATGGCAGCATACCTGTGACAAGCTCCGCCTTGGCTCCTCCCTCAGGACTAGTGAATATTTTAAAATAGTTGGTTAGTACAGCCCCAGCATTCTCCGTAGTATAGAATATCGAGGGTGGGATTGTATGCTGCCATGGGTAGGCACCAGGAAAAGAAAATTACGGAAAGTATGGTACAATTTTCTTTTTTCCTGGTGCCTCCATGGCAACATACCTGTGACAAATAACTAGCTGAGATGGGTGGGATGATGCTCGGAGGTTTAAAAGAGATTATTATCATCATTTAGAAGAAGAGCAAAGGCCGATTTTACCGCCTGTCTGCCAAACTCCACCGATGAGAGAGCTCCTGGGTCTACTCGGTAATGTTTCAGAAACATATGTTGGAACGACCAAGTCGCTGCCCTGCAAATAGTTTCAATTGACACATTCGCTCTTGCCGCCCAAGAGGCAGAAACCGTTCTGGTGGAGTGCGCACTGACTATCGAAGGGGATCCCAGTCCTTTTGCCCTGTACACCTTGTGGATGAGTTTAACGAACCATGAGGCAATCGTTCTTGCTGACGCCTCCTTGCCTTTGTTTATGAACAACCTGATAGAGTCCCTGAAGGATGCTGTAGCCTGCAGATAGCATCTCAAAGTGGAGGCAATGTCCAGCTCGTGAAGAGAACCTGAGTCTTGTTCTGAAAATGTTGGAAGTGCCCAAGGCTTCGACATGTTCGAGGATGATGTGACCTTGGGGCTAAATCCTCGCACCGTTCCGAGTTCTACTCTGTCAGGATAGAATATGATAGGCTTGTGCAATTCGTTTCGTAACAAATCGAAATTCGTCCTAATTTAGCAACTTTCGGACATTCAGAAGCATTCGAATTTCTGAACAAAGCAATTATGAATAAAACCGAATCCGAAATAAATTATATCGCAAATAGCGAATGCCCGAATGTCTTCGGCATAATTCGTTATGAAAAAAGTTACGAATGTACGAATCCATTCGAAGCACAATAACACTCTGCTCTGCTCTCTGCTTCTCCCTCACCGTGCTGAACTCCCACTCAAAATGGTGTACAGGGGCGGAGGCTATAGCCGCATGTAAAAAACGAAAGTAAAATACGGGATTTCGAATCGTTACAAATAACCGCTATGTATTTAGAAAAGTACAAATCCATTCGAAGCACATTAGGCATAATAGGCAGCGTCGTTGTGAGAGAGACACGGAAAATTACGAATCAACGAACCCAAAAAAAGTTACGAAAGTAGGAGTTGTGTCCAGAATCAACGAAAAACAATGTACTCTACCGAAAGTACGAATTATAAATCAACTAAAAATGAGGCTTACATTAATACGAATCATTCCGATTCAACGAAAAATGTCGCTTGCGAAAATACGAATTAGTCCGAACACGAAAAATCCCGTCTAGCAAAATTACGAACGATTACGAATCAACAGGACCGAAAAGAAACGAACCGGAACAAAACAAATTTTTCCCTTGTGCACAAGTCTAGAATATGATATGATGAAGATCCGCTCCTAAAGCTTGGAGCTCTGAAACTTGTCTGCCAGAAGTTATGGCTATTAAGAAAGATAGCTTCGTAAGATTGTTTAGTTGGTGGTCGGATCTTTTTGACAGCTTTGAAAAATTGGATTATTAATGAATCCTCGGCCCATCTTTTACTGGTTGCCGCTGAAATTGCCGCTACCTGCACCTTTAGTGTACTTAATCAAGACCTAGGTCTAAGCCTGCATGCAAGAGTTTGAGAATTTGAGAGGATGATGGAGAATCTGGATCACAGCTTCTGCCAATCATGAAAGCCATGAATTTGTTCCACACCTTATCGTATATACTGGGAAAAAAAGGGGGAAAATACTGCGCTAAACCAAAAACAATGTGCATGCAAGCTGCCAACACTCAAACAAACAAAGTGTACAGGAATGGTGAATAAAAATAGTGTGGCGCTCAAAACAATAAAAATAGGTAAATGGCTACTTAAAGCAATGAAAACAACAGTGCTCTAATAACACAATTATACATGTGAGTCCGCTACAAGGGTATTCAGATGAATTGTCCTCTTTGCGAACTGTGTAATATACCGTGAAGGTACAACGTGAAAATGGAATAAAGTCCCAAATAACAAAATATATGTGATCATGGATGTCCTTCAATGGATGACCTTCCCACAATGCAGACTGACAAAGGGACTTCAATGTAGAAGATGAATCAAGCAAGGAGAAGACACTAGTTGTTATAGATGGGTACTCTTACCGCTGATGGTGGACCCACCTACCGTACGGCAGTGGGTCTTGCGGGCTTAATGGTCACCAAGACCAAACGGGATGTAACTGGATGTCCTGGGTCCTCACTTGAACTCCAACCGGATGATGAAAAGGTAACTCAAACGATGGATGATTCTCACATGGGCCAGGTTCCACAGCAATCCGCGAAAGATATAAAGATGGAAGAAAAACCAAAAAGACTCCAGATGGTGCAGGTCAATAAAAACCGATTGCCGGAGTTTTATTAAATAAAAAATTTTTTTGTCCAACAATCATGCAGACAAATAAAAAGTGATCACGAAATAAAAATATTCAAAGCAATATGGGGTGCAGCGTCAGCAGGCCCTACGCGTTTCGACTACTACAGTCTTCAACAGGGTCATGCCCCTGTTGAAGACTGTAGTAGTCGAAACGCGTAGGGCCTGCTGACGCTGCACCCCATATTGCTTTGAATATTTTTATTTCGTGATCACTTTTTATTTGTCTGCATGATTGTTGGACAAAAAAATTTTTTATTTAATAAAACTCCGGCAATCGGTTTTTATTGACCTGCACCATCTGGAGTCTTTTTGGTTTTTCTTCCATCTTTATATCTTTCGCGGATTGCTGTGGAACCTGGCCCATGTGAGAATCATCCATCGTTTGAGTTACCTTTTCATCATCCGGTTGGAGTTCAAGTGAGGACCCAGGACATCCAGTTACATCCCGTTTGGTCTTGGTGACCATTAAGCCTGCAAGACCCACTGCCGTACGGTAGGTGGGTCCACCATCAGCGGTAAGAGTACCCATCTATAACAACTAGTGTCTTCTCCTTGCTTGATTCATCTTCTACATTGAAGTCCCTTTGTCAGTCTGCATTGTGGGAAGGTCATCCATTGAAGGACATCCATGATCACATATATTTTGTTATTTGGGACTTTATTCCATTTTCACGTTGTACCTTCACGGTATATTACACAGTTCGCAAAGAGGACAATTCATCTGAATACCCTTGTAGCGGACTCACATGTATAATTGTGTTATTAGAGCACTGTTGTTTTCATTGCTTTAAGTAGCCATTTACCTATTTTTATTGTTTTGAGCGCCACACTATTTTTATTCACCATTATCGTATATACTGTTTGTGGATGGCTTTCTTGCCCTGAGCAGGGTTGCGATAACTTTGTTAAAAACACCCTAGGGATTGGAACCTTTCCCTTTCAGCTGCCAGATGTGAAGATTCAACCTGCGGGAATCTGGATGGGTGTGACATCCCTGTGACAGGAGAAAAGGTATTATTGGAACCTTGACTGGAGGCTGGGTATTCAGGTACATTGCTGTGGGGAATCAAGGACGTTTTGGCCAGTACAGTAGGACCGCTATCACCGTCGTGGTTTCTACCATAAGCCTCAACAGGAGGTTTTTTTTTTAGAATGAGAGGCCATGGAGAGAAGGCATAGGCCAGATTGCATGCCCATGGGCTGAGAGAGCGTCTACTGCCTCCTCCTGGGGATGAGGAAATCTCGAGATGAACCTTGAAAACTTGGTATTTAATGCTGTTGCAAATAGGCCCAGCCCGAGGGGACCCCACTGGTCCACTAACCAGTCGAAAACTTTCGGGTGCAGAGACTACTCGTTGGAATCTACGAACCTGCGAGATAGGTGGTTGGCCCTTGAGTTGAGAAGACCGGGCAGATAGACTGCCCTTAGGTCTTTTAGATTCCTTTTTGCCCAAAGGATTATGGTTTCACTTCCCTCAGCAGGGACCTGCTGCGCGTCCCTCCTTGTCGGTGTATATAAGACACAGCAGCCCTGTTGTTCATTCGGAGAAGAACTGGTTTGCCTGTAATCTTGAATTCTAGGGCTAGCAATGCAAAAGGTAGGCTGCCCGGACCTCCAGGATATTTGATACCAGGCCTGTTGTATGGAAGGACCATCATCCTTGCCCTGAGATCTGGTTGTAGTGTGATCCCCAACCTGCTTCACTGGCATCGGTAGTAATTGTGATCCAGTTGACATGTCCTAATGGACGTGATTTCATAGGTGTGTGTTTCTTCATCCACCAATGTAGACTCCTGAGCACCAGGGTCATCAGGTGTATGGGTTGGGATAGATTCCGTCTGTTTCACAGCCTCAAGAACTCCAGCTGGAAATATCTTAAATGCCAATGGGCTCAAGGGACCATAGGGATGCATGACGACATCCGGCCTATCAGGCTCTGACAGTTCGAGGCCGACAGGTAGGATCTCACGCTGACTTTCTTCATCTGCCGAATAGTGGATGTCACCTTTTGAGGTGGGAGGGATACTGTACCGTTCTGTTCCACTAACTGGGCTGGATCCTTCGCCAGGAGATGAAGGTCGTCCAAGTAATGGTATACTCAAAGCCCTAATTCTCTTAGAGGGGCCATGATGGCAATTAGGGTCTTTGTAAAGACTCTTGGTGACGTGCAGAGGCCGAATGGGAGGCTCCAAAATTGAAGATGTACATGCCCCACTGCAAACCTCGGATATTTCGGGAAAGGAGGGAGTGTCGGTATATGCCAGTAAGCATCCTACAAGTCTATTGATTGCATATAATCCAACCAGGGGATTGGATGTTATGCATAATAGTTTATAGCGACTCCATTTTGAATTTTTTAGGAAGATATAGCGATTTAGCCTCTTCAGGTCTTTCACGGGTCTTCAACCTCCGTTTCTCTTGGGGACTAGAAACAGGGTGGAGTAAAAACGAAAATCTTTCTGATGGAGACACTGGAACCACTGCTTGCTGTTCCTGCAAGAGGAGAAGAAATCACTTTAGTGCTTTTTTGGGGGGACCTTGACACCCTTGTCGGAGAGAAGAAGTCTTTGGGGGGTTTGTCTAGAAACGTCCAGAAGTGACCGTATTTAACTGTGGAGACTACCCACGGATCCCTGTACTTTGTTCCCAGATCTTCGAGCATCGATCTGAATTGATTGCGGCTTCACCAATAGGATCTGCTGAGAGCTTTAGCTCATCTAAGGCCCTGATGATGTCCTCCCCTGGGATATCCTGTTGGATTGCCAACTCTATATCATCTGTCCAGACGCGTAGGGCGTTGGACACTGACGTCAGGGCTATCGCAGATTTACAGGCAATGCTCGTCATCTGGTGGGAGATCAAGATCCATCCTTCTGTCTGGTGGATCCTTAAACAAGGTCGAGTCTTCCATGGGCAATGTGACGTTCTTTGCCAACCTTACCACAGCTGCATCGACCACTGGAGGGCCCTCCAGCGTTGCGGAATCGGCCTTTGAGAGAGGGTATAACTTTCCCAGTTGATCAATGGAGAATCTTTTCTCCGTCTTCTTCCACTCTTCCTCAATCACACTCCTGATCTTGCCCATGAGAGGGGAAAAGGAAATCTGGCGTTTGAGAAAGGGGAAGTACGACTTAAACTTCTGTGTCAGTCTCTTCCTAGCCGATCGCTTGTTTTACCGCCTGCACATAAGGCTGGACCATGGCGAAAGCAAAAACCACAGGCATCTAGGTCATCAGAGAAGTCCCCTGAGATTGCATTCTCTTCCTGATGTTTAGAGGAAGAAGCAGGCGTCCAGCGAGAGATTTCACTTGAGGATGGCCCGGGAATGGATGCCTCAGCCATTTGTTCCTGAGTAGGAGATGCCGGATGTTGCGGCGGCATTGTGGCTACCAATTTTGCAAGGGAATTCTTTAATGCTTTCTTACGTAGGTCTGCCACTTGCAGGCCTTCGGACTCTCTGTCCGCTGCATAGTCCCTTGGGCAACCTCGACAGATCAGCTTGTGTGGAAGTGGGGTGGCTTCACAGGCCTGACACTTTGGAGATCTAGGTCTTGGGAACGTGAGTGACAGCGTTTTTTGGTCGATGACTTCCTGCCACTCCCATGCTCTCCACGCCTGGAAGACCTGTCTCTGCTGGGACTAGAGTCATCAGAGTCCTCATGTCGCCTTGATTTCTTTTTAGACGTCTTCTGGTGTACAAGGCTGAGATACATAAGAGTACCAGCCTCAGTGCACTCTTTTTTTTTTTAAAACATGCGTAAACTTACCTGGACGTAGGTCCTTACCTTAAGTGTAGAGTAGGATCTTGTATGGGCGGCGAATGGCTCATGTTAGGTGGCTTAGCAGAGGAAGCAGCTAAGAAAAGAACAGGAAAGGGTTAACGACCATGTCCTAATCTGGCTAAGAGGAACAACATCTCCGTGTTTTTTTTCTTAAATATTAATTTATTTATATAAAATAAAATATTTTTTCTTTTTTTTTTTTTTGGGGGGGGGGGGGTTTCCTTGCACACATGCATAGACTATAATTAATTAAAAAAACAAACGATTTTTCCCCTTTTTTTTTAAATAATTTATTTTTATTTTTTGGGGGGTTTTACTTGCACACCTGCATATACTATAATAAATTTGAATTTTAAAAACTATTTTCCCCCTTTTTTATTTTTTTTTAATTATTATATATATATTATTTTATTTATATATTTATATATATTTTTTACTTACCTGAAACGACAGGTATTCTTCCCTGGAGCTCTCTGTTTAGTAGATCTCAGGCATCCCACTTGAGGCAGCCAGGGAGTTAAATGGGACCAGGTGGACAGAGGAAAAACGCCTCTGCCCTGTAATTTGGGAGTAAGGGCAAAAAAAACGACATCTCGCCCTATCCTAAGATGGCCGCCGAGGCTTTCGCGCGGCTGGGGGTAAGCTCGCGATCCCTAAGGGGGACGAGGAGGTGACAGAGGGCGAGGAGGAGACAGGGGGCATAAATGAAATGGGAAACAATAAATAAGAAAATGGCCAGAAGAAAAGCTAAAGAAAAGGAAAAAAGGAAAAAAAAAGAAATGCAGAAATAGCTGCTGCTTATGTTGCCATGGGTGAGCTAATGCCTGGAACATGTGCTGCAGATAGAGCTCTTAGTTAAGAGACAAACTGCTTGTCCCAAAAGATCCTACAGAAGGGACTCCCAACCTTATAAGCGCGTTTAGCTGCCCAAGAGAAGGGACCGCGTCCGGGAAAGGCTTGAACCCGGACGGAAGCTGCCGATTGCAGAAGGTAAGGACGTTCGACCAGAATTCACTGCCATGAGGTATGAGGAAAAAAAGGAGAATGCTGGGGCTGTACTAACCAACCCTTTTATAATATTCACTAGTCCTGAGGGAGGAGCCAAGGCGGAGCTTGTCACAGGTATGCTGCCATGGAGGCACCAGGAAAGTAACTTTTAGACAAATCACACCTGTTTTGTTTTGAAATGCCAATCAGCCTAGTTAAGCTGCAGCTGTGAAATTTGTTGCATGGAAAATAAAAAACAAACATCAAAATTTGCATCAAATTTTATTGGTCAACAAAACAGGACTTGGAAAAGAGCAAGGAAAGAAGAAAAAATATGTATGTTAATTTGAAACATTAGTCACAACATCTTGAGAAAGATTTTGCAAAATAATGCAGCACAGACAATTACATCAAGGTGAACAAACAACACACATTAACAACATCAAAAATGTTTCAGGGCAAAATATCCCCCACCCGAAAAAATACAATAAACCAAAGAAAAAAACATCTGTTTTGCAAAGACATAACAAACAAAATACAAAGCGAAAATATGTGTGTTACAAACTCGATAA
Organism: Rana muscosa; assembly: GCA_029206835.1. Classification (NCBI taxonomy): domain Eukaryota; kingdom Metazoa; phylum Chordata; class Amphibia; order Anura; family Ranidae; genus Rana; species Rana muscosa. The sequence continues at coordinate 535,641,204 of CM055117.1, read as the reverse complement.
GGAGACCAAAATGTACTCTCTTGCTGGCCGGCCACACACACAATCTTGCCTCTTTTCAGGGCAAGGTAGAGAATGCTATCTGCAAGCTTTATATAACATAGGTTTGTGTGCTAATGAGGCAATTGAAAACACATGCACAGTCCATGAAACACACAAAACGCAAAAGTTCACCCAATGTAGGCTCCTTTCACACTGGGGCGGTTTGCAGGCGCTATTTTGCTTTAAATAGCGCCTGCAAACCGAGCCTAAACAGCGGCTCCTGTCTCTCCAATGTGAAAGCCCGAGGGCTTTCACACTGGAGCGGTGCGCTAACAGGACTTAAAAAAAAGTCCTGCTAGCCGCATCTTTGGAGCGGTGAGAGGAGCGGTGTGTTTACCGCTCCTACACCGCTCCTTCCCATTGAAAGCAATGGGAAACCGCGGTAATACCGCCCGCAAACCGCGGCTGTAGCCGCGGTTTGCGGGTGGTATTAACCCTTTTTCGGCCGCTAGCAGGGGTTAAAACCGCACCGCTAGCGGCCAAATACCTCTGCAATCCCGGCGGCATAGCGCCGCTAAAAATAGCGGCGCTATACCGCCACCGCCCCAGTGTGAAACCGGCCGTAGAGTCTGAACTTCAAAGTGGGTACACCTGTTAAGGATGTCCTTAAATTACTAACCCAAAAAATACACTCTATGAGCATGCCCAGAAACATCCAAGTGCTGTTCACACACAAAAAGCACCAAAAAAAGCAAAGTCCCTGAGCATGCCCAGACCAACCCAAATACAGCTAGCACAAAATAAGCCACCCCGCCCCCCCCTCCAAAATTGAGCACATCATCAAGCATGCTACTAAATTAGAGATGGGACAAACACCCCCCAGTCCAGGGGGGCAAACAAAGAGCCTAACATGGGCAAAAGTTAGACAACAAATAACATTGCAGTCTATGGGAACTGACTTGTTATTTTGCGAGTCCCCACTTGGCTGCCTTATCTTCTAGTTATTGGCCTTAAAATGGGTATGGGGGCCCAGGTCCCACCCTAAGGGACATATATCAATGTCACCAATTTGGAGAACCCCAAAAACTAAACAAGGAGAAGTGCCTTTAAATATGCCAAATTGTTTAACTACTTCCCACCCGGCCACTGTACATATACGGCCGGGTGGGCGCTCTCTCCTTCTGAGTGGACGTTCAGGAACGTTCCCACGCAGCGGCGCGATCCCGATGCACTCGTGTCACCCGGACACAGCGCATCTCGATTCGGCAGGAGGGCTCTGTGATTGGCCCTCCTGATCACATGACGGCCGTGTCCAATCACAGCCATCATGTGATGTAAACAGATAGCTGGTTGCTAGGCAATCAGCTCTCCTCTCCTCACACAGAAGTAGTCGGTGAGGAGAGGAGAGCGGATCGCTGCAGCCTGGCTGGTGATCAGTGAGTATGAGCTGTTTTTTTCAGCTTTTTACTCACTGATCACCAGCCTAGTGTCCCCACACAGTCTAAAACACAGAAAGTAAACATACATGTCCCCCAAAACATATATCCCCACACACACATATCCCCACACACACACACACACATGTCCCCACATAGTAAAAACACCTGTCCCCCACATATGTGACAATAAAATCATATGTCTCAATGATCATTTGCACACATATGTCCGTGATCACCTGCGCACATCTGTACATGATCATTTGCGTACATATGTCCGTGATCACGCGAACCAATTATTATACTTTTAACGGATTTTTTTTTTACTAAAAACATGTAGTAGAATACGTTTTGGCTTAAATTTATGACAAAATTAAATTTTGTTGGATTTTTTTTTAAATAGAAAGACGAAAATATTATTTGTCTTTTTAATTTCCGGTCTTTTTTCGCTTATATCGCAAAAAATAAAAAACGTAGTCGTGAATAAATACCACCAAAAGAAAGCTCTATTTGTGTGAATAAAATTATAAAAATAAAATTTGGGTACATCGTAGCATGACCACGCAATTGTCATTGAAAATACGAAAGCGCTGAAAGCTGAAAATTGGTCTGGGAAGGAAGGGGGCGAAAGTGCCCAGTATTGATGTGGTTAAGGGCCATTTCACACCACATGCAGTCCATTGCGTTTTTTATGCCTCCAAAACGCATGGAAAGTAGGTTATATGTTTTTCAATGGCATAGTTCACACCATTGCTTGCAGTTCCAGTGCGTTCCAGTTCCAGAAAATAGAGTAGAATATGCTGCATTTTTCCTGCACTGGACTGTACTGGAACGCTGTAAGACGCAAAAAAAACGCATCATAAACGCACAAGAACGCATCAAAAACGCACGTGCAGAAAAGCATCTGGACTGTGTTTTTATAGAGTAAACTTGCCTCAAAGCTATTAACTTTGGGGGGGGGGGGGGTTACCCTGCCTGTTAAGTGGTGCATCTGTAGCATGTATCCAAAATGCTGCTTCAAAGATGTACGGCTTTAGAGCAAACTTACAAATCGACATTGCAGCTGCTAGATTTTAACACAAAAAAAAATAGCCTCCCCCCCCAATACATACAAGGCCATTTGGGTCTGGAAAGGCTTAAAATGAGAACCCCCACATGAAATACCACCCCCTCCCATGCAAAAACAAACCCCTAGCCAAACACAGCAAGCCAGCTAATGAAAGGGGGTGGATGCTTGGGGGCAGGAGGGGCTCGGGCACCCCAAAAGTGGTTTTGATCAGTGAAGCCAGCTCCCAGCCTTTGGAGAATGGAGTGGAGAGTAGAGTTCCCCTTTAAAAGCAAAAAATAACGCAAAGAAAAGAAAAAGGGGGAGACAAGAGCATTGAAGAATGGAGTGTAGAGTTCCCCTTTAAAAGCAAAAAATAGCCCAAAGAAAATATATGCATTACAAGGGGGAGACAAGAGCATTGGAGAATGGAGCGTGGAGTTCCCAGTTAAAAAAAAAAAAAAAAAAAAGCCCAAAGAAAACATATGCATTAGAGGGGGAAGGTTAAATGCCCTTTTAGGAGGAGCTAGAGTAGCGAGAGTATTTTTACATAATTTTAACAAGGTACATGTAACATGTTAACAACGTAACACGCTAACATGACCTGTGTGCAAATATCCTTAAAAAAAGACATAAAATTGAACCAGCGTTAATAAAAAAAAATCATGTTTAGAGGTGCGCCTGTTCAACCCACGCAAATGCATTTACATTACTTGACATTTACTAAGATTTTGCCAGAGCAGTGAACCAACACATTTGAACGTGCGCAAATGCCGCTTGCGCATGCGCAGTGCACAACTAGACCTCACGCAGTTCTAAACGTACTTGCAGGAGCAGGAGGCTTGTTCTGAAAAAGTTACTTTCTCATTCTATTTTGGGCATATTTGTTACTTGGGCAGTTGTTACTATACTTCCTCACATCACCCCACATCACCCCATAATATTGGCACTTCCAGCTTCTTTTAATATTGAATTGAAGATGCCGTGAGCCAGGTCCAGAGTGGCGCACTGATCGCCTCCTCCCGCGCGCCAAGATCACTTTAGTAAATGGGGAATAGCGTTGTGTTACCGGCGCAAACGTTTCGTAAATACCAAAACGTACGCTGCGCCTCAGCGTGCGCCTCAACTCAAGGCGCAAACGGTTCGTAAATCAGCCCCACTGTGTTATTTTAACTGACAATTGTACAGTCATGCAACGCTGTAAACAAACAAACCCAAATAGAGTTTTCTTTTGGTGGTATTTTATCACCACTGGGTTTTTAATTTTTTGCACCACAAACAGTGGCTCGTTCTTTAGGGGCGCACGGGCGCCACCCCCCTTATCCATGCATCTGGCCCCTAATCTACATGTGGGGCACCGGACACATGGATTCCAATCAGAGTTTTTTTTTTTAAGCACGTTTTTAGAGCCAGAGGCTCTAAAAGGCTTCAAAAAAGAGTGGGCTCGGCGTGCAGAGTAGTACACCCCGAGCCCACCCAGCTGTGTGACAATAGCGAATAAATATTTTCTATTGTGCCACTGATTCTCCTCCTGGCCAATCAGGAAGCGGGTCTGAGACCCGTTTCCCGATTGGCCGAATAGAGAAGTGTTCCAATTGGCCTAGGACGAGGGAGGAGATGCACGGCGCCCTAAAGGGAAGCGCTGCCCACCCCCTAGATGCGGTAAGTGGCAGGCCCATAACGACCTCCCAGGGGGGGTGTTTGATCGACCGGGGGCTGGTTGCTGTGGTTGCACTGTTTGCCGCCCCCCCAAAAAAATTTACCACCAGCCGCCACTGGATATAAATGAAAAAAGTACTGACAATGTTATTTAAAAAACAGTATTTTTTACTTTTTGCTATAAAACATATCTAATAAAAAATCAAATTTCTTCATAAATTTTGGCCAAAATCATTCTGCTACATGTCTTTGGTAATAAATAAAAATCCCAATAAGTGTATATTGATTGGTTTGCATGAAAAATATAGCATCTAAAAACTATGGTATATATATATATATATACAGTGGGTACGGAAAGTATTCAGACCCCCTTAAATTTTTCACTTTGTTATATTGCAGCCATTTGCTAAAATCTTTTAAGTTCATTTTTTTTCCTCATTAATGTACACACAGCACCCCATATTGACAGAAAAACACAGAATTGTTGAAATTTTTGCAGATTTATTAATCACTAGCCGCCCGCTGTACGACTATATACGGCCACAAGGTGGCTCTACAATGCCGGGAGGCCTTCTTTATACGGCCTCCGCTCCTCCGGCCACTGAGGGGCGTGCCTGGAGCGTCACTGAGATGCCGATGCGCGTGCCTGGCGGCCGCGATGTCCGCCAGTTACACGCGATCGGCCGTTACACAGACAAGGACGTGGATCTCTGTGTAAACACGTCCTGTCAGGGAGAGGAGACCGTTGCTGTGTTCCTTGTACATAGGGACACCGATCGGTCACCTCCCCCAGTCAGTCCCCTCCCCCCACAGTAGTAATCACTCCCAGGGCACACATTTAACCCCTTCCTCGCCCCCTAGTGTTAACCCCTTCCCTGACAGTCACATTTATACAGTAATCAGTGCATATTTATAGCACTGTTCGCTGTATAAACGTGAATGGTCACAAAAATGTGTCAAAAGTGCCCGATGTGTCCGCTATAATGTCGCAGTCACGAAAAAAATCACTGATCGCCGCAATTACTAGTAAAAAAATTAAAAATTAATAAAAATGCCATAAAACTACCCCCTATATTGTAAACGCTATAACTTTTGCGCAAACCAATCAATAAACGCAGATTGCAATTTTTTTTACCAAAAATATGTAGAAGTAAAAGTATCGGCCTAAACTGAGGAAAAAAATATTAAAAAAAAAAAAATTGGGATATTTATTATAGCAAAAATCTAAAAATATTGTGTTTTTTTCAAAATTGGCACTCTCTTTGTTTATAGCGCAAAAAATTAAAACCGCAGAGGTGATCAAATACCATCAAAAGAAAGCTCTATTTGTGGGAAAAAAAGGACGTCAATTTTGTTTGGGAGCCACATCGCACGACCGCACAATTGTCATTCAAAGCGTGACAGTGCCAAAAGCTGAAATTTCGCCTGGGCAGGAAGGGGGTATATGTGCCCAGTAAGCAAGTGGTTAAAAATGAAAAACTGAAATATCACATGGTCCTAAGTATTCAGACCCTTTGCTGTGACACTCATATATTTAACTCAGGTGCTGTCCATTTCTTCTGATCATCCTTGAGATGGTTCTACACCTTCATTTGAGTCCAGCTGTGTTTGATTATACTGACTTGATTAGGAAAGCCACAAACCTGTCTATATAAGACTTTACAGCTCACAGTGCATGTCAGAGCAAATGAGAATCATGAGGTCAAAGGAACTGCCTGAAGAGCTCAGAGACAGAATTGTGGCAAGGCACAGATCTGGCCAAGGTTACAAAAAATTCTGCTGCACTTAAGGTTCCTAAGAGCACAGTGGCCTCCATAATCCTTAAATGGAAGACGTTTGGGACGACCAGAACCCTTCCTAGAGCTGGCCGTCCGGCCAAACTGAGCAATCGGGGGAGAAGAGCCTTGGTGAGAGAGGTAAAGAAGAACCCAAAGATCACTGTGGCTGAGCTCCAGAGATGCAGTCGGGAGATGGGAGAAAGTTGTAGAAAGTCAACCATCACTGCAGCCCTCCACCAGTCGGGGCTTTATGGCAGAGTGGCCTGACAGAAGCCTCTCCTCAGTGCAAGACACATGAAAGCTCGCATGGAGTTTGCTAAAAAAACACTTGAAGGACTCCAAGATGGTGAGAAATAAGATTCTCTGGTCTAAAGAGATCAAGATAGAACTTTTTGGCCTTAATTCTAAGTGGTATGTGTGGAGAAAACCAGGCACTGCTCATCACCTGTCCAATACAGTCCCAACAGTGAAGCATGGTGGTGGCAGCATCATGCTGTGGGGGTGTTTTTCAGCTGCAGGGACAGGACGACTGGTTGCAATCGAGGGAAAGATGAATGCGGTCAAGTACAGGGATATCCTGGACGAAAACCTTCTCCAGGGTGCTTAGGACCTCAGACTGGGCCGAAGGTTTAACTTCCAACAAGACAATGACCCTAAGCACACAGCTAAAATAACGAAGGAGTGGCTTCACAACTTCCGTGACTGTTCTTGAATGGCCCAGCCAGAGCCCTGACTTAAACCCAATTGAGCATCTCTGGAGAGACCTAAAAATGGCTGTCCAATGTTTACCATCCAACCTGACAGAACTGGAGAGGATCTGCAAGGAGGAATGGCAGAGGATCCCCAAATCCAGGTGTGAAAAACTTGTTGCATCTTTCCCAAAAAGACTCATGGCTGTATTAGATCAAAAGGGTGCAAATACTAAATACTGAGCAAAGGGTCTGAATACTTAGGACCATGTGATAGTTCAGTTTTTCTTTAATAAATCTGCAAAAATGTCAACAATGCTGTGTTTTTCTGTCAATATGGGGTGCTGTGTGTACATTAATGAGGGGAAAAAATTAACTTAAATGATTTTAGCAAATGGCTGCAATATAACAAAGAGTGAAATTTAAGGGGGTCTGAATACTTTCCATACTCACTGTATGTATGTATATATATATATGTGTGTGTATATTATATATATATATATATATATATATATATATACACACAGTATCTCACAAAAGTGAGTACACCACTCACATTTTTGTAAATATTTTATGATATCTTTTCATGTGACAACACTGAAGAAATTACACTTTGCTACAATGTACAGTAGAGTAGTAAGTGTACAGCTTGTATAACAGTGTAAATTTGCTGTCCCCTCAAAATAACACACAGCTATTAATGTAAACCACTGGCAACAAAAGTGAGTACACCCCTAAGTGAAAATGTCCAAATTGGGCCCAATTAGCCATTTTCCCTCCCTGGTCTCAATGGGGATCAGGTGTGTTAAATTTGGTGATATCACTCTCATTCTCTCATACTGGTCACTGGAAGTTCAACAGGGCACCTCACGGCAAATAACTTTCTGAGGATCTGAAAAAAAGAATTGTTGCTCTACATAAAGATGGCCTAGGCTATAAGAAGATTGCCAAGACCCTGAAACTGAGCTGCAGCACGGTTGCCAAGACCATACAGCGGTCTAACAGGACAGGTTCCACTCGAAACAGGCCTTGCCATGGTCAACCAAAGAAGTTTAGTGCACGTGCTCAGCGTCATATCCAGAGATTGTCTTTTGGAAATAGACGTATGAGTGCTGTCAGCTTTGCTGCAGAGGTTGAAGGGGTGCGGGGGTCAGCCTGTGAGTGCTCAGACCATACGCCGCACACTGCATCAAATTGCTATCATGGCTGTCATTCCAGAAGGAAGCCTCTTCTAAAGGTGATGCACAAGAAAGCCCGCAAACAGTTTGCTGAAGACAAGCAGACTAAGGACATGGATTACTGGAACCATGTCCTGTGGTCTGATGAGACCAAGATAAATTTATTTAGTTCAGATGGTGTCAAGTGTGTGTGGCACCAACCAGGTGAGGAGTACAAAGACAAGTGTGTCTTGCCTACAGTCAAGCATGGTGGTGGGATTGTCATGGTCTGGGGCTGCATGAGTGCTGCCAGCACTGGGGAGCTACAGTTCATTGAGGGAACAATGAATGCCAACATGTACTGTGACATACTGAAGCAGAGCATGATCCCCTTCAAAACGACCACTGCCTTGCTAAAGAAGCTGAGGATAAAGGTGATGGACTGGCCAAGCATGTCTCCAGACCTAAACACTATTGAGTATCTGTGGGGCATCCTCAAATGGAAGGTGGAGAAGCTTAAGGTATCTAACATCTACCAGCTCTGTGATGTCATCATGGAGGAGTGGAAGAGGACTCCAGTGGCAACCTGTGACGCTCTAGTTAACTCCATGCCCAAGAGGGTTAAGGCAGTGCTGGAAAATAATGGTGGTCACACAAAAGATTGACACTTTTGGGCCCAATTTGGACATTTTCACTTAGGGGTGTACTCGCTTTTGTTGCCAGCGGTTTAGACATTAATGGCTGTATGTTGAGTTATTTTGAGGGGACAGCAAATTTACACTGTTATACAAGCTGTACACTCACTACTTTACATTCTAGCAAAGTGTTATTTATTCAGTGTTGTCACATGAAAAGATATAATAAAATATTTACAAAAATGTGAGGGGTGTACTACTCACTTTTGTGAGATACTGTATATACAGAATTTTTATTTATTTATTTTCTACTAGTAATGGCGTCGACTTATAGTGGGACTGTGATAGTGCTCTGACACTGTGTGGAAACTGACTGACACTGATATCACCAGTGACACTAATACAGTGATTAGTCCTAATAATATGCACTGAGACTACTAATCACACTGGCTGGGAAGGGGTTATTATCTAGGGCGACCAAGGGGTTAAATCTGTGTCTAACATGTGTTAATGTGTGTGCTGTGTGCTGTTTTTACTAAGCAATGTGCCGGGTTTTATTACCTGCTTTGCAGTGAGAAATAATAGCTTGTTGCTGTTGTCAGAAGAGAGCCCTGGGTTTGTAATTACCAGAGCCGATTGGCGAGTGGCGGGTGGCGGTAACCAATCAGTCCAGTCAAGGAGACTTCTGGGAAAGCCTATAAAGGAGACCGGAGATCCGCCCCACGCTCTCTTCTTCCTGGGCCTTGCGGAATGTACACCTGTCCGTGGCAGGGAGAGAGAGGTTGTGGCCTACCACACTGTGTTCATGTGATTCCAGCCCGGCCTCAGAAGGCCCAACTCTGCTTGCTGTTCGTCAGACATCTACACGGCACCAGCTCATCAGCTCAACATCACAATCATTCACACTCCGCACCCGTGGGTCATCGCTGGCGGTTCCATTGACGTACGTCTGTTACCGGGTCGCTGTCTGCAAGGCATCTAATTCGGTTCAGTCGTTGGTGAGAGGGCAATTGCCCAGCATCTGCAATCTTTCCCTGGTCACTGTATTTGAACACTGTGTACAGACACCTTTACCTTGGAAACACTTTACTGCAATTCTATTTGAGCACTGTACATTGACACCTTTACCTACAACCATTTCAAGAAATACCACTAGCCTGTTTAAGCCAGATAGTCTGTTAATGCATCACTATGCCTTATTGGATGTATTCTAATGAGCTCCACCTGCTGGTGAAGACTATCAGGCCTGCACCTCGGACATTGCTGTTGCTACTATTTAAAGGGCCCTATACTATCCTTATTCTGTCTGATCTCTCATTAGGATTCAAAGGTTAAATAGGCTGACCGGGGGTTCTCCTTTAGAGTGTAACCAACTGCATTAAACATTTAACCCTTTTTTGTCCTATGGGTCATGCTTCAGGTGGTATCTCATTGTACATACGTGTGTATTGATTCCTTCCACCGTTAAACTGTTCTTAAGCTGTCCTTGGGGGAATTCCTCTGCTGAGTCTGGGCTGTTATCCAGAACTTGGTTGATCTATTGCTTTTCTCTTTTGGTAATTAATACTACTTTGCCTATTTCAGTAAAAGCTAAATAATATTACAAATACATTGACTTGTGTGACGTGTCATTTAAAGGTGCTTGTGAAAGATGTCTGAACTCAGAGTGTCAGGTGGGTTGGAAGGTTCACGGGGTGATGTCGATGCAGATGAGTAGGTATATCAAAGCAGTCCTTAAGAGGACCATACTACACTTAAAAGACAGACCCCTATGGATGGAGTAAGGGGAATATTAGTGACCCAGCTAATACAAGGCAAAATATCCATCCAGTATTTTTAATGGCTGGGCAGTCTCAAAAATATGAAGGAAGCTAGCACTGATTAACCACTTAAGCCCCAGACCATTTGGTAGCTAAAGGACCAGAGGTGAATTTAGAATTTTGCACTGCGCTGCTTTAACTGTAAATTGTGCGGACATGCAATGTTGTACCCAAACGAAATTTGCGTCCTTTTCTTCCCACAAATAGAGCTTTCTTTTAATGGTATTTGATTGCCTCTGCGATTTTTATTTTTTGCGATATAAACGGAAAAAGACCAAAAATTTAGAAAAAAAATGATATTTTCTACTTTTCGTTATAAGAAAAATCGAATAAACTCAATTGTAGTCATACATTTAGGCCAAAATGTATTCAGCCACATGTTTTTAGTAAAAAAAATGTCAATAAGCGTATATTTATTGGTTTGCGCAAAAGTTATAGAGTTTACAAACTAGGGTACATTTTCTGAAATTTACACAGCTTTAAATTTATGACTGCCTATCTCATTTCTTGAGGTGCTAAAATGACAGGGCAGTACAAACCCCCCCAAATGACCCCATTTTAGAAAGTAGACACCCCAAGGAAATTGCTGAGAGGCATGTTGAGCCCATTGAATTTTTTTTTTTGTCCCAAGTGATTGAATAATGACTAAAAAAAAAAAAAAATTACAAAAAGTTGTCACTAAATGATATATTGCTCACACATGCCATGGTTATATGTGGAATTTCACCCCGAAATACATTTTGCTGCTTCTCCTGAGTACAGGGATACCACATGTGTGGGACTTTTTGGGAGCCTAGCCGCGTACGGGACCCCGGAAACCAAGCACCGCCTTCAGGATTTCTAAGGGCGCAAATTTTTGATTTCACTCCTCACTACCTATCACAGTTTCGAAGGCCATAAAATGCCAAAATCGCACAAACCCCCCCCAAATGACCCCATTTTGGAATATAGACACCCCAAGCTATTTGCTGAGAGGAATGGCGAGTATTTTACAGCTCTCATTTGTTTTTGAAAATGAAGAAAGAAAATATATATATATATATATATTTTTAAATTTTCAAAACTTTGTGACAAAAAGCGAGATCTGCAAAATACTCACAATACCTCTCAGCAAATAGCTTGGGGTGTCTACTTTCCAAAATGGGGTCATTTGGGGGGGTTTTGTGCTATCTGGGCATTCCATGGCCTCCAAAACTGTGATAGGCAGTGAGAAGTGAAATCAAAAATTTACACCCTTAGAAAGCCTGAAGGCGGTGCTTGGTTTTTGGGGTCCCGTACGTGGCTAGGCTCCCAAAAAGTCTCACACATGTGGTATCCCCGTACTCAGGAGAAGCAACAGAATGTATTTTGGGGTGTAATTCCACATATGCCCATGGCATGTTTGAGCAATATATCATTTAGTGACAACTTTGTGCAAAAAAAAAAAAAAAATTGTCGTTTTTTCCGCAACTTGTGTCAACATATAAAATATTCCATGGACTCAACATGCCTCTCAGTATATAGCTTGGGGTGTCTACTTTCCAAAATGGGGTCATTTGGGGGGGTTTTGAACTGTTCTGGCATTTTATACACAACATTACGAAGCTTACATCCACTCTTCTAACCACTTGAAGACAAAGCCCTTTTTGACACTTTTTGTTTACATGAAAACATTTTTTTTTTGCAAGAAAATTATGTTGAACCCCCAAACATTATATTTTTAAAGCAAAGGCCCTACAGATTAAAATGGTGGGTGTTGCATTTTTTTTTCTACACAGTATTTGCGCAGCGATTTTTCAAACGCATTTTTTGGGTTCAAAAATACACTTTTTTTAATTTTAATGCACTAAAACACACTACATTGCCCAAATGTTTGATGAAATAAAAAAGATGATCTTAGGCCGAGTACATAGATACCAAACACGACATGCTTTAAAATTTCGCACAAACGCGCATTGGCGACAAACTACATAATTTTTAAAAGCCTTTAAAAGCCTTTACAGGTTACCCCAGTAGATTTACAGAGGAGGTCTACTGCTAAAATGATTGCACTCGATCTGACCTTCGCGGTGATACCTCACATGCATGGTGCAATTGCTGTTTACATATGACGCCAGACCGACGCTTGCGTTCGCCATTGGGCAAGAGCAGGGCAGGACAGGGGTGCTTTTTTTATTTTATTTTTTTTTATTATTAATTTTGCTTTTTTATTTTATTTTTAAATTGTTCCTTCCAAGTATTTATTTTTTTTATCATTTTTATTGTTATCTCAGGGAATGTAAATATCCCCTATGATAGCAATAGGTAGTGACAGGTACTCTTTTTTTGAAAAAACTGGGGTCTTCTAGACCCTAGATTTTTTCTCTGCCCTCAAAGCATCTGACCACACCAAGATCGGTGTGATAAAATGCTTTCCCAATTTCCCAATGGCGCTTTTTATATCCGGGGGGGGGGCATTCCCTCCCACTGCTTGTAAAAGCAGTCCAGAGGCTAATTAGCCGCTAGGATTGCTTTTACATGAAAGCCGGCCGCAGGCTGAAAAGAATGATACCAAGATGATACCTAAACCCGCAGGCATCATTCTGGTATAAACATTCAAAGTCCAGCAACATACCAGTACGTTGCTGGTCCTTGTTGGACATGTATTGTAATCTTTTTTTTTCATGCAGCCAGTTGGCTGAACGAAAAAAGAGATTGATCGGTGGGTATGCCCACCATTAGAATACCGCCCTTCATCCACCCACTTCCAATGATGGGCATACACGCACCATTTATATATGCCGAAGCATGGGGGCATCCTCCCGCAAAAAAGTTATGCCGCACACACATGGTCGGACTTTTCCACGGGCAAGCCTCCGTCGGAATTTCGACCGTATGTACGCGGCATTAGGAGCAAAATCACTCCTCCGCCCCTGCTGCCCCTCTGCTGCCCCAATGCTTCGGCATATTTGCTTTTTTTTTTAACTGTGGTGGTGAAATCACCTCCTACAGCACTGGAGTCGCAGGGATCAGGCCTGTCTCTGCGAACGCTGCAGTTATGTGTGTTTTTGTTTTGTAAGTGACAGTGATCGATCGATACTGCACTTGGGTGGCCTGGGCTGGACGGAGGGGCAAAACGCAGGTGCTAGCAGGTATCTGGGCTGATCCCGCTAACACTGCATTTTTGGGAACCCTAAACTGCTGGGGACGCTAGTATAGATCTGATCAGATCAGATATTGATCTGTTCAGATACTATACCACTAAGGGGGGTGTATGCTTCACGCGTGGGTGTTAGCGTTACTGGCACTAACCTGACGCTGCCTGGGGTGTGACTCAGACCCTCTCTGACGCTAAAACCTAATTGATATCACCCGCCGGGCGATCAGGGGGTTAAACCTTTATTGGGTTATATACGGCGGGTGCCCTGACACTATAAAAAGCAAACTAACTAACCAGCGTCACCCGTAACACTTATATGATGATCACTGGTGAAAGGGTTAACTAGGGGCAATTAGGGGGTTAAAACCTTTATTAGGTAATATATGGGGGTACCTGACGCTATAAAAACCTGCGGCGAACCTAAAAAAAATTACCAGCTACCGATCTGCATCACCGACACTAAGACAGCGTTTAGAAAAACGATCGCTTAGCGACAGTGGTGATAGGGGGTGAAAGGGTTACCTGGGGGGCGATCAAGGGGGTTAAACCTTTATTAGATAATATATTGGGGTACCTGACGCTATAAAAACCTGCAGCGAACCTAAAAAAAATTACCAGCTACCGATCTGCATCACCGACACTAAGACAGCGTTTAGAAAAACGATCGCTTAGCGACAGTGGTGATAGGGGGTGAAAGGGTTACCTGGGGGGCGATCAAGGGGGTTAAACCTTTATTAGATAATATATTGGGGTACCTGACGCTATAAAAACCTGCGGCGAACCTAAAAAAAATTACCAGCTACCGATCTGCATCACCGACACTAAGACAGCGTTTAGAAAAACAATTGCTTAGCGACAGTGGTGATAGGGGGTGAAAGGGTTACCTGGGGGGCGATCAAGGGGGTTAACCTTTATTAGATAATATATTGGGGTACCTGACGCTATAAAAACCTGCGGCGAACCTAAAAAAAATTACCGGCTACCGATCTGCATCACAGACACTAAGACAGCGTTTAGAAAAACGATCGCTTAGTGACAGTGGTGATAGGGGGTGAAAGGGTTACCTGGGGGGCGATCAAGGGGGTTAAACCTTTATTAGATAATATATTGGGGTACCTGACGCTATAAAAACATGCGCGAACCTAAAAAAAATTACTGGCTGCCGATCGGCATCACTGACGCTAAGACAGCGATCAGAAAAATGATCGCTTAGCGACAGTGGTGATAGGCGGTGAAAGGGTTATCTGGGGGGTGATCAGGGGGTTAAACCTTTATTAGGGGGGGTTAGGGGGCTACACTGGACCCAAGACTAAACTTTGGTGACACTTTTACAGTCACAAATGTCACTGATTGCAGTGATCACTAAATAAATGGTCACTGATTGCAGGGGGTGGCCAGAAACGAATGGCTGCCCCCTCATCCCGGAACGCTCCCGGACACTTAGCCACCGCTCACTGTATAGGAGGGGGGTCCGATTGGACCCCCCAACTATACAAAGGCAATCACGTATGCTCTACGTGATTGTGCCTGTCGGTGCCATTCTGCCAACGTATATATACAGTGAGCGGTCGTTAAGTGGTTAATAAACTATACCAGCATGAAGAGAATTGATCATTGTAAATTTTAGCAAGTTTAGGCAGAGTCAAATCATCCCTGGCAGATACTAATCTAGTGTAGCGGCCTCACCCCATCTCTTTTGTCTAAGGGTATGTCACACGACAGGGTGAGATGCGCTACGGCCCATGTCCTCCCCATAGCTGTGGGTGAGGTGAAGGCCAGTACCAGATATTTCCTCGGGCCTGTGTGCTTCTGTCTAGAATTAAGTCCTGCTGCGCCAACACTTCCCTCTGCTCCCATTAACCAGAGTTCCACACACCGATCACAGTCCAACTCTTGTTTTATTGCATATCTCACAATAAACAGTGCTTAAGTAGCCAACTGGTTGCGACTTGATAACATTTTGATACAGGGGATGAGCAGGTCGAGGCACTGTCCTAATTATCAGCTAAACCACTGTGATCTCGCCAGCGGTTACTACAGCCTTAGCTGGAAAGGACTTAGAACTTGAGCGTCTCTACCAGCGACTCAAGAGAACATAGATAGGAGTACCTTCGCTGCGTTGCAGCCCCTGTCAGGGAAAGATGTCCCTCCAAGGGAGTTACCAGAGGCCCATCCGTCACTGGGTTGATGCTGCTCCAGACTTTCCAAATGGGTAACCTCCCCGGCCTCCTCACCTCAGACATGGGCCCCATCCACTTCAGGGACCCTCGGACTTCTCCACCCTCGCGGGACCCAGTCGAAGTCACTGGGCCCCAGGCCTCCTGGTTTAGTACCTCACCCCAGGCTGAAGGTGCCTGGGATGGACTCCAACTCCATTCCGGTCAGGCCTAGGGCACCTGAGCCGGAATCCGGACCCGCCCGCACCCAGGCCTAAGGTGCCTGGGCGCGTGATGATCGACCTCCAGAAGAGCAAGACCCCGTGACCAGGGTGTCTCCCCCTTTTATCCCCTCCAATGACACCATGGCAGGTTCCCCGCCCTCGCCGTACCATCTCCGAGAAGGGACAAAAAGGACAGCACTATAGCAGTGAATCTACCTTGAGCCTGCGTTGCACCTGCCACCCACAGGTCAAGGAGATTATTACACCGCCCAATCCTCCACAAATACAAATGGTCATTACTCCCATACCTACACACCTGAACTTCCACCCAGGTGTACCCCACCTAAATTTAAAGACCCCGCTACATACTCCCCCCTGTGATTTGACGCTGGTCCCCAGCGTCTGGTGCAAACCTATGTCTCCCAAAGGTGGTGACATAAATCTGACCCAGAGGCATCCCTAAAAATTTGAACCTTAATCATACCAAGACCTGCTCAAAGGGAAGGGGAACATAAAACAATAAACTTTTTTTTTTTTTTTTTTAAACCCTCTAAGCATGTACACATACACAATCACTCCCTTTTCTGTCTAAGAACCACCCCATACTCAGTAGTCTTGACAGACGAATCTCCTGCAGAGGGAAAGAAAAAAAAACAACACGCAAGGAAAACCACATCCTGACATTCTGTGTTAATTTGGAATGAATGGGTCCATCAGCCGAGAGACCCACTCGCTCCAACAAGTAAATGATGCAAATGTGAGGAAAAACAAACAAACAGCCGTTGCACAACACTGCCACCTGGTGACAGTGCCGCAGTAATGACACTTGGTGAAATCTTCATTCTTCCTGCGTCCCTACTCTGATTCTACCCCCAAAGTCTGTCTTTGAACTGTGAAGAAGAGAGAACAAACAAACAGCTCTCATTCCTCCAAAGAGTAGAAAAAACAAAAAACCCAAATAAAAAACTAGGGTACAGTTTGATGCTCTGGCAAGAACACCTCCGGAAATTTGTCACAGGAAAACGAAGGAGTCTCTGCTCACAAATAAAACCTCGGGTCAGGCAAGAACAAAGGCTTCAGATGCTTATCGAAAACCTCAATCGAATAGTCAGCGTCCTCTCCATCTTTCCTGCAGATGCGCACCTTGTCTGCGTGGATATGGCGGCCCCACATCCAGTCTGCTCTGCAGTCTTTAAACTTTTTCGACACGGGTGGCGAACAGGACAAGTATCGCCAAGCATGAGGCACTTTAAGTTTCTCCCAAACGAACTCATCGTACCATCGCTGTCGCAGAACTTCAACCTCAAACAGCAAGTCTCTGGGTAAGTACAGATATTCCCATCCATAATCGTGAGCGACCCTCTGAGAAAAGAGTCGCTGCAATCCGGCTAAAGGAGGCATTGTGGCCCGCTCACCTTCTCCTGGTTGAACGATGGCCTCCGGGTGTCGAGGTACTTTCACTACCTCTGATGGCTTTTCTCTTGGTGCCCGTAGTGATGCTCGCTGTTTCCCCGCCAACAAAACGGGTGATACTGTGGACTGTGGAAGAGCAACCAGAGGACTAGGCTTCCTCGTGGACTCCGGAGCTTCCGCCCGGGGCGTGCTATCTCCTATGGACATAGGCGAATCTTGCGGTGCACGTAGCATAGGTAATGGGCGTTTGTCCCAGCCCTTTTGGTGAAACAGTTCATCGATCTCACCGTCATCTCCACAATCCGACAGTGATTCTAGGTCGGAGGTGTCATACATCTCCGCGGGAAGGTAGTCTCTGGTAGACGTGGTACTACCCTCCCTTGCAGACTCCACCGACTGTGGACCCCCAACACCTCCAACCACCACCACAGTCCCAGCCCCTGGCTCACCTTGACCTTTTGTAGAACTGGGATGTCCAGGACTCTTCCAACCGGATCCATCCAGGCCAGGTAAGCAACGGGGTGAAGCTCTTCCACGACCACAGGAGGCCTGCACCAAGCCGACTTTCCTCTTCGGAGGTGGGAGCAGAGAATCTGTGGTGACCGAAGCAGCATCCTCTGATTTTTCCTTCTCAGTCTCTGATTGGGCAGTCACATCGCCCTGGTCAGTGCGTACGGGAACCTCCGCAAAGGCCTGGATCTCCCCTTCCGGAGTAGCGGTACCTGTGAGGCTGTTGAGGCGAAGGGCCCGGGGCCTTACTGTGGATGGCTCCACCTCGAACAAGAACTCACAGTTCAAGGAGATTATTACACCGCCCAATCCTCCACGAATACATATGGTCATTACTTCCATACCTACACACCTGAACTTCCACCCAGGTGTACCCCACCTAAATTTAAAGACCCCGCTACACTAGTAAAGGGGGCCTCTCACATCGTCATTATCTAGCTCCATGACTTTATTGACCCATGGCATTCAGCATACCTGTAGCAGTTTACCCGCCTCTGGAAGAAAATGTTTACATATTATAGACAGTGCCTTGGCAAGGCTATCATCCCTCAACAATCGCTTAAGCCCACTTAACTGGAGGGAGAGTCGGCTGGTCCCAAATTGCACTTGAAAGGCATGCCTTAACTGTAGATAACGAAAAGAATGTTAGTTAGGAAGCTGATATAAAGATTTTAACCCATCAAAGGGACATCAGAGCTCCCTTTCTGCTGACATCATAAAGCTTTTTTAACACCAAATCTAATCCATAGGACAGGATCAGGGTTGTTATAAAAATTTGTTAAATTTGGGTTTTTCCACAGCAAAGTGTGCAAAGAAGCATCACAGTGCCATGTAGAAAAAATCATGTTGCTTGTGTTGGTTCAGTGAAGTGTCATTCATTCTGAATTGCTCCCCAGTGTACCTTACCCACAGACCTCTGACTTCTGGGATGTTAGATAGCCCATTCAAATGAATGATGAATGCACGTTGACATGTAGCACAAGGAGCGTCAACACACCGCAGTAGTGTGAATCGGCCCTAAGAGCGAGGCATCCACCAAAATTGTTGACATCGAGAGTACCCACTGTGAAATGCGATTGAACAAGAATCCCTGAGTGTTCTTTTTTTCTTATATGATACAGTAAGTTAATATTTGTATATTTGAACAAATAAGGATTTGTGGTACCTGTGCTACAGAGGAAAACTGACGTAGTACTGTGTCCTAAAGTGGAGGTCCACCCTAAAAAAAAAAAATAGCCAAAAATGAAAAAAAAAAAAAAAATAATAATTTTTATACTTACCAGAAATGGCTGTTAATCGTCCTAATCTGCCTTTTCCTCTTCCGCTGTGCGGTTCTGTGTTCTCCTCCTCGCGTTGCCTCCTGGGAAATGGAGGCGCGCTGCCTTCTGGGACACACAGGACGGTGTGCCCATTCACAAAGAGCCACGCGACTCGCACATGCGCAGTAGGAAACGGGCAGTGAAGCCGCAAGGCTTCACTGCCTGTTTCCCTTAGTGAGGATGGCGGCGCCGGGACCCGGTCCGAGGGATGGATCAGCCTCAGGCGGCCGACATCGCGGGCAACCTGGACAGGTAAGTGTGCTTATTAAAAGTCAGCAGCTACAGTGTTTTGTGCGAAGGGGCGTTGGCCACGAACTTGGTATGCATACACACAGCAGAACATTTTCAGCCAGCATACATCAAACCACGTGGTTTTTCAGCTCTTTACCGCCACCCTTTGGGCAACTTCTGCTATTGTTGTCTGATGTTTAGCATTGGTTCAGAGCATGCGTGTTTGTAGTTTGGATTTTAGTCCGATGGATTTGTGTACACACGATCGGATAATCTGACGGAACACATGTTTTGAGAGCATGCACAGCCAACATTTGTTGTCGGAAATTCCGACAACAATTGTCCGATGGAGCACAGTCAGTCTGATTGTCCGACAAAACACGTCCGTCTGACAATTGATGTCGGAATATCCGATCGTGTGTACGGGCCTTAATGATGACGACAGTTGTTTAACTGCTTGTCGACTATATACGTCGTCAGCATGGCTCGAACAGGCAGAAGGACGTACCTGTACGTCCCCTTTAAGATCGCAGCATTGCGGACGAGCGCGCGCGCCCGCCGCAAGTTCCGTGAGCCCGACCGCGTGTCCCGCGGACTCTATCGCCGCGGGGATAGAATGGGGAGATGCTGATGTAAACAAGCATCTCCCCGCTCAGCCTAGTGACAATGACAGTGATCACCACTTCCTGTAATCGGAAGTGGTGATCACTGTCTTGTCACACACAGCCCATCCCCCCTACAGTAAGAATCACTCACTAGGGCACACTTAACCCCTACAGCGCCACCTAGTGGTTAACCCCTTCACTGCCAGTGTCATTTTCACAGTAATTAGTGCATTTTTATAGCACTGATCGCTGTAAAAATGACAATGGTCCCAAAAATGTGTCAAAAGTGTCGAATGTGTCCGCCATAATGTCGCAGTCATGATAAAAATCGCTGATCACCGCCATTACTAGTAAAAAAAAAATATTAATAAAAATGCCATAAAACTATCCCCTATTTTGTAGACGCTATAACTTTTGCGCAAACCGATCAATAAACGCTTTTTGCATTTTTTTTTACCAAAAATAGGTAGAAGAATACGTATCGGCCTAAACTGAGGAAAAAAAATGTTTTTTTATATATTTCTTGGGGATATTTATTATAGCAAAAAGTAAAAAATATTGCTTTTTTTTTCAAAATTGTCGCTCTATTTTTGTTTATAGCGCAAAAAATACAAATCGCAGAGGTGATCAAATATCACCAAAAGAAAGCTCTATTCGTGAGGAAAAAAAGGACGTCAATTTTGTTTGGAAGCCACGTCACACGACCGCGCAATTGTCAGTTAAAGCGACGCAGTGCCAAATTGTAAAAAGACCTCCGGTCTTTAAGCTGACAAATGGTCCGGGGCTGAAGTGGTTAGGTACAGTAAGTTGACCTCACTTCAGGATCTAAAAAAAATGTGAAATGTGAATGAAAGAAATGAAGTAGAATGCAATAAGCTTTATTTTTTATGACCAATAGTAATTTGCAAAAGTGAACTAACTCATGTAACCATTTTGTCTTAAAGTAAGGTGACCAGATTTTTTAAATGAAATCCGGGGACATATTTTTTTTTTTACTAGTAATAGTGGCAATCAGCGACTCTCTGCCCATCGCCACCGCCGCCCGCCTCACAGCCTGTCAAGTCTTACTCTTCGGGCCCCGGCTACAACTGGGTGGGGAGCAGAGGAAGATCACTCCACCAGGGAAGGCAAGGAGATAAGCAGGCAGGCGGCTGGCCGGGACTTGAGCCAAGGCAGAAGAACATGCGAGCGGAGCTGATTGGGCATGCACCCGAAACTGAAGAAATATTCCCTCCGCTCCGACCAGCACATGATCATCAGAAAGGGGCACAGATAATGGAAAAAAATACACCCCCCCCCCCCAAGCTAGTAGGAGCGGCGCAGTGGGGGTGTGTAATTCAGAATTATTATTTTTTTATTCTGCACTGACTGTCTTTGAAATTGCCCCAGCCCCTGTTCAAATCCAATCTGGGGACAAAACTGGGGACAGACTTGGTCCGGGGACAGTGTCCTCAATCCGGGGACTGTCCCCTGAAACCGGGGACGTCTGGTCACCCTATCTTAAAGTATATCTAAAGCTTTTGTTTAGTTTGGTTACAGTAGGGAAGCGGTAAAACCCTGTCAGTGTTTTTGCAGTCTATTCTTGTTGAGAGCATTTCCTGCCCCAGAGACATATCAAGGAAGTGAAAGTAAATGTTTCCAAATTGAGAAGCAGTTGTCACCAGAACCAATATCCACGCTGACGGATTTCCTCTCACTTCCTGTTCAGGTGACAACTGTAAAATTATGGTTTTCCAATCACTTTCTATCCCATTGCCAATGGTTACACAGACTAAATAGAGAGGGCGAATCGCTACAGCTGGGACAAAAACAGTAATAAAAATCTAAAAAGAGTTTAACACAAAAGTTTTAGCCTTAGACTACTTTCACACTGAGGCACTGGATGCTATTTTTTGCTATTTTTAGCGCCGCTATACCGTATTTTTTGCCGCGATTTGCGGGCACTAGCCGGGGGATTTTAACCCCCGCTAGCAGACGAAAATGGGTTAAAAACGCCCGCAATAACACCTCTTTGCGGTGTTTTGCGGGTGTTTTTGAGGCACTACCCCATTGATTTCAATGGGCAGGGGAGCTATAGGAGCGGTATTTTTACCGCTTCTATCGCGCCTCAAAGATGCGGCTTGCAGGAGTTTTTTGACCCTCCTGCAAGCGCAACGCTCCAGTGTGAAAGCCCTCTGGCTTTCACACTGGATACAATTGAGCGGCTTTTTTGGGGTGCATTGCAGGCGCTATTTTTAGCGCAATAGCGCCTGCAAAGCGCCTCAGTGTGAAAGGGGCCTAAGATATGACTTAAAGGATCACTAAAGATAATTTTTTTTTTTTTAAATAATAAACATGTTATACTTACCTCCACTGTGCAGCTCGTTTTGCACAGCGTGGCCCCGAACCTGGTCTTCTGGGGTCCCTCGGCGGCTGTCTCCGCTCCTCCACTCAAGAACTATCCACCTTCATGCGAGCTCTCTCACATGGTGGTTAGTTTTCTTGCGGGCGCACTCCCGTGATACAGCCGGCGGCTATAGCCGCTCACTGTATCACTCGGCCCCGCCCCCCGGCGCGCCGCGGCATTGGTTGTAATTGACAGCAGCGCAAGCCAATGGCTGCGCTGCTTTCAATCAACCAATGAATGAGCCGAGAAGCCGGCCGAGAAGCGGGGCTTTCGAGCTTTTGAGGGGTCAGGTAAGTAAACGGGGGGCTCGGGGGGCGCTTATCCAGAGATGTTTGTTCACCTTAATGCATAGAATGCATTAAGGTGAAAAAACTTTTGCCTTTACAACCCCTTTAAAGAAGAACTGCAGTCTTCTCACATAATTTGTAATAAAATCATCTTTGCCATTCTGAAACTTCGCTCCAACCACTTTGCATATTATTTTACATATACTGTGATTCTTTACTTGCCAAATATGCTGCAGAAATCTCCCTCTGCTGAGTCTGGCTGCAACCATTTTAACTGTGGGCAGCTGCCTGTTCACTTCCTGGATTTACACAGACACACACCTCCAGCTCTGCAGCTCTCATTGGCCCTCTTATGACTCATCCCCCCTCCCTTCCTGGCAAACTCTCACGAGAGTGAGAGAGAGCTGTGCATGATGTCATAAGTCTATGCTTATTACCAGACAAGAAACAGGAAGCGGGCTGTATAAGGTATTTACTGGCAGGAAAAAAAAGTTTTTACTATCCAAAGTTAAAACAACAACAAGGGCAGAAGATTTAATAAATGGAAAGATGAAAAAATGACTGAAGGTCCGCTTTAA
Source organism: Rana muscosa (assembly GCA_029206835.1). Classification (NCBI taxonomy): domain Eukaryota; kingdom Metazoa; phylum Chordata; class Amphibia; order Anura; family Ranidae; genus Rana; species Rana muscosa. The sequence continues at coordinate 535,618,179 of CM055117.1, read as the reverse complement.
AGTTTAATGAATTTCATACTCTGAATTCTTTAACGTATTTAATGAATTGTATGCAAACTCTGAATTCGAATTGGGTGCTGCATAATTATTGTAGTTTGATAAGAACATTTTTGTGTGTGTACTGACTTTTTGAAAATGTTGGATTGCCCCTGCCTGTTCTTTAATGGAACTTTTCTAACACTTTTAACCAAGCCCATGCTGAAAAAAAATATGGTAGCTGATAGTCCCGAGGCCTGTGAAAGATAAGGCCTTGCGTCATTTGGTTAACACCCATCGCTGCCACTTTCCTCCCCCCATCAACTTGTTTGTGCTGAGCAAGTTAAAGCTATTTTATTATTCCAACAAATTATAAAAATGCCACCTAGATACTCTGCCAGTCTTCGAGGACTTCTGCCATGGATGTTCCTCTTGCTTCAATCAATTTTTACTTTAGTCTTGTTGTTCTTTTTTTCCCAAGAGTACACAATAGAAAGAAACCTTCACAGGTATCCAGGTAAGAGTTTTCAATTATATTGAATACAATTCCCTGCAGCCTCTCGGAACAGTTATTTTTACCTTTTATCGACTTAAGATATTTCTGCATTTCTATTGAACTTCATTTTGAGTTTTAGAGGTGTATTTCATAATGGTTTTCTTAGAACGATAACATTATTTATTGAAAACGTCTGTTGGGCTTAATAGATTTACATGTCCTCACTTTGTCACCTAAAATTGTCATGTTTGCATTACTACAATGCCAGTTTACCTAAAGCTGATATTTATATTTTGAATAGCTGACTTAGGGCACACAGACAATGATACTTTGGCACCTGAAAATCACTCACCCAATAATAATGGGTTTATCTTGGAATTTTATCATTCATTCCACATTATTGGTTGTGCTGGGGTAGCTATATGACTATTCTAGCTTTAACAAGAGGTAGGAGAAAACAGCAAACAGAATCATTTTTCTTCTCAAGCTTGCTCAACCAGGAGAACTTATGCCTCGTACACACGATCGCAATTTCCGACAAGAAAAACGCGGTTTTTTTTTTCAGCAGGAAAACGGCTGAAATTTGTTTTGCATACACACACGGTCACACTAATCTTAGCTGAAATTCCGACCGTCAAGAACGCGGTGACGTACAACACGTACGACGAGCCGAGATCAATGAAGTTCAATAGGCAGTTCGGCTCTTCAGCTTGATTCTGAGCGTGCATGTTTTTTTTGCTCGTCGTAATTGCATACAGACGAACGCAATAGGAATTTTTCCTGTCACGAAAATTGAGATCCTGCTCTCAATCTTTTCTTGGCGGTAATTCTGACAGAAAAAGTGCGATGGAGCATACACACGGTCAGAATTTGCGACAAAAAGCTCACATCGCACTTTTCTCTTCGGGAATCGCGATCGTGTGTACGAGGCATTACAGACATATAAGGCCCCTTTCACACTGGGGCGTTTTTCATGCGGTTTAGCGCTAATAATAGCGCTGTTATACCGCATGAAAAAATCCTGCCCTGTGTCTTCAATGTGAAAGCCCGAAGGCTTTCACACTGAAGCGGTGCGCTAGCAGGACCGCTCCAAAAGTCCTGCTAGCCGCTTCTTTACAGCGGTAAAGGAGCGGTGTGTTCACCGCTCCTTTACCGCGGTCTCCCATTGAAATCAATGGGACAGCGCGGTAATACCGCCCGCAAACCGCGGCAATAGCCGCGGTTTGCGGGCGGTATTAACCCTTTTTCGGCCGCTAGCGGGGGTTAAATTAACCCCCCTAGCGACCGCATACCGCGGTAAGAACGACAGTATAGCAGCGCTGAAAATCGCGCTGCTATACCGCCACCGCACCTGCCCGCCCCAGTGTGAAAGGGGTCTAACTGATCTACAATCCAACCAAAAAGTATTGAATCATTCAAATGATTTCATGTTTGTAGGCACCGTTAATATGCAAGACTATCTGTAACCAAGTAAAGAACAGTTGGATATGCAGCATTTCACCAATTAGATAAACTAATATCTATCTGCCATGTTTTTAGTGCCTGGGGTAATAATACACTGCAATTCTCAATTTGCTTGGGGGAGAAACGATATTGCCAACCTAAGATCTTCACATTATGAGCAATGTTGAAAGCTCCCAAGTCTAAGCTCTCGTCTGTTAAGTTGTTGGACATTTAAAGAGACTTGTTTGGTGCAAAATGAAGGAACATTTTCAATCTAACCGTAACCCAGCCTACTTATGCTCACCTTTCCCATGCTCCCCTGCTGCTGTTCCTCTTAAAGGGGTTGTAAAGGTTAGTTTTTTATTTTCTAAATAGGTTCCTTTAACCTAGTGTATTGTTGGTTCACTTACCTTTTCCTTTGATTTACCTTCTAAATGTTTTTTTTCTTTGTCTGAATTTCTCACTTCCTGTTTCTCCTCACTGAACTTCACACCATCATCCGAATGGTGTGGAGTCAGCCAGAACAGCTTACTGAACAGCTTATTGAGGAGGAACAGGAAGTGAGAAATTCAGACAAAGAAAACAAAGAAAAAAAATATTTAGAAGGAAAATCTAAGAAAAAGGTAAGTGAACCAACAATGCACTAGCTTAAAGGAACCTATTTAGAAAATAAAAAACAAACCTTTACAACCCTATCCCTACGTAAACTTTGTGTTGCATGGTGTCAGAGTTTACACACAAAATTGACAAAGTCAGCCCCTACCTCATGTAATATTCAGACCTGGCAATTGACAACTGATGCACAAGCACTGCATCATAAGTGAAGGTCACATGCTCCATGCACTTAGAAACAATGAGTGATTTGTGGTGGCTTTAATGGAGCAGCAAGAGAGCAAAGATGCATATATGTGGATCCGGGTGGGAGTGGAATAATAAAAAAAGACTGTCAATGAGCAAAGTGAAAGAGTCTCTTTAACCACTTAAGGACCAGCCACTGTATATATACGTCGGCAGAATGGCTCGTACAGGCACAATCACGTACCTGTACGTCCCATTTAACTGCCCGACGTCGGGGTCGCGCGCGTACAACCGGCAGCGCGCTCGCGACCCCCCTGCCTTCCCCGTGAGTCGGACCGCGGGTCCCGCGGACTTGAACGCCGCGGGGTTCCCCGCGATCGTCTCATGGAGGCATGGAGCGGGGAGATGTTAGTGTAAACACAACATCTCCCCGCTCCCCTACTGACAATGTCACTGATCTCCGCTCTGTGTAATCAGAGTGGAGATCGGTCACGTGTCACTCGTAGCCACACCCCCACACAGTAGTAATCACTCCCCTAGGCACACTTAACCCCTTCAGCGCCCCTAGTGGTTAACCCCTTCACTGCCAGTGTCATTTTTACAGTAACCAGTGCATTTTTATTGCACTGATCGCTGTAAAAATGACAATAGTCCCAAAAATGTGTCAAAAGTGTCCGATGTGTCCGCCATAATGTCGCAGTCACGAAAAAAATCACTGATCGCCGCCATTACTAGTGAAAACATTTTTTTTTATAAAAATGCCATAAAACTACCCCCTATTTTGTAAACGATATAACTTTTGCGCAAACCAATCAATAAACGCCGATTGCGATTTTTTTTTACCAAAAATATGTAGAAGAATACGTATCGGCCTAAACTGAGGAAATTTTATTTTTTTTATATATGTAGCGGGTACTTACTTTCCCGCAGTAAGTTTTGAATTTTTCGGTGACACCAGTGGTGTGTCTCCGGCGGTCCACTGGGTGGCGCTGTCACTATGGGTCGACGGACGGATACCGCTGTGTGCTGAGCCTACTTTTGTCCTCGCTGGGCAGCGGTATGGTGGGGCGGGGAACCCGCCGTGCTTGCTGGGAGAGGGGATAAAAGGGCCGGCCATCTTGGTCACGGGGTTGTTGGTCCCTGGCACCTTTAGCCTGCAGACGGAGTTCGTGTTTGTCCTCTAGGCGGACTAGGCCTAGAGGACCACAGGAGGTCGTGTTCCACCCCTGGCACCTTTAGCCTGGGGTGAGGTACTCGGACGACGGTCCGGAGCTCAGTGCCTAACACTGAGTTCCGCGAGGGAAGGATCCTAAGGTACTCCGGAGATGGATGCCTGAATCCGAGGTGGACGTAATGGACCGGGAAGAGCTCCTCATCTGAAGACCCGGTGCAGCATACTGCCGGTGACGGGTGAGCCTCTTGTCGGAGACCGTCCGGAAGGTGAATTTCCCTCGTGCGGAGACCATAACCCACTCTTTGGAGGAGAGTGGAGGATCGAACTTGTGTCTGGGCCTATTCGTACACACACCTCCTTTTCTGTTCTATAGCCAAGGGAGTCCATGTTATGTTCTAAATAAAGGAGTGTTGGACTTTAACGGTGTGTGGCTCAAGTTCCTGGCAGACGAGGTTCTCGGAGACTCTTGGAGGGAGGATCCGATGCACAACACAGGCCCGAAGGTAAAGAAAGGCATTGCTGATACCACTTCTACATCTGTGGTGGAAGCCTGGCGTAGCGCACCCTCTCCCTCCCCTATCGTACCCCTAGACCAGAGACATTGCGAGCAGAACTTTAATAGAGGGGACGGTGAGAGGGGAGGAACAGCCCGCTACATATATTTTTGGGGGATATTTATTATAGCAAAAAGTAAAAAATATTGAATTTTTTTCCAAATTGTCACTCTATTTTTGTTTATAGCACAAAAAATAAAAACCGCAGAGGTGATCAAATACCACCAAAAGAAAGCTCTATTTGTGGGAAAAAAAGGACGTCAATTTTGTTTGGGAGCCACGTCGCACGACCACACAATTGTCAGTTAAAGCGACGCAGTGCCGAATCGCAAAAAGGGGCCTGGTCTTTATGCTGCGTATTGGTCCGGGGCTTAAGTGGTTAAATAAAAAGCATCAAAACTTTGGTTTTTGCCTTTGCTGACTATTTGTAAATTAAACCATATATTTAAGAAAGGTAAAGTACAGTGCCTTGAAAAAGTTTTCATACCCTTTGTAATTCTCCACATTTTGTCAAGTTACAACCAAAAACGTAAATGTATTTTATTGGGATTTATGTTATAGACCAACACAAAGTGGTACATATTTGTGAAGTAGAAGGAAAATGATAAATGGTTGTCAATTTTTTTTGCAAATAAATATCTGAAAAGTGTGGTGTGCATTTGTATTCAGCCCCCCTAACTCTGATACCCCTAACTAAAATCTAGTAGAGCCAATTGCCTTCAGAAATCACCTAATTAATAAATAGAATCCACCTGAATGTAATTTAATATCAGTATAAATACAGCTGTTCCGTGAAGCCCTCAGAGAACAAACAGCATCATGAAGGCCAAGGAACACACCAGACAGGTCAGGGATAAAGTTGTGGAGAAGTTTAAAGCAGGATTAGGTTATAAAAAAAATATCCCAAGCTTTGAACATTTCATGGAGCACTGTTCAATCCATCATCGGAAAATGGAAAGCGTATGACACAACTGAAAACCTACCAAGACATAGCCGTCCACCTAAACTGACAGGCCGGGCAAGGAGAGCATTCATCAGAGAAGCAGACAAGAGGCCCACGGTAACTCTGGAGGAGCTGCAGAGATCCACAGCTCAGGTGGGAGAATCTGTCCACAGGACAACTATTAGTCATGCACTCCACAAATCTGGGCTTTATGGTAGAGGGGCAAGAAGAAAGCCAAGGTTGAAAGAAAGCCATAAGAAGTCCCGTTTGCAATTTGTGAGAAGCCATGTGGGGGACACAGCAAACATGCAGAAGAAGATGCTCTGGTCAGATGAGACCAAAATTTTACTTTTTAGTCTAAAATCAAAACGCTATGTGTGGCGGAAAACTAACATTGCACATCACCCTGAACACACCATCCCCACCCTGAAACTTTTCTTCAGCAGGGACAGGGAAGCTGGTCTGAGTTGATGGGAAGATGGATGGAGCCAAATACAGGACAATTTTAAGCCCCCCGTACACACGGTCGGACTTTTGTCCAAAAAAAATTATTTTGAGCAAGTTGGACCAACAATCCGACCGTGTGTACGCTCCATCGGACAAACTTTTTTTGCTTTTTTCTTGTTTTCATCAGACAAAAGTTGGGTCTGCAAATGGACAAACTTTTGCCCAACAAAAGTCCGATGGAGCAAAGTCCGACCGTGTGTACAGAAAACCATCAGACTTTTGTCCGATGGACAAAACAACTAATGTTAAAATCAACCAACAATAGCAGAAGTTGACCAAAGGGTGGCGGTAAAGAGCAGAAAAGAGCAGAAAAAAGACGTGATGTTGCAAAAAGTTTTGGGAAAGTTTGCAGAAAAGTCAGAGCGTGTGTATGCTATGGGTGTTCCCGACCAACTCCGTTAGGACAAAAAACCACGGAAAAGTCCGATAGAAGCCCGACCGTGTGTACGGGGCTTTAGAAGAAAACCTGTTAGAGTCTGCAAAAGACTTGAGACTAGGACGGAGGTTCACCTTCCAGCAGGACAACGACCCTAAACATACAGCCAGATCTACAGTGGAATGGTTTCAATCAAAGCATATTCATGTGTTAGAATGGCCCAGTCAAAGTCCAGACCTAAATCCAATTGAGAATCTGTGGAAAGACTTGAAAATTGCTGTTCACAGACGCTCTCCATCCAATCTGACAGAGCTTGAGCTATTTTGCAAAGAAGAATGGGCAAAAATGTCTCTCTCTAGATGTGCAAAGCTGGTAGAGACATCCCCAAAAAGACTTCCAGCTGTAATTGCAGTGAAAGGGGGTTCTACAAAGTATTGAATCAGGGGGGCTGAATACAAGCACACGACACACTTTTCACATATTTATTTGTAAAAAAAAATTAAAACCATTTTCCTTCCACTTCACAATTATGTGCCACTTTGTTGATCTATCACATAAAATCCCAATAAAATACATTTACGTTTTTGGTTGTAAACACGGCAAAATGTGGAAAATTTCAAGGGGTATGAATACTTTTTTAAGGCACTGTATATGTATAAAATAAGTATTGCATCAGTCTTCCCCAACAATGTAAGCTTCAAATGTGTCTGCATATACGCATGGCTATTTTTCATATCTGCTGAGAATTTTAAAATCACGTTTGCCTGCATTCTTAAATTACATGATGTTCCATGGACAGATTTGCATGCAGGCAAATCATAACCTACAACTATCCTGATATAATTGTAGCGATACCTCTAGGTCTCTCCTCAGACAGTATGGGCCGCTGATTTCTTTCTCTTGGGTCCTGCAGCGAGTTACCTCTTTCTGTTGGAGTCTTCACCCTAGTGTGTAGGAAGAAGTCTATTTTCTTTCTTTACTCTAATGCCCCATACACACGATCGTTTTTCATGCCGTTAAAAATGCCATTTTAAAAAATGGCCATTAAAAATGATCGTGTGTAGGCTCCAGAGCATTTTTAACGACGTGAAAAACGGCCATTAAAAATTCCGGACATGCTCTCTTTTTTCACGTCGTTTTTCATGTCGTTTTTTTTTAACGACGTGAAAAACGATAGTGTGTATGCTTTCACGACGTGAAAAAAAACGCGCATGCTCAGAATCAAGTATGAGACGGGAGCGCTCGTTCTGGTAAAACTAGCGTTCGTAATGGAGATAGCACATTCATTACACAGTAACGGACTGAAAAGCGCGAATCGTCGCTCAACAAACTTTACTAACATGAAGGGTGGCGCCATTCGAACGGAACTTCCCCTTTATAGTGCCGTCGTACGTGTTGAACGTCACTGCGCTTTGCTTGATCGTTTTTTTTAATGATAGTCTGTACGCAAGGCAGGCTTGAGAGGAAACATGAAAAAAAACGAGGAGAAAAACGTCGGTTTAAAAAATGACATTAAAAACGATCGTGTGTACGGGGCATAAGAAGGCCAATGTCCACACACAGTAGGTTAAACCCCAATAAAAAAGGTTTATTTTTACTTTCAAAATATTTTATTTTCATAAGATAAATAATACAGAACATTACATCATGTTAGATAAAAATAAAGAAAAATAAAGAAAAAAGATTATGTTTAGGAATAAACAAACATTAGTCAATAAATGGATAAAATAATAAAAACATCCTAGAAAAAAGGATAGATTCATGTAAGCAATCAAAAGTTTGTCAGGGGGAGATCTCTTCATCCTTATAATATAATGGAAGGGAGAAGGGAAACCCTCTCTCCTTGGTAACCTGGAGCCCCTTATCGGGAACTAACTGCTCCAGGCATAGAGACCTCCTTCTGACTCTTAGGCCCAGAGAAGATTAAAAAAGGTTTATTTTTATACGTTGCTTGAGGAACTTGACAAGAAAGTTAGAATGAGAGAATATGAACAGGGAGGTAGGTTCAGGCACACAATACTTAAGCAACACTCGTCGCCACTCAAGCCTGAGTGGGTTTTGCTCACCCGGATAGTCCCCTTAAATTCGGTCCTAGCAGCCAGTGTGGAGCACGAAACAACTACTTGCGATTTCCAAGGGATACGATCAGAAGATCCTCTACCTCAAAATCCTTAAGTCCCGAACTTCCCGGCCTAGTATTAATAAGACCTTAGGTGCCAATGGGGCACATTACCAGGCTTTTGGCGGATAGGAATCCTTCCCTCTGTCAGGTAGCCAGGCCTCTCCCGAGACAGCAAATCTTTCACTAGTCCCCTTGGGACCGATCCTCCCCTGGCTTCCTCTCCTTCAGAGCGGGTAACCCCTCACTTGGGTACCCTGGGACTCCTCTTCGGGTGTAGGCCTCAGCCAAAGGTGTTGGGCCTACCTGCAGCGATGGTGCCTGAGACCGAAACACACGCACGCACCCCCGGCCATGAGGGCCACCGAAGGTGGGGTACGTGCCGAACAGGACCAAGGGGTCCCCTGGATCTCTTCACGCCCAATCGCGTGTGCCCCTTAAGTACCCTCTCCCAGCATGCACAGCGGGTTGACCACGCCAACTGCACAGCTGCTGAGAGAGGACACCCAATGGTGTTGCGATACTCCCTGTGGTTCCACCTGAGCCAGAGATGAGCCGGAGATGACAGTGCCAACTACAGGCAACAGGGAACACTGCAGCCAGGCAATATCACACAAGAGCAGAAGCAAGTTTTTAGGAAATTAATAGTCTGAGCCCAACTATGGGCTCAGACTAACCCCCAAATTTGAACATAGCGCCCCCAGGGGCATCCACCAGTCAAAATTAGGCTACAAAATATCTCTTGAACAACTGCAGGAAGATAAAACTGCTAATTAGATCCACTGTTAGTGTAATAATCAAAGGCAGCCCTCAAAAATTCCACTCGCACACTCGCATTTTGCGAGTGGATTTTGAGGGCTAGCGAGAAGGGCTGCCTGAGAGCCGGGGGAGGGTGGGAGCACCGCCGATCACAGAGGGGAAGAGAGGAGAGCCGCCACTGGATGATCAGAGCAGGGAACATTACAGCTTTCGTTTCAATAGCTGTGTGTTCCCCCGCCGTGCGCCGTCACATAAGCCCCTTTTCTTTTTCCGGGACTTTAATAGACAGATCACCCGTCCAATCCTAGGACGGGTGACATGTATCAAAGTTCCCCGGAGAAGGGGAGGGGCTTATGTGACGCGCGGCGGGGAACACACAGCTATTGAAACGAAAGCTGTAATGTTCCCTGCTCTGATCATCCAGTGGTGGCTCGCCTCTCTTCCCCTCCACAGGTAGGCTGCACATGGGACACAGGCTGCATATGGGACACAGGCTGCATATGGGGAACAGGCTGCATGGTGGGCACAGGCTGCATGGTAAGCCCAGGCAGCATGGTGGGCACAGGCTGCATTGGTGTGCACAGGCTGCATTGGCGTGTACAGGCTGCATTGGCGGGCACAGGCAAGCTGCATTGATGGGCATGGATAAAGTTGTTAATATTTTTATAATTTAATTGCATAAAACATTAAAGTGTCATTTCATGAGATAATTTGTGAGGGCGGGTTTAGGGGCGGGCAGGGTAGGGGTTGGGCGGGGCAACTGGTGGCGAGTAACCCTTGAGGCCTGGCTAGTAGCTCAGGACTTGAAATTTTAAACCTTGATCAAAGGTGTGTGCACAGGGTGTGCCTAATCACACTGTACTGTGTAGGACCCCCTGCTCCCTGTCCTCAGTCCCTTTGTCTCAAAAGTGAGACATCAGGGGTCAAAGCCCCCAGGGGGCTCTTAAATTCTAAAAAATAAAAATAAAAACAATTGTAAAAACGTATTAAAAAATAATAAAAATAAACTACTGAAAATAATCTCTGCCCTACTAACAACGTCCAATGCTCTGCTGACACCATGCTCTGCCCTACTGACAAAGTCCACTGCTCTACTGACACTGTTCACTGCTATATATATATATATATATATATATATATATATATATATATATATATATATTGTATATACTGTGAGGGGGTTAACTCGGTAGCGGGTGTGTGTGACCCCCTGGTTGGGCTCCCCACACAAAAACAGGGCCAGCAGACGGCGGTTGTGGTTTTCAAAATCAAAAGGTGCGGTTTATTTCTCTATGTACAGTGACAAAAACACAGCAAAGCCAAAAAGAAACATAAACAAAATAAATCCTGGTCAGTTTGACCTCTGACTAAACATGCAGGTTTCCTAAACTAACAACTGGGATCAGCCTGGTGCTGTCCTAGTCCCTAAGTCCCTGGTTTAGTAAAAGTCCAAACAAATAGCCACACAGGCTTTGCCTCACCGCACAGGGGTTCACTCTCCCTAGACAGTCCACACAGGTCTGGTTCCAGGCATGAGCAAACACCTAATGAATCTGGGAGTTTTTATAGAGGCCTTAAACGAGCTGACAAGCTTCAGCTGGTCTCATCAACTCCCTGCCTCACGACGCCCAGCACTCTCCCTAGAGGTATGAGTCATTCATGAGCCCACTAGCCTCAGCTGGGCTTCATCAACTCCCTAGTTGTATAAGTCGGCATAAAGCCTGAATCTGGGAGAAATATATCTACCCCCCTGGATGCAACCAGGTGACTTTACCTTCCTGCTGTCACATACCCCCCCCCCCCTCTTGTTTTAACCTTGGGGTTGGAACACCAGCAATCAGGCATTCATGTACTCGAGACAAAGCATCCACATTCCCCATTTGAACGCCAGGGCGATGCTTTACTGTGAAGTTGAATTCCTGTAGGGCCAGGAACCACCTATTCACTCTTCTATTTGTCTCCTTGTTTTGAGCCATCCACTTTAACGGAGCGTGATCCGTAACCATGTCAAAGTGCCTACCTAGCAGATAGTACCGAAGGGAATCTAGAGCCCACTTCACCGCTAAACACTCCTTTTCAACCGTGGCGTAATTTACCTCATGGGACTTCAACTTCCTGCTGAGGTAAATGACTGGGTGCTCTTCCCCGTTCCAGACCTGGGACAATACTGCTCCTAACCCCACATCTGACGCATCACTTTGTACGACAAAGTCTTTAGAGAAGTCGGGTGAGTACAACACTGGCTGGCTACATAAGGCTTGTTTCAAGAATTGGAATGATGCCTCAGCCTCGGGGGTCCATTTAATCATGACCGACCCTTTCCCTTTCGTCAGGTTGGTTAGGGGCACAGCCTTAGAAGCAAAGTGGGGAATGAAGCGCCGATAATAACCCGCGATTCCCAGAAAGGCTCGTACCTGCTTCTTGCTGTTGGGACGTGGCCAACTCTGGATGGCCTCGACTTTGTTGAGTTGGGGTTTTATTACTCCCCTGCCAATGGTGTACCCAAGATATTTGGCCTCCTCCTGCCCAATGGTACACTTCTTGGGGTTAGCCGTAAACCCCGCTTCCCGGATAGAGTCTAGGACTGCTTGCACTTTTGGCAGATGTGATGCCCAATCTGTGCTATGGACAATTACGTCATCCAGGTAAGCCGCAGCATACTTCCGATGGGGCCTCAGTATCTGGTCCATTTTCCGCTGGAATGTGGCCGGCGCATTCTGTAACCCGAACGGCATTCTCTTATATTGGAACGCCCCGTCTGGGGTTACAAATGCGGTTTTCTCTTTGGCCGACTTGGCCAGGGGAATTTGCCAATACCCTTTTGTGAGGTCAAGAGTCGTCATGTATCGGGCTGTTCCCAGCCGGTCGATCAACTCATCTATACGTGGCATGGGGTAGGTGTCAAATTTTGTAACTTTGTTCAACTGACGAAAATCGTTACAAAATCGCCAGCTCCCATCCGGTTTAGGCACCAACACAATGGGACTAGACCAATCACTTTGGGACTCCTCTATCACCCCTAAGTTCAGCATTTTCTGTACTTCCTCCCGTATTGCCTCCCGTCGGGCCTCTGGGATCCGATAGGGTTTTAACTTCACCCTTTCACCGGGCGGGGTAATAATATCATGCTCTACCCCAGATGTTTGTCCCGGCAGCTCAGAGAACACCTCCTTGTTGCGAAGCACAAACTCCTTAACCTCCTGTTGTTGGGGTTGTGACAAGGTGGCTGCTATTCCAACCTCCGGAATCACGCAACCAGTTTGAGCTGGTGACCAAGTTTCTGCGACTAGGGACTCTCTATCCCTCCAGGCTTTCAACAGATTAACGTGATATATCTGTTCGGGCTTTCGCCTTCCTGGTTGTCTGACCTTGTAATTCACTTCGCTCACTTTTTCCATTATCTCGTAGGGGCCTTGCCATTTGGCAAGGAATTTACTTTCAACCGTAGGGACAAGTACCAATATCCTATCCCCCGGGGAAAAGGTACGGGTCTTTGCTCCACGGTTGTACACTCTCTGCTGTGCCAACTGCGCTTGGGCCAAATGTTCCTTCACGATGGGCATTACCTGTGCAATTCGATCTTGCATCAGGGCGACATGCTCAATCACACTCCTGTGGGGAGAACTCTCACTTTCCCAAGTTTCCTTGGCAATATCCAACAGCCCTCTTGGGTGTCTCCCATACAGTAACTCAAAGGGGGAGAATCCCGTAGAGGATTGGGGCACCTCCCTAATAGCAAACATCAAATAAGGAAGTAGACAGTCCCAATCCTTTCCATCTCTATCCACCACTTTCTTCAACATTTGTTTTAGGGTTTTGTTGAATCTTTCAACCAGCCCATCGGTTTGGGGGTGATACACAGATGTACGCAATTGCGTCACTTTGAGCAATTTACACAGCTCTTTCATAACCCGGGACATAAAGGGTGTACCTTGGTCCGTAAGCAGTTCTTTACAAATACCCACCCGGCTAAAAACAAGAGATAGCTCTTTGGCTATGGTTTTGGCTGAGGTATTTCGGAGAGGGATCGCTTCTGGATAACGGGTGGCATAGTCCATTATAACCAATATGTACTGGTGCCCCCTAGCGGACTTGATTATAGGACCTACCAAATCCATTGCGATTCTCTCAAACGGGACCTCAATGATGGGTAGAGGGACCAGCGGGCTACGGAAATGTGGCATCGGGGCCGACCTCTGACACACAGGGCAGGAGGAACAATAATTTTCTATGTCCTTCATCACCCCAGGCCAATAGAATCTCTGTAATACCCTCTCTCGGGTTTTCTCTGTCCCCAGATGACCTCCAAGAATGTGCCCATGGGCCAACTCCAACACCAACTTCCTGTAAGGTTTGGGCACCACAAGCTGCTCAACGGTTTCTTCTGCCCTTTTTGCCACCCGATACAGTAGGTCCTTCTCTACGCTGAAGTATGGGTAAGTGCAGGTATTATCTGGGTTCACTAACTCGCCATCTATTTCCACTACGTTTTCCCGTGCCTTTATTAGGGCGGGGTCTTTTAACTGTTCTGTGGCAAAATTTTCCCTGTGAACCTCCAGATCAGAAAACTCCACAGACGGTAGGTTTTCGTCTGAGGAGGTGGGCTCCTCTCCAGTTTCTTGAGTCTCCCCTGCCAATACTGACAAGGGAAATTCTGGAGAGTCCTCACCACTCTCAGAGGAGTTCTGGCTATCACATTCCTGGTACATAGGGGCACCAGTGGGGGGCTCAGGATCATCCCACAGTTCCCAGAACTTCGGAAAATCCCTTCCCACAATGGCATCATGCGGTAATTGAGATACTAACCCCACTGGATGAGAGAGGGTACCTTTGGGGGTCTCGAAACACACTGTAGTCACTGGATACTCTCGGGTGTCCCCATGCACACAAATAACAGCTACCTTGCTATTCCCAGAGACCTCTGTTTTAACTAATTCAGCCTTTATCAGGGTCACAAGGCTACCTGAATCCAGTAATACCACAACATTTCTACCATTAATACACATTTTGCATAAATGTTTCTCAGTTCCCCGAATGGCAGTGCATGCGACTGTCGCACACAGCGACTGACGTCTGCCCGTCAGAAAGTCACACTGCATGGGTTCCTCCACAACCGGGCAATTGGCTGCAATATGTCCCGCTTGCCGGCAGCGGTAGCAAACAATCCATTTGGCTGCCTCTTGAGCCCCTGACTTCCCAGGCTGTTCTCGCCAAACTTTGGGTAGAGCTCCCACCCTCTCACTCTCTCCACCCTCACCCCTTGGAATCCTCTTATCCGCCCCTGGGGATGGTCTGGTCTTAGGGTGGAAAGTCCGAGAGTCTCTGGAAGAGGCCGTCAGGTTCTCTGTAGCCAAGTATTTCTCTACACGATCCACAAGACCACCGGCCGTCTCTGGGTCTCCATGGCTTACCCACTTTTGGATGGCAGTAGGAAGAGCTCTCAAAAACCGATCCATTACAACACGTTCCACAATCTCTGGTGCGGACAAAGTCTCTGGCTGTAGCCACTTCCGGCTCAGGTGAATGAGATCATACATTTGAGACCTGGGGGGTTTTCCAAGCTGGAAAGTCCAGTTATGCACACGCTGAGCCCGGACAGCCAGGGTGACACCCAGCCTTGCCAATATTTCAGCTTTTAGCATCACATAGTCTTTTGCTTGGTCAGGCTCTAGGTCATAGTAAGCCTTCTGCGATTCACCAGTTAACAGAGGAGCCACCAGTCCAGCCCACTGCTCCTCAGGCCACTTTTCTCTTTCAGCAGTCCTTTCAAATGTGGTCAAAAATACCTCTGGATCATCCTCTCCAGTCATTTTTGTCAATAAACGACTCACCCCAAAGGACGCGGTATTAGTGGGACGGCTTTCCTCACTGGTCTGCGGACGTTGCTGCATTACTGCTTCCATTTGTTGTAGTCTCTGCTCTTGCTTCTGTAACAGGTCTATGAAGCGGGCCTCAGATTGCTGCTGGGCTTGTTGATGAGCTTGCTGCTGGGCTGCAAGGCTCCTTTGCAAACCTGCATTTGTCTTCTGTTGATTGGCATTTGCTAGAGCCAGCTGTTTCAGTATCTCCTCCATGCTGGCTTAAAAAAAACTGCCACTGGTTCTCCACCAACTGTGAGGGGGTTAACTCGGTAGCGGGTGTGTGTGACCCCCTGGTTGGGCTCCCCACACAAAAACAGGGCCAGCAGACGGAGGTTGTGGTTTTCAAAATCAAAAAGGTGCGGTTTATTTCTCTATGTACAGTGACAAAAACACAGCAAAGCCAAAAAGAAACATAAACAAAATAAATCCTGGTCAGTTTGACCTCTGACTAAACATGCAGGTTTCCTAAACTAACAACTGGGATCAGCCTGGTGCTGTCCTAGTCCCTAAGTCCCTGGTTTAGTAAAAGTCCAAACAAATAGCCACACAGGCTTTGCCTCACCGCACAGGGGTTCACTCTCCCTAGACAGTCCACACAGGTCTGGTTCCAGGCATGAGCAAACACCTAATGAATCTGGGAGTTTTTATAGAGGCCTTAAACGAGCTGACAAGCTTCAGCTGGTCTCATCAACTCCCTGCCTCACGACGCCCAGCACTCTCCCTAGAGGTATGAGTCATTCATGAGCCCACTAGCCTCAGCTGGGCTTCATCAACTCCCTAGTTGTATAAGTCGGCATAAAGCCTGAATCTGGGAGAAATATATCTACCCCCCTGGATGCAACCAGGTGACTTTACCTTCCTGCTGTCACAATACACACACACAGTGTGCAAAATAAGTATTGAACACATTACTATTTTTCTAGGTAATTATATTTCTAAAAGTGCTATTTACATGAATTGTTCACCACATGTCGGTTACAACCCATGCAATCCATACATACAAAGAAACCAAAACAAATACGTTCAGAAGTTAAGTTATGTGTAATAAAATGGACTGACAGATAATGTATTGAACACATGAAGAAAGGGAGGTGCAAAAAAGCATGGAAAGCCAAGACACCAACTGAAATCTATCATTAATTAGAAAGCAATCATGCCCCCTGTCAGTGCAAATTATTAGTGGCTGGTTCAGTCTCAACTGATGACCTATAAAAAGATGTCTCATTACCAAGGTGTCACACAAGAAACATCTCATGATGGGTAAAAGCAAAGAGCTTTCTCAAGACCTGTGCAACCTTATTGTTGCAAAACATACTGATGGCATTGGTTATAGAAGGATTTCTAAATTTCTGAATGTTCCAGTGAGCACTGTTGGGGCCATAATCCGGAAGTGGAAAGAACATAATTTCACCATAAACCGGCCATGACCATGTGCTCCTCGCAAGATTTCTGACAGAGGAGTGAAAATAATTATCAGAAGAGTTGTCTTAAAGCCAAGGACCACTTGTGGAGAGCTTCAGAAAGACCTGGAAAAAGCAGGTACAATTGTTTCAAAGAAAACAATAAGTAATGCACTCAACCTGCATGGGCTGTATTCACGTTCACCACGCAAGACTCCATTGCTGAAGAGAAAGCATGTTGAAGCTCATTTTACATTTGCTGCACAAAATTTAGATAAGCCTGTGAAATACTGTGAGAATATAGTCTGGTCAGATAAAATCAAAATTTAAGTCTTTGGATGCCATAATACACACCATGTTTGGAGGTCAAATGGCACTTCACATCACCCCAAAAGTTGAAGTGAAGTTTGGAGGTGGGAACATCATGGTGTGGGGCTGTTTTTCAGCATACGGTACTGCAGGGCTTGACAACCCCCAGGCACCAGGTCATGATTGCAAAAAAAAGTTTAGACCTGGCGCCTAGGCTGCCGCCTGAATGCTGCACACACCCTGCGCGTGCCCCCCCCAGTTATGTATAGTGGGTGCCACTGGGTAGAGAAGGGGGGGGACAAAGGCTTCAGCTCTGCTCCCCTTCTAGTTGTTGACCTGGAAGTGACGTGTGATGTCATTTTTTTGGGTCCCCAATGAAAGTTTCCCTGGCCATGAAAGAATGTAATGCAGTGCGATTTGCATTGCACTATATTCAGTGGAGCACAGGGGAGACATCCAGAGTCTTTTAGACGCTGGATGTCTCATTAGAGAGAACCTGTCACCAAAAAATCATCACATAGACCTTTTGTTCTCTATGTGATGGAAAAAAATGAATGTTGCACATAAACCTACCCCCAAAAAAATTGAAGCCCACCCCCACCCCCACATATACATACATGCAAACATAAACGCACGTGGAGGGCGCCTACACCCTAAAACATCTATTGCGATGTTACATATCGCTGCCCACACCGGAATGAGCACAATAATTCTAACACCAGACCTCCTTCATAATGCTTAACTGATGACCTATAGGGGGCTTTTAAAGCGTCACCTATGGAAAATATAGGGTACTGACATGTTTAAAGGGGTTGTGAACCCTCAAGGTTTTTCACCTTAATGCATTCTAGGTCAATCAAATCCAGTGACACAGGAGCCGGAGGTGGGGCTGAGTCCTGCTGTCTGTGTTAATGGACGCAGCAGCAGGACTCGGGAGTGCCCCCATGGAATGCAACACTCCAGTGGGGGCACTTGAGAAGAGGAGGAGCCAGGAGCGCCGATGAGGGACCCAAGAAGAGGAGGATCGGGACCGCTCTGTGCAAAACCCTTGCACAGAGGAGGTAAGTATTACATGTCTGTTATTTTTTTAACCACTTGCCGCCCGCCCTATAGCGGATTGACAGCGGCAAAGTGGTTTTAAAATCCTGACTGGACGTCATATGACGTCCTCAGGATTTTAAGCCGCTGCGCGCCCCCGGGGGTGTGCATCGCGGCAATCGTTGTTGCAGGGTGTCAGTCTGACACCCCGCAACTCCGATCTAGGTAAAGAGTCTCCGACGGAGACTCTTTACCACGTGATCAGCTGTGTCCAATCACGGCTGATCACATGTAAACAGGAAAAGCCGGTAATCGGCTTTTCCTCACTCGCGTCTGTCAGACGCGAGTAGAGGAGAGCCGATCGGCTGCTCCTCTGACAGGGGGGGTTTGTGCTGATCAATTATCAGCACAGCCCCCCCGAGGATGCCCACACTGGACCACCAGGGATGCCACTGGACCACCAGGGATGTCCATTACAAGGTATGCCTCCCTAGACCACCAGGGATTGAAATCAGTGCCCCCTAATGGATGCCAATTAGTGCCCCTAATGGATGCCAATCAGTGCCCACAATGGGCATCACTGATTGGCAGGCATTGTTTGGCACTGATTGGCATCCATTAACACATTACAGTGCCACCTATCAGTGCCCATCCATGCCACCTATCAGTGCCCATCCATGCCACCTATCAGTGCCCATCCATGCCGCCTATCGGTGCCCATCCGTGCCGCCTATCGTGCCCATCCGTGCCGCTTATCTGTGCCCATTCGTGCTGCCTATCTGTGCCCATCCGTGCCGCCTATCTGTGCCCATTCGTGCCGCCTACCGGTGCCCATCCGCGCTGCCTATCGGTGCCCATCCGCGCTGCCTATCGGTGCCCATCCGCGCCGCCTCATTGGTGTTCATCAGTGCCGCCTTATCAGTGCCCGTCAGTGCAGCCCCATCAGTGCCCATCAGTGAAGGAGAAAACTTACTAATTTACAAAGTTTTGTAACTGAAACAAAAAATATTTATTTTTTTCTAAATTTTCAGTCTTTTTTAAAATTTTTAGCAGAAAATAAAAATCGCAGAGGTGATCAAATACCACCAAAAGAAAGCTCTATGTGTGGGAACAAAATTATAAAAATGTAGTTTGGGTACAGTGTAGCACAACCGCGCAATTGTCATTCAAAGTGCAACAGCGCCGAAAGCTGAAAATTGGTCTGGGCAGGAAGCTGTATAAGTGCCCTGTATGGAAGTGGTTAAACAAATCAAATCTACAAGCCCTTAAAGGGTTGACATGTTGGTTATTCATTTACTCGGTGCAACCTTGGTTTTTATATTTTACCGGAAAAATTGGGTCATTTATTGCGTTTTTGTGCTAAAATTACTTTTTAATGTGTTTTTTTACTAAAATTTTTGAAGTAATATCAAGTGACATAAAAAAATTGGAACTACCTCAATTTTATTCTTTAGGGCAGTGATGGCGAACGCGTAGCACGCGCGCCGCTCCCGGCATGGCAAGCCGTCTCTGTGGGCACGCCAGGGGCGGATGGCCTGGGCGATACAATTTGCTGAAGGGAGGGGGGCGCAGATGAAGTGCTGGCACTGGCAGTGTGCTTCATAGCACATACACACTAGCCGGCGCTGCTAATAGCTGTAATGTAGTCTAGTCTACTCTGTAACGATGTGCCAAGAGCACCCCTGCACCTGGCATAAGCCAAGACAGACCGCACCAGCACTTCCCTGTCAGCGCTTTACTCCCCTATGAAGGCGATTCGCAGTCCCGTCCCAGCGGCGTGACGTCCCTCACGGCTGGAGGCGGGATGGGAGGAGATAATAGAGAGCTGCTGCAGAAGCGGCAACCTAGAGGAGCCACCAAGGAGGAACCAACAACGTGTGTATCACACAAGACACAAGTAAGCACTAAACAGATAACGAATGCCATGCCATCTGCAGATATTATAATGAACTGTCTGGATCCAATGCTACCTATTTTTTAATTTCTGTAATGTGCAGCATGGGGGGGGGGGGGGGGGGGGTTAATGTACTGCCACTGGTCACGAATGCATCAGTGACCAATGGCAATACATTAACCCCCCCATGCTGCATATTACAGAAATGAAATAGCATTGGTAATTAACCTCCCCTCCCCCAATCAGATCCAGACAGTTCATTTATTAGTCTGGTGCAGATTAATAAATGAACTGTCTGGATCTGAATGGGGGAGGGGAGGAGACTGAGGGGAGGTCAATTACCAATGCTATTTCATTTCTGTAATATGCAGCATGGGGGGGTTAATGTATTGCCATTGGTCACTGATGCATTTGTGACCAGTCATAGTTAGTTAACCCCTTTGTGCATTAGTGGCACCAGGCTGCTCAGTGACAATTGCAGCCACAGATGTGCCACCATACCCTGCCATCCCACCATACCCTGCCATCCCACCATACTCTGCCATCCCACCATACCCTGCCATCCCCGGACATACTCTGCCATCCCCGGACATACTCTGCCATCCCCGGACATACTCTGCCATCCCCGGACATACTCTGCCATCCCCGGACATACTCATTATTAGCGTCATTGGGAAACATTTTGCCCCCCTCATTGGTGTCATTTTGCCTCATTATAGGTGTCATTGGGAAACATTGTGCCACATTATTGGTGTTATTTGGCCTCATTATTGGTGTCATTGGGAAACATTTTACCCCCCTCATTATTGGTGTCATTGGGAAACATTGTGCCTCATTATTGGTGTCATTGCATGTGTCAGGTAGGTGAGTGCATGTGTCAGGTAGGTCAGTGTAATGGTCAGGTAGATCAGTGTAATGGTCAGGTAGGTGAGTGCATGTGTCAGGTAGGTCAGTATATGTTGCACAGTGCATTCTGAGCACAATGCATTCCTGAACCCTGCATTCTGAGCGAATCTGGCAGAATCGTATGTTTTTGGCTTCTTAGGGCTCATTCATTGAGGGATGATCAGTCCCATCCTCTGTACAGAGCCGCTGGCAGGTTTAATTCTGTGTTGGCACTTTGAAAGAAATAAGTTGGTTTTGCATCGTGGTTTGGGCACTCAGGCTCAAAAAGGTTCGCCATCACTGCTCTAGGGTGTCTGCTTTCAGAAAATATATCATGTTTGGGGTTTTTATCTAATCTTCAGGCCTAAAATTATTTTTTAAACGTGTGCAAAAAACACAAAAATGGCTCTGGTTGTGAAAGGGTTAAAAAATAAGTTCACCTTCGGGGACATGTTAAATCCATAAGCTTTATTAGTTAAAAAAAAATGGCTCCTAACTTTTTTTTTTTTTAACAAACAAGGTTGGTCTTTATTGAGAAGACATCACATAACAATTGACAGACATGGCTCCTAACTTTTTAAGCTGGCTCCTAGATTCAAAGCAAACTTTTCAAGCCCTGCGGTACTGGCAAACTTCATATCATTGAAGAAAGGATGAATGGAAAAATGTACCAAGACATCCTTGATAAAAATCTGCTGCCATCTACCCAGTAGTGTATTTAGGTTTTGTGTTGCCCTAGGCCTGACTAATCTCGTGCACCCCCTAATTTAAATATGACTCAACCCTTCTGTCAAGGCCACACCCATTTCTGTTTAAGACCCGCCCTAAAATTTTCGAGTGTGGACACTAGTGCTGAGGGCCTGGGGGGGGGGGGCGGGACAATGGACTCCCTTAATTTGCATAGATTTCCTCTAACTTCCTGTTTGGCTATGGGGCAGGAAGTGAAGGGAAATCTCTCCAATGGGACAGGGATGGTAAAAAATAAACTTGACAGGGGCTATAATCAGGGGTCAAGTCCTGGGGAAAAAAATGTGGGAACTCCCACCCAAGATCCACTCCCCCACCAAAAAAAACAAAAAACCTACACTGACGGTAGTGACCTATATACACTGACACACCTACACTGACGGTAGTGACCTATATACACTGACACACCTACACTGACGGTAGTGACCTATATACACTGACACACCTACACTGACGATAGTGACCTATATACACTGACCTACCTGACCTACACTGACCTACCTACACTGACCTATATACACTGACATTTACATACACATTACACTGTCTGACCTACCTCAGCTCAGCGGTGTCACAGCAGGCACTACTGCAGTCAGTCATTCCATCAGAGGAGGAGCCTGGAGGAGAGGAGAGCCGAGGAGTCTACAGGAGAGCCTGAGGAGAGCCGGAGAGGAGAGAAGAGCTGCCTGCCCGAGTGCCGAGCAGGGATGTGGCGCGGTGGCCGATTTGTAATTCCTGCCTTCTGGAGTCTGCAGCACCTATGATGGGTGTCACACGTCTCGCGGTCCCGGCATTGGACCAGTGGGACGTCCATCATAAGCGTTGCGCAGGCTCCAGAAGGTGGGACCTGCTGTTATGGCACTCGGCGAATCAGCAGGACTCGGCCATACTCGGCCGCACTCAGCCACAATCGGCCACATTCGGCGGCGCTCAGGATTAGATCGGTCCCGGCACTCGCCACTCGGGGGCTGCAAAGGGAACAGCGTTCCTGCTGTGAAAAAAGTGCAGGGACGCCATTCCCATGCGTTCCCGCAGGACTCGAGCCCTGGGTATAACCCTCCCTTACTCTATCCAAAATGAAAAAAATAAAGTTTGCCTATAGTTCTACTTTAAGCACAAATTTCTGATAATTTTATGGGGGGGACTAAGAAGATATAACCATGCCAATGGTGCAGCAGAAAACATATAGCACAGTGAGGAAGATTTGTGGTCCAGGATGATAGGACAGTCAAAATTAGAAGCAGACAATTTTCTTTCGGATTGGAGGTAGGCGGGCGTAAACGGACATCTGTCGCTCTGTAGAGGTGAATTGAGGGTCTCATTTGGTCGGACTGATCATGTGAAAAAGGCCCAAGACTGCTTTTACACTGATGTGCTGCGGTTTACCCATACCGCGAGTGCAGCTGTGTCTATACTGCGGGTTAGCTGAACTTTGCCATAGACTCCGCCTGTGGCAAAAGCCGGCCCTGTAGAGGAAGCATCGGCTTATGGGGCTCTGCCGCTTTCTTCCTCTACCACCAGCTTCACATCACAACACTGATGCTGAGGTATGGTGGGTCGGCAACCTGCTATCTTTGCTTGCCAACCCATCATTCCAGAGCAGGAGGTCGTGAGCCACATCAGAGGGCTCCGCGGGCCACATGTGGCCCCCAGGCCACTGGTTGGCCACCCCTGTTATACTGTATGTGTATGTGTGTGTTTGAGCGCACACCTATGGTAATAATACATCCAGACTCCCACTGCTACATGGTAAAGACAGGTTGCACATACCAACACAACAGGGACAGAGGTGCACATGAATCGATATCTTCTAATCTACAGCCTTGCAGTTACTGCCTGCTTACTGTCAGCCCTCTTAGTAGACCTAGTAATTATTTCAGTTACATTGTGAACAGGAATTATTACCTAAAATATTGTGTTGTATGAGTCTTCAGCTTGTCAGCCCCCTTTTTTTCAATCAATATATCATATACATATCATATCATGTACATCAGCATAAACAAAGTGCAAGAAGCACCTGAACCCAGGCTCTGATGTTCTGGCATTACTAAACACAGTGGGGTTTATTTACTAAAACTGGAGAGTGCAAAATCTGATGCAGCTCTACATAGAAAACAATGGGCTTACATTTTTTTTTTTGTCAAAGTTGAATTAAACAAGCTGAAGTTAGAAGCTGATTGTCCACCATGCACAGCTGCACCAGATTTTTCACTCTCCAGTTTTAGTAAATCAACCCCACTCTTGCAAGATGCAACCTTTTCTAAATCACATCTTAAGAAACTACAATAAGGAGGCCAGGCAATTATCTGTTAATAATAGATTATGTTTTCAAATTTTCCCCAAATCTCAAACTCTAGACATAATGTCAGCAGTTTTACACTTTGGATGTTACAGTATGCATTACACAAATAACTTCTATCTTGATGTTTATAGGAAGAAAATAAATATTTAATTTGAGGCTTCCTAGCAGCATGGCTTTCTCTGCTCAGGGAGCTTTGAGAACCGAGCGACCAAGGGTGTTCGATGGCTCGGTTCTCAGTGTAATGCCGCGTACACACGACCATTTTTCATGACGAGAAAAATGCAATTTTTTAATTTGGTCATTAAAAACGATCGTGTGTGGGCTCAAGAGCATTTTTCACGACGTGAAAAATGGCTATTAAAAATTTGGAACATGCTCTAATTTTTCTTGTCGTTTTTCACGTCGTCATCATCTAGAGCAGTGACGGCGAACCTTTTTGAGCCTGAGTGCCCAAACCGCGATGCAAAACCAACTTATTTCTTTCAAAGTGCCAACACAGAATTAAACCTGCCAGCGGCTCTGTACAGAGGATGGGACTGATCATCCCTCAATGAATGAGCCCTAAGAAGCCAAAAACATACGATTCTGCCAGATTCGCTCAGAATGCAGGGTTCAGGAATGCATTGTGGTCAGAATGCACTGTGCAACATACACTGACCTACCTGACACATGCACTCACCTACCTGACCATTACACTGATCTACCTGACCATTACACTGACCTACCTGACACATGCACTCACCTACCTGACACATGCAATGATACCAATAATGAGGCACAATGTTTCCCAATGACACCAATAATGAGGCCAAATAACACCAATAATGTGGCACAATGTTTCCCAATGACACCTATAATGAGGCAAAATTACACCAATGAGGGGGGCAAAATGTTTCCCAATGACGCTAATAATGAGTATGTCCGGGGATGGCAGAGTATGTCCGGGGATGGCAGAGTATGTCCAGGGATGGCAGAGTATGTCCGGGGATGGCAGAGTATACCTGGGATGGCAGAGTATGTCCGGGATTGCAGAGTATGTCCGGGGATGGCAGGGTATGGTGGGATGGCAGAGTATGGTGGGATGGCAGAGTATGGTGGGATGGCAGGGTATGGTGGGATGGCAGGGTATGGTGGCAGATCTGTGGCTGCAATTGTCACTGAGCAGCCTGGTGCCACTAATGCACAAAAGGGGTTAACTAACTGTGACTGGTCACAAATGCATCAGTGACCAATGGCAATACATTAACCCCCCCATGCTGCATATTACAGAAATTAAATATCATTGGTAATTGACCTCCCCTCAGCCTCCTCCCCTCCCCCATTCAGATCCAGACAGTTCATTTATTAATCTGCATCAGAATAATAAATGAACTGTCTGGATCTGATTGGGGGAGGGGAGGTTAATTACCAATGCGATTTCATTTCTGTAATATGCAGCATGGGGGGGTTAATGTATTGCCATTGGTCACTGATGCAGAGGTGGGGGACTTGAGTCACATGACTTGACTTAAGTCAGACTTAAGTCACCTGTTTGAGGACTTGCGAGTGCGACTTGCTTGACAGAATTCAATAAATGACTCGACTTGACTTTGACTTGTCACTAATGACTTGCGACTTGACTTTGACTTGGGCTATATGACTTGCAATGACTTGGCACCACTAACACTAACCGCAAGCCGCCGTCTGCCTACCTGATCAGCGTGTCATGCAGACAGACGGCAGCCATTGCAGTGTTCAAAAGCCGCGCCTCCTCGTCTGTGATAGGCGGAACACTCAATTTCACAGCAGGCAGTGTTCAGCCTATCATGGACATCCTCTTATTCTCGTCTGTGTTATGAGGATGAGCGGATGTCCGTGATAGGCGGAACACTGAATGCTGGGAAATTTAGTTTTCCGCCTATCACAGACGAGGAGGAGGCGCGGCTTTTGAATACTGGAATGGCCGCCGGGATGCCGCCGAACAGGTACACGGCTGACGGGCACAGTGAAGCATGGGCACAGTGAGACACGTGCACAGTGAGGCATTGGGCACAGTGAGGCATTGGGCACAGTGAGACACGGGCACAGTGAGGCATTGGGCACAGTGAGAAACGGGCACAGTGAGACACGGGCACAGTGAGGCATTGGGCACAGTTAAGCACAGGCACAGTGAGACACGGGCACAGTGAGACACGGGCACAGTGAAGCATGGACACAGTGAAGCATGGGCACAGTGAAGCATGGGCACAGTGAAGCATGGACACAGTGAAGCATGGGCACAGTGAAGCATGGACACAGTGAGGCATGGGCACAGTGAAACATGGGCACAGTGAAGCATGGACACAGTGAGGCATGGACACAGTGAAGCATGGGCACAGTGAAGCATGGACACAGTGAGGCATGGGCACAGTGAAACATGGGCACAGTGAAGCATGGACACAGTGAGGCATGGACACAGTGAAGCATGGGCACAGTGAGGCATGGGCACAGTGAGGCATGGGCACAGTGAGGCATGGGCACAGTGAAACAAGGGCACAGTGAAGCATGGACACAGTGAGGCATGGACACAGTGAAGCATGGGCACAGTGAAGCATGGACACAGTGAAGCATGGACACAGTGAAGCATGGGCACAGTGAAGCATGGGCACAGTGAGGCATGGACACAGTGAGGCATGGGCACAGTGAAACATGGGCACAGTGAAGCATGGACACAGTGAGGCATGGACACAGTGAAGCATGGGCACAGTGAAGCATGGGCACAGTGAGGCATGGGCACAGTGAGGCATGGGCACAGTGAAACATGGGCACAGTGAAGCATGGGCACAGTGAGGCATGGACACAGTGAAGCATGGGCACAGTGAAGCATGGACACAGTGAAGCATGGGCACAGTGAGGCATGGGCACAGTGAGGCATGGGCACAGTGAGGCACAGTGAGGCATGGGCACATAACCAATACTATTTATTGTTATCCCTCCAATTATTTTTATACAGTATGGGGTAGATCAGTATTTTGACTTGATTTGTGACTTGACCAAAATAAATGACTTGGCTTGACTTGCTTGACTTCTAGCAGGGACTCGACTTGACTTGCTTGCTTTTCGTCACAGTAACTTGGGACTTGCTTGAGACTTTTAGGTTAAGACTTGAGACTTGCTTGTGACTTGCACATGTGTGACTTACTCCCATGTCTGCACTGATGCATTCGTGACCAGTGGCAGTACATTAACCCCCCCCCCCCCCCCATGCTGCACATTACAGAAATTTAAAAATAGGTAGCATTGGATCCAGACAGTTCATTATAATATCTGCAGATGGCAAGGCATGCGTTATCTGTTTAGTGCTTACTTGTGTCTTGTGTGATACACATGTTGTTGGTTCCTCCTCGGTGGCTCCTCTAGGTTGCCGCTTCTGCAGCAGCTCTCTATTATCTCCTCCCATTCCGCCTCCAGCCGCGAGGGACGTCACGCCGCTGGGACGGGACTACGAATCGCCTTCATAGGGGAGTAAAGCGCTGACAGGGAAGTGCTGGTGCGGTCTGTCTTGGCTTATGCCAGGTGCAGGAGCGCTCTTGGCACATCGTTACAGAGTAGACTAAACTACATTACAGCTATTAGCAGCGCCGGCTAGTGTGTATGTGCTATGAAGCACACTGCCAGTGCCAGCACTTCATCTGCGCCCCCCTCCCTTCAGCAAATTGTATCGCCCAGGCCATCCGCCCCTGGCGTGCACACAGAGATGGCTTGCCGTGCCGGGAGCGGCACACGTGCCACGCGTTCGCCATCACTGATCTAGAGTGTGAAAGGGGTCTTAAAGTGGAACTAAAGGCAAACACTTTTTTTTTTTTTATCGATAGAGTAGGGGAGGATTATTACAGGAAGTGAGAGGAGATCCCTGCAAATTAGAGGAATTTATTGGGGACCCCCGGGTCACAAGAACTAGTGTCCCCATTGGAAGATTTCCCTTGTATTACTTTTCTGGGGACAACCCAAAATTTGGGATTTTCTTTACTTTCACTTTTAATGATAATGGTAAACAGGACCAATTTTTTTCATTTTAGATAGAGCAAGGGAGGGTTATGACCCCTGTCAAAAAAAAAATCGCCATCTGTGTCCCATTGGGGAGATTTCCCTTCACTTCCTGCTCCATAGCCAAAACAGGAAGTGGGAGGAAATCCCTACAAATTAAGAGAATTCATTGGGGACCCCCCGGTCACCAGAACTAGTGTACCCATTTGAAGATTTCCCCTCCATTACTTTTCTGGGGACAACCCAAAATTTGGGATTTTCTTTTACTTTTACTTTCAATAATAATGGTTAACAGGACAAATAGAGAGTCTGAATCTCCCTAATGGGGGACACAGACAGCAATAAAACTGACAGGGGTTCTAATCCATCTCCACTCTATCCAAAACTAAAAAAAAGTTGTCCTTAGTTATAATTTAACATGGTCACAGACAGCAACAAAAACCTGACAAGTGTTCTAATCCCTCTCCACTCTATCCAAAACAAAAAAAGTTTTGCCTTTAGTTATACTTTAATGACAGCTCTTCTTTAATGATCCCATTTATTACGATTGACGGATACAGCGTATTCATAGGAACAAATGGGCAACAGTGTGAAGAAGACCAGACTGACATGTTTTCCTTGCAAAATATGTGCAGTGAAAGATAGAGAGAGTGGGGAAGGATTCATCAAGAATACACAAAGGTTTCTGGTATTTGTGCAAACATAGTAAAGTAGAACTAAAGGCATTTTTTTTCTCATTTTAGATATAGTAAGGGAGAGTTATAGCCCATCAGTTTTTTAAAAACAGATGTTCTAATCCATCTTCACTCTATCCAAAACTAAAAAAAAAAAAAAAGTTTCTTTAGCTACACACAAATGATAAGTATACTTGTGACTTTTACCTAATAATGTAGCTATTAATACAAGGTGTTACCATTGCATGCATTTTAACAAACTACAACTTGTGTATAGATAAGAATTTTGGCTCCCTCTGGTGTCTGTTTATACTAGACTACTAAAGTTGTTTGGTTCAGTTATTCATGGATAAAGCATTATGGGTAATGTGGTATCAGAGACAGAGACTCTATTGGCGTGAATAGAGTTGAGACTACATTACCCACAAGACCACTGTACTACCAACAGTGCAATGCACTGTGCACAGCCTGATGGGAGACCTTATTTAAGACAAGGGCGGTCTCAGCCCGCTCTCTCGGGACGCCATCTTCCAGCCGGCAAAGAGGCCTGCGTTGCGGCCTGCAGTAAGTGCACCTAGGCCTGAGAAGCCTGGGCCTAAAGTTAGAGAGAGCGGATCGCCTAGCCAGAGAGGGATCCTTGCGGACAGTTCGCTGATCGAGCTGAGGAGGAATCA
Organism: Rana muscosa; assembly: GCA_029206835.1. Classification (NCBI taxonomy): domain Eukaryota; kingdom Metazoa; phylum Chordata; class Amphibia; order Anura; family Ranidae; genus Rana; species Rana muscosa. The sequence continues at coordinate 535,589,245 of CM055117.1, read as the reverse complement.
GTCTGCAACTCACAGCAACCGGAGTCACCTATCCACCGGTATCCAGAGAGCGGCCCTGCGGAGGACCAGGGACCTCGTGCTACAGAGAGACGGACCACTGAGAGAAGGTCCTGGACTGAGGAAGACCAAGGAAGCAAGGCCTCATTTGGTGAGCGGGCACTTGCCCATCAGCATAGTTAACTGACTCGCAGGAGTGTGATTTTCTTAAACTTTACTTGTACTTGCTGGCGTCTGCAGCGCCACAAGTTGGGACACATCGCCTCTTGAGAGCGATACAACGACTAGGGGAAACTAGCATTCACTGTACTGCTACACGGTGCGCCTCGATTGGCTGTCTTTTCCTTTCACCCTGCCTTTTGGAATACAAATGAATAAGTGCACCAACGGAGCTAGCCGAAGATTAACTGACTCTTAAGAAACAGTGACCTGTTTCATTACCCTCACACGTTGTTACTATAGTACACGCATCAGTTGAACTGTCCACTAGGGGGAGCCATACCGTCGTGAATTTATGCGATTGATATAACTGATAGCATCACTTTGTGATTTCTACTGTTTTATTTGAGACTTGGTGGAGAGGTGCCCCAGTGCTAATGTCATTGCATTGAGAGATTCCTCCACCACACTCTCACTCAGGTCTGGCCCTCGGGTCACGACATTTGGGTCTGATCGCAGGTTTATTCCAAACCAGTGGTACTCCATTAATTTATACAGGGACCTGTATGTATTTGATGTTGATTGCATAACCATTGTTCTATTATTTTGCCGAGTAAACATCTTACCACTGGTTAAGCTACATCTTGTGTGGGACTCTGTCTATTGCAGCTGTGTGGCAGGTGAACAACACAGAGGTAACAATATTTATTTACATCTATTGCTGTGTAGTATCATTGTGGTCCCCTATAGCCATTTTGGGGCCTCACAATCATATTATTGTCCAGTTGTGCCGGGGGGGGGGGGGGAATCAAGCCAAATTTTAGGGGTTGATAGGCAGAGTACAGGCCCAAAATCTAAACCAGCAGCTCCTACGGGGTTAGTGCTACAGTACCATATCTTGCTTTGTTTTCCTAAAAAACTACTAAACTTTAAATTGTAAGGGTGGCCATAGATTATGCAATGTTCTTTCCTTCAACCATGGGTTAAAGGAAAGAAAATTGCTCAATTCTGACTGACTGTTGATGGAGGAATCCCTCCCGCTGAACTATTGTATTCTGACAAAGGGAGGTTTCCTCGCCATAAGAATAAAATGATTACTGCTGTTGGCTATAGCCGCCAGCATTACGGAAAAAAAATGTGAAATTTGATCCATCTATGGCCACCTTTAGGCCCCCTTCACACGTGCGGACCGTTCAGATCCGCCTGTCAGCTTTTTTCAGGCAGATCTGAATGGGCGCTCCATGTCCCTCATGGGGCATCGAATCTCAGTGGTGACATGTCCACTGACATCCGATCAGCCCTGATCCGATCCTCTCCGCTAAAGTGTGATGGATGCAAACCCAATTTTGCATCCGTCTGGCGGATTGGATCGGGTGAAAACGGGCTCTACGATCCGTCTTCATCCGATCCCCCATAGAGGAGAGCGGCGCTCTGACAGGTTGGTCCCTGCACAGTGTGCAGAGACAGACCTGTCATCTGCCTGCTCAGCGGGGATCGACAGAGCGATCCCCGCTGAGCAAGCGGATGTCCAAAAACGGATCTTCCCGGGATCCGCACGTGTGAAAGGGGCCTAAGGCCCCTTTCACATGAACGTGTCCCTGTGCGGGCTCCGCTTTGCTCAGCCGGGATCGCTCCGTTGATCCCCGCTGAGCAGGCAGATGACAGGTCTGTCTTCGCACACTGTGCAGGGACCGACCTGTCAGAGCGCCGCTCTCCCTTATGGGGGATCGGATGACGACGGACCGTAGAGTCCGTTGTCATCCGATCCGCCAGACGGATGGAAAAGTAGGGTTTTCCTCCGTTACACTTTGGCGGATCGGAATGGGTCGCATGTCAGCGGGTATGTCACCGCTGACATCCGTGGCTCCATAGAAGTGCACGGAGCGTCCGTTCAGGTCCACCTAAAAAACTGACAGGCGGACCTGAACGGGGCCTGAAAGGGGCCTAAGTTGAATGTTGAGTTGAGTTGAATACAGTAGGAAATATTAGAACCTTTCAGGTTTTACTACTAGCCTGGGCTCCATTTGAGAGGTTTTCCTTCACATGCTGTCTTGCTAAATATGGTTTCACGGGACAGGAATGAGGTAAAAATTGCAACATGGATACAGGTAGCCTAGCCTTTCTTTACTCTATTTAAAAAATCCCTAAAGCCTATGTAAAGGCAAAAAAAAAAAAACATGCAGTACATCTTTACACTACATGCAAAGGCATTTTATTCCTTTAGGGCTAGTTCACACCATTTATGGTGCCAGAACGTGCGTGAGAGCGTGCATTTTCCTGCAATGCACGAAATTGTGTCATGGGTGTGTTCGAGGCCATCAAAACACATGGTACCATTTGTTGTGGCGCAATTGTAAAAATGTTTCCAGTAGTACTCTTTAAAGTTAATGGGCTGTCCTAAACACGCAACGCGGTAATGCGCAGAAATGCAAGCTCTCAGATGCATCTTTTATGGTGAGCGAGCCCTCAGAGACACTGCAAGTACAGAAGAATACCTGCTGATCTGCCAAGATGCAATTAGCTCTTAAAGAGGAAGTAAACCCTCTCACAGTTTTCCTTAAAAAAAAAAAAACCCTGCAAGAAAAAAGGCATAATGAGCTAGTATGCTATGCTATGAGATAAAATTGGACAGAGAAAAACCTTTGTCCGTTCCGCCCCCTTGCTTTGAGTGGGAGAAAAAAGAAACCCTGGACTGCCGCACTCTGTATAGACAGTTATTTATTCCAAAATTTCAAGTAAAAAGTCCAAATTCAAAATAAATCCATAAATCCAAAACAACACATGCAGATAGTGTGCATGCAGGGAAGGGTGGCTAACGCGTTTCACGTCACGAATTGATGCTTACTCATAGCTTGAGTGACAGGTTATTTACATATCTCGTGCACTAGCTTTAGCTTTAGCTAATTATTTTTATTATTTTTTAATTCCCACCCCCACTCCTTTTCTGAAATCATGTGGTTACTTTTCTGGATTTTGACTGGATGTTAGTGATCATAGCAGAAGGAATACACAGGAGAAAATGCATGTTAACAAGGGGAGTGTAGAGGTGGGCGAGGAGTCTACTGACATCACGACTCCACCCACCGAGCTCCAGACAACAGATCCACCCATAGAATCTGCAGTTTTTCAGTTCTTATAACAGACAGAGGGGAGACATTTGACAGGTAAGGATACATGCAGGAGGCATCTATATCCTTATAGAACAGCACTATGGCAGTAGTTTAGAAAGGATGAGAGTGGGTTTACATCCACTTTAAGGAGGGATCCATTACACTACAAGCCCTGCAGTTCGCTGGATTGGCTTAAAGGCTCTTTAAACTGTACGGCTGGAAGTTTGGGACTTTGAGATCCTGTGGCAGAGGATTCCTGGACTATCTGTTTACTCACTTCAAACAGGTCTGTGGCAGAGACCTTCTTCATCTTGGGCAGTCTGTGGCAGAGACTGTCCTGTTGCTGATTCGTGTGTCATCCCGGCTACTAGGCCATGTGAGAGGGGACTATCCGGGTGACCGATACCCACTCTAACATTGAGAGTGGTGAGTGACTTTGATTTGAGACTGTTATATCTTGTGGCGAGTGCCTGAGCCTTCCCCTACTCTTCTATACCTTCTATTTCTCAACGTTACTGCATAAGAAAAATAAAGCCTAACTGTTTGAGGTTTTACATCTGTGTGGACATTGCATTACTACAGACTTTCCTACCCAGACAACGCTGCTGAAGAGGTAACGTGCAAAACCCAAAACTAACCAGCAGCCCTCTAGGGGTATTGCTACATGTGGGGGCTCGTCCGAGATATTTGCCATTGCCTCTGACAACCGGATTACTGTTCTTTTGCTATTTGGAAAGTCTGCCATTGAGAAAGTGTTGGATTGTGCGTTTACGAGAGAAGGAGGGGTCAAGGAGCACGGATCGCTTTGCGAGCTGCATAGTTCGTGGGCGGGGCCGAAAAGAAGAAAGCCCGCGAGCTACGTGCAGAAAGAACTAAGTAGGAGGAGTTTCCGCCACCTGCGTGCTACACGTGGGTGCATTTGGCGCCAAGGGCAGAGATTGTGGACTGAACAAGAAGAACAGTATGTTGTCGGTTTTATGGGCCCCAGCTATAACGGGACCCAGGATGCTCCATGTACCTACAACCATGGACACTGCTCAGATCGGAGCCCCGCTTACTGAGACGGGGATCCAGCTAAAGCCCCAGGGTCGCTTTTCTCTATACACAAGTCGGGATGTGGAGGCCCTGGGCATGCTCTGCCCTGGATGTAATGGACTGAACGTGCAGTTGCGCCCCTTTGGACGATGCCTCACCTGCGGGGAATTTCTTTTTGAACTGGAACAACCCACCGAACCACCCCGTGCTTATCGGGTGGACTGAATTTCGGGCACCGTTACTATCGAGGAGGCCGCCTTCGCCCCTGCGGTCCAGCCCGTGCGTACTGCAGATGCCACGACAAGGAAGTCCGGAGTGAATGTCGCTACCACCACGGAGCCACCGGCGGACCTCGCAGCGGACGCTGCCACCGCCTCTACCTGTGTTTCCATCCCGCCTGCCAAACAAAAGGTGGGCTACGTGAAGGCCTTCCGCGGCCGCGGTCGAAGCCTGCCCCAGCGTCTGCCGGAACCGGACCTCGTGAGCGGTGAAGTCTCCGGGAAGTCCACGACAGGGACCGGTAAGGAGACTGGGGATAAAGTGACTGTCATTGCCCGAAATGACTTTCCTGCCGAGGAGTTGGATTCCTCGGAATTGGAATCCTCCTCAGATGTTGGGGATGATGAGCTGATTGAGGCCATATTTCTAGAGAAGGGATGGGACAACCGCAGATGTATTACCCCACTCCGCAGCCTCTGAGAGGGTTCACCCATGAGTTCTGGGGACACTACACCCCGGGTGGAAACCCCTACCCCTGTTGTAAAGGAGGAGGCTGTACCTAATGACGGGCCCAGGCCTCAATTTGCCACGGCTTTGGTGAGTAGGTCACCGGACTCATATGTGCTACCCGGGACGGGAGACCCGGGGACTTTACCTAGGCTTGCCCGCCTGCAGCGAATCTTAATGAAGCGGGTAGCTACCGAGTACGTTAAGGGAAAAATGTCGCGCACAGAAAAATTTAACTCAAGTGAGAATTCATGTGAAATAATTATGAATGTGTAAATGAATAACCTTATATACCAGTGTAAATAAAACCCTATCTTTAAAAATAGTGAATACCTGTGAAGGAAAACATCCAAATACTCATAAACAATGTATATAAACTAATATGATGAATGAATCAAACTAGCATAATAAATACTAGTTACTATCAATAATATAACAATGATAGAAGATATGATACATGTAAAATAAAATGATGAGGAAGTCCATTGGTTCAAAAGATTCCAAACACCAAAAAGAAAAAGTTCCAATGCACAAACGATTGCTTCAAAAGGAAGAAACAGGAAACTCTAAAGAATGTTGAAAAAGAGTAGTGCCCAAGAAAGTCCACAGATGTCAAAGGAAGCTACATCCACCGCGGTGAGTATGAATTTGAGATGGGTACTTTACCATAAAAGGTGGACCTCCACTGTGGCAAGGTCGAATGAGCCTGCAGATATCACCCTCTGCGGGGTACAAGTGTTGATCCCAAAGATGTCACGACTCCGAAATCCTGATACTCCCTCTAACACTCACTGTGCTGGTTAATCCACTGGGGCTGGTATGATCAATTATTCCAAAAAGAACAAAACGAACCTCCGAAGTAGATATAGGCACATGAAAAAAGAGGAGAGGGACTCGAATAGTGTATTACCTCAATGTATATTCAAAGCTTAGAGGTATACAGCAAGGTACAAAAATTGTTTAAAATTGCCGGCATAAAATCTAGCGTTCGCCCGTGCTTGCGGGGTCACGTGGTAGTGACATCAGTGCGCAGCACCGCCCTGACTAGTTTCGTTACAAAGAACGTTATCAAAGGGCACGGGCGACGCACTGAATCGTCACTCTATTTATACAAATGAGGCGCATCCACGCCTCGTTTTCGTATCAGCAGCCATGACGGTGAGGCCATAACCAGCACTCGATTTCAATTCATTGTTGCGGAGGGAGGGAATTAAATCTCCTACATCCTCCGTCAACAATGAAAGCACCTCCCCTACGAATGAGAGAACGTAGGAGACGCACCAAATTACAGCTTAAGCTAGGAAATAATACATACGTCCTCGTAACTATGAATAAGCAACAAATTGCAACCTGCATTGAATAGTAATGCAAGCTTCCCCGTAACGGGGGATACACAGAAATATAAAATAAAAATAACATAAAATTACGTCAACAAATTGATAATCTAAATGACATGTGATAAACATATACTCAGATACCAAGTAATAATTATAAATCCTGACCATTTCGATCAGAATATTATACCCTACATGACAGGCAATCCCATTAAGAATGAAAAATGTATTCTCAAAGGAAGGAACTTGATCCAAAACAAAGGAGCAAGAGGAAGTAAAAAAAGAGGGGGGGGAGGAAAGGGGGGGCCCCCTCTCCAGTGACTTTTGGGGCCCCCTCTCCAGTGACTCTTCAGCTTATCAATGGCCACAAAAGAGGTCCCCCTAGGGTCCCTATTGTGGACTTCCCTATAGTGTCTGGATACCGAATGCCCCTTGAACCCTCTTCTTATGTTCCAAATGTGTTCGTTGAGCCTAACTTGAAAGGCCCGTACGGTCCTTCCTATATACTGTAACCCGCAAGGGCAGGTAAGAAGGTACACTACATGAGTGGTGGAACACGTAATAAAGGTTTTAATATCAAACTGTTGGGAAGTACTATTGGAAACAAAATTGAGAGTTTTCCGTTCTTTAATGCAGTTAATATTACAAACTGCACATTTTTTGCACTTATGATAACCCACCAGGTTTTGAAAAAACATAGGTTTGTTGATGGGAGGGTCACATACAATTGGTGCTAATGAATCTCTTAAAGAGGGTACGCCCCTGAACACCACCTGCGGTTTCTCAGGCAGTAGGGGTCCCAACACTGCATCATCCTTAATGATGTGCCAATGTTTGTAAACCAGTTTTTTCACCAAAAAATGCTGGTTAGAAAAACCTGTAATGAATGGCACAACAAAGGAGTTCTTATCATATTTATTGACTACTTTATCAGCTACGAGTTGGTTCCTATCAAGTTGTTCAACTTCCAAAGATCTTTGTTCCAGATGACTGGCGGAATATCCTTTCTCAAGAAATCTCTTAGTCAGGATATCAGCCTGTTCTCTGTAGTCACTAAGTTTGGTGCAATTGCGCCTTAGGCGCACATATTGGCTTTTAGGAACTGCATTAAGCCACGAATAGTGATGACAGCTATCTTGAGGGATAAAAGCGTTCCTGTCTGTGGTTTTGAAATACATGGAAGTAATGAAACGTCCCTCTTCTACTTTGATCTGAAGATCTAAAAAATGTATTGAATTCTGATCTGCTTCATATTTAAATTCAATACCCCTATCATTCGCATTTAAGGACTCCATAAAGGAATCAAGGGACTCCTTGGATCCCCTCCATAGGAGGAGGACGTCATCAATATATGTAGCCCATAGGGCTAGTTGTGGCCTATCAACAGCATAAATGACGTCCTCCTCCCACTTCCCCATAAAGAGGTTAGCCAGGCTTGGGGCAAATTTAGCCCCCATGGCTACCCCCCTATGTTGTAGAAAAAACGTATTGCTGAACCAAAAAAAATTATGAGTGGTTGCAAAATTTAAAAGTTCCAAAATAAACTTCCTATGCTTACGTGGTAGTCCTGAGTCCCTATCCAGAAAATGTTTTACTGAGGAGATTCCGCACTCGTGAGGTATGATTGTGTATAAGGATGTCATGTCTGCAGTGACCATCCATACATCATCCTCATATGGCATTTCACCCAATAAATTAATGACCTGTTTACTGTCCCTAATGTACGCGGGTAATGCCTTGACTAATGGTTGTAAGTACCCGTCAATGTACTTGCCTGTCCTAGATGTAATGGAGTTGATCCCACTTATGATGGGGCGACCTGGTGGATTTGTAGGGTTTTTGTGTATTTTGGGCAAGTAGTATATGACAGGTAACTTAGACGAGGTCGGGACTAGAAAAGCCTTTTCTTTTTTGTTCAAAATTCCTGTATTAAAGCCTTCTTCAACTAAATTAGCAAGAATTCTCCTGTATGCAGGGCGTCGGTCGCCTGGTAGGGGGACATATGTGTCCCTATCCCCCACCAGAGAATTTAACTCATCCAAGTAATCTACTTTATTCAAAATCACAATTCCGCCCCCCTTGTCGGCGGGGCGGATAATTATGTTTTTGTTCTCACATAACTGGTCAAGACCTGTTTGAAGAGATTTGTTTAAATTGATATTTTTTAACTTAATTTTTTCCAAATCTCTAAGGAGAACGTCCCTAAACACCCTAACGGATGGTGTTAATCCTCCTGGAGGGTTAAAAAGGGACGCATTGGCCAAATTTGAATGTAGTATACTATCGGTCCTGATTGAACTGGATTTAATGGGATTAGACATGATATATCTCTTAACACTAAGTTTTCTAGTATACTTGTGTATATCCATATACTGTAGGTCTGAAACTTGTTCAGCCTATGTGGAAATGCAAATTTTAGTCCCTTGTCCAATATGGGAATTTTATCTGGAGAGAGGATAACTGAGCTAAGGTTATAAATGCCCTGATGAACCACACCCTTTTTCTTTTGTTGCCTCGATCTCCTTCCTCCTCTAGTTCCTCCCTTCTTTCTCTGGGTCTCTGGTTTAGATCTGCCCTGGGAAAATCCCCATATTCCGGTTAAGATCTATTCCGCCACGTTTCATGTTGATATCCAAAATCGCGGGGGCGATCACCTCTAGGAGGGAGAGGAGGAAGAGGAGGTGGATACTGTCTGGATGATCCATCATTCCAAGTGTCCCTATTAGGGACGCAATTGCCCTGATAATGATCCCAATCGCCATATGGGTAATAACCATCATGGAGAGGTTGGAATCTATTATATACAGGTACTTGATACTCTCTATAGGGCTCTCTACCATAGGGAACTCTAGGTGGACCACCATATCCTCTATCATCATTACGAGCGGGTTGGGGTCTATGTGTTTTGTTTTTATTTCTCCACATAGGAGATTTTGAAGGGGCTCCTTTAGGGTACACTCCCGCTGGTTTAGATTTAGTCGGAAAGGGAGGACCTCGAGAGTCCCTATCCGGTGATCGGTAGGAGACTCTTCTAGATGTGCGACCTACAGCTGTGGGAACCTGAGATTGAGTAGTAGTTCCAGGTTGGTGGCCAGATGCCTGTCCCATCGCTGGTCCCAAACTTGCCTCCATGGGTTCACCCTCACTGGTCAAAAGTTTACTCTGCCATTCAAAAACGGTCCCAGAACTATAGTCCCCTACATCTCTACTAAATTTATTTTTATTTTTATTTTTTTGTTCTATTTCCTCTTTCTCTAGAGTTTTTTTCAAGCTAGTGGATCGTTCTTTATACTCTTCACTATTGACATGGGGCATTAATTTATCTTTAATAGTTTTAATTTCGCTGTCTAGGCGAGCAAGTTTACATTTCGTCCTTTGAGCCAAAAAATTCCAAAAACTTAACCCCAGCATCATTGAAATATTTGAACCATTCTAACACTTCAAGTTCACCTTTCTGAGGGCCCACTTCCCACCGTAGGCTCCTAGGGACCATGTTATACCCTACATATTGATCTAAAAATGCTATGTCCCATTGCGTATGGACTTCTGAAATCATGAGATTCTTAAGTCGCATTAATAAGCCTCCTAGATCCCCCTCTATTTCTCCATTGATTTCAAATACGCCATCCTTCCTAATCACTCTATTAGAGCGATACTCAAATACATCCATATTGAGAATGGGGGAAGGAAAGAGGAAGAATAAACCAAACAATATTGGATGCAAAAATTACAAAAGCAGCAAGTAAATTGTGTCAATAAAGGTAGTCAAAAATAAAAGTGATACTGCGCTAATGTGAAAAATGAAAAAATAACGTGCTACTCACACCTAGGCTGCAACATATAAATATGTGATACCATATCAAAATGCAGTAAATTAAGGGAAAAATGTCGCGCACAGAAAAATGTAACTCAAGTGAGAATGCAGGTGAAATTATGAATGTGTAAATGAATAACCTTATATACCAGTGTAAATATATACCCCCCCCCCTATTTTTTTACTTCCTCTTGCTCCTTTGTTTTGGATCAAGTTCCTTCATTGGTGGGTTTTGGTACATTTTATATTTGTATCAATTTACATTTTATGATATTGTTATTCATTTTCTGTGGTGAGGCCATTATCCTTCATTTGGGTTACACCTTTATGGTGTTTTAATTTGGTTACAGGCAATTCCTTTGAGAATTAATTTTTCATTCTTAATGGGATTGCCTGTCATGTAGGGTATAATATTCTGATCGAGATGGTCAGGATTTATAATTATTACTTGGTATCTGAGTATATGTTCATCACATGTCATTTCGATTATCAATTTGTTGACGTAATTTTATGTTATTTTTATTTTATATTTCTGTGTATCCCCCGTTACGGGGAAGCTTGCATTACTATTCAATGCAGGTTGCAATTTGTTGCTTATTCACAGTTACAAGGACGTATGTATTATTTCCTAGCTTAAGCTGTAATTTGGTGCGTCTCCTACGTTCTCTCATTCGTAGGGGAGGTGCTTTCATTCTTGACGGAGGATGTATGAGATTTAATTCCCTCCCTCCGCAACAATGAATTTAAATCGAGTGCTGGTTATGGCCTCACTGTCATGGCTGCTGATACGAAAACGAGGCGTGGATGCGCCTCATTTGTATAAATAGAGTGACGATTCAGTGCGTCGCCCGTGCCCTTTGATAACGTTCTTTGTAACGAAACTAGTCAGGGCGGTGCTGCGCACTGACGTCACTACCACGTGACCCCGCAAGCACGGGCGAACGCTAGATTTTATGCCGGCAATTTTAAACTGTTTTATGGACCCTTTTTGTACCTTGCTGTATGTGACAGGGGGGTCACTTTGGACACAGGGTGAGCTAGGAAATAATGGACATTAAGAAATATATCTTGGACTACCTAAAATGGGTCTGTAATATTTATCCACCATATTCCCAAGGATATCTGTAAAGGACTATTTACTGATTCGGAACTCAACAGGTTAATTGAGAGATACTGAGGTGTTCAGCCTCAATCACCTGTCTGCCTAGTGTAATGCTAATCCCAGCTTCTAAAAGACCTGTTCATTGTTTGTGGTGATGTGGATTGGGGAAATTAAGTCTGTCCTTGTGCGTATTGTAAAGTAACAGACAGTCTGGTGAATATAAAGGTCATGCATAGTTATTTAAACATAAAGGGATTAGCTTTTGCCTTCTAAGAGATGGGTAGTGGGAGGCAAAAGCTAGCCTACTGTCAAATGTGTATTGGGTCTTGTTATGTTGTGGGTGGAGCTGGACCATTGTTCATTTTAGATTAATGCAGTATTGGATGTGTATAAAGGTTTCAATGTTTTTGGCAATAAAGTCAGTCTATCCCTGAAAGATACAGAGTGCGTCTCGTTCTTTCAGAAGGATTAATTCCTATGGAAAATGGTCGTCTGGCTGTGGAGGATCGGCAGTGAATTTGTGTCTAGGAGAGGGAAGAGATCTAAACGGCGTTCCCCCTTTTCGTATTTGGGGTGCCGTTACATTGGTTGGCAGCTGTGGGATTTTCCCTCCAGTTCCTGGGACACTCCAAACCGCCACAGTGAATGACCAGCTATGCAGCTGAAGGATTGTGATGCAGGACCCCGGTCAGTTGAAGAATTGTTTCAGCAACGAGTTTGAGAACGGTTGGCATTATATGGTGCTAACCCATCAGAGACCACCATACAGGAAGCCATTAAAGGCATCCAGCTGCAGGATGCACGACAAGAGAGAGAACGACAGCGACAAGAGAGAGAACGTCAGCGTCAAGAGAGAGAACGAGAGTGACAAAAGAGAGAACTAGAGCGGCAACATGAGCGGAGAACGGCGGAGATACGGCAATCGGAGATTGCCTACAGACAGCTGCTAGAATCTGCTCAGCAGCAGGGTGGGGCTACACTTGCCTGGGACGATCAGGAAATACCAGTGGACAACTCTGAAATCCTGGCTGAAGAATCGGCAGTGGAAAATCTGAAGATTGCCATCCCTAAAGCCGAAGTGGATGATATGGAGTTCCAGGGAGCTAGCCTGGCTGAAGAATCGGCAGTGGAAAATCTGAAGATTGCCATCCCTAAAGCCGAAGTGAATGATATGGAGTTCCAGGGAGCTAGCCTGGCTGAAGAATCGGCAGTGGAAAATCTGAAGATTGCCATCCCTAAAGCCGAAGTGGATGATATGGAGTTCCAGGGAGCTAGGGCAGTTGGCTCATCTCCCCAGCCACAGATTACAGAAGGTATGGACTTAAGGGACTGTTCAGAGGATGTTATGGATTATGCATCGCCTGCTCAAGTACTGGCAGCAGGACAAAGTACTGCAGACCCCTGCTCTACACCTGGGGCAGTTTTGGAGGCCCGAGGTGAGAAGGTGATGGTTCCTCTTTCCCAGGGGATTTCAGAGATGCAGGTAGGAGAAGCAGCCCTTTTCCCTCCCCAACAGTTAGCCAAAGCAGTTCATTTTGGAAAGATACAGAGTGCGTCTCGTTCTTTTGGAAGGATTAATTCCTATGGGAAGTGGTCGTCTGACTGTGGAGGATCGGCACTGAATTTGTGTCCAGGAGAGGGAATATCGGAAACGGCGTTAAACCCCTTTCATATTTGGGGAGCCGTTACACTGTATACTTCTAAGCTTTGATTAAATATACATTGAGGTAATACACTATTCGAGTCCCTCTCCTCTTTTTTCATGTGCCTATATCTACTTCGGAGGTTTGTTTTGTTCTTTTTGGAATAATTGATCATACCAGCCCCAGTGGATTAACCAGCACAGTGAGTGTTAGAGGGAGTATCAGGATTTCGGAGTCGTGACATCTTTGGGATCAACACTTGTACCCCGCAGAGGGTGATATCTGCAGGCTCATTCGACCTTGCCACAGTGGAGGTCCACCTTTTATGGTAAAGTACCCATCTCAAATTCATACTCACCGCGGTGGATGTAGCTTCCTTTGACATCTGTGGACTTTCTTGGGCACTACTCTTTTTCAACATTCTTTAGAGTTTCCTGTTTCTTCCTTTTGAAGCAATCGTTTGTGCATTGGAACTTTTTCTTTTGGTGTTTGGAATCTTTTGAACCAATGGACTTCCTCATCATTTTATTTTACATGTATCATATCTTCTATCATTGTTATATTATTGATAGTAACTAGTATTTATTATGCTAGTTTGATTCATTCATCATATTAGTTTATAAACATTGTTTATGAGTATTTGGATGTTCTCCTTCACAGGTATTCACTATTTTTAAAGATAGGGTTTTATTTACACTGGTATATAAGGTTATTCATTTACACATTCATAATTATTTCACATGAATTCTCACTTGAGTTCAATTTTTCTGTGCGCAAAATTTTTCCCTTAATTTACTGCATTTTGATATGGTATCATACTTGACGTAATTGTAGCCGTATTAGTGCAATTGTGACAGAGAAAATTACTTAATTTTCTCTGTTTTGATATGGTATCACATATTTATATGTCGCAGCCTAGGTGTGAGCAGCACGTTATTTTTTCATTTTTCACATTAGCGCAGTATCACTTTTATTTTTAGCTACCGAGTATGGCTTGGAGTTCCCCTACGTGCCCAAAGAACTTATGTTGGATATTGAAGCTCGTCGCGAGCAATGGCACGGGGACGCCATCTGGGACTACCTTAAAGTGCCCAAGCCGTACAGGAATCTTGAACACTCGGCCACTATGGCCGACCGATTTAAAGGGTGTCGTGTGGACTGGAGCTATGGCCGGCACATTCACGCTGATCGGGTTGTACTCCGCTGTCCAGAAAAGGAGGATGTAGTGTACTTTGTTACAACCCTGGACAAGCAGTGGAAATCCGTGAATTTGCCTGATCCAAGGTTCTATCTGTGACATTTTAATATGAAACCTTGACTTTATTCTTTACCTCCTGTTTTCCTACAAGTGGAGAATGCTCTGAAAAGGTGACTTTGTTCTCCACCCTTAAACAATAGTTGCTTTCAAAAGAAAAGACCGAGAACGTTTTTTTTCCTCTGAAAAACAGTCTTTCCTTCCTCTAACTGAACTTTGGGGGTTTAGCCAGATAGAGTAAGGGCTGCAGAAAGACGTTGTGTTCAACATTGGTTCTCTGTGTGTATATAATTCAACCCCTGTTTAAAATGGATATTTTGATGCCTTTAACACTAGGTGGCAGTGGTTTGCTGAATCAGGGAGAAACTTTAATTGCTATCACAGCACTTCAAAACTTAAAGAAGGGAAGCTGCATCCTCTCGGGGATACAGTTTTACTTCTGTGTACAGTTATTTGATAATTTAGGATTATGTGGTTGCTATGTGTGTTTTGTCTTCTCTTAGGTACCGGATCTGCTGTCAAGACCATCGGAGAATGGGGTGGGATTAGACAGATAGTGATGGGTGGTAATATATATATATAATGTGTTATATATCTAGATGTCAAATATGGAGGAGAGTTATACCATTCCATTTATTGTGTATTTTCTTTCTTTTTCTTCTCCCCTTCCCATTTTTTTGCTTCAGACACCAAAACCTCAGGCTTGAGTTTTTTTTTTTGTTTTTCCCCAGCCACTGGGAACAGTGTCTTTTTGAGAGGGGGGTGTATGTAGCACCAATCCCAAAAGGTTGGGACGCTTTTTAAATTTAGGGGGATGTCTGAGCCAGTAGTGGGCTCAGATGGTTGATAGTTACATTCAAATTTGCCTCTGTCTCAGTTATGGTTTGCCTGGTAGTGATTTCCCTTTTTGCCTGTAGGTGGCGTTACCACCTCAGGCACCTGTTGGAACACGAGCAGATCATGGTACATTGAGTGGCCCCTCTCGGCAGTGGTATAGTGGGAGTGGTGAACCCGCTGTGCCTGCTGGGAGGGGGTACTTAAGGGGCAAACGCCATTGATTGGGGTCCGTTCTCGCCCCGCAGCCCTCCGGGCGCAAGGTGTGTGTGTGTGGTCCTGGTCTCGGGGCCACGTTGGCCCGAGGCTGCATCGCTACTTAGTAGGCCCAGCTAGTCTGGCTGGGGCCTATATCCAGAGAAGGGATCCCTCCCAAGCTGTCCATTCAAATGGAGAGGAATCATCTTAATGAAGGAGACCAGAGGAGGACCTGCCCTGGAGGAGACCGGCAAAATGCTGCTGTCTTGGGTGAGGCCTGGCAACTTTATTAAAAAGGGATCCATTACACTACAAGCCATGCAGTTCGCCGGATTGGCTTAAAGGCTCTTTAAATTGTACGGCTGGAAGTTTGGGACTTTGAGATCCGGTGGCAGAGGATTCCTGGACTATATGTTTGCTCACTTCAAACAGGTCTGCGGCAGAGACCTTCTTTATCTTGGGCAGTCTGTGGCAGAGACTGTCCTGTTGCTGACTCGTGTGTCATCCCGGCTGCTAGGCCATGTGAGAGGGGACTATCTGGGTGACCAATACTGACTCTAACATTGAGAGTGGTGAGTGACTTTGATTTGAGACTGTTACTGTATATCTTGTGGCGAGTGCCTGAGCCTTCCCCTACTCTTCTATACCTTCTATTTCTCAACGTTACTGCATAAGAAAAATAAAGCCTAAGGCCTCGTACACACGACCGATTTTCTCGTCGTAAAAAACACGTCGTTTTTTTCGACGAGATTCTTGTTAAGCTTGTCGATTTTCTCGTCAAGCTTTCTATGCGTACACACTGTCATTTCCCAATTTCCTCGTGGTTCTCTGCGCTCACGTCCAGCACGTACGACGGCACTATAAAGGGGAAGATCTTTTTTCTTGGCGCCACCCCTTGGGCTGCTTTTGCTGATCTCGTGTTACCGCGTGTGAAGTAAAAGTTTGGGAAGAGACGATTCGCGCTTTTCAGTCTTCGTACTTTTCAGATCGTTTTCTGCCGTTCAGTTTGTGCTTGTGGGTTCGTATCTTGACTTTCAGGGCGTCTAGGCAGGTCGTATCTGTTTTACAGTGCGTTCTTGCCTGTTCGTTTCTGAATTTCAGTTCGTTATTCATAGGCCTTGCTGTTCTAAAGTGCGTTCTGTTCTGTACGTTCTGATAAGACGACCGTTTCCTAGCCATGTCGCCTGGACGTTCTCGTCGTCGAGTTCGTGCTGTGCGTGCGCTTGGTGTTGGTCTGCTTGTTTTGGACCAAGACCAGTCCATGAATGGTGTGAGGAGGAGTTCATGGACCAAGAATTGGTTGCTCCAGCGGGACCAATTCTGCCACATGCCTCTGCTGCGGGAGATCGTCGAGAATAATCCTGAGGACTACAGGAATTTTCTGAGGATGTCTGACCCCGTTTTTCAGGAACTGTTGGCTTTGGTGTCCCCCTATATTACCAGGAAGGACACCGTTATGCGGGAAGCCATCAGTGCTGAGCAGAGGCTCATCGCCACGTTGCGTTACCTGGCGACAGGGAGAAGTCTTCAGGACTTGAAGTTCACCACAGGCATCTCCCCCCAGGCTCTGGGCCTCATAATCCCAGACACCTGTTCTGCTATTATACAAGTCCTGCAGGAGGACTATATTAGGGTAAGTTTTCTCCCTTCACATCACATTTTATGTATTACATGTATGCTAATGTATTGTATTTCTTTCATCCTTTCCTAATTACCATGATTGTAATATGCTGAGAATGTCCCCTTTGTCCCCATGCATGCTGGAAGTTTTTAAATGCCCCTTTTTTATCCTCCCTAAATATTTCCCCTCACTAACTTTTCCAGCAGGGGCGCCTGTTGCTCCAAATGTTGGGGGGTTACAACCCCAATTTCGGAAATAAACTTCCTCCTTTTTTGCTCTGTTGCCTAATAAACGCCCCCAGTTGTCCCCTCCAATGCAGCCATTTAGTCCCCTCTATTGCAGCCAGTTTCCCCCCAGCCCTGCACTTACCTTCTTGTGGTCAGCGCCATCCTTCTTCTGTCCTTGATGTCTTCTCCTTCCCTTCATGTTGCATCAGCCAATCATGTTACCATTAAACAGACTTGGTGAACATGATTGCCAGAGCTGCCTGTCAGTGTTTACACAAGGAATGCCCCCTCCTTGCGTCCCCGATTTTTCTTTGAGGAAGCCAATTACATCCCTCAGGTTGTAATTTGCAAGACTTTTTTAATACCTGTTTCTGCTCTGCAATTTTAACCCCCTAAATGACGCAATTAATCATATGTCGGTCGCTTTACAAGAGGCCATCCACCTGAATAGTGTGCGGCATAGACAATACATAGGTTCATGCAACGCATGAACCTATGTATTGTTCTGAGTGATGGGCACAGGAGAGAGGGGACAGTGCTCCAGCGCCCACTCTGGACGCACCGCCACTGCAATGCTATCCTGTGGCCAAACACATCTCCCCCCCCCAAAATAATTTAGTAATGGCCCATCAGAGGGGGTGATGAATATGATAAATGAGCCTTCCATTATACTTTTTTTACACACCTTAATAAACGTATAATTAGATTGATGTTGGTCTCTAATTTTTTGGTCTTGAATTTGCTTGTAATGTATGCCTTTGTTTTTCTAATATTATTTCATCTTGTTTCACTCCACAGCTTCCTTCAACGCCACAGGAATGGCAGACTGTGGCATCGGAGTTTGCCACGCGGTGGGACTTCCCCAACTGCGGTGGTGCCATAGACGGGAAGCACGTCCGCATCGTGCCGCCACCCCGTTCTGGATCCTACTACTACAACTACAAGGGGTTTCATAGCATTGTGCTGATGGCGGTGGTGTCAGCACGGTATGAATTCCTCTATGTTGATGTAGGGAAGAATGGCCGGATGTCCGATGGGGGATCCTTCATCCAGACGGAGTTTGCCCTCCGTCTCCAGAGTGACGACCTTGCATTGCCACCGGATGCAGGGAATATTGAAGGACTCCCCTTTGTTTTCTTGGCTGATGAAGCCTTCGGACTCGGACGGCATCTTATGAGGCCATTTCCACAGAGGACCCTGACCCCAGAGAAGAGTGTGTTCAATTACCGGCTGGCCAGGGCCCGAAGAGTCGTTGAAAATGCCTTCGGCATAATGGCCAGCCGGTTCCGCCTTTTTATGACTTCCATCCACTTGGCGGACTACAAAATAAACTATGTAGTGTTATGCTGCTGTGTGCTACACAATTTTCTTTGCCGCAAAGCGAATTCATATATGGCCTCAGTTTTGCCAGAGGCTGGACTTTCCCCTGCAAATCCCCTTCCGGGCCTGGAATCTGCCCGTCTTGGCTTGCCCCCCCAAAATGCCCGTGTGGTTCGGGACAAATACATGGAGTATTTCACGGGTAGGGGGGCAATTCCTATGCCAGCCTATGTCTAAGTATCCCAATAAAAATCTTGTTTAAACCTTTAATTATTTGTTCTTTCCTGTCTCCTAGTTTGTCTTTGTGCATTTGTAGTGGCAAGTGTATTTTACTTTAGTAAATAACAACCAATTTCACTATGTTACCTTACAAAAGAACCAAATAAGCTTAGAGTGTATTATAAAAAGAAGCTACACGTTGTTTGTGGTCAAATATTTTACTCTCTGCACATTTTTTTTTGTTTTACTTTGGGGTTGGCCTGACCACAACCCGTCAAATTTTGGCTTATGAAAATACAAAAATACCACTTGCATTTCTAAAATGACAACATTGGATACCTCTGAGCAATCTGAGACATTCATTTACACAAACTATGTCTCTATGTGCCCGTCCTAATATGGGGTCCTGCCACCCCTTGCCCAGCCAAAAATTCAATATGCACACATTTTTACTTTTTTGCAAATAGGAAGTTTACAATCCTGATCCCTATTGTCAACATGTGCTATCTGCCATCAGGGGTGATCAATGGATGTGTTTTGGGGGTGCATCCCCTTCCTCAGTTCACCGACTTTTGATACGAGGAAGGGGTTGCACCCACAAAAGACGTACATGGATATCCCCTGATGGCAGATAGCACATGTTCACACACTGTGTGCATATTCAATTTTTGGCTGCTTTGTTACTCAAAAAATTAGTAAAAATATAAAAACAAACATGTAAAAACAAATGTGTTTGGATGGCTTATTGAATTCTCCCCAAAACATCGAGAATGTCTTTAAATGTTTGTTCCATCACATGGATTCTTTGTTTAATTAGGTCCAGTTCCGTGCTACATTCCATCACTTGCTGGATGAGGCGGAGGGCACTGTCAGCAGAGAACGGTGTGCTATCCTTCACAACATTTCCATCCCCTAAAAACCATAAAAAAAAATTAATAAAACTCTGCAGGCCTACCTCGCTTACCTTAAGCTGTGGTGTCAGATACTGACCTGTTGTGGTGACCAGATCCACAACGTCATCCACCTCTCCTTCCTGCACTTCTCCTTCCTCCACCTCAACTTCCTGCACATCTTTCGGTTGTGGATCTTTGGGAGTTTGGGGTTGCTTGGAAGTTGTGGGGTGCATGTGCTCCCTGGAGTGTCCTCCTCCCAGTCTTCTCTCCCCTATGAGAATAAAACCAAAGGTCTATTTATCACACTGTAAAAATCTCATTTTTAAACTTAAAACAGGCTAAATTGTTTGGAAGTGGGGTACAAGTGTGTGTTTGTGCGGAATTTAAAGAAAAATGCATTCTTTATGACCCCAAATATGTTTATTATTCACATTTGGATGTAATTTTTTGGACATGGAGGCACCACAAATAAACTCTGATGCACCTGTGTGGGACACCCAAAAAAGGCGGGTCTGGTGGCCCACACTATAGTGCTCCAAAGTACAGATGTGGAAGCAGCTGCTGAGTGTCCTCTCCTTTACACTGATAAAAGTTTGCATTTCATTCTCCTTACAAACACATCATCTAGACTTAAAAATTATCCACAATACTTGATCAAAAATGGCAGATGTCTAATTACTTTTGGGGGTCTTAAATAAGCCAAAACCACGGATAGTGGCCGAACGAAGTGTCGGTAACGTAACGAACGATTACTGTGCCCAACCTAGTTCAAAATAATACATTTTGGAAGGGAGTCCAATATGCTTTAAAAAAAAAAAAAGTCAGTTTCTAAAAAGATTAATAGCAGAAAGGTCGTCATTTTACTTACTTTTAGCGAGCATCCTCTTTATGCTCCTCAACTGGTCTGGCTCCCTCAGTTTGAGGTCTGACCACCTCTTTCTGAGCTGCTCATTTGAGCGTTTCACCCCGAACTTCGCCCTCAGACTCTTCACAACTTTAGTGAGGATTTTGGCCTTCCTTCTATTTGGTTTGCTATACGGCCCATGCTTGGCATCATAATCAGCCTTGACCAAGATGTCCACCATCTCCGCCATCTCCGCCAAAGACATATTCGATGCCTTGAATCTCCTCCTTGATCGTGACGTGTCCTCGGTCTCCGGGCTTGTCTCCTCGCTAGTTGCGGAATTATCAGACACCTGCTGTAACTCCGCCATATCTGTCTGCGCGCCGAAAGAGAAGGGGCGGGGAAAAGATGTTAGTTAGAACGTCATGGGCGGGCGACGTGTGCGGAGCGACGTGTTCGAATTTGGACGCATGCGTGGTGTGTATATAGCAAACACACATGTGACTATAGTACGTTCGGTGTGCGGAGAGAGGAGTTCAAGTGACGGACGTGCGAACGAAGGTATGTGATTTTGTGAGACTTGTTAAAATTGTTGGCCTATACTGTCTTGAGATTGTTGGAGGATATATATGGTGACTAGGATGTGAAGGAGGTTAGACTGTTTGCCTCACATTATTTAAATATAATTTATTTTACTTGCAGATACAATATGAATGTATTTATTAGCGACAAAGAGTTCCTGGCGGAATTTATTGACCGGGTAAGGGAGCTGCCGGCTCTGTGGGAGACCAAAAACCCCATCCATAAAAAAAAAGGGGTGAGAAAAGCAGCGCTGGAGAAGCTGCTCCCATTTGTGCATACCAAGGTGCCCACAGCCACAGCAAAACAAGTGGACACTAAAATTGGGAGCTTGAGAGGTACCTACAGGACTGAACGCTCTAAGGTGCTGGCTTCTCAGAGGTCAGGAGCAGCAGCAGATGATGTTTATGTCCCGGTTTTGTGGTACTACAGCAGGATGTCCTTCCTGGATGACCACATTGAGCCAAGGCCATCACTCTCCACTCTTCCCCCCAGACTTCCCTGCAGCCAACCTGAGCCTTCTCTGGAGCAAGAGGAGGCAGCCATCCTGGATGATCCTGATTTGGCCATCTGGAGCCAGGTATAGTATTAACTGAAAATGTAGTGGGATAAAATTAATGTTTCCCAAATATGTCAGGATGAGAAACATACATTATTTTGTATTCAACAAGTGAAATCATGATCTGTAGACATTATTCTGCACTTAATTGTGTGGTAAATAGTCAAGCTGATGTAGTGGTAAATTTAAAGCAAGGATTTATGCATTTACATTCTAATTGCTTCCATCAGGATTACAAAGTTTGATGCAAAGATTAAACCAACATATTAAACTATGTTTCTTTTTCATACACAGGATGAAATCAGCCAGGAGGAGGGTCTGGAAACTGTCAGGCAGGAGGAGGAAGGGCCCAGTGGCAGCCAGGAGGTGGCAGGGCCCAGTGGCAGCCAGGAGGTGGCAGGGCCCAGTGGCAGCCAGGAGGTGGCAGGGCCCAGTGGCAGCCAGGAGGTGGCAGGGCCCAGTGGCAGCCAGGAGGTGGCAGGGCCCAGTGGCAGCCAGGAGGTGGCAGGGCCCAGTGGCAGCCAGGAGGTGGCAGGGCAAAGGAGAAGCACCAGATCCCAGGTGCCTCCCATCAGGCTTCACAAAAGAGGCAGGAGGGACAGGACCACCAGTGAGGCAGCAATGGCCCTTATTAAAGAGGCCCATGCCACCCTCAAGGAGCCCACATCCCCTGAAGAGGCCATTGCCGGCCTAGTGGAGGCTAAGTTCAAGGTGATGAGCATGGAGCAACGCCTCCTATGCGAACCCCTGCTCATCACCTTGCTCAACAAGGGGGTGATGGAGCAAATTACCCCCAATACCGCCATATGTGAGGTGGCCCAACTGACCCAACCTCAACCTCCACCTCCACCTTCCTCTTCTGCCCCACCCCCTTCTGCTACCCCTCCACCTTCTGCCCCACCCCCTTCTGCTACACCTCCACCTTCTTCTTCTGCCCCACCCCCTTCTGCTACACCTCCACCTTCTGCCCCACCCCCTTCTGCTACACCTCCACCTTCTGCCCCACCCCCTTCTGCTACACCTCCACCTTCTTCTTCTGCCCCACCCCCTTCTGCTACACCTCCACCTCCTCCTCCTGACAGGAGTACCCCTCCAGTGGGCCAGCCTCCAGCTAAACGAAGAAGGAAGGCTTCAGTAAAGGCTGCAGGGAAGGTTGCCAGGAAGAAGAGGAAGTGATGGCCTTGCTTCATTGTGGTCGGACAGAAGGCAGCCTGTTGTAGTACCACACACTTGGGACATATATCTCACCTGCTGCTGTTCCTGACCTCTGGGAGGCCAGCATCAGATTGTGTTCTGAAATGTGGGCCTTCTCAAGCTCCCAATTTTAGTGTCCACACAGGGTTGCTGTGTGCTCTGGGGTCCCTGGGATGCACAAATGGCAGCAGCTTCTCCAGCGCTGCCTTCTCTTTATTTAATTTATAAACATGAATAAATGTGTTTTTTGTTTAAGTTCATACTTGACTATGTGTATTTTTAAATTAAAAAAAACAAGCTTTGGAGTAAGCAGATACATTTGACTGACAATAAAAGGCACAGATATCACCCCCCCAAAAGAATAACTAAATCTGATTAGCTCAAAAACATGGTGTGAAATTTTTAAAATATAGATTCCAAAATTAAATGGGAGATCGCTATCAAAACATTGAGAAATTATAATTAACATAATTTTGAAAAATCTAACCATTTAAATTATTCCTAAAAACTTGCACGATATAATACACATAAATCTTATAAAGAGCAGCATGAAAAAGGTTAAAAATAAGGCATAACTCTGTGTGAATATCAGCAGCAAAAGAAGGTCACTCGTTTTGATTAATGTAACATTCTAACGAAGAATTCAATGCAGAACATTTAAACGATGAAATATTTATGAGCGTGACGAATGTGCTCTCTCCATTATGAAGGCTTGTTTTACCAGAAGATGCGCTCCCGTCTCATAGTTGCTTGTGAGCATGCGCGCTTTTGGAAGAGTCGTAAAAGCATACACACGAACCATTTTCTCGTCACAAAACAGGCCGACGAGAAACACGACGAGGAAATCTGGACTCCTGACGAGAAAATAGAGAGCAGGTTCTCTATTTTCTCGTCGAGATTCTCGTCAAGTTTCTCGTCGTAAAACCATACACACGAACGTTTTTCTAGACAAAAAAACTCTTGCGGCACTTTTCTTGACTGTTTACGACGAGAAAATCGGTCGTGTGTACGAGGCCTGACTGTTTGAGGTTTTACACTGTGTGGACATTGCATTACTACAGACTTTCCTACCCGGACAACGCAGCTGAAGAGGTAACGTGCAAAACCCAAAACTAACCAGCGGCCCTCTAGGGGGTATTGCTACAACAGTATATACACATATGCACTCAACTATATTTTAATATTAGGTGTCTTCTTTTGGTGTAACCTTCATTTTTATTTTAACAAAGATACACAGCTAAAATATAATTAAAAGCCCCTACTGAACAAGGACCCTGTGACATGTCAATGCTCATGTATTGCCTTGCATCTACCAATGTGTTCAGGCAGGGAAATGATGGGTTGCTACCAGGTGATTGTTAGCAGCCTTAAGCCTCATACACACGATCGTATTATCCGACGGGAATTGTGTGATGACAGGCTGTTGTCAGAAAATCTGACCATTTGTATGCTCCATCGGACAATTGTTGTCAGATTTTCCGCGGAGAAATGTGGGATAGCATGCTTTAAAATTGTCCCCCAACAAATGTGTGTTGTCGGATTATCAGATCGTGTGTACACAAGTCATTCGGACAAAACTCCAAAGTACAAACACGCATGCTCAGAAGCAATGCTCACCATAACACAACATTAGCAGAAGTTGCCCAAAGGGTGGCACTAAGGAGCTGAAAAACCACGTAGTTTTGTGTTTGTTGGCCGACAATTCTTTGCCGTTTGTATGCAATACAAGTTTCTGGCCCACGCCCTTCGGACAAAAGTCCTACGATTTGTCCGCAGAAAATCCGATTGTGTGTATGAGGCTTAAGATTCAAGTCACCCATGTAGTGTGCATAGTGGTCCTAAATTCAGAAACTTACCTTTCTCTCAAATGATTCAGTGTGTTCCTTACTGCATAATGCTGTGGAACAAGAACTGGAACTGTGAGAGAAGCATGGGTTGCTCAGATAAAATGATATATATACTGTATATATACACACACAGTATCTCACAAAAGTAAGCACACCCCTCACATTTTTATAAATATTTTATTATATCTTTTCATGTGACAACACTGAAGAAATTACACTTTGCTACAATGTAAAGTAGTGAGTGTACAGCTTGTATAACAGTGTAAATTTGCTGCCCCCTCAAAATAACTCAACACACAGCCATTAATGTCTAAACTGCTAGCAACAAAAGTGAGTACACCCCTAAGTGAAAATGTCCAAATTGGGCTCAATTAGCCATTTCCCCCTCCCGGTGTCATGTGACTTGTTAGTGTTACAAGGTCTCAGGTGTGAATGGGGAACAGGTGTGTTAAATTTGGTGTTATCGCTCTCACTCTCTCATACTTGTCACTGGAAGTTCAACATGACACCTCATGACAAAGAACTCTCTGAGGATCTGAAAAAAAGAATTGTTGCTCTACATGAAGATGGCCTAGGCTATAAGAAGATTGCCAAGACCCTGAAACTGAGCTGCAGCAAAGACCATACAATGGTTTAACAGGACAGGTTCCACTCAGAACAGGCCTTGCCATGGTCGATCAAAGAAGTTGAGTGCACGTGCTCAGCGTCATATCCAGAAGTTGTCTTTGGGAAATAGACGTATGAGTGCTTCTAGCATTTCTGCAGAGGTTGAAGAGGTGGGGGGTCAGCCTGTCAGTGTTCAGATCATACGCCGCGCACTGCATCGAATTGGTCTCATAGCTGTCTTCCCAGAAGGAAGCCTCTTCCAAAGATGATGCACAAGAAACAAGCAGACTAAGGACATGGATTACTGGAACCATGTCCTGTGGTCTGATGAGACCAAGATAAACATATTTGGTTCAGATGGTGTCAAGCGTGTGTGGCGGCAACCAGGTGAGCAGCACAAAGACAAGTGTGTCTTGCCAATAGTCAACCATGGTGGTGGGAGTGTCATGGTCTGGGGCTGCATGAGTGCTGCCGACACTGAGAACTACAGTTCATTGAGGGAACCATGAATGCCAACATGTACTGTGACATACTGAAGCAGACTGGGCCGCAGGAGACTGGGCTGCAGGGCAGTATTTCAACATGATAACGACCACAAACACACCTCTAAGACGACCACTGCCTTGCTAAAGAAGCTGAGGGTAAAGGTGATTGACTGGCCAAGCATGTCTCCAGACTTAAACCCTATTGAGCATCTGTGGGGCATCCTCAAACGGAAGGTGGAGGAGCGCAAGGTCTCTAACATCCACTAGCTTCATAATGTCGTCATGGAGGAGTGGAAGAGGACTCCAGTGGCAATCTGTGAAGCTCTGGTGAACTCCATGCCCAAGAGGGTTAAGGCAGTACTGGACAATAATGGTGGCCACACAAATTATTGACACTTTGGGCCCAATTTGGACATTTTCACTTAAGGGTGTACTCACTTTTGTTGCCAGTGGTTTAGACATTAATGGCTGTGTGTTGAGTTATTTTTGAGGGGACAGCAAATTTACACTGTTATACAAGCTGTACACTCACTACTTTACATTGTAGCAAAGTGTCATTTCTTCAGTGTCGTCACATGAAAAAATATAATAAAATATTTACAAACATGTGAGGGGTGTACTCACTTTTGTGAGATACCGTGTGTATATATATATATATATGTGTGTCTTGCAAATAGTTATAACATAGCAACCCAGTAAGCAAAAGTAGATTTGAATCACCATCTTTACAAAGAAAGTTACGCACCCCTCACCCTCAAAATCCAACATACATTCCTTGTGTGTGCTGTGTTTTTATTAGTTTCATTTATCATTGAAACATGTTAGCTTCCAAGTCTCAGTAGAGGCTTGAGTAGCAACGGTGGATTGTTCAGTAAAAAGAGGCATGGTCTGGCTTACCTTCATCTTAGCTGAGGCCTGGAGAGAAAAGATAACGCATGTTTTTTCTTGTTAAAAAAAAAAAAAGATAACGCATGTTTAATTTCATTTTTAGCTGTCACATGCTTTTTAGCAACCTGTGATCCATACTATACAAATTATGGCACTTACAAGACTATTATTATATAAAATATTATAGTATGTTCTAGAGTTAAGCCCTGTACACACGATCGGATTTCCTATGGTTTTTAAACCGATGGATTTTTCCATCGGAATACCGATGAAGCTGACTTCCATCAGTCTTGCCTACACACCATCAGTCAAAAAACCGACTGTTCCAAACGCGGTGACGTAAAACACTCCGATGAGCCGAGAAAAATGAAGTTCAATGCTTCTGAGCATGCGTCGACTTGATTCTGAGCATGCGTGGGTTTTTTATCCGATGGAGTTCCCCACAGACGATAGTAATTTGCTATCGGTTTTTTAACCATCGGATAAATTTAAAACATGTTCTATTTTTAAACACCGATGGAAAAAAGACCGATGGGGCCCATACACGATCGGTTTGTCTGATGAAAAAAGTCCATCGGAGTGTTTTCATCGGTAAAACCTATCGTGTGTACACGGCTTTAGTTCACAAACATGTATAATGTACACTATTAGGGCAACCATGTGTAGCGCCTCCCCCCACCAAAATTTGGGGGCGCTATGTGGAAATTTAGGGGTGGTCTGAGCCGGTAGTTGGGCTCAGACCAATCACTGATTCATTATTGATTCTGCTCTGGGTGTGATACTGCCTGGCTGTAGTGTTCTCTGTTGCCTATAGGTGGCACTGTCACCACCGGCATAGGTTGAACTACAGGCGGTATCGCAGCACCTTGGGTGTCCTCTCTCGGCAGCTGTGCAGTGGGCGTGGTCAACCCGCTCTGCATGCTGGGAGAGGGTACATAAGGGGCAGACGCCATTAGGTGTGAGGCGTCCCAGAGGACCTTCGGTCCTGGAAGTGTGCCTCGTGGCCCGCATGGCATGAGGTGCGCGAGTGTGTTTGGGCCTCGGGCACCTTCAGCCCGAGGTTTCGATGCTGCAATGTAGGCCTGGCTCTGCTGGCAAGGGCCTACACCTCAGTGAAGAATCCCAGGCTGCCCACTTGTAGGGAGCCCACCTTTAGGAAAGGAGTCCAGGGGAGGATCAGTCCCAGAGGTGATTAGCGAAGGTACTGCTGTCTCGGGAAGAGGCCTGGAAACTCGCCTAAAGAGGGATTCATCGTCTCTATTATCCGTGCTCCATCCCAGTTGCTAGGACCGCTCTCAAAGGGACTATCCGGGTGAGCAATACCCACTCAGGCTTGAGTGGCGACGAAAGACTGACACTGAGCTCTAAGTGTTGCGTACCTGAACCTTCCCCTACTTTCTCAACTTCCTACTCTCTCTCTTCAAGTTTACCTCAAGTATAAAGAATAAAACCTTGTTGATTGGGTTTTACTCCTGTGTGGACATTGGCCTTATTCTTAAAGATTTCTGCCTAGACAACGGAGAGAAGGGATCCACTCTAGAGAGGTAATTGCTGCAAGACCCAACAATAACACTGCTCGCTCCTCTCTATACACAGGCAGGGGATACAGGGCAAGTAGCAGGTGTGCCCCGCTATCGACGGAGGAAAGTGGGGTCTGTGTGCTACACATACATGACATAAAATAAAAAAAAATCATAGGGTGGTATGTGTGTAAATTTCAGCCTAAGCCATTGACCTCTATAAACATGCTATTTCTTTAAAGTTAGCCTGGAAAGCAGCTAAAGTTCAATATCCCAGCGAGAAATTAAAATGAAAAAATATTAATTTGCCAAATCTCATATTTACCAGGCTAAAAACAAGAAGGGAATATGTGTACAATTGTGTGTGTCTATATATATATATATATTGTGACAGCAGGAAGGTAAAGTCACCTGGTTGCATCCAGGGGGGTAGATATATTTCGCCCAGATTCAGGCTTTACGCTGACTTATACAACTAGGTGGAGAGTTGTATAAGCCCAGCTAAGGCTAGTGGGCTCATGGATGACTCATACCTCTAGGGAGAGTGTGGGGCGTCGTGCAGACAGAGATGAGGAGACCAGCTGAACCTTGTCAGCTCATTTAGGCCTCTATAAGAACTCCCAGCTTCATTAGATGTTAGCTCATGCCTGGAACCAGACCTGTGTGGACTGTCTAGGGAGAGTGAACCCCTGTGCGGTGAGGCAAAGCCTGTGTGGCTATTTGTTTGGACTTTTACTAAACCAGGGACTTAGGGACTAGGACAGCACTAGGCTGATCCCAGTTGTTAGTTAGGAAACCTGTATGTTTAGTCAGAGGTCAACTTGACCAGGATTTATTTTGGTTATGTTTCTTTTGCTTTGCTGTGTTTTGTCACTGTAAATAGAAAATAAACCGCACCTTTTTGATTTTGAAAACCACAACCTCCGTTTGCTGGGCCTGTTTTGTGTGGGGAGCCCATCCCGGGGGTCACACACACCCGCTGCCGAGCTAACCCCCTCACAGTTGGTGGAGAACCAGTGGCAGTTTTTTTTTAAGCCAGCATGGAGGAGATACTGAAGCAGCTGGCTCTAGCAAATGCCAATCAACAGCAGACAAATGCAGGTTTGCAAAAGAGCCTTGCAGCTCAACAACAGAGCCTTGCAGCCCAGCAGCAGACAAACGCAACTTTGCAACAGAGTCTGGAGGCTCAGCAACGAGCCCAGCAGCAATCTGAGGCCCGCTTCATAGACCTGTTGCAGAAGCAAGAGCAGAGACTACAACAACAGATGGAAGCAGTAATGCAGCAACGTCCGCAGACCAGTGAGGAAAGCCGTCCCACTAATACCGCGTCCTTTGGGGTGAGTCGTTTATTGACAAAAATGACTGGAGAGGATGATCCAGAGGTATTTTTGACCACATTTGAAAGGACCGCTGAAAGGGAAAAGTGGCCTGAGGAGCAGTGGGCTGGACTGGTGGCTCCTCTGTTAACTGGTGAATCGCAGAAAGCTTACTATGACCTAGAGCCTAACCAAGCAAAAGACTATGTGATGCTAAAAGCTGAAATATTGGCAAGGCTGGGTGTCACCCAGGCTGTCCGGGCTCAGCGTGTGCATAACTGGACTTTCCAGCTTGGAAAACCCCCCAGGTCTCAAATGTATGATCTCATTCACCTGAGCAGAAAGTGGCTACAGCCAGAGACTTTGTCCGCACCAAAGATTGTGGAACGTGTTGTAATGGATCGGTTTTTGAGAGCTCTTCCTACTGCCATCCAAAAGTGGGTAAGCCATGGAGACCCAGAGACGGCCGATGGTCTTGTGGATCGTGTGGAGAAATACTTGGCTACAGAGAACCTGACGGCCTCTTCCAGAGACACTCGGACTTTCCACCCTAAGACCAGACCATCCCCAGGGGCGGATAAGAGGATTCCAAGGGGTGAGGGTGGAGAGAGTGAGAGGGTGGGAGCTCTACCCCAAGTTTGGCGAGAACAGCCTGGGAAATCAGCGGCTCAAGAGGCGGCAAGAAGGATCGTTTGCTACCGCTGCCGGCAAGCGGGACATATTGCAGCCAATTGCCCGGTTGTGGAGGAACCCATGCAGTGTGACTTTCTGACGGGCAGACGTCAGTCGCTGTGTGCGACAGTCGCATGCACTGCCATTCGAGGAACTGAGAAACATTTATGCAAAATGTGTGTTAATGGTAGAAATGTTGTGGTATTGCTGGATTCAGGTAGCCTTGTGACCCTGATAAAGGCTGAGTTAGTTAAAACAGAGGTCTCTGGGAATAGCAAGGTAGCTGTTATTTGTGTGCATGGGGACACCCGGGAGTATCCAGTGACTACAGTGTGTTTCGAGACCCCCAAAGGTACCCTCTCTCATCCAGTGGGCTTAGTATCTCAGTTACCGCATGACGCCATTGTGGGAAGGGATTTTCCGAAGTTCTGGGAACTGTGGGATGATCCTGAGCCCCTCACTGGTGCCCCTATGTACCAGGAATGTGATAGCCAGAACTCCCCTGAGAGTGGTGAGGACTCTCCGGAATTTCCCTTATCAGTATTGGCAGGGGAGACTCAAGAAACTGGAGAGGAGCCCACCTCCTCAGACGAAAACCTACCGTCTGTGGAGTTTTCTGATCTTGAGGTTCACAGGGAAAACTTTGCCACAGAACAGTTGAAAGACCCCGCCCTAATAAAGGCACGGGAAAACGTAGTGAAAATAGATGGCGAGTTAGTGAACCCAGATAATACCTGCACTTACCCATACTTCAGCGTAGAGAAGGACCTACTGTATCGGGTGGCAAAAAGGGCAGAAGAAACCGTTGAGCAGCTTGTGGTGCCCAAACCTTACAGGAAGTTGGTGTTGGAGTTGGCCCATGGGCACATTCTTGGAGGTCATCTGGGGACAGAGAAAACCCGAGAGAGGGTATTACAGAGATTCTATTGGCCTGGGGTGATGAAGGACGTAGAAAATTATTGTTCCTCCTGCCCTGTGTGTCAGAGGTTGGCCCCGATGCCACATTTCCGTAGCCCGCTGGTCCCTCTACCCATCATTGAGGTCCCGTTTGAGAGGATCGCCATGGATTTGGTAGGTCCTATAATCAAGTCCGCTAGGGGGCACCAGTACATATTAGTTATAATGGACTATGCCACCCGTTATCCAGAAGCGATCCCTCTCCGAAATACCTCGGCCAAAACCATAGCCAAAGAGCTATCTCTTGTTTTAGCCGGGTGGGTATTTGTAAAGAACTGCTTACGGACCAAGGTACACCCTTTATGTCCCGGGTTATGAAAGAGCTGTGTAAATTGTTCAAAGTGACGCAATTGCGTACGTCTGTGTATCACCCCCAAACCGATGGGCTGGTTGAAAGATTCAACAAAACCCTAAAACAAATGTTGAAGAAAGTGGTGGATAGAGATGGAAAGGATTGGGACTGTTTACTTCCTTATTTGATGTTTGCTATTAGGGAGGTGCCCCAATCCTCTACGGGATTCTCCCCCTTTGAGTTACTGTATGGGAGACACCCAAGAGGGCTGTTGGATATTGCCAAGGAAACTTGGGAAAGTGAGAGTTCTCCCCACAGGAGTGTGATTGAGCATGTCGCCCTGATGCAAGATCGAATTGCACAGGTAATGCCCATCGTGAAGGAACATTTGGCCCAAGCGCAGTTGGCACAGCAGAGAGTGTACAACCGTGGAGCCAAGACCCGTACCTTTTCCCCGGGGGATAGGATATTGGTACTTGTCCCTACGGTTGAAAGTAAATTCCTTGCCAAATGGCAAGGCCCCTACGAGATAATGGAAAAAGTGAGCGAAGTGAATTACAAGGTCAGACAACCAGGAAGGCGAAAGCCCGAACAGATCTATCACGTTAATCTGTTGAAAGCCTGGAGGGATAGAGAGTCCCTAGTCGCAGACACTTGGTCACCAGCTCAAACTGGTTGCGTGATTCCTGAGGTTGGAATAGCAGCCACCTTGTCACAACCCCAACAACAGGAGGTTAAGGAGTTTGTGCTTCGCAACAAGGAGGTATTCTCTGAGCTGCCGGGACAAACATCTGGGGTAGAGCATGACATCATTACCCCGCCCGGTGAAAGGGTGAAGTTAAAACCCTATCGGATCCCAGAGGCTCGACGGGAGGCAATACGGGAGGAAGTACAGAAAATGCTGAACTTAGGGGTGATAGAGGAGTCCCAAAGTGATTGGTCTAGTCCCATCGTGTTGGTGCCTAAACCGGATGGGAGCTGGCGATTTTGTAACGATTTTCGTCAGTTGAACAAAGTTACAAAATTTGACACCTACCCCATGCCACGTATAGATGAGTTGATCGACCGGCTGGGAACAGCCCGATACATGACGACTCTTGACCTCACAAAAGGGTATTGGCAAATCCCCCTGGCCAAGTCGGCCAAAGAGAAAACCGCATTTGTAACCCCAGACAGGGCGTTCCAATATAAAAGAATGCCGTTCGGGTTACAGAATGCGCCAGCCACATTCCAGCGGAAAATGGACCAGATGCTGAGGCCCCATCGGAAGTATGCTGCGGCTTACCTGGATGACGTAATTGTCCATAGCACAGATTGGGCCTCACATCTGCCAAAAGTGCAAGCAGTCCTGGACTCTGTTCGGGAAGCGGGGTTTACGGCTAACCCCAAGAAGTGTACCATTGGGCAGGAGGAGGCCAAATATCTTGGGTACACCATTGGGAGGGGAGTAATAAAACCCCAACTCAACAAAGTCGAGGCCATCCAGAGTTGGCCACATCCCAACAGCAAGAAGCAGGTACGAGCCTTTCTGGGAATCGCTGGGTATTATCGGCGATTCATTCCCCACTTTGCTTCTAAGGCTGTGCCCCTAATCAACCTGACGAAGGGGAAAGGGTCGGTCATGATTAAATGGACCCCCGAGGCTGAGGCAGCATTCCAATTCTTGAAACAAGCCTTATGTAGCCAGCCAGTGTTGTACTCACCCGACTTCTCTAAAGACTTTGTCGTACAAAGTGATGCGTCAGATGTGGGGTTAGGAGCAGTATTGTCCCAGGTCTGGAACGGGGAAGAGCACCCAGTCATTTACCTCAGCAGGAAATTGAAGTCCCATGAGGTAAATTACGCCACCGTTGAAAAGGAGTGTTTAGCGGTGAAGTGGGCTCTAGATTCCCTTCGGTACTACCTGCTAGGTAGGCACTTTGACATGGTTACGGATCACGCTCCGTTAAAGTGGATGGCTCAAAACAAGGAAACAAATAGAAGAGTGAATAGGTGGTTCCTGGCTCTCCAGGAATTCAACTTCACAGTAAAGCATCGCCCTGGCGTTCAAATGGGGAATGTGGATGCTTTGTCTCGAGTACATGAATGCCTGATTGCTGGTGTTCCAACCCCGAGGTTAAAACAAGAGGGGGGGGGTATGTGACAGCAGGAAGGTAAAGTCACCTGGTTGCATCCAGGGGGGTAGATATATTTCGCCCAGATTCAGGCTTTACGCTGACTTATACAACTAGGTGGAGAGTTGTATAAGCCCAGCTAAGGCTAGTGGGCTCATGGATGACTCATACCTCTAGGGAGAGTGTGGGGCGTCGTGCAGACAGAGATGAGGAGACCAGCTGAACCTTGTCAGCTCATTTAGGCCTCTATAAGAACTCCCAGCTTCATTAGATGTTAGCTCATGCCTGGAACCAGACCTGTGTGGACTGTCTAGGGAGAGTGAACCCCTGTGCGGTGAGGCAAAGCCTGTGTGGCTATTTGTTTGGACTTTTACTAAACCAGGGACTTAGGGACTAGGACAGCACTAGGCTGATCCCAGTTGTTAGTTAGGAAACCTGTATGTTTAGTCAGAGGTCAACTTGACCAGGATTTATTTTGGTTATGTTTCTTTTGCTTTGCTGTGTTTTGTCACTGTAAATAGAAAATAAACCGCACCTTTTTGATTTTGAAAACCACAACCTCCGTTTGCTGGGCCTGTTTTGTGTGGGGAGCCCATCCCGGGGGTCACACACACCCGCTGCCGAGCTAACCCCCTCACAATATATATATATATATATATATATATACACACTGTATAAATATATCTATATCTTAGAGGAAGCAGGTCTCTCCTGTACTGTATGTACTGTGACAATTTGGGGAATTTATAGCTCATTGGTAGTGCCAAACAGCGAGTTTACTCCACGGCAGAAGTACGGTTTTCGGGCTTTTTTCTGCCCACTATTATTTAAAACAAAGCAAAAAGTTCACACTAATAGTTTTCCGCGCAGGGGGTTTTCACCATCCATGCAACAAAACATAGAATTCAGCCTCATGGCTCCCTTTGCAGCTTCACTACTCAGGCCTCCCACCCTGGTCCTCCAGGCTGTCAAACATACAGTCCCAGCAGGGCCGTCTTTAAGGCAGGGCAAAGGGGGCAGCTGCCCTGGGCCCCATCATTGTTGTGAGGCCCAAAGCAGCTGCCTCATACTTGCCAACTATTCCAGTTTAAATTCCCTTGTCTCTTGAAGTTTTAGTCCCGGGCTGTGTCCTGATATCTCAGTGCGAATTTCTGTTACTAATGCTGCCCAGCTCTGCCCTATTGCTATGTACAGGTGACTCACCTGCAGACCCTGTGTTTACATGTAAATAACCTGCATTGATAGATCAATCGCAGCAGCATGAACATGTAAATAGCTAATGATCGGCGGCATTGGTATGTTAATAGAGGCGGCATTCATTTGTATATCATGCTCCCCTGAGGTCATATTCACCATCAATTCTGCTGAATGCTGCCCACTGGGGAGGTAAAGGGGCATGTTTGAAAGTCCTGCCTAAGACTGTGGTAATTCAGCCTAACATCAGCCTGTTCTGCAAAGGTAAGAAAATTGAAGATGAAAACCCTTTTTCAAAATAACATGGTGCCACAGCATTGTGAATTTTGGTGCATGTGAATACACACAGCCGATGCGTGAGGGTGTCATTAACAATTAATGGAACTGCTGTGTACCTGCTAAAGGGCAGCACATTTCTGTGGTGTCAGGAAAGCGATTTTGCATGCATTCCCAACACAAATGTGAACGTAGGCTAAATGTCTCAGTTACATTGGTGGTCAGTGGGAATCTTCTCATTATATTGGGGCTTGGTGTGCAATCCTTTCATTCACACTAGTGGCCAGTGTCAAGGTCCCCCTTACATTTGTGGTCGGTGTAAATCCCTCCTTACATTAATGGTTACTGTGAATGCTCCTATTACATTAGTGGTCAGTGTAAACCCCCATTACATTAGTGGTCAGTGTAAATCCCCATTACATTGGTGGCCAGTGTAGAAACTCCTCTTTATATCGATAATCAGTAAAAAAAATCCAAACTTGCATTTCTGGTCACTTTTGAATCCTCCCTTACATTGGTGGTCCATGTAGAAGCCCCCTATAAATTGGTGGTAAGTGTAAATTCCCTTACATTGGTGGCCAGTGTAGAAACCCCTTTTATGGGTTGTTGATGTAAAATCCGGCATTACATTGGATGTCAGTGTAAATTCTTCATTACATTGGTGATCAGTGTACATTTCACTTTACATTGGTGGTAAGGGCAGAGTTGACCTTATACTGGTGGTCAGTGTAAATCCCCCCTAACATTGGTAGTCGGTGAAGAAGTGTCACCTTACATGGAGGTCATTGTATATTCCTCCCTGTACTGGTAGTCAGTGTAAATCCCCCCTCACATTGGTGGTCATTGTAAATTCCCCAATACATTGGTGGCCAGTGTAGAATCCCCCACTATATACTTGCCAAAGATTTCCAGCTTTGCTCTACATGATTCAGAGTTTGCCACAGTGTACTGCCTCCTAACTAATCCCATCCCCCCCCATCACTGTCACTGATCCCATCAACCCCCCATCATTTCCATGGATCATACCCCCCCCCCCCCCCCAGCATTGCCACTGATCCCAGGAGTTCTAGGTTTCCTAAGAGTTTTCTTTTTATTGATGGGTCCCCTCATCTCCCCAGTCCATGTTGTGCAGGCAGTGAGGACATGATGTGCTATAAACGTTAGAAACCAGTGAGCAGTAATGATGTGCACTAACCTCTTGCAACCAATCATTGAGCGGTAAGGATATGCAGTAACCTCTGTCCAGTAACCTTTAGCAACCAATCAGTGAGCAATATTGATGTACAGTAATCTCTAGCAACCAATCGACAAGCAGAAGTCATGTGCTGTAACCTCTAGAAAATAATCAGCGAGCCATAATGTGAGCTGTAACCTCTAGCAGCCAGTCAGTGAGTGGTAGTCATACACTGTAACCTCTGGCAACCAATCCCAATCGCTGCCTGATCTGAATTAGTAAACTGATTTTGAGTCTAACTGCTATTTATTGTATGTCTCAGAGCAGATGGAGAGCGAAAGTGCATGGAGGGGGCCCAAGAAAATGTTTGCCCAGGGTCCAATTAATATTAAAGATGCCCCTGAGTCCCAGTGCTCGTAAACAAAAAGCTGTACCTTTGTCAGTTTGACTGTTTCTCCTGCAGCTCCCAGCTGCTACATCCTCCCAGGCTCGGGCCTTTGTCTGTCCTGACCTGGACAGTATGGTGTGACATGCACCTCACAGCTCCCTTCACACACTAACCCCCTCGGGAGGGTGGGGCCACTGACCTCTATCTCTGTCTCTAACATAAACCCAGCACATACCTGCTTCATCAGTGTGCTTGCTTCCCAGAAAACCTGGTCCAGACCGCCATTTCAAAAAGGGACATGGGCTGGACCTGCCACAGTACTATAAACATCTGTCATTTATCCACCTGCTGCTATGATCTTATACCGAAGGATGTTAAAATGACCTGTGATATTTTTCATTAGTTTATAACGGTTTAAAAATAATAAATCTTGTTTACACTTTCCAATAAGATTTCTAGTGGTAGTGATGTTATGCATTTTATTTAGCTTTATTCTTAGAGTATAAGTACATACGTTTGATTAAATGAAAAATGTATATGTTTAATTGCCAGCATTTCAAGATGTGAATGTCATCATAATTCTTGGAGTCGGCTTCCTGTTTGCCTTCCTAAGGAAATTCGGATTTAGTGGAGTTGCTTTTAATTTTCTGATCACAGCAGTTGGACTGCAGTGGGCAATCATTTTGGATGCTTTCCTATTTAACAGGACAGATGCAGTTCCAGCCATCAGTTTTTCCAGGTATGGTATTGCTTATTACATACTCCACTCTCAAAGATGTATTTGTGCTAGCTGAATGTATTACTATTGCTAAATATGTAAAGTTTATCTATAATTAAAAGTTTTATCTAGCAATAGACAAAGTAGGAAATGGTTTAAACTTCTGTCTTTTTCATTTTTTTTTGCTGTCTGTTAGGGAAAATTAGGGAAAATGTCCCTTCATCTCCTTCCCCATGAAGTGTGATAATATCTCTCCAAAGTCAAGGGAAATTGACTATTACACAGCTGTCACTGGAAAGGCGTCTCAATTGAAAGATTTCCCTCTTTTAAATTTCCTGTCAATTTCTGTATTAGAGACAATGGTCGCCAGGACAAAGATAGGATGAATCCTGACAGTGGAGATACAGACAGCAACAAATATGTCAGTGGTTCTAGCCATTTTCTACTGGGCAGCTCTATGGCTTGGTGGTTAACTTCTGCCTTCCAGAACTTGGGTCCCCGATTCATATGCCAGGCAGGACATTACAGTGGAACCTTGGATTACGAGCATAATCTGTTCCAGGAGAATGCTCGTAATCCAAAGCACTCGCATATCAAAGCGAGTTTCCCCATAGAAGTCAATGGAAACTAAAATAAATTGTTCCGCATTGACTTTTATGGCATGCAATACCGAATGTGGCCAGAGGTGGTGGTGGGGGGGGGGGTGGCGCCGAAGAGCCTCATAAATACTTGGAATGGCTTGGGGACAGCTCTGCTGAACTCAGAAAACCTCGGAAAGGCTTGGGAATGGAGTATTTCCGAGTTTTTCCGAGTGTTTCTGAGTATTTTCGAACGGCTCCTCTCGGCTCCGGCACCCCCCACCTCAGGCCAAATGCGGTACTGCACACCGCTTTGGCTTGAATCCTGCTTGTTTTGCTGATATGTTTTTTATTTTTTTACCTTTTTTTTTTTTTCACGTTTTCCTTAGTTTTGCATTGTAGATGTAAACCCACTAGCTCCAAATCTTATAGAATCTTTAGCATGTTAATGTAATTTCAAAGTTGATTCAGTCTTTTTAAATCTGTAGCTTTTATTACTTTAAGACCTGGTGATCCTGCCATGAAGTTTCTTATTCAGGCTCTTCCTGTTATGGGATGGAACCTGCCTAGCTGACATTGTCAGTCTGTCACATGTGCTTTTGGTGGAGGCTATGGGGTTGATTTACTAAAGGCGAATAGACTGTGCAGTTGCACTCTGCAAGGGAATTTGCTCCAGAGATTAGTAAGACCCCTGTCACACTGGGTCGTTTTGCAGGCGCTATTGCGCTAAAAATAGCGCCTGCAAACCGAACTGAAACAGCCGTTGCTGTGTCTCAAGTGTGAAAGCCCGAGGGCTTTCACACTGGAGCGGTGCGCTAGCAGGACGGTAAAAAAAGTCCTGCTAGCCGCATCTTTGAAAGCGGTGAAGGATTGGTGTGTATACCGCTCCTCCACCGCTCCTGCCCATTGAAATCAATGTGGAACCGCGGCTATACCGCCGGCATACCACCCCACTAGCGGCCCAATAGCGCCGCAAAATTGACGGTAAAGCGCCGCTAAAAATAGCGCCGCTTTACCGCCAACGCACCTCCCGCCCCAGTGTGAAAGGTGCCTTAATGAAGAGAAGCTCTGCTGACTTTCATCATCCAATCATGTGCACGCAAAAATGCTGTTTCTTTTTTTTATTTTCCTTGCATGTGATTGGGTATTCTTTGCAAACTACATTCAAGTGTCAGAGCTTTCCCCTTTAGAGCAACTTTGCATTTGTGCATAACAAAAAGCAATAAAAGCTACTGCAGGTATGTGCACACACCCCTGGGTACACCTGCTAGCAGCTTTCTTCTTTTTTAAGTGACGTGAGCTTAAAATACTTATAGAGATCTGTAAATGAACTTACAGAAATGTTTTTGTTCCCAACGGTTATTATTATTATTATTATTTATTTTTTTTGCCCTGTATGCAATTTGCTTTTACTGACAGTGGTGTCTTTTTGCAGCTTATCAACAGGACTAATGAGCATCTTTCCAGTCCTGATCTCATCTGGGGTTATCCTAGGAAAAGTAAATCCCATGCAGCTGACTATCATGACTGTCATTGAATTACCCATATTTGCTGCAAACAGATACATTATGATAAACTATCTTTTGGTAAGTAATAAAAGATAGCCAAATACAAACACAAATCTTTTCCAACTGACTTGCACAACATTTGTCAAATGCATACAGCACATTCACTGTTTATTTGCAGACAAAGAAAACAATAAATGAAAGCTATACTACAGGTATCACCAAAATACAAAGATTATATACACTTTATTACCAAAAGTATTGGGACACCCGCCTTTACATGCGAATGAACTTTATAGGCATCCCAGTCTTAGTCCGTAGGGTTCAATATTGAATTGGCCCACCCTTTGCAGCTATAACAGCTTCACCTCTTCTGGGAAGGCTGTCTACAAGGTTTAGGAGTGTGTCTATGGAAATGTTTGACCATTCTTCCAGAAGCGCATTTGTGAGATCAGGCACTGATGTTGGACGAGAAGCCCTGGCTCGCAGTCTCTTCTCTAATTCATCCCAAAGGTGTTCTATCGGGTTGAGGTCAGGACTTTGTGCAG
Source organism: Rana muscosa (assembly GCA_029206835.1). Taxonomy (NCBI): domain Eukaryota; kingdom Metazoa; phylum Chordata; class Amphibia; order Anura; family Ranidae; genus Rana; species Rana muscosa. The sequence continues at coordinate 535,549,504 of CM055117.1, read as the reverse complement.
GCCAGTCAAGTTCCTCCACCCCAAACTCACTCATCCATGTCTTTATCCACTTAACGACCGCTCACTGTATATATACGTCGGCAGAATGGCACCGACAGGCACAATCACGTAGAGCATACGTGATCGCCTTTGTATAGTTGGGGGGTCTGATCGGACCCCCCTCCTATACAGTGAGCGGCCGTTAATCGTGGGGGAGCGTTCGGAGATGAGGGGGTGACCATTCGATTTCGGCCACCCCCTCGCGATCGCTCCCGGCCAATGAAAATGCTTCCTCTGCCATGTGATGTAAACACAGGCAGGAGGAAGTGATGTCATCTCCCTCGCGGTGGTCTTTTCGATTCCGGCGCCGAGGAGAGAAGAAGCAGGTTAGTGCACCAACAGTCCACTGACACTTAGGTACACATAGGCACACATTTCACCCCCCAGTCACCCCCAGATCACCCCCCAGGTCACCCCCCAGCCCCCAATCCCAGTGTCACTGATTGCAGTGATCATTTATTTTACTGATCACTGCATTTAGTGTCATCTGTGATAATAAAAAGTTGCAGGGCAGTTAGGATTAGGCCCCTTTAGGTCCAGGGTAGCCCCCTAACCCCCCCTAATAAAGGTTTAACCCCTTGATCGCCCCCCAGGTAACCCTTTCACCCCCTAACGCCAGCGTCACTAATCGATCGTATTTTCGATCGCTGTATTTAGTGCCGGTGGTGCCCTAGATAGCCAGTTAATTATTTTTAGGTTCGCCGCAGGTTTTTATTAGCGTCAGATACCCCCATATATTATTTTAACCCCCTGATTGCCCCTAGAGTTAACCCTTTCACCAGTGATCATCGTATAAGCGTCACTGGTGACACTGGTTACCCAGTTAGTTATTTAGTTATTTAGGTAACCCGTCAGGTTTTTATATAGCGTCGGTTACCCCCATATTCAACCTAATAAAGGTTTTAACCCCCTGATTGCCCCTAGTTAACCCTTTCACCAGTGATCACCATATAAAGGTTACGGGTGACGCTGGTTGGTTAGTTTGCTTTTTATAGCATCAGGGCACCCGCCGTATATAACCCAATAAAGGTTTAACCCCCTGATCGCCCGGCGGGTGAGATCAATTAGGTTTTAGCGCCAGAGAGGGTCTGCGTCGCCCCAGGCAGCGTTAGGTTAGTGCCAGTAACGCTAACACCCACGCGCAAAGCATACACCTCCCTTAGTGGTATAGTATCTGATCAGATCTATACTAGCGTCCCCAGCGGTTTAGGGTTCACAAAAACGCAGTGTTAGCGGGACCAGCCCAGATACCTGCTAGCACCTGCGTTTAGCCCCTCCGCCCAGCCCACCCAAGTGCAGTATCGATCGATCACTGTCACTTACCAAACACAAAACACATAACTGCAGCGTTCGCAGAGACAGTCCTGATCCCTGCGACCGCTAACAGTTTTTTTTGTAGCGTTTGATATATTTGCTGACGACAGTCGGGTGCTTTTTTTTTTCCTGTGAATCTTACTAGTGTACCCCTAAATTTAGAGCCCAAAATGGCAAGTCGAAGGTACACTAGTAAAGAGGCCTACGAGATTCTGAGCATGACAGATAGTGAAGAGGAGGTCACGTATCTGTCAGATTCAGGCTCAGAATATCTTCCCGTAGAAGACAGTGACGTCAGCGGCCCCACGTCAGATAGCTCTGACGACGAAGTTGAGGTCCCTGCTAAGGTCAGGCGTACCCGATCCCGATCTTCTGAGGTTGTTGAGGAGCAAGAACCGCAGTGCTCTCGTATCATGGAGCAGAGGAGTACTAGCGCCGCTATTCCTTCTGGTGAATTGGCAAGCACCAGCGGCCTAGTACAGCCTGGGCGTACATCCAGCACTGCAGTATCACGTGGTGACGTGGCGAGTCCCATAAGTGCAGTTCAAGCTGGCGAGGTGGCAAGCACAAGTAGTGTCCCGCTGCCACCAATAAGAAGACAAAGGCAGGCCCGTCGTGCCCATAGTAAGCTTCCTGCAGAATTCGCCTATCCTGATTGGGTCCCCACCACTTCTGCAGAACCCGTACTTCCCCCATTCACTGCCCAACCCGGTATTCAGGTGGAAACAGCTGATTTTATGCCAATCGATTATTATTCGCTGTTTTTCACGGAAGATCTCTATAGATCTATTGTGGACCAGAGTAATTTATATGCTGGTCAATTCATCGCCGCTAATCCCCAGTTGCCTTCCATTGCCAAAGATTGGAAACCAATTACGGTTTCCGAATTTAAGACCTTTCTGGGCCTTTCCCTCAACATGGGCACACATAAATTCCCGTCATTGCGTGCTTATTGGTCCACGCACCCAATTGACCACATGCCCGTGTTCTCTGCCTCCATGCCCAGGAAACGATACGAGCAGATTTTGCGGTTCATGCACTTCAACGACAATGAACTTTGTCGTCCACGTGGGGACCCTGAATACGACCGGCTCTATAAAATTCGGCCCCTCATAAACCACTTCAACGAACGTTTTGCAGCCTTGTTTATTCCCAATCAAGCTGTCTGCGTTGATGAGTCCCTGATTAAATTTTCTGGCCGCTTGGCTTTCAAGCAGTACCTTCCCAGCAAGCGTGCCAGATACGGGGTCAAGCTCTATAAGTGCTGTGACAGGGCAACAGGCTATGTATGGAGCTTTATGGTTTATGAGGGAAAAGATAGTCAGGTTGAGCCGGTCAACTGCCCGGATTACATAGGGAGCGCTGGCAAGATAGTGTGGAACTTGGTGTCACCCTTATTCGGAAAGGGGTACCACTTGTATGTGGACAATTATTACACGAGCGTGCCACTGTTTAGTCACTTGTTTGATCATCAGATTGGAGCATGTGGCACCGTGCGACCTAATCGCCGGGGCTTTCCCCAGCGGCTTGTAGATGCCCATCTTAGGCTGGGGGAGAGAGCCTGCGTAAAGTGTAATAACTTGCTCGCTATGAAGTGGAGGGACAATAAGAATGTTTTCCTTCTTACCTCCCTTCATGCAGACACGACAGTCCAAATTCGTACGGCGACTGGTGTTGTGGAGAAACCCCTCTGTGTCCACGAATATAACAAAAATATGGGAGGGGTGGACCTCAACGACCAGTTGATGGCGCCGTATCTAATTGACCGTAAGGCGAGACGCTGGTACAAAAAAGTGTCTCTATCCTTATTTCAATTGGCTTTGCTGAACGCTCATGTGCTATACAGAGCTTCAGGCGGGACTTTATCTCTTCTAAAATTCCAGAATGAGATAGTCACAGAACTCCTGTATCCAGGCGGTTCTGCACCTCACCATCCCCTACCAAATGCAGTAAGCCGGCTGCATGAGAGGCATTATACGCATCTCCTCCCGAGTACCCCTACCCAACGAACCCCCCAAAAAAGATGTCGTGTCTGTAGCAAGTGCGTATTTAGGCGTGACACCCGTTATTATTGTCCACTCTGTCCTGACAAACCTGGTCTTTGCCTTGGTGAATGTTTTGAACGCTACCACTCAAAAGTGAAGTTTTAGCGTAGGGTACAGCATTTCACAGACTAGGACACACTTACACAGGGTCTCCCAAGATGCCATCGCATTTTGAGAGACCCGAACCATTACAGTTGTTAAAGTTTAAAAAAAAAGTGTAAAAAAGAAAAAAAAAACGTCAAAAACAAAAACACAAAAAAAATATAAAATAAAAAAAACAAAAATAGTTCTAGTTTTATTGTTCTCTCTCTCTCTCTCTCTCTCTCTATTTTCTCTCTATTGTTCTGCTCTTTTTTACTGTATTCCATTCTGCAATGTTTTATCATGCTTGCTTTTCAGGTATGTAATTTTTTGTTTTCAGGTGCGCCATTCAACTGCAGCGCGGAATTATTTATCTTGACAGCAACAGCGTTTGCTCCCACGATACATAAAGCCGTGACTCCAGTGCTGTAGGAGGTGATTTCACCACCACAGTTAAAAAAAAAGAGCATATATGCCGAAGCATGGGGGCAGCAGGGGCGGAGGAGCGATTTTGCTCCTAATGCCGCGTATATACGGTCGAAATTCCGACGGAGGCTTGCCCGTGGAAAAGTTCGACCGTGTGTACGCGGCATAACCTTTTATGCCGCGTACATACGGTCGAAATTTCGACAAAGGCTTGCCCGTGGAAAAGTCCGACCGTGTGTACGCGGCATAACTTTTTTGCGGGAGGATGCCCTTATGCTTCGGCATATATATATTTTAAGCACAGGTTGCGTTAAAAAAATGTTTTATTTTTTACTAGGTTTTGTTTTGGTATTTGCTTTGCAGGTATGGTATGGTAAGGTCTTACTGTTGTACTGTAATGTTACTTTGTTTTAATGTTAACCATCATTTGCTTAGCAGGTACGCCATTCAGTTGCATCGTGGATTTATTTATCTTGACAGCAACAGCGTTTGCTCCCACGATACATAAAGCCGTGACTCCAACGCTGTAGGAGGTGATTTCACCACCACAGTTAAAAAAAGAGCATATATGCCGAAGCATGGGGGCAGCAGGGGCGGAGGAGCGATTTTGCTCCTAATGCCGCGTATATACGGTCGAAATTCCGACGGAGGCTTGCCCGTGGAAAAGTTCGACCGTGTGTACGCGGCATAACCTTTTATGCCGCGTACATACGGTCGAAATTCCGACGAAGGCTTGCCCGTGGAAAAGTCCGACCGTGTGTACGCGGCATAACTTTTTTGCGGGAGGATGCCCCCATGCTTCGGCATATATGCCCATCATTAGAAGTGGGTGGATGAAGGGAGGTATTCTAATGGTGGGCATACCCACCGATCAATCTCTTTTTTTCGTTCAGCCAACAGGCTGCATGAAAAAAAAGATTACAATACATGTCCAACAAGGACCAGCAACGTACTGGTATGTTGCTGGACTTTGAATGGTTATACCAGATTGATGCCTGCGGGTATCATTCTTTTCAGCCAGCGGCCGGCTTTCATGTAAAAGCAATCCTAGTGGCTAATTAGCCTCTGGACTGCTTTTACAAGCAGTGGGAGGGAATTCCCCCCCCCCCCGGATATAAACAGCGCCATTGGGAAATTGGGAAAGCATTTTATCACACCGATCTTGGTGTGGTCAGATGCTTTGAGGGCAGAGGAAAGATCTAGGGTCTAACCCCCCATTTTTTTTCAAAAAAAGAGTACCTGTCACTACTTATTGCTATCATAGGGGATATTTACATTCCCTGAGATAACAATAAAAATGATAAAAAAAAAAAAATATGGAAGGAACAATTTAAAAATAAAATAAAAAAGCAAAATAAATAATAATTAAAAAAAAAAAAAAAAAAGCACCGCTGTCCCCCCCTGCTCTTGCGCAAAGGCGAACGCAAGCGTCGGTCTAGCGTCATATGTAAATAGCAATTGCATCATGCATGTGAGGTATCACCGCGAAGGTCAGATCGAGGGCAGTAATTTTAGCAGTAGACCTCCTCTGTAAATCCAACGTGGTAACCTGTAAAGGTTTTTAAATGCTTTTAAAAATGAATGTAGTTTCTCGCCGCTGCGCGTTTGTGCGCAATTTTAAAGCATGTCGTGTTTGGTATCCATGTACTCGGCCTAAGATCATCTTTTTTATTTCATCAAACATTTGGGCAATATAGTGTTTTTTAGTGCATTAAAAATAAAAAAAGTGTGTTTTCCCCCCAAAAAATGCGTTTGAAAAATCGCTGCGCAAATACTGTGTGGAAAAAAAAATGCAACACCCACTATTTTAATCTGTAGGGCCTTTGCTTTAAAAATATATATAATGTTTGGGGGTTCAACATAATTTTCTTGCAAAAAAAAAAATGTTTTCATGTAAACAAAAAGTGTCAGAAAGGGCTTTGTCTTCAAGTGGTTAGAAGAGTGGATGATGTGTGACATAAGCTTCCTAATGTTGTGCATAAAATGCCAGGACAGTTCAAAACCCCCCCAAATGACCCCATTTTGGAAAGTAGACACCTCAAGCTATTTGCTGAGAGGCATGTTGAGCACATTGAATATTTTTTTTTTTTGTCCCAAGTGATTGAATAATGACAAAAATAAAAAAAAATAAAACATTTACAAAAAGTTGTCACTAAATTATATATTGCTCAAACATGCCATTGTTATATGTGGAATTGCACCCCAAAATACATTCTGTTGCTTCTCCTGAGTACGGGGATACCACATGTGTGAGCCATTTTGGGAGCCTAGCCGCGTACAGGACCCCGAAAACCAAGCACCGCCTTCAGGATTTCTATGGGTGTAAATTTTTGATTTTACTCCTCACTGCCTATCACAGTTTCGGAGGCCATGGAATGCCCAGATGGCACAAAACCCCCCCAAATGACCCAATTTTGGAAAGTAGACACCCCAAGCTATTTGCTGAGAGGTATGTTGAGTATTTTGCAGATCTCGCTTTTTGTCACAAAGTTTTAAAAATTGAAAAAAGAAAAAAAAATATGTCTTTCTTCATTTTCAAAAACAAATGAGAGCTGTAAAATACTCACCATGCCTCTCGGCAAATAGCTTGGGGTGTCTACTTTCCAAAATGGGGTCATTTGTGGGGGTTTTGGGCTATCTTGGCATTTTATGGCCTTTAAAACTGTGATAGGTAGTGAGGAGTGAAATCAAAAATTTGTGCCTAGAAATCCTGAAGGCGGTGCTTGGTTTTCGGGGGCCCGTACGCGGCTAGGCTCTCAAAAAGTCCCACACATGTGGTATCCCCGTACTCAGGAGAAGCAACCAAATGTATTTTGGGGTGCAATTCCGCATATAACCATGGCATGTTTGAGCAATATATCATTTAGTGACAACTTTTTGTACATTTTTTTTTTCTTTTTGTCATTATTCAATCACTTGGGACAAAAACAAAATATTCAATGGGCTCAACATGCCTCTCAGCAATTTCCTTGGGGTGTCTACTTTCCAAAATGGGGTCATTTTGGGGGGTTTTGTGCTATCTTGGCATTTTATGGCCTTCAAAACTGTGATAGGTAGTGAGGAGTGAAATCAAAAATTTATGCCCTTAGAAACCTTGAAGGCGGTGCTTGGTTTTTGGGGTCCCGTACGCGACTAGGCTCCCAAAAAGTCCCACACATGTGGTATCCTCATACTCAGGAGAAGCAGCAGAATGTATTTTGGGGTGTAATTTCACATATGCCCATGGCATGTGTGAGCAATATATCATTTAGTGACAACTTTGTGCAAAAAAAATAAAGTTTGTCATATTCCCGCAACTTGTGGCAAAATATAAAATATTCCATGGACTAATCATGCCTCTCAGTAAATAGCTTGGGGTGTCTACTTTCCAAAATGGGGTCATTTAGGGGGTTTTGTGCTATTTTGGCATTTTATGGCCTTCGAAACATCAATATCATTTAGTGACAACTTTTAGTAATTTTTTTTTTTTTTTTTGTCATTATTCAATCACTTGGGACAAAAAAAAAAATTTTAATGGGCTCAACATGCCTCTCAGCAATTTCCCTGGGATGTCTACTTTCCAAAATGGGGTCATTTGGGGGGGGGGTTTGTACTGCCCTGCCATTTTAGCACCTCAAGAAATGAGATAGGCAGTCATAAATTAAAAGCTGTGTAAATTCCAGAAAATGTACCCTAGTTTGTAAACGCTATAACTTTTGCGCAAACCAATAAATATACGCTTATTGACATTTTTTTTACTAAAGACATGTGGCTGAATACATTTTGGCCTAAATGTATGACTACAATTGAGTTTATTCGATTTTTCTTATAACAAAATTAGAAAATATCATTTTTTTTCAAAATTTTCGGTCTTTTTCCGTTTATCTCGCAAAAAATAAAAATCGCAGAGGCAATCAAATACCATTAAAAGAAAGCTCTATTTGTGGGAAGAAAAGAACGCAAATTTCGTTTCAGTACAACATTGCATGTCCGCACAATTTACAGTTAAAGCAGCGCAGTGCAAAATTGTGAATTCACCTCTGGTCCTTTAGCTACCAAATGGTCCGGGGCTTAAGTGGTTATAGACCTTGCTTTGTGCACTGGTGCTCAGTCATGTTGGAACAGGAAGGGTCCATCCCCAAACTGTTCCCACAAAGTTGGAAGCATAATTTTGTCCAAAATGTCTTGGTATGCTGACCCCTTAAGCGTTCCTTTTACTGAAAAACAACCCAACACCATAATCCCCCCTCCACCAAATGATTTGGACCAGTTCACTAAGCGTGAGTTTGGGATGAAGGAACTTGACTGGCCTGACCTCAACCCGATAGAATACCTTTAAAATGAATGCAAGCCAGGCCTTCTCGTCCACATCAATGTCTGACCTCACAAATGTGCTCCTGGAAGAATGGTCAAACATTCCCATAGACACACTCCTAAACCTTGTGGACAGCCGTCCCAAAAGATTCGAAGCTGTTATAGCTCCAACGGTGGACCAACTCAATATTGAACCCTACAGACTAAGACTCCATACACACTATTAGATTTTCTGAAGATTTTTGTCTTCAGATTTACCAAAACCATGTAGTGCAAGGGCCTGCCTGATTCCATACAAATTAAATATCTTAAGGTTTGACCTCATATTATATGTTTTTGGTAAATCTGAAGACAAAAATCTGGAGAAAATTGAATAGTGTGTATGGGGCCTAATACTGGGTTGCCATTAAAGTTGATGTGCGTGTAAAGGCAGGTGTCCCAATACTTTGGTAATATAGTGTATATATAAAGAAGCAAGTTTACATGACAAAGGATCAGTATTTCTGTACATCCAGATCTGAGATTTATGCCTTGTTTCCACTAAGCGGATCAGTTCGGTACGGTTCGGTACGGTACGCTATTTTGGGCGTTTCCATTATGAAAGCGTGCCATAAAACCAAACCGTACCACACCATTCTGGGTCCTGCTTCAGATGTGGGGCCATAGAAAATGGAATGGTTCAGTTAGGGTGGAGCTACAATACATTCCACTGATTGGCGGACACGCTAGGCATTTTTTTCTAAACCCTGAATGGTCCCTGATGGTCCGACTTGCAGTGGAAACGCTCACCAGAATAGACCGGACCATTCAAACCGCTCCAAACTGTACCGACCCGAACCGCTCCGTTCAGTGGAAACAAGGCATTAGATAGCTGTGCCTTACAGCACAACACTGTCTGAGAGGGCATGAAACCTGATTTTTCTTTGTTGAAATGAAAGAGATACTCTCAGTTTGCCCATGCAGGGCAAAGCTAATTAACAGTGGGGTTGATTTACTAAAACTGGAGAGTGCAAAACCTAGAGCAGCTGCGTATGGTGGGAATGCAAGTTCCCGCTATGCAGAGATGTGAACAGTGTTTGACAGCTGAGTGTTTCTGTCCACTCCCTCCTATGTACATGTATAAAGATGGCCATACACTATGCAATCTGATTGTATATTGTGCATTTAGTGAGAAAGGTGATCACTGATTAATTGCACTTCATTTAAAAAACGTGCAGCATGGGTGGGTAGGTAGGAGGGTGGATGATGCAGGGTGTGTGCTAATAAGGGCAGCTGGTCAACTTCTTCCTGTGTCATGACCTAAAGTCTGACCAGGAAGTAAGGCAAAACTAATGGATACGTTTGGAGACATTGATGAGGACAAGTGAAGTAAGTGTCTGTAGATTTAATGAAAAGCTTTGATATTTTTGCAAAAAAAGTACATTAATGCTATACTGGTACATAGGGGGGCTGGAATAAAAAAGAAAAAAAAGAAAATGTGAACAAAGGTGAATTTATCCTTTGAGCAAGTCATAGATTATGCAATTTGTTTTTCCTTCAACCATGGGAAAGAAAATGACTTGATTCAGTGTTGATGAGGGAATCCCTCCTGCTGCGCCATTGTATTCTAGCAGCGGGAGGTTTCCCACTGTCAGAATACAATGATCACTGCCAGTGATCACACAAAAAAACAACAACAGGTGGCCCCAGCAGTTGATGGTGCTGGTGATTCTCCCCCTCCGGACATCTCGGTTCCCTCCCCCCTTTTTTTTTCCGTCCCGCTTTTCCTTTTCTATATCTATGCTTTAACTTTCTTCCTTTCCCCTCTTTTTTACAAATAAACTCTAAAACCTGGGTGATGCTCCTCTGTACTTTGCATATGCACCACTTTTGCTATTATATGCTTCATATTGCCTTTATTGAATGGGATCCATCTCTGGATTTCATTTGGTTTTGTACTATTGCAGACAGTCCACCAAACCTACATATCTTTTGGATTTCATACTGATATGTTGTGCTGTAAGCCTACTTATTGCTTGTCTATGGTTGCACTCTGTACTATGGTGTATTTCTAGTTTTATATTGTTATCTAGAAGTTTTGGATGTCACCTTCTTCATAAATAAAGAATTGGTGAAAAAAAAAACAACAGGCTGGTTGTACCAGACTGCCCATAGATGGATCAAAATTTATCCACTTCTTGCTGAACTTTGGTATCCTTTCTGTGAGTGCCAGAGGACCTTATACTAGCTGGGACAAGGCACTTGCCAATCTCTCCTTCTTCACAGCTGGCACTGAAATGCTGATGTCACACGATCAGTCCTGTGACTCTGGTCTAATGATTGGTCACTAGACATAAACACTGTCACAGGGGAGAAGGTCACATGCTGTTCCATATCCAAAAGTTAAAGGTCTTCCCTCCCAGTTCCAGAGTTCTGCTGTACATTCTGTAAAACATTTTTTCGGTTCAAATAGCAGGTGAAAAAAAAATCTGAATCAGAATACAGTTATCAGTGTTGCCAGCAGCACTGATTGTTTAGGAAAAGCCTGACAGGCTTGTGTACCACTAGCCTGTCCATACATGGATCAAAATTTGCCTGGTCCCTTCTGATCCAGACAAATTTCGATCAATGTATGGCTGGCTTTAGTCAAACTCAGGTGCTTACACTAGCTGGAAAAAAAGTGTTATGCATTAAAGCATTTGTTACCCTAAAAAAAAAAAAGCATCCTTTTTATTTTAAGCATGGATAACAGCACAGTGCTTGTGCTGTGTAATTTGGCCCTTTGTATAATCTAAAATATCTGGTTGATCCTGCCTGGTGCTGCCCCCCCTCCTCTGTAAACTGACCATGATGACCATTATGGCTGCTGATCCCTGACACCATGGTCAGTTTACGTGCCTCTGTCATCCACTGTCTCTCCTCTGTCCTCTCCCCCCCTCTCCCTGCCTGTCAGCTTGTGTCTGTGCATGGTCCCTCGCCTCCTGCTGCTAAAATAACTGTAATTTTTAGGCAATCCCCAGTGTTTGATGATGCTATGTGCCCGGTGTATGTGCTTTATTTAAAAAATTACGTTCTATACCTTATTTCAGAGTGCCGCTCGGCGCTCACGTGATCGCCTGCCGTTCCCTCTCCCGATTTGACAGGCAGCTACAGCGGGCGGGGCTGAGTATCCCCCACTGACATCAGCTGGGAGAAGAGGAGGAGAGTGGCAGGTGGTCATGTGAGCGCATATAGAATGGCATTTTTTTATGAAAGCACACACACTGGGCACATAACATTATCGAACACTGGAGATTGCCTGAAACTTACAAAGTGGATTTACAACCATTTCAATTTGTGTTTTTTTATATCTGATGGAAGTTCTGTTTTAAGCAAATGTGGCAGTTGTTTGCTTGTGAATTGTAATTACAGTTTACATCTTAATGCAAGGAATTTGTGTGGGAAGGAGTGTAACTATATTGAAAACATGCGAACAGAGGGGTATCATCCCGTATATAGTAGCAAAAAGGATGTTGGCATTTTAAATATACCTCCATGTGCACAATAACATAGAAACAGATACTTATAACATACAATATGTCTAAAATAATTTTGTCTTTATTTTACACAATTTAAAAAGCATATGTTGCTATCAATATAATACATTGCAAACAAATCTGTGCATAAGGTCTGCTAGAACGCATTTCGTGGGTCAATTGCTTCGTCAGGACCAGTAGAGTTAGGCACATTGAGATTGATAAATCAGACAATTTAAAAACAGATCTATAACAAAAACAAAGAAAATCATACATCAAATACAAACATATTATTAGAGTGTTGGTACAGGTCACATTATAGCATTTTATCCACAAATAGCTATTGTTTCCATTCCACATGAAAAAAATCATTTATGTCTGTAATTTCATATCAATTCATCCCTTTGGGAAGAAACAAGCACACTTATGCCGCGTACAGACGATCGGACATTCCGACAACAAAACCGTGGATTTTTTTCCGACGGATGTTCGCTCAAACTTGTCTTGCATACACACGGTCGCACAAATGTTGTCGGAAATTCCGAACGCCAAGAACGCGGTCACGTACAACACGTACAATGGCACTATTAAAGGGAAGTTCAATACCAGTCGCGTTAGTAGAAGTTTGGTGAGAGACGATTTGCGCTTTTCAGCCTTGTGCTTTTCAGTCCGTTACAGCGTGACGAATGTGCTATCTCCATTATGAACGCAATTTTACCAGACCGAGCGCTTGTACTTGATTCGGAGCATGCGTGGAATTTTGTGCGTCGGAATTGTCCACACACGTTCGGAATTTACGAGAATGGATTTTGTTGTTGGAAAATTTGAGAACCAGCTCTCAAATTATTGTTGTCGGAAATTCCGACAGAAAATGTCCGATGGAGCCTACACACGGTCGGAATTTCCCATCGAACATTTGTTGTCGGAAATTCCGAGTGTGTGTATGTTACTCATTACTCAAAATGGATGTAGTATAATATACTAGGTGTCCATGGAAGGAAAAGGGTCAATGATCTCATTGACCCTTTCCCTTCCATGGACACCTAGTATATTATACTACATCCATTGATAACAACATATGCCTTTTATATATTGTGTAAAATAAAGACAAAATTATTTTTAGACATATTGTATGTTATTAGTATCTGTTTCTAATTTTTTGTGCACACGGGGGTATATCTAATGTCTCAACGTCCGTTCTCCCTCTTTGCTAATTTACACGTTAAATTTCAATTTATGGTCTATCCACATACTGTGAATTTCTGGTATTTCTTCAGCTTTTTCTCATTAATCAGAATGCATTTGTAATAGGTAATTACGCGTACATACACACATACATACATAATTCATTATAAGTAATTATTGTATCAGCTGAAAATTGCTGAAAATCATTAAAGTAATCAAAGTAATTACGATGAAATAATCCCGAGTCTTGAAAAATACAGCCATACCAAGCATGTGGTAATCACTGGCATTCTCTTGATCTGATTATGTTTGCTGTAAAGATAAATTCTAATAACCATTTCTCTGCCAGAGTCTTTTTTTGCACGTTTAAATGTACATTTTTGTCCCGAAGAATACTATAACCTCCCAGAACTTAACATGTTTTCTAAAAGCATGCGGAATATAAAAAAATTAGGGTAATCTCATTGTTGAATGACGTTTGCACAATTGTTTATTAAATCTATTATACTTTTCTAGTAAAACAAGTAATTTTATTGCACACAAACACAATACAACCCCTAATTTTCATAACATATAATGTGGTTGTATTAAAGCGGAAGTAAACTCATCCATGAAACAGTTACCTTTCCATCATGTGCCGGAAATGTAACACTCCCATTGGTTGTGCTCTCAACCAATCTGTCAAATCATCCAATGGCTGGTGTCATAACTGATCACATGTGCAGCATTATGGCAGTTGTAGATTAAACAGAGGCCAAGATGGCAGCTTCCTTGCCTGAAAACGATAGGAGGGTTTACTTCCACTTTAAGTAAATTTATACCAAATACGTCAAACCTAAAAATTGTGTGTGCCTATGAAACAGCAAAAACGACAGTATCCAACATTGTCTATAGGTGATGCTTTAAAGCCCTTTACAGCTCAGGAATTTAGAGCTAATCGTGATATTAGTTATTTAATGTCACTCTTGCCCTTTGCTGAGGCTGATCAAGCATAGACTGTGCTCAGTCAGCTTCTTCCCTCAGAGTTTCCATGTCCCGGGTCCAAGTTCAGTAGCTCAGCTTTGCAGCAGCTGGAATCACTTCCACTGGAAATGCGCCAAAGGGGAGAGAAAATGTAAATAAACTCCCAGCAGCGATCGTGTCACGGAGCTGAAGAACGGGGAGATGTCAGTGTAAACACAACATCTCCCCGTTCTTCCTAGTGACATGTCACTGATCGTCTGTTCCTTGTCATCAGGAACAGCGATCAGTGGCGTGCCACGGCAAGCCACGCCCCCTAACAGTTAGAATCACTCCCTAGGTCACACTTAACCCCTTCAGCGCCCCCTACAGGTTAACCCCTTCACTGCCAGTGTCATTTTTCCAGTAATCAGTGCATTTTTATAGCACTGATCGCTGTAAAAATAACAATTGTCCCAAAATGGTGTCAAACGTGTCCGATGTGTCCACCATAATGTCGCAGTCACGATAAAAATCGCTGATCGCCGCCATTACTAGTAAAAAAATTATTATTAATAAAAATGCCATAAAATGATCCCCTATTTTGTAGACGCTATAACTTTTGCGCAAACCAATCAATAAACACTTATTGCGATTTTTTCTACCAAAAATATGTAGAAAAATACGTATCGGCCTAAACTGAGGAAAAAAATGTTTTTTTATATATTTTTGGGGGATATTTATTATAGCAAAAAGTAAAAAATATTGAATTTTTTTCAAAATTGTCGCTTTATTTTTGTTTATAGCGTAAAAAATAAAAACCGCAGAGGTGATCAAATACCACCAAAAGAAAGCTCTATTTGTGGGAAAAAAAGGACGTCAATTTTGTTTGGGAGCCACGTCGCACGACCACGCAATTGTCAGTTAAAGGGACGCAGTGCCGAATCGCAAAAAGTGGCCTGGTCTTTGGCCAGCCAAATGGTCCGGGGCTGAAGTGGTTAATTCTATACATTAACCACTTAAGCCCCGGACCATTTGGTAGCTAAAGGACCAGAGGTGAATTCAGAATTTTGCACTGCGCTGCTTTAACTGTAAATTGTGCGGACATGCAATGTTGTACTGAAACGAAATTTGCGTCCTTTTCTTCCCACAAATAGAGCTTTCTTTTAATGGTATTTGATTGCCTCTGCGATTTTTATTTTTTGCGATATAAACGTAAAAAGACCGAAAATTTTGAAAAAAAATGATATTTTCTACTTTTTGTTATAAGAAAAATCGAATAAACTCAATTGTAGTCATACATTCAGGCCAAAATGTATTCAGCCACATGTCTTTAGTAAAAAAAATGTCAATAAGCGTATATTTATTGGTTTGCGCAAAAGTGATAGCGTCTACAAACTAGGGTACATTTTCTGGAATTTACACAGCTTTTAATTTATGACTGCCTATCTCATTTCTTGAGGTGCTAAAATGGCAGGACAGTACAAAACCCCCCCAAATGACCCCATTTTGGAAAGTAGACACCCCAGGGAAATTGCTGAGAGGCATGTTGAGCCCATTGAATATTTTTTTTTTTTGTCCCAAGTGATTGAATAATGATAATACATTCTGCTGCTTCTCCTGAGTACGGGGATACCACATGTGTGGGACTTTTTAGGAGCCTAGCCCAGTGTTGCCAACCCCCCCAAGTGAAATTTACTGGCAAGATGCCTAACAATTACGAACACCACCAATTTTTTACTGACACTTCGGAAAAGAACCTAAGATGGCTGTTTTCGGTGCTAAACTGTGCAACTTTTAGTATTTAAACTATAAACATGTTGCTAGTGCTATTAGCAATGTGTTTAGGTTAAACAAAAGTCAAAAACAGAATTTCTCTATTTACATGAAGGTCAGGTTAATATAACACAGCCTGCACAGAGTTCCCCATTACAGTGCAAGGGAGAACTCTGCAAACCTTGATGTAAAGGACGATGCCACAGATCACGATCTAAGGGGGAACTCTGATGTAAGGGGGGGCTCTGCGCTCCCATTTATATCAGAGTTCCCACTTACATCAGGGTCCGCAGAGTTCTCCCTTGCACTATAAGAGGAAATCCTGCAGACTCTGATGTAAAAGGGAACATTGGGAACTCTAATGAGTGAGGGGGACTCTGGTGACCAGAGATTACCTTCCGCAGAGTGAATACACTAAGGTAAGGGGAGTTACTGATATAAGGGTTAACCTTTATTTCAGTGCCCCCTTACATTATTGTGTTCACTCCCCCCCTTACATCAGTGACCTCCCCCTCAGACTGACCTCCTCTCAGGTGAACCGTGCAGGGCTCAGTCAGGCAACTCCAGCTTGGCGGCTCTGGTTTTATTCTATAGTCTCCGCTACACAGTCCACACACCTGACTTCTCTCGTGATCCCCAATCTGGCGGCGCTCCCACTCTTGACTCCTCTACTGGCTCCCCCTCAGAGACTGCAGACATGATAAAAGATGAGATGGTCAGAGACTGGAGACATGGTACAGGAGATGGTCAGAGACTGCAGACATGGTACAGGAGATGATCAGAGACTGCAGACATGGTACAGGAGATGATCAGAGACTGCAGACATGGTACAGGAGATGATCAGAGACTGCAGACATGGTACAGGAGATGGTTTTTGAATCCCGCGAACCAATAACATGAATTTTACCAGGGTGGCGTGACATGCTGCAGCTCTTGCCACTATCACCCCCTGCCAGCTCCTGCCCCTACCATCACCCCCTGCCAGCTCTTGCCACCATCACCTCCTGCCCCCACCACCTTCTGCCATCACCTCCTGCCCCCACCACCACCTCCTGCCAGCTCTTGCCACCATCACCTCCTGCCCCCACCACCACCTGCACCCACCACCACCATCTGCACCCACCACCATCACCTTCTGCCACCACCTTCTGCCACCATTACCTCCTGCCACTATCACCTCCTGCCCCCAACACCACCTGCACCCTCCATCACCTTCTGCCACCACCTTCTGCCAGCTCTTGCCACCATTGCCTCCTGTCACCATCACGTCCTGCCCCCAACACCACCTGCACCCACCACCACCACCACCTGCACCCACCACCATCACCTTCTGCCACCACCTTCTGCCAGCTCTTGCCACCATTACCTCCTGCCCCCACCACCACCTGCACCCACCACCACCACCTCCTGCCAGCTCTTGCCACCATCACCTCCTGCTCCCACCACCACCTCCTGTACACACCACCCCTACCTCCTGCCACAATCAGCTCCTATCAGCTCTTGCCACCATCACCTCCTGCTCCCACCACCACCTCCTGCCAGTTTTTGGCACCATCACCTCCTGCCCCAAACACCACCACCTCCTGCACCCACCACCACCACCTTCTGCCACCATCACCTCATGCCCCCACCACCTCCTGCCACCAGAAGAAGAAGCTCTTTATTACCTTAAAGCAAGGAAGGCCGCTTGCCTGAGCTGGTCCACTTCTTCTGTGGAGGCTGGGCTGGGCTCCTCCATTCCGCCTGCTCAGCTCCTGCCTCTGTCATGTATGGTTTTCAAAGGCTGGCGCCGCGCGCCTGGCGGGATGCGCCATGACATCACTCGCATCCCTGCCAATAGCGCACGCCGCGCACAGCCTCTGTCAAATCCGCCCCCCCCGGGTGGTCCCGCCCACTGGCGCTGGCCGAATGATTGCAGGATCGGATGAGCTCGGGAGTCGGGCAGCTCGCCGAAACTGCGCATGCGCAGTTCAAAGCCGCTAGGTCACGGCTATTTTTACGTGCACTTTTTTCCTATCACGGACATTAACGGACATGAAAAAAAAGACTTGCTTTTACGTGCTGTCCGTAAATATACGGACGGTTGGCAACACTGGCCTAGCCACGTACGGGACCCCGGAAACCAAGCACCGCCTTCAGGATTTCTAAGGGCGCAAATTTTTGATTTCACTCCTCACTACCTATCACAGTTTCGAAGGCCATAAAATGCCAAAATAGCACAAAACCCCCCCAAATCACCCCATTTTGGAAAGTAGACACCCCAAGCTATTTACTGAGAGGCATGATTAGTCCATGGAATATTTTATATTTTGCCACAAGTTGCGGGAATATGACAAACTTTATTTTTTTTGCACAAAGTTGTCACTAAATGATATATTGCTCACACATGCCATGGACATATGTGAAATTACACCCCAAAATACATTCTGCTGCTTCTCCTGAGTATGGGGATACCACATGTGTGGGACTTTTTGGGAGCCTAGCCGCGTACGGGACCCCAAAAACCAAGCACCGCCTTCAAGGTTTCTAAGGGCATAAATTTTTGATTTCACTCCTCACTACCTATCACTACCTATCACAGTTTTGAAGGCCATAAAATGCCAAGATGGCACAAAACCCCCCCAAATGACCCCATTTTGGAAAGTAGACACCCCAAGCTATTTGCTGAGAGGCATGTTGAGCCCATTGAATATTTTTTTTTGTCCCAAATGATTGAATAATGACAAAAAGAAAAAAAAAAGAAAAAATGTACAAAAAGTTGTCACTAAATGATATATTGCTCACACATGCCATGGTTATATGTGGAATTGCACCCCAAAATACATTCTGCTGCTTCTCCTGAGTATGGGGATACCACATGTGTAGGACTTTTTGGGAGCCTAGCCGGGTACGGGGCCCCAAAAACCAAGCACCGCCTTCAGGCTTTCTAAGGGCGTAAATTTTTGATTTCACTCCTCACTACCTATCACAGTTTCGAAGGCTATAAAATGCCAAAATAGCACAAAATCCCCCCAAATGACCCCATTTTGGAAAGTAGACACCCCAAGCTATTTACTGAGAGGCATGTTCAGTCCATGGAATATTTTATATTTTGCCACAAGTTGCGGGAATATGACAAACTTTGTTTTTTTGCACAAAGTTGTCACTAAATGATATATTGCTCACACATGCCATGGGCATATGTGAAATTACACCCCAAAATACATTCTGCTGCTTCTCCTGAGTACGGGGATACCACATGTGTGGGACTTTTTGGGAGCCTAGCCGCGTACGGGACCCCAAAAACAAAGCACAGCCTTCAAGGTTTCTAAGGGCATACATTTTTGATTTCACTCCTCACTACCTATCACAGTTTTGAAGGCCATAAAATGCAAAGATAGCACAAAACCCCCCAAAATGACCCCATTTTGGAAAGTAGACACCCCAAGGAAATTGCTGAGAGGCATGTTGAGCCCATTGAATATTTTTTTTTTTGTCCCAAGTGATTGAATAATGACAAAAAGAAAAAGAAAAGAAAAATGTACAAAAAGTTGTCACTAAATGATATATTGCTCAAACATGCCATGGTTATATGCGGAATTGCACCCCAAAATACATTTGGTTGCTTCTCCTGAGTACGGGGATACCACATGTGTGGGACTTTTTGAGAGCCTAGCCGCGTACGGGCCCCCGAAAACCAAGCACCGCCTTCAGGATTTCTAAGGGCACAAATTTTTGATTTCACTCCTCACTACCTATCACAGTTTTGAAGGCCATAAAATGCCAAAATAGCACAAAACCCCCACAAATGACCCCATTTTGGAAAGTAGACACCCCAAGCTATTTGCCGAGAGGCATGGTGAGTATTTTACAGCTCTCATTTGTTTTTGAAAATGAAGAAAGACATTTTTTTTTTTTTTTTTTTCAATTTTTAAAACTTTGTGACAAAAAGCGAGATCTGCAAAATACTCAACATACCTCTCAGCAAATAGCTTGGGGTGTCTACTTTCCAAAATGGGGTCATTTGGGGGGGTTTTGTGCCATCTGGGCATTCCATGGCCTCCGAAACTGATAGGCAGTGAGGAGTGAAATCAAAAATTTACACCCATAGAAATCCTGAAGGCGGTGCTTGGTTTTCGGGGTCCTGTACGCGGCTAGGCTCCCAAAATGTCTCACACATGTGGTATCCCCGTACTCAGGAGAAGCAACAGAATGTATTTTGGGGTGCAATTCCACATATAACCATGGCATGTTTGAGCAATATATAATTTAGTGACAACTTTTTGTAATTTATTTATTTTTTTCTTTTTGTCATTATTCAATCACTTGGGACAAAAAAAAAATATTCAATGGGCTCAACATGCCTCTCAGCAAATAGCTTGAGGTGTCTACTTTCCAAAATGGGGTCATTTGGGGGGGTTTTGAACTGTCCTGGCATTTTATGCACAACATTAGGAAGCTTATGTCACACATCATCCACTCTTCTAACCACTTGAAGACAAAGCCCTTTCTGACACTTTTTGTTTACATGAAAAATAGGATTTTTTACTCACCGTAAAATCCTTTTCTCTGAGTTCATGGACCGACACAGCTTCTCTATTGACAAAGTGGGTATTATCCGTTAATTAGGAGTGACTAGGCAGAAAAACTTGTAAAAAGTGTTGCATCACACCTTCTACAGTACCGCCCAGGGGGCGGACCCTCTGGGTATACCCTCTCAGTCTGCATCTTCGCAGATCAGTTCGTCAAAAAGCAGTACAAACTTAAAAGGAGGGGTGGGTGCTGTGTCGGTCCATGGACTCAGAGAAAAGGATTTTACGGTGAGTAAAAAATCCTATTTACTCTTTCGTCCATGGACCGACACAGCTTCTCTATTGACAAAGTGGGACGTCCCAAAGCAGTGTCAGAGAAAAAAACGAGGGGTGGTAACAGCATAAAAATAAACTTCACCCCAAACACAAAACAGCACTCCTCCAACAGAGGAGTTGCAACTCTAAACAGCCGCTTGCAAAACCTTGCGGCCAAAAGAGGCATCCGAAGATGCACCTACATCAATTTTGTAGAATTTTGTGAAAGTGTGAGCGGACGACCAAGTCGCCGCTTTACATAATTGGGAAACAGACGCTTGATGTCGGAAAGCCCAAGAGGCACCTATTGCCCTGGCCGAATGCGCCGTGACAGGAAAGGGGGGCGCCTGACCCTTTAAGGCGTAAGCCTGGATTACTATCTGTCGGATCCACCTAGAGATGGTGGCCGATGAGACTGCTTGGCCCTTCTTGGGACCAGCCACCGAAACAAACAGTGAGTCTGACTTCCGGAACAGGGAAGTAGCAGATAGGTATACTCTCAAAGCTCGGACAACGTCCAAGGAATGCAACGCCGACTCCTTAGGATTCGATGGCTGAGGACACAAGGATGGAAGTACAATGTCTTTGTTGAGATGAAAAGCCGAAACGACTTTCGGAAGAAAGGAAGGCTGCGGCCGCAGCACCACCTTATCCTTGTGGAAAATCAAATAGGGAGCCTTGCAGGACAAGGCTGCCAGCTCAGAGACTCGTCTAACTGACGTAACAGCCACCAAAAAGACCACTGAGAAAGTGTCAACAGGGGAATATCTCTAATATTCTCAAACGGTGCCTTCTGAAGCACCGAGAGGACCAGGTTCAAGTCCCACGGAGGGGGACGGACCGGAGGGGCCACATGTCGGACCCCCTGCACAAATGTACTCACGAGAGAGTGAGTCGCCAGGGGTCGCTGAAAAAAGACAGCCAGGGCAGATATCTGTCCCTTAAATCGTACTTAGGGCAAGCCCTTGGTCCACCCCATGCTGTAAAAACAGCAGGATTCTGGAAACCAAATAGGTATGCGGATGCCATTTCATTTCCTCACACATGGAGATGTAGGCCCTCCAAGTGCGGTGATAGACCTTCCTAGAGGACGGTTTTCGAGCACTTCTCATAGTTGAGATTACTGAGTCTGACAGGCCCCGATCTCTCAGTACCTGGTTCTCAACAGCCATGCCGTTAAAGCCAATGACTGTAAAGCAGGATGGAATATGGGACCTTGCGATAGCAGGTCCTTCCGTAGTGGTAGGCGCCAGGGGACGTCTGCTACCAGATGTACTAGATCGGCGTACCAAGGACGCTGAGGCCAATCTGGAGCGATTAGGATCATTGGAATTCCCTCTGCCTCCACTCTGCGGAGCAGAAGAGGAAGAAGCCTTAAGGGAGGGAAGGCATAGATTAGCCGATACTGACCCCACGATGCTACCAACGCGTCCGTTGCGTCTGCCCATGGGTCTCTTGACCGGGCCACAAATCTCAATACCTTCCGATTGAGTCGGGAAGCCAGAAGATCTACGTCTGGTGTGCCCCATCTTTGGCAGAGGAGTTGGAACACCTCCGGGTGTAAGGACCCTTCTCCCTGGTCCAGCATCTGGCGGCTCAGGTAGTCCGCCTGCCAGTTTTCCACACTCGGAATGTACACGGCCGACAGTGCCGGTACGCTCCTCTCTGCCCACTTCAGGATGCGAGCGATCTCCGATGTTGCAGCTGAGCTTCTTGTTCCTCCTTGATGATTGACATATGCCACTGCTGTGGCGTTGTCTGACTGGATCCTGACTGGACGCCCTTGCAGCCTCTGAGACCATTTGAAGAGGCACAGCCCGATCGCCCGGATTACCAGGACATTGATCGGCAGGAGGGCTTCCTCTGGGGTCCAGCGACCTTGCGCCGACTGAACACCCCAGACTCCCCCCCAACCTGTAAGGCTGGCGTCCGTCGTGATCACTATCCAGTAAACCGGAAGAAATTACTTCCCGGCCATTAGAGCCGGTGCTGTCAGCCACCATACCAGGGATCTCCTGACTATGTGGCTCACTCGGATTTGATAATCCAGAGATGATGGACATCTGTTCCATCTGGACAGAACTTCCTTCTGTAACACTCGAGTGTGGTCTTGAGCATATGGAACCGCCTCGAAGGAGGCTACCCTGAGGCCCAACACTCGCATGCAAAAAACGGAGTGACAACCAATTCCTGGAAGTCAGCTGCCGTACTGCAGCCCGGAGGGTCTGCAACTTCTCCACAGGGAGGAATACCTTTGCCTCTGAAGAATCCAGAATCAACCCCAGGTACCCTAGGCGTTGAGTGGGCACCAATACTGACTTTTGCGTGTTTAGTATCCAACAACAGTCTCGAAGAGTCTGACAGGTAATGGACACGCTTACCTCTAATTCTGAGCTTGAAGGGGCCTTCAGCAGAAGGGCGTATAAGTAGCCTGTGATAGCGATACCCCGCTGTCTTAGAAGTGCCAGAATCGGAGCGAGCACCTTGGTGAACGTCCTGGGTGCTGAGGCAAGGCCCAACGGGAGGGCCACAAACTGGTAGTGGTCCTTCCCGACAGCAAATCGCAGAAACCTCTGGTGTCTGGAGTATATGGGGACATGCAGGTATGCGTCCTTGATGTCCAAGGAGGCCAGAAAGTCCCCCGGATGGAGAGCCGTGACTACAGATCGAACCGACTCCATCCGAAAACTTTGTACCTTCACAAAGCAATTGAGGGCTCTGAGATCCAAGCTTGGACGAACCCCCTCCTTCTTCGGCACAATGAACAGATTTGAGTAAAAACCCCGTTCCAGTTCTGGAACTGGAATAACTACCTCGCGTTCCAGTAGACCCTGGACCGCCCCATACAGGGCCTCCCGACGGGTCGGTAGTAGCTGGAGATTGGAGGTGTTGAATCTGTCCGGTGGACAAGAGAGAAACTATCTTGTAGCCTGAGGAGATTACTTCGCAAACCCACCTGTCGGAGATTAGTGCTGTCCACTGAGTCGCGAATTTGCGAAGACGTCTCCCCACCCGAGAGCTGGGTGGGGGTGGACCTTCATGCGGACGCAAATTTGTCCGCAGGCTTATTGGGTATGCGGGACCAGGGACGCTTTTGTCCTTGGGCAGGCGCTTTATCGGCCTGGGGTCTTTTCCCTGTCGCCCTAGGGGGACGAAAAAACCACTTGTGTGCAGTAAAGGAGGGCCCTTGCCCTTGGCGTGGCCCCTTACCCTTGCTAATTTGGGGAAGCAAAGTGCTTTTACTTCCTGTGGCATCCTTGATGATGTCATCCAGAGAAGCCCCAAAAAAAGTCTGTCGCCCTTAAAAGGCAGATCCAACAGGGCTTTCTTGGAAGTCTGGTCCGCAGACCAGCCTTTTAGCCAGATCAGGCGGCGTATTGCTACTGCATAAACCGAAGTTTTAGACAGTAGGGGAATAGTATTCATGTCTGACTCGCAGACAAACCTAAGGCCCTGGACCAACAGGTCGGCCAATGTTATCTCATCAGGAGGAGCATCTCACTCCTTAACCCCTGGAGTAGCAATCTTGCCCATTCAGTAAGTGTGTGAGACACTAGGGCCCCCGCCAATGCCGGGCGTACTGCCGAGCCTACCACTGAGTATAGGTAGCAAGCGAGTGCTTCAGCCTTCTTATCCACAGGGTCCTTGAAAACAGGAGCCCCTTCTACAGGAATTGTGGTGGCTCTATTAAGTCTGGACACCGGAGGGTCCACTATAGGGGGGAGAGGTCCATTTCTTCAGAAAACTCTCCTCAAAAGGGGTACCGTACCGCAAACCTCTTTGGGGCTGTAAAGACCCTCAGTGGGTTCTCCCAGTCCTTGTATAAGAATTTATCAAGAGACACACAAGGGAACACCTTAGCAGTGCGGGCAGGTCTATGAAACCCAAGTGGACCGGAGTCTCTGCTGCTTCTGCAGTATTTTCCAATTTTAGCATATCCCGCACTGCAGTAATAAGGTCAGATACCAAAGCCGTCTCGCGTACTGACCTGGACTTTGAGTCATTCTCACTGTCCGGTCACGGTCTGCAGTCTCTGATGCGTCAGAATCTGGGCCCCGAGCCGTAGCTGGACCTGGTTCTGCACCAGAATTATCCCCAGAAGCTTGCAGGGGATGGGGCGTTTACTACCCCCTGTATTCCCGTGTGCTGCTTCCACCCTGGCAGCAAACGCCTCTAGGATTGCAGTCATAGCGTTCATAGACACCTCAGGGGCACCAGCTGCTAAATCTGGTGTTTCAGGGGAGAAGACATCTGGCTCAGATGCCATGCTGACCACACGCTGACACTCACAGGGCTCCAGGCAAGATATCAATAGGCCACCCTCCTGTGCTGCAGAGAGGCCGGGTCACCCAGAGGACTCACCACCCTGGATAGGTACTGCTATGCTGCGCCTGTGATGCTGTCCCTCTGCTGCTGTGTCAGTCTGCTTCTTTTATCAGCACTTCCTGTGTGAATTTTCGCGCCAGTGTAATGCACCCTAGAGGCCGGAGGCTCTCGAAAAATGGTTGCCAAAAACGTCTGTATGGAAGATAATGTGGGCTCTAAGAAAATGGCCGCCGACAGAAGATAGAGGTCAAGCAGCCATAGACCACAAAAAGATGGCCGCCGAACGGCAATATCTGCATACAGGGTGGACAAACATGGCCGCCGATCAGCTGATAGGGGCCAGTGGGTGTGGCCGAACCACAGGAAGATGGCCGCCGGGCAGTCACAAGAGGCCAAACTTGGCATGGACCACCTCAAAATGGCCGCCGACAGCATGGAGGAGGAAGGCGCAAACACAGGTAAGAAAAAATGACATTTCTTTTAAATGTTAGTTACAGCCAGCCCCGCTCCAGTGGGACCCCCTAGGTGACCCCCAGCAACCTTTAGCTAGAAGCCCAGGGAGGAGGGAAAGGCAGGGAGAGAGGGAAGAAAGGGGCCACAACCACTTACTTGATCTCTCCAGGAATGTCCAGCTAAATCACCCAGCCGAGGCAGGGGAGTTTTACTTACCTATCCTGCATGTATTCTGCTGGAAGACATTCCAAACAGATCATCGTCCGCGCACGGAAGGTGACTGTTGGCCAGGCATGCTGTGATTGGACCCAGAAGGGACGATCATATGTATGCCCTGGAGCATGACGCTCACCGGACAGGCTGCTGCGACTCGGCCGTAAGGTCAGCCGAAGCTGAGCGGTCCGATGCAAGCCTTGGAGCGTAAGCTCACCGGCCAGGCTGCTGCGACTCGGCCGTAAGGTCAGCCGAAGCTGAGCGGTCCGATGCAGGCCCTGGAGCGTAAGCTCACCGGCCACCCGTGGAGCGACGGGCATGTCGTGGAAAACCCAGCGCGTAGCTAGGGTCGGCACACGCTCGATGGCCGAAACTGGGGAGACTACAAGGATCGAGGATCCAGCCTGTCACCCAGTCGGCAGTTGATCGAAGATCGCAGGAAACAACAAATGTAGCAAAAAAATTAAAAATAAAAAAAAAATATATATATATATATATCTTTTTTCCCCGGACCAATGGGCCCGAAGGGAGCCATGTCCTACTCCTTGCTAGACAGAAAAAAACTGATCTGCGAAGATGCAGACTGAGAGGGTATACCCAGAGGGTCCGCCCCCTGGGCGGTACTGTAGAAGGTGTGATGCAACACTTTTTACAAGTTTTTCTGCCTAGTCACTCCTAATTAACGGATAATACCCACTTTGTCAATAGAGAAGCTGTGTCGGTCCATGGACGAAAGAGTAACATTTTTTTTTTTGCAAGAAAATTATGTTGAACCCCCAAACATTATATATATTTTTAAAGCAAAGGCCCTACAGATTAAAATAGTGGGTGTTGCATTTTTTTTTCCACACAGTATTTGCGCAGCGATTTTTCAAACGCATTTTTGGGGGGAAAAACACACTTTTTTTATTTTAATGCACTAAAAAACACTATATTGCCCAAATGTTTGATGAAATAAAAAAGATGATCTTAGGGCGAGTACATGGATACCAAACACGACATGCTTTAAAATTGCGCACAAACGCGCAGCGGCGAGAAACTACATTCATTTTTAAAAGCATTTAAAAGCCTTTACAGGTTACCACGTTAGATTTACAGAGGAGGTCTACTGCTAAAATTACTGCCCTCGATCTGACCTTTGCGGTGATACCTCACATGCATGATGCAATTGCTATTTACATATGACGCTAGACCGACGCTTGCGTTCGCCTTTGCGCAAGAGCAGGGGGGGGGGGACAGCAGTGCTTTTTTTTTTTTTTTTTTTTATTATTATTTATTTTGCTTTTTTATTTTATTTTTAAATTGTTCCTTCCATATTTATTTTTTTTAGCATTTTTATTGTTATCTCAGGGAATGTAAATATCCCCTATGATAGCAATAAGTAGTGACAGGTACTCTTTTTTTGAAAAAAAATGGGGGTTAGACCCTAGATCTTTCCTCTGCCCTCAAAGCATCTGACCACACCAAGATCGGTGTGATAAAATGCTTTCCCAATTTCCCAATGGCGCTGTTTATATCCGGGGGGGGGCATTCCCTCCCGCTGCTTGTAAAAGCAGTCCAGAGGCTAATTAGCCACTAGGATTGCTTTTACATGAAAGCCGGCCGCTGGCTGAAAAGAATGATACCCACAGGCATCAATCTGGTATAACCATTCAAAGTCCAGCAACATACCAGTACGTTGCTGGTCCTTGTTGGACATGTATTGTAATCTTTTTTTTCATGCAGCCTGTTGGCTGAACGAAAAAAAGAGATTTATCGGTGGGTATGCCCACCATTAGAATACCTCCCTTCATCCACCCACTTCTAA
This sequence comes from Rana muscosa, assembly GCA_029206835.1. NCBI lineage: Eukaryota > Metazoa > Chordata > Amphibia > Anura > Ranidae > Rana > Rana muscosa. Next base: position 535,522,287 of record CM055117.1, on the reverse strand, counting down.
TGATGGGCATATATGCCGAAGCATGGGGGCATCCTCCCGCAAAAAAGTTATGCCGCGTACACACGGTCTGACTTTTCCACGGGCAAGCCTTCGTCGGAATTTCGACCGTATGTACGCGGCATAAAAGGTTATGCCGCGTACACACGGTCGAACTTTTCCACGGGCAAGCCTCCGTCGGAATTTCGACCGTATATACGCGGCATTAGGAGCAAAATCGCTCCTCCGCCCCTGCTGCCCCCATGCTTCGGCATATATGCTCTTTTTTTAACTATGGTGGTGAAATCACCTCCTACAGCGTTGGAGTCACGGCTTTATGTATCGTGGGAGCAAACGCTGTTGCTGTCAAGATAAATAAATCCGCGATGCAACTGAATGGTGTACCTGCTAAGCAAATGATGGTTAACATTAAAACAAAGTAACATTACAGTACAACAGTAAGACCTTACCATACCATACCTGCAAAGCAAATACCAAAACAAAACCTAGTAAAAAATAAAACATTTTTTTAACGTAACCTGTGCCTAAAATATATATATATGCCGAAGCATGGGGGCATCCTCCCACAAAAAAGTTATGCCGCGTACACACGGTCGGACTTTTCCACGGGCAAGCCTTTGTCGAAATTTCGACCGTATGTACGCGGCATAAAAGGTTATGCCGCGTACACACAGTCGGACTTTTCCATGGGCAAGCCTCCGTCGGAATTTCGACCGTATATACGCGGCATTAGGAGCAAAATCGCTCCTCCGCCCCTGCTGCCCCCATGCTTCGGCATATATGCTCTTTTTTTAACTGTGGTGGTGAAATCACCTCCTACAGCGTTGGAGTCACGGCTTTATGTATCGTGGGAGCAAACGCTGTTGCTGTCAAGATAAATAAATCCGCGATGCAACTGAATGGCGTACCTGCTAAGCAAATGATGGTTAACATTAAAACAAAGTAACATTACAGTACAACAGTAAGACCATACCATACCTGCAAAGCAAATACCAAAACAAAACTTAGTAAAAAATAAAACATTTTTTTTAACGCAACCTGTGCCTAAAATATATATATGCCGAAGCATGGGGGCATCCTCCCGCAAAAAAGTTATGCCGCGTACACACGGTCGGACTTTTCCACGGGCAAGCCTCCGTCGGAATTTCGACCGTATATACGCGGCATTAGGAGCAAAATCGCTCCTCCGCCCCTGCTGCCCCCATGCTTCGGCATATATGCTCTTTTTTTAAACTGTGGTGGTGAAATCACCTCCTACAGCGTTGGAGTCACGGCTTTATGTATCGTGGGAGCAAACGCTGTTGCTGTCAAGATAAATAGATCCGCGCTGCAACTGAATGGCGTACCTGAAAACAAAAAATTACATACCTGAAAAGCAAGCATGATAAAACATTGCAGAATAGAATACAGTAAAAAAGAGCAGAACAATAGAGAGAAAATAGAGAGAGAGAACAATAAAACGACAACTATTTTTGGTTTTTTTATTTTATATTTTTTTTGTGTTTTGTTTTTTACGTTTTTTTTTTTCTTTTTTACACTTTTTTTTGTAACTTTAACAACTGTAATGGTTCGGGTCTCTCAAAATGTAATGGCATCTTGGGAGACCCTGTGTAAGTGTGTCCTAGTCTGTGAAATGCTGTACCCTACGCTAAAACTTAACTTTTGAGTGGTAGCGATCAAAACATTCACCAAGGCAAAGACCAGGTTTGTCAGGACAGAGTAGACAAAAAACACGGGTGTCACGCCTAAATCCGCGCTTGCTACAGACACGACATCTTTTTTGGGGGGTTCGTTGGGTAGGGGTACTCGGGAGGGCATACGGATAATGCCTCTCATGCAGCCGGCTTACTGCATTTGGTAGGGGATGGTGAGGTGCAGAACCGCCTGGATACAGGAGTTCTGTGACTATCTCATTCTGGAATTTTAGAAGAGATAACGTCCCGCCTGAAGCTCTGTATAGCACATGAGCATTCAGCAAAGCCAATTGGAATAAGGATAGAGACACTTTTTTGTACCAGCGTCTCGCCTTACGGTCAATTAGATACGGCGCCATCAACTGGTCGTTGAGGTCCACCCCTCCCATATTTTTGTTATATTCGTGGACACAGAGGGGTTTCTCCACAACACCAGTCGCCGTACGAATTTGGACTGTCGTGTCTGCATGAAGGGAGGTAAGAAGGAAAACATTCTTATTGTCCCTCCACTTCATAGCGAGCAAGTTATTACACTTCACGCAGGCTCTCTCCCCCAGCCTAAGACGGGCATCTACAAGCCGCTGGGGAAAGCCCCGGCGATTAGGTCGCACGGTGCCACATGCTCCAATCTGATGATCAAACAAGTGACTAAACAGTGGCACGCTCGTGTAATAATTGTCCACATACAAGTGGTACCCCTTTCCGAATAAGGGTGACACCAATTTCCACACTATCTTGCCAGCGCTCCCTATGTAATCCGGGCAGTTGACCGGCTAAACCTGACTATCTTTTCCCTCATAAACCATAAAGCTCCATACATAGCCTGTTGCCCTGTCACAGCACTTATAGAGCTTGACCCCGTATCTGGCACGCTTGCTGGGAAGGTACTGCTTGAAAGCCAAGCGGCCAGAAAATTTAATCAGGGACTCATCAACGCAGACAGCTTGATCGGGAATAAACAAGGCTGCAAAACGTTCGTTGAAGTGGTTTATGAGGGGCCGAATTTTATAGAGCCGGTCGTACTCAGGGTCCCCACGTGGACAACAAAGTTCATTGTCGTTGAAGTGCATGAACCGCAAAATCTGCTCATATCGTGTCCTGGGCATGGAGGCAGAGAACACGGGCATGTGGTCAATTGGGTGCGTGGACCAATAAGCACGCAATGACGGGAATTTATGTGTGCCCATGTTGAGGGAAAGGCCCAGAAAGGTCTTAAATTCGGAAACCGTAATTGGTTTCCAATCTTTGGCAATTTTAGGCAACTGGGGGTTAGCGGCGATGAATTGACCAGCATACAAATTACTCTGGTCCACAATAGATCTATAGAGATCTTCCGTGAAAAACAGCGAATAATAATCGATTGGCATAAAATCAGCTGTTTCCACCTGAATACCGGGTTGGGCAGTGAATGGGGAAGTACGGGTTCTGCAGAAGTGGTGGGGACCCAATCAGGATAGGCGAATTCTGCAGGAAGGGCACTATGGGCACGACGGGCCTGCCTTTGTCTTCTTGGTGGCAGCGGGACACTACTTGTGCTTGCCACCTCGCCAGCTTGAACTGCACTTATGGGACTCGCCACGTCACCACGTGATACTGCAGTGCTGGATGTACTCCCAGGCTGTACTAGGCCGCTGGTGCTTGCCAATTCACCAGAAGGAATAGCGGCGCTTGTACTACTCTGCTCCATGATACGAGAGCCCTGCGGTTCTTGCTCCTCAACAACCTCAGAAGATCGGGATCGGGTACACCTGACCTTAGCAGGGACCTCAACTTCGTCGTCAGAGCTATCTGACGTGGGGCCGCTGACGTCACTGTCTTCTACGGGAAGATATTCTGAGCCTGAATCTGACAGATACGTGACCTCCTCTTCACTATCTGTCATGCTCAGAATCTCGTAGGCCTCTTTACTAGTGTACCTTCGACTTGCCATTTTGGGCTCTAAATTTAGGGGTACACTAGTAAGATTCACAGGTAAAAAAAGCACCTGACTGTCACCAAATGTATCAAACGCTACCAAAAAAACTGTTAGCGATCGCAGGGATCAGGACTGTCTCTGCGAACGCTGCAGTTATGTGTGTTGTGTTTGGTAAGTGACAGTGATCGATCGATACTGCACTTGGGTGGGCTGGGCTGGGCTGGGCGGAGGGGCTAAACGCAGGTACTAGCAGGTATCTGGGCTGATCCCGCTAACACTGCGTTTTTGGGAACCCTAAACCGCTGGGGACGCTAGTATAGATCTGATCAGATACTATACCACTAAGGGAGGTGTATGCTTTGCGCGTGGGTGTTAGCATTACTGGCACTAACCTAAAGCTGCCTGGGGCGACGCAGACCCTCTCTGGCGCTAAAACCTAATTGATATCACCCGCCGGGCGATCAGGGGGTTAAACCTTTATTGGGTTATATACGGCGGGTGCCCTGATGCTATAAAAAGCAAACTAACCAACCAGTGTCACCCGTAACCTTTATATGGTGATCACTGGTGAAAGGGTTAACTAGGGGCAATCAGGGGGTTAAAACCTTTATTAGGTTAAATATGGGGGTACCCGACGCTATATAAAAACCTGACGGGTTACCTAAATAACGAAATAACTCACTGGGTAACCAGTGTCACCAGTGACGCTTATACGGTGATCACTGGTGAAAGGGTTAACTCTAGGGGCAATCAGGGGGTTAAAATAATATATGGGGGTACCTGACGCTAATAAAAACCTGCGGCGAACCTAAAAATAATTAACTGGCTATCTAGGACACCAGCGACAAGAAAAAAGCGATCGCTTAGTGACGCTGGCGTTAGGGGGTGAAAGGGTTACCTGGGGGGCAATCAAGGGGTTAAACCTTTATTAGGGGGGGTTAGGGGGCTACCTTGGACCTAAAGGGGCCTAATCCTAACTGCCCTGCAACTTTTTACAGTCACAAATTACACTGATTGCAGTGATCAGTAAAAAAAATGATCACTGCAAGCGGTGCACTGTGACTGGGGGTACTGGGGGTGATCTGGGGGGTGATCTGGGGGTGACTGGGAGGTGATTTGTGTGCCTACGTGTACAGGTGTCAGTGGGCTGTTGGTGCACTTACTGTGAGCTGTCTTCTCTCCTCGCGCCGGATCGAAAAGACCGACACGAGGAGAGATGACATCACTTCCTCCTGCCTGTGTTTACATTACAGGCAGGGGAAGCTCTCTCATTCGCCGGGAGCGATCGAGAGGGGGTGGCCGGAATCGAACGGCCGTCCCCTCATGCCGGATCGCTCCCGAACACTTAACCACCGCTCACTGTACAGAAGGGGGTCCGATCGGACCCCCCAACTATACAAAGGCGATCACGTACATATACGTGATTCTGCCTGTCGGTGCCATTCTGCTGACGTATAATTACAGTGGGCGGTCGTTAAGTGGTTAAGGTGAAAAACCTCCCGTGCTGCAGCTGCCCCCCAGAGCCCCCCTTTTACTTACCTGAACCCGATCTTTCCAGCGGCGGGGAAGAGCGCACCAGCTCCAGCCGATGTCTCAGGTCCTGATTGGATAGATTGATAGCAGCACAGCCATTGGCTCCCGCTGCTGTCAATCAAATCCAATGATGTGGGAGCTGGGGGCGGGGCCAAGTCCTGCTGTCAATAGACGCAGCAGCATGGCACGGGAGCGCGCCCACACGAGTGCCCAGAGGGAGATCGGCTCTCCAACAGGGCACTCGAGAACAGGAGGAGCCAGGAGCGCCGCTGAGGGACCCCAAAACGGGAGGACCGGGGCCACTCTGTGCAAAACTATCTGCACAGAGCAGGCAAGTATGACATGTTTGTTTTTTTAAACCAAACCTTTAGTTAATCTTTAGTTACTCTTTAACATATGTAGGGCTCAATTCACTAACCGATATTCACCACTTTAGAATTTTAGAGCTTGAACCACTTGACCTCCGGAAAATTTACCTCCCTTCATGACCAGGCCATTTTTTGCGATACAGCACTGCGTTACTTTAACTGATAATCGCGCAGTCATGCAATGCTGTACCCAAATAAAAATTATGTATTTTTTTCCCACAAATACAGCTTTTTTTTGTGGTATTTGATCACCACTTCGGTTTTTTGCGCTATAAACAAAAAAAGGTGGCAATTTAAAAAAATAAATAATTTTTTTTTACTTTCTGCTATAAAACATACCCAATAAAAAAAGGAAAAAAATCAAATTTCTTCATAAATTTAGGCTAATATGTTTTCTGCTACATTACTACATAGTTTTGGTAAAAAAAATCCCAATAAGTGTATACTGATTGGTTTACGTGAACGTTATAGCGTCTACAAACTATGGGACATATTAATGGAATTTTAATATTTTTTTTTTATATACTAGCAATGGCAGTGATCGGCAACTTATAGCGGGACTGCATTATTGCAGCGGACGGTTGGACACTTGACTGACACTTTTGACATTTTGTGGGAACCAGTGACACTAATACAGTGATCAGTGCTAAAAATATGCGCTGTCACTGTACTAACGACAGTGGTTTTGTGTACACTTTCACTAAGGGAAGAGATCGATTCTAGTCTCTGCCTTGCAGGGACACAGAATGGTCCCTTTCCCCCTGTCAGAACGAACTGAGATAAGCCTTGTTTACGGTTCTCTGTGTCTTACCAAAGGTCAGATGCCAAAGGACATTAATCCCCCAGGACCTGCAGTTCAGCTTCTGCTGTGAATTATCACAGCAGAAGCAGCACGCCAGCGGTGTGCGTGCGCCCCCTACAGTTGAAAGTGCAGAATCACATGTATATATATATATATATATATATATATATATATATATATATATATATATATATATGTGATCCTGTGCACAGCTGCCGTCCAGCAGTAAAAGTGCTATAGGGTGGTCAGCAAGTGGTTAAAGTACCATATGGGGGTTTTCAGATTTTTTTTGCAATTAATCAAAAAACTGTAAAATGTGTGGTATTTATCTCATGTAAACATTCAGCATGGCTGCAGCAGGAAGTGAAACATTTAACAGTGGTATTCCCATGTGTCAGACAAGTCTTGTTTGGAATCTAGAAGTATTATCCTGTTCTAGAATCCTTTTTAAACACTTCCGGACCGCCCACTGTATAGTGTATATATGTCGGCACTTTAAAGATGGATATCTCTGTTATGGCAGCAGCTAGCTGCCATAACCCTGGTATCCATCTCTTCAGTGAGCGGTCCGATTTACGATAATGGTGGTCTCTGCGGCGGATTTACCGCAAGATCACTGTTATCAGCGGCGGGAGATGCCCCCCCCCCCCCCCGCCGCTCTCCTGCGCCCTCTGTCGCTTAACGGAGCCGTCGGCAGTGGCGGAGGAGATCGGGTCCTCTCTCGTGCTGGGTATGGAGACGAGTGAGGGAAAGATGGCCCCCACCCGTCTCCATACCATAGCAGGGCGGAAGCAACGTCAAAACGTCACTTCCGCCCATAGCTCTTAACCTTCCTAGCGGTATTCCCGAGTCTGGCTCGGGGTTAAATTTCAGCACCAAAAGTGGTAACCCCGAACCAGACTCGGGCTGCATCGCAGTGATCCAGGCAGAGTTACTTACCTTGTCCCCTGGATCCTGCGATGCCTCTCCGCTGTGTGATCGAGCTGTCTCCTCGCTCGATTCACACACTTCCGAGTGCCGCCGAGCTCCGTTCCCTGCGACGTTACGACGCACGGGGACGGAGATCGGCGCCAAATTCAAAAAAGTTAAAACACAGTACACATACAGTACACTGTAATCTTACAGATTACAGTACTGTATGTAATAATTACACACCCCCATTGTCCCTAGTGGTCTGCCCAGTGTCCTGCATGCACTTTTATATAATAAAAACTTTTTTTTTCTGCCTGGAAACTGGAGATTGTCCATAGCAACCAAAAAGTGTCCCTTTATGTCAAAAGTGGTTTTAGACCAGCTAAAAAACAGCGATAATAAATTAGAATCACTCGCAGAATTAAGCGATAGCGATTTGTGGGGAAATTCGTCATCAAACACTGAAAAACACTTTTATTATTATTATTATATTATTTGTTATAATTATTTTATAGTTATTTATTTTATTATAATGTATAATTTTGTTTTTTGAACTTTATCATACCCGGGATGTCTACTAGACTCTGGTTTGGACAGATTTAAGTGAGTTATTCCTAAGAATTACAGGCCTGCAATATAAAACGCCAAATTTCCATGCAGAATAATGGTACCGCTTTCAGCACCTAAAATCTGACAGAATCATACAGCCAGGGAGGTTAAAGGGAAATTTTTTTGGTCATTTTTTCAAATGACAACATTTTTATTTTTATTTTTTTATTGCATTTTAGTCCAAATATGAGATCCGAGGTCTTTTTGACACCAGATCTCATATTTAAGAGGACCTGTCATGCTTTTTTCTATTACAAGGGATGTTTACATTCCTTGTACTAGGAATAAAAGTGACCCAAAATTTTTGACCCAAAATAAATAGAATAAAGTAAAATAAATAAGAAAACATTTTTTTTTTTAAAGCGCCCTGTCCGGATGAGCTTGCGCGCAGAAGCGAGCGCATACGTGAGCAGCGCCCGCATATCAAAACGGTGTTCAAACCACACATGTGAGGTATCGCCACGATCGTTAGAGCAAGAGCAATACTTCTAGCCCTATACCCTCTCTGTAGCTCAAAACATGCAACCTGTAGAATTTTTTAAACGTTGCCTATGCAGATTTTTAAGGTTAAAAGTTTGTCGCCATTCCACAAGCGGGCGCAATTTTGAAGCGTGACATGTTGTGTATCAATTTACTTGGTGCAACATTTTATTCTCTAGGGTGTTAGAAAAGAAAATGTATAATGTTTGGGGGTTCTACGTAATTTTCTAGCAAAAAAACGTGTTTTTAACTTGTAAACAACATATCTGAAAAAGACGCTCTGTCCTTAAATGGTTAGCTGTGTTGGTTGTTGTCACTGATTACAGTATATTGTAAAATTCTTTTTTTTCTTTCATCCTCACACTTATTTGAAAACAAAAAAATAATAGATGAATATATTGAGTCTTCTCTAAAAATAATAAGCAAATGCTGTAAAATACGTGTAGCGATACCTCCAACTAAGGAGGCCGCAGAATTAGATTTGGGCCCCGAGTGCAGCTCCGCCAACCCCCGGCAATAGGCTCCACCCCCCTCTGGCACAGCTAGTACTAACAATCAATGATATGTCCTATGCAATAGAATAACTAAGCAAGGACACAGTAATGATTTGTAATAGGTAAAGTGTTTTACTCATTTCTCTCAATATGGATAAAGGGGTAACAGTAATCACAGTTCAAGATAATCACTCCTAAGGGCAGCGTCCTGCCACTCTAACACACTATATAGTAACACACGCTACAGGTGCGCCATACGGGCGACCGTTAACTAAGCGCCCTATGGCGCAGTAATCAAACACGCTAGAATCCCCACCAGGCCTGGTTCTAATATTTAGCTTAGTCCTTCTTTCTTCACCGGCAGGTCTGTAATGGTGGTGCACTTTAAACAGAGTATAACTTTGTAATCCAAGGGGTATAGAACTTGGTTAAATAAAGCCGCAGGCTCAGTTCTGACAAGGCTCTTCAATAGGGGTATGAAAATAACTTGTAGGCCACGGCAGTCTATAGGCCTATATACAGTAACAGTATCTTAGCTGGGCTTACGCCCTCTCACCCGCCGGACTACGGATCCAATCCGGGGAACCTCCACCGGCCGTGTCACACACACTCGATCTCTCCAACGATCGGGCCCCCGATCCGACAAGGCTGTAGCTCACAAAGTCAGGTGCCACCCAGGCTCGCAGAGGAGAGGGTGGAAGGCTCTTTGGTGCAGAGCAAGGCCTCAGGCTTCAGGCCTTGCACTCCGACACCTCCGCACAGGAGGATCCGTCTGTGAAGTCTCGTGTCCCCAAAGAGGCCGAGCCCGGCCTCGCCTCCTCCTTTTATAACCCCTCCCATGAGTCTCTGCGGTGGAACATCTGAAGAATGGGGTTATGGGTAATGTAGTTTCTTCCCAATATAGGGGAATACCCCGCTACACACTCCCCCCACTTAAACTCTTTGGTCCCCAAAGATAAATTTTAGCAACAACCATATATAACACTGGACAATTCTGAAAACGATGTTGGGATAGGGGATTCCCACCATAACTGAGGGGTTGAATTCCCTTGCCCACAGGTCACATTATCATGGGTGGCCTGCCTAACTGTGCCAGAGAGTGAGCTGGGGTTGCCCTCCACCAAATGGACAGTGGAGGGATCCGGAATCTCAGCATTTCTCCTAGCAGTGACCACAGAGTCTTCCGAACTGTTCCCCATCTGAGGGTAGGTCAGCTTCTTAGGAGGTCGAATGACTATTCGAGCTCTTTGTTCTCCTGGAATCTCTGGCTCTGGCGCCACAGGCTCCTCTTCCTCGGAGCAACTATCATGGGCATCTTCCCAGTAATCTGCTGAAGGACTGAAGGGAATGAACTCTGTAGCCTCTGGGTTCAGTGTTTCATCTGTGGTATCTTGGGTGACCGGAAGATCTATGATAGAAGTTCCTGGAGTTGGGGAAGACCACAGCCAATCAAGCTCTCCCTCTTCATCTCCACTAAGTTGGGAGGCTTCTCCATTTTCAGCTCGGGAGGTCTGTGACCGAGTGTGCGGCCTAGGAGTATCCAAGATAGAGGCCGGTGCAGGGGAGTCTCCCACGGAAGGTATTCTAACTGCCTCCGCAAGTGGGAGCAGGTGGTTTCGATGCCATGTCTTCAGTGGGCCTACCTTTCCCTCTGGCTTCACCTTGTAGACAGGTAGGCCCGGCAACTTCCTGCAGATGACATAGGGTTCAGATCTCCATCTGTCTGCAAGTTTGTGCTTTCCGGGGACTCCCAGATTGCGCAACAGTACTCAATCCCCGGGCTGTAGGTCTTGTACCCGGACTTTCAAGTCGAAATTTCTTTTATTCCGAGCTCCCCTTTGATCTGAGGCCGCTTGAGCTTGTTCATATGCTACTTTCAGGCTGTGTCTGAGCCTGTCCACATATCCTTTGTGGGATGTGGCTGAGGAATGGTCCAGTGAGGTGCCAAAAGCCAGGTCCACCGGTAGTCTCGCTTCTCTCCCAAACATGAGTCGATATGGGGAATAGCCTGTAGCATCACTGATGGTGCAGTTGTAAGCATGTACTATGGCTGCTATGTGTTTGCTCCAATGTTGCTTTTTCTCGCTTTCCAGAGTCCCCAACATGTTGAGTAAGGTTCGGTTGAACCTTTCCGGCTGAGCATCTCCCTGAGGATGGTAAGGTGTAGTTCGAGTCTTCTTAATTCCCAAAGAATCCAAGAGCTTCCGGATCAGCTTACTCTCGAAGTCCCTCCCTTGGTCTGAATGGAGTCTCTGTGGCAGCCCATAATGGACAAAGTACTTCTCCATAAGCACCTTGGCCACGGTGGAGGCCTTCTGATCTTTGGTGGGGAAAGCCTGGGCATACCGGGTGAAATGGTCGGTTATCACCAGAACATTTCCTATTCCACTCAGGTCGGGTTCGAGGCAGAGAAAGTCAATGCACACCAGGTCCATGGGCCCTTGGCTCTGTAGATGGCCCATTGGGGCAGCTTGATGGGGCAAAGTCTTCCTCTGGATGCATCGCGCACATGAGTGGCAGTACTCCTCTACCTCTGCCCTCATGCAGGGCCAATAGAACCGACTTCTGACAAGTTGAAAGGTCCTTTCAGCCCCTAGGTGGCCATGATTGTCATGCAAGGCAATCAGAACAGTCTCCCGATGTTTCTCTGGGAGGAACAGCTGCCACTTATCTTCTGAGTCATCAGAGGGGCCCCTTCGGTAGACCACTCCCTGATGTAACTGCAACCTATCCCACTCCTTCCTCAGCAGGCGAGCTTCTTTTGAAGGTTGACGCATGAGTATGTTTGGATCCTGATTTTTCAAGGCCTCCAGGACCAATCTCCCCATGGGGTCTTCCAATTGGTCACACCTCAATTCCTTCTTGGACAGTCTTGGTAGGTTGTCCTCTTCCAATTGAGCTACTCCACAGTAGTGTTTGGGGACTCCCACCGTGGTAACTCCTATTTCCTCTGCTCTGGAGCCTCCTGGGGCTTGGAATTCAGCTCCTTGACAAAGGGCCCGCACCCCGTCCGGTGCCACTTGGGTCCAATCTTCTATTTCAATGGTCGGGGAATGAGATCTTCTGGACAGAGCGTCTGCGTCTCGATTCCCCACTCCTGGTCTATACTTAAGGCTGAAGTTGAATCCAGACAGTGCAGCCAGCCACCTGTGTCCAGTGGCATCCAGCTTGGCCGTGGTGAACAGGTAGGTAAGGGGGTTGTTCTCAGTCTTCACAGTGAACTCTGCTCCATACAGATAGTCTTTGAGCTTGTCTACTACCGCCCACTTGAGGGCCAGGAACTCCAGCTTGTGAGTGGGGTAGTTCTTCTCAGAGGGGGTCAGACTCCTACTCACATAGGCAACAGGCCGCAATTGCCCCTCATGTTCTTGGTAAAGTACTCCTCCCAGACCGTCATGACTAGCATCCACGTGCAGTTCATAGGGTTTGGTTGGATCTGCGTAAGCCAAGACTGGTGCAGTGGTCAGGCTCCTCTTCAATTCCTGGAAAGCCTCTTCACACTTCTAATTCCACTGATCTCTGATGGACTCTCCTGGCCTCCTGGGCCCCGAGCCATCTTCTTCTCCTTCAGTCTTGAGCAACTCATTCAATGGTCTAGCAATTCGGGCAAATCCCTCCACAAACCTCCTGTAGTAGGAGCAGAAGCCCAAGAAGGATCTGAGTTCTGTTACTGTGGTGGGCCGTGGCCAGGAGGTAACTGCCTCCAATTTCTCAGGGTCTGTGGCCACCCCTTCTTCAGACACTATGTGCCCCAGATAGTTCACAGAAGACTGGTAGAACCGACACTTCTCAGGCGAAAGCTTAAGTCCTTCCTCACTGAGTCTTCTCAACACTTTTTCCAGCCTCTCTTCATGTTCCTCCAAGGTTCTCCCAAAGACAATGACATCGTCCAGGTATACAAGGACTTCGATCAAGTTCATGTCCCCTACTGTCTTCTCCATGAGGCGTTGGAAAGTAGCTGGGGCTCCAGACAGACCTTGGGGCATCCGGTCGAATTCAAAGAACCCCACTGGGGTTATGAAAGCTGTCTTCTCCTTGTCTGCTGGGTGCATCGGAATCTGATAGTACCCACTTTTGAGATCCATAACGCTGAACCATTTGGCTCCAGACAAGCTCTGTAGGGCATCCTCTATCCTCGGAGTGGTGTATTGGTCAGGTATGGTTCTCCTGTTGAGAGTCCTGTAGTCAATACAGAGCCTCAATGATCCATTCTTCTTTCGGACCACCACTATGGGAGAGGCATAGGGGCTTCTGGACTCCCGTATCACACCAGTCCTCTTGAGTTCTGCAAGTTGTTCCCTCAGATCCTCCAGATCTGCTAGCGGGACCTGCCTGACCCTCTCTCGGAAGGGCTTATCTTCCTGGAGGCGGATCTGATGGGTGGCACTCCTTGCACACCCCACATCAAACTCATCCTTAGAGAAGATCTTCTCCCATCTATTCAACTGGGCCTTGGCTCTCTCTTTCCAAGCCCTGGACAGATTCGGGTTTTCCATGGTCAGCTTCTCCCAAACATCCCCTTCTTCACCTGTCCTCTTCACTTCTGACAGGGTAACAGGGGCCGCCGGGCTCTCCTGGCCTAGCAACATTCTGGCTGGGATTTCCATGGGGTCTTTGGTAGTATTCCTAACACTCACTGGAACTCTATAATGGGCCTTCTTCAGGACCTTCAGCGGAATCACTTCCGGTATCACCTCCAGGCCTGAGGACTAACCCCTTGGGTCTGACTCCAGCATGACAAAGGGACCAGGCTGCTCCCAAGTAAGCTTCACAGTGGCCCTGAGACAGGTTACTTCACCGGGCTGCAACACTACCCCTTCTCTTCCAAGTCTCCACACCTTCCCTATCTCCTCTCCAGGGGTCTCCCGCTCTTGGACCAGCCGTTGGTAGGCTGTCTTCAGCATGGGATGGATCTTGGTAGCTGCTTGTCTTTCTTCTGTCACGAGAGGGGTCAGGAGTCTTCGGACCAGGTCCGTGTTTGTCCCTATTATAAGGGAATTCTTGTTGGCTCCAGGCGGCCTAGGGCACACAACTGCCAGGGTGTCAAACACTTCGGCCTTCCCAGCCACGGATGGGTCAAAGGTCATTTTGATGGGAAGGTAGCCGTCGTAAGGGAAACTCTGGGTTCCAATTCCCCATATTTCCAGCTCTTCTATCTTCTGGATAGGCAGATGACTCAGGTGCCTGTCATAGAAGTCCCGGTATAGTAGGGTCACTTGTGCCCCGGTATCCAGGAGGCCCCTGGTGTAGACTCCCTCCACTTGAATGGGCACTATAGGGGATGGGCCTACCAGCTTCTCTGGATATGGTCCGGCAGGAGCCGCCTTCTTCAGACCTTTTCCCTTTTTACTTCCTCTTGTCCTATTCCCTTTGGACTTGAACCTTTCTTGAGCCTGGTATGCACTGACTTCCCTCCTTTTAATGGGTGTAGGAACCCGCTGAGGGGTACTATTATTTTTCTTGGGTGGGCACCCCCTTTGGGGGGTGCCGTGCCTCCCCTGAGGGGTCTCCCCCCTTTTTCTTGGAGTATAGCTTTGTTGAGGGGTATTGCGTTTCCCCTTTGGTGTTCTATCTCTCTTTTTGTTTTTCTTCGCATTCAGCTTGGAGTTTACTGAAGATGGTGGGCACCCGGTTGACTCCTTCACCGGGGCCCTCTGGAGTTTCCCGCCGGCTTGCGGTTGTCTGGTCTCTTCTTCTTCGGACTAGAACATGTGGCTGCAATGTGGCCAACTCCCCCACAGTTGAAGCAGACTATATCTCCCCATTCTTGTAAAGGTTCGGGTGCTGAGGCAATCGGGAACAATTCCTTCCTTGGACTTTCCTTCTTGGGACACTCTGTGTCTTTTGCTATCAGAGAGGTCAATATCTCTAACACCTTGGACATCTGAGTTTTTAGGGTGTCTATCTCCGCCTCTCTTTCAGGGGTCATTACTGGATTGACCAGCACCTGTGCGGGTACAACATTTGTCTTATCCTTCTGCTGGTCCTGTTGCAGCGCCTCCTCATCTCTGATGATTTTTATTAAATCAGCATAAGTCAGCAACATTCCTCCTCCCAAGGTTTTCAGGTGCAGCCAGACTGGATCGGAGCGTAGCGCTCCCTTTAAGACTTGCTTCATTCTTGCCCCATCGGCATCTTGGGGCTTCATCCCTTTCTTTAACACAATATTGCACAACAGCCTGTTTAGCCTTCTGACATACTCGGAAAGTTTCTCCTCCGGTTTTTGGAAAGTGTGTTCAAACTGGTAGACCATCTCTGTCACCTTGTCTAATTGACCAAACTCTTCCTGCAGCATAGCTAGACAGTCCTGCGCCGTGCACCCTGCATTCCCAAACCGGAAACTTTTCACTGCTTCTGATGCTGCACCTTTAAGGCTTTCTAACACTCGCTGCCTCTTCTGTGCCTCCGGCACCTCCCATGCCTCCACCGCCTGTAATGCCTGCTCCACCCAGGTATCAAAATCTTCTTCCCCCGCCGGGACAGGGAGCTTCCCTGAGAATATTTTTAGTCTCCGGTAGCTAGTTTCCACATGCACCGTACTTGTCTTCTGACATTTGGCTAGCAAATCCCCTATTGCATTTATCAGTTCTGGTGATATAGCAGTGGCCGGTGCAGGTGCCAACGGGGGTGTCGCCCTGTCTTCTCTTTCAGGTGGAGTTCGGGCCGCAGCCTGTGGCGATCCCGTAGGGGATGGTTCCCTTTCTACAGTTATTGCGTGCGCCAGCCTAAATGTTCTGTTGTCTGGCGTCCGCAGACACTTGTGCTTACAGGCCTCTGGCATCCCGTCCCAATATTCCACTAATGCGTATTGATATGAGATGTTTGGGTCTGTCTTCATTAGTGATGAGCCGAACACCCCCGGGTTCGGTTCGCACCAGAACCCGCGAACGGACCGAAAGTTCGAACGAACATTAGAACCCTATTAAATACAATGGATGCGAACGTTCGAATTCTAAAGTGCTAATTATAACAACTATTATGCATGTTATTGTCCTAAAAAGGGTTTGGGAACCCGGGTTCTGCACCAGGGGACATGTATCAATGCAAAAATAAGTTTTAAAAACGGTCGTTTTCCGGGAGCAGTCATTTTAATGATGCATAAAGTGAAAAAAAAAAAGTCAAATATTCCTTTAAATATCGTACCTGGGGGGTGTCTAAAGTATGCCTGTGAAGTGCCACGTGTTTCCCGTGTTTAGAACTGTCCCTGCACAAAATGACACTTCTAAAGGAAAAAAAAGCCATTTAAAACTGCTTGCGGCTTTAATGTAATGTCTGGTCCCGGTAATATGGATGAAAATCTTTAAGAAAAATGGCATAGCTACCCCATGACCCCCCCCCCTACCCCAGCCCATTACCAGCCCCTTTGGGTCTTGTATGGATATTAAGGGGAACCCCGCACATAAAATAAAAAAGGCCCTATATACTCTGAACAGCCGTATACAGGCGGTGCATACAAGACAGGGACTGTAGGTTTGTTCTTATGTAGAATCTGTTTGTAATTTTGAACAGGTACATTGTTGAAGTGTAGCTCCAGACCAAAAATCTATTTTTAAACTTTTTGGAAAACATAGGTAAGGGTTATCACCCCTGTAACATTTGTTTTGCTGTCTGTGCCCCTGTTCAGAACATTTCACCTCACTTTCCGTCCTAATGACAACTGTTTTTGAAATGTGGTGTTTTTCTTGAAACAAGGATTGCTGATAAAGCATCAGTACAGAGGAGACACCTTTCTCCCATATTTATTCTTACAGGAGAGAATTTTCCTTCCTAGTGGTAGATTTCCTCTCACTTCCTGTTGTCTTCTTGCGTTTGCAAGTAGGAGTCGTTTGTAAGTTGGATGTTTGAAAGTAGGGACCTGCCGTATATACTCTGCAGAAATAGGCCCCTTAGTTGTTGGTGTTGGCACAACACTGTAAGCACTCACAGTTACTCTTGGTTGGTGCTGGAACGCCCTGCTGTCAACTATTATATCAGGAATTTTAATTACATATAATTGTTGAACAGTGGTAGTAAAAATTGGGCCTTTGATGGTGGTGCTGGTGCCACAACACTGTAAGCCCTGACAGTTACTCTTGGTGGGTGCAGCAATGGGCCCTGCTGTGAATTATTAGATCAAGAATTGTAATTACATGCCCCTGTTGAACAGGGGCTGAAAAATTGGGCCTTAGGCACTGGTGGCACAACACTGCAACCCTTCACAGATACTGTACTTGGAGCACAGCAATGAGCCCTGTTGCAAAGTATTGCTTCAAAAATTGTAATGACACGCCCCTGTTAAACAGGGGCTGAAAAATTGGGCCTTAGGCACTGGTGGCACAACACTGCAACTCCTCACAGATACTGTACTTGGAGCACAGCAATGAGCCCTGTTGCAAAGTATTGCTTCAAAAATTGTAATTACACGCCACTGTTAAACAGGGGCTGAAAAATTGGGCGTTAGGCACTGGTGGCGGCACCCATAAACAAAAATGATCTTCCAAGCTATCATCATCAATCGTATCATTGAGGACTCGGAGGAGGAGGATAGCCAGTCAACATAACAGCACAGGCACTCAGCATCAGCATCAGTCTTGAAGGGATGTGACATTTTAAAATCAATTAGTCTGTTATATCAGCATCAGGTGTGTGGTAGCTGGTGGTGATCCAAGACTGGTTCATCTTGATGAAAGTCAGTCGATCAACCGAGTCGGTGGACAGGCGCACCCTGTGATCCGTGACAAATCCTCCAGCAGCACTGAATGTGCGTTCCGAAAGAACGCTGGATGCAGGACAGGCCAGTAGCTCAATTGCATACTGTGCAAGCTCTGGCCAGTGATCCATCCTCAAGACCCAGTAAGCCAGAGGATTTTCGGTGGGGAAGGTGTCCAAGTCTGACCTTGCCCCTAGATATTCCTGCACCATGTTTATCAGACGCTGGCGATGGTTGCTGGAACCGATCATACTTTGGGGCTGCGGACTAAAGAATTGTCTGAACGCATCGGTCAGACGGCCACCTTCCCCACCGCTCCTTCTTTGACTGGCCGAAGCCTCAGCAACTCGTTGTCCAGGACCAGGAGTTTGCAACCTCCCAGTCTCTGGGAACGCGTTGCACAGACCTTTCTGCAAGGCCTCCCGGAGTTGTCTCATCCTCTGCTCCCTCTGCGACGGTAACATAAGGTCCGCAACCTTACCCTTGTACCGTGGATCAAGGAGAGTGGCCAGCCAGTAATGGTCCCTCTCCTTGATCCGAAGAATACGAGGATCCTTCCGCAGACTTTGCAGGATC
Organism: Rana muscosa; assembly: GCA_029206835.1. Classification (NCBI taxonomy): domain Eukaryota; kingdom Metazoa; phylum Chordata; class Amphibia; order Anura; family Ranidae; genus Rana; species Rana muscosa. The sequence continues at coordinate 535,504,218 of CM055117.1, read as the reverse complement.
AGGGAGGCCATGCAGCGTAGGTTTGCTGAGGCATTCGCTCCGGAGTCCTCTGGGTCACTAAGGACGACATGATCCGCAGCCACCTCCTCCCAGCCACGTACAAGTCCACTGGTTTCTTGGGACTGTAAATCATCCCTAAAAGACTGCTGCTGATGATGCTGAGTGCCAGCCTCCACCTCCATGCTGACACAATCCTCCTCCTCCTCCTCCTCCTCCTCCTCCTCCTCCTCTTCCTGTGCGATGGGTGGGACAGAAGGAACACTGTCTGGGTAAAGGGGGCCTTGAGAGGCAAGGAAGTCCTCCTCTTCCTGCCTCTGTTCTGCCTCAAGTGCCCTGTCCATTATTCCACGCAGCGTGTGCTCCAACAGGTGGACAAGAGGTACAGTGTCACTGATGCATGCACTGTCACTGCTCACCATCCTCGTGGCCTCCTCAAATGGTGCCAGGACAGTGCATGCATCCCTGATCATGCCCCACTGGCGTGGAGAAAAAAAACCAAGCTCCCCTGACCCTGTCCTGGTGCCGTAGTCGCACAGGTACTCATTGATGGCCCTCTGCTGCGTGTGCAGCCGCTGCAGCATGGCCAACGTTGAGTTCCACCTGGTGGGCATGTCACATATAAGGCGGTTCTTGGGCAGGTTCAACTCCTTTTGCAGCTCAGCCAGGCGAGCACTGGCATTATAAGATCTGCGGAAATGCACACAGACTTTCCTGGCCTGCCTCAGGACATCCTGTAAGCCCGGGTACCTGCCCAAGAAGCGCTGCACCACCAGGTTAAGGACGTGAGCCACACAGGGCACATGGGTCAGTTGTCCCTGTCGGAGGGCGGAGAGGAGGTTGGTGCCATTGTCGCAAACCACCATTCCTGGCTTAAGCTGGCGTGGCGTCAACCACCTCTCGGCCTGGCCCTGCAGAGCAGACAGGACCTCTGCCCCAGTGTGGCTTCTGTCCCCCAAACACACCAGCGCAAGCACGGCATGGCATCTTTTTGCCTGCGTACTTGCGTAGCCCCGTGAACGGCTACGGAGCACCGCTGGTTCATAGGACAAACCACAGGAAGAGGCCATGGAGGAAGAAGAAGAGGAGGGGGTGGAGGAGAGAGGTGTGTCACAACCAGTAGTAGCATTTTGGAGGCGTGGCGGTGGGACAACCTCCAACACTACTGCACCTTGTCCTGAATCCTTCCCAGCTGCCAAAAGAGTGACCCAATGGGCCGTGAAAGAAAGGTAACGTCCCTGTCCATGCCTGCTGGACCATGAGTCAGCGGTAATATGCACCTTACCGCTGACCGCCCTGTCCAGCGAGGCCAAGACATTGCCTTCCACATGCCGGTAGAGAGCCGGAATAGCCTTCCGTGAGAAAAAGTGGCGTTTGGGAACCTGCCACTGAGGAACCGCACATTGCACAAACTCACGGAAGGGGGCCGAGTCTACCAACTGAAAAGGCAGCAGTTGAAGCGCTAGCAATTTAGCCAAGCTAGCATTCAACCGCTGGGCATGTGGATGGCTGGGAGTGAACTTCTTTCGACGGTCCAGCAGCTGGGGCAGGGAAATTTGCCTGCTAGAATCGGACGTCGGTGTACTGCTAGCAGAGTGGGCGCAAGTACTTGGCTGTGACACACCTAATTCTACACCTTCATTCCTCTCAGTGCATGTTTCAGAGAGGACTGAAGTTATAGTGGGGTTGGAGATCCCAGCTGATGCGGTGCAAGGAGAGGTCCGCTTTGTTCTTTGGTGTGGGTCTTTGAGGTAGGCTTGCCAACGAGCTGCATGGCAGGTCAACATATGTCTGGTCAGGCATGTGGTACCCAAGCGGCTGATGTTTTGGCCACGCGATATACGCTTGAGACATATGTTGCAAACAGCAGCTGTGCGATCTGATGCACTAGCCTCAAAAAAGGCCCACACCAAAGAACTTTTTGAATGACGGGCAGAGGCAGCGCCCTGCACAGGCGGAGCTCTGCGGTGTGATTCCGTCGGTGTACTGCCCTTACGCTGGCCACCAAAGGGCATCCTGCCTCGTTGGAGATGTGCCTCCTCCTCATCCTCCTCCTCCTCCTCTCTCCTATTAGGCACCCACGTGGAGTCATTGACCTCATCATCCCCTCCCTCCTCATCACTGGAGCCAATCTGGCAGTATGCTGCAGCTGCTGGAACATGACTGCCAGATTGGTGTCCTTCTTGAGCATCCCCTCTGTCTGCTCTCACGCTACTGCCTTCCTCTAGCTGGGTTTCATCATCAGACCCTTCGAAACGCTGGGCATCCTCCTGGAGCATGTACCCAACACTGTGCTGAAACAGTTCGGGGGACTCCTCAGGAGGAGGACATGGTGGGTCTAGGGAAGGAGTGACTGATGATTTGTCTGACATTGATACCAGGGAAGACGACGCTTTGGCAGCTGCTTTTCCAGTACCCTGAGCCTGGGTGAGAGAGGATGAGGAGGAGGAGGAGGGCTTGGTCATCCACTCTACCAAGTCTTCGGCATGATGTGGCTCAACATGTCCAGCTGCCGAAAAGAAGGACAAGCGTGTCCCATGGCCATGTGCTGATGACAATGCACCGCGTCCACGACCAGCACTGTTGCCCCCAGACACAGAGCCTGCTTGCCCTCTTTTATTGCCTCCTGACTGTCTGCCTCTCCTTGTTTGCCTTCCAGACATTCTAATAGATGGCCTGCAGGGAGATGGGAAAAAAGCAATAAGGGCTACCTTCAGGTGTCCTTCTCTGTCCCTTGAAACAAGGACTTTCACAGTGAAAGAAACTGACACTGTCCCTACCTAGAGTTTTCTGTCCCTAGAATAAATGTTTTTTTTAATCACAATATAGCACAAGGACAATTCACTCAATGTCTCTCCAGGTCCCTGAAAACAAGGACTTGCAGAGTGAAAGAAACTGACACTGTCCCTACCTAGAGTTTTCTGTCCCTAGAATAAATGTTTTTTTTAAGCACAATATAGCACAAGGAAAATTAACTCACTGTCCTTACAGGTCCCTGGAAACAAGGACTTGCAGAGTGAAAGAAACTGACACTGTCCCTACCTAGAGTTTTCTGTCCCTAGAATAAATGTTTTTTTTAAGCACAATATAGCACAAGGACAATTAACTCACTGTCCTTACAGGTCCCTGGAAACAAGGACTTGCAGAGTGAAAAAAAAAAAACACTCTCCCTACCTAGAGTTTTCTGTCCCTAGAAAAAATGTTTTTTTTAAGCACAATATAGCACAAGGACAATTAACTCACTGTCCTTACAGGTCCCTGGAAACAAGGACTTGCAGAGTGAAAGAAAAAAAACACTCTCCCTACCTACAGTTTTCTGTCCCTAGAAAAAATGTTTTTTTTTAATCACAATATAGCACAAGGAAAATTAACTCACTGTCCTTACAGGTCCCTGGAAACAAGGACTTGCAGAGTGAAAGAAAAAAAACACTCTCCCTACCTACAGTTTTCTGTCCCTAGAAAAAATGTTTTTTTTAATCACAATATAGCACAAGGAAAATTAACTCACTGTCCTTACAGGTCCCTGGAAACAAGGACTTGCAGAGTGAAAGAAACTGACACTGTCCCTACCTAGAGTTTTCTGTCCCTAGAATAAATGTTTTTTTTAATCACAATATAGCACAAGGAAAATTAACTCACTGTCCTTACAGGTCCCTGGAAACAAGGACTTGCAGAGTGAAAGAAACTGACACTGTCCCTACCTAGAGTTTTCTGTCCCTAGAATAAATGTTTTTTTTAAGCACAATATAGCACAAGGACAATTAACTCACTGTCCTTACAGGTCCCTGGAAACAAGGACTTGCAGAGTGAAAAAAAAAAAACACTCTCCCTACCTAGAGTTTTCTGTCCCTAGAAAAAATGTTTTTTTTAAGCACAATATAGCACAAGGACAATTAACTCACTGTCCTTACAGGTCCCTGGAAACAAGGACTTGCAGAGTGAAAGAAAAAAAACACTCTCCCTACCTACAGTTTTCTGTCCCTAGAAAAAATGTTTTTTTTAATCACAATATAGCACAAGGAAAATTAACTCACTGTCCTTACAGGTCCCTGGAAACAAGGACTTGCAGAGTGAAAGAAAAAAAACACTCTCCCTACCTACAGTTTTCTGTCCCTAGAAAAAATGTTTTTTTTAATCACAATATAGCACAAGGAAAATTAACTCACTGTCCTTACAGGTCCCTGGAAACAAGGACTTGCAGAGTGAAAGAAACTGACACTGTCCCTACCTAGAGTTTTCTGTCCCTAGAATAAATGTTTTTTTTAATCACAATATAGCACAAGGAAAATTAACTCACTGTCCTTACAGGTCCCTGGAAACAAGGACTTGCAGAGTGAAAGAAACTGACACTGTCCCTACCTAGAGTTTTCTGTCCCTAGAATAAATGTTTTTTTTAAGCACAATATAGCACAAGGACAATTAACTCACTGTCCTTACAGGTCCCTGGAAACAAGGACTTGCAGAGTGAAAGAAAAAAAACACTCTCCCTACCTACAGTTTTCTGTCCCTAGAAAAAATGTTTTTTTTAATCACAATATAGCACAAGGAAAATTAACTCACTGTCCTTACAGGTCCCTGGAAACAAGGACTTGCAGAGTGAAAGAAAAAAAACACTCTCCCTACCTACAGTTTTCTGTCCCTAGAAAAAATGTTTTTTTTAATCACAATATAGCACAAGGAAAATTAACTCACTGTCCTTACAGGTCCCTGGAAACAAGGACTTGCAGAGTGAAAGAAACTGACACTGTCCCTACCTAGAGTTTTCTGTCCCTAGAATAAATGTTTTTTTTAATCACAATATAGCACAAGGACAATTCACTCAATGTCTCTCCAGGTCCCTGGAAACAAGGACTTGCAGAGTGAAAGAAACTGACACTGTCCCTACCTAGAGTTTTCTGTCCCTAGAATAAATGTTTTTTTTAAGCACAATATAGCACAAGGACAATTAACTCACTGTCCTTACAGGTCCCTGGAAACAAGGACTTGCAGAGTGAAAGAAAAAAAACACTCTCCCTACCTACAGTTTTCTGTCCCTAGAAAAAATGTTTTTTTTAATCACAATATAGCACAAGGAAAATTAACTCACTGTCCTTACAGGTCCCTGGAAACAAGGACTTGCAGAGTGAAAGAAAAAAAACACTCTCCCTACCTACAGTTTTCTGTCCCTAGAAAAAATGTTTTTTTTAATCACAATATAGCACAAGGAAAATTAACTCACTGTCCTTACAGGTCCCTGGAAACAAGGACTTGCAGAGTGAAAGAAACTGACACTGTCCCTACCTAGAGTTTTCTGTCCCTAGAATAAATGTTTTTTTTAATCACAATATAGCACAAGGAAAATTAACTCACTGTCCTTACAGGTCCCTGGAAACAAGGACTTGCAGAGTGAAAGAAACTGACACTGTCCCTACCTAGAGTTTTCTGTCCCTAGAATAAATGTTTTTTTTAATCACAATATAGCACAAGGAAAATTAACTCACTGTCCTTACAGGTCCCTGGAAACAAGGACTTGCAGAGTGAAAGAAACTGACACTGTCCCTACCTAGAGTTTTCTGTCCCTAGAATAAATGTTTTTTTTAAGCACAATATAGCACAAGGACAATTAACTCACTGTCCTTACAGGTCCCTGGAAACAAGGACTTGCAGAGTGAAAGAAAAAAAACACTGTCCCTACCTACAGTTTTCTGTCCCTAGAAAAAATGTTTTTTTTAAGCACAATATAGCACAAGGAAAATTAACTCACTGTCCTTACAGGTCCCTGGAAACAAGGACTTGCAGAGTGAAAGAAAAAAAACACTCTCCCTACCTACAGTTTTCTGTCCCTAGAAAAAATGTTTTTTTTAATCACAATATAGCACAAGGAAAATTAACTCACTGTCCTTACAGGTCCCTGGAAACAAGGACTTGCAGAGTGAAAGAAACTGACACTGTCCCTACCTAGAGTTTTCTGTCCCTAGAATAAATGTTTTTTTTAATCACAATATAGCACAAGGAAAATTAACTCACTGTCCTTACAGGTCCCTGGAAACAAGGACTTGCAGAGTGAAAGAAACTGACACTGTCCCTACCTAGAGTTTTCTGTCCCTAGAATAAATGTTTTTTTTAAGCACAATATAGCACAAGGACAATTAACTCACTGTCCTTACAGGTCCCTGGAAACAAGGACTTGCAGAGTGAAAGAAAAAAAACACTCTCCCTACCTACAGTTTTCTGTCCCTAGAAAAAATGTTTTTTTTAATCACAATATAGCACAAGGAAAATTAACTCACTGTCCTTACAGGTCCCTGGAAACAAGGACTTGCAGAGTGAAAGAAACTGACACTGTCCCTACCTAGAGTTTTCTGTCCCTAGAATAAATGTTTTTTTTAATCACAATATAGCACAAGGAAAATTAACTCACTGTCCTTACAGGTCCCTGGAAACAAGGACTTGCAGAGTGAAAGAAACTGACACTGTCCCTACCTAGAGTTTTCTGTCCCTAGAATAAATGTTTTTTTTAAGCACAATATAGCACAAGGACAATTAACTCACTGTCCTTACAGGTCCCTGGAAACAAGGACTTGCAGAGTGAAAGAAACTGACACTGTCCCTACCTAGAGTTTTCTGTCCCTAGAATAAATGTTTTTTTTAATCACAATATAGCACAAGGAAAATTAACTCACTGTCCTTACAGGTCCCTGGAAACAAGGACTTGCAGAGTGAAAGAAACTGACACTGTCCCTACCTAGAGTTTTCTGTCCCTAGAATAAATGTTTTTTTTAATCACAATATAGCACAAGGACAATTAACTCACTGTCCTTACAGGTCCCTGGAAACAAGGACTTGCAGAGTGAAAGAAACTGACACTGTCCCTACCTAGAGTTTTCTGTCCCTAGAATAAATGTTTTTTTTAAGCACAATATAGCACAAGGACAATTAACTCACTGTCCTTACAGGTCCCTGGAAACAAGGACTTGCAGAGTGAAAGAAACTGACACTGTCCCTACCTAGAGTTTTCTGTCCCTAGAATAAATGTTTTTTTTAAGCACACTATAGCAGAAGCACAAAACACACTGACACTCTCCCTACCTATCCTTCTCTTTCCCTAAACTAAAGGAATCCAGGTTAAGCAAGAAAGAAATAACAGTCACTGTCCCTGCCTATGCTACTCTATCCCTGCTCCGGAACACACTACACTAGGCCGCCGTGCTGGCGGCCTTTTATAGTGTGGGGCGTGTACTAAACACCCTCAGCAATAATTGGCCACAGGCATCCTGCCTGTGGCCAATCATTGCTCTCCTCGCTGCCGGCGCTGTGATTGGCCAAGCATGCGGGGTCACAGTGCATGCTTGGCCAATCACAGCGCCTGGATGACACTGCGATGGCGTAGTGCATTGTGGGCCGTTCGCGTCACTCGAATTTGGCGCGAACGGCCCAAATCGTTCGATCTTCGTCGAACGATCGAACAGCCAATGTTCGAGTCGAACGTATGTTCGACTCGAACACGAAGCTCATCCCTAGTCTTCATGTCTATCACCCACGGTGTGTGATCTGGGGACACTGAACTCATCAGTTCCTCTACCGTCTCACTTGACCATTTCTCCCCAGGGAGGCTAATGGCTATCGACTGTTTTGGCTCTGTATTAGCGGCTTTGCACCACTCTTCTACCGCTCTTGGATCCATGGGGTCCATGCCGGCACCTCTGGCGTTCGCTTGCTGCATCAGGATCCCGGACGAGAACCCCCACGTGTAGCGATACCTCCAACTAAGGAGGCCGCAGAATTAGATTTGGGCCCCGAGTGCAGCTCCGCCAACCCCCGGCAATAGGCTCCACCCCCCTCTGGCACAGCTAGTACTAACAATCAATGATATGTCCTATGCAATAGAATAACTAAGCAAGGACACAGTAATGATTTGTAATAGGTAAAGTGTTTTACTCATTTCTCTCAATATGGATAAAGGGGTAACAGTAATCACAGTTCAAGATAATCACTCCTAAGGGCAGCGTCCTGCCACTCTAACACACTATATAGTAACACACGCTACAGGTGCGCCATACGGGCGACCGTTAACTAAGCGCCCTATGGCGCAGTAATCAAACACGCTAGAATCCCCACCAGGCCTGGTTCTAATATTTAGCTTAGTCCTTCTTTCTTCACCGGCAGGTCTGTAATGGTGGTGCACTTTAAACAGAGTATAACTTTGTAATCCAAGGGGTGTAGAACTTGGTTAAATAAAGCCGCAGGCTCAGTTCTGACAAGGCTCTTCAATAGGGGTATGAAAATAACTTGTAGGCCACGGCAGTCTATAGGCCTATATACAGTAACAGTATCTTAGCTGGGCTTACGCCCTCTCACCCGCCGGACTACGGATCCAGTCCGGGGAACCTCCACCGGCCGTGTCACACACACTCGATCTCTCCAACGATCGGGCCCCCGATCCGACAAGGCTGTAGCTCACAAAGTCAGGTGCCACCCAGGCTCGCAGAGGGGAGGGTGGAAGGCTCTTTGGTGCAGAGCAAGGCCTCAGGCTTCAGGCCTTGCACTCCGACACCTCCGCACAGGAGGATCCGTCTGTGAAGTCTCGTGTCCCCAAAGAGGCCGAGCCCGGCCTCGCCTCCTCCTTTTATAACCCCTCCCATGAGTCTCTGCGGTGGAACATCTGAAGAATGGGGTTATGGGTAATGTAGTTTCTTCCCAATATAGGGGAATACCCCGCTACATACAGATACAGTAGACAAATGCCCAGCAAACATTGACTAAGTGACTCACACAGTTAATCCTTTATAAATAGACCCATATGCATCTACTAGATTTAGATAGAATGATACATAAAAGAAAACTACAAAACTGGATTAACAAAAAATGCTTCCCTGACTGGAAATTTTGGGGGGGGGGCCTACATTTTGCTTTTTCCTCATTGTTTAGTTGATGTGCATAGGTAGAATAATAATCAGAGAAGAGTCTGATCTTTCCTAAACCAATAATAACATCCAACTGTGACTGTGCAACTTGTGTTTGTGAATACTAACGTATCTAAAGCCATATTCTGTTAAATTGCAGATGAACAATCATATCAGCATGATGTATGCTCATATTTTTGGAGCATTCTTTGGATTGGCAGTGTCATGGTCACTGGTTCCACCATTACTTGGCAATGAGGCTAGTGAGCAATATGAAAAACCTGAAACTACCTCAGAACTGTTTTCCATGCTCGGTAAGTATATATGTGTAGTGAGTGTGAATGTTTGTTGTATGCATGTATGTCTATGCACTGCAGTGTGTATGTATGTTGCATGTACAGCATGTGTATGTATGTTGTGTTCTGTTGTTCCAAATGCAGCTTTATGCATTAACATACCTCATTAGACCAAGTCTGTCTGGACAATATAGGCACTTGTTGACTTGACACCATCCACAGGCAGCTAAAATTGATTGTAAAGTCTTGTTTTAAAAATAAATAAATAACAAACATGTTATACTTACCTGCTTTGTGCAGTGAATTTGCACAGGGCAGCCTAGACCCTCCTCTTCTCAGGTCCCTCCTCGCTGCTCCTGGCCCCTCCCTCCTGTCGAGTTTCCCCTACAGCAATGGGGGCACCTTTGCCAAGCTGCAGCTCCCTGTGTCCATTCAGACACAGAGCTGTCGTTTGCCCCCTCTCTCTCCTGATTGACTAACTGACTGATTGACAACCGCGGAAGCCACTGGCACCGCTGCTGTGTCTCAGCCAATCAGGACGGAGAGTCCCCGACGGCCGAGGGACTCATGGACATCGATGGACAGAGATGAGGCTCATGTAAGCATTAGGGGGTGCTGGGGAGGCTGCTACACACAGAAGGCTTTTTCTCTTAATGCATTAAAGGAGTTGTAAAGGTACATTTTTTATTTTCTAAATAGGTTCCTTTAAGCTAGTGCATTGTTGCTTCACTTACCTTTTCCTTAGATTTCCCTTCTAAATATTTTTTTTCTTTGTTTTCTTTGTCTGAATTTCTCACTTCCTGTTTATCCTCAGTAAGCTGTTCAGTAAGCTGTTCTGGATGACTCCACACCACTCGGATGATGGTGTGGAGTTCAGTGAGGAGAAACAGGAAGTGAGAAATTCTGACAAAGAAAACAAACCTTTAGAAGGTAAATCAAAGGAAAAGGTAAGTGAAGCAACAATGCACTAGCTTAAAGGAACCTATTTAGAAAATAAAAAATGTACCTTTACAACTCCTTTAAGATAAAAAAAAACTTCTGCCTTTACAACTACTTTAACTCCTCAATAAGACATACGTTGAATCCAAACCAATTTTACTTAATTGCAAAACATTCTACTTGGGAAGTAAGATTAAACTATTCTTGTGATTTGTTACTGCTGGAGTAATGTATTTTATATTTTACCTCTAGGAGCTCTGTTTATGTGGATTTTTTGGCCTTCATATAATTCTCTGTTGCTGAAAGATCAAAAGCAGATTCAAAATGCTGTTTTTAACACTTATTTTACACTGGCTGCCAGCACTGTTGTGGTCTTTGCTGCATCGGCACTCTTCAACAAAAAGGGGAAATTTAAAATGGTAAGTGCAGATTCTTTATCCCTGGCAAAGGAGAGCCTAAAAACATAGAAAATAATTATCAACCCAAATATATAACAGTATGAAACTATTTTGAGCTGGTAATTTAGAATTTTTCTGTTGTTTAAATTTCCTATTTTTATTCTAGTTATACTGCAGAGTGTAACATACACTATTAGTAACAATAAAAACATTGAAAAAAATACAGCAATGGAAGTGAAATGTATAATGCCTCTCCTCTGTTGAATCAAATCGTCATTCTCTTGCAGGGCTAGAGGTGCCATTAGAATCTAACATTGACACTTCAAGATTTGTTGGATGCTTGGGCTTGCTCCCTGATTACTGTGGCTACTAGGGATGAGCTTCGTGTTCGAGTCGAACATACGTTCGACTCGAACATCGGCTGTTCGATCGTTCGACGAAGATCGAACGATTTGGGCCGTTCGCACCAAATTCGAGTGACGCGAACGGCCCACAATGCACTACGCCATCGCAGTGTCATCCAGGCGCTGTGATTGGCCAAGCATGCACTGTGACCCCGCATGCTTGGCCAATCACAGCGCCGGCAGCGAGGAGAGCAATGATTGGCCACAGGCAGGATGCCTGTGGCCAATTATTGCTGAGGGTGTTTAGTACACGCCCCACACTATAAAAGGCCGCCAGCACGGCGGCCTAGTGTAGTGTGTTCCGGAGCAGGGAAAGAGAAACATAGGCAGGGACAGTGACATTTATTTTTTTCTTGCTTAACCTGGATTCCTTTAGTTTAGGGAAAGAGAAGGATAGGTAGGGAGAGTGTCAGTGTGTTTTACTGTGCGAATCCTTGTTTCTAGGGACAGGGAAGGACAGTGAGGGAATTCTCCTTGTGCTATAGTGTGCTTTAAAAAAACATTTTTTTTAGGGACAGAAAACTATAGGTAGGGAGAGTGTCAGTGTGTTTTACTGTGCGAATCCTTGTTTCTAGGGACAGGGAAGGACAGTGAGGGAATTCTCCTTGTGCTATAGTGTGCTTTAAAAAAACATTTTTTCTAGGGACAGAAAACTATAGGTAGGGAGAGTGTCAGTTTCTTTCACTGTGATAATCCTTGTTTCTAGGGACAAAGAAGGAAAGTGAGTGAAATTCTCCTTGTGCTATAGTGTGCTTTAAAAAAACATTTTTTCTAGGGACAGAAAACTATAGGTAGGGAGAGTGTCAGTGTCTTTTACTGTGCGAATCCTTGTTTCTAGGGACAGGGAAGGACAGTGAGGGAATTCTCCTTGTGCTATAGTGTGCTTTAAAAAAACATTTTTTCTAGGGACAGAAAACTATAGGTAGGGAGAGTGTCAGTGTCTTTTACTGTGCGAATCCTTGTTTCTAGGGACAGGGAAGGACAGTGAGGGAATTCTCCTTGTGCTATAGTGTGCTTTAAAAAAACATTTTTTCTAGGGACAGAAAACTATAGGTAGGGAGAGTGTCAGTTTCTTTCACTGTGATAATCCTTGTTTCTAGGGACAAAGAAGGAAAGTGAGTGAAATTCTCCTTGTGCTATAGTGTGCTTTAAAAAAACATTTTTTCTAGGGACAGAAAACTATAGGTAGTGTGAGGGGGTTAGCTCGGCAGCGGGTGTGTGTGACCCCCGGGATGGGCTCCCCACACAAAAACAGGCCCAGCAAACGGAGGTTGTGGTTTTCAAAATCAAAAAAAAGGTGCGGTTTATTTTCTATTTACAGTGACAAAACACAGCAAAGCCAAAAGAAACATAAACAAAATAAATCCTGGTCAACTTGACCTCTGACTAAACATACAGGTTTCCTAACTAACAACTGGGATCAGCCTAGTGCTGTCCTAGTCCCTAAGTCCCTGGTTTTAAATGTCCAAGCAAATAGCCACACAGGCTTTGTCTCACCGCACAGGGGTTCACTCTCCCTAGACAGTCCACACAGGTCTGGGTCCAGGCATGAGCTAACATCTAATGAAGCTGGGAGTTCTTATAGAGGCCTAAATGAGCTGACAAGCTTCAGCTGGTCTCATCAACTCCCTGTCTGCACGACGCCCCACACTCTCCCTAGAGGTATGAGTCATCCATGAGCCCACTAGCCTTAGCTGGGCTTATACAACTCTCCACCTAGTTGTATAAGTCGGCGTAAAGCCTGAATCTGGGCGAAATATATCTACCCCCCTGGATGCAACCAGGTGACTTTACCTTCCTGCTGTCACATACCCCCCCCTCTTGTTTTAACCTCGGGGTTGGAACACCAGCAATCAGGCATTCATGTACTCGAGACAAAGCATCCACATTCCCCATTTGAACGCCAGGGCGATGCTTTACTGTGAAGTTGAATTCCTGGAGGGCCAGGAACCACCTATTCACTCTTCTATTTGTTTCCTTGTTTTGAGCCATCCACTTTAACGGAGCGTGATCCGTAACCATGTCAAAGTGCCTACCTAGCAGGTAGTACCGAAGGGAATCTAGAGCCCACTTCACCGCTAAACACTCCTTTTCAACGGTGGCGTAATTTACCTCATGGGACTTCAACTTCCTGCTGAGGTAAATGACTGGGTGCTCTTCCCCGTTCCAGACCTGGGACAATACTGCTCCTAACCCCACATCTGACGCATCACTTTGTACGACAAAGTCTTTAGAGAAGTCGGGTGAGTACAACACTGGCTGGCTACATAAGGCTTGTTTCAAGAATTGGAATGCTGCCTCAGCCTCGGGGGTCCATTTAATCATGACCGACCCTTTCCCCTTCGTTAGGTTGGTTAGGGGCACAGCCTTAGAAGCAAAGTGGGGAATGAATCGCCGATAATACCCAGCGATTCCCAGAAAGGCTCGTACCTGCTTCTTGCTGTTGGGACGTGGCCAACTCTGGATGGCCTCGACTTTGTTGAGTTGGGGTTTTATTACTCCCCTCCCAATGGTGTACCCAAGATATTTGGCCTCCTCCTGCCCAATGGTACACTTCTTGGGGTTAGCCGTAAACCCCGCTTCCCGAACAGAGTCCAGGACTGCTTGCACTTTTGGCAGATGTGAGGCCCAATCTGTGCTATGGACAATTACGTCATCCAGGTAAGCCGCAGCATACTTCCGATGGGGCCTCAGCATCTGGTCCATTTTCCGCTGGAATGTGGCCGGCGCATTCTGTAACCCGAACGGCATTCTTTTATATTGGAACGCCCCGTCTGGGGTTACAAATGCGGTTTTCTCTTTGGCCAATTTGGCCAGGGGGATTTGCCAATACCCTTTTGTGAGGTCAAGAGTCGTCATGTATCGGGCTGTTCCCAGCCGGTCGATCAACTCATCTATACGTGGCATGGGGTAGGTGTCAAATTTTGTAACTTTGTTCAACTGACGAAAATCGTTACAAAATCGCCAGCTCCCATCCGGTTTAGGCACCAACACAATGGGACTAGACCAATCACTTTGGGACTCCTCTATCACCCCTAAGTTCAGCATTTTCTGTACTTCCTCCCGTATTGCCTCCCGTCGGGCCTCTGGGATCCGATAGGGTTTTAACTTTACCCTTTCACCGGGCGGGGTAATGATGTCATGCTCTACCCCAAATGTTTGTCCCGGCAGCTCAGAGAATACCTCCTTGTTGCGAAGCACAAACTCCTTAACCTCCTGTTGTTGGGGTTGTGACAAGGTGGCTGCTATTCCAACCTCAGGAATCACGCAACCAGTTTGAGCTGGTGACCAAGTGTCTGTGACTAGGGACTCTCTATCCCTCCAGGCTTTCAACAGATTAACGTGATAGATCTGTTCGGGCTTTCGCCTTCCTGGTTGTCTGACCTTGTAATTCACTTCGCTCACTTTTTCCATTATCTCGTAGGGGCCTTGCCATTTGGCAAGGAATTTACTTTCAACCGTAGGGACAAGTACCAGTATCCTATCCCCCGGGGAAAAGGTACGGGTCTTGGCTCCACGGTTGTACACTCTCTGCTGTGCTAACTGCGCTTGGGCCAAATGTTCCTTCACGATGGGCATTACCTGTGCAATTCGGTCTTGCATCAGGGCAACATGCTCAATCACACTCCTGTGGGGAGAACTCTCACTTTCCCAAGTTTCCTTGGCAATATCCAACAGCCCTCTTGGGTGTCTCCCATACAGTAACTCAAAGGGGGAAAATCCCGTAGAGGATTGGGGCACCTCCCTAATAGCAAACATCAGATAAGGAAGTAAACAGTCCCAATCCTTTCCATCTCTATCCACCACTTTCTTCAACATTTGTTTTAGGGTTTTGTTGAATCTTTCAACCAGCCCATCAGTTTGGGGGTGATACACAGATGTACGTAATTGCGTCACTTTGAACAATTTACACAGCTCCTTCATAACCCGGGACATAAAGGGTGTACCTTGGTCCGTAAGCAGTTCTTTACAAATACCCACCCGGCTAAACACAAGAGATAGCTCTTTGGCTATGGTTTTGGCCGAGGTATTTCGGAGAGGGATCGCTTCTGGATAACGGGTGGCATAGTCCATTATAACTAATATGTACTGGTGCCCCCTAGCGGACTTGATTATAGGTCCTACCAAATCCATGGCGATCCTCTCAAACGGGACCTCAATGATGGGTAGAGGGACCAGCGGGCTACGGAAATGTGGCATCGGGGCCGACCTCTGACACACAGGGCAGGAGGAACAATAATTTTCTATGTCCTTCATCACCCCCGGCCAATAGAATCTCTGTAATACCCTCTCTCGGGTTTTCTCTGTCCCCAGATGACCTCCAAGAATGTGCCCATGGGCCAACTCCAACACCAACTTCCTGTAAGGTTTGGGCACCACAAGCTGCTCAACGGTTTCTTCTGCCCTTTTTGCCACCCGATACAGTAGGTCCTTCTCTACGCTGAAGTATGGGTAAGTGCAGGTATTATCTGGGTTCACTAACTCGCCATCTATTTTCACTACGTTTTCCCGTGCCTTTATTAGGGCGGGGTCTTTCAACTGTTCTGTGGCAAAGTTTTCCCTGTGAACCTCAAGATCAGAAAACTCCACAGACGGTAGGTTTTCGTCTGAGGAGGTGGGCTCCTCTCCAGTTTCTTGAGTCTCCCCTGCCAATACTGATAAGGGAAATTCCGGAGAGTCCTCACCACTCTCAGGGGAGTTCTGGCTATCACATTCCTGGTACATAGGGGCACCAGTGGGGGGCTCAGGATCATCCCACAGTTCCCAGAACTTCGGAAAATCCCTTCCCACAATGGCGTCATACGGTAACTGAGATACTAAGCCCACTGGATGAGAGAGGGTACCTTTGGGGGTCTCGAAACACACTGTAGTCACTGGATACTCTCGGGTGTCCCCATGCACACAAATAACAGCTACCTTGCTATTCCCAGAGACCTCTGTTTTAACTAACTCAGCCTTTATCAGGGTCACAAGGCTACCTGAATCCAGCAATACCACAACATTTCTACCATTAACACACATTTTGCATAAATGTTTCTCAGTTCCTCGAATGGCAGTGCATGCAACTGTCGCACACAGCGACTGACGTCTGCCCGTCAGAAAGTCACACTGCATGGGTTCCTCCACAACCGGGCAATTGGCTGCAATATGTCCCGCTTGCCGGCAGCGGTAGCAAACGATCCTTCTTGCCGCCTCTTGAGCCGCTGATTTCCCAGGCTGTTCTCGCCAAACTTGGGGTAGAGCTCCCACCCTCTCACTCTCTCCACCCTTACCCCTTGGAATCCTCTTATCCGCCCCTGGGGATGGTCTGGTCTTAGGGTGGAAAGTCCGAGTGTCTCTGGAAGAGGCCGTCAGGTTCTCTGTAGCCAAGTATTTCTCCACACGATCCACAAGACCATCGGCCGTCTCTGGGTCTCCATGGCTTACCCACTTTTGGATGGCAGTAGGAAGAGCTCTCAAAAACCGATCCATTACAACACGTTCCACAATCTTTGGTGCGGACAAAGTCTCTGGCTGTAGCCACTTTCTGCTCAGGTGAATGAGATCATACATTTGAGACCTGGGGGGTTTTCCAAGCTGGAAAGTCCAGTTATGCACACGCTGAGCCCGGACAGCCTGGGTGACACCCAGCCTTGCCAATATTTCAGCTTTTAGCATCACATAGTCTTTTGCTTGGTCAGGCTCTAGGTCATAGTAAGCTTTCTGCGATTCACCAGTTAACAGAGGAGCCACCAGTCCAGCCCACTGCTCCTCAGGCCACTTTTCTCTTTCAGCAGTCCTTTCAAATGTGGTCAAAAATACCTCTGGATCATCCTCTCCAGTCATTTTTGTCAATAAACGACTCACCCCAAAGGACGCGGTATTAGTGGGACGGCTTTCCTCACTGGTCTGCGGACGTTGCTGCATTACTGCTTCCATTTGTTGTAGTCTCTGCTCTTGCTTCTGTAACAGGTCTATGAAGCGGGCCTCAGATTGCTGCTGGGCTTGTTGCTGAGCTTCCAGACTCTGTTGGTGAGCTTGCTGCTGGGCTGCAAGGCTCTGTTGATGAGCTTGCTGCTGGGCTGCGAAGTTCTGTTGTTGAGCTGCAAGGCTCTGTTGATGAGCTGCAAGGCTCTTTTGCAAACCTGCATTTGTCTGCTGTTGATTGGCATTTGCTAGAGCCAGCTGCTTCAGTATCTCCTCCATGCTGGCTTAAAAAAAACTGCCACTGGTTCTCCACCAACTGTGAGGGGGTTAGCTCGGCAGCGGGTGTGTGTGACCCCCGGGATGGGCTCCCCACACAAAAACAGGCCCAGCAAACGGAGGTTGTGGTTTTCAAAATCAAAAAAAAGGTGCGGTTTATTTTCTATTTACAGTGACAAAACACAGCAAAGCCAAAAGAAACATAAACAAAATAAATCCTGGTCAACTTGACCTCTGACTAAACATACAGGTTTCCTAACTAACAACTGGGATCAGCCTAGTGCTGTCCTAGTCCCTAAGTCCCTGGTTTTAAATGTCCAAGCAAATAGCCACACAGGCTTTGTCTCACCGCACAGGGGTTCACTCTCCCTAGACAGTCCACACAGGTCTGGGTCCAGGCATGAGCTAACATCTAATGAAGCTGGGAGTTCTTATAGAGGCCTAAATGAGCTGACAAGCTTCAGCTGGTCTCATCAACTCCCTGTCTGCACGACGCCCCACACTCTCCCTAGAGGTATGAGTCATCCATGAGCCCACTAGCCTTAGCTGGGCTTATACAACTCTCCACCTAGTTGTATAAGTCGGCGTAAAGCCTGAATCTGGGCGAAATATATCTACCCCCCTGGATGCAACCAGGTGACTTTACCTTCCTGCTGTCACAGTAGGGAGAGTGTCAGTGTCTTTTACTGTGCGAATCCTTGTTTCTAGGGACAGGGAAGGACAGTGAGGGAATTCTCCTTGTGCTATAGTGTGCTTTAAAAAAACATTTTTTCTAGGGACAGAAAACTATAGGTAGGGAGAGTGTCAGTGTGTTTTACTGTGCGAATCCTTGTTTCTAGGGACAGGGAAGGACAGTGAGGGAATTCTCCTTGTGCTATAGTGTGCTTTAAAAAAACATTTTTTTCTAGGGACAGAAAACTATAGGAAGGAAGAGTGTCAGTTTCTTTCACTGTGATAATCCTTGTTTCTAGGGACAAAGAAGGAAAGTGAGTGAAATTCTCCTTGTGCTATAGTGTGCTTTAAAAAAACATTTTTTCTAGGGACAGAAAACTATAGGAAGGGAGAGTGTCAGTGTCTTTTACTGTGCGAATCCTTGTTTCTAGGGACAGGGAAGGACAGTGAGTGAAATTCTCCTTGTGCTATAGTGTGCTTTAAAAAAACATTTTTTCTAGTGTGACAGCAGGAAGGTAAAGTCACCTGGTTGCATCCAGGGGGGTAGATATATTTCGCCCAGATTCAGGCTTTACGCCGACTTGTACAACTAGGTGGAGAGTTGTATAAGGCTAGTGGGCTCATGGATGACTCATACCTCTAGGGAGAGTGTGGGGCGTCGTACAGACAGGGAGTTGATGAGGCCAGCTGAAGCTTGTCAGCTCATTTAGGCCTCTATAAGAACTCCCAGATTCATTAGGTGTCAGCTCATGCCTGGAACCAGACCTGTGTGGACTGTCTAGGGAGAGTGAACCCCTGTGCGGTGAGAAAAAGCCTGTGTGGCTATTTGCTTGGACATTTAAAACCAGGGACTTAGGGACTAGGACAGCACTAGGCTGATCCCAGTTGTTAGTTAGGAAACCTGTATGTTTAGTCAGAGGTCAACTTGACCAGGATTTATTTTGGTTATGTTTCTTTGGCTTTGCTGTGTTTTGTCACTGTAAACAGAAAATAAACCGCACCTTTTTGATTTTGAAAACCACAACCTCCGTTTGCTGGGCCTGTTTTGTGTGGGGAGCCCATCCCGGGGGTCACACACACCCGCTGCCGAGCTAACCCCCTCACAGTTGGTGGAGAATGCGGGCAGTTTTTTTTAAGCCAGCATGGAGGAGATACTGAAGCAGCTGGCTCTAGCAAATGCCAATCAACAGCAGACAAATGCAGGTTTGCAAAAGAGCCTTGCAGCTCAACAGCAGAGCCTTGCAGCCCAGCAGCAGACAAACGCAACTTTGCAACAGAGTCTGGAGGCTCAGCAACGAGCCCAGCAGCAATCTGAGGCCCGCTTCATAGACCTGTTGCAGAAGCAAGAGCAGAGACTACAACAACAGATGGAAGCAGTAATGCAGCAACGTCCGCAGACCAGTGAGGAAAGCCGTCCCACTAATACCGCGTCCTTTGGGGTGAGTCGTTTATTGACAAAAATGACTGGAGAGGATGATCCAGAGGTATTTTTGACCACATTTGAAAGGACCGCTGAAAGAGAAAAGTGGCCTGAGGAGCAGTGGGCTGGACTGGTGGCTCCTCTGTTAACTGGTGAATCGCAGAAAGCTTACTATGACCTAGAGCCTAACCAAGCAAAAGACTATGTGATGCTAAAAGCTGAAATATTGGCAAGGCTGGGTGTCACCCAGGCTGTCCGGGCTCAGCGTGTGCATAACTGGACTTTCCAGCTTGGAAAAACCCCCAGGTCTCAAATGTATGATCTCATTCACCTGAGCAGAAAGTGGCTACAGCCAGAGACTTTGTCCGCACCAAAGATTGTGGAACGTGTTGTAATGGATCGGTTTTTGAGAGCTCTTCCTACTGCCATCCAAAAGTGGGTAAGCCATGGAGACCCAGAGACGGCCGATGGTCTTGTGGATCGTGTGGAGAAATACTTGGCTACAGAGATCCTGACGGCCTCTTCCAGAGACACTCGGACTTTCCACCCTAAGACCAGACCATCCCCAGGGGCGGATAAGAGGATTCCAAGGGGTGAGGGTGGAGAGAGTGAGAGGGTGGGAGCTCTACCCCAAGTTTGGCGAGAACAGCCTGGGAAATCAGCGGCTCAAGAGGCGGCAAGAAGGATCGTTTGCTACCGCTGCCGGCAAGCGGGACATATTGCAGCCAATTGCCCGGTTGTGGAGGAACCCATGCAGTGTGACTTTCTGACGGGCAGACGTCAGTCGCTGTGTGCGACAGTCGCATGCACTGCCATTCGAGGAACTGAGAAACATTTATGCAAAATGTGTGTTAATGGTAGAAATGTTGTGGTATTGCTGGATTCAGGTAGCCTTGTGACCCTGATAAAGGCTGAGTTAGTTAAAACAGAGGTCTCTGGGAATAACAAGGTAGCTGTTATTTGTGTGCATGGGGACACCCGAGAGTATCCAGTGACTACAGTGTGTTTCGAGACCCCCAAAGGTACCCTCTCTCATCCAGTGGGCTTAGTATCTCAGTTACCGCATGACGCCATTGTGGGAAGGGATTTTCCGAAGTTCTGGGAACTGTGGGATGATCCTGAGCCCCTCACTGGTGCCCCTATGTACCAGGAATGTGATAGCCAGAACTCCCCTGAGAGTGGTGAGGACTCTCCGGAATTTCCCTTATCAGTATTGGCAGGGGAGACTCAAGAAACTGGAGAGGAGCCCACCTCCTCAGACGAAAACCTACCGTCTGTGGAGTTTTCTGATCTTGAGGTTCACAGGGAAAACTTTGCCACAGAACAGTTGAAAGACCCCGCCCTAATAAAGGCACGGGAAAACGTAGTGAAAATAGATGGCGAGTTAGTGAACCCAGATAATACCTGCACTTACCCATACTTCAGCGTAGAGAAGGACCTACTGTATCGGGTGGCAAAAAGGGCAGAAGAAACCGTTGAGCAGCTTGTGGTGCCCAAACCTTACAGGAAGTTGGTGTTGGAGTTGGCCCATGGGCACATTCTTGGAGGTCATCTGGGGACAGAGAAAACCCGAGAGAGGGTATTACAGAGATTCTATTGGCCGGGGGTGATGAAGGACGTAGAAAATTATTGTTCCTCCTGCCCTGTGTGTCAGAGGTTGGCCCCGATGCCACATTTCCGTAGCCCGCTGGTCCCTCTACCCATCATTGAGGTCCCGTTTGAGAGGATCGCCATGGATTTGGTAGGTCCTATAATCAAGTCCGCTAGGGGGCACCAGTACATATTAGTTATAATGGACTATGCCACCCGTTATCCAGAAGCGATCCCTCTCCGAAATACCTCGGCCAAAACCATAGCCAAAGAGCTATCTCTTGTTTTTAGCCGGGTGGGTATTTGTAAAGAACTGCTTACGGACCAAGGTACACCCTTTATGTCCCGGGTTATGAAAGAGCTGTGTAAATTGTTCAAAGTGACGCAATTGCGTACGTCTGTGTATCACCCCCAAACCGATGGGCTGGTTGAAAGATTCAACAAAACCCTAAAACAAATGTTGAAGAAAGTGGTGGATAGAGATGGAAAGGATTGGGACTGTTTACTTCCTTATTTGATGTTTGCTATTAGGGAGGTGCCCCAATCCTCTACGGGATTCTCCCCCTTCGAGTTACTGTATGGGAGACACCCAAGAGGGCTGTTGGATATTGCCAAGGAAACTTGGGAAAGTGAGAGTTCTCCCCACAGGAGTGTGATTGAGCATGTCGCCCTGATGCAAGATCGAATTGCACAGGTAATGCCCATCGTGAAGGAACATTTGGCCCAAGCGCAGTTGGCACAGCAGAGAGTGTACAACCGTGGAGCCAAGACCCGTACCTTTTCCCCGGGGGATAGGATATTGGTACTTGTCCCTACGGTTGAAAGTAAATTCCTTGCCAAATGGCAAGGCCCCTACGAGATAATGGAAAAAGTGAGCGAAGTGAATTACAAGGTCAGACAACCAGGAAGGCGAAAGCCCGAACAGATATATCACGTTAATCTGTTGAAAGCCTGGAGGGATAGAGAGTCCCTAGTCGCAGAAACTTGGTCACCAGCTCAAACTGGTTGCGTGATTCCGGAGGTTGGAATAGCAGCCACCTTGTCACAACCCCAACAACAGGAGGTTAAGGAGTTTGTGCTTCGCAATAAGGAGGTATTCTCTGAGCTGCCGGGACAAACATCTGGGGTAGAGCATGACATCATTACCCCGCCCGGTGAAAGGGTGAAGTTAAAACCCTATCGGATCCCAGAGGCTCGACGGGAGGCAATACGGGAGGAAGTACAGAAAATGCTGAACTTAGGGGTGATAGAGGAGTCCCAAAGTGATTGGTCTAGTCCCATCGTGTTGGTGCCTAAACCGGATGGGAGCTGGCGATTTTGTAACGATTTTCGTCAGTTGAACAAAGTTACAAAATTTGACACCTACCCCATGCCACGTATAGATGAGTTGATCGACCGGCTGGGAACAGCCCGATACATGACGACTCTTGACCTCACAAAAGGGTATTGGCAAATCCCCCTGGCCAAGTCGGCCAAAGAGAAAACCGCATTTGTAACCCCAGACGGGGCGTTCCAATATAAAAGAATGCCGTTCGGGTTACAGAATGCGCCGGCCACATTCCAGCGGAAAATGGACCAGATGCTGAGGCCCCATCGGAAGTATGCTGCGGCTTACCTGGATGACGTAATTGTCCATAGCACAGATTGGGCCTCACATCTGCCAAAAGTGCAAGCAGTCCTGGACTCTGTTCGGGAAGCGGGGTTTACGGCTAACCCCAAGAAGTGTACCATTGGGCAGGAGGAGGCCAAATATCTTGGGTACACCATTGGGAGGGGAGTAATAAAACCCCAACTCAACAAAGTCGAGGCCATCCAGAGTTGGCCACGTCCCAACAGCAAGAAGCAGGTACGAGCCTTTCTGGGAATCGCTGGGTATTATCGGCGATTCATTCCCCACTTTGCTTCTAAGGCTGTGCCCCTAACCAACCTGACGAAGGGGAAAGGGTCGGTCATGATTAAATGGACCCCCGAGGCTGAGGCAGCATTCCAATTCTTGAAACAAGCCTTATGTAGCCAGCCAGTGTTGTACTCACCCGACTTCTCTAAAGACTTTGTCGTACAAAGTGATGCGTCAGATGTGGGGTTAGGAGCAGTATTGTCCCAGGTCTGGAACGGGGAAGAGCACCCAGTCATTTACCTCAGCAGGAAGTTGAAGTCCCATGAGGTAAATTACGCCACCGTTGAAAAGGAGTGTTTAGCGGTGAAGTGGGCTCTAGATTCCCTTCGGTACTACCTGCTAGGTAGGCACTTTGACATGGTTACGGATCACGCTCCGTTAAAGTGGATGGCTCAAAACAAGGAAACAAATAGAAGAGTGAATAGGTGGTTCCTGGCCCTCCAGGAATTCAACTTCACAGTAAAGCATCGCCCTGGCGTTCAAATGGGGAATGTGGATGCTTTGTCTCGAGTACATGAATGCCTGATTGCTGGTGTTCCAACCCCGAGGTTAAAACAAGAGGGGGGGGTATGTGACAGCAGGAAGGTAAAGTCACCTGGTTGCATCCAGGGGGGTAGATATATTTCGCCCAGATTCAGGCTTTACGCCGACTTGTACAACTAGGTGGAGAGTTGTATAAGGCTAGTGGGCTCATGGATGACTCATACCTCTAGGGAGAGTGTGGGGCGTCGTACAGACAGGGAGTTGATGAGGCCAGCTGAAGCTTGTCAGCTCATTTAGGCCTCTATAAGAACTCCCAGATTCATTAGGTGTCAGCTCATGCCTGGAACCAGACCTGTGTGGACTGTCTAGGGAGAGTGAACCCCTGTGCGGTGAGAAAAAGCCTGTGTGGCTATTTGCTTGGACATTTAAAACCAGGGACTTAGGGACTAGGACAGCACTAGGCTGATCCCAGTTGTTAGTTAGGAAACCTGTATGTTTAGTCAGAGGTCAACTTGACCAGGATTTATTTTGGTTATGTTTCTTTGGCTTTGCTGTGTTTTGTCACTGTAAACAGAAAATAAACCGCACCTTTTTGATTTTGAAAACCACAACCTCCGTTTGCTGGGCCTGTTTTGTGTGGGGAGCCCATCCCGGGGGTCACACACACCCGCTGCCGAGCTAACCCCCTCACACTAGGGACAGAAAACTATAGGTAGGGAGAGTGTCAGTGTCTTTTACTGTGCGAATCCTTGTTTCTAGGGACAGGGAAGGACAGTGAGGGAATTCTCCTTGTGCTATAGTGTGCTTTAAAAAAACATTTTTTCTAGGGACAGAAAACTATAGGTAGGAAGAGTGTCAGTTTCTTTCACTGTGATAATCCTTGTTTCTAGGGACAAAGAAGGAAAGTGAGTGAAATTCTCCTTGTGCTATAGTGTGCTTTAAAAAAACATTTTTTCTAGGGACAGAAAACTATAGGTAGGGAGAGTGTCAGTGTGTTTTACTGTGCGAATCCTTGTTTCTAGGGACAGGGAAGGACAGTGAGGGAATTCTCCTTGTGCTATAGTGTGCTAAAGCATTCCTCATCAACCATCTTTGAAATCCTTGTTTTTTTGGACAGTCAGGGAAATTGTCGTTGTGCTATTCTGTGCAAAAGCAATCATCCTCAACCATATTTAGAAATCCTTAAGTAAAAGGACAGAGAAGGACACCTGAAGGTAGCCCTTATTGGTTTTTTCCCATCTCCCTGCAGGCCATCTATTAGAATGTCTGGAAGGCAAACAAGGAGAGGCAGACAGTCAGGAGGCAATAAAAGAGGGCAAGCAGGCTCTGTGTCTGGGGGCAACAGTGCTGGTCGTGGACGCGGTGCATTGTCATCAGCACATGGCCATGGGACACGCTTGTCCTTCTTTTCGGCAGCTGGACATGTTGAGCCACATCATGCCGAAGACTTGGTAGAGTGGATGACCAAGCCCTCCTCCTCCTCCTCATCCTCTCTCACCCAGGCTCAGGGTACTGGAAAAGCAGCTGCCAAAGCGTCCTCTTCCCTGGTATCAATGTCAGACTCATCATCAGTCACTCCTTCCCTAGACCCACCATGTCCTCCTCCTGAGGAGTCCCCCGAACTGTTTGAGCACAGTGTTGGGTACATGCTCCAGGAGGATGCCCAGCGTTTCGAAGGGTCTGATGATGAAACCCAGCTAGAGGAAGGCAGTAGCGTGAGAGCAGACAGAGGGGATGCTCAAGAAGGACACCAATCTGGCAGTCATGTTCCAGCAGCTGCAGCATACTGCCAGATTGGCTCCAGTGATGAGGAGGGAGGTGATGATGAGGTCACTGACTCCACGTGGGTGCCTAATAGGAGAGAGGAGGAGGAGGAGGATGAGGAGGAAGCACATCTCCAACGAGGCAGGATGCCCTTTGGTGGCCAGCGTAAGGGCAGTACACCGACGGAATCACACCGCAGAGCTCCGCCTGTGCAGGGCGCTGCCTCTGCCCGTCATTCAAAAAGTTCTTTGGTGTGGGCCTTTTTTGAGGCTAGTGCATCAGATCGCACAGCTGCTGTTTGCAACATATGTCTCAAGCGTATATCGCGTGGCCAAAACATCAGCCGCTTGGGTACCACATGCCTGACCAGACATATGTTGACCTGCCATGCAGCTCGTTGGCAAGCCTACCTCAAAGACCCACACCAAAGAACAAAGCGGACCTCTCCTTGCACCGCATCAGCTGGGATCTCCAACCCCACTATAACTTCAGTCCTCTCTGAAACATGCACTGAGAGGAATGAAGGTGTAGAATTAGGTGTGTCACAGCCAAGTACTTGCGGCCACTCTGCTAGCAGTACACCGACGTCCGATTCTAGCAGGCAAATTTCCCTGCCCCAGCTGCTGGACCGTCGAAAGAAGTTCACTCCCAGCCATCCACATGCCCAGCGGTTGAATGCTAGCTTGGCTAAATTGCTAGCGCTTCAACTGCTGCCTTTTCAGTTGGTAGACTCGGCCCCCTTCCGTGAGTTTGTGCAATGTGCGGTTCCTCAGTGGCAGGTTCCCAAACGCCACTTTTTCTCACGGAAGGCTATTCCGGCTCTCTACCGGCATGTGGAAGGCAATGTCTTGGCCTCGCTGGACAGGGCGGTCAGCGGTAAGGTGCATATTACCGCTGACTCATGGTCCAGCAGGCATGGACAGGGACGTTACCTTTCTTTCACGGCCCATTGGGTCACTCTTTTGGCAGCTGGGAAGGATGCAGGACAAGGTGCAGTAGTGTTGGAGGTTGTTCCACCGCCACGCCTCCAAAATGCTTCTACTGGTTGTGACACACCTCTCTCCTCCACCCCCTCCTCTTCTTCTTCCTCCATGGCCTCTTCCTGTGGTTTGTCCTCGGAACCAGCGGTGCTCCGTAGGCGTTCAAGGGGCTACGCAAGTACGCAGGCAAAAAGATGCCATGCCGTGCTTGCGCTGGTGTGTTTGGGGGACAGAAGCCACACTGGGGCAGAGGTCCTGTCTGCTCTGCAGGGCCAGGCCGAGAGGTGGTTGACGCCACGCCAGCTTAAGCCAGGAATGGTGGTTTGCGACAATGGCACCAACCTCCTCTCCGCCCTCCGACAGGGACAACTGACCCATGTGCCCTGTGTGGCTCACGTCCTTAACCTGGTGGTGCAGCGGTTCTTGGGCAGGTACCCGGGCTTACAGGATGTCCTGAGGCAGGCCAGGAAAGTCTGTGTGCATTTCCGCAGATCTTATAATGCCAGTGCTCGCCTGGCTG
Organism: Rana muscosa; assembly: GCA_029206835.1. Classification (NCBI taxonomy): domain Eukaryota; kingdom Metazoa; phylum Chordata; class Amphibia; order Anura; family Ranidae; genus Rana; species Rana muscosa. The sequence goes on along the minus strand of CM055117.1, from coordinate 535,477,793 downwards.
AGCTGCAAAAGGAGTTGAACCTGCCCAAGAACCGCCTTATATGTGACATGCCCACCAGGTGGAACTCAACGTTGGCCATGCTGCAGCGGCTGCACACGCAGCAGAGGGCCATCAATGAGTACCTGTGCGACTACGGCACCAGGACAGGGTCAGGGGAGCTTGGTTTTTTTTCTCCACGCCAGTGGGGCATGATCAGGGATGCATGCACTGTCCTGGCACCATTTGAGGAGGCCACGAGGATGGTGAGCAGTGACAGTGCATGCATCAGTGACACTGTACCTCTTGTCCACCTGTTGGAGCAAACGCTGCGTGGAATAATGGACAGGGCACTTGAGGCAGAACAGAGGCAGGAAGAGGAGGACTTCCTTGCCTCTCAAGGCCCCCTTTACCCAGACAGTGTTCCTTCTGTCCCACCCATCGCACAGGAAGAGGAGGAGGAGGAGGAGGAGGAGGAGGATTGTGTCAGCATGGAGGTGGAGGCTGGCACTCAGCATCATCAGCAGCAGTCTTTTAGGGATGATTTACAGTCCCAAGAAACCAGTGGACTTGTACGTGGCTGGGAGGAGGTGGCTGCGGATCATGTCGTCCTTAGTGACCCAGAGGACTCCGGAGCGAATGCCTCAGCAAACCTACGCTGCATGGCCTCCCTGATCCTGCAAAGTCTGCGGAAGGATCCTCGTATTCTTCGGATCAAGGAGAGGGACCATTACTGGCTGGCCACTCTCCTTGATCCACGGTACAAGGGTAAGGTTGCGGACCTTATGTTACCGTCGCAGAGGGAGCAGAGGATGAGACAACTCCGGGAGGCCTTGCAGAAAGGTCTGTGCAACGCGTTCCCAGAGACTGGGAGGTTACAAACTCCTGGTCCTGGACAACGAGTTGCTGAGGCTTCGGCCAGTCAAAGAAGGAGCGGTGGGGAAGGTGGCCGTCTGACCGATGCGTTCAGACAATTCTTTAGTCCGCAGCCCCAAAGTATGATCGGTTCCAGCAACCATCGCCAGCGTCTGATAAACATGGTGCAGGAATATCTAGGGGCAAGGTCAGACTTGGACACCTTCCCCACCGAAAATCCTCTGGCTTACTGGGTCTTGAGGATGGATCACTGGCCAGAGCTTGCACAGTATGCAATTGAGCTACTGGCCTGTCCTGCATCCAGCGTTCTTTCAGAACGCACATTCAGTGCTGCTGGAGGATTTGTCACGGATCACAGGGTGCGCCTGTCCACCGACTCGGTTGATCGACTGACTTTCATCAAGATGAACCAGTCTTGGATCACCACCAGCTACCACACACCAAATGCTGATATAACAGACTAATTGATTTTAACATGTCACATCCCTTCAAGACTGATGCTGATGCTGAGTGCCTGTGCTGTTATGTTGACTGGCTATCCTCCTCCTCCGAGTCCTCAATGATACGATTGATGATGATAGCTTGGAAGATCATTTTTGTTTATGGGTGCCGCCACCAGTGGCTAAGGCCCAATTTTTCAGCCCCTGTTTTACAGGGGCGTGTAATTACAATTTTTTTAGCAATAATTTGCCATAGGGCTCATTGCTGTGCTCCAAGTACAGTATCTGTGAGGGTTTGGAGTGTTGTGGCACCAGTGCCTAAGGCCCAATTTTTCAGCTCCTGTTTAACAGGGGCGTGTCATTACAATTTTCGAAGCAATACTTTGCAACAGGGCTCATTGCTGTGCTCCAAGTACAGTATCTGTGAGGGGTTGTAGTGTTGTGCCACCAGTGCCTAAGGCCCAATTTTTCAGCCCCTGTTCAACAGGGGCATGCAATTACAATTCTTGATCTAATAATTCACAGCAGGGCCCATTCCTGCACCCACCAAGAGTAACTCTGAGGGCTTACAGTGTTGTGGCAACACCACCACCACCACCACCACCACGAAAGGCCCAATTTTTCAGCCCCTGTTCAACAGGGGCATGCAATTACAATTCTTGATCTAATAATTCACAGCAGGGCCCATTCCTGCACCCACCAAGAGTAACTCTGAGGGCTTACAGTGTTGTGGCAACACCACCACCACCACCACCACCACGAAAGGCCCAATTTTTCAGCCCCTGTTCAACAGGGGCATGCAATTACAATTCTTGATCTAATAATTCACAGCAGGGCCCATTGCTGCACCCACCAAGAGTAACTGTCAGGGCTTACAGTGTTGTGGCACCAGCACCACCATCAAAGGCCCAATTTTTACTACCACTGTTCAACAATTATATGTAATTAAAATTCCTGATATAATAGTTGACAGCAGGGCGTTCCAGCACCAACCAAGAGTAACTGTGAGTGCTTACAGTGTTGTGCCAACACCAACAACTAAGGGGCCTATTTCTGCCGAGTATATACGGCAGGTCCCTACTTTCAAACATCCAACTTACAAACGACTCCTACTTGCAAACGCAAGAAGACAACAGGAAGTGAGAGGAAATCTACCACTAGGAAGAAAAATTCTCTCCTGTAAGAATAAATATGGGAGAAAGGTGTCTCCTCTGTACTGATGCTTTATCAGCAATCCTTGTTTCAAGAAAAACACCACATTTCAAAAACAGTTGTCATTGGGACAGAAAGTGAGGTGAAATGTTCTGAACAGGGGCACAGACAGCAAAACAAATGTTACAGGGGTGATAACCCTTACCTATGTTTTCTAAAAAGTTTAAAAATAGATTTTTGGGCTGGAGCTACACTTCAACAATGTACCTGTTCAAAATTACAAACACATTCTACATAAGAACAAACCTACAGTCCCTGTCTTGTATGCACCGCCTGTATACGGCTGTTCAGAGTATATAGGGCCTTTTTTATTTTATGTGCGGGGTTCCCCTTAATATCCATACAAGACCCAAAGGGGCTGGTAATGGGCTGGGGTAGGGGGGGGGGGTCATGGGGTAGCTATGCCATTTTTCTTAAAGATTTTCATCCATATTACCGGGACCAGACATTACATTAAAGCCGCAAGCAGTTTTAAATGGCTTTTTTTCCTTTAGAAATGTAATTTTGTGCAGGGACAGTTCTAAACACGGGAAACACGTGGCACTTCACAGGCATACTTTAGACACCCCCCAGGTACGATATTTAAAGGAATATTTGACTTTTTTTTTTTCACTTTATGCATCATTAAAATGACTGCTCCCGAAAAACGACCGTTTTTAAAACTTCTTTTTGCATTGATACATGTCCCCTGGTGCACAACCCGGGTTCCCAAACCCTTTTTAGGACAATAACATGCATAATAGTTGTTATAATTAGCACTTTAGAATTCGAACGTTCGCATCCATTGTATTTAATAGGGTTCTAATGTTCGTACGAACTTTCGGTCCGTTCGCGGGTTCTGGTGCGAACCGAACCCGGGGGTGTTCGGCTCATCACTAGTGGCTACCCACCAGACTGCTATGTCACTGGTGTGTGCCTTCAGTGCTATTATGATATGTTATGATATATTAGTGATGCAGCAGCTGTGTTGGATGATGAAGATTTTAGTGGTGCTTTTAGCCGTGCAAGAGGAAAAAACATTGGCTTTAAAAGAGGCAGTAATGATAAGTATATAAATGTATTTTCCAATAATGTATTTGTTTTAAACGTTTTAATGCAACAAGATTTGTCACTTTAAATTCACAAATTTTCATTGTATTTACAACATTTTAAACTTTTGAGCATCTTTTATCTTTAGGAGATCCATAAGGTACCTGCTTTATTAATGTAACACTGAACTCTACTGTAGTTAACCTTCACTGCCCTTTTAAAAAATGCATACAAGGACTGTACCGAATATAATGCAAAAGTGGGCATAACTTTTTCATAAATTTACATTCAGAAGGCGGTTCAAATTTCACATTGTACCTAGATCACACGTTCACATAGTTCCTTCGTAGTAGGCCTTTCTTCTTAATTTTTTCCTCTTTCTTCTACCTCTTTCTTCTTCTTACTTCCTTCTTCCTCTTTCTTTTTCTTCCTTTCTTCTTCCTTTTTCTTCTTCTTCCTTTTTCTTCTTCCTCTTTCTTCTTCTTACTTTCATCTTCCTCTTTCTTCTTACTTTCTTCTTACTTTTTCCTTTCTTCTTCCCTTTTTCTCTTCTTACTTTCTTCTTCCATTTTCGTCTTCTTACTTTCTTCTTCCTTTTTCTTATTTTTCCTTTCTCCTTCTTTTTTCTTCTTCTTACTATCTTCTTCCTCTTTCTTCTTCTTACTTTCTTCTTCCTCTTACTTCTTCTTACTTTCTTTTTCCTCTTTCTTCTTCTTACTTTCTTTTTCCTCTTTCTTCTTCTTACTTTCTTCTTCCTCTTTCTTCTTCTTACTTTCTTTTTCCTCTTTCTTCTTCTTACTTTCTTTTTCCTCTTTCTTCTTCTTACTTTCTTCTTCCTTTTTCTTCTTCTTCCTTTCTTCTTCTTACTTTCTTCTTCCTCTTTCTTCTTACTTTCTTCTTCCTCTCTTCTTCTTACTTTCTTCTTCCTCTCTTCTTTTTACTTTCTTCTTCCTTTTTCTTCTTCTTCCTTTCTTCTTCTTACTTTCTTCTTCCTCTTTCTTCTTCTTCTTACTTTCTTCTTCCTCTTTCTTCTTCTTACTTTCTTCTTCCTCTTTCTTTCTCCTGCTGTTTCTTTTCTTTCTGCTGCTTTTTCTTTTCTTCTTCCCCAGCAGAAGCAATGTGCTGTCATTGAGTTCTTAATGATGGAGGAGTGCAGGCTGTTCCACATCTACATAAGGCTACAGAATGTTTATGGAGGTGATGGAATTGACAAGCGCAGTGTCTTGTCATTAGTGACTTTTGTCAATGGTGTCATCTCCATAAACATTCTGTAGCACTCTGTGGATGTTGAACAGCCTGCACCCCTCTATAGTCAAAAACTCAACATTGCTTCTGCTTGGGAAAAGTAGCAAGGCTTTGTGTTTGTTCATGATTTTTAATAATTTAGGGAGAAAATGTCTGCAGCTTTGAACCCTACTTATTCATATCCTAACAGGTTATTCTTCCTAGCTTTAATAATTTACAGATTTTTTACACTAGTTTCATTTAAACTGCAACAATAACTTGGGAAATGCTTACTTCAGTGTCTAGCAGTTGCAATTCAGTTTCTGATCACAGGGGTACAAGCAGGGTTGTTATTTTACTGACAATTCAAATCTGGGCATTCTAGAATTGCCACCAGTTCTGTCCACAATTCTGGAATGAGGTACAATTGCAGAAACACGTAACACATGTTTGGGTGCCATTATTGTCAAAAGAAACAGGCATTTTGTCACACGACAAAAGGCAAACAAAACACTCAGAACCACACTTTCCAAAAACGTGCCAAAGTCAGCTCCAAAAAAAGGTAACTGAGCTACTTTGGAGCATTTTTGGAGCAGAAAGCAGCCCATTCAAATGAATGGTGCTGTTGCAAAATGCAACAAAAACGCACACTGTAGTTGCTGCATGTGAACAGGGCCTTAGGTAATGAACATATTAGTGAAGGAACCCCTGTTATAAGGAAAATATTTCAGAGAGGAGTTTTCAATTTTAAAGGCAGTATAAACATTTTTTTCATATGGCATATTTGGAATGTAGCTATGATAAACATAAATCCAAGTAGTAAAATGTAAAAAATGTATTACACTGTATCATACATAGATAAAATCTCTGTAAACTGAAGGAAATTGTCTTCTTTATCCTTATTAATATACTACTTTATCAGATCCAGGTCCACAGTGCTATGTTGGCTGGTGGTGTGGCAGTTGGATATTCAGCTTACATGGTTCAGTATCCATGGATTACAATGACTCTAGGTCTACTAGCTGGACTTATTTCTACAATTGGACTAACATACTGGCAGGTAAGCAAATATAAAGATGACATCAATCATTTCACACACCAAAACCCTGTCTAAAATAGGCACAATCGGTCTTCTAAATCTAGAAACAAAGCTATGAACCATCTTAATGGCTTGTCATACAAAGGATGTCAAAACAAAAGCTGAATGAGTGCAGTCACATCACAAAGGTTGTTGAATTGTGAGAGCATAGGCAGTTCTGGTTGATTTAAATGCACAGTAGATGCTGTAATGCTCTAGTATAGCACAGGTCAATTATGGCAAGTTCAACCACCTCAAGACTGTATATTTTAACCCCCTTCCTGCCGAGGCAGTTTTTCAGCTTTTGGTGCTGTCACATGTTATAAATTGACAATGAATTAGTTATGCAACACTGTAGCCAAATGAAATTGTTAGAATTTTTTGGTGACAGAACTTTCTGTTGGTGGTATTCAATCACCACAGGGGTTTAAATTTTTTGCTATAAAAGCAAAAAAACACTGAAAATGTTGAAAAACATATAGTTTTTCTTAGTTTCTGTTAAAATTTTTTGCAAATAAATAATCTACATAAATGTAGGCCAACATTAATTATTCTACATTTCTTTAGTAAAAATAACACAAATCAGTGTATATTTTTAAGTCCGTGTGAAAGTTATAGAGTCTACAAACTATGGTATATATATAAACTTGAAAAGTGATCAATCCTGATGAATGACTGCCTATCTCACTTTTTGAGGCCCTAAAATGCCAGGACAGTACAAATACCCTCCAAATGTCTCTTTGGTAAGAGGCATGATGATTTTTTTTGAAGTTGTAATTTTCTGTCACAATTCTTTTGAAAATTAAGAAGTTAAATAAACATTTTCACAAAGTTGTCATTTTAACAGTTTTTGTTTTCTCACACACAGCATACGAAAACTTATAATCACACCCCAAAACACATTCTGCTAAGCCTCCTGAATATGGGGATGCCATATGTGTGAGACATTTTACATGCATAGAGGTTCCCAAAATCCAAGGAGCATAAATTATGTATAAATTACCCATCTAATTTTCTGACTACCTATCACATTTTTAAAGGCCCTGGAGCACCAGAAAAGTAGAAACACCCACAAAATGACCCCATTTTTGAAAGAAAACACTCTCTGAAAGGCATGTTGAGTCTTTTAAAAATGTATTTTTTTTGGAAAATGACGGAAAGACAATAATTATTATTTTTTATTTACACAAAGTTGTCAATTAATAATATATTTTTAACACACATCATAGGAATTACAATTACACCCCAAAATACATTCTGCTACTCCTCCCACATATGGCGATACATGTGTGAGACTTTTTCACAGCCTAGCCATATAGGAGAGCCCAAAATCCAAGAAAGCACCTTCAAGGGTTCTAGCCTAGGGGCATAAATTGTGTTTCTAATTTCCTTACTACCAAATTTTTGGGAGGTCCTGGAGCACCAGGACAGTGGAAACATCCACAAATTGACCAAATTTTGGAAATCAAACACCCCAAGGTATTTGAGAGGCATGGTGAGTCTTATGAAGACATCATTGTTTTGTCACAAGTTTTTGGAAACACACAGCATGGGCATACTTAGAATTACACCCCAAAACACATTCTACTCTTACTCCTGAGTATGGGGATACCTCATGTGTGAGACTTATCTTCAACGTTTGTACTGATAATAAAGCAGACATTGTAGCTTGTGTATCACACAAATCAACCAATTGTATCACTACCAATGTACTGTAATGAAGTCACCTTTTTACAAGTGGTCAGAGATAATATAACTTAGTGTAGTGTCACCTATAGCAGCCCCAGTTGTTATGAGCTGAGCGAGCCTAGCCTACTGGTACATGACTGCTCTCAGGAATGCCATGTTCAGTGGCCAGGAAGTATGGGAGGCTGAAGAAATGAAGAAGAAAAAAAGAGTTCCAGGAGTGAAGTTGTCAGCAGGGGATGGCTGGGACTCATGCATCACAGGAACATAGTCAGTCAAATGTGCAGATGAATAAGTTTAAGGTTGCAGGCAGAGACATGATCAGTAAGCAGGCAAAGGAAGATCCAGGCAACAGGCAGAAATATGATCAATTAAAAGGCCAGGGTTAGTACAGGCGGCAGGCGGAGGCAACACTGCACTGGTGTTTCAGTGATTAGAAACACTGTTGCTGATTTACACTGGTCTGGTGACACTGGGACTGGTGTAGAGACAATCAAGGACACTGTTACTGGCATATACTAGTGGCAGTGATCAGGGACACTGCAATTGGTGTGGTGGTGATCAGGGACACTGTAACTGGTGTGGCGGTGATCAGGCACACTGTAAATTATGTGGCAGTGATAAGGGACAATACGACTAGTGTAGCAGTGATAAGGGACACCAGGACTGGTGTGGCAGTGAATAGGGACAATATGACTAGTGTGGTGGTGATCAGGGACACTGGAACTGATGTGGCAGTGATCAGGGACAATGGGACTGATGTGGTGGTGATCAGTGACAATTTAACTGGGGTGGCAGTGATTAGGAACATGGACTGGCAGCACTGGTCTGGTGACATTGTACTGCTGTGGCAGTGATTAGACATAATGGCTGGCGGCACTGACATACAATAATATCAGAGCAGCCAGCCATTGTACATGATCAGCATGTATGTGACACTATATATATATATATATATATATATATATATATATACCGTATTTTTCGGACTATAAGACGCACTTTTTTCCCCCAGAATTATGGGGGAAAATGTCCCTGCAGCTTATAGTCCGAATACATGATAGGCCCCGCCCCCCCCCCGTCGCTGGCACCGCCGCTGCCATCCACTCTCATTGCTCCCGTAGCCACTGGAATCCCCTGACCACCGCCACTGGCTCCGCCCCCCGCCGCCGCTGGCACCGCCCCTTACACATTGCTCGCATTGCAATCCAATTAGAGCCGCTCTCTCTTTCTTTTCTCCCTTCGGGTTACAGAAAGGGAAGGGGGTGGCGGGGGATATACAGACAGCCCGCAGCTCTCCTCTCCCTGTCACAGCGCCGCTGCCAAGTTCTCTGGCAAATAGAGCAGCGGCGCTGTGACAGGGAGAGGAGAGCTGCGGGCTGTCTGTATATCTCCCCCGCCGCCCCCCTTCCCTTTCTGTAACCCGAAGAGAAAGAGAGAGCGGCTCTAATTGGATTTGCTGGCCGCCACCCAGCTTACTGCCCACTGTTTCCCTCCCCATGATTGGCCACAGCAGAGGGCCAATCAGAAGACACTGGGGGCATCATGGGAAATGAAGTCACGGCAGAGTTCTGGCACCAGTTCCTCCAGCATGCAAACACTCTGCTGGAGGGGGGGAGGGGGTGTTAGAAGAGGAGCAAAAGAGTATACTCTGCTGGGGGACACGCTGTACCCCGCACCACCAGAGAGCCACGCTGTACCCCGCACCACCAGAGAGCCACGCTGTACCCCGCACCACCAGGGAGCCACGCTGTACCCCGCACCACCAGAGAGCCACGCTGTACCCCACACCACCAGGGAGCCACGCTGTACCCCGCACCACCAGAGAGCCACGCTGTACCCCGCACCACCAGAGAGCCACGCTGTACCCCACACCACCAGGGAGCCACGCTGTACCCCGCACCACCAGAGAGCCACGCTGTACCCCGCACCACCAGAGAGCCACGCTGTACCCCGCACTACCAGGGAGCCACGCTGTACCCCGTACCACCAGGGAGCCACGCTGTACCCCACACCACCAGAGAGCCACGCTGTACCCCGCACCACCAGGGAGCCACGCTGTACCCTGCACCACCAGGGAGCCACGCTGTACCCTGCACCACCAGAGAGCCACGCTGTACCCCGCACTACCAGGGAGCCACGCTGTACCCCGTACCACCAGGGAGCCACGCTGTACCCCGCACCACCAGAGAGCCACGCTGTACCCCGCACCACCAGGGAGCCACGCTGTACCCCGCACCACCAGGGAGCCACGCTGTACCCCGCACCACCAGGGAGCCACGCTGTACCCCGCACCACCAGGGAGCCACGCTGTACCCCGCACCACCAGGGAGCCACGCTGTACCCGCACCACCAGAGAGCCACACTGTACCCGCACCGCCAGAGAGCCACAATGTACCCGCACCGCCAGAGAGCCACAATGTACCCGCACCACCAGAGAGGGAGCCACACTGTTCCCGCACCACCAGAGAGGGAGCCACACTGTAACCGCTGTACCCGCACCACCAGAGAGGGAGAAAGACCGAGCCGCTTCCAGGATACAGACATGCTACACTACTGACTAGAGTCACCCCGGGCAACCCAGAGTGAGCGAACGTCCAGCCAGAGGGATCACTGTTGCGATTTCGCTGGGTCTGGTAAGAGGGCCTGTTGGCCATTATCCATTACTATTCCCAGGGACTGAGCCATTAGGAAGTGCCTAACCTGATATCCTCTAGGCCTTATTGACTGCCACAACGTCCCCTCTGTCCTCTTCCCACGGCGTCCCCTCTCTCCTCTTCCCACGGCGTCCCCTCTCTCCTCTTCCCACAGCGTCCCCTCTCTCCTCTTCCAACGGCGTCCCCTCTCTCCTCTTCCAACGGCGTCCCCTCTCTCCTCTTCCAACGGCGTCCCCTCTCTCCTCTTCCAACGGCGTCCCCTCTCTCCTCTTCCAACGGCGTCCCCTCTGTCCTCTTCCCACGGCGTCCCCTCTGTCCTCTTCCCAGGGTGTCCCACCACTGATGGCATGGTCACTCTACGTTTACTACGACAATGGTCACTCTGCGTTTACTATGGCAATGGTCAGGCTGCATTTCATGGGCACTGGAAAATATTTTAGTACACCATTTGGTTCAGAATATTTTTTTTCTTGTTTTCCTCCTCTAAAACCTAGGTGCGTCTTATAGTCAGGTGCGTCTTATGGTGCGAAAAATACGGTATATATATTGTACAGGACGCCGTGGCTGGGTCCTGGAAGGACGCTATATTTCCCCTCTGTTTGGGATGTGGTTCCTTTAAGGGAACAGCAATGGTTAACACACCTGTCCAAGGAAATGGTTTAAGAGAGACAGGAAGTTGTAGGTGAGAGAGTGAAGGAGTGTAGTGAAGTCTGCATGGTGAATGGTGGACACTGCAAAAGCTGTGGAGGCTGTGAAAAGCTCTGGGAAGCTGTGAATGTACATGGCAGTGGCCTGCATGGAAGCCTGCTATCTGGGAAACTTACCTGCAACACCAAGCAAGGACTGTTTAACTGTGACAGCAGTTATAAACTCTACAAGTCGGTGAGACTGTCATTTCTTTTGTTTTGCTGCTGTGAAGCCATTTAAGTTTAAATAAACGTCCTTTTGTTTGAAAAGCCTGTGTCCTGCGATCTAGCGGGTTCCCCGAACATTACAATATATAATTATTTTTTTTGTACTACTCTGGGGAGTTGACTGGGATTGTTTTTTGGTCTGTGATTGCTTAGACAGCTATGATGGCTAAGTAAGCAATCATTTCTGACAAAGAACAACTGTGATAGCTGTGATTGGTTAAAGCTATCATATGGCACAGGGCCGCTGTGATTGGCCCGGTACCATGTGATCACTGTGACCAATCACAGAGATTACAGTATTAAGCAATGGATTTATGAATAAAAGCCATTGTTTACTACTGGACATGTGATCACTGTGATTGGTCACAGCGATTACATGGTACCAAGGTAGAGCACAGTGGCTCGCTAAACCCATCGGTCACCCCTGCTGAAGAAAAAACATGCACAGGCCCATCTGAAGTTTGCGAATGAACATCTGAATGATTCAGAGGAGAACTGGGTGAAAGTGTTGTGGTCAGATGAGACCAAAATCTAGCTCTTTGGCATCAACTGAACTCGCCGTGTTTGGAGGAGGAGGAATGCTGCCTATGACCCAAAGAACACCATCCCCACCGTCAAACATGGAGGTGGACACTTTGCTTTGGGGGTGTTTTTCTGTTAAGGGGACAGGATAACTTCAACGCATCAAAGGGACGATGGACGGGCCATGTACCGTCAAATCTTGGGTACATCTTGGGCTCCTTTCCTCAGCCAGGGCATTGAAAATGGGTCGTGGATGGGTATTGCAGCATGACAACTTATTTCACTTATTAAAATGCAAATCAATTTATAATTTTTGAAATGCGTTTTTCTGGATATTTTTTTTGTTATTCTATCTCACACTGTTAAAATAAACCTACCATTAAAATTACAGACTGATAATTTCTTTGTCAGTGGGCAAACGTACAAATTCAGGAAGGGGGTCAAGTACCTTTTTTCCTCACTGTAATTGTAAAATGGTAAGCACTTTATTGCTTACATGTTGCTTCACACTAAAAAGTTTGGGTATTATAGGAAGTAATGTGGCTGAGCTGGGCTACAACCAGGCTTTGTGTGACAATGACAGGTGTGTGCACTACAGTTGTGGAGACACTGTGTTTTGTAACCTTCTATTAAAGCGGAGTTCCATCCAAAAGTGGAACTTCCGCTTTAAGCACTCCTCACCCCCTTACATGCCACATTTGGCAAGCTGTCACAGCTGGGTGCCCACACTTGCAATGATGGCGCCACGGAGAGGAGGAGCGAAGCGAAGCTTCAGGTGGCCGCGTCGCTGGACCGTGGGACAGGTGAGTGTCTGTTTATTCAAAGTCAGCAGCTACAGTTTTAATAAACTTACAAACAAGTGGAACTAGGCTTTAACTAAAAGGTTGAAAGACAATGAACATATTGCATTCTGTGCATTATTGGAGTGAAGAATCTAATTAAATACCTCTCTATATATTGTTTGTTACCTTACCTAAGCTACTGTATGTATTATCTTGCAGAAAACTCTGAAAGTAGTTACATTGGTACATGACACATGTGGTGTTATTTACACATTTGGGTTACCTGGTCTTCTTGGAGCATTGGCCTATGCACTTTTGATTGCGGTGGCAGACTATGGAAGATTTGAACTGTGAGTAAAAGATCTATAGTACAGATGTTTTTAAAATATTTAAATTTTTGTGTTACACTTTCTGTTTAAATAATTCTAGACAAATATTCTAGGCATTTTTCTTATTTTAAATAGTCTAATGTATAATATTAACCACTTGCCTACCGCAATACGTATATACAGTATATGTTGCAGTTTGCAAGTGGTTTACCGAGGTTATGGCTAAAGCTATCAGCCATAACCCCATTATTATTTTTTCCTGCCTTTCTCATTAAAGCGTTCCGAGCAGCTCATTCGTTTTTGGATTGCTTTCAGAAGCAGAGGGAGGGGACATCCCTCCCCCCCTCCCGCTGCTTGCTGGTGTTTCTCGGGCTTACAACAGTGTTTCCGGCTGGTCACAGAGGTGAACAGAGACCAGATCATCTCTGATTGCCTCTTTGGCCTTGGAGGACCAGAGCGACGCCATGATGCCACTTCTGGTCTAGGGCAGAAGTATAGAAATGTTTTTTTTTTTTAAAACACCAGATCAAAAAAAAATGTTAGGCGGCACTGATGGGCACTGATAGGCATTGATGGGCAGTACTTATGGGCAATGGCGGGCAGCACTGATAGGCGGCACTGATTGTCATCACTAATGGGCACTGATTGCTGGCACTGGTGGGCATGGATTGCTGGCACTGGTGGGCATGGATTTCTGGCACTGGTGGGCACTGATTGCACTTTTTCGTAATCAGGGCACTGATGATACCTGTTCTGATGTCTCCTGTGAGGAGATGGCGCTGATCGGCTCTCCTCGCCACACACTCTGTCAGTGTAAGGCGATGAGAGACGATTACCGACACTTCCTGTAATTACATGTGACCGGCTGTGATTGGACACAGCCGATCACATGGTTAAAGAGCGGCAGCAGCGGCTCTTTACAGAAATCGTGGTCATGCCATGTCCTGGCAACACGGCGCGGCCGCTATTCTGCGCACCCCCCCCCCCGTGGTCATATGACTTCCACTCAGAATGAGAGCAAGTGGTTAAATATAGTGACTGGGGGTCCCCTTAGTCTGCCTGTAAAGTGGTGCATCTATACCGTGTATAGAACCTTCTGCAGCCAAACTGACATTTATAAAATAAAAAATAACATTTAAATTGATTTTCCCGGCAAACTTTCTTTATTTAGTAAGCAACGGCTTGGGGCCACAATTTAGTGCACTCAGAACAAGATTCAAGATTTTTTGGATAAATTATGATATTTCTTTAGTAGACTTTGAATGGAAATAACAAAGTTTTGCACCACAGTGAGCAAGTCTTATGTGAAGAAGCCAAATTATAGTACACTCAGACCAAGATTAACAATTTTGTCTGGTGTCTATCTCGCACACGTTGGATAGAATTAACTAGTGTCCTATAGAGGTACTCTTGATGAAAGCAATAATTGGCCTTGCTGTAAAATTTTTTAATTTGATGCCCCTGACACAGAGTTGTGGAAAAATTGGTCTTTGGGTGTTGGTGGTGCCTTCACCCCGAAACCTTCTAGAGGTACTCTTGATGAAAGCAAGAAATGGTCTTGCTGTAAAAAATGTAAATTTGATGCCCCTGACACAGAGTTACGGAAATATTGGTCTTTGGGTGTTGGTGGCGCCTTTACCCTGTAACCTTCTAGAGGCAGAATAAGCCACTCTAGCAGCTGTGGTGGATTGCACACTAGTGTCAGCTTGAGTCATAGAGAATGGGGAGGATGAGGATGGTTTAATAAGCCAGTCCACCACCTCCACTGCATGCTGTGAGCACGGGCATCATCACTAAACAGAGACAAATGTGCCCTGCCTGAGAACGGTCCACCTTTGCCTGTGGACACAGACGCTGCTGGCTCCCTCATAGTGGCATGGAAACATCTGCCTCTCCTTGGCCTCCCAGACATGATGGGGTGCTTATTACCCAAATTTATTAGAAACTGGGATGTGTGATTGGATGCACTTTTTTAAATGAAAAGTGGTGTTTGGTGCCCTTTAAATTGAGTAATTAACGCTGACAGAGATGTAAAAACTTGAAAAAAAATAAAAGAAAGGGGGAACACCTGACAGTTTCAAAAAAAGGGGGCAAGTAGGGAACAAAAAACCCCCCAAAAAAAACACAAAACCCCCCCAAAAAACCCCACGGTGCAGCAACCAAAAAAAGGGTGTACAGCACTGTATACAGCACTAAATGTTATGTAATGCTGTGTTAAACACTGCACTACTCTAACACTACACTATACTCACACTACACTATACTAACACTCTACAGTCAGAGTCTCTATAAGTGAACACACTATATCGTGAGTAGTAAACTGAGCCCTGCTCTATCTCTACTCCAACAACACACTACAAAAGCTTCCTGCGGGAAGGAACCTTTTATAGTGTGGGGTGGGACTATGAGCACTGAGCCATGATTGGACAAAGTCATCATCACTTTGTCCAAACAGGGCTTTGACAGTGCTCTGTGCCCTAATTGGCAAAGCCTTGCACCTGGCTTCATCCAATTAGGACCCGAGAGTGCACCGGGCAACACGCAGTGCATTGTGGGGCACTTGGCGAGCAAACATCCCGCTGAGCGCTGCGCAAATTTAGGTGTTCGCCAAACGAGAGAACAAGCGAAGTTTGGGCCGAGCTTAAACTCAGCCCAAACCATTCGCCCAACACTACTTGTAAACAAAATTGTCAGAAAAGACCAGGCCTTCAAGTGGTTAGTACATAAATTGTTTAGGTCAATGGAATTTTGTAGCTGTGTTCAGGCTTTTCTCACACAAACTGATATTTCTTGCTTGTCCTGCATTATAGTTAATATGCGTCTGTTTTTGATTCCTCATAGTCCTATTTACCAAGCACTGGTCGGTGTAGGCTGTATACTTCTAACGCTGACGTTAAGTCTGGTTGGTGGATCTCTAACAGGTACAAGCATTGGTACAGACAGCTAAATGCTGAAATGTTTTTGTCTTCACAATGTAAAGAAAATCTTCATTGAAAAAAAACAATATTGCTTTTAGGTGCACTGTTTGGAAACAAATAATATCCTACAATATGTTGAAGCCCATAGTATAAACAGTAGTCAACAATGGATCTTCTAGCACGCTGGTTGAAATCTTTAGACTGGCCTTATCTGTGTGGCCTGGTGTCCAAAGTATTTAGTACTAAAAGGCTTTTGTATTCTAAAACATACAGTACATAGGTACTGGTAAAATGATATACATAATACTGTATGTGTATAAAGTGTGAAACAGTTTGATCTAGTGCAGTATTCGTCTTTGTTTTCATTGATGACATACAAGATAGGCCCGTACATGACAAGTACATGCAGCCTTGTGAAGAAAATGCACTGCTACAGGTATACAATACCGTGTTTCCCCGATAATAAGACCAGGTCTTATATTAATTTTGGCTACAAAAAACACAGTAGGGCTTATTTTCAGGGGACGTCTTATTTTTTTACGGTATGTACAATGACGATCTTAAAGTGGTTGTAACCCTAAAAAAAAAATATCCTGATCCTTTTGAAGCATGATAGACAGCACAGTGCTTGTGCTGTGTCATTTACCCCTCTCTATGTTCTAAAAAACCTGGAATAAAACAATATCATTTTTTTTTTTTTAAAGTGTCCTCTTTCCCCCTGTCAGCTCTGGAGTCATCATTATGACATCTTTAATTCCAAAAATAAACCTTATTTAAAGAATATATAATTTGCAGTGTCTCCTTTTGTAACTTTATTGTCAAAAATACCGTATTTACAACGCCGCTGGGTCGCTCACTTGACCCGCTGGAGCTCTTATTCCCTGCTTCGAGCACTGCCGAGTGAGGGGCCAAGATTACCGCTGATGTCAGTTCCGCTCCGAGCACCGCAGAGAGAGGGGCCACTGACCTCAGCCAGGAGGAGAGGAGAAGATCTCTGGCGGGTCACGTGAGTGCCCAGCGGCACTGTAAATAAGGTATTTTCGACAAAGTTACAAAAGGAGATACACTGCACATTATATAATCTTTTTACAAAATGAATTACATATTTTTACCCGGACTTTACTAGGGTAGGGTTTATATTGCAGCCCTCCCCGGAAAATCACGCTAGGTCTTATTTTCAGGGTGGGGCTTATTTTTTTGGGAAACACAGTATTTACATTGTGCTTTAATCACAAGCATTTTCACATCTGCTGAGAACTGATTTGTAACTCATAGTTCATATGCTCAGAAATGTAACTAAAATCATGGGGTTGCAAAGAAAAATTAGGGAGCCCCCAATTGCCCCCCGCATTCCTTCCTTCCTCCATGGCCTTTCTCTGATACGGTTTGCATTTAGCATCGTAGCAAGCAGAGCAGGGCATTTTAAACATAACACTGATTTATCTATTAGAGACCAGAGTCCTTGCTCTGCAAGCATCAGGCGCACAGCTTTAAAAAAACAAACACAAATTTAAACGGCTTTGTCCTACTTAATTCATAATTAAATGTATTTTATTTATTTTTTTAACATAACACGGTTGTGATGTTGAAGGAAAATTCATGAATTTCTAATATTCTGACCACTTGGTTTTGGGATACTGGTACACTGATTCTTCAGGATGAGAGAGCCCTGGTCTGGTTCTACTACTGTGAAATTGGTTTCAAATGATTGCCTGCAGGTTGGTGCAGCTTGGAAGTGGGTGGGGAGGAGGGTTGGGTGGGTATGTATTTGCACTTTGGCTTTATTTAAATTTCATTTTTCCTTTTTATATATTGCCAGTGCCACTTGTGCCCTGTTGGGCCCCCTGAGGCCATTCCTCAATGGAGTGTAATTATACCTGGGTCCTGAGCAGCTTCTATGGTAGTGTCAATTAACAGTATATTTTTGTACTGTTTTTTTTTTTATTTCTAATATGGTAGCTTTGCTGGGCAGTAAGGTGGTAAGCCTAGTACCTTGTTACAGTGTGTTTTTTTTTTTATATATAAATAAATACAAATAAATTATGTTAGCTGAAGGTAAATATTGCAGGAAAGGCTGGTTTTGTTTTATTCTGGATAATTTTATTTTTATCTTGTTATTTTTGGCAGTAGTTTTGCTTAAACTACTGATCATAATAATAAATCATCAAAAATTATTATCAGTAAATGCGGTAATTCACTTTAATTAGCTTTAATAAAGAAAAATACCAAGTATACATTATTTGCAATAGATACAAAAAATAATTATGTTACAAACTCCTGAGCAATTAACAAATACAATATTTCAATATATTTAACCCAGATAATTAGAATTACGTATAAAATCATACCATAAAGAAAAAAAAAATGTTTCTAAATATATAACAATGATTATACTTGGAACTATAAAAGAAATGAATAACAAGCTTGAAAGCAGGGGTTGCTTCAAGAGTATGACAAGCCAACATACAACAACAAAATTATTTTAGGAAATAGCACAGAGCACACACTAACTCCACCAACTTGTTCTAGTAACATCACACTATTATTTTTTGCCCAAAGACTCAGAGAAATGCTCTCATACTTTGGCTTGCAAAGCTTTGCACATTGTGACCTCCAGACTTGGTTCATAGGGGTGCTCTATACCTCAGCAGGCTCCAATATGGAGGCCCTGCCACTAAGTGGAGAACAAAAAGGACTAAACTGTCCCCTTACTACTAGAGACCCCATAACCAACCACCGTCAATCGATTCTTCTGTCAGCTGACTGCTTCTCTTTCTTTCACACTCTTCACAAAAATAAGAAGTAATTTGTTACACACTCCTAACTAGAACACAGAAGGTTTGTAAGGGTAGGTATGTGTTGCAGTAGGCGGATGATACCTCCTAATCTTCAGATAAACCATGTCTACACACACTTCAATTCTTAACCTCAAGAAAGTGATACCAGACTGAAATAAGTTAAGGAATACTCTGGAGGTAGTACATCAATTCAGTTTAACATCTTTACAGACATGACAGTAATAACTTGTCAGGAAAAACAAAATATAAATTAGGCACCTGCCTACAAGCATGCCTACAGCCCAAGTAGAAGACTTTCAAAGATAAGGATATACAGGCAGATGGACATCTGTCCATTGCCTCCAGGGGCCTCTAGCACCAGGGCCTTTCACTGCCTTCAGCGGCCTCTAGCACCAGGGCCTTCCACTGCCTCCAGGGGCCTCTAGCACCAGGGCCTTCCACTGCCCCAGGGGCCTCTAGCACCAGGGCCTTCCACTGCCTCCAGGGGCCTCTAGCACCAGGGCCTTCCACTGCCTCCAGGGGCCTCTAGAACCAGGGCCTTCCACTGCCTCCAGGGGCCTCTAGCACCAGGGCCTTCCACTGCCTCCAGGGGCCTTTAGCACCAGGGCCTTCCACTGCCTCCAGGGGCCTCTAGAACCAGGGCCTTTCACTACCTCCAGAGGCCTCTAGAACCAGGGCTTTTCACAGCCTCCAGAGGCCTCTAGAACCAGGGCTTTTCACAGCCTCCAGGTGCCTCTAGCACCAGGACCTTCCACTGCCACCAGGTAACTGTTCCAACAAACATGTAGCACACAAAAAAGATTTCCCAAAAATGTTCTACACTGGAGAACCCATACACACTGCACCCAACAGCAAAATTTGGACTGGATAGTGTTACAGGAATAGAATTACAGGAATAGTGACAAAAAAGGAAATGTAGAAAAATTCTATTAACATTGTCAAACTGTGTAAAAAACTCATGATGCTTCATTTTTTACATTTTATAAGATTACTACTTACTGTCATGGATATGCATTAATGTCTGTCTGCCATCTTACCTTCCTCCTCATGTGTTCATCTAGAGACCAGACCTCCTTCACCTGGCTTCCTTTATAATCTCCTCCCAGCCTGACTCCACCCCAGGCCCTATCACAGAACACTATATTAACCTGTGCACTGCAAGCCTGCTTTGCTGATCAAAGTGTTTGTTAGGCATTGTGTGTTTGGGTTCCTGCCTGCCGTGTGCTACGTCTGTCTCTCTGTTACGTTATTGGCTTGTCCCCGACTATCCCTGTCTGCTCGTGACCCTTGACCTTCGGCTCGTTCTTCGTTATCCTTGTCTGCTTGTGGCCCATGACCTTCAGCTTGTTATTCGGTTCTCTCTTATCGTGTACTGCTGCTTCCCCTCTTTTCCCCTTATCCTACGGGGCGTGAGCTAGGAAACTCCAGGGGCCGCGACCTGGTCCCAGCCTGCAGCTAACATCCTCACCACTAGAGGCCCTGGAGAAGACCAGATGGGTTTTAGACTCCGCGCCCTGGGGAATCTTGGCTCTAGCTTCCGTTTGGATCCCGGTTGTGCTCCTCTGGTCCCGCTTTCCACAACCACCCAGTTTCCTATCCGCAGAAGCCAGCCATAGGGTTCACTACCTCGCGGTGCACTCCTGTCCCCCTACGGTGTGCATCTGTCACCTGGCCACAGGTGACCCTGACAGTTTGATCAGCCATGAACCCGGCTGACATCCCGCTCCCCGCGGATGATCCATTGCAGGGCATAGTTCGCAGACTTGAGACCCAGGAATCAAATCAGACTCAGGTGATGCGATTCCTCCAGGATCTGGCTTCTCGATTCGAGCAGCTTCAGGTCTCCTTGGAAACCCCGAATCCGCAACCCCAAGTACAACCAGCGGCTGTACCTATCGCACCAGTCGCAGCCTCACACTCACTAAGATTGCCAGCTCCGTCCCGTTTCTCTGGGGACTCCAAGGCCTGCAGGGGGTTTCTCAGCCAATGCACAATTCATTTTGAGCTTCAGCCTCAAAGCTTCCTGTCTGACCGGGCTAAGGTAGCCTATATCATTTCCCTCCTCTCCGGTGAAGCTTTGGCCTGGGCTGCCCCCCTGTGGGAGAGGAACGATCCGGTGGTTTCCAGTCTGTCCGATTTCTTGAAGCTCTTCCGTAACATCTTCGAAGAGCCGGCTCGGGCTTCTTCAGTGGCTAGTGCTGTCTTACGTCTTCGCCAAGAATCTAGTTCAGTGAGGCAATATGCTCTTCAGTTCCGTATCCACACAGCTGAATTGAGCTGGAATAATGAGGCCCTGGTCGCTACCTTTTTACATGGCCTCTCTGACCGAGTGAAAGACGAATTAGCGGGAAGAGCCATTCCCGTCGGTCTGGACGATGTAATTTCATTATGCAACCAGATCGACATTCGTTTTCAAGAGAGGTCCTTAGAAAAAAGACGCCAGCACTCTCTGGGTCCTAGCCAGTCTGAGCTCCCCTCCCTTCATTCCGTGGAGCATCCTCTACCTGCTGAAGAACCTATGCAGCTGGGCCGGACCAGACTAACCCCCGAAGAACGTGCTAGGCGCAGAACTCTGGGCTTGTGCCTCTATTGTGGGGGCAAGGGTCATTTTCGTGACTCCTGCTCGCTTCGTCCGGGAAACGCTCGGGTCTAATACATTTGGAAGGTGGAGTATTGGACCCAGAAACATCACCTTCTCGCCTGCTCTTGCCGGTGTTCCTTCATGTAGGCACTTCTCCTCAGTCAACCCTTGCATACCTGGATTCCGGGGCTGCCGGCAATTTTATGGATTGGAGAACTGCTTCTTCTATGAAGCTTACCCTTTTACCTCTCACTACCCCATTGGTAGTCTCGGCAATTGATGGCACTGTTCTCCCAGGGGGCCCTATTCGCTTCCAGACGCTACCCATTAGGATGTCGGTAGGGATTCTCCACCAGGAGTGGATATCCTTTCTTATTCTACCCAAGGCCTCTACCCCAGTTGTATTGGGCCTCCCTTGGCTACAGCTCCACTCTCCACATGTGGACTGGGTCTCTGGGCAGATCCTGGCCTGGGGTTCCTCATGTTTCTCGTCGTGTCTTCTCAAGGTGACCCCCAAGGAGAGTCTTCCGGTTGCTGCCACTTCTGTTTCTTCTGATCTTCCTGCTGCATACAGCGATTACCGGGATGTGTTCTGTAAGAAATCAGCTGAGGTGCTTCCTCCCCACAGGTCTTTTGACTGTGCTATTGATCTTGTCCCCGGAGCAACTCTACCCAGGGGTCGTACCTACCCTCTGTCCATCCCAGAGACCCAGGCCATGTCGGAGTATGTCGCAGAGAATCTGGAGAGAGGTTTCATCCGGAAATCCTCATCGCCTGCAGGGGCAGGGTTCTTTTTTGTTGCCAAAAAGGATGGTACCTTAAGACCCTGCATCGATTATCGGGGTTTAAATGCGGTTACTATTAAAAATCGATACCCCTTACCCTTAATATCTGAGCTATTCGATAGGTTGAAGGGTGCCTCCATTTTCACCAAGTTGGATCTCAGAGGCGCGTACAATCTCATTAGAATACGGGAGGGTGACGAATGGAAGACTGCATTCAACACTAGAGACGGGCATTACGAATATCTGGTGATGCCTTTTGGTCTGTGTAATGCTCCAGCCGTGTTTCAAAACTTTGTCAATGAAATCTTCAGAGATCTGCTGTACCAGTTTGTTGTCATCTATCTGGATGACATTCTGATCTTTTCTGAAAATCTGCTCGTCCACAGAAACCATGTCCGCACTGTACTTCAATGTCTTAGAGAGAACAATCTCTATGCCAAGCTGGAGAAATGTTCCTTTGAATGTTCTGAGGTCCTGTTTTTGGGGTGCTTCGTCTCATGTTCGGGTCTTCGTATGGACCCTGGGAAGGTCTTGGCTATCACCAACTGGCCTCTTCCTGCTAGCCTCAAGGCCACACAGCGCTTTCTTGGCTTCACTAATTATTATAGGCAGTTCATAAGGAATTACTCTTACATTGCCGCGCCTATTATCGCTTTGACCAAGAAGGGTGTGAATGCCAGAGACTGGCCTCCCGAAGCTGTCTCTGCATTTCACAACCTGAAACAGGCCTTTGTTTCTGGCCCCCTCTTGAGGAGACCAAATCCTGGTAATGCATTTTTTATTGAAGTGGACGCTTCCTCAATGGGGGTGGGAGCTGTGCTTCTTCAAATCTTTGAGAAGAGACGCCAACCATGTGCGTTCTTCTCCAAAAAAAATTCTCAGGCAGAGAGGAATTATGCCATCGGTGATCGGGAACTTCTCGCAATTAAATTGGCGTTAGAGGAGTGGCGTCATCTCTTGGAGGGTTCCCCTCACTCCATAACGATCTTTACCGATCACAAGAATTTACAGTATCTACAGAATGCTAAACGTCTGAATCCTAGACAGGCCAGGTGGAGTCTCTTCTTTGCCCGTTTTAATTTCACGATTACCTACAAACCTGGTTCCTGCAACGGTCGGGCTGATGCGCTCTCTAGGTCATTTGACACTTTGGACGAGGAGTCCGCCCCTGAACCTGAGCCGATTATTCCCACCTCATGCTTTGTTGCCCACTCTACCACCCTGAAGTCAAAAATTCCGCCTGGTAAGACCTTTGTCCCCACTGAGCTAAGAGCTAAGATCCTTCGTTGGGGACATGATTCCAAGGTGGCAGGGCATTCTGGATTCCTCCGATCCTTCCTACTCATCAGTCGTCACTACTGGTGGCCTAATCTCCGCTCAGACGTCAAAGACTACGTTAAAGCTTGTCATGTCTGTGCTCAGTCCAAATCCTCCACACAAGCTCCTGCTGGTCTCCTCATGCCCTTGCCCATTCCTAAGGAACCCTGGGCCCATATTGCCATGGATTTTATCACCGATCTCCCACTGTCTGAGAATAATACTGTCATTTGGGTGGTAATCGATCGATTCTCCAAGATGGCTCATTTTGTTCCTCTTCCTGGTCTTCCTTCTGCCCCTGCCTTGGTTCCCATTTTCATTCGGGAAATTCTCCGCCTACATGGGGTCCCTTCTCATATTGTTTCCGACAGGGGAGTCCAATTCACGTCTCGTTTTTGGAGAGCCTTTTGCAAATCCCTCAATATTGTCTTGGATTTTTCTTCTTCTTACCATCCCCAATCCAATGGACAGACTGAGAGGGTTAATCAGGAGTTAGAGGTCTTTCTTCGCACCTTTGTGTCTTCTCACCATGACGATTGGTCCTCTCTACTCCCGTGGGCAGAATTCTCCCATAACAATCATGTGAATACCAGTTCGCAGAAGACACCCTTTTTCACAGTTTATGGAAAACACCCTCAACTTCCTCTTCCCATGATCTGTTCTCCAGACATTCCAGCTTTGGCTTCGGTTCAGGAGTCTCTCAATTCCGTTTGGGGTCACGTTCATGATTCCCTCCGGGCAGCTGCTGAAAAATTCAAAGGCTTTGCCGACCGCCGCAGGCGTAAACCGCCTTCTCTTCAGCCAGGGGACAAAGTCTGGCTCTCTACCAGGAACATCAAGCTCCGAGTTCCTTCTCTGAAGTTTGCTCCACGATTCATCGGTCCATACACGGTAACTGCTAAACTGAATCCGGTTTGTTTCAAACTCCAGATTCCTAAGAGCCTTAAAATCACTAACTCCTTTCATGTTGCTCTTCTAAAGCCTTTAGTCCTCAATAAATTCTCTCGTCCTCTCCCTACCGTGGCGCCTGTCTCTGAGGATAATCAGGAGTACGAGATCAGTCAAATTCTGGACTCCCGACTCTGTAAAGGCGTTCTTCAGTACCTCGTTCATTGGAAAGGGTTTGGTCCTGAGGAGAGGTCTTGGATCACTGCATCTGAGGTCTTTGCACCTCGTCTGTTAAAGGAGTTTCATCTGAAGTTTCCCTCTAAACCTGGGCCCAGGCGGGGAAAGGGGAGGCCTCGTAAGAGGGAGGGTACTGTCATGGATATGCATTAATGTCTGTCTGCCATCTTACCTTCCTCCTCATGTGTTCATCTAGAGACCAGACCTCCTTCACCTGGCTTCCTTTATAATCTCCTCCCAGCCTGACTCCACCCCAGGCCCTATCACAGAACACTATATTAACCTGTGCACTGCAAGCCTGCTTTGCTGATCAACGTGTTTGTTAGGCATTGTGTGTTTGGGTTCCTGCCTGCCGTGTGCTACGTCTGTCTCTCTGTTACGTTATTGGCTTGTTCCCGACTATCCCTGTCTGCTCGTGACCCTTGACCTTCGGCTCGTTCTTCGTTATCCTTGTCTGCTTGTGGCCCCTGACCTTCAGCTTGTTATTCGGTTCTCTCTTATCGTGTGCTGCTGCTTCCCCTCTTTTCCCCTTATCCTACGGGGCGTGAGCTAGGAAACTCCAGGGGCCGCGACCTGGTCCCAGCCTGCAGCTAACATCCTCACCACTAGAGGCCCTGGAGAAGACCAGCTGGGTCTTAGACTCCGCGCCCTGGGGAATCTTGGCTCTAGCTTCCGTTTGGATCCCGGTTGTGCTCCTCTGGTCCCGCTTTCCACAACCACCCAGTTTCCTATCCGCAGAAGCCAGCCATAGGGTTCACTACCTCGCGCTGCACTCCTGTCCCCCTACGGTGTGCATCTGTCACCTGGCCACAGGTGACCCTGACACTTACATTTCTCATTCACTATGTTTAATCTGTAATGGTTGTTTCAGAAACCTGTTTTTATGTTGCTCTTTTTTGAGAACTATGTACGTGTTATGTGCTGGCTGGTGGCTTGTCTTGGCCTGTTTTTTTTTTTCCAGAGAGATGTGCTTTGGGCACAATTACCGTACCAGTACTGTTCCACCAATACAGTCAGAATAGGCCACTGCAGAACGGCAAATTCTGACCATATTGGTGGTTCAGTTAATTGTGTCTAATAATCATGGACACACTCATTTACATTCCTGGTGTGGTCTTCACATGTAATATATAAAAACCCACCTTGGTATACTTAGTGAATTGTGCAACTGATATTACTTTGCTTCTAACTGCCTATACTAATAATATTAATTCAGTTTTTCCCTCACATCTTTATTAGGTTTCTTGTTAAAATGTAAGCTTCTCAAGCCCCCTAAAGAATGGCATTTTTTTCATGATCAGCCATACTGGGAGGTAAGATAATTACAATAATGCCATTAAATCATGATTGCCTGATGTTGCAGTTTGTTATGTAATGTGTTTGAAAGGGAGAAAGTAGGCTTAGCTTGCATTATCTGTGCATGTTACTTCCTGTAAAACAGGCATATCTAACTCAAAGGATGTTAAAGATCATTTCTCCAGCTTAATAATGCTGCACAAGAGTGAATACTGTAAAATGAATAAGGAAATGCTTTGGAGGAGCTTTATGGAAGGAACCTCCAAAGTTTAAATAAAATACAGTTAAAGCAGAGTTCCACCCAAAAATGGAACTTCTGCTTTTCCCGTTCCTCCTCCCATCCAGTGTCACATTTGGCACCTTTCAGGGGGAGGGAGAAACAAGGCTTCACTTCCTGATTCTCTTACCGAAGATGGCGGCGGCAGCAACCGAGAGCCGAGGGAGAGATCGGCTTCAGGTGCCGACATCGCGGGCGCTCTGGACAGGTAAGTGTCCTTATTTTAAGAGTCAGCAGCTGCAGTATTGGTAGCTGCTGACTTAAAAAAAAAAACAGCGGACCTCCGCTTTAATTGTGGAAAATGAAAGTATATGTGAACCCTTACCACTTATGTGGATAGAACAACCCATTCAGTTTAAAATAGAAATGAAAGGAAAAACATCTCTGTATGTGTGTGTGTGTATATATAAATATATATATATATATATATATATATATATATATATATATATATATATAGTGATCAGAAAATCTCTGTTCTCAGCTGCATAAGGGACTTATGGGTAGCTAAGGGTAGAGAAAAGCAGTACATTTAATCTTCCCAGTGAATAGCTGTGCAGGGGTGGGAGTGGGTGTCATGTCAGCACAAGTTTTGGCCATTGCAGGACAGGCAGGTTGTTCTCCCAGCACAGGCAGAAAACTGGCACTGGAATGAATGTGCTCTCACGCCTAGGAAAGCAGGGAGGCTGGCAGGAACACCAGTTTTTTACACAAAGGAAGCAATACAAAGAGAATGAGATACTTTTTAATACAAGCACATGGTACAACACACGCATATCAGAAATATGAAATCCTGGGGTAACAAATTATTTAACTTCACTAAGATGTTGCTGCTGTTAGGGATTCACAATTAGATTTTTCCATCACAATGATGATCTATGGGAAAAATTCCACCGCTAAAACTATGGCAACCACACATCTATGGCAACCACACATGTGCATCTAGGCTCTGCACACTCCCCCACACGTTGCTCCACTGTGCACCGATATCTGGTCACCCGCACATTGCTCCACTGTCCATTGGCATTCTGGATCTTCACACACTACCCTTCCCACTGCCTTGCAGATTACTTATGTCTCTGAGACACACACATTCATAGGCAGCAACAATTTGAGGGGATGTCAAGTGAAGGAGCAGAGAAGGTAGTCATCATCACCTTTTTCTTACACAGGGTGAATGTTGCAGTAAAACCTTTTCCTATTGAAGAACAGATGATATCAAATGCCTAGGAATTTTTATTTTGGGCAAATTTTCATTAGCCTGACCCGATACATAGGGCGAATGTTCTCCAAAGAATTTGTTGAGTGAAATGATCCCTGTATTATTGTCTCCATGTGTATGCAGGCCTGCAACTGATTCAAATCAAAGCCCTATATGCCCTTTCATTGAGGTGCTTTTCATCCGCTTTCACGCTAGAAAAAGCACCAGAAAAGGTCCCGAAAACCAATTTCCATTGTAATCAATAATGCTTTCACACTGGGGCGGTGCGCTGGCGGGGCGACAAAAAAACTCCTGCAAGAAGCATCTTTGGAGCATATGTTTGAAGCACTAAAAAAAAGTGCCTCAAAAGCACCCCTCTCCATTGAAATAAATAGAAAGTGCCTCAAAAGCACATGAAAAGCGCTTCAAAATGGTTCTTTTGAGTCACATGACCTTCAATAAAGTGCACCGCCAATGACTCAAAAGCGCCGCAAAAGCTCCTAGCGTTTTGTGGGCAGTTTTCAAGATCCTCTGTGTGAAAGCAGCCTAACATGTTAGGATAGACTACTATGGAAAAAATATATTTGGTATAACAAAAATAGTTCTGATCCTATAGTAGCAAAGGCCGTGGGACTGAAGTGGTGAAAATCATCTCAGAGCCATGAATAATGTGAAAATGTGTTATCTATATACAAGCATAAACTATATATATAATACCCCTATGATAATACATGTATCTTTGCTTTTGCTTACAGTTTCCTAATGTGGACTACCAACTTTAACACATATGGACAGCAGATGAATACAGAGCTGTGTTTTTTTGTTTTTTTTTGTGTCTGAGGCCTTTAGCTATATCCAACTGGGTGTAAAAAAAATGGACAGTACAATACAATTCTTCTATTTCTACTTTTTGTTATTTTAATTCTGTTTTGCATTGATGTGCCATGTACAAGGGTAGTATCATTTTTACTTACGCCCTACTATAAATAGAATCTTGTAAAAAGTTTAAAGTAAACTTATCCTAAGGGAAATATGAAGGATGTCTCTGGCATCAATAGTTTTGGACCAGGTACAAAAATACCAGAACGACTAATGCATAAACAGAGAGGGAAAAAAGTATTTGATCCCCTGCTTATTTTGTACATTTGCCCACTGACAAAGAAATGATCAGTCTATTATTTTAATGAAAGGTGTGTACCGCTCCAAGCTGTGAAGCTCCAAGGAATGCTCCCGCCCTGATACTGGAACAGGTGCTGGCTCTGCACTAATGCTTGGGAAAGAAAAGAGCCCTGGACTGCCGCACTCTGTATATACGATTTATTTTCAAAATTCCAAAATTAAAATCCAAAGTTAATCCATAGATTCAAAAGTCCAAAAACAGACAAAAACAGAAAACTGACATGCAGGGGTGGATAGCTGACGCGTTTCACATCAAAGATAGATGCTTACTAGCTATGAGTAAGCATCTATCTTTGATGTGAAACGTGTCAGCTATCCACCCCTGCATGTCAGTTTTCTCTTTTTGTCTGTTTTTGGACTTTTGAATCTATGGATTAATTTTGGATTTTAATTTTGGAATTTTGAAAATAAATCGTTTATACAGAGTGCGGCAGTCCAGGGCTCTTTTCTTTCCCATCTATTATTTTAATGGGAGGTTTATTTTAACAGTGAGAGATCAGATTACAATCTCTCCACCATGGCCAAGACCAAAGAGCTGTCCAAGGATGTCAGGGACAAGATCCGAGGCTGGAATGGGCTACAAGACCCTCACCAAGCAGCTTGGTGAGATGGTGACGACAGTTGGTGCGATTATTCACAAATGGAAGCAACACAAAATAACTGTCAATCTCCCTCGGTCTGGGGCTCCATGCAAGATCTCACCTCGTGGAGTTTCAATGATCATGAGAACGGTGAGGAATCAGTCCAGAACTACACAGGAGAATCTTGTCAATGATCTCAAGACAGCTGGGACCATAGTCCTCAAGAAAACAACTGGTAACACACTATGCCGTGAAGGACTGAAATCTTGCAGCGCCCGCAAGGTCCCCCTGCTCAAGAAAGCACATGTACAGGCCTGTCTGAAGTTTGCTAATGAACATCTGAATGATTCAGGTACTGCAATGGCCTAGCCAGTCTCCAGACCATAATCCCATAGAAAATATGTGGAGGGAGCTGAAGGTTCGAGTTACCAAACGTCATCCTTGAAACCTTTGAGAGGATCTGCAAATAGGAGTGGGACAAAATCCCTCCTGAGATGTGTGCAAACCTGGTGGCCAACAAGAAGCAACGTCTGACCTCTGTGATTGCCAACAAGGGTTTTGCCACCAAGTACTAAGTCATGTTTTGCGAAGGGGTCAAATACTTTCACTCATTAACCACTTAAGGACTGGCCCATGTACATTTACGTCGGCAGAATGGCACGGACAGGCACAATCACGTACCTGTACGTTGCCCTTTAAATGCCTGACGTGTGGTCGCGCAAATGCCACCGGCGGCGCGCTCGCGACCCTGCCGCCTTCCCCGCGAGTCGGGCCGCGAGGATCCCCGCGATCATCTCACGGAGGTATAGAGCGGGGAGTTGCTTGTGTAAACAAGCATCTCCCCACTCTGCCTAATGATAATCACACTGATCTCCGCTCCGTGTACTCGGAGCGAAGATCAGTGTCATGTGACACAAAGCCCATCCCCCCCTACAGTAAGAAACACTCAATAGGGAACACTTAACCCCTACAGTGGCCCTAGTGGTTAACCCCTTCACTGCCAGTGTCATTTTCACAGTAATCAGCGCATTTTTATAGCACTGATCGTTGTAAAAATTACAATGGTCCAAAAAATGTGCCAATGTGTCCGCCATAATGTCGCAATCACGATAAAAATCGCTGATCACCGCCATTACTAGTAAAAAATTATAAATAAAAATGCCATAAAACTATCCCCTATTTTGTAGATGCTATAACTTTTGCGCAAACCAATCAATGAACGCTTATTGCGATTTTTTTTAACCAAAAATATGTAGAAGAATACGTATCGGCTTAAACTGAGGGGAAAACATTTTTTTTTTGATATTTTTGGGGGATATTTATTATAGCAAAAAGTGTTTTTTTTCAAAACTGTCGCTCTATTTTTGTTTATAGCGCAAAAAATTAAAACCGCAGAGGTGATCAAATAGAGGTGATCAAATACCACTAAAAGAAAGCTCTATTTGTGGGAAAAAAAGAACGCCAATTTTGTTTGGCTGACAATTGACTGACAATTTCACGACCGCGCAATTGTCAGTTAAAGCAACGCAGTGCCGAATCGCAAAAAGGGGCCTGGTCCTTTAGCTGCAAAATGGTCTGGGGCTGAAGTGGTTAAAATGCATGTCAATTTATAACTTTATTTATAACTTTTTTTAAATGCGTTTTTCTGGATTTTTTTGTTGTTATTTTGCCTCTCACTGTTAAAATAAACCTACCATTAAAATAATAGACTGATCATTTCTTTGTTAGTGGGCAAACTGACAAACTCAGCAGGGGATTAAATACATTTTCCCTCACTGTATTAGTTCCTGGTCACTAACATAGCACTCAAGCCTAAGGGCCAGCTTGAAAATCAGAGATGACATTTTAAGAAGGTGGAAAGAATAGCCTTCCATTAAAC
This sequence comes from Rana muscosa, assembly GCA_029206835.1. Classification (NCBI taxonomy): domain Eukaryota; kingdom Metazoa; phylum Chordata; class Amphibia; order Anura; family Ranidae; genus Rana; species Rana muscosa. Next base: position 535,447,131 of record CM055117.1, on the reverse strand, counting down.
ATATACCTGTTTTAAAGTCTATGTAAACTATAAGGCCTCATGCCCATGGACGTTTTTACAGCCGCGTTTTTGAGCGTTTTTTCCAGCTTAAAAACGCCTGTCCATGTTAGTCTATAGCTTCATGCCCACCTAGGTGTTTTTGAGCTGCAAATAGCATAGGCGTTTTTAAGCTGTAAAAAAACAAAACAGAACCAGTGCGTTCCGCGGCGTCGGCGTTAGGCATAAAAAAACGCAAAGCGTTGAGAAACGTGCAAAAACGCTGCAAATTGTGTTTTTGAGCTCCGGCGTTTTTTGTTTTTTTTTGGACGAAAATACGGTCTAAAAATTTATACACTAACATGGACTGGCATTTTTAAGCTGTAAAAAACGCTAAAAAACGCGGCTGTAAAAACGCCCGTGGGCATGAGACCTTAGTGAACTTCTATTTGCTTAATTTTGGTCTTTTTAATATACCATTGAAATTTTTGTTATATTTGTTCCATACGTGCAAAAAATAAGTATTCATCGGGATAGTGAACTTCTCACTCTCTGTGCTCTCTGCCGTTCCTGACTATTAGGCCTCATGCCCACGGACGTTTTTACAGCCGCGTTTTTGAGCGTTTTTTACAGCTTAAAAAACGCCTGTCCATGTTAGTCTATAGCTTCATGCCCACCTAGACATTTTTGAGCTGCAAATAGCATAGGCGTTTTTAAGCTGTAAAAAAAAAACAGGACCAGTGCGTTCCTCGGCGTCGGCGTTAGGCATAAAAAAAACGCGAAGCGTTAAAAAACGCTAAAAAACGCACAAAAACGCCGCAATTGCGTTTTTGAGCTCTGACGTTTTTGTTTTTCGAAAAACGGACGTTTTTACAGCCGCGTTTTTTACAGCTTAAAAACGCCTGTCCATGTTATTGTATACATTTTTTAACTTTTTTTTTTTTCGAAAAAAAAAACGTCGGAGCTTAAAAACGCAAGCGCTGCATTTTTTGCGCGTTTTCAGCGTTTAACGCTTCACTTTTTTTATGCCTGATGCCGAGGAACGCACTGGTCCTGAGTTTTTTTTACAGCTTAAAAACGCCTATGCTATTTGCAGCTCAAAAACGTCTAGGTGGGCATGAAGCTATAGACTAACATGGACAGGCGTTTTTAAGCTGTAAAAAACGCGGCTGTAAAAACGTCCGTGGGCATGAGGCCTTAACAGTTACCCTTTTTTCTAGACATGTGCACTGCCAAAAAAATATTTTTTTCGTTTTCGTTTTTTTGCTTTTTTCGGAAATTCGGGAAATTCGAAAAATTTGTTGTTTTCGTTTTAGTTTTTTTGCTTTTTTCGGAAATTCGGGAAATTCGAAAAATTTGCTTTTTTCGTTTTTGTTTTTTTGCTTTTTTCGGAAATTCGGGAAATTCGTAATTCGGAAATTCGTAATTTGGAGTTTCCAAATTACGAATTTTCGAATTCCGAATTTTTGAATTTCCCAAAAAAACAAATAAAACAAAGACGAAAATTTTTTTTTCCTGGTGCCTCCATGGCAGCATACCTGTGACAAGCTCCGCCTTGGCTCCTCCCTCAGGACTAGTGAATATTATAAAAGAGTTGATTAGCACAGCCCCAGCATTCTCCTTTTTTTCCTCATACCTCATGGCAGTGAATTCTGGTCGAACGTCCTTACCTTCTGCATTTGGCAGCTTCCGTCCGGGTTCAAGCCTCTCCCGGACGCGGCCCCTTCTCTTGGGCAGCTAAATGCGCTTTTAAGGTTGGGAGTCCCTTCTGTAGGATCTTTTGGGACAAGCAGTTTGTCTCTTAACTAAGAGCTCCACCTGCAGCACATCTTCCAGACATTAGCTCAATTCTGGCAACAAAGGCAGCAGCTATTTCTGTATCTCTTTTTTTTTTTTTTCCCCTTTCCTAGGTTTTTCTCCCCCAAACTCTTGTCTTCTCTGATTTATTTTCCATTTTAAATTCTCTAGCTCCCTGTCACCTCTCCAGCTCCTTAGGAGCCGCGCGCGCTCAGCGCCTGTATTTTATTTACTTGCGGCGTCTTCCGCATCTTTCTGCATGTGCGCCGGCGGTGCGGGTCTTCCGGGTTCTCGTCTCGTCGGTCGGCGCATGCGCGGTGGATCCGGAGGCCGTGGCGCCCATTTTGGATCAGGGCAGAAAGACGTCTTTTGCCCACAAAACGTCAGGCACAGCACAGAGGCGTTCCCTGCCTTTCCTGTTTCCATGTGAATCTCTCTAATGGCCTCAGTGAGACACCTGAGACTGCAGTAAGAACTATACACCGAGAGCTCCAGGGAGGAAATACTAATTTGTCTTCAGGTAAGAGATTTTTTAAAGTAAAGGGGAAATGTATACTATATGTTTGTTAAGGCGTTCTTTATTTTTAAATATATATTTGTAGTTAAGGGTTTTAAAAAAAAAAATATATATATATATATATATTTTTAATAATAATAAAAAATAAATAAAATAAAATATTTAGTTGTATTTTTCGAGAACTTAAAAAAAAAAAAAACACACACACACCATTTGTTTAGAGGTAAATTCCCCTTAGCCAAATTAGGATCCAGCCAGTTGTGTCTTCTCTATTCTTGTTAGCTGCTGCCTCTGCTAAGCCACTCAGCATGAGCCATTCGCCGCCCGTACAAGATCCTACTCTACTTCTGAGGTAAGGACCTACATCCAGGTAAGCTTACATATCTTAAAAAAAAAAAAAAAAGAGTGCACCGAGGCTGGTACTTTTATGTATTTCAGCCCTATACGCCAGAAGACGTCTAAAAAGACCTCAAGGCGAAATGAGGACTATGATGATTCTAGTCCCAGTAGAGACAGATTGTCCAGGCATCGGGATCATAGAAGTGGCAGGAAGTCATCGGCGCTTTCACGCAAAAAAAATAAATACATTTTGAAAGCGCTTCAAAAGGGCCTGAAATCGCTTCAAAGGCGCTCAGTGTTTTACTGGCAGTTTTTCAAGCGCCTCAGTGTGAAAGTGGCCTAACACTCCTGAAGCCGAGATCTCCAGGATGTCAGTCCTGTGGAGACACCCCACTTCCAGATGTCGAAATTGCCCAGCGGACAGAAAGTCCGAAAGCCGGCAAGTGGCAGGCCTACTTAGGAAAGCAGTAAAGAATTCCCTCGCGGAATTGGTAGCCACAATGCCGCCGCAACATCTGGCATCTCCTACTCAGGAGCAAACGGCAGAGGCATCCATTCCTGGGCCGTCCTCAAGTGAAATCTCACGCCGAACGCATGCTTCTTCCTCTAAACATCAGCAAGAGAATGCCATCTCAAAGGGCCTCTCTGTTGACCTAGATACCTTTTGGTTTTGCTTTCGCCATGGTCCAGCCTTTTTGTGCAGGCGGTAAAGCAAGTGATCGGCTGAGAAGAGACCGACACAGAAGTCTAAGTCATACTTCCCCTTTTTCAAACGCCAGATTACCCTCTTTCCCTCTCATGGGGGAGATCAAGGATGTGACTGAGGAAGAGTGGAAAAAGACGGAGAAAAGATTCTCCATTAATCGACTGGGAAAGTTATACCCTCTCTCAGAGGCCAATTCCGCAATGCTGGAGGGCCCTCCAGTGGTTGATGCAGCTGTGGTAAGGTTGGCAAAGAACTTCACATTGCCCATGGAAAACTCGACTTTGTTTAAGGATCCACCAGACAGAAGGATGGATCTTGGTCTCCCAGAAGATGGCGGGCAACGCTTGTAAACCTGCGATAGCCCTGACGTCAGTGTCCAACGCCCTATGCGTCTGGACAGATGATATAGAGTTTGCAATCTAACAGGATATCCCAGGGGAGGACATCATCAGGGCCTTATTGGAGCTAAAGCTCCCAGTAGATCTTATTGGTGAAGCCACGATCGATTCAATTCGATGCTCCGCAAGGTCAATGCTCCACACAGTTATGGCCAAACGGGCCTTGTGGCTGGAACCCTGGTCAGCAGATACTGCCTCCAAAACATAATTGGTGCAAGGTACCCTTTGACGGAAAAGCCTTGTTTGGGGAGAAATTGGACAAGGCCATCTCTCGCGTCATGGGCGGGAAATCTGGCCTGTTACCCCAAGACAGGCGATCCAGGCGCTCCAGGACATTTTCACCCAGATTTCAATTCTCCAAGAGTAAGGACTACAGACAGTCCAGACAGGGGAAATGCTTTAGGCAAAATTGGAGAAGCACGCAGTCCACTTTCCTCAAGACCCATAGACAAAGACTTGTGCCCATCCCTCAGGATTCTGCAAAATCCTTTTGACGTCAGGCCATCCCAAGCGATCCCTGTGGGGCCAGACTCAAACACTTCTTGAAGATCTGGGAACAAAGTGTAGGGATCCGTGGGTAGTCTCCACAGTTAAATACGGTCAGTTCTGGACGTTTCTAGACAAAGCCCCCAAAGACTTCTTCTCTCCGACAAGGGTGTCAAGGTGCACCCAAAAAAAAAAAAAAAAACTGAAGCACTAGAGCGATTTCTTCTGTCCTTGTAAAAACAGCAAGCAGTGGTTCCAGTGTCTCCATCAGAAAGATTTTTCGGTTTTTACACCACCCTGTTTCTAGTCCCCAAGAGAAACAGAGGTAGGAGACCCGTGTTAGACCTGAAGAGGCTAAATCGCTATATCTTCCTAAAATTTTTTAAAGGGAGTCGCTATGAGCGATTATACGTGTAATCCAACCAGGGGATCGGATGTTATCAATAGACTTGCAGGATGTTTACCTGCATATACCAACACTCCCTCCTTTCCAGAAATATCCGAGGTTTGCAGTGGCACCTGTACATCTTAAATTTTGGAGTCTCCCATTCGGCCTCTGCACGTCACCAAAAGTCTTTAGGAAGACCCCAATTGCCATCATAGCCCCTCTAATAGAATTAGGGCCTCGAGTATACCATTACTTAGTGGAACAGAACGGTACAGTATCCCTCCCACCTCAAAAGGTGACATTAACTGTACGACAGATGAAGAAAGTCAGTGTGAGATTCTACCTGTCATACTCGAACTGTCAGAGCCTGATAGGCTGGATGTCGTCATGCATCCCTAGGGTCCCTTGGGCCCATTGGCATTTGAGACATTTCCAGCTGGAGTCCTTGAGGCTGTGGAATAGACGGTATCTATACCAATCCATACACCTGACGACCCTGATGCTCAGGAGTCTACATTGGTGGATGAAGAAACACACACCTATGAAATCACGTCCATTAAGACATGTCAACTGGATCACAATTATTACCGATGCCAGTGAAGCAGGTGGGGATCACACTGCAACCAGATCTCAGGGCAAGGAAGATGGTCCTTCCATACAACAGGCCTATTATCAAATATCCTGGAGGTCCAGGCAGCCTACCTTTTGCATTGCTAGCCCTAGTATTCAAGATTACAGGCAAACCAGTTCTCCGAATGGACAACAGGGCTGCGGTGTCCTTATATACACCGACAAGGAGGGACGCGCAGCAGGTCCCTGCTGAAGGAAGTGAAACCATATTCTTTTGGGCAAAAAGGAATCTAAAAGACCTAAGGACAGTCTATCTGCCCGGTCTTCTCAACTCAAGGGCCAACCGCCTATCTCGCAGGTTCGTAGATTCCAACGAATAGTCTCTGCACCCGAAAGTTTTCGACTGGTTAGTGGACCAGTGGGGTCCCCTCGGGCTGGGCCTATTTGCAACAGCATTAAATACCAAGTTTTCAAGGTTTATCTCGAGACTTCCTCATCCCCAGGCAGAGGCAGTAGATGCTTTCTCAGCCCCTGGGCATGCAATCTGGCCTATGCCTTCTCTCCATGGCCTCTCATTCCAAAAAAACTCCTGTTGAGGCTTATGGTAGAAACCACAATGGAGATAGCGGTCCTACTGTACTGGCCAAGACGTCCCTGGTTCCCCACATCAATGTACCTGAATACACAGACTTCAGTCAAGGTTCCAATAATACCTTTTCTCCTGTCACAGGGATGTCACACCCATCCAGATTCCCGCAGGTTAAATCTTCACATCTGGCAGGTGAAAGGGAAAGATTCCAATCCCTAGGGTGTCCCAACAAAGTTATCAAAACCCTGCTCAGCGCAAGAAAGCCATCCACAAACAGTATATACGATAGGGTGTGGAACAAATTCAGGGCCTTCATGATTGGCAGAAACTGCGATCCAGATTTCCCATTATCCTCTCAAATTCTAAAACTCTTGCAGGCAGGCTTAGACCTAGGTCTTGCTTAAGTACACTAAAGGTGCAGGTAGCGGCAATTTCAGCGGCAACCAGTAAAAGATGGGCTGAGGATTCATTAATAATCCAATTTTTCAAAGCTGTCAAGAAAGATCCGACCACCAACAAAACAATCTTTTCCCACTTGAGACCTTGCTATCATCCTAGAGCCTTTAACCAATCCACCTCTTGCCTCTTCGGAGTCAACATCGCTTTGGAATCTAACCATGAAGCTATCCTTCTTGATAGCCATAACTTCTGACAGACGGGTTTCAGAGCTCCAAGCTTTAGGAGCGGATCATAATCATATCAGATTATTTCCTGACAAAGTAGAACTCGGAACGGTGCAAGGATTTAGCCCCAAGGTCACATCATCCTCGAACATGTCAGAGCCTTGGGCACTTCCAACATTTTCAGAACAAGACTCAGGTTCTCTTCACGAGCTGGACATTGCCTCCACTTTGAGATGCTATCTGCAGGCTACAGCATCCTTCAGGGACACTATCAGGTTGTTCATAAACAAAGGCAAGGAGGTGTCAGCAGGAACGTTTTTGCCTCATGGTTCGTTAAACTCATCCACAAGGTGTACAGGGCAAAGGGTCTGGGAGCCCCTTCGATAGTCAGGACGCACTCCACCAGAACGGTTTCTGCCTCTTGGGTGGCAAGAGCGAATGTGTCAATTGAAACTATTTGCAGGGCAGCGACTTGGTCATTCCAACATACGTTTCTGAAACATTACCGAGTAGACCCAGGAGCTCTCTCATCGGTGGAGTTTGGCAGACAGGCGGTCAAATCGGCCTTTGCTTCTTCCTCTAAATGATGATAATAATCTCTTTAAAATAAAACTCTGGGCATCATCCCACCCATATCAGCTAGTTATTTGTCCCAGGTATGCTGCCATGGAGGCACCAGGAAAACGGAAAATTGTATCATACTTTCCAGTAATTTCCCTTTCCTGGTGCTTATCCATGGCAGCATACAATCCCACCCTCGGTATTCTATATTACGGAGAATGCTGGGGCTGTGCTAATCAACTCTTTTATAATATTCACTAGTCCTGAGGGAGGAGCCAAGGCGGAGCTTGTCACAGGTATGCTGCCATGGATAGGCACCAGGAAAGGAAAATTACTGGTAAGTATGATACAATTTTCAGTTTTTCTTCAAATTTCCGAAAAAAGTTAAAAAAAAGCAAAGAACTAATTTCCGGAAATTCTAAAAATTCGAAATTTCTGAAATTCGGAATTTCTGAAATTCGGAATTTCTGAAATTTGGAAATTTGGAATTTCTGAAATTCGAAAATTCGAAAATCTTACATTTCGGAAATTCGAAAATTCGAAAATCTTAAATTTCGGAAATTCCGAATTTCGGAAATGCGGCAATTCGGATATTTCGGAATTAACACATTTTTCTAAATTCGTGAAAAACGAATTAGAAACTAAACGAATTGCACATGTCTACTTGTTTCTAGATCTTTATGAACTACATAACACCTCCCCCTATGTTATGGTGACGGGGAGGGGGTGTTCTGTAGTTCCAAACACTTCTGTCCTAGGGGGGCAATACTCCTCCAAATATACAGTATGATGAGTGAGCATTGTCATCCTAGGACTAGGAGGCATGTTACCTGCAGGATCACCAGATGAATATAAAGGGTGGGGGGGGGGGGGAAAGCCTAAAAAAAAAAAAAAGAAACTAAAAAAGCCACCAAATCTAAAAACTGGTAAGCTGTGATATATTACATTGTTCTTGGATTTAGATACACTTTCGTTCATACTATTTCCATATTTTAAGATGTACATTTGTGTTTTATTTATCTTCAAGAATCAACAAAGCTTATTTTCGATGTTTTGTTTATTTAGGTGCATAAAGTTATCAAAGTCTTAATCATCTAAAATTCTTATAAGTTGTTTGATTCCATAGAAGACAGTATAGCCTGGCCTTGAGCTTTACTGCAGTGTTGGCACGTTTGTAAGATCGCACCGCTAATCTGCTCAGTGTATAATGAAGAAGCAGCAACAGACTCAAGGAGCTTATCTCTCCGCTCACTCAACTCTTTTCTGCTATCAGCAGATGTGCACTGCAGGAGAGCCTTATTGGTTCATGGTAATGACACTCCCTCTCCCAATCTGAGGGCTCCTTTGTCGGGGATTACAGGAGCATAATTCAGTTGCATTTAATGATCCATTTAATTTGTATTTTAAATAGTTGCCTGTAGTCAAATTCATATGCCCCATACACACGATCGTTTTTCATGCCGTTAAAAATGCCATTTTTAAAAATGGGCATTAAAACCGATCGTGTGTATGCTCCAGAGCATTTTTAACGACGTGAAAAACGTCCATTAAAAATTTCAAACATGCTCTATTTTTTCACATAGTTTTTCATGTCGTTTTTTTTAACGACGTGAAAAACGATAGTGTGTATGCTTTTACGAGGTGAAAAAAAACGTGCATGCTCAGAATCAAGTATGAGACGGGAGCGCTCGTTCTGGTAAAACTAGCGTTCGTAATGGAGATAGCACATTCGTCACGCTGTAACGGACTGAAAAGCACAAGGCTGAAAAGCGCGAATCACCGCTCAACAAAGTTTACTAACATGAAGGGTGGCGCCATCCGAACGGAACTTCCCCTTTATAGTGCCGTCGTACGTGTTGTACGTCACCGCACTTTGCTTGAACGTTTTTTAAAATGATTGTGTGTACGCAAGACAGGCTTGAGAGGAAACAAGAAAAAAAACGACAAGAAAAACGTCGGTTTAAAAAATGGCATGAAAAACGATCGTGTGTACGCCGCAAAATGCATTTACTATGTTCACTGCTTTTAAATATGCAATACTAAAAAGCAGCAGCAGGGGCGCCAGAGCACTATATCTTCTCACTTAGCAAAGTGTCTGTTTTGTTAGTGAAAAAAAAAAAAAAGAAAGAATATTACATTACTTAACATTATTAAAACAATGTTACCATGAAATCTGCATCCAACCATGATTCTTTAAAAATTGCAAAATTCTTTCTTGCAACCAAGGAAACCATATTCACTTCATCATCTGTATTTCTGAGATAAACCTGATTATGCTGCTACAAGCATCAACAAGTTTATAACGATATATCCTGTGCTACTTCCCCTCCGTATCCTTAAAGGGGTTGTAAAGGTTCGTTTTTTATTTTCTAAATAGGTTCCTTTAAGCTAGTGCATTGTTGGTTCACTTACCTTTTCCTTCTATTTACCTTCTAAAGGTTTTTTTCCTTTGTTTTCTTTGTCTGAATTTCTCACTTCCTGTTCCTCCTCAGTAAGCTGTTCTGGCTGACTCCACACCACTCGGATGATGGGGGCAAGCTTACTGAGGAGAAACAGGAAGTGAGAAATTCAGACAGAGAAAAAAAACATTTAGAAGGGAAATCTAAGGAAAAGGTAAGTGAACCAACAATGCACTAGCTTAAAGGAACCTATTTAGAAAATAAAAAACGAACCTTTACAACCCCTTTAAGCTGCTGAACACCACATTAACCCCTGGATATCTAATTGATAAAGTAAAAAAAGTGTAGCGCTACATAAATCATAAAAAAAAACAGTAAACAACACTTATACACCATAAACTAGCGCTATACTACAATGCACCCCCCATTTTATAAATCAGGTGTGTGGGAACGTTTGTGCTATGGATGTGATAAAATCAAATATACACACTTTGCTTAATATCAACAATATGAAAAATATAATAAAATAAAAAATATATAAACCTGCTTGGTGTTGTAGTACACCTTTCCTCTCAGTGCCACAGAATAGCCTATCAGTGTTCTGACAAATAAACAAAGTCCAAATGGTGCCAAGTGAAATTCTTATAATGTAGTGATCACACTCATGCTATTTCCCCCCCAGTTACAAATGCACTCATCAGAAGGATGCCTCCTTAAATTATTAAGTGGACCCTTCTGTGCTTGTTATGCTCAATTTTTTTTTTTTTTTACTTTCACAGGAATCAACAACACTGTATTGCACATGGAGCTTTATTATTGGTATGATAACTGCAAAGAGTGCTGTAGGTTATAACAGATGTTGGCCAGGATAGTGAGATCTCACGCTCTCTAATCAATTGTTCCTCTTGCTCAGGGATAAAGGAAGTCATACATAAACTACAGATAAGGCCTGCATTTCAAATAAATAGAAACAAAACTCCCTAGCGTCTATGGGCCAATGGTTTGCTAAAATGAATGATTTTATGCTCATTCAAGGCAGATTGGAGAAATTTAGGAGTATCAGTATGTGGTTTCACTGGTTAGAATTTAAAAACTTTAGGGTACCCATTGATTTTAAAAATGGATACCTCAGGCTCACACCCCTCTACTTAAAAATCCCAACATAACCAGAAGACTGAATTTACATATTTAAGTCACCCATACTTAGCTGTCAAGATCCAGATAAAGGACCCCCCCTTTTTTTTTTACTCCCCCCAGCTTTTTTATTTCTTCACTGAATTTTAAACATTAGAGCTAGGGTTGTCCCGATACCACTTTTTTAAGACCGAGTACAAGTACCGATACTTTTTTTCAAGTACTCGCCGATACCGAATACCGCTCTTTTTTTTTTTTTATGTCATGTGACAGTGGCACATGTGTCAGTATTTTTATTTTTACAATTTTTTGTTATGTTTTTTTACAATGCTTTCTTGGGGGGTGGGGGGGGGGAGTGGATGGTGTCAGTGTGTTTTTTTTAATTTAGATTTTTATTATTTTTTACAATTATTTTTTTATTTTATTATTTATTGCAATTTTTATTTTTTTAGCCCTGTTAGGGGGCTTTGGTGAGATATCAGGGGTCTTAACGGACCTCTGACATCTCCCCTTTGAGACAGAAAAAGGGACTAAGGACACAGATTCCCCAGTCCCTTTCTCAGCTGCACTGAAAATGAATGGAGAGGAGACAACGGCTCCTCTCCATTCATAAACTGAAGCATCGTAAACACAGGTTACAATGTTTCAGTTATATGAATGGACAGAGTCAGTGATCACTGATTCTGTTCATTCGGAAAAGGTAGGAGCCAGGTTTAGTGGCTCCTACCTCCACTCTCCATCCTGACAGAGGGAAGCGGAGGAGGATATGGAGGGTGACACTGAGCGCAGAGGAGGACATGGAGGGTGACACGGAGCGAGGAGGGCAGCAGCAGCGCGGAGGGGGAGAGCAGAATAACGGAGGGGGGACACGGAGCGCGGGGGGAGCAGAATAACGGAGGAGGACAGCAGCAGCACGGAGGGGGAGAGCAGAATAACGGAGGAGGACAGCAGCAGCACGGAGGGGGGACACGGAGCACTGAGGTGGAGAGCAGCACGGATGGGGGAACTGGAGGAGGATACAGGGACAGTCAGCGGTGATTGGTGCGGCTTTGGGGGGAGTTACAAGCACCGATCACCGCTGTATAGATTTCACTAAAACAGCAGAAAAGAGAGGGGGGGGGGGGTTGGGGGAGAAGCTGTCAGGCTGTATTGAATTCTATACATGGAGATCGATGCTTGTAACTCCCCCCGCCGCACCGATCATCCCTGACTGCCCAAGTATCGGGTGAAGCATTGGAGCATTTTCCCTGAGTACAAGTACTCTGGGAAATGCTTGGTATCGGTACCGATACCGATACTAGTACCGGTATCGGGACAACCCTAATTAGAGTCATTCCATTAGAGTTCAATAAAAAAAAAAAATCTTGTTCAATTTGTTTATTAAGTTTACAAAAGAACAGATAGCTAGACAATCAAGAAGTAGACCAAAATAATGGTACATGTGTGTATAAGTTACATAGAAGAACATTTCCATGAGGTGTCACAATGTGTGAACAATTTGCTGAAAGATTATATCAAGAAATGATGTGCAAAGTTGGTATCATATAATTCCACAAATAAATCAACCAAAACTTATAATAATATAAATATAAATTTTATATATAATTCTGGTCTTTTTCTGCTCTTTCTTTATTTCTTACCTCTATTCCTTCTTGCTTTTCTCACACCTCACTGCTGGCCTCCTCTTCCTCCCTTTTCTATGATAGTAGTCCATATTTGGTACCTGATAAATAACCTAGCGCTCCAACATAATATGAGTTTAGACAAAGTAGGTTTTTAACGAACCCTACCGATGAGGTGGTTCGTGATTTAGTTGGTACTATTTCACCGGATATACAGTATCTCACAAAAGTGAGTACACCCCTCACATTTTTGTAAACATTTTATTATATCTTTTCATGTGACAACACTGAAGAAATGACACTTTGCTACAATGTAAAGTAGTGAGTGTACAGCTTGTATAACAGTGTAAATTTGCTGTCCCCCTCCAAATAACTCAACACACAGCCATTAATGTCTAAACCGCTGGCAACAAAAGTGAGTACACCCCTAAGTGAAAATGTCCAAATTGGGCCCAATTAGACATTTTTCCTCCACGTGTCATGTTACTCGTTAGTGTTACAAAGTCTCATGTGTGAATTGGACTAGACGTGTTAAATTTGGTGTTATCGCTCTCACTCTCTCATACTGGTCACTGAAAGTTCAACATGGCACCTCGTGGAAAAGAAGTCTCTGAGGATCTAAATTGTTTTATTATTGCTCTATATAAAGATGGCCTAGGCTATAAGAAGATTGCCTAGACCCTGAAACTGAGCTGCAGCGCGGTGGCCAAGACCATACAGCGGTTTAACAGGACAAGTTACACACAGAACAGGCTTTGCCATGGTCGACCAAAGAAGTTGCGTGCATGTGTTCAGCATCATATCCAGGGGTTGTCTTTGGGAACTAAACGTATGACTGCCGCCAGCATTGCTTCAGAGGTTGAAGGGGTGGGGGGGTCAGCCTGTCACTGCTCAGACCATATGCTGCACACTGCATCAAATTGAAAGATGATGCACAAGAGAGCCCTCAAACAGTTTGCTGAAGACAAGCAGCCTAAGAACATGGATTACTATAACCATGTCCTGTGGTCTGAGACCAAGATACATTTATTTAGTTCAGATGGTGTCAAGTGTGTGTGGCACCAACCAGGTGAGGAGTACAAAGACAAATTAGTTTTATCTACAGTCAAGCATGGTGGTGGGAGTGTCATGGTCTGGGGCTGCATGAATACTGCTGGCACTGGGGAGCTACAGTTCATTGAGGGAACCATGAATGCCAACATGTACTGTGACATACTGAAGCAGAGCATGATCCCTTCCCTTCGGAGACTGGGCCACAGCACAGTATTCCAACATAACGACCACAAACACACCTCCAAGATGACCACTGCCTTGCTAAAGAAGCTGAGGGTAAAGGTCATGGACTGGCCAAGCATGTCTCCAGACCTAAACCCTATTGAGCATCTGTGGGGCATCCTCAAACGGAAGGTGGATGAGAGCAAGGTCTCTAACATTCAACAGCTCTGTGATGTCGTCATGGAGGAGTGGAAGAGGACTCCAGTGGCAACCTGTGAAGCTCTGGTGAACTCCATGCCCAAGAGGGTTAAGGCAGGGCTGGAAAATAATGGTGGCCACACAAAATATTGACACTTTGGGTCCAGTTTGGACATTTTAACTTAGGGGTGTACTCACTTTTGTTGCAAGGGGTTTAGACATTAATGGCTGTGTGTTGAGTTATTTGGAGGGTGACAGCAAATTTACACTGTTATACAAGATGTACACTCACTACTTTACATTGTAGCAAAGTGTCATTTCTTCAGTGTCTAAAATGTTTACAAAAATGTGAGGGGTGTACTCACTTTTGTGAGATACTGTATATCCGGTGGAATAGTACCAACTAAATCACCAACCACCTCATCGGTAGTGCTCGTTAAAAACCTACTTTGTCTAAACTCATATTATGTTGGAGAGCTAGGTTATTTATCAAGTGCCAAATATTGGACTACCATCATAAAAAAAGCAACATAGAAAAGGGAGGAAGAGGAGGCCAGCAGTGAGGCGTGAGAACAGCAAGAAAGAATAGAGGTAAGAAACAAAGAAAGAGCAGAAAAAACCCAGAATAGAATTCCCAGAAGATAGTGCGGTCCCCAGTGGAGAATCAATCTTTTTTTTTTAACTCGTTGCAGAGCCTATATACTATGACATTTGTGAAACATTAAGCTTTCACGCAGATTGGTATTTTATGTTACTCTTGATGCCATACAATCCTCTACATACATTTTTTAAACTGTTGCAATGGATCTTATGGAAGTAAATCATTATTGTAATAGTCAGACCATCACGCTTGTTATTTTCAGAAAGAGCACTGATACAACCTGTACACAGCTGAACCAAGTAAAGATATGTAATGGGATTTTTTTTTTTTTTTATCTTAGCAAATCTAGAGTCAAGCCTCGTACACACGGCCGAGAATCTCGTCAGGAAAAAACACGTTGTTTTTCCTGACGAGATTCTTGACAAGTATCTTGTCCCGGCCGAGTGTACACACGCTCGATTCAAAAGAACCGCCGTTCTTTTGAATGGAACGAACACGGTGACGTCATCGACTACGACGAGCGTGCGCTCGTCACATTTGATGCTGCCTCCGCCAGCTTGCTACACCCTACCTATGCCTAGGAAGCTACCGCGCCTGCGTCAAAGTTATTTCGAGCATGCGCGGGTTTCCACGGCGACAGGTAAGCGTACACACTCTCGGGTTTCTCGTCGGGAAACAGGCCGACGAGAAAATAGAGAGCAGGTTCTCTATTTTTCTCGTCGAGATTCTGGCCAGTTTTCTTGACGAGAAACCTGAAAGCCTCGTACACACGGCCGGTTTTCTCGGCAAGAATGCTCTCCCGGCAGTTTTCTTGTCGTTTCTTGATGAGAAAACAGGCCGTGCGTACGAGGCTTCATACTTTGGAGACCAGAAGCTTCTTATAGTAATGACAGCCAGCTGATAGTTGCACCTGTCTATATTATGCATGAAGGTTAGAATTACAGAATAGGCAAACAAGCTTCTGACTTTATATGTAGTGACACTGAAATGCCATTGGATGTAGCCCTAGAACACTAGTGATACAGTATTTCATAGAGGAAAATACCTTTGCTAGGCAAACTGGCAAAATGTATCATAACATCTGTAATACAAATTACATTCAAATACAGTAAGAATGAGGAAAATACGTAAATAGACTGCAGTATCATATAACAACCTATTCATTATCACTATTCAACCAAATGGATAGCTGAAAATAGAATGTAGAAATTTGTGACTCTACTGTGCATACCATTACTGCCACCTATTGTTTTTCCCTGAGTATTACTCTTTCTCCCCCGTAGGAACAAACATGCATTTTTGACATGCATGTCTGCGGAAAGAGGTCTTGGTGGTCAGATCCAGTTGTGAGATAGAGGCATGCTTGATGCAAACACAACATTTATATAGGGTGGTAATCAGGAGTGGATGGAATACCTGAAATAGTTTCAACTAACTTAAAATGACCCTGTCATCAGTGGGTTACTTTTTCACAAAGGCAGGCTGTTAAAAAAAAAGAAAAATAAAAAAAAAATAAGAAAAAAGAAAAAAAAAAAAAAGAAAAAAAGGAGGCTAATAATATCGCAAATTGAACCCGGCAGGGATGTGCCCCTCTTATCCATTTTATTCCTGAAACTGAAACCCTTCTTTTCCAGAGTGAAAGATAACCCAAACATTTAAGGCCTGCATATTGGAGATAAACAACACAAGATCTCTGCTTATGCACATGATTTTCTCCTTCGCCTCACCCATACTCCCCCCCCCCCCAACCTCATTCCGGAAATTAAAACCCACGTCAACCTTTCATTTTTTTTTTTATTAATTTCCAGAAATCAGCTGCCATACATGTAACCCCCTCACAAACCCTAATGCGGCGTACACACTATCGTTTTTCATGCCATTTTTTAAACCAACGTTTTTCTCGTCGTTTTTTTTCATGTTTCCTCTCAAGCCTGTCTTGCGTACACACAATCATTTTAAAAAACGTTCAAGCAAAGCGCAGTGACGTACAACACGTACGACGGCACTATAAAGGGGAAGTTCCGTTCGGATGGCGCCACCCTTCATGCAAGTAAAGTTTGTTGAGCGACGATTCGCACTTTTCAGCCTCATGCTTTTCAGTCTGTTACAGCGTGACGAATGTGCTATCTCCATTACGAACGCTAGTTTTACCAGAACGAGCGCTCCCGTCTCATACTTGATTCTGAGCATGCGCGTTTTTTTTCACCTCGTAAAGGCATACACACTATCGTTTTTCACGTCGTTAAAAAAAAACGACATGAAAAACGACGTGAAAAAATAGAGCATGTTCGAAATTTTTAATGGCCGTTTTTCACGTCGTTAAAAATGCTCTGGAGCATACACACGATCGGTTTTAATGCCCATTTTTAAAAATGGCATTTTTAACGGCATGAAAAACGATCGTGTGTATGGGGCATAAGGCTCCATGCACACTGGCTTAAAAAAACCTTGCTTCTACAGGAGTTTTGTGTTCTGCCTGTAGAACCACTCAATGTTATTCTATGTGTCCATGCACATTAGGATGATTACAGGCATGTTTTGAGCTCATAGTTTAGAGGCAGGAAAAAACTTCTGGTTCACGTTTCTGACTTGAGCTTACTGGCAGAAACAACATAAAACTCTTCTAAACTTGTCTAGACTTTGTACAAAAAATGCTCTATATGTGTATTTTTTACTCCCAAGAGAACCTACGCTTTTTTAAGCCCAGTCTGCATGGAGCCTTATTTCTGTTTTCACTGAGAGACCCGAAGGCAATCAAATACCCACGGACTCTTAGCCCTGCCTATTTAAGAGACACCTTTAACCTAGATTTTCCTACACTTCTTCACAAGACCCATTAACATTCACAGAAATGGAACTCAGGTGTCTTCTCGTGGTTTGGCCGCTGAAATATACTTAAAATGTCGATACTCCCAAAATTTCTATACCTGCTCATGGCGTCACCAATCCCCATTCCTGCACCATTCTTGAAAACAGTCAACTCTACCTTTTCTGGTTTTCCATGGGCTGGAAGCCCCCTAGAATCAAAAAATACTCTCACTTCCACAAGATGATAGAGGCTTGGTATTTCTTGATACCCACAAAATACTACAATGCGGCACACTTAAACTTGCTTGCTGGACTGGCATAGGCATGTTGACTTGAAGGCCTGGGTTACCATAGAGAGGGCATCCACTCACTTCCTCTTACATCACCCCCTCCTTGTGCATTCCTCGCCTTCCCCAGCATCTCATAACACATCCGACCATTGGACCTACTCTCAAATACAGCACAACTGCCCTGGTGAAATATGCTTTCTTCCCTTCCCTCTCCCCACTCTTAAGCAATCCTGCCATTCCCGATGGCATGTACAAGGGCCCATTTTGTGAACTTATGGACAGAAACATATTCCAAATCTCCCATTTCATATTGAACAAAGGCTGGCTTCCCCTCAATGCCCTCATGAAAGACACAGGCCCATGCCGACTGGATGTCTGGAAAGCCTCCCAACTTCATCACTTCACTTCATCCACACTTTCTCTCTGCCTGCAGACCATGCAAGACCTCTCTCGCCCACTCTGGGACCTTAAGCATTGAACAGGGCCCACTCAGACACTCTCTCTCTCAACAATTTATTCTCTTATCTCCTTGCCTCCGGAGGACACCTTCCCACCTTTCTTGACAAAATGGGAGGAGGACTTAAACCAAAAATTCTCTCTTTGACAAAAGGACAGAATCCGTTATTTGTTATTTATTATCAGCTTTTGTTGGGAGTCCTGATTGAGCTGGCTATGACGCATGGACGTGTGCCCTACGAGAGATTTTGTTGTTCCGGGTAGAGTTGACCAAGAAGTCCCTTCTTTCTACAGCCCAGAGTGTGTTTGGGTATGGGGACAGGAATTGTCGGCTACTGGCCTGGTTAGCTAGGGGCCAGTTCCCTACCGCACACATAGGGAGGATGCGGGATCCTGGTGGGGAATTGCTGTCGTCTCTGGACGACATCAGTCGCCAGTTTCTACAATTTTATGCTTCCCTGTATTCCTCCAGGGTCGACCATACTGCTTCTGAGCTTAGTAATTACTTGGACCTCGCTTACCCTACATAAGCGGGAGCAACTGGACAGTGACATCACCCTGGAGGAGGTTCAAATAGCCTTATGCCATATGCAGTCAGGCATTTTTTTTTCACTCTACCAGGAGCTACTAGTACCCAGGCTCACACCCCTTTTTGTACAGTTTACCTCCTTAGACACTTTACCAGATTGGATGCCAGAGGCTCTTATTGTGCTGGTGCCCAAATCCAGAAAGGATCCTGAGGAAGGTCCCTTTTGCAGGCCTATATCCTTAATTAATGCAGATGCCAATTTTTTGGCCAAAATACTGGCCTTGTGCCCATCTAAAGTGATCGAAGATCTTATACAGGTTGATCAGACTGGATTTATGCCAGGAAAGGGCACTGACATTAATTTTTGTCTATTTCTAAATCTGGCTACCGGACATGATAACTTCGGAACAAGAGTCGTGGCCTCATTAGATGCGGAGGTCTTCGACTTAGATGAATGCGTCTTCCTCTGGGAGGTGCTGCATAGATTTGGCTTTGGGCCTCGAAACCTTCAATGGTTAGGATGCTGCATCGGGCCCCTCGAGCTAAGTTACAGATAAATGACTGAATATCGGATTAGTTTCCCTTGGAGCGGGGGACTCGCCAGGGATGCCCATTATCCCCGAGTCTTTTTGCCCTGGCTCTTGAACCACTAGCCATTATGATCCAGGACTCCAGGTTCGTTGAGGAGTGGTGGGTTGGTCTGCTGGAGAAAATTTTGCTTTACGCAGATGATACTTTGCTATATTTGCATGACGCTCACTCCTCCTTACGGGCTGCCCTTGCCATCTTTGACGAATTTGGACGATATTCGGGTATCAGGATTAATTGGAGTAAGTAATTTGGGAATCAGGGTCACAAAGGACCTGAGAAGTTTCTAAAGTCCTAATCTTAACCCCATACTTCAGCAACTGAAAGTTAAAAAGTGCACTGCATGGTCCTCTCTACCTTTGAATCTTATGGGCTGTGTAAACAACCTTAAGATGATTTTTCTCCCGAAATGTAAATTACATTTTTAGAAACTGCCCTATCTGGATAGGCGGGAGTTTTTTCTGTGAGGCTGATCTTTGTCTGGGCTCTTTTCTCTGGCACGGCCCTACCCCTCGTTTGGCGAAATCTACAGTTCATTTGCTGGTTCGGTACGGAAGCCTAGCTCTGCCCAACCTTCAGGTATATTATTGGGCTGCAATTCTCATTACAGTTACAGCCTAGGACTGTGCATTCACTATACCTGGTCTCCCACAGTACACAGAACATAGAAATGCAATCATTTTAGTAAATATAAACTGCTAAATACCTTCTCTCATCAGCAGTATATAGCAGTCTTGTGACTTCTATCAGTGCCTGGTTAAAGCTGGTAGGAGAAGTTTATTTTCCCACGATTATCCATCCCATTAGGATGCAGGACCCCTGACCCTCTGTCTGGACAGTGCTGATTGGCCCTGTGCTGATCACATGCACTCTCCCAAGAAAAATAAATAAAAAAAACTGTAGCAATACACACCAAACTGGGCATGTGCAGCTTGACTCCAGTAACTGTGTCTTATCCAGACATGTTTTGGAGTCAGTGGAAGAAGGAGGAGGATCTATGCATACGGGATCAGACAGCCTTTTTACACAATGCGGAGGATGAACCCCTTAGGTGCCACAGTGAGTTTAACAAGCATGCTTTACTGCATATACAGACTGGTTTTACTGTTGTGGGTTTAGTAACACTAAGATCTATGAATTTCCACCACAGAATCCCTCACTGGCCTTTGAGGCAGTCTCAATACACAGTGAAATTGCAGTTGGCATGGTCTAGGAAGGAAGCAAGGGAAAGTCAAGTACCAGTTAAAAAAAATAAAAAAAATTAAACTAAATCAGAGGCACAGAGGATTCTTTTCTGATTATTAGAATGAATAGCAGGCATCTTGGAATGTCTGGCAGGACATTACATTTTAAAGTACAACTTGTGACAGTACTGAGGTCTGGGCACCCTCAAAACTGAGTCAGGAACACTAAGGTACCATTATTCTGTCTAAATCTGCCAGAGAAACAAGTTAGTTTTAAGTCTGCAGAAGTCAGAATTACACTCAGATAAGCTATAGCCTGTCATATATTGGTAATTGATATTCTAAAATGTGTGTTAAAAATGTTTTGGTTTATTGACACATTCCATACAAGATAACTACATCTATTCAGGCAGGCCTGAATGCAAGTCATAATGGAATGTTGCAAAGCATTTGGACCATTACACAGTGAGGTCTGGCTCTGTGACCCCAGGCTGTCTTTTTAGCTGGTTCTCCAAGTGTACCTAATTTTCATAACTCTGGCTATAACGGGGGTTTAGGATGAAACATGTACATGTTCCAGCTTCTGCTGCTAGTTCCCCTGATCCCCCCTCAGCAAAGAATCTTCTCCCGGTACCCGCTGTCACTTTTTTAAAAGACTGTGGCTGCGCTGGGCTCCACCCATGCAGCTGCATAATTCATTTAGTTTTCTGTGATTACAAGTAATGTCAACTGATGGCTTGTAGTTCTGAATGAACTGCAAGGGCGCTGATGAGCGCTCTCATAGTTCATTAATAGGGATGAGCTCGGTGTTCGAGTCGAACATACGTTCGACTCGAACATCGGCTGTTCGATCGTTCGACGAAGATCGAACGATTTGGGCCGTTCGCGCCTAATTCGAGTGACGCGAACGGCCCACAATGCACTACGCCATCGCAGTGTCATCCAGGCGCTGTGATTGGCCAAGCATGCATTGTGACCCCGCATGCTTGGCCAATCACAGCGCCGGCAGCGAGGAGAGCAATGATTGGCCACAGGCAGGATGCCTGTGGCCAATTATTGCTGAGGGTGTTTAGTACACGCCCCACACTATAAAAGGCCGCCAGCACGGCGGCCTAGTGTAGTGTGTTCCGGAGCAGGGAAAGAGAAGCATAGGCAGGGACAGTGACATTATTTTTTTCTTGCTTAACCTGGATTCCTTTAGTTTAGGGAAAGAGAAGGATAGGTAGGGAGAGTGTCAGTGTGTTTTACTGTGCGAATCCTTGTTTCTAGGGACAGGGAAGGACAGTGAGGGAAATTCTCCTTGTGCTATAGTGTGCTAAAGCATTGATCATCAACCATCTTTAAAAAAACATTTTTTCTAGGGACAGAAAACTATAGGTAGGAAGAGTGTCAGTTTCTTTCACTGTGATAATCCTTGTTTCTAGGGACAGGGAAGGACAGTGAGGGAAATTCTACTTGTGCTATAGTGTGCTAAAGCATTGATCATCAATCAGCTTTAAAAAACATTTTTTCTAGGGACAGAAAACTATAGGTAGGAAGAGTGTCAGTTTCTTTCACTGTGATAATCCTTGTTTCTAGGGACAGGGAAGGACAGTGAGGGAAATTCTCCTTGTGCTATAGTGTGCTAAAGCATTGATCATCAACCGTCTTTAAAAAAACATTTTTTCTAGGGACAGAAAACTATAGGTAGGAAGAGTGTCAGTTTCTTTCACTGTGATAATCCTTGTTTCTAGGGACAGGGAAGGACAGTGAGGGAAATTCTACTTGTGCTATAGTGTGCTAAAGCATTGATCATCAATCAGCTTTAAAAAAACATTTTTTCTAGGGACAGAAAACTATAGGTAGGAAGAGTGTCAGTTTCTTTCACTGTGATAATCCTTGTTTCTAGGGACAGGGAAGGACAGTGAGGGAAATTCTCCTTGTGCTATAGTGTGCTAAAGCATTGATCATCAACCGTCTTTAAAAAAACATTTTTTCTAGGGACAGAAAACTATAGGTAGTGTGAGGGGGTTAGCTCGGCAGCGGGTGTGTGTGACCCCCGAGATGGGCTCCCCACACAAAAACAGGCCCAGCAAACGGAGGTTGTGGTTTTCAAAATCAAAAAGGTGCGGTTTATTTTCTATTTACAGTGACAAAACACAGCAAAGCAAAAGCAAAAGAAACATAAACAAAATAAATCCTGGTCAACTTGACCTCTGACTAAACATACAGGTTTCCTAACTAACAACTGGGATCAGCCTAGTGCTGTCCTAGTCCCTAAGTCCCTGGTTTTAAATGTCCAAGCAAATAGCCACACAGGCTTTGTCTCACTGCACAGGGGTTCACTCTCCCTAGACAGTCCACACAGGTCTGGTTCCAGGCATGAGCTAACATCTAATGAAGCTGGGAGTTCTTATAGAGGCCTAAATGAGCTGACAAGCTTCAGCTGGTCTCATCAACTCCCTGTCTGCACGACGCCCCACACTCTCCCTAGAGGTATGAGTCATCCATGAGCCCACTAGCCTCAGCTGGGCTTATACAACTCTCCACCTAGTTGTATAAGTCGGCGTAAAGCCTGAATCTGGGCGAAATATATCTACCCCCCTGGATGCAACCAGGTGACTTTACCTTCCTGCTGTCACATACCCCCCCCCCCTCTTGTTTTAACCTCGGGGTTGGAACACCAGCAATCAGGCATTCATGTACTCGAGACAAAGCATCCACATTCCCCATTTGAACGCCAGGGCGATGCTTTACTGTGAAGTTGAATTCCTGGAGGGCCAGGAACCACCTATTCACTCTTCTATTTGTTTCCTTGTTTTGAGCCATCCACTTTAACGGAGCGTGATCCGTAACCATGTCAAAGTGCCTACCTAGCAGGTAGTACCGAAGGGAATCTAGAGCCCACTTCACCGCTAAACACTCCTTTTCAACGGTGGCGTAATTTACCTCATGGGACTTCAACTTCCTGCTGAGGTAAATGACTGGGTGCTCTTCCCCGTTCCAGACCTGGGACAATACTGCTCCTAACCCCACATCTGACGCATCACTTTGTACGACAAAGTCTTTAGAGAAGTCGGGTGAGTACAACACTGGCTGGCTACATAAGGCTTGTTTCAAGAATTGGAATGCTGCCTCAGCCTCGGGGGTCCATTTAATCATGACCGACCCTTTCCCCTTCGTCAGGTTGGTTAGGGGCACAGCCTTAGAAGCAAAGTGGGGAATGAATCGCCGATAATACCCAGCGATTCCCAGAAAGGCTCGTACCTGCTTCTTGCTGTTGGGACGTGGCCAACTCTGGATGGCCTCGACTTTGTTGAGTTGGGGTTTTATTACTCCCCTCCCAATGGTGTACCCAAGATATTTGGCCTCCTCCTGCCCAATGGTACACTTCTTGGGGTTAGCCGTAAACCCCGCTTCCCGAACAGAGTCCAGGACTGCTTGCACTTTTGGCAGATGTGAGGCCCAATCTGTGCTATGGACAATTATGTCATCCAGGTAAGCCGCAGCATACTTCCGATGGGGCCTCAGCATCTGATCCATTTTCCGCTGGAATGTGGCCGGCGCATTCTGTAACCCGAACGGCATTCTTTTATATTGGAACGCCCCGTCTGGGGTTACAAATGCGGTTTTCTCTTTGGCCGACTTGGCCAGGGGGATTTGCCAATACCCTTTTGTGAGGTCAAGAGTCGTCATGTATCGGGCTGTTCCCAGCCGGTCGATCAACTCATCTATACGTGGCATGGGGTAGGTGTCAAATTTTGTAACTTTGTTCAACTGACGAAAATCGTTACAAAATCGCCAGCTCCCATCCGGTTTAGGCACCAACACAATGGGACTAGACCAATCACTTTGGGACTCCTCTATCACCCCTAAGTTCAGCATTTTCTGTACTTCCTCCCGTATTGCCTCCCGTCGGGCCTCTGGGATCCGATAGGGTTTTAACTTCACCCTTTCACCGGGCGGGGTAATAATATCATGCTCTACCCCAGATGTTTGTCCCGGCAGCTCAGAGAACACCTCCTTGTTGCGAAGCACAAACTCCTTCACCTCCTGTTGTTGGGGTTGTGACAAGGTGGCTGCTATTCCAACCTCCGGAATCACGCAACCAGTTTGAGCTGGTGACCAAGTTTCTGCGACTAGGGACTCTCTATCCCTCCAGGCTTTCAACAGATTAACGTGATAGATCTGTTCGGGCTTTCGCCTTCCTGGTTGTCTGACCTTGTAATTCACTTCGCTCACTTTTTCCATTATCTCGTAGGGGCCTTGCCATTTG
The DNA here is from genome assembly GCA_029206835.1 of Rana muscosa. Lineage (NCBI taxonomy): Eukaryota > Metazoa > Chordata > Amphibia > Anura > Ranidae > Rana > Rana muscosa. The sequence goes on along the minus strand of CM055117.1, from coordinate 535,422,902 downwards.
GCAAGGAATTTACTTTCAACCGTAGGGACAAGTACCAGTATCCTATCCCCCGGGGAAAAGGTACGGGTCTTGGCTCCACGGTTGTACACTCTCTGCTGTGCTAACTGCGCTTGGGCCAAATGTTCCTTCACGATGGGCATTACCTGTGCAATTCGGTCTTGCATCAGGGCGACATGCTCAATCACACTCCTGTGGGGAGAACTCTCACTTTCCCAAGTTTCCTTGGCAATATCCAACAGCCCTCTTGGGTGTCTCCCATACAGTAACTCAAAGGGGGAGAATCCCGTAGAGGATTGGGGCACCTCCCTAATAGCAAACATCAGATAAGGAAGTAGACAGTCCCAATCCTTTCCATCTCTATCCACCACTTTCTTCAACATTTGTTTTAGGGTTTTGTTGAACCTTTCAACCAGCCCATCGGTTTGGGGGTGATACACAGATGTACGTAATTGCGTCACTTTGAACAATTTACACAGCTCCTTCATAACCCGGGACATAAAGGGTGTACCTTGGTCCGTAAGCAGTTCTTTACAAATACCCACCCGGCTAAACACAAGAGATAGCTCTTTGGCTATGGTTTTGGCCGAGGTATTTCGGAGAGGGATCGCTTCTGGATAACGGGTGGCATAGTCCATTATAACTAATATGTACTGGTGCCCCCTAGCGGACTTGATTATAGGACCTACCAAATCCATGGCGATCCTCTCAAACGGGACCTCAATGATGGGTAGAGGGACCAGCGGGCTACGGAAATGTGGCATCGGGGCCGACCTCTGACACACAGGGCAGGAGGAACAATAATTTTCTATGTCCTTCATCACCCCCGGCCAATAGAATCTCTGTAATACCCTCTCTCGGGTTTTCTCTGTCCCCAGATGACCTCCAAGAATGTGCCCATGGGCCAACTCCAACACCAACTTCCTGTAAGGTTTGGGCACCACAAGCTGCTCAACGGTTTCTTCTGCCCTTTTTGCCACCCGATACAGTAGGTCCTTCTCTACGCTGAAGTATGGGTAAGTGCAGGTATTATCTGGGTTCACTAACTCGCCATCTATTTCCACTACGTTTTCCCGTGCCTTTATTAGGGCGGGGTCTTTCAACTGTTCTGTGGCAAAGTTTTCCCTGTGAACCTCAAGATCAGAAAACTCCACAGACGGTAGGTTTTCGTCTGAGGAGGTGGGCTCCTCTCCAGTTTCTTGAGTCTCCCCTGCCAATACTGATAAGGGAAATTCCGGAGAGTCCTCACCACTCTCAGGGGAGTTCTGGCTATCACATTCCTGGTACATAGGGGCACCAGTGGGGGGCTCAGGATCATCCCACAGTTCCCAGAACTTCGGAAAATCCCTTCCCACAATGGCGTCATGCGGTAACTGAGATACTAAGCCCACTGGATGAGAGAGGGTACCTTTGGGGGTCTCGAAACACACTGTAGTCACTGGATACTCTCGGGTGTCCCCATGCACACAAATAACAGCTACCTTGCTATTCCCAGAGACCTCTGTTTTAACTAACTCAGCCTTTATCAGGGTCACAAGGCTACCTGAATCCAGCAATACCACAACATTTCTACCATTAACACACATTTTGCATAAATGTTTCTCAGTTCCTCGAATGGCAGTGCATGCGACTGTCGCACACAGCGACTGACGTCTGCCCGTCAGAAAGTCACACTGCATGGGTTCCTCCACAACCGGGCAATTGGCTGCAATATGTCCCGCTTGCCGGCAGCGGTAGCAAATGATCCTTCTTGCGGCCTCTTGAGCCGCTGATTTCCCAGGCTGTTCTCGCCAAACTTGGGGTAGAGCTCCCACCCTCTCACTCTCTCCACCCTCACCCCTTGGAATCCTCTTATCCGCCCCTGGGGATGGTCTGGTCTTAGGGTGGAAAGTCCGAGTGTCTCTGGAAGAGGCCGTCAGGTTCTCTGTAGCCAAGTATTTCTCCACACGATCCACAAGACCATCGGCCGTCTCTGGGTCTCCATGGCTTACCCACTTTTGGATGGCAGTAGGAAGAGCTCTCAAAACCGATCCATTACAACACGTTCCACAATCTTTGGTGCGGACAAAGTCTCTGGCTGTAGCCACTTTCTGCTCAGGTGAATGAGATCATACATTTGAGACCTGGGGGGTTTTCCAAGCTGGAAAGTCCAGTTATGCACACGCTGAGCCCGGACAGCCTGGGTGACACCCAGCCTTGCCAATATTTCAGCTTTTAGCATCGCATAGTCTTTTGGTTGGTTAGGCTCTAGGTCATAGTAAGCTTTCTGCGATTCACCAGTTAACAGAGGAGCCACCAGTCCAGCCCACTGCTCCTCAGGCCACTTTTCTCTTTTAGCGGTCCTTTCAAATGTGGTCAAAAATACCTCTGGATCATCCTCTCCAGTCATTTTTGTCAATAAACGACTCACCCCAAAGGACGCGGTATTAGTGGGACAGCTTTCCTCACTGGTCTGCGGACGTTGCTGCATTGCTGCTTCCATCTGTTGTTGTAGTCTCTGCTCTTGCTTCTGCAACAGGTCTATGAAGCGGGCCTCAGATTGCTGCTGGGCTTGTTGCTGAGCCTCCAGACTCTGTTGCAAAGTTGCGTTTGTCTGCTGCTGGGCTGCAAGGCTCTGTTGATGAGCTTGCTGCTGGGCTGCGAAGTTCTGTTGTTGAGCTGCAAGGCTCTTTTGCAAACCTGCATTTGTCTGCTGTTGATTGGCATTTGCTAGAGCCAGCTGCTTCAGTATCTCCTCCATGCTGGCTTAAAAAAAAACTGCCACTGGTTCTCCACCAACTGTGAGGGGGTTAGCTCGGCAGCGGGTGTGTGTGACCCCCGAGATGGGCTCCCCACACAAAAACAGGCCCAGCAAACGGAGGTTGTGGTTTTCAAAATCAAAAAGGTGCGGTTTATTTTCTATTTACAGTGACAAAACACAGCAAAGCAAAAGAAACATAAACAAAATAAATCCTGGTCAACTTGACCTCTGACTAAACATACAGGTTTCCTAACTAACAACTGGGATCAGCCTAGTGCTGTCCTAGTCCCTAAGTCCCTGGTTTTAAATGTCCAAGCAAATAGCCACACAGGCTTTGTCTCACCGCACAGGGGTTCACTCTCCCTAGACAGTCCACACAGGTCTGGTTCCAGGCATGAGCTAACATCTAATGAAGCTGGGAGTTCTTATAGAGGCCTAAATGAGCTGACAAGCTTCAGCTGGTCTCATCAACTCCCTGTCTGCACGACGCCCCACACTCTCCCTAGAGGTATGAGTCATCCATGAGCCCACTAGCCTCAGCTGGGCTTATACAACTCTCCACCTAGTTGTATAAGTCGGCGTAAAGCCTGAATCTGGGTGAAATATATCTACCCCCCTGGATGCAACCAGGTGACTTTACCTTCCTGCTGTCACAGTAGGAAGAGTGTCAGTTTCTTTCACTGTGATAATCCTTGTTTCTAGGGACAGGGAAGGACAGTGAGGGAAATTCTACTTGTGCTATAGTGTGCTAAAGCATTGATCATCAATCAGCTTTAAAAAAAAATTTTTTCTAGGGACAGAAAACTATAGGTAGGAAGAGTGTCAGTTTCTTTCACTGTGATAATCCTTGTTTCTAGGGACAGGGAAGGACAGTGAGGGAAATTCTCCTTGTGCTATAGTGTGCTAAAGCATTGATCATCAACCGTCTTTAAAAAAACATTTTTTCTAGGGACAGAAAACTATAGGTAGGAAGAGTGTCAGTTTCTTTCACTGTGATAATCCTTGTTTCTAGGGACAGGGAAGGACAGTGAGGGAAATTCTACTTGTGCTATAGTGTGCTAAAGCATTGATCATCAATCAGCTTTAAAAAACATTTTTTCTAGGGACAGAAAACTATAGGTAGGAAGAGTGTCAGTTTCTTTCACTGTGATAATCCTTGTTTCTAGGGACAGGGAAGGACAGTGAGGGAAATTCTCCTTGTGCTATAGTGTGCTAAAGCATTGATCATCAACCGTCTTTAAAAAAACATTTTTTCTAGGGACAGAAAACTATAGGTAGGAAGAGTGTCAGTTTCTTTCACTGTGATAATCCTTGTTTCTAGGGACAGGGAAGGGCAGTGTCAGGGAAATTCCCCATCTGTTGTCACCAATCTGCACTCAGTGCGCATGCGCGGCAAAACGGCGCATCGGCGCATGCGCGTGCGTGGCGGGACGGCGCTTCGGCGTGCTCGGGTGCGCGCACCGTCGCAACGACGAATGCGCGTGCGCAATAGCTCGCCAATGGGACTACAGGCGGGCCTATTTAAACAGACGCAGTAACACTATCTGGTTGCTGGTTTGTCAGCTTTACTGTGTTTCTTGTGCCTGAAAGAAGTTAAAGTTCTCCTGCTGTGACCCGGACCGGATTTGACTACGCTTCTGCTTCTCCTGAACCTGACCCCTTGGCTTGCTAAACGGACTTCTACCTCTCTCCTTGTGCTTGACCCTCGGCCTGTGACCCGGATCTGCTGCCTGTCTCCAGCCCTTTACCTTCTGCCTGTACCCTGGACTTCTTGCCTAACCCGACTATACTGGTGCTTCCTGCTAAACTCCTAAACGGACTTGTGCCTTGCTACTGGTTGCTGTTTGACCCTGTCTACCCTTGGTGTTTGACTCCTGGCCTGTTCTTCAGACTCATCCCTGCTAGATTCTTCAGCAAGACACCTCTACCTGCTGGTGGCCAGTGCTCCCTCGTGCTGTCCTCTCCCTGTCTCACCTCCAGGGGGCGGAGTGTGCTTGGGTGCAAGGGTGAACCACTCTCGGCATCTCGGCCTCGGTAAGTACGTAGCCTGATAGTACAAACCAGCCAGATGTCTGAGGCCGACAGAGTGCGTTCCCCATTTGACACCCTCTGCCAGCAGGTCTCCACCCTAACAGACACTGTCCAAAGACTCCAAGAGGGATATACCCAGATTGATGGCCGTCTTCAACAGCTCACCGGTCTCCTAGGGCCAGGCCCCACAGCTGCCACCTCTGCCAACACCGCCACCAACTCCCAAGTACCTACGAGTTCTACAGTAGTGATGGCCACCCCTGAACCCAGGGTCCCTATTCCGGAACGTTTTTCGGGTGTCCGCAAAAAATACCGGGCCTTTAAAAACGCCTGCTCCCTCTACCTTGCCCTCCAACCAAGGACCTTCTCTTCGGAAGCAGTAAAGGTGGGGTTTATCATCTCTCTCTTAACGGATGACCCTCAAGCCTGGGCCCATGGCCTGATGGAGCAACAAAGCCCCATATTGGACTCAGTAGAGACATTTTTTGAACATATGGCTCAATTATACGATGATCCCCAGCGATCAGCCACGGCCGAGTCCGTCCTCCATAACCTAACTCAGGGGAGAAGGCCGGTGGAAGACTATACGTCGGAATTTAGGAAATGGTCCACCGACACCAAATGGAATGAGGCGGCCCTCAGATACCAATACCGCCAGGGACTATCTGAGACTCTCAAGGACGAGCTGGCCAGGATCGAAACCCCCACTACCTTGGAGAACCTGATCCAATCCGCCATACAACTCGATAGGCGTCTTCGTGAACGACGGGCAGAGCGATTTCAATCTCCTCGTCCCAACTGGCCTCCATCCAGGACTGTACCTCACTACCCACCAACCTCTGCGCCTGCAGTCACACCTCTTCCTGAGCCAGAACCCATGCAGCTCGGGTTGGTTCGGGCTCCCCTGACTCCTGAGGAAAAACAGCGAAGGCGCCAGGCCAATCTGTGCCTATATTGCGGGGGTGCCGGCCACTTCCTCCTCAACTGCCCCGTAAGACCTAGTAAGTCTATCTCTAAAGACACTTTAAACTATCAACTCTTTGACAACCCTCAGTCTTATGTCATTCTCTTTGTGTCTCTACAGCTGCCGGAAGGGGCAATCCGCCTCCCGGCAATTATTGATTCTGGAGCCTGCAGCTGCTTCCTGGACTCTGCCTTAGCCTCAAGATTCCATGTCCCCACTCAACCTAAGGACCACTGCCTTCAGATCCACCTGGCGGATGGGTCCTTGCCCCGTTCAGGGCTGATCACGCAGGAAACCAAACCTATCCTTGCCATCTCTGACTCGGGTCATCAAGAACTTCTCCGGTTAGACCTCATACCTTCCCCGATGTTCCCCATCATCCTGGGTCTTCCCTGGCTACAGGCACACGAGCCCCTCATAAATTGGGTGAAGAAAGAGGTTAGCTTCACCTCCTCCTATTGTTCCCAGAACTGTCTTGCCTCTGCCTCTACGGTCTGCGCTTCCATGATTGCCAAGCCGGACAACCTACAGCATGTTCCTTCCATCTATCTAGAATTCCGGGACGTGTTCGATAAGCAGCAAGCCGACCATCTACCACCTCATCGGCCCTATGATTGCCCTATCGATCTCTTGCCGGGCTCCAAAATTCCGTTCGGACGTATCTTTCCACTGTCCGAAACCGAGTTGAAAGCCCTCAAGGCTTATATTGATGAAAACCTCCAGAAGAGATTTATTCGCCCTTCCTCCTCTCCAGCCGGTGCAGGAATCTTCTTTGTGGAAAAGAAAGACGGGTCCTTAAGACCCTGTATCGATTACCGGGACCTAAACAAGATAACCATTAAGAACAGGTACCCACTACCCCTTATTCCGGAGCTATTTCAGCGCTTCCGATCTGCTCGGGTCTTTTCCAAACTGGATCTACGGGGGGCCTACAATCTTATCAGAATCAGGGCCGGAGACGAGTGGAAAACCGCCTTCAGATCTCGTTTCGGACACTTTGAGTATTCGGTCATGCCGTTCGGTCTTTGTAATGCTCCAGCCACCTTCCAACACCTAGTCAACGACATTTTCAGACAGCACCTTGATGACTTCTTAGTAGTGTACCTGGACGATATCCTCATCTTTTCCACCAACATCGAACTCCACCGGGCTCATGTCATGAAGGTCCTCACCATCCTTCGGAAGCACAAACTCTACCTCAAAGCTGAGAAATGCGAGTTCGAAAAGACCACCGTACAGTTCCTCGGCTTTATCATTTCCATCGATGGGGTCGCAATGGACCCGCAGAAGGTGAAGGCCATTCAGGACTGGCCAGCCCCAACCGACAAGAAGGGGGTACAGCGGTTTATAGGCTTCGCCAACTTCTATAGGAGATTCATCGTGGGCTTTTCCTCCATTGTGGCCCCAATAACCCAATTTACCCGGCAAAATAACCGTTTTCACTGGTCTCCAGAAGCTCAGGAGGCCTTCTCTCGCCTCAAGGACGTCTTCACTTCAGCACCAGTACTTCAGCACCCGGATCCTCTACTGCCGTTCACCCTGGAAGTGGACGCCTCTGAGACAGCCATCGGAGCCATCCTCTCTCAAAGACGAGGCCCCAAGGCTCTCCTGTATCCAGTAGCCTTTGCCTCTAAAAAGTTGACTCCCCCGGAGCGAAACTATGATGTAGGGGACCGGGAATTACTGGCCATAAAATTCGCACTGGAGGAATGGCGATACCTTCTGGAGGGGGCAGTACACCCCATCATGATCTTCACAGATCATAAAAATCTAGAGTACTTAAGAACAGCTCAACGTCTACGCCCCAGGCAGGCCCGTTGGGCCCTTTTCTTCACCCGGTTCAACTTTCACATTTCCTATAGACCCGGCTCCAAGAATGGGAAGGCGGATGCGCTATCCAGGATGTTTCCGGAAACCCCTCAGACGGCCCAACGGGGCACCATTCTGTCAGCTCAGAACTTTCTGTTGATTCCCCGGGCCGATCTACTCACCTCTATTAAAATCGCTTCCGGGCTCTGCTCTGATCCGGTTACTACCTCCCTGGAGAAGCGGGACGGCCTATTCTGGTCCCAGGACAAGATTTTCGTCCCTCTGGAAACAAGACCGCTGGTCTTGAGGACCTTCCACGATCTCAAACTGGCAGGTCACTTCGGAGCACGTAAATCGTCGGAACTTGTCTCCCGCTCCTTCTGGTGGCCAGGCTGGAGGCAAGATTGTAAGTCTTATGTCGCTTCCTGCACTCAGTGTCAGCGTAACAAGGGGCCAAACACCAAGAGTTGGGGCCTGCTCAAACCCTTACCCATTCCTGAGCGCCCTTGGGCGGACGTGTCCATGGACTTTATCGTGGACTTGCCTTCCTCCGGAGGGTTTACCACGATTCTGGTCGTTGTGGACCGCCTCTCAAAAATGGCTCACTTTTTACCGATGATTGGGACACCTTCAGCCATGGATACCGCTCAAATCTTTTTTAAGGAGATAACCAGGCTTCATGGAATACCAAAGAGTATCACCTCCGACAGAGGGGTCCAGTTCACTTCAAAATTCTGGAAGGAACTCTGCAAGTCACTAGAAGTCAAAACCTGCCTCTCCTCAGCGTACCACCCCCAAAGCAATGGCCAGACGGAAAGAACCAATCAGACCCTGGAGCAATACCTCCGTTGTTTCTGCTCTGCTTCCCAGGATGACTGGGCATCTCTACTTCCTTACGCAGAGTTTGCCTATAACAATTCAATGCATTCTGCTACCAATCAAACCCCCTTTTGGGCCAATTACGGTTTTCATCCCTCCTTTCTCCCTGAAAACATCCCCGAGAGCCCTGTTCCCGCGGTCCAGGACCGAGTGGCTTCTGTCCAGGCGAATTTCCAAAGACTCCAGGAGATGATGCGGAATGCCCAAGGATCCTACAAGAAATTTTATGACCGGGGAAGGAAGGAAAACCCGGCGTTCAGAGTCGGGGAAAAAGTTTGGCTTTCCGCCGCCAACCTCAGATTGCCTATTCCCTCTCGAAAGCTCGGCCCTAGATTTATCGGGCCCTTCAAGATCAAACGAGCTATTAATCCTGTGGCTTTTGAACTAGCATTACCTGATTCCTATAGGATTCACCCAGTGTTCCACTCATCTTTATTAAAACCCGTCATTCCCAACGCCTTTCCTGGAAGAGATGAACCTCCTTCACCACCAGTTGAAGTAGATGGGGAAAAGGAATTTGAGATGGAATCCATCCTGGGCTGTAGGAAAAAAGGCAGACAGTTACAATACTTGGTTAAATGGAAGGGGTACCCCCCGGAGGACAACTCCTGGGAACCATCCAGGAACTTGCATGCTCCTCGCCTAATACGAGCCTTTCACCAAAAACATCTGGAATTAATGGCCAGTCTGGGCGTCCGGAGTCCGCCCCTCGGGGGGGGGCACTGTCAGGGAAATTCCCCGTCTGTTGTCACCAATCTGCGCTCAGTGCGCATGCGCGGCAAAACGGCGCATCGGCGCATGCGCGTGCGTGGCGGCGCTTCGGCGTGCTCGGGTGCGCGCACCGGCGCAACGACGAATGCGCGTGCGCAATAGCTCGCCAATGGGACTACAGGCGGGCCTATTTAAACAGACGCAGTAACACTATCTGGTTGCTGGTTTGTCAGCTTTACTGTGTTTCTTGTGCCTGAAAGAAGTTAAAGTTCTCCTGCTGTGACCCGGACCGGATTTGACTACGCTTCTGCTTCTCCTGAACCTGACCCCTTGGCTTGCTAAACGGACTTCTACCTCTCTCCTTGTGCTTGACCCTCGGCCTGTGACCCGGATCTGCTGCCTGTCTCCAGCCCTTTACCTTCTGCCTGTACCCTGGACTTCTTGCCTAACCCGACTATACTGGTGCTTCCTGCTAAACTCCTAAACGGACTTGTGCCTTGCTACTGGTTGCTGTTTGACCCTGTCTACCCTTGGTGTTTGACTCCTGGCCTGTTCTTCAGACTCATCCCTGCTAGATTCTTCAGCAAGACACCTCTACCTGCTGGTGGCCAGTGCTCCCTCGTGCTGTCCTCTCCCTGTCTCACCTCCAGGGGGCGGAGTGCGCTTGGGTGCAAGGGTGAACCACTCTCGGCATCTCGGCCTCGGTAAGTACGTAGCCTGATAGACAGTGAGGGAAATTCTACTTGTGCTATAGTGTGCTAAAGCATTGATCATCAATCCGCTTTAAAAAAACATTTTTTCTAGGGACAGAAAACTATAGGTAGGAAGAGTGTCAGTTTCTTTCACTGTGATAATCCTTGTTTCTAGGGACAGGGAAGGACAGTGAGGGAAATTCTACTTTTGCTATAGTGTGCTAAAGCATTGATCATCAACCATCTTTAAAAAAACATTTTTTCTATTGACAGAAAACTATAGGTAGGAAGAGTGTCAGTTTCTTTCACTGTGATAATCCTTGTTTCTAGGGACAGGGAAGGACAGTGAGGGAAATTCTCCTTGTGCTATAGTGTGCTAAAGCATTGATCATCAACCGTCTTTAAAAAAACATTTTTTCTAGGGACAGAAAACTATAGGTAGGAAGAGTGTCAGTTTCTTTCACTGTGATAATCCTTGTTTCTAGGGACAGGGAAGGACAGTGAGGGAAATTCTACTTGTGCTATAGTGTGCTAAAGCATTGATCATCAATCAGCTTTAAAAAAACATTTTTTCTAGGGACAGAAAACTATAGGTAGGAAGAGTGTCAGTTTCTTTCACTGTGATAATCCTTGTTTCTAGGGACAGGGAAGGACAGTGAGGGAAATTCTACTTGTGCTATAGTGTGCTAAAGCATTGATCATCAATCAGCTTTAAAAAAACATTTTTTCTAGGGACAGAAAACTATAGGTAGGAAGAGTGTCAGTTTCTTTCACTGTGATAATCCTTGTTTCTAGGGACAGGGAAGGACAGTGAGGGAAATTCTCCTTGTGCTATAGTGTGCTAAAGCATTGATCATCAACCATCTTTAAAAAAACATTTTTTTCTAGGGACAGAAAACTATAGGTAGGAAGAGTGTCAGTTTCTTTCACTGTGATAATCCTTGTTTCTAGGGACAGGGAAGGACAGTGAGGGAAATTCTACTTGTGCTATAGTGTGCTAAAGCATTGATCATCAATCAGCTTTAAAAAAACATTTTTTCTAGGGACAGAAAACTATAGGTAGGAAGAGTGTCAGTTTCTTTCACTGTGATAATCCTTGTTTCTAGGGACAGGGAAGGACAGTGAGGGAAATTCTCCTTGTGCTATAGTGTGCTAAAGCATTGATCATCAACCATCTTTAAAAAAACATTTTTTCTATTGACAGAAAACTATAGGTAGGAAGAGTGTCAGTTTCTTTCACTGTGATAATCCTTGTTTCTAGGGGCAGGGAAGGACAGTGAGGGAAATTCTCCTTGTGCTATAGTGTGCTAAAGCATTGATCATCAACCGTCTTTAAAAAAAATTTTTTCTAGGGACAGAAAACTATAGGTAGGAAGAGTGTCAGTTTCTTTCACTGTGATAATCCTTGTTTCTAGGGACAGGGAAGGACAGTGAGGGAAATTCTACTTGTGCTATAGTGTGCTAAAGCATTGATCATCAATCAGCTTTAAAAAAACATTTTTTCTAGGGACAGAAAACTATAGGTAGGAAGAGTGTCAGTTTCTTTCACTGTGATAATCCTTGTTTCTAGGGACAGGGAAGGACAGTGAGGGAAATTCTACTTGTGCTATAGTGTGCTAAAGCATTGATCATCAATCAGCTTTAAAAAAACATTTTTTCTAGGGACAGAAAACTATAGGTAGGAAGAGTGTCAGTTTCTTTCACTGTGATAATCCTTGTTTCTAGGGACAGGGAAGGACAGTGAGGGAAATTCTCCTTGTGCTATAGTGTGCTAAAGCATTGATCATCAACCATCTTTAAAAAAACATTTTTTCTAGGGACAGAAAACTATAGGTAGGAAGAGTGTCAGTTTCTTTCACTGTGATAATCCTTGTTTCTAGGGACAGGGAAGGACAGTGAGGGAAATTCTACTTTTGCTATAGTGTGCTAAAGCATTGATCATCAACCATCTTTAAAAAAACATTTTTTCTATTGACAGAAAACTATAGGTAGGAAGAGTGTCAGTTTCTTTCACTGTGATAATCCTTGTTTCTAGGGACAGGGAAGGACAGTGAGGGAAATTCTCCTTGTGCTATAGTGTGCTAAAGCATTGATCATCAACCATCTTTAAAAAAACATTTTTTCTAGGGACAGAAAACTATAGGTAGGAAGAGTGTCAGTTTCTTTCACTGTGATAATCCTTGTTTCTAGGGACAGGGAAGGACAGTGAGGGAAATTCTCCTTGTGCTATACTGTGCTAAAGCATTCCTCATCAACCATCTTTGAAATCCTTGTTTTTTGGACAGTCAGGGAAATTGTCGTTGTGCTATTCTGTGCGAAAGCAATCATCCTCAACCATATTTAGAAATCCTTAAGTAAAGGGACAGAGAAGGACACCTGAAGGTAGCCCTTATTGCTTTTTTCCCATCTCCCTGCAGGCCATCTATTACAATGTCTGGAAGGCAAACAAGGAGAGGCAGACAGTCAGGAGGCAATAAAAGAGGGCAAGCAGGCTCTGTGTCTGGGGGCAACAGTGCTGGTCGTGGACGCGGTGCATTGTCATCGGCACATGGCCATGGGACACGCTTGTCCTTCTTTTCGGCAGCTGGACATGTTGAGCCACATCATGCCGAAGACTTGGTAGAGTGGATGACCAAGCCCTCCTCCTCCTCCTCATCCTCTCTCACCCAGGCTCAGGGTACTGGCAAAGCAGCTGCCAAAGCGTCCTCTTCCCTGGTATCAATGTCAGACTCATCATCAGTCACTCCTTCCCTAGACCCACCATGTCCTCCTCCTGAGGAGTCCCCCGAACTGTTTGAGCACAGTGTTGGGTACATGCTCCAGGAGGATGCCCAGCGTTTCGAAGGGTCTGATGATGAAACCCAGCTACAGGAAGGCAGTAGCGTGAGAGCAGACAGAGGGGATGCTCAAGAAGGACACCAATCTGGCAGTCATGTTCCAGCAGCTGCAGCATACTGCCTGATTGGCTCCAGTGATGAGGAGGGAGGGGATGATGAGGTCACTGACTCCACGTGGGTGCCTAATAGGAGAGAGGATGAGGAGGAGGCACATCTCCAACGAGGCAGGATGCCCTTTGGTGGCCAGCGTAAGGGCAGTACACCGACGGAATCACACCGCAGAGCTCCGCCTGTGCAGGGCGCTGCCTCTGCCCGTCATTCAAAAAGTTCTTTGGTGTGGGCCTTTTTTGAGGCTAGTGCATCAGATCACACAGCTGCTGTTTGCAACATATGTCTCAAGCGTATATCGCGTGGCCAAAACATCAGCCGCTTGGGTACCACATGCCTGACCAGACATATGTTGACCTGCCATGCAGCTCGTTGGCAAGCCTACCTCAAAGACCCACACCAAAGAACAAAGCGGACCTCTCCTTGCACCGCATCAGCTGGGATCTCCAACCCCACTATAACTTCAGTCCTGTCTGAAACATGCACTGAGAGGAATGAAGGTGTAGAATTAGGTGTGTCACAGCCAAGTAGTTGCGGCCACTCTGCTAGCAGTACACCGACGTCCGATTCTAGCAGGCAAATTTCCCTGCCCCAGCTGCTGGACCGTCGAAAGAAGTTCACTCCCAGCCATCCACATGCCCAGCGGTTGAATGCTAGCTTGGCTAAATTGCTAGCGCTTCAACTGCTGCCTTTTCAGTTGGTAGACTCGGCCCCCTTCCGTGAGTTTGTGCAATGTGCGGTTCCTCAGTGGCAGGTTCCCAAACGCCACTTTTTCTCACGGAAGGCTATTCCGGCTCTCTACCGGCATGTGGAAGGCAATGTCTTGGCCTCGCTGGACAGGGCGGTCAGCGGTAAGGTGCATATTACCGCTGACTCATGGTCCAGCAGGCATGGACAGGGACGTTACCTTTCTTTCACGGCCCATTGGGTCACTCTTTTGGCAGCTGGGAAGGATGCAGGACAAGGTGCAGTAGTGTTGGAGGTTGTTCCACCGCCACGCCTCCAAAATGCTACTACTGGTTGTGACACACCTCTCTCCTCCACCCCCTCCTCTTCTTCTTCCTCCATGGCCTCTTCCTGTGGTTTGTCCTCGGAACCAGCGGTGCTCCGTAGGAGTTCAAGGGGCTACGCAAGTACGCAGGCAAAAAGATGCCATGCCGTGCTTGCGCTGGTGTGTTTGGGGGACAGAAGCCACACTGGGGCAGAGGTCCTGTCTGCTCTGCAGGGCCAGGCCGAGAGGTGGTTGACGCCACGCCAGCTTAAGCCAGGAATGGTGGTTTGCGACAATGGCACCAACCTCCTCTCCGCCCTCCGACAGGGACAACTGACCCATGTGCCCTGTGTGGCTCACGTCCTTAACCTGGTGGTGCAGCGGTTCTTGGGCAGGTACCCGGGCTTACAGGATGTCCTGAGGCAGGCCAGGAAAGTCTGTGTGCATTTCCGCAGATCTTATAATGCCAGTGCTCGCCTGGCTGAGCTGCAAAAGGAGTTGAACCTGCCCAAGAACCGCCTTATATGTGACATGCCCACCAGGTGGAACTCAACGTTGGCCATGCTGCAGCGGCTGCACACGCAGCAGAGGGCCATCAATAAGTACCTGTGCGACTACGGCACCAGGACAGGGTCAGGGGAGCTTGGTTTTTTTTCTCCACGCCAGTGGGGCATGATCAGGGATGCATGCACTGTCCTGGCACCATTTGAGGAGGCCACGAGGATGGTGAGCAGTGACAGTGCATGCATCAGTGACACTGTACCTCTTGTCCACCTGTTGGAGCACACGCTGCGTGGAATAATGGACAGGGCACTTGAGGCAGAACAGAGGCAGGAAGAGGAGGACTTCCTTGCCTCTCAAGGCCCCCTTTACCCAGACAGTGTTCCTTCTGTCCCACCCATCGCACAGGAAGAGGAGGAGGAGGAGGAGGAGGAGGATTGTGTCAGCATGGAGGTGGAGGCTGGCACTCAGCATCATCAGCAGCAGTCTTTTAGGGATGATTTACAGTCCCAAGAAACCAGTGGACTTGTACGTGGCTGGGAGGAGGTGGCTGCGGATCATGTCGTCCTTAGTGACCCAGAGGACTCCGGAGCGAATGCCTCAGCAAACCTACGCTGCATGGCCTCCCTGATCCTGCAAAGTCTGCGGAAGGATCCTCGTATTCTTCGGATCAAGGAGAGGGACCATTACTGGCTGGCCACTCTCCTTGATCCACGGTACAAGGGTAAGGTTGCGGACCTTATGTTACCGTCGCAGAGGGAGCAGAGGATGAGACAACTCCGGGAGGCCTTGCAGAAAGGTCTGTGCAACGCGTTCCCAGAGACTGGGAGGTTACAAACTCCTGGTCCTGGACAACGAGTTGCTGAGGCTTCGGCCAGTCAAAGAAGGAGCGGTGGGGAAGGTGGCCGTCTGACCGATGCGTTCAGACAATTCTTTAGTCCGCAGCCCCAAAGTATGATCGGTTCCAGCAACCATCGCCAGCGTCTGATAAACATGGTGCAGGAATATCTAGGGGCAAGGTCAGACTTGGACACCTTCCCCACCGAAAATCCTCTGGCTTACTGGGTCTTGAGGATGGATCACTGGCCAGAGCTTGCACAGTATGCAATTGAGCTACTGGCCTGTCCTGCATCCAGCGTTCTTTCGGAACGCACATTCAGTGCTGCTGGAGGATTTGTCACGGATCACAGGGTGCGCCTGTCCACCGACTCGGTTGATCGACTGACTTTCATCAAGATGAACCAGTCTTGGATCACCACCAGCTACCACACACCTGATGCTGATATAACAGACTAATTGATTTTAACATGTCACATCCCTTCAAGACTGATGCTGATGCTGAGTGCCTGTGCTGTTATGTTGACTGGCTATCCTCCTCCTCCGAGTCCTCAATGATACGATTGATGATGATAGCTTGGAAGATCATTTTTGTTTATGGGTGCCGCCACCAGTGGCTAAGGCCCAATTTTTCAGCCCCTGTTTTACAGGGGCGTGTAATTACAATTTTTTTAGCAATAATTTGCCATAGGGCTCATTGCTGTGCTCCAAGTACAGTATCTGTGAGGGGTTGGAGTGTTGTGCCACCAGTGCCTAAGGCCCAATTTTTCAGCCCCTGTTTAACAGGGGCGTGTCATTACAATTTTTGAAGCAATACTTTGCAACAGGGCTCATTGCTGTGCTCCAAGTACAGTATCTGTGAGGGGTTGTAGTGTTGTGCCACCAGGGCCTAAGGCCCAATTTTTCAGCCCCTGTTCAACAGGGGCATGTAATTACAATTCTTGATCTAATAATTCACAGCAGGGCCCATTGCTGCACCCACCAAGAGTAACTCTGAGGGCTTACAGTGTTGTGGCAACACCACCACCACCACCACCACCACGAAAGGCCCAATTTTTCAGCCCCTGTTCAAAAGGGGCATGTAATTACAATTCTTGATCTAATAATTCACAGCAGGGCCCATTGCTGCACCCACCAAGAGTAACTCTGAGGGCTTACAGTGTTGTGGCAACACCACCACCACCACCACCACCACGAAAGGCCCAATTTTTCAGCCCCTGTCCAACAGGGGCATGCAATTACAATTCTTGATCTAATAATTCACAGCAGGGCCCATTGCTGCACCCACCAAGAGTAACTGTCAGGGCTTACAGTGTTGTGGCACCAGCACCACCATCAAAGGCCCAATTTTTACTACCACTGTTCAACAATTATATGTAATTAAAATTCCTGATATAATAGTTGACAGCAGGGCGTTCCAGCACCAACCAAGAGTAACTGTGAGTGCTTACAGTGTTGTGCCAACACCAACAACTAAGGGGCCTATTTCTGCAGAGTATATACGGCAGGTCCCTACTTTCAAACATCCAACTTACAAACGACTCCTACTTGCAAACGCAAGAAGACAACAGGAAGTGAGAGGAAATCTACCCCTTGGAAGGAAAATTCTCTCCTGTAAGAATTAATATGGGAGAAAGGTGTCTCCTCTGTACTGATGCTTTATCAGCAATCCTTGTTTCAAGAAAAACACCACATTTCAAAAACAGTTGTCATTGGGACGGAAAGTGAGGTGAAATGTTCTGAACAGGGGCACAGACAGCAAAACAAATGTTACAGGGGTGATAACCCTTACCTATGTTTTCCAAAAAGTTTAAAAATAGATTTTTGGGCTGGAGCTACACTTAAACAATGTACCTGTTCAAAATTACAAACAGATTCTACATAAGAACAAACCTACAGTCCCTGTCTTGTATGCACCGCCTGTATACGGCTGTTCAGAGTATATAGGGCCTTTTTTATTTTATGTGCGGGGTTCCCCTTAATATCCATACAAGACCCAAAGGGGCTGGTAATGGGCTGGGGTAGGGGGGGGGTCATGGGGTAGCTATGCCATTTTTCTTAAAGATTTTCATCCATATTACCGGGACCAGACATTACATTAAAGCCGCAAGCAGTTTTAAATGGCTTTTTTTTCCTTTAGAAGTGTCATTTTGTGCAGGGACAGTTCTAAACACGGGAAACACGTGGCACTTCACAGGCATACTTTAGACACCCCCCAGGTACGATATTTAAAGGAATATTTGACTTTTTTTTTTTCACTTTATGCATCATTAAAATGACTGCTCCCGAAAAACGACCGTTTTTAAAACTTCTTTTTGCATTGATACATGTCCCCTGGTGCAGAACCCGGGTTCCCAAACCCTTTTTAGGACAATAACATGCATAATAGTCGTTATAATTAGCACTTTAGAATTCGAACGTTCGCATCCATTGTATTTAATAGGGTTCTAATGTTCGTACGAACTTTCGGTCCGTTCGCGGGTTCTGGTGCGAACCGAACCCGGGGGTGTTCGGCTCATCACTATTCATTAACAAGCCCTGCAGGTTTCAACAGGCTTATGAAGAAACGGGCAAAAGCTGCACAGCTTGTCTGCAGAAATTGTGCTTCTAAAAACCTAAGTAGTTCTATCATGACAAGGTGACTGCCAGTAAATGGATAAGAGTCTCAGTTGTAGGCTATTAAAGTGGTTCTAAAAGGTAGAAGGTTTTTTACCTTACTGCATTCTATGCAGTAAGGTAAAAAAGCCTTCTGGGTGTAGCCCCCTCCCCCTCACATTTACCTGAGCCCCATCTCAATCCAATGATGTGCATGAGAGCAGAAGCTCTCCTGGGTCGCTCTCTTCTCACTGGTTCACACAGCAGTAGGAGCCATTGGCTCATGACGGATGTTGATTGGAGCACTGTGCATATGCAGGGGGTTGTCGGACCTCTGAGCTGTCCAATTGCAGTGGATTAGCTCTCAAGTAGGCTACTGACATAGGGGAGATTTTACTAAGAGCACACATATAGTAATAAAAAAACAAAAACCACAACAAAATTCTTTACCTGCTGTGCAGCCAAATATAACAAACACAACACATGATGCTTCAACTGGGCATTAAATCTGCAGTCTTTATATCTGCTCTATGACACAGAATACAAAAATCTGTGTGCACATACTCTAAAACAGGGGTGTCCAACATTTTGACCTTCCTTCCACATTGGAAGAGGAATGGTCTTCGGCTACACATAAAATACACCAACAATAGCTGATGAGCAGAAAAAGTCAAAATAGACCACAAGTTAACGACCAGTGATATAGATAACATGGTTATAAAAAGTAAAAATTCGCGCTAGGTGCAAAGTGATTTAAAAAATTATATAAATGAATATGTCCCTTAAGGAAACCTGCTGCTAAACACCAAAAAAACCTTTGATATAAGGAACAAACAAAATGAGTATACAAAAATAGTGTAGCGCTGGAAAGAACTGTATATATCTATACAGTTAAAATTAAATACGTGAAAAAAGCATCAAAAACACTAATAAAACAATGCAAATAAACCAATTAAGTTCATAAGTGCCCGTGAAGAAAGAAGATTATCAAATAAATGTGTAGAGGATTTCCTCTATATTGATGATAAGAGTTCCACAGAGAAGATATCCGATGAAGCTGGTAAGTGCTATTCCAACAATAAGTGAAGATCCCGCCACCAAAGTGAGAAATGAAGGCTTACCAAACAGCCTGCGACCGCCCTTCTCAGGGGGGTCAAAACAAGCTTAGTAGAGTGATGTTCACTCCATGGAAGGCAGAGAAATTCCAGTGAAGACACTTCATCCACAATAGGCGAGTCTTCAGAGACGTGTCTGCACAGCTGATCCAAATCGGAGATGAAAAACACTCTTGATTGATCAGAGTGAATAATCCTCAGCAGTTAAAACGATGTCCAAAGAGAAGAAAGAAAAACTTTCCATAGTGTAGCATTCATCAGGGAAGTTTTATTAGAAATGAACAGGAGAGAAAACAGCTCTCACATAGGTATAAAAATAATGATAAAACGAGAAAATCCTTGCAAGGAAATAAAAAAGCTCAGAGTTTCTGTCAAAGGCTGATTCGCGCGTGCGCAATACATGTGCGTGTCACCCTACGCCGTTTCGTCAAATGTGACATCATCAGGGGCACGCCCACATGAGCACGCACACGCTATTTGTAGCCAAAGGGCCCACTCGGGGTTCTCTCATTGGCTACATGTCAAATTGGCAGACGGAGCAGAAAATTGTACTAGCCTCTGCATTGATCTCTCAATGGAGAGGTCTTGACATAAAACACAGTTGCACCATCACCCCCAGTGGAACTTACAGATATTGCACAAATTTTTAAAACTGATTTTCAAAATAATCTCCACACTGACATCTTGTGGATCATGGTGCAACTGTTATTAAACCATTTTTTCAAAAACATTCTTTAATCAAAAAAAAAAAAAATATATATATATATTTTTCCAAAAAACATTCTCTTTTTTTTAAAAAACATTCCTTTAAAACATTCTGTTTCTAAAAAAAAAATCTTTTTTTCAAAAAATGAATCCTAAGCAGGTTTACACTTAACCAATATAAAAATACTTAAAAAAACTTTTTATATTAAAATAAAGCTTATGATATACTTAGTTAGTCAGGCCCAAACAAAACACTGGACCAAAATTGCACAGGAAGAAAAATGGGAACAAATTGCTTATGAGGGGAACAAATAATATGTCACCCATTGTTGATAAAGCAATTTATATCCCATTCAACGTTGAGGCCACCCGGTGTGTGACAACCCAATTTATGTATCCAACTGGTTTCGGATCTAGAGATGCTTCTTTTGCCATTGCCCCCTCTCCAGTTGGGCACATATTTCTCCAAACCAATGAAAATGGTACCTTTTGGGTTTCTGTTATGCACAAGATCATAGTGCTTAGACACACTATGTTTGTCAAAACCACTTTTTATGTTGGTGATGTGCTCACCTAATCTGGTACTCAATTTTCTAATGGTCCGGCCCACATATTCCAAACTGCATGGGCATCGCAAAAGGTACACCACGCACTTTGTAGCACATGTTATAAGGGACCTGATAGGATATGTGGCTCCTGTTCCTGATGAAGTAAACTCCATAGTTCTTCTACCTTGGAGGGCATTCACCCTGCAGACTTTACATCGTCTACATGGGTAAAATCCCTTCAAGTCCCCAAAAAAAGAAGGACGAGTTGGGGGATCTGGTACATTAGGTGCTAGTAGATGTCTGAAGTTAGAAGCACCCCTAAAGAGTACTCTCGGGGTGTTAGACAATAAAGGGCCCAATACTCGGTCGTTCTTTAGCACCGACCAGTGTTTTTTAATGATCCTTTTTATAGCCCAATGCTGACTTGAGTACGTGGTCAGAAAGGCTAAGCCAAAGTCCTCCCTATTTTCCACTTCTGGAGGTCTGTCACACAGAAGTGTCTGTCTATCTCTAAGGCCCACATCTGTAATAGCAGAGTCCAGTTTGGCAATGTCATACCCCTTGGCTATAAATCTTAATTTAAGGATTTCTGCCTCTTTGTGATATTGTTCCAAGTCAGTGCAATTTCGCTTTAGACGTAAAAATTGACCCTTCGGGACCGCCGACAGCCAGGAACTATGGTGGCATGAATCCAAAGGAATATAGCCGTTCCTGTCTGTCGATTTGAAGAAAGTGGATGTGACTATCCTACTGTCCTTTATTGAGACATTGAGGTCCAGAAAGTGAATCTGGATGGGGCTAATCTCATGACTGAGAATAATGCCCCTATCGTTACTGTTTAGGAGGGATAGATAAGAATTAACTGATTCTACATCACCATCCCAAATAAACAAAATGTCATCAATAAATCTTTTCCAAAAGATTAAATTAGGTGGGCTTTCACAAAGTACTACATCTTCCTCCCACTTAGCCATAAAAAGGTTGGCCATACTGGGGGCAAATTTTGCCCCCATGGCCACGCCCCTAATCTGGAGATAGTGTTTACCACTATGCCAGAAATAGTTATGCTTCATCGCGAAATCCAGCAACTCCATCACGAAGTTGCGCTGCGTGACGGAGATGCTGGAGTCGCGATAAAGAAAATGACGCACCGCCTCATACCCCAAATCATGAGAGATGGCCGTGTAAAGGGATGCGACATCGGCTGTAATAAGTAGATAGGAGACCTTCCATTCAATCTGACCAAGAAGGTTAATGACGTGCTTAGTGTCCTTAAGAAAAGACGGGGTGCCCAAGAGCAGTGGTTGCAAGTAATGATCGATGTATTTGCCGATCCGTGAGGTGATAGAATCGATACCACTGATGATGGGCCTTCCCGGGGGATTGATCAGGGTTTTGTGGATCTTGGGTAATATATACATCACTGGCAATCTGGGTGCCAGTGGTACTAGATGTTCCCTTTCCTTCAAATTTAAAATACCCATATAATGTCCCTTATCAATTAGGGCTCTCAGGTCCTTCTTATATTCCACAGTGGGATCCATGGGTAAACTTAAATATGTCAGAGGGTCCATAACTATCCTCGACATTTCTTCAAAATAGGAGTCCTTGTCAAGAACAACTATGGCGCCCCCTTTATCAGCTGGTCGCACAACCACATCCCTCCTATTACATAGGGACTCCATGTCCAATCTAAGATTCTGTTGGGTTCGTGCCGGTTTCACATTCAAATTATTTAAATCCCCTAGCACTAGATCACGGAATACGGTTAAATTTGGCGCCTGATGAATAGGGGGGTTAAAAAGGGATGCATTGGACATCCCTGAATGTAAAATAACTGAAGCCTCCCTATCTGATTGCCTAGTGGGATTGCTCATGATATATCTTTTGATATTTAACTTTCTGGTGTATTTTTGGATGTCTATGAAGGTTTGGAATTTGTTAAGATTCCGTGGGGGGGCAAATTTTAACCCTTTATTCAAGGTAGTTAATTCGTCCTTAGATAGCTCCTTTGTGCTGAGATTAATAATCCCAGCACAATCTAAAACTTCCTTCTCTTTGGAGTGAGATTTCCTCCCCCCTCTGCACCCTCTCTTGCGTCCCCATTTCTTTTGTTCCTGTTCCTGCCGGCCTGCCGAAAATCCCAAACCGAGCGGCCCTCTGGTTGTTGATTCTGGAAGGAGCAGGAAGCTCCGTGATTGACATCCAAAGTGGGTTCCCCTTCATTCCCAGCTAGTGAGGCAAATCTGTTGTTAGTGTTTACAATATTGTTGCCTCTATTGTCAACACGAGGGGGGTGATGGTTCCCATGATTCTGTTGATTGTGATATACATCACGGTGACGCCAGGGTGGAGGGGAGTGATAATTGGGATGAGGGGAGGGATTCCTTCTCCTGCCCTTACCTCTACCTTGTTGATAATGTTGTTGTGAATTAGTACGCCCTCCCCGTAAATCAGGAGAGGGGCGGGGCATTTGAGATGCGCTATTTTGAAGAAATGTCGAGGATAGTTATGGACCCTCTGACATATTTAAGTTTACCCATGGATCCCACTGTGGAATATAAGAAGGACCTGAGAGCCCTAATTGAGAAGGGACATTATATGGGTATTTTAAATTTGAAGGAAAGGGAACATCTAGTACCACTGGCACCCAGATTGCCAGTGATGTATATATTACCCAAGATCCACAAAACCCTGATCAATCCCCCGGGAAGGCCCATCATCAGTGGTATCGATTCTATCACCTCACGGATCGGCAAATACATCGATCATTACTTGCAACCACTGGTCTTGGGCACCCCGTCTTTTCTTAAGGACACTAAGCACGTCATTAACCTTCTTGGTCAGATTGAATGGAAGGCCTCCTATCTACTTATTACAGCCGATGTCGCATCCCTTTACACGGCCATCTCTCATGATTTGGGGTATGAGGCGGTGCGTCATTTTCTTTATCGCGACTCCAGCATCTCCGTCACGCAGCGCAACTTCGTGATGGAGTTGCTGGATTTCGCGATGAAGCATAACTATTTCTGGCATAGTGGTAAACACTATCTCCAGATTAGGGGCGTGGCCATGGGGGCAAAATTTGCCCCCAGTATGGCCAACCTTTTTATGGCTAAGTGGGAGGAAGATGTAGTACTTTGTGAAAGCCCACCTAATTTAATCTTTTGGAAAAGATTTATTGATGACATTTTGTTTATTTGGGATGGTGATGTAGAATCAGTTAATTCTTATCTATCCCTCCTAAACAGTAAAGATAGGGGCATTATTCTCAGTCATGAGATTAGCCCCATCCAGATTCACTTTCTGGACCTCAATGTCTCAATAAAGGACAGTAGGATAGTCACATCCACTTTCTTCAAACCGACAGACAGGAACGGCTATATTCCTTTGGATTCATGCCACCATAGTTCCTGGCTGTCGGCGGTCCCGAAGGGTCAATTTTTACGTCTAAAGCGAAATTGCACTGACTTGGAACAATATCACAAAGAGGCAGAAATCCTTAAATTAAGATTTATAGCCAAGGGGTATGACATTGCCAAACTGGACTCTGCTATTACAGATGTGGGCCTTAGAGATAGACAGACACTTCTGTGTGACAGACCTCCAGAAGTGGAAAATAGGGAGGACTTTGGCTTAGCCTTTCTGACCACGTACTCAAGTCAGCATTAGGCTATAAAAAGGATCATTAAAAAACACTGGTCGGTGCTAAAGAACGACCGAGTATTGGGCCCTTTATTGTCTAACACCCCGAGAGTACTCTTTAGGGGTGCTTCTAACTTCAGACCTCTACTAGCACCTAATGTACCAGATCCCCCAACTCGTCCTTTTTTTGGGGACTTGAAGGGATTTTACCCGTGTAGACGATGTAAAGTCTGCAGGGTGAATGCCCTCCAAGGTAGAAGAACTATGGAGTTTACTTCATCAGGAACAGGAGCCACATATCCTATCAGGTCCCTTATAACATGTGCTACAAAGTGCGTGGTGTACCTTTTGCGATGCCCATGCAGTTTGGAATATGTGGGCCGGACCATTAGAAAATTGAGTACCAGATTAGGTGAGCACATCACCAACATAAAAAGTGGTTTTGACAAACATAGTGTGTCTAAGCACTATGATCTTGTGCATAACAGAAACCCAAAAGGTACCATTTTCATTGGTTTGGAGAAATATGTGCCCAACTGGAGAGGGGGCAATGGCAAAAGAAGCATCTCTAGATCCGAAACCAGTTGGATACATAAATTGGGTTGTCACACACCGGGTGGCCTCAACGTTGAATAGGATATAAATTGCTTTATCAACAATGGGTGACATATTATTTGTTCCCCTCATAAGCAATTTGTTCCCATTTTTCTTCCTGTTTTTTTTAAGTATTTCTATATTGGTTAAGTGTAAACCTGCTTAGGATTCATTTTTTTTTAAAAATAATTTTTTTTAGAAAAAGAATGTTTTAAAGGAATGTTTTTTTTAAAAAAAGAGAATGTTTTTTGGAAAAAGAATGTTTTTTTTTTGAATAAAGAATGTTTTTGAAAAAATGGTTTAATAACAGTTGCACCATGATCCACAAGATGTCAGTGTGGAGATTATTTTGAAAATCAGTTTTAAAAATTGGTGCAATATCTGTAAGTTCCACTGGGGGTGATGGTGCAACTGTGTTTTATGTCAAGACCTCTCCATTGAGAGATCAATGCAGAGGCTAGTACAATTTTCTGCTCCGTCTGCCAATTTGACATGTAGCCAATGAGAGAACCCCGAGTGGGCCCTTTGGCTACAAATAGCGTGTGCGTGCTCATGTGGGCGTGCCCCTGATGTCACATTTGACGAAACGGCGTAGGGTGACACGCACATGTATTGCGCACGCGCGAATCAACCTTTGACAGAAACTCTGAGCTTTTTTATTTCCTTGCAAGGATTTTCTCGTTTTATCATTATTTTTATACCTATGTGAGAGCTGTTTTCTCTCCTGTTCATTTCTAATAAAACTTCCCTGATGAATGCTACACTATGGAAAGTTTTTCTTTCTTCTCTTTGGACATCGTTTTAACTGCTGAGGATTATTCACTCTGATCAATCAAGAGTGTTTTTCATCTCCGATTTGGATCAGCTGTGCAGACACGTCTCTGGAGACTCGCCTATTGTGGATGAAGTGTCTTCACTGGAATTTCTCTGCCTTCCATGGAGTGAACATCGCTCTACTAAGCTTGTTTTGACCCCCCTGAGAAGGGCGGTCGCAGGCTGTTTGGTAAGCCTTCATTTCTCACTTTGGTGGCGGGATCTTCACTTATTGTTGGAATAGCACTTACCAGTTTCATATAGATAACGTACCTTAGTCATAAAACTACATTTTTTTGTAATCATTTTTTGTTATAAAAGTAAACAAGGGCAACATAAAAATTAGTGCCATATTTGACACGTTTTTTTGATAACCGAACGCATCAATATCTGGTTAGATGAATGTAGTAACAATTCCCAATCAATTCTTAAGGTGCTCATCGGATATCCTTGAAAACCGTTGCTCACAGTGTGATTGGAAGAGAAGGATGTTTTTCTTTGTGAAAATAAAACCTATAAAGTTCCAGTAAAAAGACACTGACAAATGTTTCCTCAGATGCATGTGTTCACTAGGTGTGCATGCATTTTTTTACCAAAAAAATAAAAATAAAAAAAATAAAAAGTTTTAAGTTTATGATTTTGTGTTGGGCTGCATTCATAACTGCTGTGGGCCTCATGGGATTGGACACCCTTGTTCTAAAAGATAAGCTCAAAGTAGAAGAGCAAGTAGTCATATACTAACTTATATATTAAAAACACAAATAAAAAACATGTTACTTCAGGTATATGATTTTAATAAACATTTCATTATTTTCCTTACAAAATTCACACATAGAAACAAGAAATTAATTTTTTTAAACACAAAGTGCAATAGTCTGTCACTTTCTCTCTCTTTTTTTGGTAACATGTTTCAAGGTCCATGAATATCAAAGATCGGAGTTGAAAAAGTCTTACATGTTATTACTAGGAATGTGTATTAGAAAAGATGCATGGAAACCAGATATGCTGGTAAAGTCTATTGCCATAAATCTTCAGTCCGACCAAATTTGAACACAAGCCCCCTGTAAATTGAAAAAGAATGCATAAGTATTTCAAACTTGTAAATTTAATATATGAATACTTTAGGACAAAAATATCACGTGCCTCCAGGTCAACTTGATACATTGCAAGGATGGTGACCAACGATTGTTCAGATGTTTCCACATCAAATGGTAAGTGAAAAAGAGACTGCATATAATATAATCACATGGTCAGTCTAAAGCCTGGTACACACGACCGGATTTTCCACGGACAAAGCGTAGGACTTTTGTCCGAAGGGCGTTGGCCAAAAACTTGTCTTGCATACAAACGGCACACAATTGTTGGCCAACAAACATGAAACAACTTAGTTTTTCAGCTCTTTAGCGCCACCCTTTGGGCAACTTCTGCTAATGTTGTGTTATGGTTAGCATTACTTCTGAGCATGCGTGTTTGTCCGATGGACTTCTGTACACACAATCGGATAATCAGACAACACACATTTGATGTCGGAAAATTTTAAAGCATGCTATCCAACATTTGTTGGTGGAAAATCTGACAATTATCCGATTGAGCATACAAACGGTCGGATTTTCCGACAACAGCCTGCCATCACACAATTCCCGTCAGAAAATCCGATCGGCTTTAGAGTTCTAATTAGAACACTGCACCCCTAGAAAATCCTTACATGTACATCACTCTGTGCAAACATTTCCCCCAAAAGAAAACCCTCAGCAGACGTCGCAAGGGATATTGCATGCTATAATGTGGAGAAAATAGCGACCCAAATGCATGAACAGGGGAAAGGGTTTCTACAGCAAAAAAATAAATAAAAATTCTGGTATATTTAAAAAATTACATCAGTTGCAGGTTTAAAATGGAGAGGCAGTTTCAAAATTCGGATTTAAATTTTAGGGCTAAAATAGTGACAACTGTTAGCTTCCTTCTATGGAACAACAAAAGACAGGAATGTCAGCTGTACAGGCATACCCCGCTTTAAGTACACTCACGAGTAAGGACTTACCCGCGAGTGTATGTAAAGTGCCTCACAAGTACTGTACAGACATTTTGCAACCGCAGTAGGAGGAGCTGAAGCTCCGAAAGCATAGCCCGCCCTGTTCCAGTGTGCCCCTGAGACCTCAACTACAGCTCCTGAAACCCCCTTACACCCTAGAAGTGAAAAAAGGTATTGTTTCACTTTAAGTACATTTTCATTTTACATACATGCTCTGGTCCCATTGTGTACTTAAAAGTGGGGTATGCCTGTATGGAGTAAAATACCCCCTTTCCACATCTACGTTATCTTGAATATCTTCATTGATGAATCTTTTCGTATTGCCTGTGATTATTATGGCTCTGGAGTATCAGTTCACACAAGCACGATGCGGGAACCAGTGCGATTCCAGTACTGGTTCCCACATCGCACAGAACTCGCAGACAGTTCACACTGCCCTATGCAAACTGCTGTGGGTGTCAATGGAAAATTAATGACACCCCAGATCAGTTCACGTATCACAGTGCAGGAATCGGTTTGCATGAATGTGAACACCCATGCGATCCAATTCCAGTGCAGAACAAATAAAAAGGGTCCTGCACCCTTTTGGTGTGAATGCAATGTAAATTCAACCATACAATATTTATGGCTGAATTTGCATCGCACAGAAATCGCATTTGTGATCTGGAAAGCAGTGTGGTGCAAAACACATGCAATGTCTAAAGACGCACCAGTGTGAACCCAGCCTTAAAAAGTAGATCTATAGTCAAAATGTAAAGTTGTATATTTCCACATTGTATTTCAATCATTTATTTATTTATTTGGGGGGGGGGTTATACCTGGATTTTACCTTTCACTTATGCTTAATCCTCATCCCCGTAGTCCTCTGGGACACGTCACAGGTCCCAAAAGACTGCAGTACCATTCGCAACGTGCAGCGCAGCTGGCCCATGCACAGTGGGCAGCTGACTGTGAAGCCACAAGCGGTCACAGCCAGGTACCCACAGTTAAGATGCTGGCACCGAAAACCAAAGACATCCCTGGCAATCCCTCGGATGAGCACATCGCTGTTTTCTGGGATAGGCGAGTGTCTGTTTTTGCAGGTGCAGGCTTTTAATTTTCAGAGAAATGACTGGAGCTCCTCTTTAATATGAATGATCTTGACATTTGTAAGTTTACTTTTTTGAAGATCCTCAAATGATTTCTTAAATTCTGTACCACATATTCACCATGCCCAGTGAGTAGGGACCACTGTTAAACACATTTCACAAAGCCTGCCACCTGAACTGCAGGGGTACTGAGAAGGGGGGGGGGGGTTCAGGAAGCGGAGTCGGTATAGTAATCACTGCTTGTGGGTAGCAAGGTACCATGGGACATGTAGTCCTTAGAAATTAAAAGCAAAGAAAGGAGAAGATGCAATGCGTGCATGTAATCCAGGAAGTTGTGGAAAGAGATGGACAGCAGACAGGCAGCAGAGATTTCTCAGGTAAGCTTATATTGGATTGTCAAAAATAACTTGTTTGAATTGCTATTATAATGCTGATGTTATGATAAATCAAAGCTTATACTGTGACCAAAGAACTTAAATTTGAATACAAACACATGGGAATGATATATTAATATTTACTTACCCAAAGAAAATAAAAGTATTCTGAAAAAACACAGCAATACCGGGATATACTTCTGTGACACCTAAGAAAAACAAAATCATTACATTGAAACAGCTTAGAAATTCTTTGCAGTCCCAGAGAGGATTTACAGTTTTGCATTTAACATTTGATTTCAAAGCCCAAAAATCATAAATTCTACACCAACTGCATAGGAAATAGGTACTATAAAGGCTTGTTGTGTGTGCAGTGCTGCTGTATAGTAGTAAAATCATACCTTGTTACAAGCCGGCTCCACTGGATTTCTAAGCGCTACAGGCATGACAGCAGCAGCTAGCAGTAATGAGTGGAACCTGTCACACCACACCCCTCCTCACTCCATGCTCATTCACAAAAATGTTATTCCCCCCCACAGAATACAAGGCTTTCTGTGATTGTAAGACAAGAAATCACGTGCATCACTGCTCCTCCTCCTCCTCCTCCTCTCACATCCTTCAATCACAGAACATTTTGTATTCAGTGAAAAAAACACCACAATGCCTTTTGAGAATGGATATGGAATGGGGGGGGGCATGGTGTGACGAGAGCCCTTCGCTGCTGCGCTCATATCAACAGCACCCAGAACTGCAGCGCAATTCTGCCTGCGATGACATAAAATTTAGCTACTATAAAGCAGCACTGCACAAACAAATTATTATTATTAATTCTCTTATAGCTGGTGCAGGATTTACAATGACATTTTCTCTCAGGGATATGCCTGGGTGTATGTGTGTGCATTTTAATGCACTTTAACACTGGATACACTGTTGCTGTGTGCATTTACAACACGTGTTGTACGTGCATTTTGGGGATCCCATTCATTTTTATTGGTCCCCAAAGAAAGTAAAAGCAGTAAACACCACATGGGACTCTTCAGTGCACCACTACACAAAAGATGTAAATACACACATTGGAAAAAGGTAAATCAAACATTGTCTTTGAGCCGTGTACACATGTTGAGGTCTCAAAGAAAATTAACTGGCCCATGTAAAGTGACACTCATAAAACAGTGTCAATGTACAAAAGTGTGACTAGTGTCTAACAGGTTAAAGCAGAATCAACTTCTGCAATACTTACCTCTGCTTCACCGGTCCAAGGTCCCTCTCCTTGCATGCACAGCTTAGTTTACATTCTAAAAGAACTATGAACAGGCAGGTAGGTTTATTCTATTGCAGAAGAGACATTCCACGTCACTAATGCAATAAAGAGCCACCTGCTCGCAATACTTTAGTTTTTCTTTAAACTGCAGGCTATAAAGTGTTTAAAATTGTACAACAGTAGCTGTTAACTGGGAGAAAAATGTTACTTATTTATTTAGAAGAATATGAGTTTTGTAAATACTAAAAAAAAAACAAAAAAAAAAAAAAAAAACATTCACTAAATGAAAAGGGATTCGTATTTCAGACATATTTGTGGTATACTGCCACTTTCAGGATGCATTGGACACTGGCAAGCAAAAAAGCTATAGGCCAACCGGGTATAACTCTTCCCACTCTCATCATGCTTCAGTTTTGTAGAAAAGCAGTATTAGGCAAGCAGTATTAGGCAAGCAAGATGACAAATACAGAGGGGTGGAACCTGTGCCCCTTGATCAACTTCAAGAAACAGATTTTATAGCAAGTACATCAATTTCTGTTTTCTCTAGTTCATTAAAAGACACAAGATTTGCAAAGAAAATTGGGATGTCCAAAAGGATAAGAAGCATGTATTATGATCTGTGTGAGACAATGGGGGTTGACTTAATACTGGAGCACTTAAGATCTGATGCAGCGCCGCATGGTAGCCAATCAGCTTCTAACTTCATGTTAAATGAAGCTTTGACAATTAAACCTGGAAGCTGATTGGTTACTATGCAGCTCTGCACCAGATTTTGCACGCTTCAGTTTTAGTAAATCTCCCCCTATGAGCGATGGTGAAGTGAAAAGTTGGTTTCGCACTACGGGGACCATCAGGAATAACAAAAAGAGTCAGTCTTTCTAAGGAAAGCGGTGGGTAAGAGGTAAACCCACAAAGCATAAACTACACCCAGACAGGAAAGGGAAGTTCCATTTTGATGAACTGGAACCGAACAGAGAGAAGAATGTCCTGGTTGACCTGAAAGGCCTTGCAGAGGTGATGGCAAAAAGGAAACCAACGTTGAAAGTTGAACAGGAGGCTAGCGGTCTTGGAAATAAGATCACATAGGCGGAAATAGTAGGATTTTTAAAACAGCTTACCTGTAAAATCCTTTTCTTGGAGTACATCACGGGACACAGAGCGGCATAGTCATTACTATGTGGGTTATATAGAATTACCTTCAGGTGCTGGCACTGGCAACTTCCAAAACAGGAAGTACCCTCCCCTATATAAGCCCCTCCCATCCGGGAGCACCTCAGTTTTGTAGCAAAGCAATACGTGGCCCCAAAAGAGGGGTGGGAGCTCTGTGTCCCGTGATGTACTCCAAGAAAAGGATTTTACAGGTAAGCTGTTTTAAAAATCCTACTTTCTTGTTCATACATCACGGGGCACAGAGCGGCATAGTCATTACTATGTGGGACGTCCCAAAGCAATGCCAAATGAGGGGGGGGGGATATACCATACATAAGCTGGGCGCCATCAGGCATGAGGATCTTTTGCGGCCTGCAACACACTGCGCCCAAAGGCGACATCCTCCTGACTTCTGACGTCTACCTGGTAGAATCTAGTAAACGTGTGTACTGAAGACCATGTTGCGGCCTTACAAATTTGAGCCAGGGAGGCCTGGTGATGCACTGCCCATGAAGTTCCAACTGCTCTCGTGGAGTGCGCCCTAACTTTGAACGGAGGCGGTCTACTTCTCAAGCCATAGGCTTGTATTATGACCTGTCGAATCAACTTGGCTAAAGTAGATTTTGATGCTGCCTGACCCTTTCTGGGGCCTTCCGGCAGAACAAACAAAGAATCCGTTCTACGAATCTGAGCAGTGGCTTTTAGATAAGCTTTAACTGCTCTTACTACATTCAAAGAATGCAATAACTTTTCCTCTACCGAGCTAGGTTTGGGGAAAAGAAGGAAGAACCACATCCTGGTTCAAGTGAAACCTCGATACCACCTTAGGAAGAAAGGCTGGGTGAGGACGTAATACTACTCTGTCCTCATGAATAACCAGATATGGCTCTTTACAGGACATGGCGGCTACTTCCGACACTCTTCTAGCCGAGCATATGGCTACTAAAAAATAGGATTTTTATAACAGCTTACCTGTAAAATCCTTTTCTTGGAGTACACCACGGGACACAGAGCTAGTCATTACATAATGGGTTAAGGGTCACCAGCGGTGATTGGACACTGGCACAACCAATGGAAGACAGTTCCCCTCCATATAACCCCTCCCATCAGGGAAGTACCTCAGTTTTGTAGCAAAGCAGTAAGGTTCCCATAAGAAGGGGGGGACCTCTGTGTCCCGTGGTGTACTCCAAGAAAAGGATTTTACAGGTAAGCTGTTATAAAAATCCTATTTTCTTTATCGTACACCACGGGACACAGAGCTAGTCATTACATAATGGGACGTCCCAGAGCAATGCTCATATGAAGGGGGGGAGACACAGATCAAAACAGGCCGCTTGCGGACCAGAAGCCCTATACTGCTGCCTGCAGCACACTTCGCCCAAAGGCGGAATCCTCATGTCCTTTCACATCTATTTGATAGAATTTGGAAAATGTATGGACTGAAGACCAAGTTGCAGCTTTACAGATCTGAGCCATCGAAGCCTGGTGGTGCACTGCCCATGAAGCACCTATCGCCCTGGTAGAGTGCGCCTTAACAGGAAAAGGAGGAGTCCTGTTTTTTAAACCATAAGCTTGAATAATTACTTGTCTAATCCACCTGGAAATGGTGGATTTTGATACCGCTTGGCCCTTCTTGGGCCCATCTGGTAAAATAAACAAAACATCTGTTTTACGTATCTGAGCGGTTGCTTGCAGATACACCTTTACCGCTCTCACTGGATCTAGAGAGTGTAATAATTTTTCCCCCGCCGTCCGCGGGTTTGGAAAAAAGGAAGGCAGAACAATGTCTTGATTCAAGTGAAAAGCCGACACCACCTTAGGTAGAAAAGCCGGATGGGGTCATAGTACGATTTTGTCCTTGTGACAAATTAGATAAGGCTCTTTACAAGAAAGAGCTGCTAGCTCTGATACTCTCCTAGCAGAAGCTATAGCAATCAGAAAGGCCAACTTCCTACTTAATATAATTAAAGGAATATGGCGAATAGGTTCAAAAGGTTGCTTTTGCAACACTGACAATACCAAATTCAAATCCCATGGACACAAGGGAGTCCTAACTGGAGGATTTATCCTCAGTACCCCCTTAATGAATGTCCGAACTAGGGAGTGAGATGCCAATGGTCTCTGAAAGAAGACTGATAGAGCCGATATTTGCCCTTTGATGGTGCTAAGGGCTAAATTCATATCCACTCCTAACTGGCAAAAAGCAAGAATCCTACTTATTTCATACTTCTGAGGATTCCAACATCTGGATTCACACCAGGAAACGTATGCTTTCCAGACTCTATGATAGATGAGTCTGGAGGCTGGCTTTCTAGCATTAATGAGCGTAGAAAGAGCCGGACCAGAGACCCCTCTCTTTTTAAAAAATGTGGGTCTCAGCAGCCAGGCCGTCAACTTTAGCCTTTGTAAGGAAGGGTGGAATACTGGACCCTGTGACAGCAGGTCGTGTCGGAGTGGAAACTTCCAGGGCCTTCCTATCGCCGTTTTTACAATCTCGGCGTACCAAGGCCTCCTGGGCCAGTTTGGGGCCACTAGGATTACTGGTATTCCCTCCTCCTTGATCCTGCGAAGCAGTCTTTGTAGAAGAGGGATCGGAGGGAATGCCTAGATCAGTGAGAACTGATTCCATGGAGTTATTAGAGCGTCTGTATTATTAGAGCGTCTGTCCCGTAGGCTAGAGGATCTCTCGTTCTGGACACAAAGTTGTCCAATTTCTTGTTGAACCTGGCAGCTAGCAGGTCTACATCTGGGTTTCCCCATCTCAGACATATGGCCTGAAAGATCTCGGGGTGAAGAGACCACTCCCTGGTAGCAGCTGCTGACGACTCAGGTAGTCTGCTTGCCAATTTTCCATCCCTGGAATGAAGATTGCAGAAAGGCAAGGTACATGCTCTTCTGCCCATGCCAGGATCCGGTTCACCTCTCTTTGGGCTGCCCGACTGCGGGTGCCTCCTTGGTGATTGATGTAAGCTACTGCAGTAGCATTGTCGGATTGAACCCGAACTGGGTAGCCCTGTAACCTGTATGTCCAGGTTTTGAGGGCTAGATATACCGCCCGGATCTCTAGCACATTGATGGGCAGGATCCCCTGAGTCTTGGCCCAGGTTCCCTGGGTAGAAGCCTCCTCGAATACTGCACCCCAGTCCGATAGGCTGGCATCCCTAGATACCACCTTCCAGGCCACTGGGAGGAAGGACTTTCCCTTCCGTAAATTCCTGGCTTCTAGCCACCAATCGAAGCTGTGGCGTACTTGTGAGGACAGGCGCATGGGTATATCCAGAGCTTGGCTCTTCCTGTTCCAGGAAGCTAAAATATTGCCTTGAAGTAGTCTCGAATGAAACTGGGCGTAAGGGACCGCCTCGAAGGAGGCTACCATCTTTCCCAATAGTCTCATGCAAAGGCGAATAGACGGCCTCTTGTTTGCTTTGACCTTGTGGATCAGGTCTTTCAGAGACTGTATCTTCGGTTCTGGCAGGTATACCCCGTTTTGGGCTGTATCTATGATCATGCCCAGGTACCCTATCCTTCTTTGGGCCTGGAGAGAGGATTTTTGTAAATTTATAATCCATCCTAAATGCTCCAGGTATCCTACTGTAGTGTGTACAGCGTGACCCAATCCGTCCTTTGACTGATCTATTACTAGTAGATCGTCCAGATAGGCTGTTACCGCAATGCCCCGTGTTCTTAGGTTTGCTAACAGAGGAGCTAGCACCTTTGTGAATACTATGGGCGCGGTGGCTACACCAAACGGCAGAGCCACAAATTGAAAGTGGCGATCTTCTACCGCAAACCTTAGGAATCTTTGGTGAGCGGGGAGGATGGGTATGTGTAAATGTGCGTCCTTGATATCTATGGGCGCCATGAATTTTCCGCCCTTTAAAGTGGCGGCCACGGATCGGATCGTTTCCATTCGAAAATGGCGATCGTTCAGGAACCGATTTAGGGATTTTAGATCCAGGATGGGTCTGACATCTCCATTTGGCTTTGGAATCACAAAGAGGTTTGAGTAAAAACCTGAACCTCGCTCTTTTTGGGGTACGTCTGTAACTACCCCTTGAGCCATTAAGTGATTCAAACCTTTGAAGAAGGATTCTCTTTTTTGTGGATCCTTGGAGAGTCTTGAACCTCGGAATTGAGAAGATGGGATCTCTCGAAATTCCAGTTTGTACCCTGAGGATATTGTGGATACTACCCAATTGTCCTGGATTTCTGACCACCAAGTTGCTCAGAACTGACAAAGCCTTCCTCCCACTCGGCCGAGCGGGGGCGCCCCTTCACTGAGAGGCTTTGGGGCTTGCTTATTAGCTCTTGCACCCCACGGCTTCTTGTTCTTCTGAGCTTGCCCCTTGGCTTTTGTGGGCGGCTAAAACAGGCCGCCGCCACTGGTTGGAGTCAGATTTCCCGGGAGCTGGGGAGAGAGCGTTTAAAACAAGATCTCTTGTTTTTCTTTCTCTCAGGTAAAAGTCGTTTTACCACTTGATCTTCTGTATATATTTTTCTAAATCTTCCCCAAATAGGCGTTCGCCATGGAACGGGAACTTGCCAACAGCTTTTTGCATGGGGTCTCCGCTGACCAATGCTTAAGCCAAAGTACTCTGCGCATCTGTACCAGCTGGAGTGTAAGGCGTGATGCCTGTATGATAGAATCTCTCATGGCATCCACTGTGAAGCATAAGGCTTTAGGAAAATTTTCCCAATTTCTAGCCTGCTCTGAAGGCAGCTCCTTCAGCCCCTGCTTTACCTGTTGGCTGATGACCTGACACATACCGACTGCTGCTACTGCAGGTTGGGTAATTGAGCCGGCCAAAAGGAAGGAGGATTTCAACTTCCTCTCAGAAGGATCTTTTAAACCCTTGTACATTATCCACCGGACATGTCAGGTTTTTATTTACACAAGAAATAGCCGCAACTACCGCAGGCAGGCTCCATTTCTTTAAAAAAAAAATTTCCCCCATAGGATAAAGAATGTTAAACCTTTTTGGAGGTGAGAAACGCTTATCTGGATGTTGCCAGTTTGCGTATATTAGATCCTCTAGTAAACGGATGAACCGGGAAGGAGCATGCACCTTGCAGGGATCTTAATGACCCTAGGGAGGAGACAGGTAATTCCGTTACCTCCGCAGAGGTTAACTTAAATGCACTGCTATAGCATTGTACCTGTGACCTTAAAATCTGGCTCCTCATCCTCTGCTGATGTAGCCTCCTCCTCCTCATCCTCCTCCCTCAGGTACTTCTGAAGGGAGGTCCAATACTGGAAGAGACCTGCTTCGCTTATTGTCCCTTTTTAGAGGACTTAGCGATTAAGGTAGCAATTTTTTCCTCCAGATTGTTTAGGGCAGCTGATAAAGTGTCCTCAGTGACATATACAGGCCCAGGCTTCACTGGGGAAGCCGCCATACCTGACAGAGGTAATGGCTCATCCTGAACAGGTGCATTTAGCAACACAGGAGAGAAAGGTACCGAGTCAGCACAGTTCGAGCCTCCTCTCAGGCGGTGGTGCTTTCTTATCTCTTTTTGTCCGTATTACTTCCCCTGGAAGGCTTACTGTTTAGACAAAATACAAGGTACCTAAATGCATATACTACCGTGTTTAGTTTAGCAAATACATTAAGTATGCAACTTTTAACACATAACTATGCATAACATGGATGTCTTCTAGGAAGTACCCAATCCAACCACATGGAGTCTTACGTCCCTGTATAGCTGCTGTGTTTCTCTGCCAGGAATAAGAGAACTAACGAGCTTGCTTGCTGCTGCAGTGCTTCTCACACTGACAGTCTTTTAAATTTGGCGCCGTTTCTGTGCCTGCGCGCGCCACGTGCCCGCGCACGCCTTCGCCCCCCCCCCTCCGATAAAGCGCGCTCCCGCGCGCGGCCCTTAGCGCTATGGCGATGGCCATAGTGAGAGAGGACTCTCATCAGCCCTTGTTCCCACTTACCTGCATCTGCAGGTGTCTGGTCGGCCACCGAAAGGAGGATCGGGGTGCCCCAGCAAGCTCAGCAGCGGAGGTGACGAGCAGTGTACTTCGCCGAAGCCGACACTGAACAGAGTGAGGTGAGTATATTCAGCTCTTTACTCCCCCCAGTGGTGGAAAAAAAGAAGACATCCACTTTTTGAAAAAGGTCCCAACCTAGTTATGGACCTTCTAATCTCACCTTATCCACGCCGCAGGTTTTTCTGCTGAAAGATTTCAGACAGATACCAAACTTCACCCTTCACGGTGGGCTATGTGTGCCAACCTTCAGGGATATGGGTTCCTATTTAAAGGATACCTCTCCCCTGGGCCTTGTACAAGACTCTTACCAGGACTTTATAGCGAAATAGCGAAAGTGCTGGATCTTAGAGCCCAGTCCTCCGAAGAGAGACATTACAGGCGACGCCTCATGGATGAGGCCCGGATCCCATCCAGATTCAGCTCATTTGTAGGCGTCTTGGATGGATCCGAAAGCATAGCTCTTTTACCCCCAGAGGGTCTCTTTGGTAGAGCTTTCCTTTAGCACCTCCTAACGCGTCCAACACCTTTCGACACTGGCGAAAAAACTGAGGTACTTCCCTGATGGGAGGGGTTATATGGAGGGGAACTGTCTTCCATTGGTTGTGCCAGTGTCCAATCACCGCTGGTGACCCTTAACCCATTATGTAATGACTAGCTCTGTGTCCCGTGGTGTACGATAAAGAAATATCAATTTTCTGGTGAGTAGAACCAAGGAAATGTGCCGCAAAAGGTTCAAATGGCTGCTTATGCAGAACCGACAGAACCAAATTTAGATCCCATGGACATATGGGAGCTTTAATCGGTGGAATAATACGAGTCACCCCTTGCATAAAGGATTTGACAAGTGAATGCATAGCCAGGGGCCTTTGAAATAGTATTGATAAGGCCGAAACCTGACCCCTGATAGTACTTAAGGCAAACTTCCTGTCTACAGCCCACTGTAGGAAGTCCAGAATTCTGCCTATAACGTACTTACGTGGATGCCACTTTCTGGCCTCGCACCAAGTGATGTACGCCTTCCAAACTCTATAGTAGATCTGCCTGGATACAGGCTTCCTGGCATTGATTATAGTCGATACCACAGAGTTAGAGAGACCTCTCTTCTTTAGGATGTGGGATTCAATAGCCAGGCCGTTAAACCTAGAGTTAGTAAGGAAGGGTGGTATATCGGCCCTTGCGAAAGCAGGTCCGGACGACGTGGAAGGGTCCAAGGACTCCCCACAGACATTTTGATGATCTCCGCGTACCAGGCCCTTCGGGGCCACGCTGGAGCCACCAAGATCACCGGCTTCTTTTCCAACCTGACTCTGCGAAGGAGTCGAGGCAACAATTGTAGCGGAGGGAATGCATATATCAGTCTGAACTGATTCCAAGGGAACACCAGAGCATCCGAGCCGCAAGCGAGGGGATCCCTTGTCCGGGAGACAAATCTGTCCACCTTTGCGTTGAATCTGGATGCTAGCAGATCTACATCCGGTGTTCCCCACCGCTGACATATTGCTCGGAAGACCTCGGGATGAAGGGACCATTCCCCTGGGCATAACTGTTGGCGACTTAGAAAGTCCGCCTTCCAATTCTCCACCCCTGGAATGAAGACAGCTGACATACATGGGACATGCTTTTCTGCCCATTCCAGGATGTGACTTACTTCCCTCTGGACTGCACGACTCCTGGTGCCTCCCTGATGATTGATATATGCCACTGCTGTGGCATTGTCTGATTGAATTCTGACAGGGGACCCTTGGAGTCTGGATGCCCAGGCTACTAGGGCATACCGGGCTGCTCGTATCTCTAAGAGATTGATGGGCAGGGTTTTTACTACATTTGACCATCTGCCCTGGAGAGACCATTGCTCCAGTACTGCCCCCCAGCCTATAAGGCTGGCATCTGTAGTGACCACCTTCCAGGATATCGGACTGAAGGGTTTTCCCTTCTGGAGATTCTGGGGGATCAACCACCAGCAGAGACTCTTCCGAACGGAAGGGGACAAAGCCATTGGGAAGTCTAGAGCTTGAATTTTTCCGTTCCAGGCTGACAATATGGCCCTCTGTAAATTCCTTGAGTGGAATTGGGCGTATGGCACAGCTTCGAATGATGCTACCATCTTTCCTAGCAGCCTCATGCACAGGCGTATGGACGGCTGTCTTTTTGCACAAAGCAGACGGACCAAGCCCCTCAAAGAGGATACCTTGTCTAGAGGTAAGAAAATCTTCCTCTGGTCTGAATCCAGCCGTAGCCCTAGATATACCAGGTTTTTCACTGGCTGTAGGGCTGACTTGTCCAGGTTGATGACCCAACCGTGAGATTCTAGATACTTGATTGTATCGACAATTACCACTTCTAGCTTGGCAACTGAGTGGTCCATCAACAACAGGTCGTGTAGGTATGCCATTATCGTTACACCTCGTGTTCTTAGATCGGCTAACAGTGGGGCCAGAATTTTTGTGAACACTCGTGGTGCTGTGGCCAGACCGAATGGTAAGGCTCTGAACTGAAAATGGCGCCCTTCTACTGCAAAGCGTAGAAATTTTTGATGACCTGGAAAGATGGGAACATGCAAGTAAGCATCTTTGATGTCGATCGAGGCTAACCATTCCTCCCCCTGTAGGGCAGCGGTGACCGATCGGATCGACTCCATCCAGAAGGACCGGACGTTTAGAAATTTGTTTAGACTCTTTAGGTCCAATATGGGTCTTATGTCCCCGTTTGGTTTCGGGACTGTGAAAAGGTTTGAGTAGAAACTCAACCCCCACTCTTCCATAGGAACCTCCATAATTACTCCTTGGAGCAATAGTTGTTCTAACGCCACTAGGAGACACCTTCTTTTCAGAGGGTCTTTTGGCATGCCTGACCACATAAAATGGGAAGGAGGAGACTCTTAACTCCAACTTGTATCCCTGAGTTACTGCGGAGAGCACCCATCTGTCTTTGATCGTCTCCCGCCAGGTCTCTGTGAACAACTAAAGTCTTCCCCCCACCCGTTTGAGTGGGGGCAGCCCTTCATAGGCTTGACTTGGAGGCTGGTTTAGTATCTCTTCGGATCCAGGGTTTCTTATTACCCTGTGACTGTCCCTGATTTTTACCTCCTGAGTTTGACCGAGGAGGCCGTCGGAACTGCTTAGTAGCAGACGTCCCAGGGATAGGAGAGGTAGTCCTCTTAAAAGACGGACCCCTAGACCTCTTTTTAATTGGTAAGAGAGTACTTTTACCACTGGAAATCTTCTGGATATATTTATCCAGGTCTTCGCCAAAAAGGCGTTCTCCATGGAGAGCCTTAGCAGACTAGTTCTTGAGCCACAGAAGCCTACGCATATGTACCAAAGACAGCGTGAGGCGGGAGGCCTGATGGATAGAATCCTTGATGGCGTCAACCGCAAAGCATAATGCTCTAGGCAAATCAGCCAGAGCCTGGGCCTGCTGGTCTGGCAAATCCCTCAGGACCATTTTCATTTGATCCTTTAAAGCTTGGCAGACCCCAATAGCTGCCACTGCTGGCTGTGTAACAGCCCCTGCTGTGGAAAAATAGGATTTTTATAACAGCTTACCTGTAAAATCCTTTTCTTGGAGTACATCACGGGACACAGAGCGACATAGTCATTACTAATGGGTTATATAGTTACCGTCAGGTGCTGGCACTGGCAACTTCCAAAACCGGAAGTACCCTCCCCTATATAAGCCCCTCCCATCCGGGAGCACCTCAGTTTTGTAGCAAAGCAATAAGTGTCCCCAAAGAGGGGCGGGAGCTCTGTGTCCCGTGATGTACTCCAAGAAAAGGATTTTACAGGTAAGCTGTTATAAAAATCCTATTTTCTTTCTCGTACATCACGGGACACAGAGCGACATAGTCATTACTAATGGGATGTCCTAAAGCAATGCCAAATGAGGGGGGGGGGATACACCATATATAAGCTGAGCGCTATCAGACATGAGGATCTTTTGCGGCCTGCAACACACTGCGCCCAAAGGCGACATCCTCCTGACTTCTAACGTCCACCTGGTAGAACCTAGTAAACGTGTGTACTGAAGACCATGTTGCGGCCTTACAGACTTGAGCCAGGGAGGCCTGGTGATGCACTGCCCATGAAGTTCCAACTGCTCTCGTGGAGTGCGCCCTAACTTTGAACGGAGGCGGTCTACTTCTCAAGCTATAGGCTTGTATTATGACCTGTCGAATCCACTTGGCTAAAGTAGATTTTGACGCTGCCTGACCCTTTCTGGGGCCTTCCGGCAGAATAAACAAAGTATCCGTTCTGCGAATCTGAGCAGTGGCTTTTAGATAAGCTTTAACTGCTCTTACTACATCCAAAGAATGCAATAACTTTTCCTCTACCGAAGTAGGCTTGGGGAAAAAAGAAGGAAGAACCACATCTTGGTTCAAATGAAAACTCGATACCACCTTAGGAAGAAAGGCTGGATGAGGACGTAACACTACTCTGTCCTTATGGATAACCAGATATGGCTCCTTACAGGACATAGCTGCTAATTCCGATACTCTTTTAGCCGAACAAATGGCTACTAGAAAAATCAATTTCCTGGTGAGAAGCACTAAGGAAATATGCTGTAATGGTTCAAATGGTTGTTTCTGTAGAACCGACAGAACCAAGTTTAGATCCCATGGACATATGGGAATATTAACCAGAGGACTAATACGCATCACTCCTTGTATAAAGGCTTTGACTAGTGAATGCGAAGCCAAGGGCCTTTGAAAAAATATTGACAAGGCCGAAATCTGACCTTTGATAGTACTCAAGGCAAGCTTCCTATCTACAGCCCATTGTAGGAAGTCCAGAATTCTACCTATTACGTATTTACGTGGATGCCATTTCCTGGCCTCACACCAGGCGATGTACGCCTTCCAGATTCTATAGTAGATCTGCCTGGATACCGGTTTCCTGGCATTGATCATGGTAGACACCACAGCATTAGAGAGCCCTCTCCTTTTTAGAATGTGGGCTTCAATAGCCAGGCCGTCAAACCTAGGGCTGGTAAGGAAGGGTGGTATATCGGTCCCTGCGAAAGCAGGTCCGGACGATGTGGGAGGGTCCAAGGACTCCCCACAGACATTTTTACAATCTCCGCGTACCATGCTCTTCGGGGCCACGCTGGAGCCACCAGAATCACTGGTTTCTTTTCTACCCTGATTCTGCGGAGTAATCGAGGTAACAATTGTGGCGGTGGGAATGCATATATCAGCTTGAACTGATCCCAAGGGAACACTAGGGCATCCGAGCCGCACGCTAGGGGATCCCTTGTCCAAGAGACAAACCTGTCCACTTTCGTGTTGAACCTGGATGCTAGCAGATCTACATCCGGTGTTCCCCACCGCTGACATATTGTCCGGAAAACCTCGGGATGAAGGGACCATTCCCCTGGGCATAATTGTTGGCGACTTAGAAAGTCCGCCTTCCAATTCTCCACCCCTGGAATGAATACCGCAGATATGGCTGGGACATATCTTTCTGCCCATCTCAGGATTTAATTTACTTCCCTTTGGGCTGCACGACTCCTGGTGCCCCCCTGACGATTGATATATGCCACTGCTGTGGCATTGTCTGACTGAACTCTGACAGGGGACCCTTGGAGTTTGGATGTCCATGCTACTAGGGCATACCGGGCTGCTCGTATCTCTAAGAGATTGATGGGCAGGGCCTTTTCCGCATCCGACCATCTGCCCTGGAGAGACCATTGCTCCAGTACTGCTCCCCAGCCTAAAAGGCTGGCATCTGTAGTGACCACCTTCCAAGAAATCGGACTGAAGGATTTCCCTCTTTCCAGATTCCGGGGAACCAACCACCAACGGAGGCTTCTGCGAACGGAAGGGGGACAAGGACATTGGTACGTCCAGAGCCTGAACTTTTTTGTTCCAGGCTGACAGTATGGCCCTTTGCAACTTCCTTGAATGGAATTGACCGTAGGGTACTGCTTCGAATGATGCCACCATTTTTCCCAGCAGCCTCATGCACAGGCGTATGGATGGCTGTCTTTTTGAACCCACTAAGTGGATCAAATCTCTCAAAGACGACCCCTTTTCTCGAGGCAAGAAAATTTTTCTCTGGTCTGAATCCAGCCTTAGCCCCAAGTATTCCAGACTTTTGACTGGTTTTAGGGCTGACTTGTCTCGGTTGATAATCCAACCGTGATATTCCAGATACTTGATTGTCTCGTGAACAACCACTTCTAGTTTTTCCACTGAGTGGTCTATCAGCAACAAGTCGTCTAGATATGCCATTATCGTTACACCTCGTGTTCTTAGATTGGCCAATAATGGGGCCAGAATTTTTGTGAACACTCTTGGTGCTGTGGCCAGACCGAAGGGTAAGGCTCTGAACTGAAAATGGCGCCCTTCTATCGCAAAGCGTAGAAATTTTTGGTGGGCTGGAAAGATGGGGATGTGCAAATACGCATCTTTGATGTCGATCGAAGCTAACCATTCCTCCCCTTGTAGGGCAGTGGCTACCGATCGGATCGACTCCATCCGGAAAGTCCTGATATGTAGGAATTTGTTTAGCCCTTTTAGATTTAATATGGGCCTCACGTCCCCGTTTGGCTTCGGAACTGTAAAGAGGTTTGAGTAAAACCCGAACCCCCATTCTTCCAGGGGGACCTCTATAATTACTGCTTGAAGCAATAATTGTTCCAGTGCCAACAGGAGGGATCCTCTCTTCTGGGGATCCCTTGGCACGTTCGACCTTATAAAGCGGGAAGGAGGGGAGTTTTTTAACTCCAATTTGTATCCCAGATTTACTGCGGAGAGCACCCATCTGTCTCGGATCATGTCCCGCCAGGTTTCTGTGAACAACTGAAGTCTTCCCCCCACCCGATTGGGTGGGGGCAACCCTTCATGCATTTGACTTTGGGGGAGGTTTTGTACCTCTCCTGCTCCAGGGCTTCTTGTTACCCTGCAACTGTCCCTGATTTTTACCTCCGGGATTTGACCGGGGAGGCCGTCGGAACTGTTTCACAGCCGATGTCCTAGGGACTGGAGAAGCCGGCCTCTTAAAAGAGGGACCTCTAACTCTATTTTTGACCGGCAAGAGTGTACTTTTACCGCTGGAAATTCTCTGGATATACTTGTCCAGGT
Source organism: Rana muscosa (assembly GCA_029206835.1). Classification (NCBI taxonomy): domain Eukaryota; kingdom Metazoa; phylum Chordata; class Amphibia; order Anura; family Ranidae; genus Rana; species Rana muscosa. Next base: position 535,378,810 of record CM055117.1, on the reverse strand, counting down.
CTTCCCCGAATAAGCGCTCCCCATGAAATGGGAAGATGACCAGCAATTTTTTACAGGGAGCTTCAGCAGACCAGTTTTTGAGCCATAGAAGCCTGCGCATATGTACTACAGACAGCGTAAGGCGGGAGGCCTGATGGATTGAATCCTTTATAGCGTCCACCGCAAAGCATAAGGCTCTAGGTAGATCAGCTAGAGCAAGAGCCTGCTGATCTGGCACGTCCCTTAAGACCTGTTTCAACTGATCCTTCACTGCTTGGCAGACCCCTATAGCTGCCACTGCTGGTTGTGTCACCAATCCTGCTGTAGAAAAAGCAGATTTCAATAAGGACTCCAATTTTTTATCTATTGGGTCCTTGAACATTTGGACATTTTCCACCGGACATGTCAGTGATTTATTCACACAAGAGATGGCTGCGTCCACTGTAGGGACCTTCCCTTTTCTGACGAACTTATCCTCCATAGGATAGACCACCGGAAATCTCTTGGGGGGAGTAAATATTTTGTCAGGATGCTCCCAATCCTGGTAAATGAGCCCCTCCAGTAAAGGATGGATCGGAAAAGAACAAACAGTCTGGGGAGCTTTTAGCGACCCCAACGAGGAGACAGAAGAGGAGGATGGCTCCGCAAGTGGCATTTTAAATGCTGATCGGACCATATTAGTCAGGGACTGCACCCATAACCTCTCAGCATGTGATGCTGAGAACGGCTCCTCCACTGTTGATTCCTCTACAACTGAATCAACCTCATCCTGATCCCCCTCAGGTAGGTCGTTCTCTGTATGGGACTGTTGCTCTGTTAACAGGCACTCTGAGGGAGGAGACGGAGATCGAGCGCTTTTCTCCTGTGACAGGGAAGCAGCAATTAGTGCTGACAATCTCTCTTCCAGCTCTCCCAGAGCTGAGGAAAAAACCTCCTCTGTTACATACACAGGAGCAGGTGAACTGGGGACAGCCACAGTACCAGGTACTCCTGGGGGTGCCCTACGGTCACTAACCTCTGATTCTTCAGGGGAGACTGGTGCAGCCAAAGCATGCCCAAGATCCTCAGAGCCCGATGGAGACCCCCTATTCCTCCTGGAATTTCTAGTCCCGGAGTTTTTAGACGGCATATTCCTAAGCCACAAAGCTGAGGTATTCCAGCCGAAAATACACCAGTTACTGATAATAGTCTAGCATAAATGCTGCTATAATAAACAGTTGGTGTCTACTAATGTGCCTTTCTAGGGGATGCCTGTATCAACCGCTTGCTGTATGCCTTTAAATGTTGCCAGCTCTGTCTCTGTACTTCATAGCCAGCTTACTGCAATAATGTGGCTTTTTAAAAACCTGCTGGGACGCCCGCACATGCGCAGAAGCGCTGCGGCGCGCACAGAGCGTCATCCCCCAGGCCCCGCCCCTTTTTCCGGCCACCTCTATATATAGAGGCGCGTGCACGCGCGCGGCCACGTGCGCCTCGGCGCTAATTTTCAAACATGGAAACCAGGGACAGGAGCCAGGGCCCCCTTTGCCGCAGGCCGGGGGATAGACGAACACTGCAACATGGCAGAGGAAACAGTTTCCTGTAGGAGAACTCACCAGCTGCCTGGACTTTGCTCTCTGAGAAGAAACTAGTCCATATGACAAGAAAAACATTCCACAGCGGCCTCTAGTGGACAAACACAGGTACCGCAGTTTAATATACTAAACATATATAAAAAAACATTCTTTTTTTTTTTTTTTTTTTTCTTGACCACCATTAAAAATTATTACATTTTTTTTTAGTAGTTACAGGCATGCACAGATATTAGCGGGAATACCGTTAGGTAACAGACAGAAAGACAAATTAGGCTTGGGGGTCCCCCAATAGAACCAAGTTCCTGGGGGCCCCCACTTACCTGTTCCCCGCCGCAGGACTTTGTTTGGTCCACAAAAGCCCAAACTTCACCTATCACGGCAGGCATTGTAATCAAACCTTCAGGGACCGGGTTCCCAAGGATTCCACTCCCCTGGACCTGTATAGCACCCTGCACAGAAAACATCTTGGTCGTGGGTATGACCAGAGCTCTGGATCCCAGGGTCCAGCTCTCCTAAGAGAAGCATTACAGGCAGAACCTTGCTCTTCTCTGCAAGGCCCGGGTACCGACCGTTTAGCTATGAAGCTTTTTTGGTCGGATCCGGAATAGCTTACTGAGGCCCAAAAGAACCTGTACGCAAGCTCAGTGAAAAACACATGTTTCTTCTTGGCCAACACCTTAGACACTGGCAAAAAACTGAGGTGCTCCCGGATGGGAGGGGCTTATATAGGGGAGGGTACTTCCGGTTTTGGAAGTTGCCAGTGCCAGCACCTGACGGTAACTATATAACCCATTAGTAATGACTATGTCGCTCTGTGTCCCGTGATGTACGAGAAAGAAAAGCAGATTTTAATAAAGATTCCAATTTTTTATCTACTGGATCTTTGAACATTTGAACATTATCTACTGGACATGTCAGTGATTTGTTCACAGAAGAAATGGCTGCGTCCACCGTAGGAACATTCCATCTCTGGGTGAATTTTTCCTCCATGGGATAGATCACCTGAAATTTCTTAGGTGGAACAAATAGTTTATCAGGATGTTCCCAGTCCTGGTATATAAGTCCTTCCAATAATGGATGAATTGGAAAGGAGCAATTAATCTGGGGAGCTTTTAGCGACCCCAACGAGGAGACAGCAGTAGTTGATGGTTCAACAAGAGGCATTTTAAATGCAGATCGAACCATGTCAGTTAGGGTCTGGACCCACAATCTTTCAGTCTGTGATGCTGAAAATGGTTCATCTACTGTCGATTCCTCAAAAACAGAGTTAACCTCCTCCTGATCCCCTTCAGGAAGGTCAGTCCCTTCCTGGGACTGTTGCTCTGCCAACAGGCACTCTAATGGAGGGGATGGAGATCTGGCGCGCTTTCTTTCCTGTAGAGAAGAAGCGATCAATGCTGCCAATCTCTGCTCCAATCCCTCCAGAGTTGAGGCAAAAACCTCCTCTGTTATAATTGCAGGAGCAGGTGGACTGAGGACAGCCGCAGTACCTGGCACTCCCGGGGGTTCCTTATGGGTATTAACCTCTGATTTCTCAGGGGAGGAAGGTGCAGATGACTGCTCCAGATCCTCAGAGCCCGATGGAGACCCCCTACACTTCCTGAGAGGTATATCTCGGAGTTTTTTAGGCGGCATATTCCTTAGTTCAAAGCTGAGGTATTCCAGCCGCAATACACCCCTTTACTGAAATAGTCTAATGCAATTTGCTGCTATGTACATCAGTGGGTGTCTACTAATGCGTCTTTCTGGGGATGCCTGTATCAACCGCCCGCTGTAAGCCCCTATACCATGCTACCAGCTCCTTTTCATGCTCTGTGTCCATAGCAAGCAGCGTGGACTGAGTCCTTTTATCTTGCTGGGACGCCCGCACATGCGCAGAAGCGCTGGGCACACAGAGCGCGTCATCCGCCAGGCTCCGCCCCCTTTTTTGAAGCTAAATCTTATAAAAAGAAAGTGTGTGCGCGCGTGCACGTGTGCGCTCTTGGCGCCATGTAGGGAGAGGAGCCAGGGTCCCTGTTTCACCAGGACTCGGGGATGGAAGGAAACTACTTGGCAGCATGACAGAGGAATGCAGCTTCCCTGATAGAGAGCTCACTCATCTGCCTGGACTTTCACCATGGAAGGAATAGTCCCAAGAAAAAAAGACGTTCCACAGCGGCCTCTAGTGGACAAACACAGGTACCGCACTTGTCTTTTTTTTTTTTTTTTTTTTTTTTTAAACCTCCTTTATGAAAAAACATTTCTAGGTTTACAGTTTTTAAAACTTCCCTTATGAAAAGACATTTCTAGGATTTCTTAGGCATATACAGCTATTAGCGGGAATACCCTTTAGGTAACAGGCAGAAAGACATATTAGGCTTGGGGGTCCCCTCAATAGAACCAAGTTCCTGAGGGGCCCCCACTTACCTTTTCCTCGCCGCAGGACTTTGTTTGGTCCACAGAAGCCCAAACTTCACCTCTCACGGCAGGCATTGTACTAGACCTTCAGGGACCGGGTTCCCAAGGATTCCACTCCCCTGGACCTGTATAGCACCCTGCACAGATAGCCTCTTGGTTTTGGGTATGACCAGAGCTCTGGATCCCAGGGTCCAGCCCTCCTAAGAGAGGCATTACAGGCAAAACCCTGCTCTTCTCTGCAAGGCCCGGGTACCGACCGTTTAGCTATGAAGCTTTTTTGGTCGGATCCGGAATAGCTTGCTAAGGCCCAGAGAACCTGTACACAAGCCCAGATGAATACATGTTAACCTTGGCCAACACCTTAGACACTGGAAAAAAACTGAGGTGCTCCCGGATGGGAGGGGCTTATATAGGGGAGGGTACTTCCTGTTTTGGAAGTTGCCAGTGCCAGCACCTGAAGGTAATTCTATATAACCCACATAGTAATGACTATGCCGCTCTGTGTCCCGTGATGTATGAACAAGAAAAGGCAGAAATTTGCCTCGTTTGTACTCCAAGTCAAATACTGATCCAGACCTGATTGCAGAAAGGTTTGAATTCTTCCCACAGTGAATTTCTTCACACCAAGCAAAGTGAACCTTCAGTGTGCGATCGTAGATTTCCTAGATTTTAAGTGTGAAAATTATCAAATTACCAAACCCTGTCTCTCAAAACCTGGACTTGAAAAGCTATGCATAGGAGATCAAGTTCATCTTGAAAGGCCTACAGGGTGTCTGCCAGAAGTTTAATCAGGTCAAATAACATTTCCATCTAGGCAGGTTTAGAGCCAGAATGCCTTCCAGAGTGATCACACGATGAAGGAGTTTCAGAAGAACCTGCAGGCTATTTTTTTGTTGAACCTGCAGGCCAGAATGTCCACAGATGGTGACAAAGGTCCAGAAACACTTCCAGGTGTACAGACCATTCCCCTGGGTCCAGGCCCAGATAGATTCAGATAGCTGCATAATGAACCCAGAAGCATCATATAGATGATTTTTAGGTAAAAAACAAACACACACTAGTGTATTGTAAAACTTCTCAATATATAAAAAGACACCCTGAATCATGATGGGAGTGTCAAAGGTTATACCTGGTTGACCCAACAGCTTTTTTGTTTCTTGAAGGCCTTAATGAATGAAAAGAAAAAAAGTCTAAAGCCGTGTACACACGATAGGTTTTACCGATGAAAACAGTCCGATGGACTTTTTTCATCGGACAAACCGATCGTGTATGGGCCCCATCTGTCTTTTTTCCATCGGTGTTTAAAAATAGAGCATGTTTTTTACTATCGTCTGTGGGGAACTTCATCGGATAAAAAACCCACGCATGTTCAGAATCAAGTCGACGCATGCTCAGAAGCATTGAATTCATTTTTCTCAGCTTATCGGAGTGTTTTACGTCACCGCGTTTGGAACGGTCGGTTTTTTGACGGATGGTGTGTAGGCAAGACTGATGGAAGTCAGCTTCATCGGTTTTCCGATGGAAAAATCCATTGGTTTAAAAACCATAGGAAATCCGACTGTGTATACAGGGCTTTAGAGTTTCAACACAGCGTATTTAGATTCAAAATAGATCCTACCTTTTGCCACATAACCGCCAAATAATATCCACATGGATGCTATCAGAGATCCAAAGGACAACATGAAACCAATGAATAGCCAAATACGGGCACCTATAAAATAACATTTAAAATATGTTCAACGGAAAATACCAGTGTGAGAAAAATCAAGTGTTATAATACCCTAAGAGTTTAAAGCACAGATTACAGACTTCAGGTAGTAACAGAAAATATGTGCAAACAAGTCATTTAAAATGAAAAGTTTATGTTCTCAAAGATGGGGTATATGACGCAGTGCAGTAGCTCCAAAATGTAAGACATTAATTGGTGCAAATTAATTACAAGCAGGCAAACGACTTCACTGTATTTTCCAGATTATTATATATAGAGATAGCTGCAGTCTTCTGGGACCAGTGCTGAGCAGCTGCGCTGGAACCAGTGCCCTGGGGGGGAGGGGGGGGGGGGTCGAATGTTTAGAACTGCTGTCATTTACAGAACACCTGGTCATTTTTTTTAGTGAATGCAAGAAATTCTCTGATTGGATGAAGTCGACATTGTGATGTCTCCTCCTTGCCTCTCCACCTTGTCCAATCAGAGAATGCCTATTTTTCATTGACACAAATACAAGATGCCCTGTAAAACATAGCAGGGCTGAGCAAACAACCCCCTGTGATTACTATACAGAAGGGGGACCGTTGGCTCTGGACTTGGAAGACTGCTACTGTCCGTGTAGCACTTACTGCTAGAGTGATTTGCAGCTTACACAGGTCATTGTTAAGCAAGTATGACATATGCGTACTTATGTTGGTCCAAGCTGGACCAAAGCAACTATTCAATAAAATTCATAACTAAACTTTAGCTTTAAGCCTCGGTTCACACTGATGCGATGAAGAAATTCAGCAAATTCTGTGGGTTTCCCGCACCGCATTGCAATCGCACGGCGTCCATGCTGAGGTTGTCAATGTTAAATTAATGACACCCCGAAACAACTTTCAAAACACAGCGCGATTGCCAGAATCAGATCGCATGGGTGTGAACACCCAGGTCATGCGATTCAGGTGCGGCAAAGAAAAAAAAAAAAGGGTTTTTCAACATTTTGGTATGGATGCGATGCAATTTGAGCCAAACAAAATGAATGGCTCAAATTGCACCGTACAGACATCACATGTGATATGCACAGGAATGTGGTGCGATTCCTCTGCGAACCACATGCAGTGTCCCACCGCACAAGTGTGAACCCAGGCTAAATATTTCAGACAATGAAATTTGGCACATTTTTGCTCAATGCCAGTTTTATTAAACACTTTGTTTTGTATTTATACTTCCGCCAAAGTAATATTTACCTGTTTGTCCCAAACAGCCCTCACTGTAGCTTTCACCGCGAACCTGTCCATTGGACACTGCATTAATCCTGTAAAACAAAAATACTGCCATTTAAAAGTGTACATTTAAACAAGTAGTCAAAGTGCCCATCAAATTTATGTTCAGTAGGTAAACTACAAAGTCTCTTTCTTGATTTCCATGATAGCCATGTTACAACAGCAATAGTTTTCGTGCCACATTTTATTTAAAGCTGAACTCCATGAAGTTAAAAATGGCAAAATTTTATGCAGCTCTGTAATCAATAATACATCTTTTTTTATTTTATTCAAGCAGCATAAGAATTTGACATGGTATCAGCCTCAGCAGAGCTCAGAGAATGGGAAGAACAGACAGTACAGGTGTGCTGCAGAGCATGTCAATAGGAGGATAGAGTCGAGTGACAGAGTTCATCAGTGCACTGCTTCCATGTCCACTGTCCAGTCACAGTGTGGATGTGGGGTGGGGATCTGCAAGCAAAGTAAAACTGCAGTAAAGAAAGATTAGGTCCCCTCCCCTGCGAGAGAGGGATGTACTGTGAGGCAGAACTTTATAAATCTCAGGCGTTTTAGTGCTAAAAATAGCGCCTGTAAAGCGCCTCTCAAGCCACTCCAGTGTGAAAGCCAGAGTGCTGTCACACTGGGGCGGTGCACATGCAGGACGGGAAAAAAAGTCCTGCAAGAAGCATCTTTAGGGGGGTGGTGCGGGAGCGGTGTATACACCACTTCTTCACCGCCCCTGCCCATTTCTTCAACCGCTAGCGGTGGTTAAAAGCTCCCCACTAGCGGTCAAAAATCACAGCTATTACAGCACCGCTAAAACTAGCGGTACTTTACTGCTAATACCCACACCGCCCCAGTGTGAAAGGGGTCTTAAATGTGACCTACAAAGTGTACAACTCAGTTGAACAACAAACTGAAATCTTTTAGGTGGAGGGAAGTAAAAATAAAAAAATAAAAAATAATATGGTTGCATAAGTGTGCACACTCTGAAGCCCTGTACACACGGGCGAGAATCCCGTCAGGAAAAAAACTGGTTTTACCTGACGGGATTCCTGGCAAGCTTTTCTTGCCAGTCCCTGTGTACACACGCACATTCAAAAGAACAGCCACTCTTTTGAATGGCAAGAACGCTGTGACGTCATCGACTACGACGAGCATGCGCTCATTACATTCGATGCCGTCGCCGCCATCTTGCTTCACCCTACAACTACCCTTGTAAGCTACCGCGAATGCGTCAAAGTCTCATCGAGCATGCGCGGGCTTACCTGGGGACAGGTAAGCATACAAGCCTCGTACATACGCACGATTTTCTCGTCGCAAACAGCCCGACGAGAATCCCGACGAGAAAATAGAGAGCTGGTTCTCTATTTTTCTCGTTGAGATTCCCGGCAGTTTTCCCGATGAGAAACCATACACACGAACGTTTTTCTTGGCAAAAAGCTCTCCCAGCAGTTTTCTTGCCGAGAAAACCGGTCGTGTGTACGAGGCTTTAAACTAATACTTTGTTAAAGCACCTTTTAATATTACAGCACTGTCTTTTTGGGTATGAATCTATCAGTATAGCACATCTTGACTTGGCAATATTTGCCCACTGATTGCAAAAACACTCCAAATCTGTCAGATTGCGAGGGCATCTCCAGTGCACCCCACAGATTAAGGTCTGGGCTCTGGCTGGGCCATCCCAAAACTTTAATCTTCTTCTGGTGAAGCCATTCCTTTATTGATTTGGATGTATGCTTTGGGTTGTTGTCATGCTGAATGATGAAGTTCCTCTTCATGTTAAGCTTTCTAGCAGAAGCCTGAAGGTTGTGACAATATTTTCTGGTACTTGGAACTATTTATAATTCCCTCTACCTTGAACAAGGCCCCTGTTCCAGCTGAAGAAAACCAGCCCCAAAGCATGATGCTGCCACCACCATGCTTCACTGTGGGTTGGTGATGTGCAGTGTTGTTTTTGCACAAAACATATCTTTTAAAATTATGGCCAAAAAGTTCAACGTTGGTTTCATCAGACCATAACATCTTCTCACATGCTTTTGGGAGACATCAGATGTGTTTTTGCAAAATTTAGCTGGGCTTGATCTTTTTCTTGGTAAGTCTTGCCACTCTACCCCATAGCCCAGACATATGAAGAATACGGGAGATTGTCACATGTACCACACAGCCAGTACTTGCCAGATATTCCTGCAGCTCATTTAATATTGCTGTAGGCCTCTTGGCAGCCTCCCTGACCAGATTTCTTCTTGTCTTTTCGTCAATTTTGGAGGGACGTACAGTTATTGGAAATATCACTGTTGTGCCATATTTTCTCCACTTGATGATGACTCTTCACTGTGTTCCAAGGTATATCTAATTCCTTGGAAATTCTTTTGTATCCTAATACCTTTTAGCAATGAGTTCCCTTTGCTTTGGATGCTCTCTGTGGACCATGGCTTTTGCTGTAGGATGTGACTAAGAAAATGTCAGGAAAGACCTACTAGAACAGCTGAACTTTATTTGGGGTTAAGAGGCACTTTAAATGATGGCAGGTGTGTACTGACTCCTATTTAACATCAGTTTGAATGTGATTTCTTAATGCTGAACACAGCTACATCCCCAGTTATAAGAGGGTGTGCACACTTATGCAACCACATTATTTTATTTTTTTATTTTTACTTCCACTCCCTAAAAGATTTCCATTTGTTTTTCAATTGAGTTGTACAGTTTATAGGCCACATTAAAAGATGGAAAAAGTTCTGAAATTATTCATCTTTGTCTAATTTATTCACAGAAACCTGACATTTTAACAGGGGTGTGTAGAATTTGTATATCCACCGTATTTGTATTTCATCTGTATTTTATTTTTATTTTTTTAACATTTTAGCAGTTGACAAGAAAAGTATCTTGCAGTATTTATCACATCAAATTGTAGAAAAAAGGGAAAATAGGAACCCTGGAATCCCTTTATATCTCTTCCCCTTGCTCAACAACATATTTCAGTCATGCAGACCACACCCACCCAATTACACCACCATGCCAAGAATCAGGCAAGACTAGGATCAACAGTTAGGCATCCAGTGCAATTAATAATTTATGAGAAATCCAACCATATCACCCAAATCTTATAGAACATTCCTGGACAGCCTCTATTCAAGTACATCTTTCTAAAGTGGCAAAGCATTGTTGACAAATGCTTTTCATAAGGAATGTAAGGCAGGCTCAGACTGTTTTCATTTCAAGTCTATAGGTTTTCAAGAAGTCCAGTAAAGCTCTAATGCCTTGTACACACGGAAAAAAGTCTGATGCGGCACACACACGGTCGGAATATCCAATGAAAAACTGCCGTCGGAATTTCCGATGGAAAAGGTCAGATGGAAGTTTTTCATCGGATATTCCGACCGTGTGTGTGCCGCATCTGACTTTTTTCCGTCGGAATTTAGAAAGAGAACATGTTCTCTTTTTTTCCCGATGGAAAAAATTCCTATCGGAAATTCCGTTTGTCTGTGTGGAACTCACACGGAGAAAAAAACACGCATGCTCAGAATCAAGTCGACGCATGCTCGGAAGCATTGAGCTTAATTTTTCTTGGCTCGTCGTAGTGTTGTACGTCACCGTGTTCTTGACGGTCGGAATTTGATGTGACAGTGTGCAAGACAGCTTGAACGGAATTCCGTTGGAAAAATCCGTTGGGGTTTATCCCGACGGAAAATCAGATTGTGTGTACAAGGCATTACAGCTCTGGTTAAAGTGAGTGGCTCGATCAAACCCAGAAGGCAGTAGTGACTTCAGGGTTTACCTGGTTATAGTGAGAGAAGAAATAAAAGCAAAACATCTTAGTCCAATAATTTTCATTAATACATTTAGTGGTTTTCCTGGAGTCCAGTTAGATTAACAAAAAATTTACCAAGAAACACATTAAAATGGTGTTCCCCACTAGATTTTCAACAGATACAGCGGGTAAAATAAAGTATTGAACACATCGCCATTTTTCTAGGTAAATATATTTCTAAAAGGTGCTTTTGACATTACATTTTCACCACCTCAGTAACAACCCATGCAATCCATACATACAAAAACAAGTTCAGAAATTAGGTTGTGTGTAATAAAATGGAAAAGTTCCCAGATGTTTACAGAGTGTTGTTTAAAGAATAGGGTTAAACATGGCCCCATCTGGGCATGTTGCTGTTATTTCAAAATTTGCTTTTTTGGGGATGTCTCTACCAGCTTTGCACATCTAGAGAGAGATATTTTTGCCCATTATTATTTGCAAAATAGCTCAAGCTCTGTCAGATTGGATGGAGAGCGTCTGTGAACAGCAATTTTTAAGTCTTGCCACAGATTCTCAATTGGATTTAGGACTGGGCCATTCTAACACATGAATATGCTTTGATGTAAACCAGGGGGCCAGTTAATGGTCCTTCAGACTGTTGGGGGGGCCGGACTATAGTTTAAAAAAAATATGAACAAATTGTTATGCACACATCTTATTTGTAGTGCAAAAAAAACCCAGGAAAAAACTATTTAATATTTAAAATAAAAAACTATTTTAATCAACAAACTTATTAGTTTTTCACAGACTCCCCTCATCACAGATCCCCCTCCCCCACCACAGAACCTCTCCATCACAGATATCCCCCCCATCAAAAAGCCCCCATATAAGGTCATCCATCACAAATCCCCCCATAAAAGATCCCCTATCACAAAGCCCCCCGTAACAGACACCCCCATCACAGATCCCCCCCATCACAGACTCCTCCCAATCACAATAGAAATATGTGTATTCCAGAAAGTTTAACAATCAGCAGATAAAGATACTCCAAACATCTGGTGTTAGCGCTTCAATCATCCCGGCACCATGGTTGTTATGGTGTCAGGGTGAATGAAGCGCATTATTTCTATTTTTACATTGTAATATAAAATTAAATAGTTCAACTCACCATAATTCAGAATCAGTCGGAGCTCTGATGTCAATGTCCCCAGCCAGCAGAGTGCAGCCTTAAATCTCAGGTGTCACTGTCCCCAGCCAGCGGAGTGCTTCCTTACATCTCAGGTGTCCCCAGCCAGCGGAGTGCTTCCTTACATCTCAGGTGTCCCCAGCCAGCAGAGTGCTTCCTTACATCTCAGGTGTCCCCAGCCAGCAGAGTGCTTCCTTACATCTCAGGTGTCCCCAGCCAGCAGAGTGCTTCCTTACATCTCAGGTGTCCCCAGCCAGCAGAGTGCTTCCTTACATCTCAGGTGTCCCCAGCCAGCAGAGTGCTTCCTTACATCTCAGGTGTCCCCAGCCAGCAGAGTGCTTCCTTACATCTCAGGTGTCCCCAGCCAGCAGAGTGCTTCCTTACATCTCAGGTGTCCCCAGCCAGCAGAGTGCTTCCTTACATCTCAGGTGTCCCCAGCGGAGTGCTTCCTTACATCTCAGGTGTCCCCAGCGGAGTGCTTCCTTACATCTCAGGTGTCCCCAGCCAGCGGAGTGCTTCCTTACATCTCAGGTGTCACTGTCCCCAGCCAGCGGAGTGCTTCCTTACATCTCAGGTGTCCCCAGCCAGCGGTGTGCTTCCTTACATCTCAGGTGTCCCCAGCCAGCGGTGTGCTTCCTTACATCTCAGGTGTCCCCAGCCAGCGGTGTGCTTCCTTACATCTCAGGTGTCCCCAGCCAGCGGTGTGCTTCCTTACATCTCAGGTGTCCCCAGCCAGCGGTGTGCTTCCTTACATCTCAGGTGTCCCCAGCCAGCGGTGTGCTTCCTTACATCTCAGGTGTCCCCAGCCAGCAGAGTGCTTCCTTACATCTCAGGTGTCCCCAGCCAGCAGAGTGCTTCCTTACATCTCAGGTGTCCCCAGCCAGCAGAGTGCTTCCTTACATCTCAGGTGTCCCCAGCCAGCAGAGTGCTTCCTTACATCTCAGGTGTCCCCAGCCAGCAGAGTGCTTCCTTACATCTCAGGTGTCCCCAGCCAGCAGAGTGCTTCCTTACATCTCAGGTGTCCCCAGCCAGCAGAGTGCTTCCTTACATCTCAGGTGTCCCCAGCCAGCAGAGTGCTTCCTTACATCTCAGGTGTCCCCAGCCAGCGGTGTGCTTCCTTACATCTCAGGTGTCCCCAGCCAGCGGTGTGCTTCCTTACATCTCAGGTGTCCCCAGCCAGCGGTGTGCTTCCTTACATCTCAGGTGTCCCCAGCCAGCGGTGTGCTTCCTTACATCTCAGGTGTCCCCAGCCAGCGGTGTGCTTCCTTACATCTCAGGTGTCCCCAGCGGAGTGCTTCCTTACATCTCAGGTGTCCCCAGCGGAGTGCTTCCTTACATCTCAGGTGTCACTGTCCCCAGCCAGCGGAGTGCTTCCTTACATCTCAGGTGTCACTGTCCCCAGCCAGCGGAGTGCTTCCTTACATCTCAGGTGTCCCCAGCCAGCGGTGTGCTTCCTTACATCTCAGGTGTCCCCAGCCAGTGGAGTGCTTCCTTTCATCTCAGGTGTCCCCAGCAGAGTGCTTCCTTACATCTCAGGTGTCCCCAGCAGAGTGCTTCCTTACATCTCAGGTGTCACTGTCCCCAGCCAGCGGAGTGCTTCCTTACATCTCAGGTGTCCCCAGCCAGCGGTGTGCTTCCTTACATCTCAGGTGTCACTGTCCCCAGCCAGCGGAGTGCTTCCTTACATCTCAGGTGTCCCCAGCCAGCGGTGTGCTTCCTTACATCTCAGGTGTCCCCAGCCAGCGGTGTGCTTCCTTACATCTCAGGTGTCCCCAGCCAGCGGAGTGCTTCCTTACATCTCAGGTGTCCCCAGCCAGCAGAGTGCTTCCTTACATCTCAGGTGTCCCCAGCCAGCAGAGTGCTTCCTTACATCTCAGGTGTCCCCAGCGGAGTGCTTCCTTACATCTCAGGTTTCCCCAGCCAGCGGTGTGCTTCCTTACATCTCAGGTGTCCCCCCCCATTGGAGCCCTTCTATATCTCCGCCGCCATTACTGAAGGCATTTTCCAGAAGACCACAGAAGAGTTATTAACAAGAAGGGATCCTGCCAAGTGGCTACAATAGAAATGGAGCTGTGGCACCGCCCACCCCCGCCCCTTTCCACAACAGGTCACAGTTGACAGACAGGCCGGGCAGTGCCCCAGCTCCATTTTTATTGTAGCCACTCGGCAGGCTCCCTTCTCCTTTATAACTCGTCTGTGGTCTTCTGGAAAATGGCCGCCAGTGAAAGACATTACCTCCGCCGGCCGGACCTCTAGCGGCGGCGGTGATAAATAGTGAATAAAAGGTCAGGGGAGATGGATGCAATGTTAAAGGGGCAGTCCGAGGGCCATGTAAATCACACTGGCGGGCCGGGTGCGGCCCGCAGGCCGTAGTTTGAGGACCCCTGATCTAAACCATTCCATTGTTGCTCTGACTGTATGTTTAGGGTCCTTGTCCTGCTGGAAGGTGAACCTCCGCTCTAGTCTCAAGCCTTTTGCCGACTCTAACAGGTTTTCTTCTAAGATTGCAATGTATTTGGCTCTATCTTCCCATCAACTCTGACCAGCTTCTCTGTCCCTGCTGAAGAAAAGCATCCCCACAACACGATGCTGGCACCTCCATGTTTCACGGTGGGGATGGTGTGCTCAGGGTGATGTGCAGTGTTAGTTTTCTGTCACACACAGAGTTTTGCTTTTAGGCCAAAAAGTTCAAGTGTGGTCTCATCTGACCAGAGTACCTTCTTCCGCATGTTTGTTGTGTCCCACACATGACTTCTCACAAACTGCAACTCTTCCCTTAAAGGAAAGTTAGTTGTCCTGTGGACAGATTCTCCCACCTGAGCTGTGGATCTCTGCAGCTCCTCCAGAGTTACCATGGGCCTCTTAGTTGCTTCTCTAAATAATGCTCTCCTTGCCCGGCCTGTCAGTTTAGGTGGACGGCCACGTCTTGGTAGGTTTGCAGTTGTGCCATACTCTTTCCATTTTTGGATGACGGGTTGGACAGTGCTCAGAGGGACGTTCAAAGCTTGGGATTTTTTTTTTATAACCTACCCCTGTTTTAAACTTTTCCACAACTTTATCCCTGACCTGTCTGTTCACTAAGGCTCTCTAACAAAACCTCTGAGAGCTTCACAGAACAGCTGTATTTATACTGGGATTAAATTACACACAGGTGGACTATTTACTAATTAGGTGACTTCTGAAGGCAATTGGTCCCATTAGATTTTAGTTAGGGGTATCAGAGTAAAAGGGAGCCGAATACAAATGCATGCCACACTTTTCAGATATTTGTAAAAAAATCTAAAAATTATAATTTTCCTTCTACTTCACAATTATGTGCCACTTTCTGTTGGTCTATCACATACAATCCCAATAAAATACATTTACGTTTTTGGTTGTAACATGACAAAATGTGGAAACTTTCAAGGGGTAAGACCGTTTTACAAGGCACTGTACACATTTCCATGTCTTAAGTAACAACAAAAGAAAGTGAAGACACTGAATGGCCCAAAACTATTTCTGTCTAATGTGTAGGTGGGATGAAATATCATGGAATAGTTCTACACAACTTGAGGGCATTAGATTAGAGATAATCAATTCATTATTTTAAATTCACATCAGAAGAGTGTCTTTAACTGTGACTATAACAAATCAAAAAGGGGAGAAATCCCATATATAAAGGAACAGCAGAAAGGACAGAAAAGAAGGAAATAAAAAAAGAGAGGAGAATAGAGAGATAGAAACCCAGAGAGGAGGAAAAACAATGAAGCTCCCAGGGGATAAGATTAACTTTGTCAAATCGCCTACAGCTTCACATAGACATGGTCGCACCAAGGACTGCAGATAGCTTCAAATTGCTTAGTAAAAAGTTTAATTTTATAAATATTTTATATGGTTTTCTATTGTGAATAAAATACGGTTTATGAAAATTGCAAATAAATTGGATTCTGATAAAGCAAAAAAAGCAGACAACTGAAAAGCTGACATTTTGTATTTCAGCTTTTAGAACTACAGAAATCATTCATAACGTACTTACATTAGAAAAGCTACAGTTGCTATAACACCACAAGCATGATAAGAGTGATTCAGCTGTGCTTGAGAAGGATAGATAACAGCAGCATCAATGATGATCCACCAGCCTGTGAAGAACTGAGAAAAACAACCAAAGTTATTTTGAAACATAAATAATCACTTTGGCACATACATAAAACAAAGGTCCACTTTTACTGTAAAATTACATATAAAACCACTAGCCATTGTGTAAAAAAGGGATTTTTATAACAGCTTACCTGTAAAATCCTTTTCTTGGAGTACATCACGGGACACAGAGCGACATAGTATTAACTATGTAGGATTATATAGATTACCTTCAGGTGCTGGCACTGGCAACTTCCAAGACAGGAAGTACCCTCCCCTATATAAGCCCCTCCCATCCGGGAATACCTCAGTTTTGTAGCAAAGCAATAAGTATCCCCAAAAGAGGGGTGGGAGCTCTGTGTCCCGTGATGTACTCCAAGAAAAGGATTTTACAGGTAAGCTGTTATAAAAATCCCTTTTTCTTTCTCGTACATCACGGGACACAGAGCGACATAGTATTAACTATGTGGGACGTCCCAAAGCAATGCCCAAATGAGCGGAGGGATACACCATACATAAGCTGGGCGCCATCAAACATGAGGATCTTTATCAGCCTGCAACACACTGCGCCCAAAGGCGACATCCTCCTGACTTCTAACGTCCACCTGGTAGAACCTAGTGAACGTGTGTACTGAAGACCATGTTGTGGCCTTACAGATTTGGGCCAGGGAGGCCTGGTGATGCGCTGCCCATGAAGTTCCAACTGCTCTCGTGGAGTGCGCCCTAACTTTGAACGGAGGCGGTCTTCTTTTCAAGCCATAGGCTTGCATAATGACCTGTTGAATCCACTTGGCTAAAGTAGATTTTGATGCTGCCTGACCCTTCTGGGGCCTTCTGTCAGAATAAACAAAGTATCCGTTCTTCAAATCTGAGCAGTGGCTTTTAAATAAGCTTTAACTGCTCCTACTACATCCAAGGAATGTAATAATTTTTCCTCTACCGAACTAGGTTTGGGAAAAAAGGAAGGAAGAACCACATCTTGGTTCAAATGAAACCTCGATACCACCTTAGGAAGAAAAGCTGGATGAGGACGTAGAACTACTCTGTCCTTATGAATAACCAGATATGGTTCCCTACAGGACATGGCGGCTAATTCCGACACTCTTCTAGCCGAAGATATGGCTACTAAAAAGATCAATTTCCTGGTGAGTAGAACCAAGGAAATGTACCGCAAAGGTTCAAATGGTTGTTTTTGCAGAACCGATGGGACCTAAACCTGGTTCTATGGACATATGGGAGCTTTAACCGGTGGGTTAATACGGGTCACACCTTGTACAAAGGATTTGACAAGTGAATGCGAAGCCAGGGGCCTTTGAAATAGTATTGATAAGGCCGAAACCTGACCCTTGATAGTACTTAAGGCAAACTTCCTGTCCACAGCCCACTGCAGGAAGTCCAGAATTCTGCCTATAACGTACTTACGTGGATGCCATTTTCTGGCCTCACACCAAGTGATGTACGCCTTCCAAACTCTATAGTAAATATGCCTAGATACAGGCTTCCTGGCATTGATTATAGTAGATACCACAGAGTTAGAGAGACCTCTCTTTTTTAGGATGTGGGATTCAATATCCAGGCCGTAAAACCTAGAGTTAGTAAGGAAGGGTGGTATATCGGTCCTTGCGAAAGCAGGTCCGGACGACGTGGAAGGGTCCAAGGACTCCCCACAGACATTTTTACAATCTCCGCGTACCAGGATCTTCGGGGCCACGCTGGAGCCACCAGGATCACCGGCTTCTTTTCCAACCTGACTCTGCGGAGGAGTCGAGGCAACAATTGTAGCGGTGGGAATGCATATATTAGTTTGAACTGATCCCAAGGGAACACCAGAGCATCCGAGCCACAAGCGAGGGGATCCCTTGTCCGAGAGACAAACCTGTCCACCTTTGCGTTGAATCTGGATGCTAGAAGATCTACATCCGGTGTTCCCCATCGCTGACATATTGCTCGGAAAACCTTGGGATGAAGGGACCATTCCCCCGGGCATAACTGTTGGCGACTCAGAAAGTCCGCCTTCCAATTCTCCACCCCTGGAATGAAGACAGCGGATATGCATGGAACATGCTTTTCTGCCCATTCCAGGATGTGATTTACTTCCCACTGGGCTGCACGACGCCTGGTGCCCCCCTGACGATTGATATATGCCACTGTCGTGGCATTGTCTGATTGAATTCTGACAGGGGACCCTTGAAGTTTGGATGTCCATGCTTTTAGGGCATACCGGGCTGCTCGCATCTCTAAGAGATTGATGGGCAGGGCCTTCTCTGTATCTGACCATCTGCCCTGGAGAGACTATTGGTCCAGTACTGCCCCCCAGCCTGTAAGGCTGGCATCTGTAGTGACCACCTTCCAAGCAATCGGACTGAAGGATTTCCCCTTTTGCAGATTCTGGGGAATCTACCACCAACAGAGACTCTTCCGAATAGAAGGGGACAAGGCCATCGGGAAGTCTAGGGCCTGAACTTTTTTGTTCCAGGCCGACAGTATGGCCCATTGCAAATTCCTTGAGTGGAACTGGGCGTATGGCACAGCTTCGAATGATGCTACTATCTTCCCCAGCAGCCTCATGCACAGGCGTATGGACGGCTGTCTTTTTGCACAAACCAGGTGGACCAAGTCCCTCAAAGAGGATACTTTTTCTTGAGATATGAAAATCTTTCTCTGGTCTGAATCCAGCCGTAGCCCCAAGTATTCCAGACTTTTGACTGGTTGTAGGGCTGATTTGTCCAGGTTGATGATCCAACCGTAAGATTCCAGATACTTGATTGTATCGCAAATTACCACCTCTAGTCTGGCAACTGAGTGGTCCATCAACAACAGGTCGTCTAGGTATGCCATTATCGTCACACCTCGTGTTCTTAGATCGGCCAACAGTGGGGCCAGAATCTTTGTGAACACCCGTGGTGCTGTGGCCAGACCGAAAGGTAAGGCTCTGAACTGAAAATGGCGCCCTTCTACTGCAAAGCGTAGAAATCTTTGATGACCTGGAAAGATGGGAACGTGCAAGTAAGCATCTTTGATGTCGATCGAGGCTAACCATTCCTCCCCTTGTAGGGCAGCGGCTACCGACCGGATCGACTCCATCCGAAAAGACCGGATGTCCAGGAATTTGTTTAGACCCTTTAGATTCAATATGGGTCTTACGTTCCCGTTTAGTTTCGGAACTGTGAAGAGGTTTGAGTAGAAACCCAACCCCCACTCTTCCATAGGAACCTCCATAATTACTCCTTGGAGCAATAGTTGTTCTAATGCCAACAGGAGAGATCCTCTCTTCAGAGGATCTTTTGGCACGCTTGACCACATAAAATGGGAAGGAGGAGACACTTAACTCCAACTTGTACCCCAGAGTTACTGCGGAGAGGACCCATTTGTCTCTGATTGTTTCCCGCCAAGTCTCTGCGAACAACCGAAGTCTTCCCCCCACCCGCTTGAGTGGGGGGCAGCCCTTCATAGGGCCAACTTGGAGGTTGGTTTAGTACCTCTTCGGATCCAGGGTTTCTTGTTTCCCTGTGACTGTCCCTGAGCTTTACCTCCGGAATTTGATCGAGGAGGCCGTCGGAACTGCTTAGAAGCAGATGTCCCAGGGACTGGAGAAGTAGGCCTCTTAAAAGAGGGACCTTTAAACCTCTTTTTAACCGGTAAGAGAGTACTTTTACCACTGGAAGTCTTCTGGATATATTTATCCAGGTCTTCGCCAAATAAGCGTTCACCATGAAATGGGAAGCTGACTAGCAGCTTTTTACAGGGAGCTTCAGCAGACCAGTTCTTGAGCCATAGAAGTCTACGCATGTGTACTAATGACAGCGTAAGGCGGGAGGCCTGATGGATTGAATCCTTGATGGCGTCAACCGCAAAGCATAATGCTCTAGGCAAATCAGCCAGAGTATGAGCCTGCTGATCTGGCAAATCCCTTAAGACCAGTTTCATCTGATCCTTTAAGGCTTGGCAAACTCCAATAGCTGCCACTGCTGGCTGTGCAACAGCCCCTGCTGTAGAAAAAGCAGATTTTAATAAGGACTCCAATTTTTTATCTATTGGGTCCTTGAACATTATCTACTGGACATGTCAGTGACTTGTTCACACAAGAGATGGCTGCGTCTACAGCAGGTAAACTCCATTTTTGGGTGAACTTATCCTCCATGGGATAGATCACCGAAAATCTCTTTAGGGGGAACAAATAGTTTATCAGGATGTTCCCACTCCTGATACATAAGTCCTTCCAGTAATGGATGAAATGGAAAGAAACAAATAGCCTGGGGAGCTTTTAACGACCCCAATGAGGAGACAGACGCTGTTGACGGTTCAGAAAGAGGCATTTTAAATGCTGATCGAACCATGTCAGTTAGGGACTGAACCCACAATCTTTCAGCTTGTGATGCCGAGAATGGTTCTTCCACTGTTGACTCCTCTAAAACAGAGTCAGCCTCATCCTGATCCCCTTCAGGTAGGTCAATCCCTTCATGGGACTGTTGCTCTGTTAACAGGTACTCTGATGGAGGAGACGGCGATCGGGCGCGCTTTCTCTCTGGTAGGGAAGAAGCGATCAATGCTGCCAATCTTTGCTCCAGTCCTCCCAGAGCTGAGGCAAAAGCCTCCTCTGTTACATATACAGGGGCAGGTGAACTGAGGACAGCCACAGTACCTGGCACTCCTGAGGGTTCTCTACGGGTACCAACCTCTGATTTATCAGGGGAGGCTGGTGCAGCAAAAGCATGCCCAAGATCCTCAGAGCCCGACGGAGACCCTTTTTGCTTCCTGGGTGTCTTAGTCCCGGAGACTTTGGGCGGCATATTCCTAAGCCCAAAGCTGAGGAATTCCAGCAGCAATACACCACTTACTGACAATAGTCTAGCGAACTTGCTGCTATATATATCAGTTGGTGTCCACTAATGTGCCTCTCTAGGGGATGCCTGTATCAACCGCCTGCTGTATGCCTGCTCTTAGTATGCTACCAGCCACTTGCTCTGTCCATCCACAGCCAGTCCTCCGAAAAACTGCGTTTTTAACATGCTGGGACGCCTGCACATGCGCAGAAGCGCTGTGGCGCGCACAGAGCGTCATCTGCCAAGCTCCGCCCCCTTTTTCAGCCTATTTCATATATTTAGAAATGCGTGTGCGCCATCGGCGTTCACACACATGGAAACACAGGGAGAGGAGCCAGGGTCCCTGTTTACAACAGGGCCCGGGGATGAAAGAGCACATGGCAACAAGACAGAGGAATGCAGCTTCCCTTTCAAGACAGCCCACCATCTGCCTGGACTTTCACCGTGTAAGGAATAGTCCAAAGAAAAAAAGACGTTCCACAGTGGTCTCTAGTGGATAAACACAGGTACCGCACCTTGTCTTTTTTTTTTTTTTTTAAACTCCTATATGAAAAAACATTTCTTTCTCGTACATCACGGGACACAGAGCGGCATAGTCATTACTATGTGGGTTATATAGTTTACCTTCAGGTGCTGGCACTGGCAACTTCCAAACCGGAAGTACCCTCCCCTATATAAGCCCCTCCCATCCGGGAGCACCTCAGTTTTTTGCCAGTGTCTAAGGTGTTGGCCAAGAAGTAACATGTGTTTTTCACTGAGCTTGCGTACAGGTTCTTTTGGGCCTCAGTAAGCTATTCCGGATCCGACCAAAAAAGCTTCATAGCTAAACGGTCGGTACCCGGGCCTTGCAGAGAAGAGCAAGGTTTTGCCTGTAATGCTTCTCTTAGGAGGGCTGGACCCTGGGATCCAGAGCTCTGGTCATACCCACGACCAAGATGTTTTCTGTGCAGGGTGCTATACAGGTCCAGGGGAGTGGAATCCTTGGGAACCCGGTCCCTGAAGGTTTAATTACAATGCCTGCCGTGAGAGGTGAAGTTTGGGCTTCTGTGGACCAAACAGAGTCCTGCGGCGGGGAAAAGGTAAGTGGGGGCCCCTCAGGAACTTGGTTCTATTGAGGGGACCCCCAAGCCTAATATGTCTTTCTGCCTGTTACCTAACGGTATTCCCGCTAAATATCTGTGCATGCCTGTAACTACTAAAAAATGTAATAATTTTAAGAGTGGTCAAGAAAAAAAAGAAAAAAGAAAAAAAATGGTTAAACCGCGGTACCCGTGTTAAACCACTAGAGGCCGCTGTGGAACGTCGTTTTCTTGTCATGTGGATTTTTTCTTTCCAAGTCAAAATCCAGGCAGATGGTGAGTTCTCTGGATGGGAAACTGTTTCCTCTGCCATGTTGCAATGCTCGTCCATCCCCTGGCCCTGTGGCAAACAGGGCCCTGGCTTCTGTCCCTAGTTCCTTTCAAAAAAGAGCGCCGAAGGCGCGCGTGCACGCGCCTCTATTTATAGAGGTGAGCTGGAAAAAGGGGCGGAGCTTGGTGGATGACGCTCTGTGCGCGCCGCAGCGCTTCTGCGCATGTGCGGGCGTCCCAGCATGATAAAAAGCACAATTAGGTGTTGTCAGCTGGTTATGGAAGGCAGAAACAGAGCTGGCAACATTTAGAAAGGCATACAGCAGGCGGTTGATGCAGGCATCCCCATAGAAAGGCACATTAGTAGACACCAACTGTTTATATAGCAGCAATTGTGCTAGACTATTGTCAGTAAGTGGTGTATTTCGGCTGGAATACCTCAGCTTTGGGCTTAGGAATATGCCGTCTAAAGTCTCCGGGACTAAGAATCCTAGGAAGCATAGGGGGTCTCCATCGGGCTCTGAGGATCTTGGGCATGCTTCGGCTGCACCAATCTCCCCTGAAAAATCAGAGGTTAGTGACCGTAGAGCACCCTCAGGAGTACCTGGTACTGTGGCTGTCCTCAGTTCACCTGCTCCTGTGTATATAACAGAGGAGGTTTTTTCCTCAGCTCTGGGAGGACTGGAAGAGAGATTGACAACATTGATCGCTGCTTCCCTGTCAGAGGGAAAGCGCGCCCGATCTCCGTCTCCTCCCTCAGAGTACCTGTTAGCAGAGCAACAGTCCCATACAGGGATCGACCTACCTGAAGGGGATCAGGATGAGGTTGATTCTGTTGTAGAGGAATAAACAGTGGAAGAGCCATTCTCAGCATCACATGCTGAACGATTATGGGTTCAGTCCCTGACTAACATGGTCCGATCAGCATTTAAAATGCCCCTTGCGGAGCCATCATCCACTTCTGTCTCCTCGTTGGGGTCGCTAAAAGCTCCCCAGACTGTTTGTTCCTTTCCAGTCCATCCTTTACTGGAAGGGCTCATTTACCAGGATTGGGAACATCCTGATAAAATATTTACTCCCCCCAAGAGATTTCCGGTGGTCTATCCCATGGAGGATAAGTTCATCAAAAAATGGAGGGTCCCTACAGTGGACGCAGCCATCTCTTGTGTGAATAAATCACTGACATGTCCAGAAGATAATGTCCAAATGTTCAAGGACCCAATAGATAAAAAATTGGAGTCCTTATTAAAATCTGCTTTCTCTACAGCAGGCTTGGTGACACAAACCAGCAGTGGCAGCTATTGGGGTCTGCCAAGCAGTGAAGGATCAGTTGAAACAGGTCTTAAGGGACTTGCCAGATCAGCAGGCTCTTGCCCTAGCTGATCTACCTAGAGCCTTATGCTTTGCAGTTGACGCTATAAAGGATTCAATCCATCAGGCCTTACGCTGTCTGTAGTACATATGCGCAGGCTTCTATGGCTCAAAAACTGGTCTGCTGAAGCTCCCTGTAAAAAATTGCTGGTCAGCTTCCTATTTCATGGTGAACGCTTATTCGGGGAAGACCTGGACAAATATATCCAGAAAATTTCCAGCGGTAAAAGTACACTCTTGCCGGTTAAAAACAGAGTTAGAGGTCCCTCTTTTAAGAGGCCTGCTTCTCCAGTCCCTAGGACATCGGCTGTGAAACAGTTCCGACGGCCTCCTCGGTCAAATCCCGGGGGTAAAAATCAGGGACAATCGCAGGGTAACAAGAAACCCTGGGTCAGGAGAGGTACAAAACCTCCCCCAAAGTCAAATGCATGAAGGGTTGCCCCCACTCAATCGGGTGGGGGGAAGACTTCAGTTGTTCGCAGAGACCTGGCGGGACACGATCAGAGACAGATGGGTGCTCTCCGCAGTAAGTCTGGGATACAAATTGGAGTTAAAAAACTCCCCTCCTTCCCATTTTATAAGGTCAAACGTGCCAAGGGATCCCCGGAAGAGAGGATCCCTCCTGTTGGCACTAGAACAACTATTGCTCCAAGGAGTAATTATGGAGGTTCCCCTGGAAGAATGGGGGTTCGGGTTTTACTCAAACCTCTTTACAGTCCCGAAGCCAAACGGGGACGTGAGGCCCATATTAAATCTAAAAGGGCTAAACAAATTCCTACATATCAGGACTTTCCGGATGGAGTCGATCCGATCGGTGGCCACTGCCCTACAAGGGGAGGGATGGTTAGCCTCGATCGACATCAAAGATGCTTATTTGCACATTCCCATCTTTCCAGTCCACCAAAAATTTCTACGCTTTGCAGTAAAAGGGCGCCATTTTCAGTTCAGAGCCTTACCCTTCGGTCTGGCCACAGCACCAAGAGTGTTCACAAAAATTCTGGCCCCATTATTGGCCAATCTAAGAACACAAGGTGTAACGATAATGGCATATCTAGACGACTTGTTGCTGATAGACCACTCAGTGGAAAAACTAGAAGTGGTCGTTCACAAGACAATCAAGTATCTGGAATCTCACGGTTGGATTATCAACCGAGACAAGTCAGCCCTAAAACCAGTCAAAAGTCTGGAATACTTGGGGCTAAGGCTGGATTCAGACCAGAGAAAATTTTTCTTGCCTCAAGAAAAGGTGTCGTCTTTGAGAGATTTGATCCACCTAGTGGATACAAAAAGACACCCGTCCATACGCCTGTGCATGAGGCTGCTGGGAAAAATGGTGGCATCATTCGAAGCAGTACCCTACGGTCAATTCCATTCAAGGAATTTGCAAAGGGCTATACTGTCAGCCTGGAACAAAAAAGTTCAGGCCCTAGACTTACCAATGTCCTTGTCCCCTTCCGTTCCCAAGAGCCTCCGTTGGTGGTTGGTTCCCCAGAATCTGGAAAAAGGGAAATCCTTCAGTCCGATTTCTTGGAAGGTGGTCACTACAGATGCCAGCCTTATAGGCTGGGGAGCAGTACTGGAGCAATGGTCTCTCCAGGGCAGATGGTCGGATGCAGAAAAGGCCCTGCCCATCAATCTCTTAGAGATACGAGCAGCCCGGTATGCCCTAGTAGCATGGACATTCAAACTCCAAGGGTCCCCTGTCAGAATTCAATCGGACAATGCCACGGCAGTGGCATATATCAATCATCAGGGTGGCACCAGGAGTCGTGCAGCCCAGAGGGAAGTAAATTGCACCCTGAAATGGGCAGAAAGATATGTCCCAGCCATATCCGCTGTATTCATTCCAGGAGTGGAGAATTGGAAGGCGGACTTTCTAAGTCGCCAACAATTATGCCCAGGGGAATGGTCCCTTCACCCCGAGGTTTTCCGGACAATATGTCAGCGGTGGGGAACACCGGATGTAGATCTGCTAGCATCCAGATTCAACGCAAAGGTGGACAGGTTTGTCTCTCGGACAAGGGATCCCCTAGCTTGCGGCTCGGATGCCCTAGTGTTCCCTTGGGATCAGTTCAAGCTGATATATGCATTTCCACCGCCACAATTGTTACCTCGATTACTCCGCAGAATCAGGGTAGAAAAGAAACCAGTGATTCTGGTGGCTCCAGCGTGGCCCCGAAGAGCATGGTACGCGGAGATTGTAAAAATGTCTGTGGGGAGTCCTTGGACCCTCCCACATCGTCCGGACCTGCTTTCGCAAGGACCGATATACCACCCTTCCTTACCAGCCCTAGGTTTGACAGCCTGGCTATTGAAGCCCACATTCTAAAAAAAGAGAGGTCTCTCTAATCCTGTGGTATCTACCATGATCAATGCCAGGAAGCCGGTATCCAGGCAGATCTACTATAGAATCTGGAAGGCGTACATCGCCTGGTGTGAGGCCAAGAAATGGCATCCACGTAAGTACGTAATAGGTAGGATTCTGGACTTCCTACAGTGGGCTGTAGATAGGAAGCTTGCCTTGAGTACTATCAAGGGTCAGATTTCGGCCTTGTCAATATTTTTTCAAAGGCCCTTGGCTTCGCATTCACTAGTCAAAGCCTTTATACAAGGAGTGATGCGTATTAGCCCTCCGGTTAATATTCCCATATGTCCATGGGACTTAAACCTGGTTCTGTCGGTTCTACAGAAGCAACCATTTGAACCATTACAGCACATTTCCTTGGTGCTTCTCACCAGGAAATTGATTTTTCTAGTAGCCATTTGTTCGGCTAAAAGAGTGTCGGAATTAGCCGCTATGTCCTGTAAAGAGCCATATCTGGTTATCCATAAGGACAGAGTAGTGTTACGTCCTCATCCAGCCTTTCTTCCTAAGGTGGTATTGAGGTTTCATTTGAACCAAGATGTGGTTCTTCCTTCCATTTTCCCCAAACCTAGTTCGGTAGAGGAAAAGTTATTACATTCTTTGGATGTAGTAAGAGCAGTTAAAGCTTATCTAAAAGCCACTGCTCAGATTCGCAGAACGGATACTTTGTTTATTCTGCCGGAAGGCCCCAGAAAGGGTCAGGCAGCGTCAAAATCTACTTTAGCCAAGTGGATTCGACAGGTCATAATGCAAGCCTATGGCTTGAGAAGGAGACCGCCTCCGTTCAAAGTTAGGGCGCACTCCACGAGAGCAGTTGGAACTTCATGGGCAGTGCATCACCAGGCCTCCCTGGCTCAAATCTGTAAGGCCGCAACATGGTCTTCAGTACACACGTTTACTAGGTTCTACCAGGTGGACGTTAGAAGTCAGGAGGATGTCGCCTTTGGGCGCAGTGTGTTGCAGGCCGCAAAAGATCCTCATGTCTGATAGCGCTCAGCTTATGTATGGTGTATCCCCCCCCCTCATTGGGCATTGCTTTGGGACGTCCCACATAGTAATGACTATGCCGCTCTGTGTCCCGTGATGTACGAGAAAGAAAATAGGATTTTTATAACAGCTTACCTGTAAAATCCTTTTCTTGGAGTACATCACGGGACACAGAGCTCCCACCCCTCTTTTGGGGACACTTATTGCTTTGCTACAAAACTGAGGCGCTCCCGGATGGGAGGGGCTTATATAGGGGAGGGTACTTCCGGTTTGGAAGTTGCCAGTGCCAGCACCTGAAAGTAAACTATATAACCCACATAGTAATGACTATGCCGCTCTGTGTCCCGTGATGTACTCCAAGAAAAGGATTTTACAGGTAAGCTGTTATAAAAATCCTATTTTTCTAGGATTAGCAGTCTTAGGCATCTACAGATATTAGCGGGAATACCGTTTAGGTAACAGGCAGAAAGACATATTAGGATTGAGGGCCCCCCAATAGAACCAAGTTCCTGAGGAGCCCCCACTCACCTTTTCCTCGCCGCAGGACTCTGTTTGGCACAGAAGCCCAAACTTCGCCTCTCACGGCAGGCAATGTACGCAGACCTTCAGGGACCGGGTTCCCAAGAATTCCACTCCCCTGGACCTGTATAGCACCCTGCACAGATAACATCTTGGTTTTGGGTATGACCAGAGCTCTGGATCCCAGGGTCCAGCCCTCCTAAGAGAGGCATTACAGGCAAAACCTTGCTCTTCTCTGCAAGGCCCGGGTACCGACCGTTTAGCTATGAAGCTTTTTTGGTCGGATCCGGAATAGCTTGCTAAGGCCCAAAAGAACCTGTACACAAGCCCAGATGAATACATTTTAACCTTGGCCAACACCTTAGACACTGGCAAAAAACTGAGGTACTCCCGGATGGGAGGGGCTTATATAGGGGAGGGTACTTCCTGTCTTGGAAGTTGCCAGTGCCAGCACCTGAAGGTAATCTATATAATCCCACATAGTTAATACTATGTCGCTCTGTGTCCCGTGATGTACGAGAAAGAAATAACATTAATAACCCCTTTATGTTAACTGTATGCAAATATGCAGCCCCACTGGACTGGGCTTTTTTTTCGGTGGGGCCACATATTTGCGTATCACCCTATTGGCTGGGAGTGCGCAACATTTTGAAAAAGTATGTGCCCTGAAGTATGCAACCTGACCGAGAACATAGACACGCTAGGACCTAGACAACTGTGGGAGGCCCAACAAGCACAATTATTAAAGCCAGTGGAAACAAAACAAACATGAAGCTGTGTGCTCCTGGATGGTCAGAAACACAAAACAAGTGAGGATGAGGGAGAGGGACTATTTTAAATTTTTTATTTCGTTTTCTTATTAAAGGCGGAGCCAATTATCTTTAAATAGCTGGCCTTGAAAATGATTTGTAAAAAAACAAACAATTTTAAAAGGCAGGATATACAGTAGGTGCCGCCAACATTGTATATCCATCGAGATCCCATCGCGGAGATTCTTGGCGACAGGGTGGCGACATCTCGGCGACAGGGTGGCGACATCTCGCACTCGCTGCAATAGCGAGAAGGAGACGCGGCACTGTATTGAACGGGATCCGACGTGGATTCCCGCCAATACCAGGCACTGTGTTTGGTATGAATCCTGAGCGGGAACTCCACGCCAAATTTTAAATAAAAAAACGGCATGGGTTCCCCCTCCAGGAGCATACCAGGCCCTTCGGTCTGGTATGGATTTGAAGGGGAATCCCCAAAGCTGAAAAACCGGCGTGGGGGTCCCCCTCAAAATCCAAACCAGACCCTTATCCGAGCACGCAACCTGGCAGGCCGCAGGAAAAGAGGGGGGACGAGAGAGCGGCCCCTCCTCCCCTCTTGAACCGTACCAGGCCGCATGCCCTCAACATGGGGGGGTTTGGTGCTTTGGGGCAGGGGGGCGACCTGCGGCCCCCCACCCCAAAGCACCCTGTCTCCATGTTGATGGGGACAAGGGCCTCTTCCCGAAAACCCTGGCCGTTGGTTTTCGGGGTCTGTGGGCAGGGGCTGATCGGAATCCGGGAGCCCCCAGATGCCGGCCCCCCACCCTATGTGAATGAGTATGGGGTACATCGTACCCCTACCCATTCACCTGGTGGAAAAAAAATGTAAAAAAAAAAAACACAAATGTTTTTAAAGTAATTTATTACACAGCTCCGGGGGTCTTATTCCAAATCCGGGGGTCTCTTCCGACTTCGGGGGTCTCCGGTGTTGTCTCTGCGCTCTCCGGTTCTTTCTTCCTTCTGCCGGGAAGGAAGGAAGAACTGGAAGAGACGACGGGGAAGACCGGGCCTCTCCGCTAGCAAAAGAGCTGGAAGAAGATAGCGGATGCCCGGCAGAAGAAAGAACCGGAGAGCCGGACGAGACGACGGGGAAGACCAGGCCTCTCCGCTAGCAAAAGAGCTGGAAGAAGATAGCGGAGGCCCGGCAGAAGGAAGAAAGAACCGGAGAGCGAGAGAAGAACCGGAGAGTGCGGAGACGACCCCGGAGACCCCCGAAGTCGGTAGAGACCCCTGGAGTCGGAAGAAGACCCCCGGAGCTGTGTAATAAAATTACTTTAAAACCCTGTGTGTGTTTTTTTTATTGACTTTTTTTCCACCAGGTGAATGGGTAGGGGTACGATGTACCCCATACTCATTCACATAGGGTGGGGGGCCGGAATCTGGGGGCCCCCTTATTAAAGGGGGCTCCCAGATTCCGATCAGCCCCCGCCCACAGACCCCGACAACCAACGGCCAGGGTTGTCGGGAAGAGGCCCTTGTCCCCATCAACATGGGGACAGGGTGCTTTGGGGTGGGGGGCCGCAGGTCGCCCCCCTGCCCCAAACCCCCCATGTTGAGGGCATGCGGCCTGGTACGGTTCAGGAGGGAGCGCTCTCTCATCCCCCCCTCTTTTCCTGCGGCCTGCCAGGTTGTGTGCTCGGATAAGGGTCTGGTTTGGATTTTGAGGGGAACCTCCACACCGATTTTTCGGCTTAGGGGATTCCCCTTCAAATCCATACCAGACCGAAGGGCCTGGTATGCTCCTGGAGGGGGAACCCATGCCGTTTTTTTTTTATTTAAAATTTGGCGTGGAGTTCCTGCTCAGGATTCATACCAAACGTAGTGCCATGGTATTGGCGGGAATCCACGTTGGATCCCGTCCACCGGCCTCAATGTCAGCAATGCGTGTCACTCATTGCGAAAGGAAAAACAAAATTTTTCCTTTCCCGATGATGAGACAGCTCGGCGCTGGCTCTCGCGACGGGGCTCGTAGGGTGTCAATCTCGCCGCTAGAAGAGGCGAGATTGACACAAAATCGGCGGCACCTACTGTATAGGTACAGGTAAAAAACAGAATTAGCCAAGGGCTCCATTGGCAATTAAATCTCTTTGCTACTGTAAAAGGTTACCACTTGTTGGCAATAACCACATTTTAAGCACACTTAAATCAATGTACAGATAACGAGATGATGAGCAATAAGTAGTTCCAAGTAGCAAAGAGTTTTTTTTCACCAGAATGATCCTTGGCTCTATTTACAAAACTAGGAAAAAGTCAAGCGTGTTGCTCCCATTGCTCGTATCAACATCCGTGCTGCAGTTTATCATCAATTTGGCATTCAACACGTCTGGAAGTCAGTGGCGGCTGGTGGGAAAAATGTTGTGGGGGGGGAGGGGCGGGCGGCTTAGGTGGCAAACAGTATAACACCACCCCCCCCCCCCCTCCTCCAGGGTCAGGCGGTCAAGAGCAGTTAGCCCATCAGCTGCGACTTTCCCCATGCTTGGCAGTGGACTGCCGTTTGCCATCACCGGCGGCTTCTTGTTCTCCTGCTCTCCACAGCGGCGGCTTCCGTTTCCTCCCTCCTCTGCGGCCAATCAGGAGTCTTCACTTTTTGGAAAATCAGAAAACGTGTCTCACGATTGGCCAGATGGAGGATCAGTGTTACAAGAGGGAATATTCGCTGTTGAAATACAACTGGGTGGTCTCTGGTCGCATGCTCTGCTACCTGTGCCCACCCGATTTTGAAGCCTATTAGAGCCCAAGGCTCTAAATCAGGTGCTTCAAAAAATCCCCTGCCACTATAATTCATGCGCCCGGTGACCCGAAAGGGGCTGGATGCATGAATAGGTGGTGGCCACAGATAGATTTATGCTATGCATGAATCTATCCATTACCATATAGGAGGTGGCGAGGAGAGAGGGGGCGGCACCCGAGCATCCCTAATGGACGGGCCGTCCCCTGCTGGAAGTGTTGGATGCCTGTGTTTCCTAGTGCGCACTATAGTTCCATCTGTGGCCCCTTCATCACTACATGACTCAGCAGTGACGTAAGAGTGGGGAATGTTGACACCCATCACTCCAGGCCATACAGTATAAAAGCTCTTCTATTGCTTGAAGCTTTCATCTTGATTTTTCCTCATCTCACAGGGTTGCTTTACCAAAGTTGATACTGTATCTAGAAAGAGGCATCTGAGACAACTTGGAAATATCGCTCAATATATTGGGATAATAAAAAATAGGATTTTTGTACTCACCGTAAAATCCGTTTCTCTGGCATCCATGGACTGACACAGCGTGTCTTATACACCTTTACACGTGGGTTATGTCCCTGCTTGCAGGAGAAGACCTAGGCAGAATGTGAGATGTTATACATACATTCTAAACAGCCAGAGCTGAACAGCCCCGCCTAGGGGGCGGTCCCTCCGGGCATAACCCTCCCACTGCAGTCAGCAGACCTCAGTTCGTAACAAAGCAGTACAAACTTAAAAAGAAGGGTGGGTGCTGTGTCAGTCCATGGATGCCAGAGAAACGGATTTTACGGTGAGTACAAAAATCCTATTTTCTCTTGTCATCCATGGACTGACACAGCGTGTCTTATACACCTTTACACGTGGGATGTCCCAAAGCAGTGTCAAGAGGGATGGGAGCAGTATAAATGGAAAACCAAAAACTTCACTCCAAACAAGGCAGAGCTCCTCAACGGAGGAGTTGCAACATCAAACAGCGGCCTGCAACACCTTGCGGCCGAAGGAAGCATCCGAAGATGCAGCCACATCAACCTTATAAAACTTAGAAAAGGTATGAACAGACGACCAGGTCGCCGCCTTGCACACTTGTGCAACCGACGCTTGATGTCGGAAAGCCCAGGAAGCACCAATTGCCCTGGTGGAATGTGCCGTAACCGGAAAGGGAGGCGCCCGCCCCTTGAGAGCATAAGCTTGAATGACGGTTTGTCTGATCCACCTAGAAATGGTGGCAGACGAAACCGCTTGGCCCTGTTTTGGCCCAGAGACAGCCACAAATAGTGAGTCAGACTTCCGAATAGAAGCAGTAGCAGACAGGTACACCCGCAAGGCTCGTACCACATCCAAAGTGTGTAGCGCAAACTCTCTGGGATGCGATGGGTGAGGACACAAGGACGGGAGAACAATGTCCTCGTTTAAGTGGAAGGCCGAGACCACCTTTGGCAGAAAGGAAGGTCGCGGACGTAACACCGCCTTATCCTTATGGATGATCAAAAAGGGCGACTTGCAGGACAAGGCCGCCAATTCAGACACTCGTCTAATGGAAGTAATGGCCACCAAGAAGGCCACCTTCTGAGACAAAGTCAAGAGGGGAATATCTCTAATATTTTCAAAGGGAGGTTCCTGGAGGACCGAGAGCACCAAATTCAGATCCCACGGGGGGAGAGGAGGCTTGACAGGGGGGAGCACATGGCGAACCCCCTGCACAAAGGTGCTAACCAAGGGATGACCCGCCAGCGGTCGCTGAAAGAAGATGGCCAAGGCCGAAATCTGACCCTTAATGGTACTCAAAGCGAGCTTTTGGGTCACGCCACGCTGCAGAAAATGCAGGATTCTGGGAACGGAATACGTTCGTGGGCGCCAGTCCAGCTCTTCGCACATGGCGATGTAAGCTCTCCAAGTACGGTGATAGATCCTTCTGGAGGAAGACTTCCGTGCCCTTAACATGGTCGAAATGACCGAATCCGAGAGACCTCGGTCTCTCAGCACCTGGCTTTCAATAACCATGCCGTTAAAACCAGAGACTGAAAAGCAGGATGAAATATAGGACCTTGAGACAGAAGGTCCCCCCGTATCGGTAACCGCCAGGGAACGTCTGCGACGAGACGTACCAGATCGGCGTACCAGTGACGCCGAGGCCAATCCGGAGCAATGAGGATCACCGGAATTCCCTCGGTCGCTACCCTGCGGAGCAGGCGAGGGAGCAACTGCAGCGGAGGATAAACGTATATCAGGCGATACTGACCCCATGGGGCCACCAACGCATCCGAGGCATCCGCCCAGGGATCCCTGGATCTGGCCACAAACCTCGACACCTTGCGATTGAGTCGAGAAGCCATCAGGTCCACATCCGGCGTGCCCCACCGTCTGCAAAGAAGTTGAAAGACCTCCGGGTGCAAGGACCACTCCCCCTGGTCCAGCGTCTGGCGACTTAGATAGTCCGCCTGCCAATTGTCTACGCCCGGAATGTAGACGGCCGACAGAGCCGGCACGCTTCTTTCGGCCCACCTCAGGATGCGGGCGACCTCGGAAGCCGCAGCTGAGCTCCGAGTCCCCCCTTGATGGTTGACATACGCCACTGCTGTGGCGTTGTCCGATTGTATCCTGATGGAGTGACCCTGTAGTTTCTCCGACCATGAGGAGAGGCACAGTCTGATTGCCCGTATCTCCAGCACATTGATCGGTAAGAGGGCTTCGTCCGGAGTCCAAAGCCCTTGGGCCGACAGGACTCCCCAGACTCCCCCCCAGCCCGTCAGGCTGGCGTCCGTCGTGATCACCGTCCATTGGATGGGGAGGAACGACTTCCCGGACCGAAGAGCCGGGGACCTCAACCACCACGTCAGGGACGCCCTGACCAGGTGACTCACCTGGATCTGAAGATCCAAGGACAACTGGGATTTGTCCCAAGTGGACAAGATCTCTTTCTGTAAGGCCCTGGTGTGCGCTTGGGCATAAGGAACGGCCTCGAAGGAGGCCACCATGAGTCCCAGGACTCTCATGCAAAAGCGGATTGACGACCATTTTCGGGACGTCAGCACCCGTACTGCAGACTGAAGTGTCAGTAGTTTGTCTGGAGGTAGGAAGACTCTTGCTTCCAAGGAGTCCAGAATCAGACCTAGATACTCCAGACGCTGAGTCGGGACTAGAACCGACTTCTGAACGTTCAGGAGCCACCCAAACTCCCTGAGGGTCTGACTGACGATAGTCACACTTTCTTCCAATTCTGAGCCACTGTCTGCTCTTAGAAGGAAATCGTCCAGATAGCCCACGATAGCAATGCCTCGCTGTCTCAGCAAAGCTAGGACCGGAGCAAGCACCTTGGTGAACACCCTCGGTGCCGAGGCCAGGCCGAAGGGAAGAGCCACAAATTGATAGTGGACTTCGCCGACCGCAAAGCGCAGAAACTTCTGGTGGCTTGCGCAGATCGGAACATGCAAGTAGGCGTCCTTGATGTCCAAGGATGCCAGAAAATCCCCTTGACGGAGTGTAGCGACCACCGTGCGAATGGATTCCATGCGGAATTTTTGCACCTTCACGAAGGCATTCAGGGCCTTGAGGTCCAGGATCGGCCGAACCCCGTCCTTTTTTGGAACAACAAACAGATTCGAGTAGAACCCCTGAAACCTCTCCTGGGACGGAACCGGCACAATTACTCCGGACCCGATCAAATCCTGTACAGCCCCCAAGAGGGCTGCCCGACGGGCAGGAAGGAGAGGGAGATTTGAGGGAAAGAATCTGTCTGGGGGCCAGGAGCGGAACTCTATTCTGTATCCTGAGGTGACCACCTCGCACACCCACCGGTCGGAGATCCGGGAGGTCCACCGATCCGTGAACCTGCAAAGTCGTCCCCCCACCCCAGAGACGGGCGGGGGCAAGACTTCACGCGGAGGCGGGCTTGGGAGCCGGCTTGTTCGGCTTACGCACCCAGGGGCGCTTGTGCCCGCCAGCCGCACTGTTGTCAGTCTGGGATGGCTTACCCGTGGACTCTGACGGACGAAAAAAAAAACCCTTTTTTGCTGGAAAGGAAGGACCCGGTTTACGTCGGGCCTCCTTACCCTTGATAGTTTGAGGAAGGAGAGTGCTTTTACCTCCCGTGACATCCTTGATGATGTCATCCAGAGCAGCACCAAAAAGTCTACCACCCTTAAAAGGTAGATCCGTCAGGAGCTTCTTAGAGGCTAGGTCAGCAGACCAGCATTTCAACCAGATGAGACGACGCAATACCACCGCCGAGACAGAGGCCCTGGATATTAAAGGGGCCGCATCCAACGTGGCGTCGCACACATATATCAGACCCTGCACCATCTGGTGGGCCAGAGCAATAGTGTCTGGAGGAAGGTTATACTCCTGCACAGTTTGGTGCTAAATTTTTACCCATTCCGTGAGTGTCTGAGACACAAGGGTCGCCGCTACTACGGGCCGTAGGGCGGATCCCAACAAGGCGAACATGGCTCTACTCACCACTTCTGACCTCCTGTCAGTGGGGTCCTTAAACGCAGGAGTCCCCTCCATCGGGAGAGTGGTGGCCTTGTTTAAACGGGCGACTGGAGGGTCGACCACCGGGGGAGAAGCCCACTTTTTGAGCAGGGCGTCTTCAAAGGGGTATCTAATAGACAAACGCCGCGGGACCATAAAAGTCTTCTGCGGCTTTTCCCAGACCTGGTCAATGAGCTGGTCAAAGAAAGGTACATATGGAAAAACCTTTTTAGAAGGCTTGGTCTTAAAAGAACCAAAGGAGACTGTATCCGCCTGAGGTTCTGCGGTCACAGCATCTAGCTTGAGAGTGTCCCTCACAGCATCAATGAGTTCACTAACAAGCGCCCTGTCATTTACTGACTCAGAACTGGAGTCTTCCTCACAAGGAATGTCCTGTTCAAAACCATCCAAATATTCAGAGCTAGGGTCCTGAGCAGCAATAACTAGGCCCATATCTGAAGCAGAGCACTCCCCTTGTGGAGATAAAGTGGGGAGAGGGCGCTTTTTTGCTCCCTTGTGCTCACACACAGCTTCCATCCTGGTCAGAAATGATTCCAGGACTGCCGACAACTGGTCCATAGGGACCGCAGGTGCTGGAGCACTGGCTGCTGCCTCTGGCATGTTAGGGGAAGCTGGTGACTCTGACTCCATAATGTCCCTCTCAGACCACCCACAGGCCGTGCTGACTGAAGTAGGGGAATGCCCAGGGAACCCACCAACCTGACCAGGACCGCTCGGTTCCGCCGCTCTGTCTCACTGCGCCGCGCTGCTCAGCGTGAGTGAGCTGAGAGGAGAGAGTGTGAGGAGATTCGCGCCGTTTCCAGCGGTGCTAGAGGCCAAACTAGTGCCAGAAAAGACGTGCGGCTACAAGAAAATGGCCGCCGCAATGTGCTCCGGCGGGCCCCGGCAAGATGGCCGCCAATGTAAAAATCAGCACACACACAAAACATGGCGCCGAACGGCGCCCAGGCCCCTCACCTCCAAAAACAAAACAGCCCCAGCGAGTGCAGAGCAGCATGAGCCCCCCCCCAGGACAGTATGGCCCCCAGGCACCCCCCATAGTACAGCGCCAGCACTAGTGAACAGAGAGTGACATTAAAAACACAGGGGGAGACAGGGAAATCCCCCCACACAAGAAACACACAGCATGTACTCACCTGCAGCCAGGAGAGACTACTTACCCGTCCCCTGAGGGACCCGCTGGTGTGTTTCTGACAGAACTATCACAGTGCGGTACTGAGTAGCTGTCGGCCCGGTCCACCGCGAAAGATACAGCCAGACTGTTCTATCTTGAGAGGACCGCGGAGCTGGAAGCCCACCGGCCACCCCTGGAGTCGTGGGGCATGTCGTGAACTGAGTCTCACGCACACAAGGCGAGGATCAGCATGCTCGATGGTCGGACAGGGAAGACTACGAGGATATCTTGTACCCAACCTGTTGCCCAGCCGACAGTTGATAGAAGATCTCAAAAAATAAAAAAAATAAAATAGGAAAAAATTTTCCAAAAGAATAAAAATAGGTCAGGAGACTGGCTCCTGAGGGAGCCACGTCTTCTCCTTCTGCTAGGCAGAAAAAAACTGAGGTCTGCTGACTGCAGTGGGAGGGTTATGCCCGGAGGGACCGCCCCCCTGGGCGGGGCTGTTCAGCTCTGGCTGTTTAGAATGTATGTATAACATCTCACATTCTGCCTAGGTCTTCTCCTGCAAGCAGGGACATAACCCACGTGTAAAGGTGTATAAGACACGCTGTGTCAGTC
Source organism: Rana muscosa (assembly GCA_029206835.1). Lineage (NCBI taxonomy): Eukaryota > Metazoa > Chordata > Amphibia > Anura > Ranidae > Rana > Rana muscosa. The sequence goes on along the minus strand of CM055117.1, from coordinate 535,341,678 downwards.
CATGGATGACAAGAGAAATAGGATTTTTATAACAGCTTACCTGTAAAATCCTTTTCTTGGAGTACATCACGGGACACAGAGCGACATAGTCATTACTAATGGGTTATATAGATACCTTCAGGTGCTGGCACTGGCAACTTCCAAAACCGGAAGTACCCTCCCCTATATAAGCCCCTCCCATCCGGGAGCACCTCAGTTTTGTAGCAAAGCAATAAGTGTCCCCAAAGAGGGGTGGGAGCTCTGTGTCCCGTGATGTACTCCAAGAAAAGGATTTTACAGGTAAGCGGTTATAAAAATCCTATTTTCTTTCTCGTACATCACGGGACACAGAGCGACATAGTCATTACTAATGGGATGTCCTAAAGCAATGCCCAACGAGGGGGGGGATACACCATATATAAGCTGAGCGCTATCAGACATGAGGATCTTTTGCGGCCTGCAACACACTGCGCCCAAAGGCGACATCCTCCTGACTTCTAACGTCCACCTGGTAGAACCTAGTAAACGTGTGTACTGAAGACCATGTTGCGGCCTTACAGATTTGAGCCAGGGAGGCCTGGTGATGCACTGCCCATGAAGTTCCAACTGCTCTCGTGGAGTGCGCCCTAACTTTGAACGGAGGCGGTCTCCTTCTCAAGCCATAGGCTTGCATTATGACCTGTCGAATCCACTTGGCTAAAGTAGATTTTGACGCTGCCTGACCCCTTCTGGGGCCTTCCGGCAGAATAAACAAAGTATCCGTTCTGCGAATCTGAGCAGTGGCTTTTAGATAAGCTTTAACTGCTCTTACTACATCCAAAGAATGCAATAACTTTTCCTCTACCGAAGTAGGTTTGGGGAAAAAAGAAGGAAGAACCACATCTTGGTTCAAATGAAACCTCGATACCACCTTAGGAAGAAAGGCTGGATGAGGACGTAACACTACTCTGTCCTTATGGATAACCAGATATGGCTCCCTACAGGACATAGCTGCTAATTCCGACACTCTTTTAGCCGAACAAATGGCTACTAGAAAAATCAATTTCCTGGTGAGAAGAACCAGGGAAATATGCTGTAATGGTTCAAATGGTTGTTTCTGTAGAACCGACAGAACCAAGTTTAGATCCCATGGACACATGGGAATATTAACCGGAGGACTAATACGCATCACTCCTTGTATAAAGGCTTTGACTAGTGAATGCGAAGCCAAGGGCCTTTGAAAAAATATTGACAAGGCCGAAATCTGACCCTTGATAGTACTCAAGGCAAGCTTCCTATCTACAGCCCATTGTAGGAAGTCCAGAATCCTACCTATTACGTATTTACGTGGATGCCATTTCTTGGCCTCACACCAGGCGATGTACGCCTTCCAGATTCTATAGTAGATCTGCCTGGATACCGGCTTCCTGGCATTGATCATGGTAAATACCACAGCATTAGAGAGCCCTCTCTTTTTTAGAATGTGGGCTTCAATAGCCAGGCCGTCAAACCTAGGGCTGGTAAGGAAGGGTGGTATATCGGTCCTTGCGAAAGCAGGTCCGGACGATGTGGGAGGGTCCAAGGACTCCCCACAGACATTTTTACAATCTCCGCGTACCATGCTCTTCGGGGCCACGCTGGAGCCACCAGAATCACTGGTTTCTTTTCTACCCTGATTCTGCGGAGTAATCGAGGTAACAATTGTGGCGGTGGGAATGCATATATCAGCTTGAACTGATCCCAAGGGAACACTAGGGCATCCGAGCCGCAAGCTAGGGGATCCCTTGTCCAAGAGACAAACCTGTCCACTTTTGCGTTGAATCTGGATGCTAGCAGATCTACATCCGGTGTTCCCCACCGCTGACATATTGTCCGGAAAACCTCGGGATGAAGGGACCATTCCCCTGGGCATAATTGTTGGCGACTTAGAAAGTCCGCCTTCCAATTCTCCACTCCTGGAATGAATACCGCAGATATGGCTGGGACATATCTTTCTGCCCATCTCAGGATGTAATTTACTTCCCTCTGGGCTGCACGACTCCTGGTGCCCCCCTGATGATTGATATATGCCACTGCTGTGGCATTGTCTGATTGAATTCTGACAGGGGACCCTTGGAGTTTGGATGTCCATGCTACTAGGGCATACCGGGCTGCTCGTATCTCTAAGAGATTGATGGGCAGGGCCTTTTCCGCATCCGACCATCTGCCCTGGAGAGACCATTGCTCCAGTACTGCTCCACAGCCTATAAGGCTGGCATCTGTAGTGACCACCTTCCAAGAAATCGGACTGAAGGATTTCCCTCTTTCCAGATTCTGGGGAACCAACCACCAGCGGAGGCTCTTGCGAACGGAAGGGGACAAGGACATTGGTAAGTCCAGAGCCTGAACTTTTTTGTTCCAGGCTGACAGTATGGCCCTTTGCAAATTCCTTGAATGGAATTGACCGTAGGGTACTGCTTCGAATGATGCCACCATTTTTCCCCAGCAGCCTCATGCACAGGCGTATGGATGGCTGTCTTTTTGAACCCACTAAGTGGATCAAATCTCTCAAAGACGACCCCTTTTCTTGAGGCAAGAAAATTTTTCTCTCGTCTGAATCCAGCCTTAGCCCCAAGTATTCCAGACTTTTGACTGGTTTTAGGGCTGACTTGTCTCGGTTGATAATCCAACCGTGATATTCCAGATACTTGATTGTCTTGTGAACAACCACTTCTAGTTTTTCCACTGAGTGGTCTATCAGCAACAAGTCGTCTAGATATGCCATTATCGTTACACCTTGTGTTCTTAGATTGGCCAATAATGGGGCCAGAATTTTTGTGAACACTCGTGGTGCTGTGGCCAGACCGAAGGGTAAGGCTCTGAACTGAAAATGGCGCCCTTCTACCGCAAAGCGTAGAAATTTTTGGTGGGCTGGAAAGATGGGAATGTGCAAATAAGCATCTTTGATGTCGATCGAGGCTAACCATTCCTCCCCTTGTAGGGCAGTGGCCACCGACCGGATCGACTCCATCCGGAAAGTCCTGATATGTAGGAATTTGTTTAGCCCTTTTAAATTTAATATGGGCCTCACGTCCCCGTTTGGCTTCGGGACTGTAAAGAGGTTTGAGTAAAACCCGAACCCCCATTCTTCCAGGGGAACCTCTATAATTACTGCTTGGAGCAATAATTGTTCTAGTGCCAACAGGAGGGATCCTCTCTTCTGGGGATCCCTTGGCACGTTTGACCTTATAAAGTGGGAAGGAGGGGAGTCTTAACTCCAATTTGTATCCCAGACTTACTGCGGAGAGCACCCATCTGTCTCTGATCGTGTCCCGCCAGGTCTCTGTGAACAACTGAAGTCTTCCCCCCACCCGATTGAGTGGGGGCAACCCTTCATGCATTTGACTTTGGGGGAGGTTTTGTACCTCTCCTGCTCCAGGGCTTCTTGTTACCCTGCAATTGTCCCTGATTTTTACCTCCGGGATTTGACCGAGGAGGCCGTCGGAACTGTTTCACAGCCGATGTCCTAGGGACTGGAGAAGCAGGCCTCTTAAAAGAGGGACCTCTAACTCTGTTTTTAACCGGCAAAAGTGTACTTTTACCGCTGGAAATTCTCTGGATATATTTGTCCAGGTCTTCCCCGAATAAGCGTTCACCATGAAATGGGAAGCTGACCAGCAATTTTTTACAGGGAGCTTCAGCAGACCAGTTTTTGAGCCATAAAAGCCTGTGCATATGTACTACAGACAGCGTAAGGCGGGAGGCCTGATGGATTGAATCCTTTATAGCGTCCACCGCAAAGCATAACAAAGGACTTTGTTTGGTCCACAGAAGCCCAAACTTCACCTATCACGGCAGGCATTGTAATTAAACCTTCAGGGACCGGGTTCCCAAGGATTCCACTCCCCTGGACCTGTATAGCACCCTGCACAGAAAACATCTTGGTCATGGGTATGACCAGAGCTCTGGATCCCAGGGTCCAGCTCTCCTAAGAGAAGCATTACAGGCAAAACCTTGCTCTTCTCTGCAAGGCCCGGGTACCGACCGTTTAGCTATGAAGCTTTTTTGGTCGGATCCGGAATAGCTTACTGAGGCCCAAAAGAACCTGTACGCAAGCTCAGTGAAAAACACATGTTACTTCTTGGCCAACACCTTAGACACTGGCAAAAAACTGAGGTGCTCCCGGATGGGAGGGGCTTATATAGGGGAGGGTACTTCCGGTTTTGGAAGTTGCCAGTGCCAGCACCTGAAGGTATCTATATAACCCATTAGTAATGACTATGTCGCTCTGTGTCCCGTGATGTACGAGAAAGAAATAATAGGATTTTTATAACAGCTTACCTGTAAAATCCTTTTCTTGGAGTACATCACGGGACACAGAGCGACATAGTCATTACTAATGGGTTATATAGATACCGTCAGGTGCTGGCACTGGCAACTTCCAAAACCGGAAGTACCCTCCCCTATATAAGCCCCTCCCATCCGGGAGCACCTCAGTTTTGTAGCAAAGCAATAAGTGTCCCTAAAGAGGGGCGGGAGCTCTGTGTCCCGTGATGTACTCCAAGAAAAGGATTTTACAGGTAAGCTGTTATAAAAATCCTATTTTCTTTCTCGTACATCACGGGACACAGAGCGACATAGTCATTACTAATGGGATGTCCTAAAGCAATGCCAAATGAGGGGGGGGATACACCATATATAAGCTGAGCGCTATCAGACATGAGGATCTTTTGCGGCCTGCAACACACTGCGCCCAAAGGCGACATCCTCCTGACTTCTAACGTCCACCTGGTAGGACCTAGTAAACGTGTGTACCGAAGACCATGTTGCGGCCTTACAGATTTGAGCCAGGGAGGCCTGGTGATGCACTGCCCATGAAGTTCCAACTGCTCTCGTGGAGTGCGCTCTAACTTTGAACGGAGGCGGTCTCCTTCTCAAGCCATAAGCTTGCATAATGACCTGTCGAATCCACTTGGCTAAAGTAGACTTTGACGCTGCCTGACCCTTTCTGGGGCCTTCCGGCAGAATAAACAAAGTATCCGTTCTGCGAATCTGAGCAGTGGCTTTTAGATAAGCTTTAACTGCTCTTACTACATCCAAAGAATGCAATAACTTTTCCTCTACCGAAGTAGGTTTGGGGAAAAAAGAAGGAAGAACCACATCTTGGTTCAAATGAAACCTCGATACCACCTTAGGAAGAAAGGCTGGATGAGGACGTAACACTACTCTGTCCTTATGGATAACCAGATATGGCTCCTTACAGGACATAGCTGCTAATTCCGATACTCTTTTAGCCGAACAAATGGCTACTAGAAAAATCAATTTCCTGGTGAGAAGCACCAAGGAAATATGCTGTAATGGTTCAAATGGTTGTTTCTGTAGAACCGACAGAACCAAGTTTAGATCCCATGGACATATGGGAATATTAACCGGAGGCCTAATACGCATCACTCCTTGTATAAAGGCTTTGACTAGTGAATGCGAAGCCAAGGGCCTTTGAAAAAATATTGACAAGGCCGAAATCTGACCCTTGATAGTACTCAAGGCAAGCTTCCTATCTACAGCCCACTGTAGGAAGTCCAGAATCCTACCTATTACGTACTTATGTGGATGCCATTTCTTGGCCTCACACCACGCGATGTACGCCTTCCAGATTCTATAGTAGATCTGCCTGGATACCGGCTTCCTGGCATTGATCATGGTAGATACCACAGCATTAGAGAGCCCTCTCTTTTTTAGAATGTGGGCTTCAATAGCCAGGCCGTCAAACCTAGGGCTGGTAAGGAAGGGTGGTATATCGGTCCTTGCGAAAGCCGGACGACGTGGGAGAGTCCAAGGACTCCCCACTGAAATTTTACAATCTCCGCGTACCACGCTCTTCGGGGCCACGCTGGAGCCACCGGAATCACTGGTTTCTTTTCTACCCTGATTCTGCGGAGTAATCGAGGTAACCATTGTGGCGGTGTGAATGCATATATCAGCTTGAACTGATCCCCAGGGAACACTAGGGCATCCGAGCCGCAAGCTAGGGGATCCCTTGTCCGAGAGACAAACCTATCCCCCTTTGCGTTGAATCTGGATGCTAGAAGATCTACATCCGATGTTCCCCACCGCTGACATATTGTCCAGAAAACCTCGGGGTGAAGGGACCCTTCCTCTGGGCCTAATTGCTGGCGACTTAGAAAGTCCGCCTTCCAATTCTCCACTCCTGGAATGAATACCGCAGATATGGCTGGGACATATTTTTCCTGCCCATTTCAGGATGTAATTTACTTCCCTCTGGGCTGCACGACTCCTGGTGCCCCCCTGATGACTGATATATGCCACTGCTGTGGCATTTGTCTGATTGAATTCTGACAGGGGACCCTTGGAGTTTGGATGTCCATGCTACTAGGGCATACCGGGCTGCTCGTATCTCTAAGAGATTGATGGGCAGGGCCTTTTCTGCATCCGACCATCTGCCCTGGAGAGACTATTGCTCCAGTACTGCTCCCCAGCCTATAAGGCTGGCATCTGTACTGACCACCTTCCAAGAAATCGGACTGAAGGATTTCCTTTTTTCCAGATTCTGGGGAACCCACCACCAACGGAGGCTCTTGCGAACGGAAGGGGACAAGGACATTGTAAGTCTAGGGCCTGAACTTTTTTGTTCCAGGCTGACAGTATGGCCCCTTGCAAATTCCTTGAATGGAATTGACCGTAGGGTACTGCTTCGAATGATGCCACCATTTTTCCCAGCAGCCTCATATACAGGCGTATGGACGGCTGTCTTTTTTGTACCCACTAAGTGGATCAAATCTTTCAAAGACAACACCTTTCCTCGAGGCAAGAATATTTTTCTCTGGCCTGAATCCAACCTTAGCCCCAAGTATTCCAGACTTTTGACTGGTTTTTAGGGCTGACTTGTCTCGGTTGATAATCCAACCGTGAGATTCCAGATACTTGATCGTCTTGTGAACGACCACGTCTAGTTTTTTCACTGAGTGGTCTATCAGCAACAAGTCATCCAGATATGCCATTATCATTACACCTTGTGTTCTTAGATTGGCCAATAAAGGGCCAGAATTTTTGTAAACACTCGTGGTGCTGTGGCCAAACCGAAGGGTAAGGCTCTGAACTGAAAATGGCGCCCTTCTACTGCAAAGCGTAGAAATTTTTGGTGGACTGGAAAGATGGGAATGTGCAAATAAGCATCTTTGATGTCGATCGTGGCTAACCAATCCTCCCCTTGTAGGGCAGTGGCCACCGATCGGATCGACTCCATCGGAAAGTCCTGATATACAGGAATTTGTATAGCCCTTTTAGAATTAATATGGGCCTCCCGACCGCGTTTGCTTCGGGACTGTAAAGAGGTTTGAGTAAAACTCGAACCCTCATTCTTCCAGGGGAACCTCCATAATTACTCCTTGGAGCAATAGTTGTTCTAGTGCCAACAGGAGGGACTCTCTCTTCCGGGGATCCCTTGGCACGTTTGACCTCAAAAATGGGAAGGAGGAGAGTCTTTTAACTCCAAACTGTATCCCAAACCTACTGCGGAGAGCACCTATCTGTCTTGATCGTGTCCCGCCAGGTCTCTTGCGAACAACTGGAGTCCTCCCCCCACCCGACTGAGTGGGGGCTTCAATGAATTTAACTTTGGGGGAGGTTTTGTACCTCCCCTGACCCAGGGTTTCTCATTACCCTGCTACTGTCCCTGTTTTTTACCCCCGGGATTTGACCGAGGAGGCCGTCGGAACTGTTACACAGCCGATGCCCCAGGGACTGGAGAAGCAGGCCTCTTAAAGAGGGACCTCTAACTCTGCTTTTAACCGGTAAGAGCGTATTTTTACCGCTGGAAATTTTCTGGATATATTTGTCCAGGTTTTCCCTGAATAAGCGTTCACCATGAAATGGGACGCTAACCAGCCATTCTTTACAGGGAGCTTCAGCAGACCAGTTTTTGAGCCATAGGAGCCTACGCATATGTACTATAGACAGCGTAAGGCGGGAGGCCTGATGGACTGAATCCTCTATGGCGTCAACCGCAAAGCCTAAGGCTCTAGGTAGATCAGCTAGGGCAAAGCCTGCTGATCTGTCAAGTCCCTCAAGACCTGTTTCAACTGATCCTTCACTGCTTAGCAGACCCCAATAGCTGCTACTGCTGGTTGTATCACCAAGCAGATTTTCATAAGGACTCCAATCTTTTATCTATTGGGTTCTTGAACATTTGGACATTATCCACTGGACATGTCAGTGATTTATACATACAAGAGATGGCTGCGTCCACTGTAGGGACCTTCCATTTTTTTTTTTTTTTTTTTTGATGAACTTATCCTCCATGGGATAGACCACCGGAAATCTCTTGGGGGAATAAATATTTTCTCAGGACGTTCCCAATCCTGGTAAATGAGCCCTTTCAGTAAAGGGTGAAGTGGAAAAGAACAAACAGTCTGGGGGCTTCTAGCGACCCCAACGAGGATACAGTAGTGGTTGATGGTTCCGCAAGGTGCATTTTTAAATGCTGATCGGACCATGTTAGTCAGAGACTGAACCCATAATCTTTCAGCTTAAGATGCTGAGAAAAGGTTCCCCCACTGTTGATTCCTCTATAACAGAATCAACCTCATCCTGATCCCCTTCAGGCAGGTCGATCCCTGTATGGGACTGTTGCTCTGCTAACAGGCACTCTGAAGGAGGAGACGGAGATCGGGCGTGCTTTCCCTGACAGGGAGGCAGCGATAAATGTTGACAATCTCTCTCTAATCCTCCCAGAGCTGAGGAAAAAACCTCCTCTGTTACATACACAGGAGCAGGTGAACTGAGGACAGCCACAGTACCAAGTACCCTGCGGGGTCTCTACGGTCACTTACCTCTGAACTTCAGGGGAGACTGGTGCAGCAGGAGTATGCCCAAGATCCTCCGAGCCCGATGAGACCCCCTTCGCTTCCTGGAAGATTCAGTTCCGGAGCTTCTGGACGGCATATTCCTAAGCCTAAAGCTGAGGTATTCCAGCCGTAATACACCACTTTTACTGAGAATAGTCTAGCACAATTGCTGCTATATCACAGTTGGTGTCTACTAATGTGCCTTTCTAGGGGATGCCTGTATCAACCGCTTGCTGTATGCCTTTAAATGTTGCCAGCTCTGTCTCTGTACTTCATAGCCAGCTCACTACAATATTGTGTTTTTTTTTTTTTAAACTGCTGGGACGCCTGCACATGCGCAGAAGCGCTGCGGCGCGCACAGAGCGTCATCCCCCAGGCTCCGCCCCCTTTCCCGGCTCACCTCTATATATAGAGGCGCGTGCACGCGCACGCGCGCGGGCACGTGCGCCTTCGGCGCTAATTTCAAATATGGTAACAAGGGACAGGAGCCAGGGCCCCTCTTTGCCGCAGGCCGGGGGATGGACGAGCACTGCAACATGGCAGAGGAAGCAGTTTCCTATAAGAGAACTCACCATCTGCCTGGACTTTGCTCTGCTGAGAAGAAGCTAGTCCACATGACAAGAAAACATTCCACAGCGGCCTCTAGTGGACAAACACAGGTACCGCAGTCTAATATATTAAATATATATAAAAAAAAAATTTTTTTTTTTTCTTGACCACCATTAAAAATTATTACATTTTTTTAGTAGTTACAGGCATGCACAGAATTTTGCGGGAATACCATTAGGTAACAGACAGAAAGACAAATTAGGCTTGGGGGTCCCCCAATAGAACCAAGTTCCTGGGGGCCCCCACTTACCTGTTCCCCGCCGCAGGACTTTGTTTGGTCCACAAAAGCCCAAACTTCACCTATCACGGCAGGCATTGTAATCAAACCTTCAGGGACCGGGTTCCCAAGGATTCCACTCCCCTGGACCTGTATAGCACCCTGCACAGAAAACATCTTGGTCGTGGGTATGACCAGAGCTCTGGATCCCAGGGTCCAGCTCTCCTAAGAGAAGCATTACAGGCAAAACCTTGCTCTTCTCTGCAAGGCCCGGGTACCGACCGTTTAGCTATGAAGCTTTTTTGGTCGGATCCGGAATAGCTTACTGAGGCCCAAAAGAACCTGTACGCAAGCTCAGTGAAAAACACATGTTTCTTCTTGGCCAACACCTTAGACACTGGCAAAAAACTGAGGTGCTCCCGGATGGGAGGGGCTTATATAGGGGAGGGTACTTCCGGTTTTGGAAGTTGCCAGTGCCAGCACCTGACGGTATCTATATAACCCATTAGTAATGACTATGTCGCTCTGTGTCCCGTGATGTACGAGAAAGAAAATAGGTGCTTTTATATCTTTGAATCTGAAGTAAGCCTTTTTTTCTTACTGGCTATAGCACTGCTAATATTCTTCATATTATTCTATTAGAACTCCAAAGAATAATAATAGAAGATTTGGTATGGTACCATAAGCAATAAGTGACCTTCACTTTTAATTATGACCAACTGTTTAAGTTCTGCAATTAATCATAGCGATTATAGATCCTTAAAATGTCATAAAATGCTAGGCCAGCCAACATCTGTCATACAAAAGACAGATCTAACCTTGGCAGAATCTATATACAGAATAATTTAGACAAACCGTACAAGAGAGCTTGAAAAGTTATGTTGCTGTCTTGGTACTCTAAACGAGAACAATACCAGCAGAAAAAGGAGGTACACACTGATAGTACGAGGCCCTGCTATTGAGAAAATGGCTGGAAAAAGGACACAAGTTTCTCATGTGTGCCAAGTGCAGGACTCTCGAGTATTGGTTTTGAGTAGAGAAAACGTTTTTTACAGCGGTCTCCAGATTTTGATATTCACGGATCAAGCTCTGTAGTTTGCATATTTTGAAATGCCTTGGGAGGGAAGTAATCTCCAACCTAGAGTCTAGGGTAGGTCATACACGGTGCAGATTTCTTTCCTGCAACCACAGGTTGCAGGATAGGAATTCACACGTTTCCCCTATAAACAAAAATAGCGCTGACAAGAGAATACCTCCTGCCGAGCCATTGTCTGCTGCCAATTGTCTTGTCTCCCAAAGCCGCAAGCGATAATCCCCGTCTTCTCCCACCCACCCCCGCCGGGAGAAGACAGCGATTATTGCTAGCGGCTATAGCAGCCACTTGTGATAATCGCAAGAGAATCCGGCAGGCTAGTTGTACCCAAGTGGATTGCCTTAACCGATTCCCGCTAAACCGGTCGAGATTCGAACCATCTATGACCGGCCTAGGTTTTGTCGAAGATCAGCAGGGTGTGTGTATACAGCCTTTATAATGAAGAACTGAGATTAGTTCAGAGCTCCAGCCAGGAGGGAGATGTGCGCCCATTCTGGAGAGAGGGCTTTACCTTAGGGGACAGTTGTGAACCAGTATCGCTGTGTGCATTAGGGAGGAGCTGTGTGCATCGATGGGCTTGAAGCGTCTATGATTTGAGAGACCCCTTTAATAAGAATAGAGATGTTGCTGAAAGAGGACCAGGTGGCTTGGTATTCTGTTACTTGTTTATGCTGTGACACACCGAAAACCCAGTTTGTGGACATTACATTTTTTTTTTTTAAAGTGGGCTCCTGGTAGAGCTGGGCGATTTTGGCCCTAAAAAAAATCTGCTGATGGACACCGCGCCGGTCCTAAGGAGCTACGGGCAGGAGTTTGTAGGCGAGGCCATGGCTTCGGCCTAGTCCGCCGCAATCCTGGGAAAAGGCCGTGGACTAGGCCAAAGCCGCGGCTTCGCCTAAAAACTTCTGCCCACAGCTCGCCGCGATGCTGGGAAAAGGCTGCGGCTTCGGCCTAGTCCGCTGCCTTTTCCCAGGATCGTGGCGAGCTGTGGGCAGGAGTTTTTGGGCGAAGCCGCGGTTTCGGCCTAGTCCGCGGAGCGCCGGTCCTATGGGAAAAAAAAAAATAGGATTTTTGTACTCACCGTAAAATCCTTTTCTCCGAGTCCATGGACCGACACAGCCTCTCTATTGACAAAGTGGGTAGTATCCGTTAATTAGGAGTGACTAGGCAGAAAACTTGTAAAAAGTGTTGCATCACACCTTCTACAGTACCGTCCAGGGGGCGGACCTTCCGGGTATATCACCTCAGTCTGCATCTTGCAGATCAGTTTGTCAAAAAGCAGTACAAACTTAAAAAGGAGGGGTGGGTGCTGTGTCGGTCCATGGACTCAGAGAAAAGGATTTTACGGTGAGTACAAAAATCCTATTTACTCTTTCGTCCATGGACCGACACAGCCTCTCTATTGACAAAGTGGGACGTCCCAAAGCAGTGTCAGAGAAAAAACGAGGGGTGGTAACAGCATAAAAATAAACTTCACCCCAAACACAAAACAGCACTCCTCCACGGAGGAGTTGCAACTCTAAACAGCCGCTTGCAAAACCTTGCGGCCGAAAGAGGCATCCGAAGATGCACCTACATCAACTTTGTAGAATTTTGTGAAAGTGTGAGTGGATGACCAAATCGCCGCTTTACATAATTGGGAAACAGACGCTTGATGTCGGAAAGCCCAAGAGGCACCTATTGCCCTGGTTGAATGCGCCGTGACCGGAAAGGGGGGCGCTTGACCCTTTAAGGCATAAGCCTGGATTACTATCTGTCGGATCCACCTAGAGATGGTGGCCGACGAGACTGCTAGGCCCTTCTTGGGACCAAACAGTGAAGCCTCGTACACACGAACGAGTTTCTCGGCAAGAAACGACAAGAAAACTGCCGAGATAGCTTTCTTGCCGAGAAAATCGTTCGTGTGTATGGTTTCTCGTCAAGAAAACCGACAAGAATCTCGACGAGAAATATAGAGAACCTGCTCTCTATTTTCTCGTTGAGATTCTCGACGAGAAAATTGTGTGTGTGTGTACACTTACCTGTCCTCCGGGAAGGCCGCGCATGCTCGAAATGACTTTCACGCATGCGCGGTAGCTTCCTAGGCATAGATAGGGTGTAGCAAGATGGCGGCGACGGCATCGAAGGTGACGAGCGCACGCTCATCTTAGTCGATGACGTCACCGCGTTCGCTCCATTCAAAGAACCGCGGGTTCTTTGAATCGAGCGTGTGTACACTCGGCCGGGACAAGTTTCTTGTCCAAGAATCTCGTCAAGAAAAACGACGTGTTTTTTCTTGATGAGATTTTCGGCCGTGTGTACGAGGCTTGAGTCTGACATCCGGAACAGGGAAGTAGCAGATAGGTATACTCTCAAAGCTCGGACAACGTCCAAGGAATGCAACGCCGACTCCTTAGGATTCGACGGGTGAGGACACAAGGATGGAAGTACAATGTCTTCGTTGAGATGAAAAGCCGAAACGACCTTCGGAAGAAAGGAAGGCTGCGACCGCAGCACCATCTTATCCTTGTGGAAAATCAAATAGGGAGCCTTGCAGGACAAGGCTGCCAGCTCAGAGACTCGACTAACTGACGTAACAGCCACCAGAAAGACCACTTTCTGAGAAAGTGTCAACAGGGGAATATCTCTAATATTCTCAAGCCTTCTGAAGCACCGAGAGGACCAGGTTCAAGTCCCACGGAGGTAGTGGGGGACGGACCGGAGGGGCCACATGTCGAACCCCCTGCACAAATGTACTCACGACAGAGTGAGTCGCCAGGGGTCGCTGAAAAAAAAAAAGACAGCCAGGGCAGATATCTGTCCCTTAATCGTACTTAAGGCAAGCCCTTTGGTCCACCCCATGCTGTAAAAACAGCAGGATTCTGGAAACCAAATAAGTACGCGGATGCCATTTCATTTCCTCACACATGGAGATGTAGGCCTTCCAAGTGCGGTGACAAACCTTCCTAGAGGACGGTTTCCGAGCACTTCTCATAGTAGCGATTACTGAATCCGATAGGCCCCGGTCTCCCAGTACCTGGTTCTCAACAGCCATGCCGTTAAAGCCAGTGACTGTAAAGCAGGATGGAGTATGGGACCTTGCGATAGCAGGTCCTTCCGTAGTGGTAGGCGCCAGGGGATGTCTGCTACCAGACGTACTAGATCGGCGTACCAAGGACGCTGAGGCCAATCTGGAGCGATTAGGATCACTGGAATTCCCTCTGCCTCCACTCTGCGGAGCAGAAGAGGAAGAAGCCTTAAGGGAGGGAAGGCATAGATTAGCCGATACTGACCCCACGATGCCACCAACGCGTCCGTTGCGTCTGCCCATGGGTCTCTTGACCAGGCCACAAACCTCAATACCTTCCGATTGAGTCGGGAGGCCAGAAGATCTACGTCTGGTGTGCCCCATCTTTGGCAGAGGAGTTGGAACACCTCCGGGTGTAAGGACCATTCTCCCTGGTCCAGCATCTGGCGGCTCAGGTAGTCCGCCTGCCAGTTTTCCACACCCGGAATGTACACGGCCGACAGTGCCGGTACGCTCCTCTCTGCCCACTTCAGGATGCGAGCGACCTCCGATGCTGCAGCTAAGCTTCTTGTTCCTCCTTGATGATTGACATATGCCACTGCTGTGGCGTTGTCTGACTGGATCCTGACTGGACGCCCTTGCAGCCTCTGAGACCATTTGAAGAGGGACAGCCTGATCGCCCGGATTTCCAGGACATTGATCGGGAGGAGGGCTAACTCTGTGGTCCAGCGACCTTGCGCCGAATGAACACCCCAGACTCCCCCCAACCTGTAAGGCTGGCGTCCGTCGTGATCACTATCCAGTAAACCGGAAGAAATGACTTCCCGGCCATTAGAGCCGGTGCTGTCAGCCACCATACCAGGGATCTCCTTACTGGGTGGCTCACTCGGATTTGCTAATCCAGAGATGATGGACATCTGTTCCATCTGAACAGAACTTCCTTCTGTAACACTCGAGTGGTATTGAGCATATGGGACCGCCTTGAAGGAGGCTACCATGAGGCCTAACACTCGCATGCAAAAACGGAGTGACGACCAATTCCTGGAAGTCAGCTGCCGTACTGCAGCCCCGATTGTCTGCAACTTCTCCACTGGGAGGAATACCTTTGCCTCTGAGGAATCCAGAATCAACCCCAGGTACACTAGGCGTTGAGTGGGCACCATACTGACTTTTGTGTGTTTTAGTATCCAACCACAGTCTCGAAGAGTCTGACAGGTAATGGACACGCTTACCTCTAATTCTGAGCTTGAAGGCGCCTTCAGTAGAAATTCGTCCAAGTAGACCATGATAGCGATACCCCGCTGTCTTAGAAGTGCCAGAATCGGAGCGAGCACCTTGGTGAACGTCCTGGGTGCTGAGGCAAGGCCAAACGGGAGGGCCACAAACTGGTAGTGGTTCTTCCCGACAGCAAATCACAGAGACTTCTGGTGTCTGGAGTATATGGGGACATGCAGGTATGCATCCTTGATGGCCAAGGAGGCCAGAAAGTCCCCCAGATGGAGAGCCGTGACTACAGATCGAATCGACTCCATCCGAAATCTTTGTACCTTCACAAAGCAATTGAGGGCTCTGAGATCCAAGATTGGATGAACCCCCTCCTTCTTCGGCACAATGAACAGATTTGAGTAAAAACCCTGACCCCGTTCCTGTTCTGGAACTGGAATAACTACCCCGCGTTCCAGTAGACCCTGGACCGCCCCATACAGGGCCTGCCGACGGGTCGGTAGTAGCTGGAGATTGGAGGTCATGAATCTGTCCGGTGGACAGGAGAGAAATTCTATCTTGTAGCCTGAGGAGATTACTTCGCAAACCCACCTGTCGGAGACTAGAGCTGTCCACTGAGTCGCGAATTTGCGAAGACGTCCCCCCACCCGAGAGCTGGGTGGGGGCGGACCTTCACGCGGACACAGATTAGTCCGCAGGCTTGTTGGGTCTGCGGGACCAAGGACGCTTTTGTCCTTGGGCAGGCGCCTTGTTGGCCTGGGGACGAAAAAACAGCTTGCGTGCAGTAAAGGAGGGCCCTTGCCCTTGGCGTGGCCCCTACCCTTGCTAGTTTGAGGAAGCAAGTGCTTTTACCTCCTGTGGCATCCTTGATGATGTCATCCATAGAGGCCCCAAAAAGTCAGTCACCCTTAAAAGGCAGATCCAACAGGGCTTTCTTGGAGGCCAGATCAGGCGGCGTATTGCTACTGCATAAACCAAAGCTTTAGACAGTAGGGGAATAGTATCCATCTGACTCGCAGACAAACCTAAGGCCCTGGACCAACTGGTCGGCCAATGTTATCTCATCAGGAGGAGCATCTCGCTCCTTAACCCCTGGAGCAGCAATCTTGCCCATTCAGTTAGTGTCTGAGACACTAGGGCCCCCGCCAATGCCGGGCGTACTGCCGAGCCTACCACTGAGTATAGGTAGCAAGCGAGTGCTTCAGCCTTCTTATCCACAGGGTCCTTGAAAACAGGAGCCCCTTCTACTGGAATTGTGGTGGCTCTATTAAGTCTGGACACCGGAGGGTCCACTACAGGGGGAGAGGTCCATCTCTTCAGAAAACTCCTCAAAGGGGTACCGTACCGCAAACCTCTTTGGGGCTGTAAAGCTCCTCAGTGGGTTCTCCCATTCCTTGTATAAGAGTTTATCAAAATAAGACACACAAGGGAACACCTTAGCAGTGCGGGCAGGTTTATGAAACCCAAGTGGACCGGAGTCTCTGCTGCTTCTGCAGTATTTTCCAACTTTATCGTATCCCGCACTGCAGTAATAAGGTCAGATACCAAGCCGTCTCGCGTACTGACCTGGAGTCATCCTCACTGTCCGGTCACGGTCTGCAGTCTCTGATGCGTCAGAATCTGGGCCCTGAGCCGTAGCTGGACCTGGTTCTGCATCAGAATTATCCCCAGAAGCTTGCAGGGGACGGGGGCGTTTACTACCCCCTGTATTCCCGTGTGCTGCTTCCACCCTGGCAGCAAACGCCTCTAGGATTGCCGACATAGCGTTCATAGACACCTCAGGGGCACCAGCTGCTAAATCTGGTGTTTCAGGGGAGAAGACATCTGGCTCAGATGCCATGCTGACCACACGCTGACACCCACAGGGCTCCAGGCAAGATATCAATAGGCCACCCTCCTGCGCTGCAGAGATGCTGGGTTACCCAGGACTGGTACTGCTATGCTGCCGTGTGCTGCGCCTGTGATGCTGTCCCACCCTAGAGGCCGGAGACTCTTGCAAAATGGCCGCCAAAAAAGTCTGTATGGAAGATAATGTGGGCTCTAAGAAAATGGCCGCCGAGCCGAAGATAGAGGCCAAGCAGCCGTAGCCCACAAAAAGATGGCCGCCGAACGGCAATATATACATACACGGTGGACAAACATGGCCGCCGATCAGCTGATAGAGGCCAGTGGGTGTGGACTACAAGAAAATGGCACCGAAACCACAGGAAGATGGCCACCGGGCAGTCACTAGAGGCCGAACCCAGCATGGACCACCACAAAATGGCCGCCGACAGCATGGAGGAGGAAGCACACACACAGGTAAGCAGAAAAGACATTTCTTTTAAATGTTAGTTACAGCCAGCCCCGCTCCAGTGGAACCCCTTAGGTGACCCCCAGCACCAGCAACCTTTAGCTAGAAGCCCAGGGAGGAGGGAAAAGGCAGGGAGAGAGGGAAGAAAGGGGCCACAACCACTTACTTGGTCTCTCCAGGAATGTCCAGCCAAATCACCCAGCCGAGGCAGGGGAGTTTACTTACCTATCCTGCATGTATTATGCTGGAAGACATTCCAAACAGATCATCGTCCGCGCACGGAAGGTGACTGTTGGCCAGGCATGCTGTGATTGGACCCAAAAGGGACGATCATATGTATGCCCTGGAGCGTGACGCTCACCAGACAGGCTGCTGCGACTCGGCCGTAAGTTCAGCCGAAGCTGAGCGGTCCGATGCAAGCCTTGAAACGTAAGCTCACCGGCCAGGCTGCTGTGACTCGGCCGTAAGGTCAGCCGAAGCTGAGCGGTCCGATGCAGGCCCTGGAATGTAGGCTCACCGGCCACCCGTGGAGCAACGGGCATGTCGTGGAAAACCCAGCGCGTAGCTAGGGCCGGCACACGCTCGATGGCCGAACTGGGGAGACTACAAGGATCGAGGATCCAGCCTGTCACCCAGTCGGCAGTTGATCGAAGATCGCAGGAAACAAATGTAGCAAAAAAAAAATTTATATATATATATATATATATATATATATATATATATATATATATTTTTTCCCCCCGGACCAATGGGCCCGAAGGGAGCCATGTCCTACTCCTTGCTAGACAGAAAAAAACTGATCTGCGAGATGCAGACTGAGGTGATATACCCGGAGGGTCCGCCCCCTGGGCTGTACTGTAGAAGGTGTGATGCAACACTTTTTACAAGTTTTTCTGCCTAGTCACTCCTAATTAACGGATAATACCCACTTTGTCAATAGAGAGGCTGTGTCGGTCCATGGATGAAAGAGTAAAATTGATTTGGTCAAAATTTTAATCGATTTGCCCTTGCAACTCGATTCAAGATTCAAATCGATTTTTTCCCCAGCCCTAGCTCCCGGGCCCTTAAAACAGTTCGGACTGGCATGGACATCTCAAAAAACAAACACACACGCATCTACCACATAGTCTCATCATCCCATATCATCACACAAACTGATATACTTACTAAAACCCCAGCTGCAACAGATGCTATTGTGTTCCGCTTCTCACCCCAGTCAATGCACTCTGAGCACTGTATGCTGTCAAGAAAGCCTGACATCTTCAAAAGACCTACAAGTAAATGATCATTAAAAACAGTATATAACAATTTACATCATAAGAAAAAAAAAAAACTAGAATGGTCAGAATAATACAAGTCAAATCTCCTCACTTATATATGGCAGCACTTTGCACAGTACATGTATACAGTATCTCACATTAGTACCTGCCATAAAATTTCGTTCACACAACCAAGATAATGCAACGTATGGAAACACACCATACACATGCTAAATTTTCAACGGCACTACAACGCACGGACATTATAGGTTCTGCATTACAAAAAAAAATGCGCATGTCCAATTTTTGGTCTGTTGTGGTGTGTTAGCAGTCCGTTTAAATTAATAAGCTGCCCGTAATGCAGCATGTGACACTGCAATGGGTTGGCAATGTGTGAATAGACCCTTAAAGTGGAGTTACGCCAAATCATTTTTTTTTTTAAAGTCAGCAGCTATAAATACTGCAGCTGCTGACTGTTAAAATATGACATTTACCATCAAAAGAAGTCCTGCAAGCAGCTTCTTAGAAGTGCTTCAGGAGCGGTGTATACACCACTCCTAAAGCGTCCCTGCCCATTGAAATCAATGTGCAGCGCCCCCGCAGCGGCACTTTTAACCCTTTTCGGCCACTAGTGGGGGTTAAAAGCAACCTGCTAGCGACCGAAAAGCTCAGCTAAAACTACGCCCCCGCACTGTGAGCGTGAAAGGGCTCTAATTGAATTTACAAAATCTCTCTCCAATTCTGGTGAGATTAGCCCGCACACACGATCCGAAAATCGGATGACAGATCGTCCATTTTTTTTTTTTTTGCATGCTATTCTCATATCGAAAATGGAGAGGTTACTAAAGTTACGAAAGTTCTCGTACGCCAGAATAAAAATAAAATAAAAATCGGAAGTGATGTCATGTGTTGTAGTGTATTTCTATTGTATTTTTGGAGGACAACTGTACTGATTAAACGAAAATCGTACGATCTGGTATACGGGAAAAATGTTTGTGTTTGTCCAATCGGATAATATCATGATCGGCTCTTAAAAAGCTCTGTACCAACGATCCAACTATCATACGATCGCTTCGAAAGCCGTATTTTTGGTCCGATTTTCAGATCGTGTGTACGGGCCATTAGTCTGGCCACACATTATACAATTTTCTTATTTAATTTTCTTCAACTATGCTGGATTGCATACAAATTGAAAGTGTTTAGGTTTGACCTCATATGGTTTTGTTAAATCTAAAAGTAAAATTGTACAAGATGGACAGCCTTAAGCTGGGTACACACTTATTTTTTTTCCGTGCAATCCAACAGGTAGCACGTGAAAAAAAACGGACAGCTCCAGTTGGAGCCCCTATACAAACCATGCGAGGTTGGAGCAGAGATCTCCACCACGGAGCTGTTGTGTTCTGACACAAGGACAACCCCCTGCTAGAACACTCAGATCAACGCTCTCTGCCATTGGCTAAGAGTGCTGATCGGGAGTCTGCCGGCTTCTGTCGAACAGACTGACATACACATGGGCTGAATGATGGGCATTTTTTTTTTTAACTGGCAAACGTCTCACGACATTCTGCCTGTGGGTACGAGGCTTTAGACTTCACACTGCAGACAGCTATGTGCCTGCAGGCACAGAAGTGTTCAGGAAACCTCACACGCCAACACGTGCATGGTTACTTTTTAAGAGTAATTCTAGACAAAGTACATTTTTCATGGTACTGCTTAGGCACAATTAACAACCAAGCTGGGCAAGGAAACAGCCAAAACCATGTGACAGAATTAGTGACTTTGCTGTGCAACCTACCAGAGTCCACCTATAAATAAAAGTTCTGTCCCTCTGACTCCCGAGACACACTGGTGACAGTAGCCATTGGGGAGCCACAGCTTGCGGTGGGAAATCAGGGAATTAAACGTACTCAGAAGTGTCAGATGCTGAAGATTTGTCCACTTCTAGCTTGAGTGAAGGTGCACTATACCACCAATGGGACTGGAATTTTTTTTTTAAGAAGGAAATACCTGTTGGAATCAACAAGCAGTCTTCAAGAATATCAGATGTGGAAATCTGTATGTGAGAATCCCTGGCAGGGTTAAATAAGGGTGGGATGTATACGCATGATTTCCCACAAATGAATCATATGACTTACAGCTTGCATGGGTCTCATTTATAAATATGGACTGCATATTGCGGTCATTTGTAATGGAAAGGTTCACTTCATGATGAATACAGCTGTATATGTTTAAATATATGAAGAGTTTATAAAAACAATGGAGTTACTGCACTAAACTTGAGGTTTTTCATTGCTTAGTTTACCCAAATTTTGTGTAGAGCTGCACGATTCTGGCTAAAATGAGAATCACTATTTTTTTTGCTTAGAAGATAGATCACGATTCCTTTACGATTCTCACGGCGTAACATCATTTTTCACATTAAACAAAAAAAATTGGGCTAACTTTACGGTTTATTTATTTTTTATTAATTGATGGGTATTTTTTTCCCAAAAAATTGCATTTGAAAGACCGCTGGGAAAATAGTGTGACATAAAATAATAGGATTTTTATAACAGCTTACCTGTAAAATCCTTTTCTTGGAGTACATCACGGGACACAGAGCGACATAGTCATTACTAATGGGTTATATAGATACCGTCAGGTGCTGGCACTGGCAACTTCCAAAACCGGAAGTACCCTCCCCTATATAAGCCCCTCCCATCCGGGAGCACCTCAGTTTTGTAGCAAAGCAATAAGTGTCCCCAAAGAGGGGCGGGAGCTCTGTGTCCCGTGATGTACTCCAAGAAAAGGATTTTACAGGTAAGCTGTTATAAAAATCCTATTTTCTTTCTCGTACATCACGGGACACAGAGCGACATAGTCATTACTAATGGGATGTCCTAAAGCAATGCCAAATGAGGGGGGGGATACACATTATATAAGCTGAGCGCTATCAGACATGAGGATCTTTTGCGGCCTGCAACACACTGCGCCCAAAGGCGACATCCTCCTGACTTCTAACGTCCACCTGGTAGAACCTAGTAAACGTGTGAACTGAAGACCATGTTGCGGCCTTACAGATTTGAGCCAGGGAGGCCTGGTGATGCACTGGCCATGAAGTTCCAACTGCTCTCGTGGAGTGCGCTCTAACTTTGAACGGAGGCGGTCTCCTTCTCAAGCCATAGGCTTGTATTATGACCTGTCGAATCCACCTGGCTAAAGTAGATTTTGACGCTGCCTGACCCTTTCTGGGGCCTTCCGGCAGAATAAACAAAGTATCCGTTCTGCGAATCTGAGCAGTGGCTTTTAGATAAGCTTTAACTGCTCTTACTACATCCAAAGAATGCAATAACTTTTCCTCTACCGAAGTAGGTTTGGGGAAAAAAGAAGGAAGAACCACATCTTGGTTCAAATGAAACCTCAATACCACCTTAGGAAGAAAGGCTGGCTGAGGACGTAATACTACTCTGTCCTTATGGATAACCAGATATGGCTCTTTACAGGACATAGCTGCTAATTCCGACACTCTTTTAGCCGAACAAATGGCTACTAGAAAAAACAATTTCCTGGTGAGAAGCACCAAGGAAATATGCTGTAATGGTTCAAATGGTTGTTTCTGTAAAACCGACAGAACCAAGTTTAGATCCCATGGACATATGGGAATATTAACCGGAGGACTAATACGCATCACTCCTTGTATAAAGGCTTTGACTAGTGAATGCGAAGCCAAGGGCCTTTGAAAAAATATTGACAAGGCCGAAATCTGACCCTTGATAGTACTCAAGGCAAGCTTCCTATCTACAGCCCATTGTAGGAAGTCCAGAATCCTACCTATTACGTATTTACGTGGATGCCATTTCTTGGCCTCACACCAGGCGATGTACGCCTTCCAGATTCTATAGTAGATCTGCCTGGATACCGGCTTCCTGGCATTGATCATGGTAAATACCACAGCATTAGAGAGCCCTCTCTTTTTTAGAATGTGGGCTTCAATAGCCAGGCCGTCAAACCTAGGGCTGGTAAGGAAGGGTGGTATATCGGTCCTTGCGAAAGCAGGTCCGGACGATGTGGGAGGGTCCAAGGACTCCCCACAGACATTTTTACAATCTCCGCGTACCATGCTCTTCGGGGCCACGCTGGAGCCACCAGAATCACTGGTTTCTTTTCTACCCTGATTCTGCGGAGTAATCAAGGTAACAATTGTGGCGGTGGGAATGCATATATCAGCTTGAACTGATCCCAAGGGAACACTAGGGCATCCGAGCCGCAAGCTAGGGGATCCCTTGTCCAAGAGACAAACCTGTCCACTTTTGTGTTGAATCTGGATGCTAGCAGATCTACATCCGGTGTTCCCCACCGCTGACATATTGTCTGGAAAACCTCGGGATGAAGGGACCATTCCCCTGGGCATAATTGTTGGCGACTTAGAAAGTCCGCCTTCCAATTCTCCACTCCTGGAATGAATACCGCAGATATGGCTGGGACATATCTTTCTGCCCATCTCAGGATGTAATTTACTTCCCTTTGGGCTGCACGACTCCTGGTGCCCCCCTGACGATTGATATATGCCACTGCTGTGGCATTGTCTGATTGAATTCTGACAGGGGACCCTTGGAGTTTGGATGTCCATGCTACTAGGGCATACCGGGCTGCTCGTATCTCTAAGAGATTGATGGGCAGGGCCTTTTCCGCATCCGACCATCTGCCCTGGAGAGACCATTGCTCCAGTACTGCTCCCCAGCCTATAAGGCTGGCATCTGTAGTGACCACCTTCCAGGAAATCGGACTGAAGGATTTCCCTCTTTCCAGATTCTGGGGAACCAACCACCAGCGGAGGCTCTTGCGAACGGAAGGGGACAAGGACATTGGTAAGTCCAGAGCCTGAACTTTTTTGTTCCAGGCTGACAGTATGGCCCTTTGCAACTTCCTTGAATGGAATTGACCGTAGGGTACTGCTTCGAATGATGCCACCATTTTTCCCAGCAGCCTCATGCACAGGCGTATGGATGGCTGTCTTTTTGAACCCACTAAGTGGATCAAATCTCTCAAAGACGACCCCTTTTCTTGAGGTAAGAAAAATTTTCTCTGGTCTGAATCCAGCCTTAGCCCCAAGTATTCCAGACTTTTGACTGGTTTTAGGGCTGACTTGTCTCGGTTGATAATCCAACCGTGATATTCCAGATACTTGATTGTCTCGTGAACAACCACTTCTAGTTTTTCCACTGAGTGGTCTATCAGCAACAAGTCGTCTAGATATGCCATTATCGTTACACCTCGTGTTCTTAGATTGGCCAATAATGGGGCCAGAATTTTTGTGAACACTCTTGGTGCTGTGGCCAGACCGAAGGGTAAGGCTCTGAACTGAAAATGGCGCCCTTCTACCGCAAAGCGTAGAAATTTTTGGTGGGCTGGAAAGATGGGAATGTGCAAATAAGCATCTTTGATGTCGATCGAGGCTAACCATTCCTCCCCTTGTAGGGCAGTGGCTACCGATCGGATCGACTCCATCCGGAAAGTCCTGATATGTAGGAATTTGTTTAGCCCTTTTAGATTTAATATGGGCCTCACGTCCCCGTTTGGCTTCGGGACTGTAAAGAGGTTTGAGTAAAACCCGAACCCCCATTCTTCCAGGGGAACCTCTATAATTACTGCTTGGAGCAATAATTGTTCTAGTGCCAACAGGAGGGATCCTCTCTTCTGGGGATCCCTTGGCACGTTTGACCTTATAAAGCGGGAAGGAGGGGAGTTTTTTAACTCCAATTTGTATCCCAGATTTACTGCGGAGAGCACCCATCTGTCTCGGATCGTGTCCCGCCAGGTCTCTGTGAACAACTGAAGTCTTCCCCCCACCCGATTGGGTGGGGGCAACCCTTCATGCATTTGACTTTGGGGGAGGTTTTGTACCTCTCCTGCTCCAGGGCTTCTTGTTACCCTGCAATTGTCCCTGATTTTTACCTCCGGGATTTGACCGAGGAGGCCGTCGGAACTGTTTCACAGCCGATGTCCTAGGGACTGGAGAAGCAGGCCTCTTAAAAGAGGGACCTATAACTCTATTTTTAACCGGCAAAAGTGTACTTTTACCGCTGGAAATTCTCTGGATATATTTGTCCAGGTCTTCCCCGAATAAGCGTTCACCATGAAATGGGAAGCTGACCAGCAATTTTTTACAGGGAGCTTCAGCAGACCAGTTTTTGAGCCATAGAAGCCTGCGCATATGTACTACAGACAGCGTAAGGCGGGAGGCCTGATGGATTGAATCCTTTATAGCGTCCACCGCAAAGCATAAGGCTCTAGGTAGATCAGCTAGGGCAAGAGCCTGCTGATCTGGCAAGTCCCTTAAGACCTGTTTCAACTGATCCTTCACTGCTTGGCAGACCCCAATAGCTGCCACTGCTGGTTGTGTCACCAATCCTGCTGTAGAAAAAGCAGATTTTAATAAGGACTCCAATTTTTTATCTATTGGGTCCTTGAACATTTGGACATTATCCACCGGACATGTCAGTGATTTATTCACACAAGAGATGGCTGCGTCCACTGTAGGGACCCTCCATTTTCTGATGAACTTATCCTCCATGGGATAGACCACCGGAAATCTCTTGGGGGGGAGTAAATATTTTGTCAGGATGCTCCCAATCCTGGTAAATGAGCCCTTCCAGTAAAGGATGGATCGGAAAGGAACAAACAGTCTGGGGAGCTTTTAGCGACCCCAACGAGGAGACAGAAGTGGATGATGGCTCCGCAAGTGGCATTTTAAATGCTGATCGGACCATATTAGTCAGGGACTGAACCCATAACCTTTCAGCATGTGATGCTGAGAACGGCTCTTCCACTGTTGATTCCTCTACAACCGAATCGACCTCATCCTGATCCCCTTCAGGTAGGTCGATCCCTGTATGGGACTGTTGCTCTGTTAACAGGCACTCTGAGGGAGGAGACGGAGATCGGGCGCTTTTCTCCTGTGACAGGGAAGCCGCGATCAATGCTGACAATCTCTCTTCCAGCCCTCCCAGAGCTGAGGAAAAAACCTCCTCTGTTACATACACAGGAGCAGGTGAACTGAGGACAGCCACAGTACCAGGTACTCCTGAGGGTGCTCTACGGTCACTAACCTCTGATTCTTCAGGGGAGACTGGTGCAGCCGAAGCATGCCCAAGATCCTCAGAGCCCGATGGAGACCCCTATTCCTCCTGGAATTTCTAGTCCCGGAGTTTTTAGACGGCATATTCCTAAGCCACAAAGCTGAGGTATTCCAGCCGAAATACACCAGTTACTGACAATAGTCTAGCATAAATGCTGCTATAAGAAACAGTTGGTGTCTACTAATGTGCCTTTCTAGGGGATGCCTGTATCAACCGCTTGCTGTATGCCTTCTTTAAATGTTGCCAGCTCTGTCTCTGTACTTCATAGCCAGCTCACCACACAAAATTGTGGTTTTTAACATGCTGGGACGCCCGCACATGCGCAGAAGCGCTGCGGCGCGCACAGAGCGTCATCCCCCAGGCTCCGCCCCCTTTCCCGGCTCACCTCTATATATAGAGGCGCGCGCACGCGCGCGGCCACGTGCGCCTTCGGCGCTAATTTCGAAATGGAAACCAGGGACAAGAGCCAGGGCCCCCTTTGCCGCAGGCCGGGGGATGGACGAGCATTGCAACATGGCAGAGGAAGCAGTTTCCCACAAGAGAACTCACCATCTGCTGGACTCGCTCTGATGAGAAGAAACTAGTCCACATGACAAGAAACGTTCCACAGCGGCCTCTAGTGGACAAACACAGGTACCGCAGTCTAATATATTAAATATATATATAAAAAAAAAATTTTTTTTTTTTCTTGACCACCATTAAAAATTATTACATTTTTTTTAGTAGTTACAGGCATGCACAGAATTTTGCGGGAATACCATTAGGTAACAGACAGAAAGACAAATTAGGCTTGGGGGTCCCCCAATAGAACCAAGTTCCTGGGGGCCCCCACTTACCTGTTCCCCGCCGCAGGACTTTGTTTGGTCCACAAAAGCCCAAACTTCACCTATCACGGCAGGCATTGTAATCAAACCTTCAGGGACCGGGTTCCCAAGGATTCCACTCCCCTGGACCTGTATAGCACCCTGCACAGAAAACATCTTGGTCGTGGGTATGACCAGAGCTCTGGATCCCAGAGTCCAGCTCTCCTAAGAGAAGCATTACAGGCAAAACCTTGCTCTTCTCTGCAAGGCCCGGGTACCGACCGTTTAGCTATGAAGCTTTTTTGGTCGGATCCGGAATAGCTTACTGAGGCCCAAAATAACCTGTACGCAAGCTCAGTGAAAAACACATGTTTCTTCTTGGCCAACACCTTAGACACTGGCAAAAAACTGAGGTGCTCCCGGATGGGAGGGGCTTATATAGGGGAGGGTACTTCCGGTTTTGGAAGTTGCCAGTGCCAGCACCTGACGGTATCTATATAACCCATTAGTAATGACTATGTCGCTCTGTGTCCAGTGATGTACGAGAAAGAAATTGCAACAATTGCCATTGTATTCCCTAGGGTCTCTGCTAAAAAAAAAAAAAGTATATATAATGTTTGGGGGTTCCCAGTAATTTTCTAGCAAAAAATACTGATTTTAACTTAAGAAACAAGTGTCAGAAAAAGATTAAAGGCCCCTTTCACACGGGACGGATCAGTCATGATCCGCCCCGTGAACCTCCGCTTGCTCAGCGGGGATCGCTTGGTTGATCCCCGCTGAGCCGGCGGATGACTGGGGGGTCCCCGCACACTGTGCAGGGACTGCCCTGTCAGATCTCCGCTCTCCCCTATGGGGGATCGGATGAACACAACTGTCCGTGTTCATCCGATCTGCAGACGGATAGAAAAATATACATTTTTCTATCCTGAAAAACGGAGCATAGCGGACACGGGTGAGATCGGGTGTCAGCGGATGTTCATCCGCTATCCCATAGGGATACATGTATGTTAGTTTTTCTTCCGAAAACGGATGGGTGAAAAACGGACATACGGTCCAACGCCTGTGTGAAAGGGGCCTTTGACTTTGGTTAAACTTCCTGCATTTACACACAGAAGTTTATCCCTTTGATCTAAGAAGGAAGCTGTTTCATGTTGTTAAAAACTTGGCAGACTGCCCTTGTTATTGTAAATTTTATTTTTTATGAAAAAAAAAAAAACGTCGGAGCTAAAAAACGCGACCGCGCGTTAGTGCGTGTTTGAGCGTTTTTTGACGCTCGCGCTTTTTTCTGCCCAACTCCGACGCTGAGGAACGCACTGGTCCTGTTTTTTTTTTACAGCTTAAAAACGTCTATGCTGTTTGCAGCTCAAAAACGTCTAGGTGGGCATGAAGCTATAGACTAACATGAACAGGCATTTTTAAGCTGTAAAAAACGCTCAAAAACGCGGCTGTAAATACGTCCGTGGGCATGAGGCCTTAGACAGCTGAGTGAGCAGAGAAGTCCCTATACTTGTTACATGAAAGAATCAACAAATTCTGCAATAGAGATCGTGAGGGGGGTTGAATCGAGATCATTTTTTAACGATTAATTGTGCAGCTCTAAATTTGTGGTATATTCTGAGCATGCAACTTTGAGACAACGTACAAAACGTTTTCACATTCAAATGCATGTGGGGAAAGAAGCAGAGAGTACTGTTTGCAATATATGAAAAAGCTGAAAAAGCATGGAACTGCAAGTAATCAGTTTTAAGGCCTGGTTCACACCTATGCAGGATGCAGTTTGCATATTCCAAGTGCATTTTGCATTTTTCAATACACGTTTTTGATCCATTGAAGTCTATGGAACCAAAAACCAGAAAAAAGTCCCTGGCCATTTCCAAACTATGCACAGATGTAAACGTGACCCAAGTGAACTTGATAGTAGTGTGTTTCTGCAAAACTGAAAATGTACTAAAAAATACATAGGTGTGAATCAGGCCTAAGACCTCATGCATGTTTATTAGCTCCAAAGTCCGCAAGAATAAAATCCATAGTACTCTCTCATACGTGGGGGGCCACAAGTGTTAGTCACTGAAAATAACGAGTGCTGTACACAATCCTAGTAGATCAGTCACTTCTACATTGGCATTTACCTGTGCATACATGTATGGTGAATTCCCCAAAGCACCATTTCTGTTCATTTGGGGGGAGGGCAACACTGGAGATCTGTGACCTTAATTTAGAAACAGAACCGTAGGGGTTGCAAAGGATGCTGAAAGGAGTCAGGGGACTGGGAACAGGTGCCCTGGCCCAAATGCCTTTGCAATGTAGCACTAATCCTCTAATACAGTGGTTCTCAACTCCTGTCCTCAGGACCCACTAACAGGCCAGATTTTAAGTATTACCTTGGATAGATGCAGACTAGAATACTGCAATCCCTGAGCAGCAAATGTTATCACCTGTGATGTATTTCAGTTATCTTGCAAACCTGGCCTGTTGGTGGGCCCTGAGGACTGGAGTTGAGAACCACTGCTCTAATAGAATGAACAGTGACAACCATTGCATCAATTACTTATTGCCAACATAGCAGGATACAGCAGTAATACGCTAATGCATTTCAGACAAAGCCTTACTCATGGCCTAGCTAAAAAGAGGACTTTGGCTGAAACGCGTTAGTGCTTTACCCTGTCATGTAGCCAATAAACAATTGATGCGATGGATTGTAGTCAGAAGACTCCATAGTTCAGCAAATGTGAACAATATTATGTATTTTTCTTGTTTGATGGCCTGAAAAATACTCCTGCATTTAAAGCAGACTGCATGCCAATTGCTCCTTCTAGTGACTTTACAATAAAGTCAATGAAAGAATGTTTTGGTGTGCTAGTATTAATAAATGTATTTTGAAAAGCTGTCTGCACCATCTGTTTGATCACTACATCACTTTCACTGCTAACCCTGGGTCACTAATAATGTTTGGTGAGCAGCTGGGCCTTCCCTTTACCTAGGATTGTTAATGTGACATGGCATTGAAGCTCGCAATACACAGAACGAATTTTGGCTGATTCTAGCTTGAGAAAAGTACATCTAAATCTTCTTTAATTAAGACTGCAGAGTTACAATAACAAAGGCTTTAAAAATCAGTTTCCTGTGGTTTGTACTTTAAAAAGGTACCCTGTCACCCCATCATACTCTAACTAAACACATGACGACAATCTGTATTAGATGTATTCACAGAAGTGCTGCCTGCAGCAGCTTTAGAAATCATAAGAAGCACAGTGGTTTGCATTTCTGCCTTGCAGCACTCGGGTTCCTGATTCAAATTCAGGTCAGGACACTATTGGCATGAAGTTTGCATGTTTGCGTCCAATCTTGGCATTTTCTAAATCTAGGACAGGCTGAATTACACAGAAGCCCAACACAGTACTGAGCTGTTCTCATAATCCCTGAATCCATACGGCCCTTTAAAGCAAGTACAGCTTGGTACAGTGTCCAGCCGCCACTTATTTCAGCCTGTTAGAATGACAGACTTCTGTCAGCGATGCTGGATGCTGCAACGGTGCCTCCTGGGTACCTAAACGCTTGGATTTGGGCCACATGGTTCATAGCATCCATGAGGATTAGGCATTTGGCTTCATGTACACGGGACGTTGTTCAACCTCTCCTGAACAATTTAATTTGACAGCTAGAAACCGGCGTCTAAAAACGGGCGTTTAGATGCGTTTACATGCCGCGTTTGCATCTAGTAGCATTTGAAAAAAAAAATTCGGGGGTTAAAATGAAAAACGTCTGTAAACGAAACACTGCTAAATGCGAGTTGCTGCGTTTGGTGCTTCAACTGCCTCTAAACACAGCTTCTGAATGCATTTTTTGGGGTTCAAGAAAAAGCCTCTAAACACAACTGCCTAGAAACGACCCTGTGTACATGTACTGATAAGATAACGAGGAGAGTTCAGGAGCAGTTGAAAAAAATGCCCAACTGCTTCTAAAAGTCTGTTTACCAGCAGCAGTGTACATGAGGCCTTAGACTTTAATTGGCCACTTATGTAAAGTCCATTTAAACCCAACAGTCTAACCTTCGTCACAGGTTGACAATGTTACTATCTAAGGATGGCTACGTTCCTCCCCAACAGATACTGTAGATTAGTGTAGCCACCCTAAAGCCTCGTACACACGATTGGATTTTCCGCAGACAAAGCCTCGGACTTTTGTCCGAAGGGTGTTGGCCGTGAACTTGTCTTGCATACATATGGCACACAATTGTTGGCCAACAAACACACAAAACTACATGTTTTTTTAGCTCTTTAGCACCACCCTTCGGGCACCTTCTGCTAATGTGTTTGGTGAGCATTGCTTCTGAGCATGCGTGTTTGTACTTTGGACTTTTGTCTGTCGGACTTGTGTACACACGATCGGAAAATCCGACAACACACAAATTGTTGGCGGAATTTTTAAAAAAAATTTGATGATTATATTATATTCTTTATTTTATCAAATATCAAGGATAACATCATACGTATGCATAAAAAAAAAAAAAAAAAAAAGAAAAGAAAAAAAAAAATTCTTTAAACCCTGTTATCTTCCCCTTTATATTTGTTTCCTACCCTAGGAGCCCCCCCCCCCCCACCCTTCCTCCTATCTCTTAACTTCCAGAGTTTGTCGTTTGTCATTTTACTTTTGCTCCCTTTATGGATGGGGTCCCGCCATCTGGGATCTTATTTCCGCGGCATACCTATAGGACTTTTTAAACCTTTTCCAACTCTCCCATTTATCTGTGGACCCGCTCTTTTTTCCTCTAGGCCCTGCTTTAGACTTTCCAATCTATGTGTCTCCTCTAAGCTAGCTATCCACTCCTGTACTGTAAGGCCTTCAGCCTCTTGCCATTTTTTTGGGATAAGTATTTTTTCTGCGTTTACTAAATGTGGAATTACTGATTCTTTATATTGTTTTACTGGTCCTTCTATTCCATGTAGCAAAACTATCCAAGGATCCTCTGGGATTTCCTTTTTAGTAATTACTTTTATTAACTGTAGGATCTTTTTCCAGTATGTTTTAATTTTTGGGCAATCCCGCCACAGGTGGGCCATCGTTCCGGTGGCCTTACATCCTCTCCAGCAATCGGCTGATTTTCCTGCTTGATATTTACTGATTTTGTCGGGGGTTGCGTACCACCTTGTCAGACATTTGTAATTCATTTCCGCCGTTTTAGTGTCTACCGCGGAACTATGGGTTAATTGCAAAATAAATCTTCCCGATAGTGGCTTTGTCTCTCTGTGACCCCAGTTCCCTTTTTTTATGAATGGCGGGATCTCCAGTTGGTCTATCGCTGATAATATTTTATATATCTGGGAAATTTTATTTCTTGTTTTTTCTGCTATACATAGCCGTTCCAGTGATGTTAAATCATCTCCTGTTCTTATTGGTTGGAGTAGCTGTTGGCGGAAAATTTTAAAGCATGCTATCCAACAACAATTGTCCGATGAAGCATACAAACGGTCGGATTTTCTGACAACAGCCTGTCATCACACAATTACCGTCGGAAAATCCGATCGTGTGTACGAGGCTTAAGACAAGAAGTGTATTACTGGCTGGATCACTTTCGCATCTGGGGAGAGGTGCTGTACGTACGAGTAAACACTGAAGCAGAAGCCATATATGTGTTTACCTGAACACAGCTGTGTATAGACATTCATTTGAATTCCTCAAAAACACCAAAGATTTTATGCCTCAGCACAAAGGGGCTAGTAAGTGTTTGTGTGTAAGCAGCATTGGTAAGCTGCAATATTTTAAAGGGGAGTTCCAGGCTTTTTATATTTATTAAAAGTCAGCAGCTACAAAAAGTGTAGCTGCTGACTTTTAATAAACAGACACCTACCTGTCTCACGGTCCAGCGATGCGGCCGCCCGGAGTGTCACCCCTCTCCCCCCCTCTACGCCGGCACCTCCATTCACACTGTGGGCACCCGGCTGCGACAGCTTTCGGGAGCGCACTGTGCGAGTCGCGCTGTGCTCTAGGGGTGGACAGGCGATCTCCTGGGACCTGTCACGTGTCCCAGGAGATCGCCTGTAGGGAGGGGTCGCCTAAGACGAGAGGAGGGGTCGCCTAGGCGGTCCGTAGGTGGAAGTGGGACAGGAAGTCCCACTCCTACCGAAGCCCCCAATCCCCCCTCAAAAAAATTACATGCAAAATGTGGCATGTAAGGGGGTGAGGAGTGCGTAAAGCGGAAGTTCCACTTTTGGGTGGAACTCCGCTTTAAGTTTTGGCAGGGGGGCTGCATATGCCTTAAAGTGGTTCTAAAGTCTAATATGTGTTTCATGGTTGTAAAAGTAGAAGTTTTTTTACCTTAACCTCTTGGCGCTGGTAGGCACGCAAATATGCAGCCTCTTGGCGGGTGGGCCTAGGCACCAAGCGGCCGCATATTTGCGTGCATTAGTGCAAAAACAGCTGTGCCGACAATGCGCTCCCCGCACAGTTACCAGCGGCTAACGGAAAGCTCCCGAACGCTGCCTGCGATAGGGAGCTTTCTGATCACGTGACAGCCAATCATGGCGGTCACATGATCCAAAACCCTGCCCCCCAGCATCTTAAACCCCTTAAAGGACTGGGAGATGCCGGCTCCAAGGGGTTAAAGTGGTTGTAAACCTCAGATATGAAATCTGAACAAAGCACATATTTCTATAAATCTTTTTCTTTAAAGGACCAAGTGTAATTTTTTTCTGCTGTCTAGTTTCTCTGCCATCAGCATGAGTCACTTCTATAAAGTTTTCCTGACACCAAGAGCTAACAAGGTGATAGGGGAGAGACATTCTAGCACACAGCCTGTGACTGACAGCCTCAGCTCTGTTGCTGTGTGTGGGGGAGGGTTGTGCTGGTCCCTTCCCTCCAATCAGCTCTCAGAGCTCTTGTACAGTGTCTAACTGCAGGTACCATGCCCCCGCTTGGTTAATCTGTAAAAATCCTTTTCATCTCTCAGTTCTACAAGGATGTATAGGACAAATGGCTGCAAATAAAGAGGTAAAACTTATGTAGGAGGACTTCTCTACATTTTGGTAAAAAAAAAAAAAATAATAATCTGTTTGCAGCGCCTCGCTCTCACCTTACTGGACACAGAGACGGCAGCGGGAGTCATTGGCACTTGCTGCTGTCAACCGCAGCCAGAGAGCAGAGGGCAGGGCTGAGCCATGCTTTGTGTGTCTATAGACACACAGAGCGCGGCTCAGGATGAGTCTGCACAAGTGCCCCCATAGCGAGCAGCTTGCTATGAGCACACGCATGTTTACAATCACTTTAATGCATTCCCTGCACTAAAGCGTTTGTTATCCCAACACTTCATATTCCTGATATGTGCCTGCAGTACCATGTACTTGTATGAGAAAGTATCCTGCTCTCTTTGTATTGCTTCTTTTATGTGAAATCCCTGGTGTTCCTGCCAGTCCCTCTGCTTTCCTATTAAAAACTGACCACACTAAGCAGAAGAGCACACTCTAGCTATGCTGGGAACTCAGCCTGTTCCCCTCCAATGATCAGACTTGTTCTGACACCCCCCCCCCCCCCCAACCAGCCATTTACTGGGAAGCTCAGTGTAATGCCGTTTCTCCTCCCCCTAGCTCTTATGAAGCTAAGAACAGAGGGAATGTGTTCACTTATAAAAAAAATAAAAAAAGGGGGGGGGGGAGGTATAGATAAGAATGTTTTGCCTTTAATTTCTATTTTAAACTGCTTGGGTTGTTTTACAAGGTGATCGTTTACAATCACTTTAAAGTGGAGCTCCAGGCTCCTTCAGAATTTTTTTTTTTAAGTCAGCAGCTACAAATACTGTAGCTGCTGATTAACCACCGGAAGATTTTCCTCTTTAGGCTGGGTTCACACCATTGCGAATTGGATGCAGATTCCCCACATCCAATTTGCAATAGCAGGAGATTTTGACCGACTCTCTAAGGAGCCGGTGTGAATTTGCCCAGGGGCCCTGTGCATTTTTTGGCTCATTTCAGGTCCGAATTTAGCCCAAAATTCGGTCTGAAATCGGAACTGAAACGGTGAACCAGGACGCACTAGACCCCTGCTGTGAGACGCATGCGGCGATGGTGTGAACAGCCATGCAACGCTGTACCCAAACAAAATTGACGTCCTTTTTCCTCCCACAAATGGAGCTTTCTTTTGGTAGTATTTGATCACCTGTGTGGTTTTTATTTTTTGCGTTATAAACAAAAAAAAAGCTAATTTAAAAAAAATATATATTTTAAACTTTTTACTGTAATATCCCCAAAAGAAAAAAAAATCATCAGTTTAGGCCAATATGTATTCTTCTACATTTTTTTTAACCGAAAATATGTAGAATACATATTGGCCTAAACTGATAAAGATTTTTTATTTATTTTTTACCAAAAATATTGCAATAAGTGTATATTGATTGGTTTGCGCAAAAGTTATATCGTCTACAAAATAGAGGATATATTTATGGCATTTTTATGATGATTTTTTTTTTTAACTAGTAATAGTGGTGATCAGCAATTTTTAGCGGGACTGCAACATTGTGGCGGAAAGATCGGACACTTTTTTTGGACCATTTACATAGCGATCTGAGCTAAAAATAGCCACTGATTACTGTATAAATGTCACTGGCAGGGATGGGGTTAACACTAGGGGGTGATTAAGGGGTTAAGTGTTCCCTAGGGCGGTGTTTCTAGCTGTGCGGGGAGTGGACTGACTGGGAGTAGAGAGAGATCACTGTATCCCGATTACTAGGAATAGCAGATCTCTCTCTACTTCCCTGACAAAACTGGGATCTGTCTCTCTGAGGAGCAATTGCAGGTCACCGGCGTCGCGCCACAGGTGCCCCCTATAGCCCAAAAATTGAACTTCTGCTTTTCCGGTTCCTCCCCCCCCTCCAGTGTCACATTTGGCACCTTTCGGGGGGGGACAGATACCTGTCTAATCCAGGTATTTGCTCCCACTTCCGGAGATAGATTGCCGCAGATTCCGCGGTGATCTACACCATGTCCGGCCCCTCCTCCACCCCCCCCCCCCCCGTTTTCTGGGAGACACACAGGTCCCAGAGGACAGCAGGGACCAGTTAGGATGCACAGCGTGATTTGTGCATGCGCAGTAGGGTACCAGGCTGTGAAGCTGTAAGGCTTCACTTCCTGATTCCCTTACTGAAGATGCCGGTGCCTGCACCCGGGAGCCGAGGGACAGATTGGCTTTGGGTGAGGACATCGCGGGCGCCCTGGACAGGTAAGTGTCCTAATATTAAAAGTCAGCAGCTGCAGTTATTTGTAGCTGCTGACTTTTATTTTATTTCGGTGGAACTCCACTTTAAAGTGGCCGCAGTACAGCTACGGCGAGTCGTGCAGGGGAGCCAACCTGCCACTGTACAATGACGGCGGCGGCTGGTCCTCAAGTCGTTAATATTAGGGCACTTACTTGTCCACAAATCCAGTCTTGAGCCCACTCGCTTTTTCAAACAGCTCTTGGGTGCTGCCGCTGCCATTTCTTGTAAGGGAAACTGGCAGTGAAGCCCTGTGGCTTCACAGCTGGTTCCCCATTGCGCATGTGTGAAGCACACTGCACTTTGTGAATGGCCCGGTGACGGGGGAGGGAGCCCAAACTTCAGGGTAACTTTGCCGTGGTACCTGTCTATGGACGCACACAGCCTGCTTTGGCAGTGCAACCTATAGGACATGGTTTGCATTGGGGGCACTTGGAGGGGAGGACCACGACGGTGAGAGACCCCAGAAAAGGCAAGAGACCGTTCTGTACAATACCTTCTATCTATATATTTTCGGGGCGCCAACATGGCAGAATACTACCACAAGTATGCTGCCATGAATCTGCACGAGGAAAAGAAAATTGCTGCAAGTATTTAATACAATTTTTCTATATTTTTTACGTTAACCAAAACAAAAATGTTGCCTTTCCAATGACTTTAAAGTGGTTGTTAACCCACTTCGAATAAATCCTGTAATCCCCTCTGTACCATAATAATAAGTATCCCTGTGTCTGTGTAATGTAAAAAAATCTGCCGATCTGCACCTAGATGAGCTTGGCTCCGGGCGCTCAGCTGTCGGCTCTCTTTTCTCTCTCCACCCCTCAATGCCAGTGGAAGTGCTCGGCCTCGCCCGCTGGATCTGTGAGCCGGAGAGAGAAGATAGCTGACAAGTCAGCTGAGTGCCGGGAGTCATAGAGGTACAGATCGGCATATTTTTTACATTACACAGACACATTTATTACACTTGTTATTATGGTACAGAGGGGATTACAGAATTTAATAGAAGTTATGAGATTGGGGGGCAGGCACTGGTATGAGCAGGACACAGGAGAGCAGGCTGCGGATAACAGAGGCATGTAATCTGACCACGGTATCAGGGCTCAGCAGCCATGATTATTGTGGTCAGTTTGCAGAGGGGAGGGTATAGCCAGGCAGGATCAGCCAGGTATTTTAGGGTACACATCACAAGCACTGTGCTATATAAAACATGCTTTAAGGGAACGGGGGGGGGGTTGGGTTAAGAAACGCTTTAAGCCCCCCCTCACCCAAGTTAAAACATATTTATTTGACATTAAACATCCTTTGCCTGTAAACAATTAGTCAACATGCAAAAATCTGCCAGGGGAAGTTTTTTCTGGAAAGAAATGTTAGCAGACAAATAAAAGTGGAGCCTCAGGGAGGTATGAGAACATACAAGTCTCTCCCGAATGAAATGTCTACACATGACCAAGCCTGGTAGTAATGTTTATACAAATATCAGCACTGACCAGCTACAAGCCCTGTACACCTCTGCTCAGTCCATGGATGTGAAGGAGGACAAAGAAAGCCCCCTGTGTTTGTAGATCGACTCTAATGTCCTACTGCCATCTATATACACAGCCACCCACCCAGCCCGGCTCTACAACGATCAGAGACAATAGATTATAGTCACCAGTACGATAGACAAGACGACAGACCTCAGCGATCCTGTAATAAACAATTGTGAGAGATGCAGTGACGCAGAAGCAGCCAGAGCCTATTCCCTGCAGAGGAAGCCGACAGGATGAAGCCACTGGCGGCCATCTTACTACAGGGAGCTCAGCCCGCAGCCTCCTAATGTTACATAACCCCCTCCTAACAGACAGGCTGTATATCTTGTGGCCGATACCCATTAGAATATTCTGACTAAACATTATGCTTAATTATGGTTTGTTTTGGTAGAATAAAGATGAAATACTGATGGCTGGCGTCCATGTTGGTAACGGAAAGAATCAGGAAGTGATCGGCGCTCGTCAGAATAGGATGTCAGCCTGTTAAAGGGACCTCACAATGGAACCTAACCCTAAATAAAAGCATGTGATGGTGGCATGTCTGGAATTTATTACTCAACTCACCAAAGGGAAACTATTAGGCCCCTTTCACACTGGTGTGTTTCTATTGAACTTTTCCTAGGTGGCAAAGGGGCATGAAAACTTCTCCCTGATAAATGCTATGTAACTGTTCACACTACAGGTGTGCTGTCTAGGATTGCCACCTTTTCTTCAAGCCAAACCCGAGGACTTCAGTAGCGCACAGCAATTTTTTATTTTTTTGTTATATTATTATTGGAACATACACTCCAGGATTGTAAAAGACCTGGGACACCTTTAGGTACTCCAAGAGAATAGTAATGCAGCCTGCTATGTGTGCCATGACAAATAGTGGGTATTGCCTAATTGTGTTTTAATGGGACATGGGTAAATAATACAAAAGCATTTTTGTACCCATAAAATATGCTTAGGATAATAAAACAAATGTCACAGTAAAAATATGAACATAGCCTACCTTAAAGTGGAGCTCCACCCTAAATAGCAACTTTTGCTATTTGGAACCCTCCCCCCCTCCGGTGTCACAATTGATACCTTTCAGGGGGGAGGGGGGTGAAGATACCTGTCTAAGACAGGTATTTTCACCCACATCCGGGAGTCCTGTCTCCGGGAATCTGCGGGAGTTACGTCACTTCCCGCAGACTTCCCTTGGTGTTCTGGGAGACACTCGGCTCCCAGAACACAGGAGCACCAATCAGAACGGCGCAGCGCGACTCGCGCATGCGCCGTAGGGAACCGGGCATGAAGCCGCAGGGCTTCACTTCCTGGTTCCCTCAGCGAGGATGGTGGAGGGAGCAGCAGAGCGACGAGCGGTCGCTCGTCCTCTGCTGCGGACGTCGCTGGACTCCAGGACAGGTAAGTGTCCAAATATTAAAAGCCAGCAGCTGCTGTAGCTGTAGCTGCTGGCTTTAAAAAAAAAAATTCCGGTGGAGCAACCCCTTTAACCACTTGCCAACCACGCTATAGTCAATAGACGGCTACAGCGCGGCCGGACAGTTCTGTGAGGGCGTCATATGATGTCCTCCCGTGATCGCGCCTGCTGTGGTGCACTAGCAGCACGCTCTGTGATCTCTGCATACTTGGGACACAGCTGATCACAGATCGGGTTAAAGAGCCAATCAGCGGCTTTTTAACACATGATCAGCTGATCACAATGTAAACACAAGACGGTTATCGCCATTCCTTTCCTCATGCTGACAGTGTGAAGAGAGGAGAGCCAATAACTAGCTTGTGTGAAAGGAACATATACACTGATAATAAGGGCACTGATTATCAGTGTCCTGAATATCAGTGCCCACCAGTGCTGCTCATCAGTGCTTCCTCATCAGTGTCACCTATCACTGCTGCTTGCCAGTGCCCATCAGTGCCACCTATCAGTGCCTCCTCATCAGAGCCACCTATCAGCACCCTTCAGTGCTGCCTATCAGTGCCCATCAGTGTAGCTTCATCAGCGCACATCAATGAAGGCGAAAAATTACCTGTTTGCAAACTTTTAGAACAAACTATGAAAAAGTTATTTTATTTCAAAATGTTCGATCTTTTTTGTTTATTTAGCAAAAAAAAAAAACCAGCGGTGATTAAATACCACAAAAGGAAAGCTCTATTTGTGTGAAGAAAATAATAAAAATTTCATATGGGTACAGTGTTGCATATCCATGCAATTATCATTCAAAATGCAACAGCTATGAAAGCAGTGTCAGTAGAGAGGTGAACAATGTCAGTAGGGCAGTGAATGGTGTCTGTAGGGCCGGGGTTGGAGTCAGTAGGACAGTGATGGTGTTAGTCCATAGGGCAGTGGACGGTGTCTGTAGGGCGGAAGTTGGAGTCAGTGGGACAGTGATGGTGTTAGTCCGTAGGGCAGTTGACGGTGTCTGTAGGGCTGAAGTTGGAGTCAGCAGGACAGTGATGGTGTTAGTCCGTAGGGCAGTGGAGGATGTCTGTAGGGCTAAGGTTGGAGTCAGTAGGACAGTGATGGTGTTAGTCCGTAGGGCAGTGGACATTGTCTGTAGGGCGGAAGTTGGAGTCAGTGGGACAGTGATGGTGTTAGTCCGTAGGGCAGTTGACGGTGTCTGTAGGGCTGAAGTTGGAGTCAGCAGGACAGTGATGGTGTTAGTCCGTAGGGCAGTGGAGGATGTCTGTAGGGCTAAGGTTGGAGTCAGTAGGACAGTGATGGTGTTAGTCCATAGGGCAGTGGACGGTGTCTGTAGGGCTGAGGTTGAAGTCAGTAGGACAGTGATGGTGTTAGTCCGTAGGGCAGTGGACGGTGTCTGTAGGGCTAAGGTTGGAGTCAGTAGGACAGTGATGATGTTAGTCCGTAGGGCAGTGGACGGTGTCTGTAGGGCAGAGGCTGGAGTCAGTAGGACAGTGATGGTGTTAGTCCGTAGGGCTAAGGTTGGAGTCAGTAGGACAGTGATGGTGTTAGTCCATAGGGCAGTGGACGGTGTCTGTAGGGCTGAGGTTGAAGTCAGTAGGACAGTGATGGTGTTAGTCCGTAGGGCAGTGGACGGTGTCTGTAGGGCTAAGGTTGGAGTCAGTAGGACAGTGATGATGTTAGTCCGTAGGGCAGTGGACGGTGTCTGTAGGGCCGAGGCTGGAGTCAGTAGGACAGTGATGGTGTTAGGCCATAGGGCAGTGGACGGTGTCTGTAGGGCCGAGGCTTGAGTCAGTAGGACAGTGATGGTGTTAGTCCGTAGGGCAGTGGACGGTGTCTGTAGGGCTGAGGTTGGAGTCAGTAAGACAGTGATGGTGTTAGTCCGTAGGGCAGTGGACGGTGTCTGTAGGGCTGAGGTTGAAGTCAGTAGGACAGTGATGGTGTTAGTCCGTAGAGCAGTGGACGATGTCTGTAAGGCTGAGGTTGGAGTCAGTAGGACAGTGATGGTGTCAGTCCGTAGGGCAGTTGACGGTGTCTGTAGGGCTGAAGTTGGAGTCAGCAGGACAGTGATGGTGTTAGTCCGTAGGGCAGTGGATGATGTCTGTAGGGCTAAGGTTGGAGTCAGTAGGACAGTGATGGTGTTAGTCCATAGGGCAGTGGACGGTGTCTGTAGGGCTGAGGTTGAAGTCAGTAGGACAGTGATGGTGTTAGTCCGTAGGGCAGTGGACGGTGTCTGTAGGGCTAAGGTTGGAGTCAGTAGGACAGTGATGATGTTAGTCCGTAGGGCAGTGGACGGTGTCTGTAGGGCCGAGGCTGGAGTCAGTAGGACAGTGATGGTGTTAGTCCATAGGGCAGTGGACGGTGTCTGTAGGGCCGAGGCTGGAGTCAGTAGGACAGTGATGGTGTTAGTCCGTAGGGCAGTGGACGGTGTCTGTAGGGCTGAGGTTGGAGTCCGTAAGACAGTGATGGTGTTAGTCCGTAGGGCAGTGGACGGTGTCTGTAGGGCTGAGGTTGGAGTCAGTAG
This sequence comes from Rana muscosa, assembly GCA_029206835.1. Classification (NCBI taxonomy): domain Eukaryota; kingdom Metazoa; phylum Chordata; class Amphibia; order Anura; family Ranidae; genus Rana; species Rana muscosa. Next base: position 535,300,552 of record CM055117.1, on the reverse strand, counting down.
GACAGTGATGGTGTCAGTCCGTAGAGCAGTGGACAGTGTCTGTAGGGCTGAGGCTGGAGTCAGTAGGACAGTGATGGTGTTAGTCCGTAGAGCAGTGGACGATGTCTGTAAGGCTGAGGTTGGAGTCAGTAGGACAGTGATGGTGTCAGTCCATAGGGCAGTGGAGGATGTCAGCAGTTTTTTTTTTTTATTAGTGTTTTACAATTTTTTGGAGGGCTTTGGTGAAATAGCAGGGATCTAAACAGACTTTTGATGTCTCACTTTTAGGACAGAAAATGGGACTGAGGACAGTCCCTTTCTCTGCAGCCTCAGCTACATGGACGGTGAATAAATGGAAAGTGCTCTGTGGTGAGCGGCTTCCTGTTCATTCACAAACTGAATCATGGTAAACATAATTTACTATGCTTCAGTTATGAATGCACGCACAAACGATTGGTACTTATCAATCATTGTGTTTATTGGGAAAAGGAAGGGGCGAGTAAATGACATATTCCCTGCAGCAGGCGAAGAGACAAGGGAAGCCAGCAGCACTGTGGGGGGGGGGGGGGGGTTTGGACACGTCATGACAGGAAGGCCGAATGGGCCCCTAAAGCATAGGGAGCCACAGTCCTGTCTAAGAAATGTGTCTGGGTGAATCCCGTACAGGTGGCGACCCAAGCGCTGTGCTTTGAAAAGTCCTACAGGCTGCATCTTTGGTACAGTTTTTCTAAAGCACACCAAAAAGACAACTTTCATTGTAAGTCAATGAGAATACATCAAAAGTGCATCAGTGTGAAAAGGCCCTAAACTGCACAAAAGCACCTAAAAAATGCATCAGTGTTAAACGTCCCTCTGGCTAGGGTAATGTTATGTAGCGGCCTCCTCACTCCCCTCTTTGCATCAGCTCGTCTTTCTCTTGTCTAGGGGTACCTCAGAGGGGAGAGAGCGGGGTCACCACGCCAAGCCTTCACCACATATGTGTGTGCGGTGTAAGCAAAGTTCTTTCTCTACCTTCGGGTCAGTGTTGTGCACCTGGAGTTACCTTGAACAATGTCCATCAGAAAAGAGCCTCACACCATTAAAGTCCAACACTCCTTTATTCTTCTCTAATGAACAGCATAATCAGTTAGACTCCCTTAAAGAACAGAACAAACAAGGAGGTGTGGATGTGAGTAGGCCCAGACACAATGAACTCTCCACTTTCCTTTCTGAAAGTGGGCTGAGGTCTCAGAGCGGGGGGGGGGTTTCCTTCCAGGCGGTCTCCGATGGGAGGCTCACCTGACACTGGCAATCTGCTGCACCCGGTCTTCAAGTGAGTAGCTCCCCCCGGTCCATTACGCCTTCCGGATTCGGCTACTCAATCCCTGGGTTCCCTAGGACCTCCTTCCCTCGCGAAACTCAGTGTTGGGCACCGAGTGTCAGACCTCCATCCGAGTACCTCACCCCAGGCTAAAGGTGCCTGGGATAGAACACGACCTCCGGACATCCTCTAGGCCTAGGCCCGCCTAGAGAACCCACACGAATCACCGTCCACAGGCTGAAGGTACCTGGGACTCGACCCCGTGACAAAGATGGCCGGCCCCTTTATACCCTCTCCCAGCAAGCACGGCGGGTTCCCCGCCCCACCATACCGCTGCCGAGGGAGGACAAAAAGGAGACACGGCACACAGCAATGGTTCAACCCCAGCCCAGGGTGACAGCGCCACCTGCTGGATCGCAAGGAAATGCACACTGCTGGTGTCTCTGCCAGTTTTAAATAGAGGGAAAAGTGTATACCCGCTACACTTACATGGGCAGCTTTTAATCTTGTGACCACCTTACCCCCCAAAAAAAAGGATTGTGCATTTGTGTGTGTGTGGTTGCTCTTGATTTACTCAGTTGACTTGAAAAAGGTGGAAATCATCAGCAAATAATTTTCTGTAATCAAAGATCACACTACAAATGTAGAGCATTGTGCTACAGTTTGTGCTTGATCATATGATCATCTAACTACAGATCACCAGTGAATATTATCACATACTGCAAGAAGAAACGTGTTCCAAAGCATGTGTGACTATTTGCATGTGATTTTAGTTGCACATCCATTTTATTAACAATTGGTCATGCAGCTCTACCATTAACTTATAACCAAAGGCATCATTTTTTTTCTTTTTTTTTAGATTTGTGGAGAGGGATTAGAACTCTTGTCAGGTTTTTACTGCTGTCTGTGCCTCCGTTTGGGAGATTACCTAATCCATTTTATTTGTTTTGTTTACAGTATCATCAAGAGTTAAAGAAAATCTCAAATTTTGGGTTGCCGAGGACCAGGAATAGAGGAGGAATCTTCCAATGGGGACCAGTGGTGTATCATCCATAGGTGAAATGTGTTCACTGCTCATAGGCCCCGAGTGGAGGGGGGGCACTGTGCCCTGACACACACTGTACCCCCGCGGTGCCCTCTGATGTGGCCCGCGACCTTGTGCTCTGGAATGATGGGTTGGTGCACACAGATCACAGGTTGCTGACCTGCCATTCCAGAGTATCAGTGTTGTGAATGAAGACGGCGGTAGAGGAAGCAAGCAGCTGCGGAGCAGAGCCACATAGGCCAATGTTTCCTGTACAGTGGTAACTCCTGTCACAGGTGGAGTGATACCAAATGCACTCTGTGTGGAACAGCAACAGCTGATGATACTTGAATGGAAGACTGTTATTAAAAGTAAGTTTATTACCAAAATCACAGTGTATATATGGGCATATCTGTTCTGCAGTGGTGGCAAAGTGCAGCTAACCCACAGGAAAGCCACAGCTGCACTGCACCCGAGTTGTGGGTAAACCACAGCGCATCAGTGTGAAAGCAGTCTTAAAGCGGAGCTCCACCCGCAATTTTTTTTTTTAAAGTCAGCAGCTACAAACACTGTATACTGCTGACTTTTAATAAGGACACTTACCTGTCCTACTCCCCTGCGATGATGGCCCCCCCGATGCCGATCCCTCGATGATTACAGGTCCCGCACCACCATACTCACTAACGGATACAGGCAGTGAAGCCTTACGGCTTCACTGCCCATTTCCTACTGCGCATGCGTGAGTCTCAAACCGATTTGTGAATGGGCGGCTGCTCTCTGTGATTACTCACAGTTCCCAGCCTCTCTATTGACAAAGTGGGTATTATCTGTTAATTAGGAGTGACTAGGCAGAAAACTTGTAAAAAGTGTTGCATCATACCTTCCACAGTACCGCCCAGGGGGCGGACCCTCTGGGTATATCCCCTCAGTCTGCATCTCACAGATCAGTTTGTCAAAAAGCAGTACAAACTTAAAAAGGAGGGGTGGGTGCTGTGTCGGTCCATGGACTCAGAGAAAAGGATTTTACGGTGAGTAAAAAATCCTATTTACTCTTTCGTCCATGGACCGACACAGCCTCTCTATTGACAAAGTGGGACGTCCCAAAGCAGTGTCAGAGAAAAAACGAGGGGTGGTAACGGCATAAAAAAAAACTTCACCCCAAACACAAAACAGCACTCCTCCAACGGAGGAGTTGCAACTCTAAACAGCCGCCTGCAAAACTTTGCGGCCGAAAGAGGCATCCGAAGATGCACCTACATCAACTTTGTAGAATTTGGTGAAAGTGTGAGCGGACGACCAAGTCGCCGCTTTACATAATTGGGAAACAGACGCTTGATGTCGGAAAGCCCAAGAGGCACCTATTGCCCTGGTCGAATGCGCCATGACCGGAAAGGGGTGCGCTTGACCCCTTAAGGCAGTGGTTCTCAACTCCTGTCCTCAGGACCCACTAACAGGCCAGATTTTAAGTATTACCTTGGTGAGATGCAGACTAGAATACTGCAATCCCTGAGCAGCAAATTATATCACCTGTGATGCATTTCAGTTATCTTGCAAACCTGGCCTGTTGGTGGGCCCTGAGGACTGGAGTTGAGAACCAATGCCTTAAGGCGTAAGCCTGGATTACTATCTGTCGGATCCACCTAGAGATGGTGGCAGACGAGACTGTTTGGCCCTTCTTGGGACCCGCCACCGAAACAAACAGTGAGGCTGACTTCCGGAACAGGGAAGTAGCAGATAGGTATACTCTCAAAGCTCGGACAACGTCCAAGAAATGCAACGCCGACTCCTTAGGATTAGACGGATGAGGACACAAGGATGGAAGTACAATGTCTTCGTTGAGATGAAAAGCCAAAATGACTTTCGGAAGAAAGGAAGGCTGCGGCGGCAGCACCACCTTATCCTTGTGGAAAATCAAATAGGGAGCCTTGCAGGACAAGGCTGCCAGCTCAGAGACTCGTCTAACTGACGTAAAAGCCACCAAAAAGACCACCTTCTGAGAAAGTGTCAACAGGGGAATATCTCTAATATTCTCAAACGGTGCCTTCTGAAGCACAGAGAGGACCAGGTTCAAGTCCCACGGAGGTAGCGGGGGACGGACAGGAGGGGCCACATGTCGAACCCCCTGCACAAATGTACTCACGAGAGAGTGAGTCGCCAGGGGTCGCTGAAAAAAGACAGCCAGGGCAGATATCTGTCCCTTAATCGTACTTAAGGCAAGCCTTTGGTCCACCCCACGCTGTAAAAACAGCAGGATTCTGGAAACCAAATAAGTACGCACATGCCATTTCATTTCCTCACACATGGAGATGTAGGCCTTCCAAGTGCGGTGATAAACTTTCCTAGAGGACGGTTTCCGAGCACTTCTCATAGTAGAGATTACTGAATCTGATAGGCCCCGGTCTCTCAGTACCTGGCTCTCAATAGCCACGCCGTTAAAGCCAGTGACCGTAAAGCAGGATGGAGTATGGGACCTTGCGATAGCAGATCCTTCCGTAGTGGTAGGCGCCAGGGGACGTCTGCTACCAGACATACTAGATCGGCGTACCAAGGACGCTGAGGCCAATCTGGAGCGATTAGGATCATTGGAATTCCCTCTGCCTCCACTCTGCGGAGCAGAAGAGGAAGAAGCCTTAAGGGAGGGAAGGCATAGATTAGCCGATACTGACCCCACGATGCCACCAACGCATCCGTTGCGTCTGCCCATGGGTCTCTTGACCGGGCCACAAATCTCAGTACCTTCCGATTGAGTCGGGAAGCCAGAAGATCTATGTCTGGTGTGCCCCATCTTTGGCAGAGGAGTTGGAACACCTCCGGGTGTAAGGACCATTCTCCCTGGTCCAGCATCTGGCGGCTCAAGTAGTCCACCTGCCAGTTTTCCACACCCGGAATGTACACGGCCGACAGTGCCGGTACGCTCCTCTCTGCCCACTTCAGGATGCGAGCGACCTCCGATGCTGCAGCTGAGCTTCTTGTTCCTCCTTGATGATTGACATATGCCACTGCTGTGGCGTTGTCTGACTGGATCCTGACTGGACGCCCTTGCAGCCTCTGAGACCATTTGAAGAGGCACAGCCTGATCGCCCAGATTTCCAGGACATTGATCGGCAGGAGGGCTTCCTCTGGGGTCCAGCGACCTTGCGCCGACTGAACACCCCAGACTCCCCCCAACCTGTAAGGCTGGCGTCCGTCGTGATCACTATCCCGTAAACCGGAAGAAATGACTTCCCGGCCATTAGAGCCGGTGCTGTCAGCCACCATACCAGGGATCTCCTGACTAGGTGGCTCACTCGGATTTGATAATCCAGAGATGATGGGCATCTGGACAGAACTTCCTTCTGTAACACTCGCGTGTGGTATTAAGCATATGGGACCGCCTCGAAGGAGGCTACCATGAGGCCCAACACTCGCATGCAAAAACGGAGTGACGACCAATTCCTGGAAGTCAGCTGCCGTACTGCAGCCCGGAGGGTCTGCAACTTCTCCACAGGGAGGAATACCTTTGCCTCTGAGGAATCCAGAATAAACCCCAGGTACACTAGGCGTTGAGTGGGCACCAATACTGACTTTTGCGTGTTTAGTATCCAACCACAGTCTCGAAGAGTCTGACAGGTAATGGACATGCTTACCTCTAATTCTGAGCTTGAAGGGGCCTTCAGTAGAAGGTCGTCCAAGTAGCCCATGATAGCGATACCCCGCTGTCTTAGAAGTGCCAGAATCGGAGCGAGCACCTTGGTGAACGGCCTGGGTGCTGAGGCAAGGCCTAACGGGAGGGCCACAAACTGGTAGTAGTTCTTCCCGATAGCAAATTGCAGAAACCTCTGGTGTCTGGAGTATATGGGGACATGCAGGTATGCGTCCTTGATGTCCAAGGAGGCCAGAAAGTCCCCCGGATGGAGAGCCATGATTACAGATCGAACCGACTACATCCGAAATCTTTGTACCTTCACAAAGCAATTGAGGGCTCTGAGATCCAAGATTGGACGAACCCCCTCCTTCGGCACAATGAACAGATTTGAGTAAAAACCCTGACCCCGTTCCTGTTCTGGAACTGGAATAACTACCCCGCGTTCCAGTAGACCCTGGACCGCCCCATACAGGGCCTCCCGACGGGTCGGTAGTAGCTAGAGATTGGAGGTGACGAATCTGTCCGGTGGACAAGAGAGAAATTCTATCTTGTAGCCTGAGGAGATTACTTCGCAAACCCACCTGTCGGAGACTAGAGCTGTCCACTGAGTCGCAAATTTGCGAAGACGTCCCCCCATCCGAGAGCTGGGTGGGGGCGGACCCTTATGCGGACGCAGATTTGTCCGCAGGCTTGTTGGGTCTGCAGGACCAAGGACGCTTTTGTCCTTGGGCAGGCGCCTTGTTGGCCTGGGGTCTTTTCCCTGTCGCCCTAAGGGGACGAAAAAAAACGCTTGCGTGCAGTAAAGGAGGGCCCTTGCCCTTGGTGTGGCCCCTTATCCTTGCTAGTTTGGGGAAGCAAAGTGCTTTTACCTCCTGTGGCATCCTTGATGATGTCATCCAGAGAAGCCCCAAAAAGTCTGTCGCCCTTAAAAGGCAGATTCAACAGGGCTTTCTTGAAAGTCTGGTCTGCAGACCAGCCCTTTAGCCAGATCAGGCAGCGTATGCTACTGCATAAACCAAAGCTTTTGACAGCAGGGGAATAGTATCCATGTGTGACTCGCAGACAAACTTAAGGCCCTGGACCAACTGGTCAGCCAAAGTCATCTCATTAGGAGGAGCATCTCGCTCCTTTAACCCCTGGAGTAGCAATTTTGCCCATTCAGTAAGTGTCTGAGACACTAGGGCCCCCGCCAATGCTGGGGGTACTGCCGAGCCTACCACTGAGTATAGGTAGCAAGCGAGTGCTTCAGCTTTCTTATCCACAGGGTCCTTGAAAACAGGAGCCCCTTCTACTGGAATAGTGGTAGCTCTATTAAGTCTGGACACCAGAGGGTCCACTATAGGGGGGAGAGGTCCATTTCTTCAGAAAACTCTCCCATTCCTTGTATAAGAGTTTATCAAAATAAGACACACAAGGAAACACCTTAGCAGTGCGGCCAGGTTTACGAAACCCAAAGGGGACCGGAGTCTCTGCTGCTTCTACAGTATTTTCCAACTTTAGCGTATCCCGCACTGCAGTAATAAGGTCAGATACCAAAGCCGTCTCGCGTACTGACCTGGACTTGGAGTCATCCTCACTGTCCGAACGGTCACGGTCTGCAGTCTCTGATGAGTCAGAATCTGGGCCATGAGCCGTAGCTGGACCTGGTTCTGTCTCAGAAATATCCCCAGAAGATTGCAGGGGACGGGGGCGTTTACTACCCCCTGTATTCCCGTGTGCTGCTTCCACCCTGGCAGAAAACGCCTCTAGGATTGCCGACATAGCGTCCATAGACACCTCAGGGGCACCAGCTGCTAAATCTGGTGTTTCAGGGGAGAAGACATCTGGCTCAGATGCCATGCTGACCACACGCTGACACCCACAGGTCTCCAGGCAAGATATCAATGGCCACCCTCCTGTGCTGCAGAGATGCTGGATCACCACTGCTATGCTGCCGTGTGCTGCGCCTGGGATGCTGTTCCACTGCTGCTGTGTCAGTCTGCTTCTTTTATCAGCGCTTCCTGTGTGAATTTTTTGCGCCAGTGTAATGCACCCTAGAGGCCGGAGACTCTCGAAAAATGGCCGTCAAAACGTCTGTATGGAAGATAATGTGGGCTCTAAGAAAATGGCCGCCGAGCCGACGATAGAGGCCAAAGCAGCTGTAGGCCACAAAAAGATGGCCGCCGAACGGCAATGTATACATACAGCGTGGATCATAACTAACATGGCCGCCGATCAGTCGATAGAGGCCAGTGGGTGTGGAACTACAAAAAAATGGTGCCGAAACCACAGGAAGATAGTGGCCGAACCCGGCATGGACCACCGCCAAATGGCCGCCGACAGCATGGAGGAGGAAGCACACACAGGTAAGCAGAAATTACATTTCTTTTAAATGTTAGTTACAGCCAGCCCCCCCCCTGCAGTGGAACCCCTTAGGTGACCCCCAGCACCCAGCAACCTTTAGCTAGAAGCCCAGGGAGGAGGGAAAGAGGGAAGAAAGGGGCCACCACCACTTACTTGATCTCTCCAGGAATGTCCAGCCAAATCACCCAGCCGAGGCAGGGGAGTTTACTTACCTATCCTGCATGTATCATGCTGGAAGACATTCCAAACAGATCATCGTCCGCGCATGGAAGGTGACTGTTGGCCAGGCATGCTGTGATTGGACCCAAGGGGACGATCATATGTATGCCCTGGAGCGCGACGCTCACCGGACAGGCTGCTGCGACTCGGCCGCAAGGTCAGCCGAAGCTGAGCGGTCCGATGCAAGCCTTGGAGCGTAAGCTCACCGGCCAGGCTGCTGCGACTCGGCCATAAGGTCAGCCGAAGCTGAGCGGTCCGATGCAGGCCCTGGAGCGTAGGCTCACCGGCCACCCCTGGAGCGACGGGCATGTCGTGGAAAACCCAGCGCGTAGCTAGGGTCGGCACACGCTCGATGGCCGAAACTGGGGAGACTACAAGGATCGAGGATCCAGCCTGTCACCCAGTCGGCAGTTGATCGAAGATCGCAGGAAACAAAAAATAAAAAAAAAGTAGCAAAAAAATAATATCTTTTTCCCCTGGACCAATGGGCCCGATGGGGGCCATGTCCTACTCCTTGCTAGACAGAAAAAAACTGATCTGCGAGATGCAGACTGAAGGGATATACCCAGAGGGTCCGCCCTCTGGGTGGTACTGTGGAAGGTGTGATGCAACACTTTTTACAAGTTTTCTGCCTAGTCACTCCTAATTAACGGATAATACCCACTTTGTCAATAGAGAGGCTGTGTCGGTCCATGGACGAAAGAGTAATATATATATTTATTTATTTTTTGCTTAATTTTCGTGTATTTTTTTTTTTCAGGGTGGAACTCCGCTTTAAGCCCCTTTCACACGATCGGTCTGACCCAATCGCACCCTCCATTCACCTTTATGGAGCGGCAGATGTAAACGAACTTGTGTCCGTTTACACCCACCCACCTACCTCCAATACGATCCGCTTAAAAAAAACAGAAGGGGATCTGTCCACTTCCATCAGGGCGGATCGGATCAAAGGGCCCATAGAGTAGAGCGGGCTGTGTCCATGTTCGCTCTGAATATGCAGAGGGGACACGGACCTGTCACCTGCCCGCTCCACTCATTGTGGCCCGTGACCAGTTACAGAGTCGCTTAAGTGGCCCTCGCTCTTCAAAAAGTTGGGCACCCCTGCCTTAGGGCCCCAAGATGAGGGAGCAGTAACATGCACCTTCACCTGTGTAGAATCCCCTGCACGCCCAACCAACGGCACAGTTAGCAGGGGGGAGGCCGGTCCCAGAGAGAAGGTGGTAGTGGAGAGCTTCATCACTAATGAGAAGTGCCCCTCATTTGAGCAACAGGGACCCCTGCCCGCAGGTCGATGGCTGGTGGTCAATGCAGAGTGCCCGCCCTGCTGCCTGGAATAAGTAGGGAGGAGGAGGGGGAATGAGACTTTGACTTAAAGGGCTGAAAAGATAGATCAGTACTCTGTCTTAAGACTCTGCCTCCTTTCATGTATCAAAATACTCACCTATGTTGCCCCCATTCCTATTTTGATAAGTTGGAAGCTCCCTGAGACGAGCTTCATGGTGCCCTTTAAACTTGGTAATTCTGCCAGAAACGAATGCCCTTTCTGTTCCAAAATAAATATTACATGGGATTACAGCACCTAATCTATCTGGCAGCATCTACCTTTAAAACTGGAAGATCCCATAAGTGACACCTAAGAGAAGTGTTGTGGTGACAGTCTCATCCCTGCAAGTTCCACAGTTGAGATCAATATATTTTTACTGTTTCACAAGGTAAAAGTACATCTAATTTACATAAAATTACATATACAGGATCCAAGGCAAAAAATACACAATATAGATATAACTTACCTACTTTTGGTAGAAAAATATCCAGAATTTAAATAACACATACCATGACCATGGATACTGACAATTGGGCATAATGCTCTTAACCAAGATGGCCCTCGGATGCATCACTGACAAGCATGCTTTCTAAAAACCAGAATACTGGTCATAATGCCCTTACCCAAGGTGGCCACTTCCTTTTACCCAATTTTACAGCACTTAACGCAAAATCATGATCAGGAAATCAGTAGCCCTTGCGCTATTTCAGTCAACTTGAATCCAATGTTATTTATGTAATTTCCAGTCAGTCAATAGCATCCAATAGAATTTTATCATTAAAAGTAATTGGATGGAGACAGGCAGGTTTTTAATTGGTGCTGCATTTAACAGCTGATATTAAAGTGTTTGTTACCCCAACATTTCATATTCCTGATATATACCTGCTGTACCATGTACTTGTATGAAGAAGTATCCTGTTCTCTTTGTATTGCTTCCCTTATGTGAAATCCTTAGTATTCCTGCCAATCCCTCTGCTTTCCTGTTAAAAACTGACCACACTAAGCATGAGAACACACTATGGTCAGTTCTCTAGCTATGCTGGGAACTCAGCCTGCTTTCCTCCAATGATCAGACTTATCCTGACATACCTCCCATGCGCAGTCTTTCACTGGGAAGATCAGCAAGTATGCTGTTGGTTCTCTTTCCCCAGCTCTTATGCAGCTGAGAACAGAGGGAATGTGATCACTTATAGGGGAAAAGGGTAATGGTAATTGTATATATCTATAAACAAGTGTTTTGCTTTTCATTTCAGTTGTAAACAAAATGGGTTGTTTCACAAGGTAATTGTTTACAATCACTTTAAAGCAGAACTTTACTCATAACAACTTGATAAAAAAGAATGTTCTTTAGCAAGGAACACATATTCCACATTAATAATTATCCTACCAAAATGAGTGTGTGGCTGTACTTCTCCTTTAACCACTTCAGCCCCGGAAGGATTTATATATATATTTACATACATACATACACACACACACACACACACAAGGGCTGTAATCGGCTTCCAAATAGTTAACCAGGGGACGTACGGGGGGTGCGTTCCTTGGTTAACACTGACAGGCGTCTCAGCCAATCATCAATTGCCGCCACTGTGCCCATTAAACGCAGCCACTGTGCCCAAACGCCACCAGTTTGTCCCCAAATGCAGCCAGTTTGTCCCCAAATGCAGCCAGTTTCCCCCCAGCCCTGCACTTGCCTTCCTCGGGTCAGCGCCATCCTTCTTCCGTCCTCGATGTCTTCTCCCGCCAATCAGGTTACCGGTAACCAGACCCGGTGAACCTGATTGGCTGAAACGCCTGTCAGTGTTAACCAAGGAACACACCCCCCGTGCGTCCCCTGGTTAACCATTTGGAAGCCGATTACAGCCCTCAGCCCGCTGGCTCTGATAGGCACTTCCAAAAACCAACCAGCCACTGTTATTCAGATGGCTGGCACTCACCAGGGGGCCGGCCATCTGAATACTGGGCGGCAGCGGCGGTGACAATACATAGGTTCATGCAATGCATGAACCTATGTATTGTTGTGAGTGACGGGCGCAGGAGAGAGAGAGAAGGCGGCGCTCCTGCGCCCACCATTGGCGTGTTTTTTTTTCAGGGGTTGGGCTTGGCCCCTTAGTTCCAGTGAAGGGAACACTTAAAGCGGAGCTCCGCCGGAAAAAAATATATTAAAAGCCAGCAGCTACAGCTACAGCAGCTGCTGGCTTTTAATATTTGGACACTTACCTGTCCTGGAGTCCAGCGGCGTCCGCAGCAGAGGACGAGCGACCGCTCGTCGCTCTGCTGCTCCCTCCTCCATCCTCGCTGAGGGAACCAGGAAGTGAAGCCCTGCGGCTTCATGCCCGGTTCCCTACGGCGCATGCGCGAGTCGCGCTGCGCCGTTCTGATTGGTGCTCCTGTGTTCTGGGAGCCGAGTGTCTCCCAGAACACCAAGGGAAGTCTGCGGGAAGTGACGTAACTCCCGCAGATTCCCGGAGAGAGGACTCCCGGATGTGGGTGAAAATACCTGTCTTAGACAGGTATCTTCACCCCCCTCCCCCCTGAAAGGTGTCAATTGTGACACCGGAGGGGGGGAGGGTTCCAAATAGCAAAAGTTGCTATTTAGGGTGGAGCTCCACTTTAAGGCGTCAGCATACCAAGACAACTCTATGGGAACAAATTGGGGATGGCCCCTTCCTGTTCCAACGTGACTGCCCACCGGTACACAAAGCAAGGCCCACAAAGACATGGATGAGCGAGTTTGGGGTGGAGGAACTTGACCTCAACCCGATAGAACACCTTTGTGATGAATTAGAGCGGAGACTGCGAGTCAGGCCTTCTTGTCCAAAATCAGTGCCTGACCTCACAAATGGGCTTCTGGAAGAATGGTCAAACATTCCCATAGACACCCTCCTAAACCTTGTGGACAGCCTTACCAGAAGAGTTGAGGCTGTTATAGCTGCAAAAGGTGGGCCAACTCAATATTGAACCCTACAGACTAAGACTGGGATGCCATTAAAGTTCATGTGTGTGTAAAGGCAGGTGTCCCAATACTTTGACAATATAGTGTATGTACAACCAGCCTGCCTATACATGGATCGAAATTCGACCAGTCCTTCCTGGTCCCACCAAACTTCAATCCATGTATGGCTGGCTTAAGGGGGCGTGGTTAGGGACAGTAAAAATACAGCTTGGCTGTGCGTATTTATGGCCCCCTTCCCTAATTGCAAATATAGATTAAGCCTATAAGCAACTAGGAAGATACCTAGTAGCCTAATCCCTGTAATATAGCACTTGTTTCTTTTTCAGGTAAGCTAGGTAGTTTTCACATGAACCAAGTGTGCTTTCAGGCACCTAGCACATGCCTGTGAGCCCGAGACTAAAAATTGTAATAAAAGATTTTGTCTTACGCCATCAAAAAAAGAAATAAAGTAAAGATACACTTTAAAAAGGAGAAGTACAGACAAAAGCTATTTTTGCTGTACGGCTCCTATGGGTCACAGAAGTGCAGTTTGTTTTGTACTTCTGTGACCCATTTTTACTATAGAGTGGGCTGAAGTCCGAAGTTCGCCCTCTGCTGATGTCACAGAGTCGGTCCAGGCTCCGTGTCATCACGACCATATGGCTGGACCGGCGCAGCCTCTCAGCGAGCCACTGGTAGCCTGAGCCAGCCGCTCCCACCCCTTCCACAGCCCAGATCTCCAGTGAGCGAGGTGGGGGCAGAGCAGCGAGCTGTGACTGACAGTCAGCAGCTCTCTTCTCAAAGAGCTGTGAGAACCGATCAATCAGCGGTGTTCGATCGCTTAGTTCTCAGTGTAAAGCCCCGTACACACGTTCGGACTTCCATCTGACTTTTCCGTGGTTTTTTGTCCGAACAGAGTTGGCCGGGCACACCCATAGCATACACACGCTCTGACTTTTTGCAACATCACGTGGTTTTTCTGCTCTTTACCGCCACCCTTTGGTCAACTTCTGCTATTGTTGGTTGATTTTAACATTAGTTGTTTTGTCCATCGGACAAAAGTCCGATGGTTTTCTGTACACATGGTCGGACTTTGCTCCATCGGACTTTTGTTGGGCAAAAGTTTGTCCGTTTGCAGACCCAACTTTTGTTTGATGAAAACAAGAAAAAAGCAAAAACAGTTTGTCCGATGGAGCGTACACACGGTCGGATTGTTGGTCCAACTTGCTCAAAATGAAGTTTGTTGGCCAAAAGTCCGACCGTGTGTACGGGGCTTTAGAGGCACTGATGCTGCATCCACCTAGGTAAGTATGAATCTAAAAAAATAAAAATAAACCATGCTTCTCTTTTAAGGCTGTAGATTTATTGTTCTGTATTTCAGAGAATACAATAATGGCTTTTATTTGCTTACATTGTCTTCATCTTAGTTTTATATAGTCAAAGTCCATCCTGCTTAGTTTTCTGCCTGACATTAGGTGTGCCTTTCAGTATAAACACTGTATGTTTGGTTTCAAAGTTCTCTTGGCTTCCTACTGGAGATAAGAATATAGAATTGATTTGGTAGTTAAAGTACATTTTCTCCCAGTGGTGAACAGGAAGAGAAAATCTTTAACACGCTCTGAACTTTCTAAAGAATATATAAAGGTGAACACAGCAGATATACATGTAAAACTTATGTAGGGAGATTTTTTTCATCTCTGTGTATCATCTGAGGCTGTTCACTTCACTGGGTATATGTGAGGGTTTACATCCACTTTAAGAGCTTCCTATTGATATGGCAGGGGAGTAGAATAATTGGCACGATTAGTTAAAATAAAATGCTAGCTGTTGTAACAACTTGACAACATTACTTATCATTTAACAAATAATTGTTAAGGTGCCATGTCCATTATTTTAAAGGAATATGTAGTACCATCAGTCAAAAAAAAAAAAAAAAAAAAAAAAAAAAAAAAAAGGAAAAAGGGCAGTGATCCAATCATATCATTGACTCAATATCGCATTTGTGTCCATTCCAACAGATTGTGATTGACAAAGTAATAATCCAATCTGCTACAAGTCTGATGTACAGTAGAAAAGAAAGTATAATCTTTGGAGTGTGGATGGAGAATCCTCTATATGTCCACCAGATGCAGGTCAAATGGACATTTTTAAATGTCCTCAATTTGGAGTGAGGCTGGGTTCACACTGGTACAACACAGCTTTGCCCTGCGACTTGAAGTCCGACTTCAATGAACGAAGATCTGACTTTGATCTCGACAATGCAGGCACTTTGTGCTCTGATGATCTTGAAAGACCATACTAGGCCCTTCGATCTGGCATGGATTTTTAAGGGGAACCCCCCCCCATGCCAAAAAAAAAAAAAGCCGTGTGATCCCCACAAAATCCATACGTTCACAGCGTCTCCCCACAGGAATGTAGTCCCAAGCACGCTGACTAACCCCCCCCCCCCCCCCCAGCCAGAACTGCTCGGATGATGGGGGCAAGCTTACTGAGGAGGAACAGGAAGTGAGAAATTCAGACAAAGAAAAACAACATTTAGAAGGGAAATCGAAGGAAAAGGTAAGTGAACCAACAATGCACTAGCTTAAAAGGAACCTATTTAGAAAAAAAAAAAAAAAAAACCTTTACAACCTCATTAATATTTATCACATAAATATGGGCACTATTAGTAATCAGTAGGTTCTGTTACAATCATTCCAATTTTGGCTTTATTATTCATTCACTGCATCAGTTGCCTGGAACAAATATGCACTGATGAAGATGGAAATCCCGATCTCTCATCCTGTAGGCTTGTTCCAGGTCAGTAATATGCTTAATAGTGAAATCAGGATGACAATCCCACTGTTTGCTGCTTCAAAAATAAAATCGTACTGACACCTCCCATATTTCTGGCCTCACTAGTGTACAGTATATACCAGGAAGCAGTTTAATCTAGTAGGACTATTTCCATATATGGTTGCCAAACAAGCAAATGAAGCTTGAAAAAAAGAAAATGAATGCAGCCACCACTCCAAGAACTAGTAAGCTGCAATGTATTACATTTTTGGTTTTGGGTTTAGATAAATTTTAATATACCTAAGAAAATGGTGATTATAAAATGGCACACAAGCTGTTTACCATTTGATAGGCAGATCAGCCGACTGCTATCTTACCAGCCATTCAATTTTTTTTTTTAAAGAAATGGTGGTGGTGACCTTACATTGCCTACCTTTTTCATCCTGCTTGAATGACACCAGAGCAGATAAAGTGGCTGGGAAAGTTAAAGCAGTTAAAACTAAGGGCGGCCATACACGGTTCGAATTTCGAAAGAATTATTTCGAAAATCGTATCAAAGAATTTTCGAACGAATTTCGCACCATTAGTGGGCTGCAGCAACAGCCGATTTTCGTGCGGCAATCAAATTTGAGGAATCCGACATGTTGGAAATCTTTTGAAAAACGAACGATTTTCTGATCAATGATTGGAGAATCGTGCGAGAAATGTAATAGAAAAGAAAATGCGCATGTGCAAGAAAAGAATATTCCCGGAGAGAAACGAATATTCCCGGAGAGAAAAGAATATTCCCGGCAACATGAAGGTTTGGTCGGCCGAATTTCAAAAATCAATGGTGGCATCATCGGATCACAAAAAAAAAAACTAACTTTCTGATTTTGAAAAGAAAATTTGTTCGAAATTCGACTCGTGTATGGCCTGCTTTAGCGTCAATTTAACCACTTGCCGCCCGCCCTATAGCGGATTGACGTCGGCAAAGTGGTTGCAAAATCCTGACAGGACGTCATATGACGTCCTCAGGATTTTGAGCCGCTGCGCGCCCCCGGGGGCGCGCATCGCGGCGATCGTTGCTGCGGGGTGTCAGTCTGACACCCCGCAACTCCGATCTAGGTAAAGAGTCTCTGACGGAGACTCTTTACCACGTGATCAGCCGCGTCCAATCACGGTTGATCACAGTGTAAACAGGAAAAGCCGGTCATCGGCTTTTCCTCACTCGGCTGCTCCTCTGACAGGGGGGGTTTGTGCTGATCGATTATCAGCACAGCCCCCCCGAGGATGCCCCCACTGGACCACCAGGGATGCCACTGGACCACCAGGGATGCCACTGGACCACCAGGGATGCCAGCACCAGGTATGCCACCCTAGACCACCAGGGATGCCAGTTAGTGCCCCCTAATGGATGCCAGTGCCCACAATGGATGCCAATCAGTGCCCACAATGGGCATCACTGATTGGCAGGCATTTTTGTTTGGCACTGATTGGCATCCATTACAGTACATCAGTGCCGCCTATCAGTGCCCACCCGTGCCACCTATCAGTGCCCACCCGTGCCCATCCATGCCGCCTATCAGCGCCCATGCGTGCCGCCTATCAGCGCCCATGCGTGCCGCCTATCAGCGCCCATGCGTGCCGCCTATCAGCGCCCATGCGTGCCGCCTATCAGCGCCCATGCGTGCCGCCTATCAACGCCCATGCGTGCCGCCTATCAGCGCCCATGCGTGCCGCCTATCAGCGCCCATGCGTGCCGCCTATCCGTTCCACCTATCAGTGCCGCATATTAGTGCCCATCATCAATGCCCATCAATGCCACCTCATCAGTGAAGGAGAAAACTTATTTAAAAAGTTTTGTAACTGAAACCAAAAAAACACTTTTTTTTTTCAAAATTTTTGTTTTTTTATTTTTTTTAGCAGAAAATAAAAATCCCAGAGGTGATCAAATACCACCAAAAGAAAGCTCTATTTGTGGGGGAAAAATGATAAAAATTGTGTTTGGGTACAGTGTAGCATGACCGCGCAATTGTCATTCAAAGTGCAACAGTGCAGAAAGCTGAAAATTGGTCTGGGCAGGAAGGTGTTTAAGTGCCCTGTATGGAAGTGGTTAAACAAAAATAGTTATTTTTATATGCCAATTATTAAAAACATGAGAATCCATACTCTCATTTTCGGATTTTCAACAACTAGGTGCTTGAGAATCTGAAAAAAAAAAAAAAAACATCTAAAAATGTAAGCACTGTATTCACCAATCCTTCTGCAATTTGCCATTTTACTTTTTTATGCTGTTATATCTGGATCTAATTTGCTGTGGCATATTTGGCATGTCCATATCAGTTTCCAAAATAACAGACTGTTTAAGTTAAAGAATGTTACATTGTATTGCAAATAAATACAGACACAGTTCTACTTTACCAAAAAAATCATTTTATTGGTAAGGGATGGGTTGATACATTTGAAAAAAATAAATTTGAGAAGTAAATCTAGATATGTTTGTGATCAAACAACATCAAGAAGTTGAAGGCCTGCTACAAAAGACAAAATGACTACACCAAACAGACCGATGTATCCATAAGCACCTTTATATCTTTTTTCTGGATCTGTAAAGAAAGAAAAACAAAAAAATATATATAATGTAAATTAGAAGTGTAGGCATTTTTTCCCCGCCATTTTGGATAGAATAAAAAAGGTTTATAAATCCCAGTCAGGTATTTTGCCCCATTGGTGAGATTTCCATTTACACAACAGGAAGTGAGAGGAAATCCCTCAAAAGTAAATCAGGTGTTCCGTCACATATGGCGACCCATCAGAATTGGCAACGGAAGTGATGTTTTGTCGCCGCCATCTTGCTACACCCCACACTCCTCCATAGTAATGATACAGCGAGAAGGGGGCGAGCGGACATCTTGTCACACACACACACACACCGGAGTTTTGCATTTCACCGTTATTTTTAACAGAAAACTGAGCTTCTATGCTTAAAACACAGTATTTGGAAATCCGACGGACTGTTTAGATGTTAAACTTGCATTACCAATTCTGACGGGTTGCCAAATCTGACGGAACAGGCTCACAAGAAATAGTGTTCACATTGAAAGATTTCTCTTCTACTTCTCTTCTGGTGACAACAACTTAAAACTTGGCATTTTTTAAATTTTGGTGGTAATGATCACCAGGACAAACAGAAAGGGTGAATCTCCCCAGGGAGAACATAGGCAGTAATAAAAACCTGATAGGTGTACCAACTGCTTTCCACTCTATCCAAAGATGAACAAAAACAAAAGTTTTGCCTTCAGTTATACTTTGAGCAAAATGTGTCTGCGTATTTGCATGTACACATTTCAATTAAAAGAAGTATGCGTTTCGTACAATGCTGCATTTGTCCCCCCTGGTGCCTCTGCACTGAAAACTGAGCGATCGAACATAGACGATGGCCCGGTTCTCACAGCTCCCTGTGCAGAGAGCTGCTGACTGTGAATCAGCAGCTCTCTGCTCCTCTACGCTCACTGGAGTCCTGAGCTGTGAAGGGGCGGGGAGCACCCATCAGTCTCAGGCTCTCAGGGGCTCGCTGAGAGACAGACGGGTGTCAGTCCAGGCACCTGGCAGATACAGACTTCCATTGTCAGGATGACGCAGTGCCTGGACTGATATCAGTGAAGTCAACAGAGAGAGGACTTCAGCCCGCTCTCTGCTGAAAACGGGCCTCAGGAGTGCAAAACAAAATTTGTTTGGATTTCTATACAGATAATCCTGGGAGACTTTCCTAAGAGCCCCACACACATATTCCAGTACAGCCACAAAACACACTGGGTTAAATCCCACACCTATCGTAAGAACACCTTTGAAATCTCAAAAGAGATGTTGAGTCCATTGTCAGTAAGGTCAGGACATATGTGTTCAGCGGGCTTCTGCTGTTGACCCCACAAGACTAAGAGGGCCTAAACTGAACTGTTTTAAAGTGTTACTAAACCCAAGACCCTGCATTCACTATATCTGGTCTCCCATAGTACACAGAAACATGGAAATGCAATAGTTTAAGTAAATATAAAAACGGCTAAATACCTTTTCTCGTGATCAGTTAAAGCAGTCTTGTGACTTCTATCTGTGTCTGATTAATGCTTATAGGAGGAGTGTTAATTCATCAATCCCTGATTGTGATATGAGGCTGCAGAACCCCTAACCCTCTGTCTGGACAGTGCCGATTGCATGTGATCACAGGGCCACTCTCCCAAGAAAAAACAAAAAAACTCTTGCAATACACACCAAACTAAGCATGTGCAGCTTGTCCCCTAGCCTCTGTTCTATCAGGAGATGGTTTGGGGACAGTGGAAGAAGGGGAGGATTAGAGAAGACAGGATCAAACAGGCTTTTTTTTTACACAGTGCAGAGCCCTTATGTTCCATAGTGAGTATAACAAGCATGCTTTACTGCATATACAGACGGATTTTACTGTTGTGGGTTTAGTAACAATTTAAAACTGTACAATTATTATTTAGAGGTCAGCCCACTCCTGCTAAAACGGAGGTGCTTCCACTCCAGCTACATTCTCCATGATATACAATAAACTAACATAGGGAGAGTCAAGTACTGACAAATATACTGTGGTGGATCCTGGTGTAGCGCCCACCCCATTTAGGGGTGCTATATATCCAAATTTAGGGGCTGGTCTGAGTTAGTAGTTGGATTTAGACCGTTCTCATTTATAGGTTGTGCTACTTTATTTCTCCGGGTAGTATACTGGTGTGCAGTTCCCTGTGGCCTGTAGGTGGCGCTGCCAGGATCATGGACCATCTAGGCTCTGAGGAAAGGGGTGCGCCCCAGAAACGCGTCAGCTATCCAGTTGTCTGAAGTACTGTCCGACCCTCTCTGTCATCGAGTCCAGTCGGCAAGTGCCAAAGAATTTCCAGCTGATTTGTCCGATAAGCTTTTATTTAAGCTCCGTTTGTGAGTAAGATTACTGCTTTTTTATATTTTAAATAAAACGTCTAAGTGGTAATACACTAGGTCGGTGCGCCCTCCTTTTTTCTTTCTTTTTTCTAGCCACATGAACACCCATTGTTCTGAGGAGGGCTGCAAGACTTTAGACTTTGCCTTTAGACGGAACCACACTACCCGTGTTTTGACGATACACCGAGAGCGCAGGAGATTTTTGTCTTTCTGCTGCCATGACAGGTCAGGGTTGAACCATCAGTAATAGTGCTGTGCCTTGGGGTGTCCTCTCTCTCGGCGGGCGTGGTTGGCCTGCTGTGCATGCTGGGAGAGGATACATAAGGGGCAGACACCGACTGGGAAGGGGTCTTCGAGGATGAGAGGAGTCGGAGGAGAGGAGTCGGAGTCCAGGTGCGTGGCGCCCGGCCCTCCAGGCCATGGAGCCAAGTGCGCATCATTCCCAGGCACCTTTAGCCCTGGGGCTGCAACTTCCACACTGGGCCCAGCACCTTTAGCTGGAGCCCACTTCTGGGAAGAAGAATGCAAGGGTGTCCTTGCGAGGGAGCCCGCTTCTAAGAAGAGGAGGCCGGGGGAGGACCTTTGACGGACCGGTGCGAGTTCAAGGTGAAGGAAGGGGCCCGGTAACTTTCTGGAGGGATTCATCTATCCACCAAGGGCCTAGTAATGTGCTGTTGCTGGCACCTGTCTTTGTATTTCAAAAAAGCTGAGAAGTTCGGGACCTGATAGATTCTATGGCAGAGAGTCTCCCGATCGTATCTAGAAAAATAACCCAATTATAACGTCGGCTGCTAGGATCCACTTTTACAGGAGACTATCCGGGTGAGCTGAACCTACTCTGAGATAAAGTAGTGATTGTAATATCTACTTGTGCCTGGACCTACCTCCCAAAAGCTTGCTGTCCTCTCTCTTATCCACCCTTTCCTATCTGCTGAATATTGAGAAAAATAAACTCAATGTTGGAGTTTAGAGTGGTGTGGACATTGGAATTACTTGGGGGAAAACAGACTTGTCCCTATATCCTAGGAGATGAGAACCAACTGATGGAGAACCTAGCTGTGGGACCCAAATACATGACACCGCTCAACCAGGAGGGTACGGGCATATAGTACGGTGTGCCCTTTTCCTGCAAGTGAGCCAAAGGTAGGAAAAAGGGTCCGTGTGCTACACTGGTAAAGCTAAACAAAGTTGTACAAAATATTATTTTGCAATAAAATCCTTAAAAGGAGTTTTATAGTCACAGAATACACTTTCATATTGTAAGGTCAGCATTGCAGTAAGAATACAGTCATTTTTTGACAATCCAATAGACGCTTACTTGAAAAATCACATTTTATGTTGCGAGTTGTTCCTGTCGGTTGGACGTCTCTCTCTCTCTCTCTCTCCACAACTTCCTGGATTCCCTGCATGCTTTGCCAGTCCTCCTCTGCTGTTTACTATCATTATCTAAGGACTACATATCCTATGTTGACTGCAATGATTTCTGTTCTGATTCTGCCTCCTACTCCTGCCTCCTCTTAGCACCTCTGTAGTTCAGAAGGCAGGCTCTGTGAAATGTGTGACACAGCAATGTCTACTCACAGGGCATAGTATATATGCATCACAAAATGTAAGTAATAGTGTGGGGATCTTCACAAAGAAAAAGTTTAAAAACTTCAAGATCGTTCAGGTTAATAGGAGTAGGCTAGAAATAATATTTGGAAATGGATTATATATTATGACCATAGATGCACTTTAATCAGTCTGTGTTACATACCGCCTGTATAATATCCATGAGCGTAAGAAATGCGACTGGTTACCCAGATTGCTCCCAGAACAGCGGAAGAAAGCTAAAGAAAGAATAAATGTGTTAGAGATATGTCCTTTACGCATCTAGCATTTTAAAGGTGCTCTACTTACACAATTTTAGTTACTACAGTTATTACACAACTATTTATAAGTTATGCAGATGGTTGCCCTGCCGACTGTCGCCAATCCCCAGGATCTGTGAAAACAGAAGGATGTGTGTGCAACAGTTGCCTCTCACCCCTTACTTCCCTGCTGTCACTTTTCTGCACGGTGATCAGAATGGCGGGCAATGTGAGGGATTCTCTTCCCCCCCTCCCTCTCCTGTTAGCAGAAAACCTGAGCCAGTCAGGGGGGAAGGATGCTTTATTATGCAACCACCAAGGATTCTGGAACTGTAGTCCTTAAAAAGTAGTACAATATGAGTCAATGGAGACTAATGGTGCTGCAGAAATACCCAGGATTCTCTGCACATACAGGAGGAGAGGACAGCTTTTCCTGGACAAATGTGCAGAGATCTGGGGAGTCTAGCGGGAGGAGCCAGAGAGGACAGACCTGCTGCAGAGACTGAGTCATAGTTAAGGACTGTGTGCTGGTACCACACCTGTGCGGACATTGGATTCACGTGGACCTACGCCAGCGAGAGACTGAGCCCTTGTGAGCGCCCAGAGAGCCAGAGGACTGAGCCTCTGTAAGGTCGCTGCGTCTTGACCTCTAGGACAACTGACTGCCAAGCGTGTGGGACTGGATCCACTACACACCAGGAGTGGTGAGCAGAACAACCATGCTTAACCCCCCACTGTCCACAGATAATGCCATTAGGAGACTGCTTCTTGTTTAGCAGCCCATCAGTCAACCGTTGTACACCTTTAAAAAGGGACAGTTAAAACGTGCACCACCTTACAAAAGGGCCCCAATGACCATCAGCCAACATTGTAATCACCTTCAAGAGTACCACTTTGTCAGGAGCATATACATCCACCTCAGTGGCGGCTGGTGGTATATTTTTTTGAGGGGGGCCCCGCCCCCCCCATCAATCAATCCACTCTGCGTCCCAAGCCCACCCTTTTTTGAAGGCTGTTAGCAACTCAGGCTCTAAATCGCATGCTTAAAAAAAGAAAAAAAAAAAAAAAAACCCTATTGGAATCCATGCATCCGGTGACCCGCAGGTAGATTAGGGGGCCAGACGCATGGATATGGGGTTGGCCCCCCGTGCCCCTAATGGAGTGGCCGCCATTGACCCACCTACTATTGGGGCTGTATACGTAGTGTGTGCACATAGGGACCTTTTTTTCTGGGTTAGCCAATACTGATACTCCTAACCCTGTTTGCACCAGTTATAGTTAAATTTAGCCTCACTACAGTTCAGTTGATTGATCTAATGGGTCAGTGTTTATATTCTCTAGTACAGCATCTATAAACCTATTCCACTGCTTGTCTATCGATTCATGCATTGTTTATCTGCATTGCCATAATACATCCTTTCAGTCTACCATCCAGTTGCTTGTTGCCTATTTTCTGTGCGTTTTTAAAGAATGGCAGCATACCAACTTCTAAGTTACACAGGTGGTGTGTCCGTGGGGTCCGAGAGTTTAAAGAGAATCTTCAGTTCCCTCCCCCCCCCCCCCCCCCAAGAAATTAAAAGTCAGCGGCTACAAATACTGTAGCTGCTGATCTTTAATAAAAAAGGACACCTACTTGTTCTGTGAACCAGCGCTGTCCTCACTGGGCCAGATCTTTGCCAGTCTTCGGGTCCCTGATGCTGCTACATCTAGTTTGGGAAGCCAGCTGTGAATCCTTGCAGCTTCACAGCCAGATTCCCACTTTGCATGCATGAGCAATGCTGCACTGGGTGCAGGCAAAGAGGGAGACCAAACCTCCCTTCAGGTTACCTAGGAGATCCAAGCAAAAGTGGTACCATTCAAAAGTAGGTGCCTGCTCCTCAACCCCAAAAAAAGTGCACAAAAGTTAAAGAGGGGGAGGAGGCAGCAAAGCGGAACTAACTAGACATGTGCAATTAGTTTAGTTCCAAATTCGTTTAACGAATTTTGACAAATTAGTTCATTCTGAAATTTCCGAATTTTTCAATTTCCAAATTTCGGATAATTGGAAATTTCGAAAATTTGAAAAAAAAAAAAAAAAAAAAAAAAAAAAAAAAAAGGGGAAATTTGAAAAGTTGAATTTCCGAATTTTTAGAATTTCCGTGTTTCGGAATTTCCGAAAAAAGCAAAAAAACGAAAACAAATTTTTCAGCAGTGCACATGTCTAGAACTAACTCTTTTGGGTAAAGTTACATTTTAATGAATCATGGCAGAAAAGAGAACCCATAATATCAAGCAGCTCCTGTGAGGGTTATTGTAGGCAATGGTAAGTGACCATGAACAATACATTTTGAAATGGTTAGTGTTAACACTAAAATTCTAATTTAGCATGGATGTCATGCTAATTCAGTGGATTTAATACAGGGTCACTTACCTGGAACAAACATGCAGTTTAGGAGATCTGACTCTAGCTTGACTTTCTAATCTACATGCTTGTTCATAGTCAGTGACTCAAATAGCTTGGTAAATTAACACTAAGGCCCCTTTCACACTTGTGCCATTTCAAAGTCGTGCGATTTTGACAACAGTCATACAACTATGGATCAGACTTTGCCCTCCGACTTCAATGACCAGGGATCAGACTTTGATACCCGAGATAACAGGCACTGTATGTTTGGTATGAATCATTAGGGGGAACTCCGCACCAATTTATTTTTATTTTTTAAACGGCATGGGTTTTGGGGGGGACCCTTAAAATCCATACCAAACCGAAAAGCCTGGTATGCTCTTGGAGGGGGAGCCCATACCGTTTAATTTTTTTTTTTTAAAAATTGGCGTGGAGTTCCCCTTCAAAATCATGCCAAAGTCGGATCCGTTAATACGGGTATCCGACTTCAGAAAAAAAAAGTAGTGCAGGGACTACTTTGTAGTCGGCATGACTTAAAGTCGTGCTACTATGAATGATAGTCATTAAAAATCATGGAGAATGACTTGTCATGCGATTTTGCAGTCCCAAATCATGAGACAAGTCGTATAAGTGTGAAAGGGGCCTTACTGTATGTAATAATTAACCGCCATTTTTGCCAATGTATTGTCCCTGAACTTACTCCATTCTGAACAGACACCATCAACATTTTCTGTAAGGGCCGGTTAACGCCATAAAAACGGTCTGGATGAGTTCCAGATGCATTTTTGATGCGTTTGATACTTTTTCTAAATGCATTCTCATGCGTAGTGGGGCATTTTTCTCCCCTTTTCTTCACCTTAAATGTGCGTTTCTGTGCATTTTTGATGCATTTTACTGCGTTCCCATAGAGTTCAATGCAGAAAAAATGCAGCATATTCTATTTTTTTTTTCCTGGAACTGGAATGCACTTCAGAAAAAAAAACACCCTAGACTGCATGTTGTGTGAACCATCCCTAAAATGTCAACTGCAACTTACATCCTCTTTCAGGAGCTTCAATATGCAAATACTGAATTTTGCCCAAAAAAAAAAAAGCTGAAGGTTGGCCCCTATTTGCCTAAAGTAACTTCCTATTGGTTTTCAGCATGATAGGGAACCAATGCAAATGAAGGTGCATTTTTAACAGTTCTTTTATATTGATCAATTTCAAAAGAAAAAAAACCCCTGCAAGATTTGATAACACTTTAATGCTCGCACTTTATCATTATTCTTTATTGACTTGAACACAATGCAGTTAAAATTATGCCTACCTAAACTCCTTACTCCTGCCTGGAGTTGGCTAAATAAGCATGAATGCAGTAACCTTGGGTTCAGCCTAGTGCGATGCGGGAACCAGCGCCGGTTCCCAAATCGCTTCTCTCCCGCAGGCAGTTCACACTGCCTTGTGTGAACCGCTGTGGGTGTCATCAACAAAAAAGTTAATGACACCCCCAGTTTAGTTCACAGATCGCAGCGTGAACTGTGAACTCGCACAGGAATCGGATCGCATAGGTGAGAACACCCATATGATCCAATTCTAGTGCGGGGGAAAAACCAGTCCCTGTACTATTCTCTGTGCGAATCCAATGCGAGTTCAGCCATACAACTGTATGATAAACTCACATTGCTCAGAGATCGCATGTGATTGGCACCTGCGGTGCGGGTGTGAATCACATGCGATCTCTGAGATTGCGCTAGTGTGAACCCAGGCCAAGCGCTTTAAAGTTTTGCAATGATAGGCAAAAAATAATGTAAAAAAAAAAAAAAACTCTTTTGTCAGTAGTCTGCATGTTTTCCCTTTTTCAGTGTACATGCACGATAAGCACATGCAATTAAATTAAAAATGTTCTGCTCAATTTCTATGCAATTCCTGTATCTCAAAGTCCTTCTAACAAATGTTCACGTAACCATAACAAATGACTTGCAAAAATATGAATGCAGTTAAAACGTGAATGCATAGCACTCAGCATATGAATTACTTTTTACTTTTATATTTTTATATGTTTATATGTTTTTCCACATTTAAAAGTAGAACTATAGGCAAAACATTCTATTTATTTTGTGTTGTGTCCACCAGTTGTGTCCCTTCGCAGAGATTTCCCTTCACTTCTTGTCCATTAGCCAAACAGGAAGTGAGAGGAAATCTCTGCAAATTAGGGGAATTCCTTGGGGACCCCCAGGTCACCAAAAATTGTTTTGCCTTTAGTTGTACTTTAAATATACACTAAGCTTACCAGTGACAGGTTGCTTTACATACACTAAATTGTCTGTGACAAGCAACCTTTTAGGATCATGGTTTAAATCTAGAAAAAAAAATAAAAAATTATATACCGTATATACTCAAGTATAAGCCGAGTTTTTCAGCACATTTTTTTGTGCTGAAAATGCCCCCCTCGGCTTATACTCGAGTCACCTTTTTGCGCCTGATCTCCCGGACTTTGGGGACCCGGTACCGGCCGGCCGTAAAATCCTCTGGACCCCAACCTTGGCACATATGTAGCCCTACTCTTCCTCTACAAGTGTGCAAAGTTTGTTGTCTGGGGGGGGGGGGGGGGGACACACCGATTTTTCAAACCCGGGAACCCCTTCCATAGACTCCCATGTTAAATGGTTATTTCCCTGGTGAATTTGGGGACCCAGTACTGGACGGTCGTAGGTCCTCTAGACCCCAAACTTGGCACACATGTAGCCCCATTTCTCCTCTATAAGTGTGAAAAGTTTTTTGTCTGGGGGGACCTATGCCAGGGGAGCACTGATTTTTCCAATGCCGGGCACCCCTTCCATAGATTCCCATGTTAAACGTCAGTCTAGTCATGGACACAGTGAGGCATGCAGATGGACACCCTAGGCTTATACTCGAGTCAATACGTTTTCCCAGTTTTTT
The DNA here is from genome assembly GCA_029206835.1 of Rana muscosa. NCBI lineage: Eukaryota > Metazoa > Chordata > Amphibia > Anura > Ranidae > Rana > Rana muscosa. The sequence continues at coordinate 535,272,936 of CM055117.1, read as the reverse complement.
GTGGTAAAATTAGGTGCCTCGGCTTATATTTGGGTCGGCTTATACTCGAGATTATATATATCAGGGGGTCTCCAAACTGCGGCCCTGGGGCCAGATTCGGCCCTTGGGGTACTATTCCATCCAACTCCAATGGGGCATAATTCTTGTTGCTGACACCATTGAGGCACTATTCCTCCAACTGACACAATCAATTCTTTCCATTGACACCAACAATGGGGCACTAGTCCTCCCACTGACACCAAAAGATATGGTATTATTTACTCCCACTGGACATTTTCTACTAAATATATATATATATATATATATATATATATACATACACACACACACACACACACACATACATACACACACACACACACACACACACATCTCAAAGTAGGCCTGAACTTAAAAAGTAATGATTCACTATGTTATAGGGAATATATAATAAGGTAGCAGTGAACTTCCTGATATGGGAGTGTGCCTAGATACACCCTATAGTCTCATAGCTTTATATCTGCAGTATGAGGAAGTAAAGCTGTGCAAGGGGCGTGTCTCCTACACGTTTCGTCATCTATGACGGTCAGGGGCGCCCCTGACGACGTCAGACAACGAAACGCGTATGAGGAGTTGGAGACGTGTGACGCGACTTGCATGCTGGGATGCGGCGGCCATTTTGTGGGCTGGAAACGCTGGACGTTTCCTACAATGCCTATATATATTAACCTGCTGAAAATGTGAGTGCAAAACTTTTTATAAATAAACTAACATTTAGATGTCTGCATTATGAGGAGTCTTTTTTTCTCTTAACTGGGTATTGAGACTAAAGGAGATACAGAGTCATCCCCGTGCTGCTGAGGAGCGGTCAGTGATTCATATCCATGCTTGTTAACATCTACCTATGGGTAAGAGGCAGTGTGTTTGGGTGGCGGTCTCTTCACTTATTTGATACCTAAAAACACATTCCTTTGGCTTATTTCTGACTTTTTAAAAGTGGTTCATTTTGGACTTTTTTTCAAGCGCTTCACCATTTTCTATAAATAATGGTTGCTGGTCCTTTGCCCTCTGCCTGCCTTTTTATGTAAAACGTTTATCCAAAAATGAAAAAAAAAAAGAATTCTGTAACTGCTTTCATTGGCTGGGCCGAGATGACATCACTCCTGCACATGCAGAGTTCATTCATATTGGCAGATACCACATTGGTACACTGAGCTGAATTTGGGCAGCACAATGTACAATGCCGACAGGCAGGTAAGAAACTAATACACAAGAGACACATTATATATCTTCTGCATTAAAAATATGCCTTTTCACATTTTTATTAAATTTTCTCCATTAAAAAAAGGTTAGCCAGAGTTCATTTTAATTTGATAGTAAAGTCTGTCTAAGTTTGCATCTAACACTACCTTCTCCCCAGACTGACAATGCTGCTGTCCAAAAGGTGGCTCTGTTGTTCCTCCATCCAGAATGGAGACACCCTAATATGAGAGGTGTGTTGCTGGGTGGATTACCAAATAAAAAAAATAAATTAAAAAAAAATGAAAAAACAAATGCAGCGACCAAGTTTAAGGCCTCATGCCCACGGACGTTTTTACAGCCGCGTTTTTGAGCGTTTTTTACAGCTTAAAAACGCCTGTCCATGTTAGTCTATAGCTTCATGCCCACCTAGACGTTTTTGAGCTGCAAATAGCATAGACGTTTTTAAGCTATAAAAAAAAAACCAGGACCAGTGCGTTCCTCAGCGTCAGAGTTAGGCAGAAAAAAACGCGAGCGTCAAAAAACGCTCAAAAACGCGCACTAACGCGCGGTCGCGTTTTTTAGCTCAGACGTTTTTTTTTGTTTTTTTTCTCAAAAAAATAAAATAAAATATTTACAAAAACATAGACAGGCGTTTTTAAGCTGTAAAAAACGCAGCTGTAAAAACGTCAGTGGGCATGAAGCCTAAAGATTAGTAAACTGAAACATATTAATGTTTTTGGGTTTAGAAACGCTTTACATTATTAGAAATATCTAGCTGATTGACAGCAGGATGAGCAGCTGGATTTGGCTGTGTACCTTTTAGAAAATGTGAAATGTACATGTAATATATATGATCACTTACCGGAAATGCAAGTCCTGCAATAAGCTGAAAGATCAGCCAGGCAGGATACACTTCTAATGTATTCTGATGAGCTCTCTGTATACAGTTAAATACATTCTCTTTGTCTGAATACATCTGAGGATACTGTAATAAAATAACAGATGACAGCAGATTTTATACCAATTAGGAAAAAAATAAATGAGACATTAATAAATAACCAAAACTGTAACATGGCATTTAACTGAATCTGGACTAATTACGTTTACACTAGGTTCACACCTACGTTTTTAGTTTGCAGAAACGCACTACAGTTTATTTAACATCGTTTCCTATAGTACACGTTCACACCTATGCATTTTTCAGCAGGTGCGTTTATCGAAAGGGTCAGGGACATTTTTCCCCACAGCAGATTGCTTTTTGCGTGTAATAAACTTCAATGGACCCGCACCAAAAAAGCAAGTGTTGCAGTTTTGATGCACTTTGCGTTTTTTTCCCCCTTTCGTAACAAACTGTGTATAGCTGGTTGATAAGGAGTGGGCCAGGAAGCCAGCCGTGATTCCCCACTGACAACTGAATGTAAAAATATAAATTGCTGGGGGGAAAAAAAAAAATGGCATGGGGTCCCCCCAAAATCCATACCAGACCCTTATCCGAGCATGCATGCAGCCTGGCAAATCAGGAAAGGGAGCGGACAAGCGAGCGTCCCCCTCCTGAATACCATACTAGAGGCCACATACCTTCAACATGGGTGGATGGTGCTTTGGCACACAAGGGCCTCTTCCCCCACAACCATGGCCAGTGGTTGTGGGAGTCTGCGGGCAGGGGGCTTATTCGGAATCTGAAAGCCCCCTTTAACCCACTGATTACATCGGGTGGCCCCGGCCCTTTGTGGCGTCGTTGGCCAGGGGCATATGATAGGCCGACAATGTCACAAGGGAATGGGGCCACCCGGTGACCTCAGCGGATGACCCTGCCCTTCGTTCTTAAAAAAAAACTGTCAGATGGCGCAGCTGGCAGGAGTGGACTGTTTTGTTTTTTTCCCCTTTTTTGGGTCAGCGTTGTGATGGACGATGGATCTACATCAGGGGAACATTGTTTTTTTGTTTCTTAAATAAAGGACTTGTCAAAAACTGCCTATTGTTATTACACTACACTTTTTTTTTGGGTGAATGAGTAGTGGTATCTGGGGGCCCTCCTTATTAAAGAGGGCTTCCAGATTTCAAATAAGCCCACCGTCTGCAGACCCCCACAACCACCAACTAGGGTTGTGGGGAAGAGGCCTTTGTCCCCACAAGGTACTTGAGGGGAGGGGGGTGCAGGGGGCTTATTTGGAATCTAGAAGTCTCCTTTAACAAGTCTTTTATTTGTTATGGGCATGTGGCCTGGTATGTTTCAGGAAGGGGGGGGGGGGGGCTTGCTAATCCCCCTCCGTTTCCTGATCTGCTGGCTGCATGCTCAGATAAGGTCTCTGGTATGGGTTTTGGGGCGGACCCATGTCTTTTTTTTAATTTTGGCGTGGGGTTCCCCTTAAAATCCATATTAGACCTGGAGGGCATGATATTGAATGGGGGGACCCCACACCGTTTCTCAAGCCCCCCCCCCCCAATTTTCTCTTTTTTTTTTGCCGGCAATTGTTGTTTCTAGATTCAGCTGTCCCCGCTGACAGCTGATGACTGATCAGTTTTTAAAAGGACACAGCAGCTGGCCTGCTCCTTAACAACCAGCTATACACAGGTTTGTTAAAAAAAAAAAAAAAAACGCATGAGAAACACATGCAAAAATGCATGTTTAAAAGTGCAAAAGGCACCTGAAAACTGCATAGATATGAACCTAGGGTTATACACCATCTTTAATTCGTTTGTCTTATGTGACATTTCTGATTAATCTTGCTTTTAAGTAAATAAGAATTGCTCATTTAAAAAAAAAAAATATATATATATATATATATTTATTTTAATATTTAATTTATAAAGTATTTCTCTACTTTGAAGATATAATTCACCTATATACAGTTTTACAAAAGGAATCCTATATGCATCTGTGTTATCAGATTCTTTCTTCCTGGGTTTCTAGAACATCATCCTGAATATCTAGATAAACTGGTTACACCACACCCATGTGAAGTGATGGGTGTTTTTAACGTAGTAACCATGACTTGCAGTTTTAGAGAAGAGTTCACAGACTAAAACATCAACCTTGCATTTTGAATGTAGAATTTATGAAATCCCTTATCTGGAAATGCAGTGCATGATTACCATGGATTTATGCAAAATACAGGCATTGAAGAATATACTATCCACCTCCATTTAGGCAAATATTAATGTTTGGGGTAAAAGATTATATTCATATGGATATTTCAGAAGTTGTTTAATACAGGAGCATTAGTTGCAGGTGAGCCAAGATCTGACCGTATTCTGCCCACATGAGGCGGCACTGTCAGCTAAGGGAAAAATGATCCATAAGGTTCCAATCAGATTTCTCTAGAGAACACAAGAGGTGGCATATTTCTTAAAAGCAGAAAACAAGCTACTGTATGTAGTACAGTTGAATTTCAAAGAAGTGTAAAATGCCCCCCAGTTTTTATTTACTTGTTTCTTACTAATACATGTTTTGGCAAGCAGCAACATTTAAGAGGAAGTAAATCCTCACTTAAAAAACAAAAACAAAAAAAAAAAACACCCTGCAAGATAGGCATAATGAGCTAGAATGCATAGCATACTAGCTCATTATGAATTACTTACCTGAGATCGAAGCCCCCGCAGCGGTCCTCGGTCACCTCCTCCGTCGCTGCCATGATACCCGGAGTGACTTCCGGGTATCACTGCTCCGGCGCTGTGACTGGCCGGAGCAGCAATGACGTCATTCCCACGCATGCGCGCAGGTGCCGCCACAAGCGACATGATCGCCGTTAGAAGCAGCACGCTCAGTGCACCTGTGCTCGATGTCTACGGCGCATGCCATTTCTGAAAATATCTCCTAAACCTTTTAGGTTTGGGAGATATTTGTTGCACCTACAGGTAAGCCTTAATCTAGGCTTACCTGTAGGTTAAAGTGGTTTTAATGGGTTTACAACCACTTTAAAAAATAGTTGTTTTTTCCCCCAAAATCACACTTACCTACCTAGGTGGATGCAGCATCGGTTCAATGCTGCATCTGTCCCCCGCCGACTCCAAGACTGAGAACTGAGCGATCAAAGACCGCTAATCGCTTGGTTCTCAGAGCTCCACGAGCAGAGGGCTAGTGTCTGTCAGTCACTTGCTCTCTGCGCTCACAGGAGTGCTGGGCTGTGGAGGGGGCGGGAGCGGCTGGCTCAGGCTATCAGCGGTTAGCCGAGAGCCTGAGCCAGGTGCCGGTCCAGGGTTGTGGGCAGATCTTGACTTGATTTTGCCCCAACCGGCTCTGTGACGTCAGCCAACAGCGGGCTTCAGCCCACTGTCTGCTGAAAATGGGTTACAGGAGTGCAGTACGATCTGCACTCCTGTGATCCACAGGAGAAGTACAGCCAAACGAGCTGTGTCTGTAATTCTCCTTTATTTCATAAGATCACATGGCATTTAGCCTCAAGAAGTCTGTGACAGCCTCTTAACAGTATCCAATAACAGAGTTGCATATAGAAGAGGAATCATTGATCCGTGCAAAGGATTAAATCATCATAACTGTACAAACACCTAAAGTAAAACTAAGGCCAACATTTTTTATTTCATTTTGGATAGAGTAAAGCCCCGTACACACGGTCGGACTTTTGGCCAACAAACTTAATTTTGAGCAAGTTGGACCAACAATCCGACCGTGTGTACGCTCCATCGGACAAACTTTTTTTGCTTTTTTCTTGTTTTCATCAGACAAAAGTGGGGTCTGCAAACGGACAAACTTTTGCCCAACAAAAGTCCGATGGAGCAAAGTCCGACCGTGTGTAAAGAAAACCATCGGACTTTTGTCCGATGGACAAAACAACTAATGTTAAAATCAACCACGGTAAAGAGCAGAAAAACCACGTGATGTTGCAAAAAGTTTTGGGAAAGTTTGCAGAAAAGTCAGAGCGTGTGTATGCTATGGGTGTGCCCGACCAACTCCGTTAGGACAAAAAAACACGGAAAAGACCGATAGAAGTCCGACCGTGTGTACGGGGCTTAAGTTAAAGTTCTAACTCCTGTCTGTTTTTTGCCATCTGTGACCCATAAAAAAGTAGATTTCCCTCCACCTCCTGTCCAATAGCTAAAACAGAAAGTGAAAGGAAATCTATCCTAAAGTTTCCTCCATTTTAGGATAGATTTCCTTTTACTTCCTAGCTGCTACCAGGGTCACCAGAACTAACTAAATGGAAGACTTAAAGTGTTTGTAAACCCACTTAGACAACTTGCACCTACAGGTAAGCCTAGATTAAGGCTTACCTGTAGGTGCAAGAAATATCTCCTTAACCTACACGGTTAAGGAGATATTTACTATTAAAAACAACGCAGATGACGTCACACGCATGCGCAATAGCGGCCCGGCATCATTGCCGGTTTTCTGAATGGGATCTTGCCGGCCCGAGCGCGCATGCGTGTGACGTCATTGCCGCTCCGGCCAATCACAGCGCCGGAGTGGTGATACATCGAGGCAAGATGGCGGCGGAGGTGACCGAGGACCGCTGCGGGAGCTTTGATCTCAGGTAAGTCATTCATAATGAGCTAGTATTCTATGCATACTAGCTCATTATGCCTTTCTTTTGCAGGTTTAAAAAAAAAAAAAAAAAAAAATTGCCTTTACTTCCTCTTTAACCTTTATTCCTGTTCTGATGACAACTCCCCAACTGGGATACAGGCAGAAATAAAAACCTGACAGGTGCTCCCTCTTTGCTCAAAACTGGAAAAAAGAAAATAAATTGGCTTTAGTACAACTTTAAATCCTCTAACTATTAAGAAATTGGGGACAAGATTTTCTTTGGTATGTTCTCTTCCTACAACACTGTATTACAATATACAGGTCCTTCTCAAAAAATTAGCATATTGTGATAAAGTTCATTATTTTCTGTAATGTACTGATAAACATTAGACTTTCATATATTTTAGATTCATTACACACAACTGAAGTAGTTCAAGCCTTTTCTTGTTTTAATATTGATGATTTTGGCATACAGCTCATGACAACCCAAAATTCCTATCTCAAAAAATTAGCATATCATGAAAAGGTTCTCTAAACGAGCTATTAACCTAATCATCTGAATCAACTAATTAACTCTAAACACCTGCAAAAGATTCCTGAGGCTTTTAAAAACTCCCAGCCTGGTTCATTACTCAAAACCGCAATCATGGGTAAGACTGCCGACCTGACTGCTGTCCAGAAGGCCATCATTGACACCCTCAAGCAAGAGGGTAAGACACAGAAAGAAATTTCTGAACGAATAGGCTGTTCCCAGAGTGCTGTATCAAGGCACCTCAGTGGGAAGTCTGTGGGAAGGAAAAAGTGTGGCAGAAAACGCTGCACAACGAGAAGAGGTGACCGGACCCTGAAGAAGATTGTGGAGAAGGACCGATTCCAGACCTTGGAGGACCTGCGGAAGCAGTGGACTGAGTCTGGAGTAGAAACATCCAGAGCCACCGTGAACAGGCTTGTGCAGGAAATGGGCTACAGGTGCCGCATTCCCCAGGTCAAGCCACTTTTGAACCAGAAACAGCGGCAGAAGCGCCTGACCTGGGCTACAGAGAAGCAGCACTGGACTGTTGCTCAGTGGTCCAAAGTACATTCAGAAATCAAGGTGCCAGAGTCTGGAGGAAGACTGGGGAGAGGGAAATGCCAAAATGCCTGAAGTCCAGTGTCAAGTACCCACAGTCAGTGATGGTCTGGGGTGCCATGTCAGCTGCTGGTGTTGGTCCACTGTGTTTTATCAAGGGCAGGGTCAATGCAGCTAGCTATCAGGAGATTTTGGAGCACTTCATGCTTCCATCTGCTGAAAAGCTTTATGGAGATGAAGATTTCATTTTTCAGCACGACCTGGCACCTGCTCACAGTGCCAAAACCACTGGTAAATGGTTTACTGACCATGGTATTACTGTGCTCAATTGGCCTGCCAACTCTCCTGACCTGAACCCCATAGAGAATCTGTGGGATATTGGGAAGAGAAAGTTGAGAGACGCAAGACCCAACACTCTGGATGAGCTTAAGGCCGCTATCGAAGCATCCTGGGCCTCCATAACACCTCAGCAGTGCCACAGGCTGGTTGCCTCCTTCCACGCCGCATTGAAGCAGTCATTTCTGCAAAAGGATTCCCGACCAAGTATTGAGTGCATAACTGAACATAATTATTTGAAGGTTGACTTTTTTTGTATTAAAAACACTTTTCTTTTATTGGTCGGATGAAATATGCTAATTTTTTGAGATAGGATTTTTGGGTTTTCATGAGCTGTATGCCAAAATCATCAATATTAAAACAAGAAAAGGCTTGAACTACTTCAGTTGTGTGTAATGAATCTAAAATATATGAAAGTCTAATGTTTATCAGTACATTACAGAAAATAATGAACTTTATCACAATATGCTAATTTTTTGAGAAGGACCTGTATAAATGGACAGAAAATGTTCTTTAGTGCTACATAATTCTTTCCAGCACACATGAACAATGATACTGGCAAGGAATGCAGAGTATTGTCCAGAGGCAGAAAGCAAGTCCATCTTCATTGTCTGCTTTTTTTCTTGGCATTAAGGTAAAAAACCTTCTGAATGCAGCTCACCCCTTCCCAGCCCCCTATTTTACTTACCTGAGCCCTATTGTGCATGAGGAGCAGAGGCTCTCTACCACCTCGGAGCAGAGGCTCTCTACCATCTCGGAGCAAGGGCGCGGGGCCAAAACATGCTGAGCTCTGTGCATCTATGGACACACAGAGCCGACTTGGGAGTGAGCCCACATAAGTGCCCCCATAGCAAGAGGCTTGCTATGGTGGGCACACAGCAGGGTGGAGGAGTCAAGAGCGTGCGGTGGGGGACCTAAGAAGAAGAGGATCAGAGCTGCTCTGTGCAAAACCATTGCACAGGGCAGGCAAGTATGACATGTTTGTTATTTAAAAAAATAAGGGTTTATAATCACTTTAAGCATAGGTGTGCGCAGCCTATGACATTAGGGTGTGCACCCCAAAGCTCAACACATACTACCGATCACTCACGATGAAAGGGAAGGGGCCGGTAAATTACATATTTACCTGCCCCTTCCCCCACTCATCCTAAAACATCCCCAGCAGCAACAGCCGGTGGGAGAGGAGAGTAGGGAAGCTGGAAGTGCTGCTAGGGGAAGGAGGGGGGGAGCCAGGGCTGTAGGGGAATCTGTGCTGCACAGAGTGATTAGGGTGTGCCTGGGCACACCCTGTGCGCACGCCTATGCTTTAAGAGAACTTATTTACTTTTTATGAACCATTAAAGAGGAAATCAATTTTTATCTTTCCTTTCCAATGCCAAAATCTTCGCCCGATTTCTTTCTGGGTGTGGGATCTTTAGCTACCTTGATTGGCTGGGCCAAAATGACAGAACTCCTGCACATGTGCACAGGAGTTTTTTCATTCTGGCACAAAGGTATGCAGCTTATTGTAAAAAAAAAAAAAAAAATTGACGCTTTTTTTGGTTATAGCGCAAAAAATAAAAGATGCAGAGGTAATCAAATACCCACCAAAAGAAATCTCTATTTGTTGAAAAAAAGGACATCAATTTCATTTGGGTACAGCATTGCATGGCCACACACTTGTCAGTTAAAGTAACGCAGTGCCGTATCTCAAAAAATGGCCTGTTCATTCATGAGGGGGGGGGGGGGGTAAATCTTCCAGAGGTCACATGGTTAATGAGCTTTACTAAGGCCTGATTCACACCTATGCATTTTTTGTGAGTTTTCAGTTTTGCAGAAACACACTACAGCCCATTCAACATGGTTTTCTATGGGTCACGTTCACATCTGTGCATTTTTCTGGCATTTGGTTCCATAGACATCAATGGATCAAAAACGTGTATTGAAAAATGCAAAACGCAGCTGGAACATGCAAACTGCAACTTTCATAGGTGTGAATTAGGCCTAAAAGCAAAAACAGACTTGCGCTACTTTTGGGCAAAATACCACAAATCATAGTGCGGTGCCGTGTAGTACACTTTAGTGCGGATTCATTTATTTACACCATATACAGTATGTGTTTGGGGTGGGCATTCAGAATAAACGTCAACTCACATTCAGTCCTGGTTCACACTGGTGCGTTTTGACATGTCAAATCGGCGTCATTTGCCAAATCGGTGCGACGCCGCTGCACAGATTTAAAAAAAGTAGTTTCTGTACTACTTTTTGCGATTTCGGGCCACGAAATTACATTGACATCTGTGCAGAAACCCGCACAGATGTCTCTAATCGCGGGCGAAATCAGGACTGACATGCGGGAGTGAAATTGTGCGAGTTCAGCTGAACTCGCACGGCTTCATTCCCGCAGCTCAGTGTGAACCTGGGCTAAGGCTAATTTCACACTCAGACCGCCCCGAACGTTGGCGGTTAAGAGACGCTTAGGCCCCGATTTTACCGCGGTTCTCATTCATTTCAATGGGGATAGGCGTTTTTACAGCGCTATTTTATGCGCCCCAAAGATGCTCCAAAAAAAGCTGTTTGCAGGATTTTTTCCAACGCACAGCCAGCACAATGCCTCAATGTGAAAGCCCTCAGGGCTTTCACATTGAGAATGCTGTGGCATGATTATTTCAGGCATTTTTACAGCGCTATTTTTACCGCGAAAACACTGTAAAAACGCCTCAGTGCGAAAGGGGCCTTAAGGTTGCCACCTCATCCCTTAAAACACAAATGAATTACACAGGTTCTGAGGATAATTTAATGCAGATAAGGCACCAAGTGAGTTTAATTACCTCCTTAGTCAGCCACAGAACCTGTGTAATTAATATGTGTTTGGTTTTAAGGCTGGGGTCACACTGGTACGACACGACAGTCATACAACTTTCATCCTACTTTGCTCTGCGACATCAGTCCTACATTGATCCTACATCGGTCCGACATCCATGAACAGGATACTACTTTGATCCGACTTTGAGATCGTCTGACTTGTCCTTTGACCAATCAAAACACTCCCAGTGTGAGATAAATTCCTTTTACTGATGCTGTAATCACCATGTCGGGTGTCAAAACTCAGATGGTTAGGACAAGGATCCTACTTTGATTCGACTTCAATGATATTCAATGGGCTGAAGTAGGATCAAAGTCGGACCAAAAGTAGTACAGGGAGCATTTTCAAAGTCGGACCGACTTGTGTCGGACCAGTTAAGACGGCTCCCATAGGGAAACATTGATTTTCACACGTCATGCGACATGAGCTCCCAATGTCGGAGCGTTTGTCGGACCAGTGTGAACCCAGCCTCAAGGGAGGAGGTGGCAACCCTAGTAGCGCTGCATATTGATTTCAATGGCGGGGGCAGTTTAGGAGCGGTGTATACAGCGCTCCTGCACTGCCCCAAAGACGCTGCTTGCTGGACTTTTTTTTTCTGTCCTGCAAGCGCACCGCTCCAGTGTGAAAGCACTCTGGCTTTCACACTGGGGAGGCTTGAGAGGCGATTTTCAGTCAATGTTTTTAACGCTAAAACGCCTGAAAAGTGCCCCAGTGTGAAAGAGGTTATACATTGTGGTGCATTGTGTTACTGCAGATAGAAACACAGGTTTCACTTGATTTACTGCACATGGATAGGTGACTGTGAATACAGCCTAATTAATCTCAAGGTGCAGTGAGGCTCTCCCTTTATAGTGGGATGTTAGAAGGTTTGCTAGGATGATAAACAAACATAATAAATGGTAACTGTATCATATAATACACATCAAAGAATAGATGTATCAAAGTTGAATACTTTTTTTTTTTTTTTTGTAGATGTGTTTTACTTATGAAGGTTTGCAGTGCAGTTTTTTGCAATTTTGAACTGGTTGAAACAAGAAACTGGATTCCCCCTACCCCAAAAATCATCATTCCTCAATGCAAAGCCCCAGATAAAAGCTGCACTAAATAAAGAACGCGGATACTTTCAATTTACAGAAGTGTAATTAACCATGAAGCTTGTAAAAAAAAATAAACAAATATATGTATTATGGCATTTGTTTTGCAAAATAGAGATCTGATGACATAGCCAATGCTAAGCAATAGAGACCATTATAGTTAAAGAGCCAGCTACAATAACAAGGAACCCTCTAAATGCAGCAAATGTGTCTATGAATGATTTTACCTTGATTCCATACTTCTTCCTGGCTTTTCCCACGTTTATACCGAGATACATAATTATGACATAGCTGTAGATGAAGCTGAAGATGACATAGGCGAAATTCTGGGGTAGTATATCGTCAATGCTGTCTGCACTCATAACTGTAGCTGTATTGATGTGGTTTCTGCAGAAGAACACAGCACTGCTTATGCAATCCCCTTTCTGCTTCTACTCTACCAACCTTTGTACAATGTGCTCTGCTTTCATGGGGGAAGCCTATTGTTAGAGTGGGAGGAGCAATCCAGGAATTCAGCTATGTATTTTTTTTATATATGAGTGCTTTCCGAAAGAACTGTGCTATAGGGCAGCAGCAGATTTCATTACAATCCATAAAGATTACAACAATCTATGATTGTATATGTTGTAATATTAGTATTTCTTTGTTATTCATTAATGCCTAGATTAGAAGGTAATTTGACTTATAAAATCTGGGCTGAAAGATGAAGACTTTATACGCCAAACTATATATGTGCACAGGGCTTTTTTTTTTCTCACACAATAGGTGGTGGAGCTCAACCACGACCCCCTAGAACCCCTACACCCACACACGCCCTTTCAAATCATGTCAAAAAGTGGGTGTGGTCAGTCAAATTTCACGAACAGTAGGAGAGTCTTAAAGGAGCATTAAATACCAGGATTAGCATTACATACAGATAGGAATGAGCTCAGGCGTGTTCGCATTGAACACTTGCAGAGCCCGCCAAGGAAATTGGCACGTCGGAACCGCGCTGCGCTAATCACAGGCAGGGAGACATTTCCCGATCTCTGCAGCCGAGCATCGGGATAATGTCTCCCTGCCTGTGATTAGCGCAGCGCGGTTTCGACGTGCCAACTTCCTTGGTGGGCTCTGTGAACACGCCTGAGCTCATCCCTACATACAGAGTTCAGGGGGGGGGGGGGGGTTACATACAGAGTGCAGAGCTGTCACTTGTAAACACAGAAACCAGACCTCTGTGTTTACAAGCGATTGTGGTGAGCAGCCCCCCCCCCCCCCAAGGGTCTGAGCCAGAGGTGCTGGAACTGAGTTCCACCAAGTTCCCCCAGAAAAAAAGCCCTACATGTGCACCTGGATCAAACAGAAAGGGTTACAGGCAAATACCCAGCCTCTAAGGGTCATGGTTGTTGTCCCATCTACTGGCATTCCTTGCAAAAGGTTTGTGGTCAGGACCGTCTTAAAAGCATCATGGGCCTCTGGGCAATGTAATGCTCAGGGGCCACTCCCAGCCTGTCCCGAATAAGGATGAACTCCGGCGTGTTCGCATAGTACACGTGCAGAGACCGCCAGGAAGTCGGCACCGCGCTGCGCTAATGACAGGCAGGGAGACATTTCCCGATGCTCGGCTGCAGAGATCGGGAAATGTCTCCCTGCCTGTCATTAGCGCAGCGCAGTGCCGACTTCCTGGCGGGCTCTGCACGTGTACTATGCGAACACGCCGGAGCTCATCCTTAGTCCCGAATTATGCACCTATTCTCAAGAATTAAAGTATAAACCATAACTCCAAACATTTTGAGATGGGAATGAGGGACACCTACTAGCAAATGTATGTAGGCATAGGACACGCCCCCTGCCACACCCCCTTAACAAAAAAAAAAGGCTAATTAAACCCACAAGTGATTTTTTTTTTACCACTACCATTCCTTTATATTGGCTGTTAAAATTTACAAATGCAGTAATTTAGAATTTGGATGAAAGGTTTAGCACCGGGAAAAACTTTTTGAAAGATAAAAAGTGCATTTTATATACAACTATATAGATCAGATCAAAATGAGGGGGAAAGAGGGATAGAGGGACATTGCGAGTGTTGCCACCTCATCCCTTTAAACCCGAACACATATTAATTACACCGTTTCTGAGGCTAATTGAATGCAGATAAAGGCACTACGCGAGTTTAATTACCACCCTAATCAGCCACAGAACCTGTTTAATTAATATGTGTTCGGGTTTAAAGGTATGGTATGGCAACCCTAGACATTGCTCCAAATCAGGGACAGTTGGGAGCTATGTATAAATAGTTGATAGAAGTAAACATATGTAGCTCCCACCCCATTTAGGGGTGCTATATACCCAAATTTAGGGGCTGGTCTGAGTTAGTAGTTGGACTCAGACCGTTCTCATTTATAGGTTGTGCTATTTTTCTTTATCCAGGTGGTATACTGGTGTGCAGTTCCCTGTGACCTGTAGGTGGCGCTGCCATGACAGGCCAGGGTTGAACAATCAGTATTAATGCTGTGCCTTGGGGTGTCCTCTCTCGGCAGTGGTACAGTGGGCGTGGTTGGCCTGCTGTGCATGCTGGGAGAGGATACATAAGGGGCAGACGCCGCCTGGGAGGGGTCGCTCTCTGGAGTTCGTGAGAGGAATCGGAGTCCAGGTGCATGGCGCCCGGCCCTCTAGGCCATGGGGCCACATGTGCATCAGTCCCAGGCACCTTTAGCCCTGGGGCTGCAACTTCAGCACCGGGCCCAGCACCTTTAGCTGGAGCCCACCTCTGGAAAGAGGAATCCCAAGGTGTCCCTTGTGAGGGAGCCCGCTTCTAAGAAGAGGAGGCCGGGGGAGGACCTTTTTGACAGACCGGTGAGAGTTCACGGTGAAGGAAGGGGCCTTCTTTCTGGAGGGATTCATCTATCCACCAAGGGCCTAGTAATGTGCTGCTGCTGGCACCTGACTTTGTGTTGCAAAAAGCTAAGAAGTTCGGGACGTGAGATTCTGTGGCAGAGAGTCTCCTGATCGTATCTAGGGAAAGAACCTAACGTGAACGTTCGAGCATCATTCCGGCTGCTAGGATCCGCTCTTACAGGAGACTATCCGGGTGAGCTAAACCTACTCTGGGATAGAGTAGTGATTGTAAAGCCCCGTACACACGGTCTGACTTTTGGCCAACAAACTTCATTTTGAGCAAGTTGGACCAACAATCCGACCGTGTGTACGCTCCATCGGACAAACTTTTTTTGCTTTTTTCTTGTTTTCATCGGACAAAAGTTGGGTCTGCAAACGGACAAACTTTTGTCCAACAAAAGTCAGATGGAGCAAAGTCCGACCGTGTGTACAGAAAACCATCATATACAAATGATTATTATATATTTTGATTCACCAATGGACAAATCTCCTGCTGCGTATGTATTTTGACAGCTGACCTCAGCCAGTTCATCAGGAATACCTTTCCAACAGGTGGCGAGTCCAGAATCCATTATTTGCTAAGACCTCTGGCAAAGTTTTCAGCATTCAACACTCATACCTCCCAACTTTTTGAGATGGGAATGAGGGACACCTATCAGCAAAAGTATGCAGGCATAGGCAGGGCCGGATTAACATAGGGGCTATTGGAGCAGCAGCTCCAGGCCCCTTCCCCAAGATAGGCCCATTTGCCCCAAAAATAATAATAATAAAAAAATCAAAAAAAAAAGATCGACTTCGAGGATTGTAGCTCAGCGACCAGGGACCACAGAGACTTCATATTTGAGGGGTGTGTAGACCCACCCCACCACTGGTCAAAATATGGGGCTGCTATCATTTATGGTTCCGGAGATACGGGGATGCTTGCGCAGCCTGTCAGAAGCTATATACAGAGCGGACAGTTTAAATACAAGCTGACACTCTGCAGCAGACTGAGAAGATGAGCTCACAGTGCTTTTAATAATTATTTGATATTACTAAGACTGCTTTCACACTATGCCGCCCCGAGCGTCGGCGGTAAAATAGCGGTAAAACGCTGCTATTTTACTGTCAGATTTGCAGCACATTTCGGCCGCTAGCGGGGCGCTTTTATTGGCGGCGGCACGGCGGTGCTGTCCATTGCTTTCAATGGGCAGGAGCGCATTAAGAGCGGTGAGTTCACTGCTCCTAATGCGCTCCAAAAAAGTTGCTGGCAGGACTTTTTCTGACGCCTGGCCAGCGCACCGCTCCAGTGTGAAAGCCCTCGGGCTTTCACACTGAAGTGAATAGAGCAGCTGTTTAAGGGCGGATTGCAGGCGCTATTTTTAATGCTATAGCACCTGCAAAACGACCTCAGTGTAAAAAGGGTCTTATAGTAATTAACCCCTTGCCACCCAGGCCAATTCTGACACTTCTCTCCTACATGTAAAAATCATCATTTGTTTTTTGCTAGAAAATCACTCAGAACCCCCAAACATTATATATTGTTTTAGCAGATACTCTATGGAATAAAATGGTGGTCTATGCAACTTTTTATGTTACGCAGTATTTGCGCCGAAATTTTTCAAACGTGTTTTTTTTGGAAAGAAACTGTTTCATTCATAAAAAATAAAAAAAAAACACTAAAGTTAGCACTATTTTTTTTGTATACTAAGCGATGCTTTATTTTTTTTTACAGGTTTCATGTTTAGAGTTACAGAGGAGGTCTAGTGCTAGAATTATTGTTCTCACTCTAACGATCATGGCGTATATAACCTGTGTGTATCTGGCTCTGATACTAGCCAGGGCCTACCCAGCCACTGACTAGGATCTCTCCCCAGCCTGTCCCCACACACCCTCTCACCTGCTGACCTGTGGATGGGGGAATCACTCCTGCAGTGTTATTGTGTTCTGCCTGTGAATACAATGATCAGTGTTGCTAACTATAGCTGGCAGCACTGATTGTTTTGGGAAAAACCTGACAGGCTGGTTGTACTGAAGTCAGATAATATATTGACTTGTGTAAAACCAGCTAGCCCATACATAGATCGACTATGGCTGGTCTCTGCTTAATTGGCGTAATTTCAATCCATGTATGGCTCGCTTAACCACTACGCAGTCCCTAAACATCCTTCCACAAACCTTTAAATTTTTCCTTCCCAGATTCCTTCATCCTCTTCACCTGTACATACTCCCCACACTTCTTTCCTGTACATACTGCTCACTGTCATACCCTCCACACATCTCTCCTATACATAGTGCCCGCTGTCATACCCTACTCACTTCCCTCCTATACATAGTGTCCACCGTCATACCCTCCACACTCCTCTCCTGTGCATACTGCTCACTGTCATACCCTCCACGCTCCTCTCCTATACATAGTGTCCACTGTCATACCCTCCACACTTCTCTCCTATACATAGTACCCACCATCATACCCTCCACACTCCTCTGCTGTACATACTGTTCACTGTCATACCCTCCACACTTCTCTCCTATACATAGTGCCCACTATCATACCCTCTACACTTCTCTTCTATATATAGTGCCCACTGTCATAACCTCCACACCTCTATCCTGTACATACTGCCCACTGTAATATCCTCCCCACTCTTCTTCTGTACATACTGCTTACTGTCTTACCCTCCACACCCCTCTCCTGTGCATACTACTCACTGTCATACCCTCCACACTCCTCTCCTGTGCATACTGCTCACTGTCATACCCTTCACGCTCCTCCCCTATACATAGTTTCCACTGTCATACCCTCCACACTTCTCTCCTATACATAGTGCCCACTGTCATACCCTCTAAACTTCTCTTCTATACATAGTGCCCACTGTCATACCCTCCACATCTCTATCCTGTACATACTGCCCACTGTCATATCCTCCCCACTCTTCTTCTGTACATACTGCTCACTGTCTTACCCTCCACACTCATCTCATGTACATACTGCTCAGTATCATACTGTCCACACTCCTCTCCTGTACATACTGCCCACTTTCATAAACTCCTCTATTGTACATAGTGCCGGCTGTCATACCCTCCCCACTCCTCTCCTGTACATACTGCCCGCTGTCATACCCTCCACACTCTTCTCCTGTACATACTGCTCACTGTCTTACCCTCCACACTCATTTAATGTACATACTGCACAGTATCATACCGTCTACACTCCTCTCCTGTACATACTGCTCACTGTCATACCCTCCACACTCCTCTCCTGTACATACTGCCCACTGTCATAAATTCCTCTATTGTACATAGTGCCAGCTGTCATACCCTCAACACTCCTCTCCTGTGCATACTGCTCACTGTCATACCCTCCACACTCCTCTCCTGTACATACTGCCCACATTCATAAACTCCTCTATTGTACATAGTGCCAGCTGTCATACCCTCCACACTCCTCTTCTGTGCATACTGCTCACTGTCATACCCTCCACACTCCTCTCCTGTACATACTGCCCACATTCATAAACTCCTCTATTGTACATAGTGCCAGTACATATGCACGTCGGGACCCTTCGGGGTAAGACCGCACTATATTAAGATACCTTTCAACTCAACTCAGCTGTCATACCCTCCACACTCCTCTTCTGTGCATACTGCTCACTGTCATACCCTCCACGCTCTTCTCCTATACATAGTGTCCACTGTCATACCCTCCACACTTCTCTCCTATACATAGTGCCCACCATCATACCCTCCACACTCCTCTCCTGTACATACTGTTCACTGTCATACCCTCCACACTTCTCTCCTATACATAGTGCCCACTGTCATACCCTCTACACTTCTCTTCTATACATAGTGCCCACTGTAATACCCTCCACACTCCTCTCCTGTGCATACTGCCTACTATCATACCCTCCACACTCCTCTCCTGTACATACTGCCCCATTATACCCTCCACACTCCTCTCCTGTACATACTGTAACCAAACCTTACCCTCCACACTCCTCTCCTGTACATACTGCCCACTGTCATACCCTCCACACTCCTCTCCTGTACATACTGCCCCCATTATACCCTCCACACTCCTCTCCTGTACATACTGCCCCATTATACCCTCCACACTCCTCTCCTGTACATACTGTAACCTAACCTTACCCTTCACACTCCTCTCCTGTACATACTGCCAACTATCTTTCTCTCCACATTCCTTTCCTGTACATACCGCGCCCATCATACCCTCCATATTCCTTTCCTGTAAATACTGCCCACTGTCATACTCTCCACACTCCTCTTCTTTACATACTGCCCACTTTCATACCCTCCACACTCCTCTCCGGTACATACCACCCTCTGTCATACCCCCCACACTCCCCTCCTGTACATACTGCCCACTGTCATACTCTCCACACTCCTTTCCTGTACACACTGCCCACTTTCATACCTTCCACACTCCTCTCCGGTACATACCACCCTCTGTCATACCCCCACACTCCTCTCCTGTACATACTGCCCACTTTCATACCCTCCACACTCCTCTCCTGTACATAGTGCCCACTGTTAGACCCTCCACATTCCTCTCCATCACCTGCACATACTTCCCAGTTTTATACCGTCCATACTCCTCCCCTAAGCCTCTTACCCACAAAAACAGTTCTTTAAAATTATACTGAATATCCTCAATGTTACCAGCTCTAGAATGGGCACACTTTTGTTAGTTTAACTAAAGGAAATCTTCTCAGTCCTCATATTTGTTCTGCCCCATTATTAGTACTCATTTCATTTTGTGATTACTACTGTGATGTATAGAGGAACATAGGGGATCTCAGCTACTCTAAATATAGCACTGGTGAAAAAAGTGCCCCTTAAAAATATTTTTGAAATATGGCAACTATGCACTTAGGCACTGACCAAGGGCCACCGGGTCAGTAGGGGGCCCCAGGAGAGGCTCCCAGGATCCTGTGATAATAAACCGGTAGTAAACTTTGCTAACATTACTACTTTTTAGAGGTCCTGAGGTAGGTTATGCCACAATGTACAAATATGTACAGCATATTAGCACATTAGGGTACACATAAATTGTCAGACTGAGCCGTCCAGTGCTGCACTGTGATCAATCCGGCGGGTCCTGGGCACTTCCATCTTCACCCGGTCTTCCTTCTGGGTTCTGTGCCTTCGGTCACTTGCCTTGGCACTTGGGCTGCGTTGATGTCATTCCCACGCATGCTCATGCGCATCCTCTCTTTCTCATCCCTCTCTCTCTCTCTCTCTCTCTCTCTCATTTAATGTGTTATAACAAAAAAAATTGTTTGCTTATTTATTTATAAAAGGCCCACCAAAATCCTCAGCACCAGGCCCATGATGTTCTTAATCTGGCCCTGGGCATAGGACACACACCCTGCCACGCCCCCTTAAAGGAGAATTGTACAAAAAAAACAAGACTGGTTAAACCCAAAAGTGCTTTTTTTACCACTACTATTCCTTTATATTGGCTTTTGGAATTTACAAATGCAGCAATTTAGAAATCAGATGAAAGGTTTAGCGCTGGAAAGCACCTTCTGATAGATAAAAAGTGCATTTTATATACATCTATATAGATCAGACCAAAATGAGGAGGAAAGAGGGACAGAGGGACATTGCTCCAACTCAGGGACAGTCCCTCGAAATCAGGGACAGTTGGGAGCTATGAACACTTCCATAGAATGCAGCTGTGCACTGTGGTTCCCCCTGCTGGCCCCTGCATCACCACAGGATAATGTTTAATATTCTCATTGCACACATTCCTGGATCAGGCTCAGAAGAAGCGGGTGCTGCAGAAACATGCTGGAACAATCACAAATCAACCTTCATATTTGCCAGCACACTACGGATCATCAATGTCGTCCGAAAAACTTTTTTTTTTTCCTGAAGAATGATCACATCACAAAAACAAAGGTGTAATGTTGCACAGGACCCCTTCGTCAGGCATGTGATGAAAGCTTTTTGGACAACAATTGATGATCCGTGGAGTTCTGGCAAATATGAACATTGATCTGCATTAATACAGGACACAGCAGTGATATAGGGGTTGGTGGGAGGAACCAATAAATGCAGCAGGGGACAAGGCACTCAATATACCAAGAATTGTATGGGATGTAAAGATTCTGCTTATTAGCTCTTGACAAGGATGGAGTTATGACTTGCTGTCAACGGGGAGATAAAGCTGGCTATACACTTTTTTTAAGCAGAGCTCCACCCAAAAGGGGAAGCTCTACTTGTTTGCACCCTCCCCCCCTCCACTGGCACATTTGGC
Source organism: Rana muscosa (assembly GCA_029206835.1). Classification (NCBI taxonomy): domain Eukaryota; kingdom Metazoa; phylum Chordata; class Amphibia; order Anura; family Ranidae; genus Rana; species Rana muscosa. The sequence goes on along the minus strand of CM055117.1, from coordinate 535,251,744 downwards.
ACTTTTTGGGGAAGAGGGGAAAATGGGTACCTGCTTTTGACAGGTACCTGCTCCCACTTCCGGCTCCGATCGCTGTGGCGAACTGAGCCGGAAGTTTGGCCCCCCTCCTTCCCCTGCAGTCTTCTGAGACACATCACAGGTCCCAGAAGACTATGGGACCATTCACTAGGCACAGCTCGATTCATGCATGCACAGTAGGAAACAGGTTGTGGAGCTGCGAGGCTACACTTCCTGTTTCGCTTACTAGAGATGGAAGAATCAGCTCGGGTGAGGATATCGCTGGATCCCTGGACAGGTAAGTATCCTTATATTAATAGTCAGCAGCTACAGAATTTGTAGCTGCTGACTTAAATTTTTTTTTGAAGCAGCCTGCAGCTCCTCATTAAGCCCCTTGTACATGCGGCACTAGCCCCTGTGGGTGTAATCCCAGTGTTTCTAGGAGGCACTGGTACAGTGCCTAGCCTCTTCGGTCTGAAGCCTGTCAAAGTCTATGGCAGGCTGACATACACTGCGGCTGGATGTGGCTAAATACTGTACCGAATGCTACTTGTGTTTAAGATCCTATGCGTTCAGGAACAAATGCATAGTTGCTAACTGTCCCGGGACATTCCCAGGATTTACACCCTTTTCCCGGATTTATTTTGTTCCGGGAAATGTCCCGGAAAATCATTTTCCCCCGATTTTTCACCGTCGCGGGCCGCCACTAGAGGTCCACGGGCGGCGGAGACAATGTCTCCGCCGGCCGCCATTTTTAAGAAGACCAAAACACGGATGGCTAGTACAATAGAAAATAAAGCTGCTGCGGTGCCACCCACCCCCCGCCCCGCTGCAGGTCCGTCTGTTATGGAAAGGGGCGGGGGTGGGCGGTGCCGCAGCTTAATTTCTATTGCAGCCACGCGGCCGGCTCCGCCTCTACTTTGTTCCCCCTCAGGAAACTGGAAACAGTAATTGCGGCCGAGGCAGGAGACACCGCTCTACCGATGCAAGGACAGCTCTAATAGGGGGACACCTGACTAAGGGGGGCTCCAATGGGGGACACCTGACTATGGGGGGCTCCAATGGGGGGGACACCTGACTAAGGGGGGCTCCAATGGGGGGGACACCTGGTTAAAGGGGGCTCCAATGGGGAGACACCTGACTAAGGGGGCTCCAATGAGGGGGACACCTGATTAAGGGGGGCTCCAATGGGGGGGACACCTGACTAAGGGAGCTCCAATTAGGGGGACACCTGGTTAAGGGGGGCTCCAATGGGGGACACACCTGATTAAGGGGGGCTCCAATGGGGGGACACCTGATGTAAGGAGGGACTCCGCTGGGTATGCCTGATGTAAGGAGGGACTTTGCTGGGTATGCCTGATGTATGGAGGGACTCCGCTGGGACTGGGTACGCCTGATGTAAGGGGGGACTCCGCTGGGTACGCCTTCTATATTACGGAGAATGCTGGGGCTGTGCTAACCAACTCTTTTACAATATTCACTAGTCCTGAGGGAGGAGCCAAGGCGGAGCTTGTCACAGGTATGCTGCCATGGATAGGCACCAGGAAAGGAAAATTACTGGTAAGTATGATACAATTTTCAGTTTTTTTCTATCTTATCTTCATAACACTTGGTAGTCATATCTCAAAAAATTCAAAAAATATATTTTTTTTAACCACTTCAGCCCCGGACCATTTGGCTGCCAAATGACCGGGCCACTTTTTGCGATTCGGCACTGCGTCGCTTTAACTGACAATTGCGCGGTCGTGCGATGTGACTCCCAAACAAAATTTACGTCCTTTTTTTCCCCACAAATAGAGCTTTCTTTTGGTGGTATTCGATCACCTGTGGTTTTGATTTTTCGTGCTATAAACAAAAATAGAGCGACAATTTTGAAAAAAATTCTATATTTTTTACTTTTTGCTATAATAAATATCCCCAAAAAATATATATAAAAAAAAAAAAAAATTCTCAGTTTAAGCCAGTGATGGCGAACCTTGGCACCCCAGATGTTTTGGAACTACATTTCCCATGATGCTTAAATACACTGCAGAGTGCATGAGCATCATGGGAAATGTAGTTCCAAAACATCTGGGGTGCCAAGGTTTGCCATCACTGGTTTAGGCCGATACGTATTCTTCTACATATTTTTGGTAAAAAAAAATCGCAATAAGACCCCTTTCACACTGAGCCGCCCATAGCGTCGGCGGTAATTTTTACCGCCGACGCTATGGGTGTATTTGGGGCGCATTTTGGCCGCTAGCAGGGTGGTTTTACCCCCGCTAGCGGCCGAGAAAGTGTTAAAACTAGGGTTGTCCCGATACCGATACCAGTATCGGTATCGGGACCGATACCAAGCATTTGCGCGAGTACTTGTACTCGCGCAAATGCTCCCGATGCTTCACCCGATACTTTTTTTTTTTTTTTGTGGCCGGAGAGGGCGGGAGGAGTCAGTGGCTAGGGAGGGCAGGAGAGAGGGCGGGGGAGTGCGGGCGGAGTCTTGCCGGAGAGGGCGGGAGGAGTCAGTGGCTGGGGAGGGCGGGAGAGGAAAGTGCGGGCGGAGTCTGGCTGAAGAGGGCGGGCACAGTCGGTGGACGGAGTCCGCGGGCGGAGAGCGAGTCCCTCACCTGCAGTTGAACCTGGTAAGCTGGCAGGGGTTCAGGGCGCAGCCGCATCAGGATCGGTGACCGGTGCTGTCACATTCGGTCGCCGTCAGCGGCTGAACGTCCCCACGCCCATCTTGGTACACTCTGCACTCGGCTGCAGTAAGCAGCAGCAGACATCTTGTTACACCCAGCCCGAGCTATATGGGCTGGGTGTAACAAGATGTCTGCTGTTGCTTACTGCAGCCGAGTGCAGGGTGTACCAAGATGGGCGTTGCAGCAGTTTTTTTTTTTTCTTAAATCCTGTGTCATTTCCCCTCACCCCCCACAGCATTTCAGTGCCAGCCACCTATCAGTACCCACAAGTGCTACCTATCAGTGGAATCAGTGCCATCTACCAGTGCCACCTATCAGGTGGCACTGGTAGATGCCACTGATTGCACTGATAGGTGGCACTTATGGGCACTGATTGCACTGATAGGTGGCACTTGTGGGCACTGATAGATGGCACTGATAGTGCAATCAGTGCCATCTATCAGTGCAATCAGTGCCATCTATCAGTGCCCACAAGTGCCACCTATCAGTGCCACCTATCAGTGCCCACAAGTGCCACCTATCAGTGCCCACAAGTGCCACCTATCAGTGCCCATAAGTGCCACCTATCAGTGCCCATAAGTGCCCACAAGTGCCACCTTTCTGTGCAATCAGTGCCACCTATCAGTGCCCACAAGTGCCACCTATCACTGCCCACAAGTGCCACCTATCACTGCCCATAAATGCCACCTATCAGTGCCCATAAATGCCACCTATCAGTGCCACCTATCACTGCCCACAAGCGCCACCTATCAGTGCCCATAAGTGCCATCGATCCGTGCCCATAAGTGCCACCTATCAGTCCCCATCTTTCAAACTGTCACATGACATTGAAAAAAAGTATCGGTAATCGGTATCGGCGAGTACTTGAAAAAAAGTATCGGTACTTGTACTCGGTCTTAAAAAAGTGGTATCGGGACAACCCTAGTTAAAACCGTCCGCAACGCGCTGCTGAAGCAGCGCATTGCGGGCGGTATAGCCGCGCTGTCCCATTGATTTCAATGGGCAGCAGCGGTGGAGGACCGGTATACACACTGCTCCTTCACCGCTCCAAAGATGCGGCTAGCAGGACTTTTTTTACCGTCCTGCTAGCGCACCGCTCCAGTGTGAAAGCCCTCAGGCTTTCACACGGGAGACAATGGAGCAGCTTTTTAAGGGCAGATTACAGGCACTATTTTTAACGCTATAGCGCCTCCAATATGCCCTCAGTGTGAAAGGGGTCTAAGCGTTTATTGATTGGTTTGCGCAAAAGTTATAGCGTCTACAAAATAGGGGATAGTTTTATGGCATTTTTTTTTATATTTTTTCTTTACTAGTCATGGCGGCGATCAGCGATTTTTATTGTGACTGTGACATTATGGCGGACATATCGGACACTTTTGACGCTATTTTGGGACCATTCACATGGTACGCTATAAAAATGCACTGATTACTGTATAAATGTGACTGGCAGTGAAGGGGTTAACCACTAGGGGGCTAGGAAGGGGTTAAGTGTGTCCTAGGGAGTGATTCTAACTGTTGGGGGGCATGGCTACGAGTGACACGTCATTGATCGCTGCTCCCGATGAGAGGGAGCATACGATCAGTGTCACTAGGCAGAACAGGGAAATGCCTTGTTTACACTGGCCTCTCAGCGAAAATGGGCGTAGTTTACATGGGTAGTGGGAGTGGCTTAAATGGGCGTGGCTCAAAGGGGGTGTGGTCTGAGATGAATGAGGGATGGAGGGAGAAAGACAGGGAGAAAGAAAGAGGGAGGGAGGGAAGGAGAGAGAAGGAAGGATGGAGGAACCAGATCCTACACCACAATAGAAATATGTGTATTCCAGAGTTTAACAATCAGCAGATAAAGATACTCCAAACACCTGGTGTTTGCGCTTCAATCATCCCGGCACCATGGTTGTTATGGTGTCAGGATGATTGAAGCACATTATTTCTATTATTACATTGTAATATAGAATGAAATTATTAAACTCACCATAATGCAGAATCAGTGTTAGCCTCGAGTGTGTCACCTGCCACGTCGCCTGCCACCAGATGCCATCAGGTGCCCCCAGCGGAGTCCGTCGTTACATCAGGTGCCCCCAGCAGAGTCCGTCCTTACATCAGGTGCCCCCAGCGGAGTCTGTCCTTACATCAGGTGCCCCCAGCGGAGTCCGTCCTTGCATCAGGCATCCTCATCGGAGTCCCTCCTTACATCAAGTGTACCAAGCGGAGTCCCTCCTTACATCAGGCATTCCCAATGCAGTCCCCCCTTACATCAGGCATTCCCAATGGAGTCCCTCCTTACATCAGGCATTCCCAGCGGAGTCCCTCCTTACATCAGGCATTCCCAGCGGAGTCCCTCCTTACATCAGGCATACCCAGCGGAGTCCCTCCTTACATCAGGCATACCCAGCGGAGTCCCTCCTTACATCAGGCATACCCAGCGGAGTCCCTCCTTACATCAGGCATACCCAGCGGAGTCCCTCCTTACATCAGGCGAAAACTTTTTTTACCGTCCTGCTAGCGCAACACTCCAGTGTGAAAGCCCTCGGGCTTTCACACTGGGGACAATGGAGCAGCTGTTTGAGGGCGGATTGCAGGCGCTATTTTTAATGCTATAGCGCCTGCAATACGCTCCAGTGTGAAAGGGGTCTAAAGCTAACTGAAGCAATGATACCTATGTGTTGACGCTCTAGTGAGTGTGCCGTTACCAGAGTGACGTCATCGCGGCTCTTGCCAATCACAGCGCCGGAGTCGTGATACCTGAAAGCAGTGTTGCCAACCGTACGTATTTTTACGGACATTACGTAAAAACGGGCACTTTTTCACCCGTCCGTAATTGTCCGTACTAGCGGGGAAGTGCCAGTAAAAAATTGCCGACCGTTCCGACTTGGAACTGCGCATGCGCAGTTCCGGAGCTTGCCGAGCCGAGCCGATCCTGTATTCGGCCGGCAGAAGGGCGGATCTCACAGGGGCTGTGCGGCGCGCTATGCTGACGAGGCGAGTGATGTAATAACACATCCCGCCACAGCGCCAGTTTTTAAAATAGTAACCAGGAGCACTGGAGCAGGCAGAAGGCTGAGCACTGCAGCACGCGGAACGGAGGAGCCCTGCATCCAGCTTCCAAAGTCCACGGGGGACTCGGAGTCGGGCACGGAGTGACAGCCCAGCCAACGACGGTGACAGATGACTGCAGGTGATGGTAGCAGGCCGCAGAGAGGGGGTGAATGATGGAGGCCGAGGGGGATGGGCTCGAGGCAGCAGGAGGTGTTGGAGGCAGTTGGTGTTGTTGGAGGCAGGGGGTGTTGGTGGCAGGGGGTGTTGGTGGCAGAGGCTGATGGTGACAGGGGCTGATGGTGACAGGGGCTGATGGTGGCAGGGGCTGATGGTGGCAGGGGCTGATGGAGACAGGGGCTGATGGTGGCAGGGGCTGATGGTGGCAGGGGCTGATGGTGGCAGGGGCTGATGGTGGCAGGGGCTGATGGAGGCAGGGGCTGATGGAGGCAGGGGCTGATGGAGGCAGGGGCTGATGGTGGCAGGGGCTGATGGAGGCAGAGGTTGACAGGGGGTGATGGTGGCAGGGGGTGATGGTGACAGGGGCTGATGGTGACAGGGGCTGATGGTGGCAGGGGCTGATGGAGGCAGGGGCTGATGGAGGCAGGGGCTGATGGAGGCAGGGGCTGATGGAGGCAGAGGTTGACAGGGGCTGATGGTGGCAGGGGCTGATGGTGGCAGGGGCTGATGGTGACAGGGGCTGATGGTGACAGGGGCTGATGGTGACAGGGGCTGATGGAGGCAGGGGCTGATGGAGGCAGGGGCTGATGGAGGCAGGGGCTGATGGTGACAGGGGCTGATGGTGACAGGGGCTGATGGTGACAGGGGCTGATGGTGACAGGGGCTGATGGTGACAGGGGCTGATGGTGGCAGGGGCTGATGGAGGCAGGGGCTGATGGAGGCAGGGGCTGATGGAGGCAGGGGCTGATGGAGGCAGAGGTTGACAGGGGGTGATGGTGGCAGGGGCTGATGGTGGCAGGGGCTGATGGTGACAGGGGCTGATGGTGACAGGGGCTGATGGTGACAGGGGCTGATGGAGGCAGGGGCTGATGGAGGCAGGGGCTGATGGAGGCAGGGGCTGATGGTGACAGGGGCTGATGGTGACAGGGGCTGATGGTGACAGGGGCTGATGGAGGCAGGGGCTGATGGAGGCAGGGGCTGATGGAGGCAGAGGTTGACAGGGGGTGATGGAGGCAGGGGGTGATGGAGACTATCGGATAACACCAAAGCCGCCAAGCTGGAGTTGCCTGACTGAGCCCTGCACGGTGCACCTGAGAGGAGGTCAGTCTGAGGGGGGGTCACTAATGTAAGGGGGGGGTGAACACAATAATGTAAGGGGGCACTGAAATAAAGGTTAACCCTTGTATCAGTAACCCCCCTTACCTTAGTGTATTCACTCTGCGGAAGGAAATCTCTGGTCACCAGAGTCCCCCCCTCATTAGAGTTCCCAATGTTCCCCTTTACATCAGAGTCTGAGGATTTCCTCTTATAGTGCAAGGGAGAACTCTGCGAACCCTGATGTAAGTGGGAACTCTGATGTAAATGGGAGTGCAGAGCCCCCCCTTACATCAGAGTTCCCCCTTAGATCGTGATCTGTGGCATTGTTCTTTACATCAAGGTTCGCAGAGTTCTCCCTTGCACTGTAATGGGGAACTCTGTGCTGGCTGTGTTTTATATTAACCTGACCTTCATGTAAATAGAGAAATGCAGTTTTTGACTTTTGTTTAACCTAAACACATTGCTAATAGCACTAGCAACATGTTTATAGTTTAAATACTAAAAGTTGCACAGTTTAGCACTGAAAACAGGCATTTTAGGGTTTTTTTTTGAAGTGTCAGTAAAAAAATTTGCGTTGTCCGTAATTTTTAGACATCTTGTCAGTAAATTTCACTTGGGGGGGTTGGCAACACTGCCTGAAAGTAACCCCCGGAAGAGATGTTGCTGGTCGAAGGGATGAACAAGGACCGCTGCGGGGGCTTCGATGTAAGGTAAGTAATTCATAATGAGCTAGTATGCTATGCATACTACTAGCACATTATACCTTTGTCTTGCAGGGTTTTTTTTTTTTTTTTTTATAGGGCTTACAACCACTTTAAGGTCAATAGACCTCAAGATTGCACAGGCATTGCTTCAAGTCGTGTCAAAATCGCACAAGGGTGGAAATGGCCTTACACGGTTTTATAATAATAACACAAGTCTTCGCGTCGCTGAATCAACAAGCAACGTCAGAGAACTGGTTTGTACTAGTTTACTGATTTCTAGAACAATCCTTCCCTTTCCACAGTTACTGACAGTGAGTTACTCACGGGTTATTGACAGCTCCCGCCATCCAATCTGTAACGGAGCTTATTAGCAGCCCACCAATCACGAAGCACCAGTGGTATTCCCCGCCTTCCTGTCTCGGTTCTAGAATTTTCCCCTCAGATTAGTTCAGACTCAGAGAAGGTAGCGGGAGAAGACACGTTGGTATTGTCGCTGAGCGCTTGTTGTACCGTACTAGGTCTCTGCCATGACTCGTACAGTGGAAATGGAAGTGCTGGAGCACGGAAACACACCGAGCAATGTGTAAGGGCTTCTCTATCTGTCTGGGCGCTGTTCTCAATGCAGGAACGTGCGTTTGTTTATTATTATGACAAGGGTCGCTGCTGTAAATTGGAGCTGCCATCTCGCGCTCTTCCTCCGCCATTTTGTGATCTCTCACAGAGCGTGTGGTGTACTCTATGGCACGTTTACTTCTTTTATTTCACTGTCATGTTTAAAACTGTTAACCCCGATGATGTCTTTTATTTGCAGGATTTCGTCTGATGGTACTGATCGCAATGGGAACTACAGCTCCAAAATACAGGGTGAGTGAGTGCTTCTCCATGTCTCTGTAATTGGGGATATTAACCACTTCATCCCCGGAAGGATTTACCCCCTTCCAGAGAGGCCATTTTTGCGATACGGCACTGCGTCACTTTAACTGATAATTGCGCGGTAGTGTGACGCTGTACCCAAACAAAATTGACCCCCCCCCCCACACACACAAATGGAGCTTTTGTTTGGCGGTATTTGATTACTTCTGTGGTGTTTTTGCTATATTGATTTGGTTTGTGCAAAATTTATTGCGTCTACAAAATAAGGTGTGTAACATTGCAGTGGATAAATCTGACACCAAGTGACACTTTTTGGGGACCAGTGACACCAATACACAGTAATCCAGTGTAAAAAAAAAAAAAAAAAATGCACTGCTCAATGTATAAATGACACTGGCAGGGAGGGGGTTAACGCTAGGGGGTAATCAAAGGATTAACTGTTTCCTTGTGTTCTAACTGTGTGGGGGATGGGCTCACTGGGACAATGCAGAGATCGCTGTTCCTGATCACTAGGAACAGCAGATCTCCATATTGTCCCCTGCTAGAATGGGGATCCGCTTGTTTACATAGGCAGAGCTAGGACTGGGTGTTTTTTTTTTTTTTTTTCCTTTAACTGCAAAGTCAGTGTGCAACAAAGATTGTTAAACATCCAAATTATTAATACTGTATTTGGATTTAGCTAATAAAACAACAAAAAATCTTGAGGTTACTCTTAGTTGAATTGAACTGTGTCTCACTGTGCCCATGCTTCAATCACTGTCCCCGTACCTGATGCAGATTTTCATGGGATACGGATTTTACTGCTACACCGGCGGCCATTCCAGTATTCAAAAGCCGCGCCTCCTCCTAGTCTGTGATAGGCGGAACACTCAATTTCCCAGCATTCAGTGTTCCGCCTATCATGGACAACCGCTTATCCTCATAACACGGACGAGGATGTCCGTGATAAGCTGAACACTGCCTGCTGTGAAATTGAGTGTTCCGCCTATCACAGACGAGGACTCGGGAGGCGCGGCTTTTGAACACTGCAATGGCCGCCGTCTGTCTGCATGACACGCTGTTCAGGTAGGCAGACGGCGGCTTGCGGTTAGTGTTGCATTACATCTACTCTTAGCTCGATTCAAGATTAAAATCGTTTTTTTTTTTTTCCCCAGCCTTAGGCAGATCCCTATTCTGCTTTTTCTGTTCCGCGATCGCGGGTGGCTGGCAGACATCGATTCTGCTGGACCAGTGGGCACGCTCCCGCCCACTGTAGCTCATGCACAGACCGACGTGAAGGTACGTCGGCTTGCGCAGCCTTGCTGCAGTGTGTGCGCACACACACACACAGACAAGTGGTTACTTATAGGCCCATTTCACACTGGGGCGGGAGGTGCGTCGGCGGTAAAGCGCCGCCATTTTTAGCGGGGATCTTTTAACACCTGCTAGCGGCCAAAAAAGAGGTTAAAACCACCCGCAAATCACTGCTGCAGAGGCGCTTTGCCAGCGGTTTAGCCGCGGTGCCCATTGATTTCAATGGGCAGGAGCGGTATACACAGCGCTCCTTCACCGCTCCAAAGATGCTGCTAGCAGCATCTTTGGAGCGGTGAAGGAGCGCTGTGTATAGAGACAGCAGCGGCTGTTTCAGGTCGGTTTGCAGGCGCTATTTTTAGCGCTATAGCGCCTGCAAACCGACCCAGTGTGAAAGGGGTCTTAGGGGAGTGTTAATAGCCTTCTTCTTTTCTCACCATTGTCTTACTATGTGTGGAGGGGGGAGTGACCAGAAATTCTAATGCTTAACTGTACACTATACAATCTGATTGTACAATGTTTACCAATCCACTATGTAGTGCAAGGGACTAATAAAAAGTAAAAAAAAAAAATGTAAGATTGTATTACTGGTCTATTGAGGTTTTGTATGGCTTGGGATCTGAAACCATTAACCCTTGAGGTTTCACAGAGGGAGTGCTGAGTACAATGGTCTGCCTGGTTGGATCCAAATTGATTGGATAGTAAAAGATTGTAAATGGCCAGCTTAACCAGATTCCTGTATAGCTGGGTGGGACTACTCTAGTTCTGTGTGGACGTCATGACGCACTCCCATTCTTGCCATGCATGCACGTGCCCTCGGGTGCAAGGCGATCGTTGGTTAGCTGTGTCTGCAGGACGCCGCTCATCACAGATCAGGGGAGCAAGCCAATGATGGTGGCTCTTTACCACGTGATTGGCCGTGTCAAATCACAGCCGATCCCAATGTAAACACACTTGCCGGTTATCTTCATTCCTTTACTCACGCAGTTGGAGTGAAAAAGAGCTGGTAACCAGTGTGAAAGGCGACAGCTGCTCTGATCATCGGTGCTAACCTCTGTCTATCTGTGCCGCCTCATCAGTAAAGGAGAAAAACTACCTGTTTTCAAAATTTTATAACAAACTAAGTAGTGTGGTTATCACCCCCCCTTCTCCCTTTTTTTTTTTTTCTCTGCAAAAAACCCATTGATGATTATACCACCAAGAAGAGAGCTCGATTTGTGTGAAAGAATGATAAAAAATTATAAAAATAACATGAGTACAGTGCTGCATGACCACTCTTGTCATTGTAGATGAAAATTGGCCTGGGCAGGAAGGGGGTGAAAGTGCTCCCCCTTGAAAGCTAAAGAGGAGCCTCAGTCTCGCACCGCTCCCACCCCCCAAAGTTCAAGATGGGTTTTACTTCCTCTTTTTCTACCTGAAAAGACTGCAAATGAAAAGCATAATGGGTTAGTATGCATCGCATACTAGCCCATTATGTGACACTTACCTGCAAAAGAATCCAGCGATGTCCCCTGTGCAGGCTGCGTCCATCTTCTGTCTCCTCTTCCTTCCAGCCTGCGAACTCCAGCTCTGATTGGCTGGAGCCGCGTGACGTCACATGCGCACGAGAGCCGCCATTCACGGCACAGGCTGGGGAAGAAACGGCACTTGGTTTAGTTTCTTCCCCGCGCATGCGCCATTGGGATTTGCGGCAGACTACAAGTGAAATATCTCCTAAATGGTGCACGTTTAAGACAGGGCTCGACAATCCTTGGGCGCCAGGTCGCAAATGCGACTAGAATTAGCGACCTGGCACCTAGGGCAGCACAGCTGAGGTTACCTGTATCTCCGTGCGCCCCCTCCGCGATTGCGTGATCTCGTCGGGCCGCACCGGCCGTTAATTTAGGCTGCGGCTTTGCGGCCTTCTGCAGGCCTAGGCTTCATTCTGTAATCTGGCGCCATCTTGTGGTAGCCGTTGGTATGACCAGTAAACAGCAATGCTTGCCTGTTTCACTGCCCGCCCATCTCCTTCCCTTTTACTTAGAAGTTAACCCCCAAACAACATATTTTTTATTCTAACACCCTAGAGAATAAAATGGCGGTCGTTGCAATACTTTCTGTCACACCGTATTTGCGCAGCGGCCTTACAAGCGCACTTTTGAGGAAAAAAATACACTTTTTTTTTTTTAAATGAAAAAATAAGACAACAGTAAAGTTAGGCAATTTTCTTTTTATATTGTGAAAGATAATGTTACGCCGAGTAAATTTGATACCCAACATGGCGACAACTTTTACCCTTTTAAAATCTCCATAGGCGACATTTAAAAAATTCTACAAGTTGCATGTTTTGAGTTAGAGGATGTCTACGGCTAGAATTATTGCTCTCTCTCTACCAATCGTGGCGATACCTCACATGTGTGGTTTAAACACTGCTTTCATATGCGGGCGCTACTCGCGTATGCGTTCGCTTCTGCACACATTGGTCGTTAAAAAAAAAAAAAACCTGGCTCCTAACTTTTTTAGCTGGCTCCTAGATTCCAAGCAAATTTGTCAAGCCCTGGTTTAAGAGGTATTTTCACTACCTATAGGTAGAAGTAGTCAGGGGTTTACAACCACTTTAAGACAGTAGATACAAATACTATAGCCGCTGACTTACCGTAATATAGGGACACATACTGTTCAGGGGTCCAGTACTGTCCCACCCCAAGCCGATTCTTCAGTGAACTTTGGGTACCTAACATCGGCATCTTGGGGAAACCAGCTATGATGTCATGCGATTTGTGCCCTTTCAAAACGAATGGTCTTGAATTGCATAGGAATGCTGTGCAATTCATAGTATGAACCAGGGCTAAGGGGTGTCTCTGGATGGAAGTGCAGTGGAGTCACTTTTGGAAAGCGGCACTGTCAGTCTTGGGAGAGGGTAGTGTTAAGCTGGCCTCAGACTAAGGCCCCTAACGCAATTTCAGAGAATGCCTGTGTAAGTGGCATCAAAATCGGACCAAAGTAGTGCAGGGAGTACCTTTTTTAAAGTCGTACTAATATGAATGGTTGATATTGGAAATCATGGGAAACGACTTGTCGCGCTACATTTTTTTTTTAAAGCGCCCCGTCGAGCTCACGCGCAGAAGCGAACGCATACGTGAGTAGCGCCCGCATGTGAAAACTGTTTAAACCACACACGTAAGGTATCGTTGGAGCGAGAGCAATAATTCTAGCCCTAGACCTCCTCTGTAACTCAAAACATGCAACCTGTAGAATTTTTTTTTTTTTTTTTAAACCTCGCCTATGGAGAGTTTTAAGGGTAAAAGTTTGACTCCATTCCACGAGCGGGCGCACTTTTGAAGCGTGACATGTTGGGTATCAATTTACTCGGCGTAACATTATCTTTCACAATATAAAAAAAAATTGGGCTAACTTTACTGCTGTCTTATTAATTTTAATTTTTTTTTTCCCAAAAGTGCACTTGTAAGAACGCTGCGCAAATACGGTGTGACAAAGTTTTGCTATGACAGCCATTTTATTCTCTAGGGTGTTGGAAAGAAAAATGTATAATGTTTGGGGGTTCTAAGTAATTTTCGAGCAAAAAGTGTTTTTAACTTGTAAATACTGAGTCTGAAAAACAGGCTCGGTCCTTAAAGTGGATGTAAACCCACTCTCATCCTTTCTAAACTACTGCCATAGTGCTGATCTATAAGGATATAGATGCCTCCTGCATGTATCCTTATCTGTCAAATGTCTCCACTCTGTCTGTTATGAGACCCGAAAAACTGCAGATTCTGTGGGTGGATCTGTTGTCTGGAGCTTGGTGGGTGGAGTCCCCTTGTCAACATGCATTTTCTCCTGTGTATTCCTTACACTGAACTTCTGCTATGATCACTAACATCCAGTCAAAATCCAGAAAAGGAGTGGGGGTGGGAATTTAAAAAATAATGCCTGTCTAAAGCTAGTGCACGAGATATGTAAATAACTTGTCACTCAAAGCAAGGGGGCGGAACGGGCAAAGGTTTGTATCTCACTGAACAAAAAAGAGGATTGCTCAGAGCTGGGATTAACTTTGTGGCAAGACCTGGCACAAATGATAGGAAATCTTTTATACTCTACATTGTGACAGCAAAAAAAAAAAAAATCGGGTTTACATACACTTTAAGTGGTTAAGGAGATATTTACCATAGAGACGTGCGCCGTTGTCTGTTTACGGCACAGGCGCACTTTAGAAACGGCGATCGCGCCGTTTCTAAAGGAGGTCATGCCGTGACTGGTGGCTCCCGCGCGGGAGTGATGGCATCGCAGCTCCGGCCAATCACAGTGCCGGAGCTGCGATACACAGAAGTAGCTCTTGGACTACATGTCTCCGGCCGGTGCAGGGTCGGGCACCACAGCGGGGGCTTCGATCCCAGGTAATAATGAGCTAGTATGCTATGCGTACTAGCTCATTATGCCTTAGTTTTGCAGGTGTTATTTTTTTTGCCAAGTGGGTTTACAACCACTTTAAGGGCAGAGAAGAGGTTTGGGGTCTAGCAAAGGGTACCTATTTCTGCCCATGCTATTGCAAGGGATGTTATGCATCCCTTGTAGCAATAAAGTTGATGATTTCATTTATTTTTACACTGTCTTTAATGTATATTAAAAAAAAAAAAACTGTTTTCCCAACCTACAGATGCTGTTTGCAATGAAAACAGGAAACTTAATCAACGCTTTGAAAGTGATTCCAGTAAACTGCAAACAAATAAAATGACCAACTGTATGGATGATTTGAGCTTGAGTTCACCAAAAGAGAGGCCATCTCGATCAAGGTCCAAGACTCATTCTATCAGTCGCAGGTCCTCCTGTTCCTCCTGCAGCTCCAGCAGCTCTAGTAGCTCTAGTAGCGGATCCAGCACTTCTAGTTCTTCACGGTCAAGTAGCAGTGGTAGGTCTCGATCTCCTTCCTATGATAGAAAATATAGGCAGAAAAGAAGCAGAAAAAGCTCCAGCTCGTATTCTCGTAGCCGTTCCAGGTCCTACTCAAGAAGCTACTCCAGAAGTCGTTCCAGATCATACAGCCCACGCCAGAGAAGAAGATATTCACCTGCTTACAGAAGATATTACAGGTCTCCTCCTCGATACAGGTCACGTAGCCGGTCCCGTTCATTTCGTGGAAGACGCTATTCAAGAAGCCGCTCTCCATCACATAGCAGAAGATTCTATGGCTTTGCGAGGCGTCCCTACTCTCCTAAATTCAGACGTTGGAGAAGCCGTTCTAGAACCCATTCTCGGAGCAGAACACCACTGCGCCTAAGTGAGAAAGGTAAGATATTTTATTTTGGGAGACGTTTTGTTCTTGAACATTAGTCCCACAATAAAAGGGGGCACCAGGTAACACAAAAGCATCCTATACAGTATGACAGTAACCTTAGTTTGCATATATCTAAGGAAGCAATTGCCTAAGAAAAGACTGCAGAATGTACTTTCTTTTCCTTTCAACTTTGTAATATTGTATCTATCTAATGTTTCTCAACCTTTTTTCAGTCAAAGCAACCTTTAGAAATTATGGACAATCTCGGCACCCCATTCTAAAATGTAAAAATTATTTTACTAGTTTTACGTTATGTAGCACCAGTAGGGCACTCAACAGTAGATGTGATTTATTCTTTCAAAGCAAGTACACTTTTTACAAACCTGGTACTTACTACTAGTACTCCAATGTTTCTCTTCTCCCTCGGTTTTTCTCCATCACTCAGCTAATGTGACCCCAACGCTGGTAGACAGGGGAGGGACAAACAAGGATGCTATGCAGGCGACTGACATCCTCCTCATCAACCGATGATGCCTTTTTGGTTAAGACACCGGCAGCTAGAAGGTTGTAATGGTGCACAATAAAAACCTGTGACTTTGTGTAATTAAAAGGCAGGCTTCAGCCACACGTCTGCTTGTATGCAATTTTTAGGCATTTTGCTAAGGCACCACTGAAGAAACCTCAAGGCACCCTGGTTGGAAAAGGCTGATCTAGTAGACATGTCTGTTTCAGACAGTACTGAACTTGAGATTATTTCTGAAAGGGACAAAATGTTTGAGTGCAGGTTGGAAAAGTTCTAGGAGATTCAAAGAAATATGTACACAAAAAAAACACATGCTGTCATTGACTTTATGAAAAGGTTTCCTGTCGATCAGTGCTTAAGTCCCTGATTTAGAGCCAGTAGGAATTAACAGGAGTTCTGTGTTCACTTACTGCATACATGTTCCTAATCCATAGCCTGACAAGTAAAAGACCTGCAAAATTCTAAACAATATATAATGCTCTTAAAGTGATACTAAAGCCTCAGTGTTTTTAAATTTAAAACAAACCATACTTACCTGCTCTGTGTAATGGTTTTGCACAGAGCAGCCCGGATCTTCCAGTTCTCGGGTCCCTCTTCTGTGATCCTGGCCCCTCCCTCCTGTTGAGTGCCCACAGCAAGCAGCTTGCTATGGGGGCACCAAAGCCACAGCTCCCTGTGTCTATTAAGACACTGAGCCAGGGCCTGGCCCTGCCCCCTTTCTCTCCTCATTGGCTGACTTTGACAGCGGGAGCCAATGGCGCCACGGTGCTGTCTCAGCCAATGAGGGGAGTCCTGGGCAGCCGAGACACTCCTGCAACATTGCTGGATCTAGAGGGACCTCGGGTAAGTGTTGGAGGGGCATAGAATGCGTTAAGCTAAAAACCTGCCTTTACAATCACTTGGCTTAAAGCGATTGTAAACAACCCATTCAGTTTGTAATAGAAATGAGAACCAAAACGTGTGTGTGTGTGTGTGTGTGTGTGTGTGTGTGTGTGTGTGTATACATACATTATTTTTTTCTCTCCCCCCCCCCCCTTTTTTTTATAAGTGATCACATTCCCTCTTCTCAGCTGCATAAGGGGTGGGGGGGGGGGGAGCAATGGTACACTAAGCTTCCCAGTGAATGGCTGTGCAGCGGGGTTGTGTCCTCAGAACAAGTCTGATAATTGGAGGAAAGCAGACCAAGTTCCCAGCATAGCTAGAGAACTGACCATGCTGGGAAGGATGTGCTTCTATGCCTAGTGTCAATTTGAAATGGGGAAAGCGGAGCCTTGTGCAGGCCAGCAAATATCAGCTTAACATACCACGTTTATTGATATCTTTCATTAAAATCCACAATAACAAGCTCTTCCAACTGTGTCCATGTTTATCCCTCTAGAATAGCTTTAAATGGCCAGATACTTGTGGATTGGAGTGTCAAATTAGAGGATTAATGAGTTAATTCTCCATGCTAGTTTTGAGACGAGTATTGGCCTTGTTAAAACTTTTTTGATTTATTTTACAGAAAAGTTGAAGCTGTTGGAAATCGCAAAAAAGAATGCTTCAAAAGCCCTTGGAAGGGAGGTTGAACTTCCTGATAGCCTAAAGAAAATCACTGAGGTATGTTTATATAATTGGGTGTTTCACTGTTTTTGGCGCCTTGTATTAGACTTTGACATTTAATATGGACGGACAATTAAGGATAACTTCTTGTAGTTTTGGTATTTTTTTGGGGGGGAGGGGTAGATGCATAGACTTTTCTTTAATGACTGCTATATTGGTGTCGTGTGATTTATACATTAAACGTCCAGATGTAACTGGGTTAAAGCTGAAATTCAACAGTCTGCAGTGGAACGCATCCTGCTTTGCCAGTTCTGATGGAGAGCATGCATCTGTTTCCTGGTTTGAGTGAGCCCAGCAGTGCAGGGTCAACTATTGCAGGAGGTGATATCTAGACCTTGGCAGTAGCTGACCTGGCACTACAAATGCATTGAAATGTTAGATGTTGGCAATGGAAGCGCTGGACTAGAATTTTTGCTTTGAATAAAATCTGTGGTAATGCGGTTTTCTCTCTCTCCCCCCCCCCCCCCCCCCCCCCTTTCAAATCAGAATTCAGTTTAAATGCCTTTTCTGTTTTCATAGAAAAGAATCAACACCAGCCTTTGAGGATGAGAACCGGGTGGTAATGTTGTGGTTGGACATTGGTATTGGGGTTAAACTTGGAAAAGTACACTGTTGGCACTTTATCTTCACCCACAATTCTAGGCTGCCATGTTTGTTTACAGAGCCAGTTTTTATAGCCTGGTCTGTCATCACCTATGCCTGATTTAATGGTTCCCGAAATTTGCTTCATCCAGTAGACAATTTTTTTTTTCTCCATTTTAAGACTACATTGTAAATTGTCAGTAATGTCCACTTTTTTTTTTTTTATGTGAACAAATGCCACTTTAAAATGTGGCCTTTTGGGGGGTATATTAAATTCAATTTTAAATTTTCACTCTAGTTTCCACATGCCTACACACCCCTCCCATTTCTACAATATGGGGTCATTGAAAATCCCTTTGAGTGGTATTTCACAAGCCCAGGTACAGGTAACCTTCATAACTTATTAACTATGTTCCAGATTAAGAATAAATGGAAGAAGAGGCCTGCATCACTTGCAGATAAGTTTACTGTTCTGTTCTCAGATGGTTGTATTTTTCTGTTCATTTGACTCCCAGTAGTTGCTGTAACGTGGCAAACAAAGAGCTTTATTGGTTGGCACTTGCACTTTATTTAGAGGAGGATATTTTCAACTCCCCGTGTGGGTCTGTATTTAAATATACATTGCTGGGAGCTTTATAGTTTAGCAAATTCAAAATAAGCTATGTAAAAATGAAAGAAGAAACCCGGTGTAAGATGAACAGATTTTTTATTTTTTTTTGTAACCCTTTTGGGAGACTGCCAGTCTGCTCCATTCACACTTGTGCAACTTTCCATGCAACTGTGGACATCAAAGTCTCATGACAAGTCGTTCCCCCATATATTCCAATGATAACTATTCATATATGTGTGACTTAAAGTTGCAGCGACTTCAAAGTAGTTCATGCTCTACTTTGGTCCGACTTTCATGCAACTTTAGGGCCATAAACTTGAATGTTAACACTTAAAAGTTGCATGACAGTCCTACCTGAATGTTATACAATGCAACAGTTGTCCCTTATTACCAGTCAAAGCCAGTCGTATCTAAGTTACACCCATCCAAAGTTGCACTCTAATGTCGGCGCAACTTTGAAGTCGTAAAAGTGAATGGAGCCTCACACGTAATTATTGCATTATATTTCTTGTTTATACTCGTGCACATTGAAGGTATTTACAGCTGCTTCTAAGGGAAGTCTGGTGTGGTTGGGTTGGTGTGTGTCGTGTCCCCGCTTCTAAACACCCCCTCCATGTTGGCCTATGTGTCCATGTGCACATAGGGTTTTAGCAGTGTTTAGTTGCAGGAGCTTTTAGAGCAGAGATATGCAATTAGCGGACCTCCAGCTGTTGCCAAACTACAAGTCCCATCATGCCTCTGCCTCTTGGTGTCATGCTTGATGCTGTCAGTCTCGCTATGCCTCATGGAACTTGTAGTTTGGCAACAGCTGGAGGTCCGCTAATTGCATATCCCTGTTTTAGAGGAAGGGGAGAAAAAAAACCCCAGGAGCAGCAGAGCTTGGGCAGAAAAAATGCCTGCTGCCGCCAAATGTACCTAAACCCTAGTGCTTGAGCATGAATTCATTTCAATTCATGAGGTAAATTAATGCCCAAGAGCTTGATGCCTGTAAAAGCTTTTAGGGCTTATGCACACTTTAGCAAAAAAAAAAATGCTTTTACAGGCGTTTGAGCCTTTATTTTTCTCTGCCTGGAAACTCTCCATGTTAGCCAATGTGTTTGTGCACTCTACAGGCGGTTTCAGGAGTTTACAGGCATGAGCTTAGAGGCAGAAAAGAGAACCCGAATTGGGTTTTTTATTTTCTGCCTGTAAACTCCTGAAACTGCCTGTAATGTGCACAAACACATTGGCTAACATGGAGAGTTTCCAGGCAGAGAAAAAAAAAAAGTTTAAATGCATGTAGGAGCAGCTTCTTGGAGCTGCAGCTTGCATAAGCCCTTAAAGAGGAAGTAAACCCTCCTTTTTTTATTCCCCCCCCCCCCCTCAAAACACCCTGCAAGACAAAGGCATAATGAGCTAGTATGCATAGCATACTAGCTCATTATGAAGTACTTGCCTGAGATCGAAGCCCCCGCAGCGGTGCTCGTTGCCCTCCTCCGTCGGCGCCATCTCTCCAGGAGTGACTTCCACATATCGCGGCTCTGGCGCTGTGACTGGCCAGAACTGCGATGACGTCACTCCCACGCGGGTGCTGCATCTAATGGCATTATCGTCTTTGGAAGCGGCGCGCTCAGTGCGCCGTTGTCTACAGCGCATGCGCCGTAGCCATCGGTGCCTTTCTTTTGCAAATATCTCCTAAACCGTGTAGGTTTAGGAGATATTTCTTGCACCTACAGGTAAGCCTTAATCTAGGCTTACCTGTAGGCCGGTTTCACACTGGGGCGGTATAGCGGCGCTATACCGTCGGGATTGCAGAGGTATTCGGCCGCTAGCGGTGCGGTTTTAACCCCTGCTAGCGGCCGAAAAAGGGTTAATACCACCCGCAAACCGCGGCTACAGCCACGGTTTGCGGGCGGTATCCAATTCATTTCAATGGGAAAGAGCGATGTAGGAGCGGTAAACACACCGCTCCTCTCACCGCTCCAAAGATGCGGCTAGCAGGACTTTTTTTTTTTCTTTTTAAGTCCTGTTAGCGCACCGCTCCAGTGTGAAAGCCCTCGGGGCTTTCACATTGGAGAGACAGGAGCCGCTGTTTAGGCTCGGTTTGCAGGCGCTATTTTTAGCAAAATAGCGCCTGCAGACTGCCCCAGTGTGAAAGGGGCCGTAGGTTAAAGTGGTCTGTAAGGGTTTACAACCACTTTAAACAAACGGTCCTGTGTGCATATGACCTTAATCAAAACTGACCCCTTTCTGTGCCTGGATATTTATAAATTTAACATGTCTAGTAATTGCAATAATTGATTTTACCTTTAAAAATATATATATATATATATATATATATATATATATATATATATATATATATATATATATATATATATATATATATATATATTTAATTAATTTTAATTTTTTTTTGGACCGAAAAAGCTGATGGAATAGGATGTCCGTCTTGCAGACAAAATTAGTCCTCATTTAGACATGTGGTTGGTAAAAATGCACAGATGAGCCATGTTTTTACCACCTGCTAGCCCTCCCCAAATTGCAATAGGCAGCAGACAGGGTGTATATGTGCTGCGGTTGCAATTTTCATGCCTGTGACAAGATCTACCTGACATTTTAGCAGGCAGCAAGCCTGCTGAATAGGGAAGCACTGCAAAATGCCCCACAACTGTGTGCAATGCACACGGATGTGGCACATTTGTTGGCTAAAATGGGGTTAAAACAAGTGGTGAGGAGGTGTCTCGTCACCTCCTCACTGCCTATCAATTGCACGCATCGTGCTTCAGAGGAATTTATTTTTTCTACCTGCACGCACGTAAATTAAGCACCGCACTAAGGCTAACGGTGTGTTTGTGGTTTGGGTTTTTTTTTTTTTTTTTTTTGTTCTCAGTGTATGCCCCACTTACTATAAAGCTTACCCCTTTTTTTTTTTTTTTTTTTTTTTCCCACAGGGTTCTAGAGCTGCGTCGCAAGAGAGGGTGGAGGCAGTCCAAGAAAAGATGGAGGCCAACCATAGGAGTCCATACATGCTGTGGCATCCAGTGACCAGTGAAGCCAAATCATTCTCAAAAAGATTATCTCCTAAAGAGGCATATAAAAGCAGGGCTCGATAGCCTGTATTTCTGGACTCTTTTTGTACAGTTTTTTTCAAAGATTTTATTTTCATAGAGGGTATTTATGACCAAGCGGGTAGGGAAATGGGGAATGATTTGTATAATCTGATCATTGATCAGTGTTTGGCAACGGTTCTTTTTATTATGGGTCTTATTTTTCAGATTTGGCCTAGTTCGTGAAGGACACAAGATTTTCAGGTGGGATCTTTACTTGTAAATAACTGAATATGAAATTTATATTTTTGTGCATGAAGAAATACTTGGCCATGTCACTTTTTTTTTCTTTCCCCCCTGTGCTGTTTATTAGAGAAAATGTGTTTCTGAAATATACAGCAGTGTGTGTGTGGGGGGGGGGGGGGGTTATTTTTTTTTGTTTTTTTTCCCCCCCCCCCCCCTTTACCATAAAACAAAATTGCAAAGTGTTTCCAAGTTGAGATCAGTAGTCTAACATGTTTAAAGATTATTCCATGGTCTTGTATTCTGTTTACATTTTAATAAAGTGATTGATTAAATAAGTCTTGTCTGTACTTATTTAAAGTGTCCACTAACAAACAAAATGAATATATTGGCATGTTGAATTGCATTTCCTCAATATGCTGCTTGCTGACATAACGCGCAAGTAATTTTTCTGGGTTCCTCAGACAGTAAATATTTTCATAGGCCACCAGTTAATATGTGAAGTATATGGGGGATCTCGACTGGAGCCCTGTTGCCCCTAAGGTGTCTAAACACATTCAATGTATTTACATGCATAGCATGCATTAAGATTAAAAAAAAAAAACCTGCCTTTACAACTCCTTTTAACACTACAGAAGCCTTTCAGACTGCAGACATATCCAAGTGCTGGGTCAGAGTGCAGACATATGAGGTGGTTAGAGAATGGCCAAGTACATGAGACTCCATAGAGCCCACTGCATTTCAAAAGTCAATGGTGTATTTTGTCCAATCGGGGAAGGTTGCAGGACAAGGATCAAACGTCTGAAGATTGGGCATCAAGCCTGAGGACTCTAAATATTTACTCCATTCTTAAAATGTTTGTAACCCTAAAAAATAAAAAGATCCTGTTGCTTTAAAGCATGTTAAACAGCACAGTGCTTGTGCTCTGTAATTTGGCCCCCTGTATCACCTAAAATACCTGGCTGATACTGCCTGGTTCTGCCCTCCTGCCTGTAAACTGACCACAGTTTATCATGGCTGCTAAGCCCTGACACTGTGGTCAGTTTGTGCCTCCGTCATCCGCAGCTCTCCTCCCTGCCTGTCAGCTAGTGACAGTGCCCACCCCTCCTCCTGCTGCTGAAATTAAAGTGTAAATTGCATGCAATCCCCTCTGTTAATGTCCTATACTGCAGTGTCTGTGCTTTGTAAAAAATAAATAAAATATATGGCCACTTCTACCTGAATTCACAGTGGCGCTCACGTGACTCTTCCTCACTGCTGATGTCTTGACTCTCTCACCTCCCTGTCTGACGTCAGTGGGGGATTCTCGGCCCCTCCCGCTCTGTCTGTTCGCTCAAGAGTCACGTGAGTAGCGCTGTGAATTCAGGTAGCAATGGAAATATGTTTTAACAAAGAACGAACACTACAGCATAGGGCTCTTTCTAAAGCCTCATACACACGATCAGACTTTTCCGTGGATTTTGCTCCGAAGGACGTTGTCCGTGAACTTGGTATGCATACACACGGCAGGACTTGTTCAGCCAACTTTCACCAAATCATGTGGTTACCGCCACCCTGTGGGCGACTTCTGCTATTGTCTGATCTTTAGCATTGGTTCTGAGCATGCGTGTCTTTGGACTTTAGTCCGATGGACTTGTGTACACACGATTGGATTTGCTCCATCGTACATTTGTTGCCGGAAAGTTTGTCTGTTCTCACAGCGAACATTTGTCCGATGGAGCGTACACACGGTCGGATTGTCCGGTCAAACATGTAAGTTTGTTGCCAAAAAGTCTGATCGTGTGTATGGGCCTTAACAGAGGGGATTGCTTGTAATTTACGAAGTGGCTTATCAACCACTTTTAATAAGCAGATAAGGCTTAAAAAGCCCTAAGACAGGCCATACAATATACAATTTCTCTTATCGTCCATGGACTGACACAGCCTCTTAATACTTGACTTGTGGGTGTATGTCCCTGCTTGCAGGAGAAGACCTTAGCAGAATGTGAGATGTTACAACATACATTTTAAAAGCCAGAGCTAAACGGCCCTGCCCAGGGGGGCGTGGTCCCTCCGGACATAACCCTCCCACCTGCAGTCAACAGCCTCCAGTTTTTTTTTTTTTTTTTTTTTTTTTTTTTTCTGCCTAGCAGAAGACGTGGCTCTCCTTAGGAGCCAGTCTCCTGACTTTTTTTTATTTATTTATTTTTTTTTTTCCTTTTTGGAATTTTTTATTTTTGAGATCTATCAACTGTCGGCTGGGCAACAGGTTGGGTACAAGATATCCTCGTAGTCTTCCCTGTCCGACCATCGAGCGTGCTGATCCTCGCCTTCTGTGCGTGAGACTCAGTTCACGACATACCCCAGGGGTGGCCGGTGGGCTTTTATGCTCTGCGGTCCTCACAAGATTGAACAGTCCTGCTGTATCTTTTGCGGTGGACCGGGCTGACAGCTACTCCAGTACTGCACTGTGATAGTCCTGTCAAACACACCAGTGGGTCCCTCAGGGGATGGGTAAGTAGTCTATTTCCTGGCTGCAGGCGAGTACATGCTGGGTGTTTCTCTGTATGGGGGATTTTCCCTGTCTCCCCCTTGTTGTTGCTGTGCTGTCTGGGGGTCACTCTGTCCCAGGGCGGGGCTCATGGCGGTCTGCATGTCGCTGGGGGATGATATTCTGTGTTTTGGGGCCTGGGTGCTGTTCGGTGCCACGTTTGTTTTTCACATTTGTTTGGCGGCCATCTTGCAGTGGATCGCTGGCGCACATTGGGGCGTCCATTTTCTTGAAGCTGCGCGCGCTTTTTACATTGCTTGACGTCTATCGCTGCTGAAACGGCGCAAATCTCTTCTCTCCTCACAGCTCACTCGCGCTAGTACAGCGCGGTGCAGGCAGCGGAACCGAGCGGTCCTCTCTGGGTTGGTGAGTCCCCTGGGTATCCCCTCCTCATTCAGCACAGCCAGTGGGTGGACTAAAAGTCTGAGGGGCAGTTATGGAGTCTGGTTCACCTGCTTCCCCATTCATGTCAGAGGCAACAGGCAGTGCTCCAGCACCTGCGGTCCCTATGGACCAGTTGTCGGCAGTCCTGGGAACATTTCTTACCAGGATGGAAGCGGTGTGCGAGCGCAGGGGAGAAAAAAAGCGCCCTCTCCCCACACTATCTCCACAAGGGGGGTGCTCTGATTCAGATATGGGCCTAGCTGCTGCTGCTCAGGACCCCAGCTCTAAATTTTTGGATGTGTTTGAACAGGACATTCCTTGTGCGGAAGGCTCCAGTTCTGAGTCAGTAAATGACAGGGCGCTTGTAAGTGAACTCATTAATGCTGTGAGGGACACTCTCAAGCTGGATGCTGCGGCTGCAGAACCTCGGGTGGAGGTGAAATACAAAAATATACCTGCAAAAAAGAAGTGCATTTATTTTTTCTTTTAAAGGTCTCCTTTTGGTTCCTTTTAATGCCACGTACACACGATCGTTTTTCACGTCGTTAAAAATGCAATTTTTTAAATTGGGCATTAAAAACGATTGTGTGTAGGCTCCAGAGCATTTTTAACGACGTGAAAAATGGCCTAAAAAAATGAGAACCTGCTCTTCTCTTTTTTTTTTTTTTTGTTTTGTTTTTCACTTTTTATTTTTAACTACGTGAAAAACGGTAGTGTGTATGCTTTTACGAAGGGGAAAAAACGCGCATGCTCAGAATCAAGTATAAGACGGGAGCGCTCGTTCTGGTAAAACTAGCGTTTGTAATGGAGATAGCACATTCGTCACGCTGTAACGGACTGAAAAGCACGAATCGTCGCTCAACAAAATTTACTAACCTGAAGGGTGGCGCCATTCGAACGGAACTTCCCCTTTATAGTGCCGTCGTACGTGTTGTACGTCACTGCGCTTTGCTCGAGCGTTTTTTTTTTTTTAATGAACGTGTGTATGCAAGACAGGCTTGAGAGGAAACGAGAAAAACGTCGTTTTTGAAAATGACATTAAAAACGATTGTGTGTACGCGGCATAAGGCCAAGCATTCTAAAAATTTTTTCCATATACACCTTTCTTTGACAGGTTCATTGATCAGGTTTGGGAAAAGCCGCAGAAAACTTTTGCGGTCCCGCGGCGTCTGTCTATTGGGTACCCCTTTGAGGAGACCCTGCTTAAAAAGTGGGCTTTTCCCCCAGTGGTCGCCCCCCCCCCCCCTCCCGGTCGCCCGTTTAAATAAAGCCACAACTCCTTGATTTAAGGACCCCACTGACAGGAGGTCAGAAGTGGTGAGCAGAGCCATGTTTGCCTGGTTGGGATCTGCCTTATGTCCTATCGTAGCGGCGACCCTTGTGTCTCAGACACTCATGGAATGGGCAAAGGTTTTGCACCAGACTGTGCAGGAGCATAATCTTCCTCCAGAAACCATTGCACTGGCCCACCAACTGGTGCAGGGCCTGGTGTATGTGTGCGACGCCACTTTGGACACGCCCCCTTTTAATATCTAGGGCCTCAGTTTCTGCGGTTGTGTTGCGGCGTCTTATCTGGTTAAAATGCTGGTCTGCTGACCTGGCCTCTAAGAAGCTCCTGACGGATCTGCCCTTTAAGGGTGGTAGGCTGTTTGGTGCTGCCCTGGATGACATTAAGTATGTCACGGGGGGGGGGGGGTAAAGGCACTCTCCTTCCTCAGACTACCAAGGGAAAGGAGCCCCACCGTAAGCCGGGTCCCTCCTTTTCAGCAAAGGTTTTTTTTTTTTGTCAGTCCTCGGGTAAGCCCTCCCAGACTGACAACAGTGCGGCTGGTGGACAGAAGCGTCCCTGGAGGCGAAGGTATTCCTACCCCCAGAGAAGTTAGACACTTCAGTCTGCAGTGCGGGTCCTGACGTCCTGGAAATGGTCGTCAATCTGTTTTTTTTATGAGTCCTGGGACTCATGGTGGCCTCTTTCGAGGCCGTTCCGTATGCCCAATCACACACACGGGCATTGCAGAAGGAGATCCTGTCCACTTGGGACAAATCCCCGTTGTCCTTGGATCTTCAGATCCAGGTAAATCACCCGGTCAGGGCGTCCCTGTCGTGGTGGTTGAGATCCCCGGCTCTTCGGCCCAGGAGGTCGTTCCTCCCCATCCAGTGGACGGTGATCACGATGGACGCCAGCCTCACGGGCTGGGGTTTAGTCTAGGGAGTCCTGTCAGCCCAAGGGCTTTCGACTCCGGACGAAGCCCGTCTACCGTTCAATGTTCTGGAACTGCGGGCAATCAGACTCTGCCTCTCCTCGTGGTTGGAGAGGCTACAGGGCCTCTCAATCAGGATCCAGTCGGTCAACGCCACGGCGGTGGCGTAGGTCAACCATCAGGGGGGAACTCGGTGCTCGGCTGTGGCATCCGAGGTCGTCCACATCCTAAGGTGGGCCGAAAGAAGCGTGTCGGCTGTCTACATTCCGGGTGTAGAAAACTGGCAGGTGGACTGAGTCGCTGGACCAGGGGGGGAGTGGTCCTTGCACCCAGAGGTTTTTCAACTCCTTTGCCGGCGGTGGGGCACGCCGGATGTGGATCTGATGGCCTCTCGACTCAATCGCAAAGTGTCAAGGTTTGTGGCCAGGTCCAGGGACCCTTGGGCGGACGCGTTGGTTGCCCCATGGGGTCAGTATCGCCTGATATATGCTTACCCTCCGCTGCAGCTGCTTCCTCGTCTGCTGCGCAGGGTGGCGGCTGAGGGAATTCTGGTGATCCTCATTGCTCCGGATTGGCCTTGGCGTCATTGGTACGCCGATCTTGTACGTCTCGTCGCGGATGTTCCTTGGCGACTGCCAATGAGAGAGGACCTTCTGTCTCAAGGTCCTATATTTCATCCTGCTTTACAGTCTTTGGCTTTAACGGCATGGCTATTGAAAGCCAGGTGCTGAGGGACCGAGGTCTCTCGGATACGGTCATTTCGACCATGTTAAGGGCACGGAAGTCTTCCTCTAGAAAGATATATCACCGTACCTGGAAAGCTTACATCACTATGTGCGAAGAGCTAGACTGGCGTCCACTGACGTATTCCGTCCCCAGAATCCTGCAGTTCTTGCAGCATGGTGTGACCCAAAAGCTTGCTTTAAGTACCATTAAGGGTCAGATTTCGGCCTTGGCCGTCTTCTTTCAGCGACCGCTAGCAGGCCATTCCTTGGTTAGCACTTTTGTGCAGGGGGTTCGCCATGTGCTCCCTCCTGTCAAGCCTCCTCTTCCTCATTGGGATCTGAATTTTGGTGCGGTCGGTTCTCCAGGAACCTCACTTTGAAAATATCAGAGATTCCTCTCTTGACCTTGTCTCCAGAAGGTGGCTTTCTTAGTAACCATTACTTCTGTTAGACGGGTGTCTGAGTTGGCGGCCTTGTCCTGCAAGTCGCCTTATTTGGTCATCCATAAGGATAAGGCAGTGTTGCGTCCGCAGCCTTTGTTTCTGCCAAAGGTGGTCTCGGCCTTTCACCTTAATGATGACATTGTTCTTCTGTCCTTGTGTCCTCATCCATCGCATCTCAGAGTTTGCGCTTCACGCGTTGGATGTGTTACGAGCCTTGTGGGTGTACCTATCTGCTACTGCTTCCATTCGGAAGTCTGACTCGCTGTTTGTGTCTGTCTCTGGTCCAAAACAGGGCCAAGCGGTTGTCTGACACCATTTCTAGGTGGATCAGGCAGACCGTCATACAGGCCTATGCCCTTAAGGGGCGGGCGCCTCCCTTTCCGGTTACGGCGCATTCCACCAGGGCAATTGGTGCTTCCAGGGCTTTCTGGCATCAAGCCTCGGTCGCACAAGGTGGCGACCTGGTCATCCGTTCAACCTTATTAGACCTTAGAAAAAGGTATGATGTGGCTGCATCTTCGGATGCTTCCTTCGGCCGCAAGGTGTTGCAGGCCAGCTGTTTAAATTTGCAACTCCTCCGTTGAGGAGCTCTGCTGGTTTGGAGTAAAGTTTTTTTTGGTTTTCCATTTATACTGCTCCCACCCCTCTTATTGACACTGCTTTGGGACATCCCACAAGTCAAGTATTAACCACTTGCCGACCGCGCCATGGACGAAAGACGTCCACAGCGCGGTCGAGTTATCCTGAGTTTACGTCCCTGTGACGTCCCCTGGTGCGCGCTCGCGGAAGTGTCCGTGCTCGCCGAGTTCACGGGTCCCAGCGCAACAAGGATCGCGGTGAAGAGCCAATGATAGCGGCTCTTTACCACCTGATCGCCCCCTCCAATGAGGGAGCGATCAGAATGTAAACAAACTGGGGTCACACAGAGGTCCAGCTCTCTTCTCTCCTCACACCGATACAGCGTGTGAGGAGAGAAGAGAGATCATTTAACAGTGAGTGTTTGTCTCATATTGTGCAGTGAACTACAGTGCCCCTACAGTACCCATCTGTGTAAGCAGTGCCACAAAATACTCATCAGTGCCACTACAAGGCTGATCAGTGCCACCTCTGCCACTTCAGTGCCCCATCGGTGCCATCAGTACCACATCAGCGCCTCTATAGTGCTCATCTGCACCACTACAGCGCTCATCAGTGCCACAGTAGTGCCCATAAGTGAGTGCTCATCAGTGGATACTTATCAGCGCCGCCATATCAGTGCAGCCTCATCCGGTTCCCAGCAGTGCAGCCTCATCCGGTTCCCAGCAGTGCAGCCTCATCCAGTTCCCAGCAGTGCAGCCTCATCAGCACCCATCAGTGCCACCATATCTGTTCCAGTTTTCCTACCACAGTTTGTCACCACAGTCACCAGTATGGCGAAAAAAATGTTTTCCGCTGAGGAGGCATACCAACAGCTTTGCTTGACTGACGAGAGCAGCGGGGAGCTCTGAGTCTGATTCTGGTTCAGAATATGAACCTGTTATAAGCAGTGGGTCTTCTACAGATTCAGAGGAAGTGGAAAGTGTGCCCAGGAAATGAAGGCGTTCTGACATGGAGCAGCAGGCTACCACAAGTAGCGCTGTGGCATCAACCAGCAGCTCAGTGCCATCCACCAGTAGCACAGTGCCATCCACAAGAAATGAAGTACCACTACAGCAAAGGCCAAGAACTAGCGGGGTGTCATCTCAGCCCAGCCCCAAAGGGTTAGGACCCATGCCAGCCTTCCCTATGCCCTTGAAAACCCTCTGTGGCTTCCCCCCAATTCAGGAGCAGCAAACATCCCCCCTTTCACTGCCCAGCCAGGTGTTCAGGTGAACACAGAGAATTTTGCCCCTATTGATTTTTTTTAATTTAATTTTTACCCAAGACCTATTATCCTCCATCGTGACCCAGTGCAACCTCTTTGCACAACAATTCATAATAAACAACCCTGGTTCAAGTTATGCCCATCCCTATGTGTGGAGAGCATTGACAGTGGAGGAATTTAAATTATTTTTAGGCCTAACGTTCAACATGGGGCTCTCAAAAAAAAATGAAGTATACTCCTATTGGTCCACCAAACCCATCCAGCACATGCCAGTCTTTTCATCCATTATGTCAAGATCCAGATACCTCATGATAATGCGTTTTCTCCATTACAATGACAACACCCAGTGCCCTCCCGGAAATGACCCATCACATGACAAATTATTTAAAATTCGGCCACTTCTAAATTTTTTCTCTAAGAAATTCCCCCAGTTATATATCCCCGACCAAAATATATCCGTGGATGAGTCATTGGTCCACTTCACAGGCAGGCTTGGCATCAAGCAGTTTATTCCAAGCAAAAGGACCCGATATGGGGTTAAAATCTACAAGCTATGTGACCGAGCCACGGGCTACATTTACGCCTTCCTGGTGTATGAAGGGAAGGGCTCCCAACTGCATTCCCCTGAATGTCCAGAGTACATCGGTGCCAGCGGAAAGGTTGTTTGGGAGCTTATATATCCACTCCTTGAAAAGGGTTAGCACCTTTATGTGGATAATTACTATACCAGCATCCCCTTCTTCCGCAACCTTTACCGGAAGGGCACTCCAGCGTGTGGTACAGTGCGAGCCAACAGGAAGGGTTTCCCGCAAAGGCTCGTTACTGAAAGACTACGAAAAGGGGAGACTGCGTCTTTGCGGAATGAAGAGCTATTGGCTATCAGGTGGAGGGACAGAAGAAACGTCCACATGCTCTCAACGATACATAACGACACCTACGTGGAAATCCCCAAAAGAAACGGCCCTATCCAAAAACCAGCATGTGTTCATGATTATAATTTGTTCATGGGGGGAGTCGATTTTAATGATCAGATGATTGAACCCTATCTTCCCACAAGAAAAAGCCGCTATTGGTATAAAAAGGTCTCCATATATCTTTTCAGTATGGCCCTTTACAATGCTTATGTCATTTACCGTAAATCTACAAGGACCCTCTTATCTTATTTTCAGTACCAAGAAGAAATTATCTCCGCCCTTTTGTACCCTGAAGACCCACCAGAAAGCATTCGCTCGGATTCAGTGAGCAGACTCCATGAACGCCACTTTCCTGATAAACCCCCCCCCCCCCCCCCCCATAAAACAGGCCGAAAACGTCAGAAGAGATGCCGGGTGTGCTCCAAAGAAGGAACTAGAAGAGACACTGTGTATTATTGTCCTTCCCAACCAGGCCTTTGTTTTGATCGATGTTTCCGTCGTTACCATACTTTTCTACATTATTAGGAGAGTATGGTAAACGTAATTGTCATTTACCGCCACACCCCTTATGCCACTGTACATACCGCTGCCTTCTCCGGAACTGACCCTGACCTGCTAAACGACCACGCCTCTGCCTAACGCTAAACTGTACCTACCTCTGCCTGCCCTGGAACTGACCCTGGCCTGTTATACGACCACGCTTCTGCCTAACCCTAAACTGTACCTACCTCTGCCTGCTCTGGAACTGACCCTGGACTGTTTGACCACGTTTTTTGCCTGCCTCTTGGATTGATATTTTACTACTGCTATGCTAATGGGGACACAGGGGTCTCACATATGTGAGAGGCTCCAGAATTGTTTTTCTGGATGAAGAAAACAATTTTTTTAGTTTTCTCATTCCCCGATTAGGGTCTGGAGACTCGGAGGCTTCAAAGAGATTTGGGTGGGAGAAGCCTCTACCCCTGTCCCCATTCTTTCCTGGCCTGCTACTTGGACCATCTTCCTGCTTACTACCAGGACCAATATTTTGGCACCGCTGGCAATGTCTCTACTTGCACTGACCTTGGACTGTATATGGACAGTATCTCTGCCTGTACTGACTATGGACAATATTCCTGCCTGCTGCCTGGACAATTCTGTTCACTGACGCTGACCACGTCCCTGCCTGCTGCCTGGATCAGGGCTCTCCTTCTGTGGACAATTGCACTACTAAAACCACAGGTAATCTTTTGTTTACCATTTACTCAGCAGAATGTAGTTCAGGGTGTAATTCTTGGTATGTACATGCTATATGCTAGAAATATGAAGGGCCTTCAAAAATGTGATAGATTGTAAGGAAATTAGATGCGTAATTTATGTCCCTAGAACACCTGATGGTGCTTCCTGGATATTGGGCCTCTATGTGGCCAGGCTGTGTAAAAGTCTCACACATGTGGTATCGCCATACTCAGGAGGAGTAAGAGAATATATTATGGGGTGTCATTTTTGCTATGTACATGCTATGTGTTGGAAATATCTTATAAATGGACAACTTTGTGTAAAAAAAATGTGTTTTCATTTTTTTTCCACATTTTCCAAAAACTTCTGGGAAAAAATGAACAGTTCAAAAGACTCATAATGCCTCATAGATTATACGTTGGGGTGTTTGCTTTCCAAAATGGGGTCACTTTGTTGGCGTTTCCATTGTCCTGGTGCTCCAGGGCCTTCAAAATTGTAATAGGTGTTTGAGAGATTAGATGTGTAATTTATGCTCCTAGAACGCCTGAAGTTGCTAGTTCAATGTTGGGCCTCTGTATGTGGCCAGGCTGTGTAAAAGTCTCACATATGTGGTACCGCCATACTCAGGAGTAGGAGAATATATTTCTTTTTCGTACATCACGGGACACAGAGCGACTTAGTCATTACTAATGGGTTATATAGATACCTTCAGGTGCTGGCACTGGCAACTTCCAAAACCGGAAGCACCCTCCCCTATATAAGCCCCTCCCATCCGGGAGCACCTCAGTTTTTTGCCAGTGTCTAAGGTGTTGGCCAAAGAGTAACGTGTTTTCACTGGGCTTGCGTACAGGTTCTTTTACGGGCCTTAGTAAGCTGTTCCGGATCCGACCAAAAAAGCTTCATAGCTAAACGGTCGGTACCCGGGCCTTGCAAGAGAAGAGCAAGGGTTTGCCTGTAATGCCTCTCTTAGGAGGGCTGGACCCTGGGATCCAGAGCTCTGGTCATACCCACGACCAAGATGTTGTCTGTGCAGTGTGCTATACAGGTCCAGGGGAGTGGAATCCTTGGGAACCCGGTCCCTGAAGGTTTAATTACAATGCCTGCCGTGATAGGTGAAG
Source organism: Rana muscosa (assembly GCA_029206835.1). Lineage (NCBI taxonomy): Eukaryota > Metazoa > Chordata > Amphibia > Anura > Ranidae > Rana > Rana muscosa. The sequence continues at coordinate 535,218,672 of CM055117.1, read as the reverse complement.
TTTGGGCTTCTGTGGACCAAACAAAGTCCTGCGGCGGGGAACAGGTAAGTGGGGGCCCCCAGGAACTTGGTTCTATTGGGGGACCCCCAAGCCTAATTTGTCTTTCTGTCTGTTACCTAACGGTATTCCCGCTAATATCTGTGTATGCCTGTAACTACTGGAAAATGTAAAATTTTAATAGTAGTCAAGAAAAAAAAAAAAAAAAGGACCGCGGTACCTGTGTTAAACCACTAGAGGCCGCTGTGGTCCATTTTTCTTGTCATGTGGATCTTTGGTTTTCTCAAGTCAAAAGATCCAGGCAGTTGGTAAGTTTCTCTGTGGGAATCCACTTCCTCTGCCCTGTTGCTGCGCTCATCCACCGCACAGGCCCTCCGGCAAAAAGGGCCCTGGCTCCTAGTCCCTGCTTGGTTTCAAAAAAGGCGCCAGTGGCGCACGGGCGCGCGCGCAGGCGCGTGCACGCGCCTCCTATGAAAGAAAAGGGGCGGGGCGGGTGGATGACGCTCGATGCGCGCCGCAGCACTTCTGCGCATGTGCAGGCATCCCAGCATGTATAAAAGACACAGTACAAGTGTCAGCTGGATGCAAACAGAGCTAGCAACAAAACGGTGGCACACAGAGGCGGTTGATGCAGGCATCCCCATAGAAAGGCACTTTAGTGGACACCAGCTGGTATATAGCAGCAACTGTGTTAGACTATTACCAGCAAAATTGATGTATGACGACGGGAATACCTCAGCTTTGTGCTTAAAGGATATGTCGTCCAGACGCTCCGGAAATAAGTCTTCCAGGAAGCCAAAGGGGTCTCCATCGGGCTCTGAGGATATTGGGCATGCTTGTACTGCACCAATCTCCCCTGAAAATTCAGAGGTCAGTAGCCGTAGGAACCCCGCAGGAGTGCCTGGTGCTGCGGCTGTTCCCAGTCCACCTGCTCCTGTATATATAACAGAGGAGGTTTTATCCTCAACTCTGGGAGGATTGGAAGAGAGATTAACAGCATTGATCGCTGCTTCCCTGTCACAGGGAAAGCGCGTCCGATCTCCGTCTCCTCCTTCAGAGTGCCTGTTAGTGGAGGAACAGCCCCACACAGAGATCGACCTATCTGAAGGGGATCAGGATGAGGTTGATTCAGTTATAGAGGAATCAACAGTGGAAGAACCTTTCTCAGCATCTCAGGCTGAAAGATTATGGGTTCAGTCTTTGACTAACATGGTCCGATCAGCATTTAAAATGCCTCTGGCGGAACCATCAACCACTACGGTTTCCTCGCTGGGGTCGCTGAAAGCTCCCCAGGCTGTATGTTCCTTCCCAATCCACCCTTTATTGGAAGGGCTTATTTACCAGGATTGGGAGCATCCTGATAAAATATTTACTCCCCCCAAGAGATTTCCAGTGATCTATCCCATGGAGGATAAGTTCATAAAAAATGGAGGGTCCCTACAGTGGACGCAGCCATCTCTTGTGTGAATAAATCACTGACATGTCCAGTAGATAATGTTCCAATGTTCAAAGACCCAATAGATAAAAAATTGGAGTCTTTACTAAAATCTGCTTTCTCTACAGCAAGCATGGTGACACAACCTGCAGTAGCAGCGATTGGAGTCTGCCAAGCGGTGAAAGATCAGTTGAAACAAGTCTTAAGGGACTTACCAGATCAGCAGGCTCTTGCCCTAGCTGACCTACCTAGAGCCTTGTGTTTTGCGGTGGACGCCATAAAGGATACAATCCAACAGGCCTCCCGCTTTACGCTGTCTGTAGTACATATGCGTAGGCTTCTATGGCTCAAAAACTGGTCTGCTGAAGCTCCCTGTAAGAAATTGCTGATTAGCTTCCCATTTCATGGAGAACGCTTATTTGGAGAAGATCTGGGCAAGTATATCCAGAAAATTTCTGCCGGTAAAAGTTCACTCTTGCCGGTTAAGAACAAGAGTAGAAGTCCTTCTTTTAAGAGGCCTACTTCTCCAGTCCCTGGCACATCGGCTGTGAAACAGTTCCGACGGTCTCCGCGGTCAAATTCAGGGGGCAGAAATCAGGGACAATCACAGGGTAACAAGAAACCCTGGGTCAAGAGAGGTACAAAACCTCCCCCCAAGTCATGAAGGGTTGCCCCCACTCAATCGGGTGGGGGGAAGACTTCAGTTGTTCACAGAGACCTGGCGGGACACCATCAGAGACAGATGGGTGATCTCCGCAGTAAGTCTGGGATACAAGCTGGAGTTAAAAGACACTCCTCCTGCCCATTTTATAAGGTCAAACGTGCCAAGCGATCCCCAGAAGAGAGGATCCCTCCTTCTGGCACTAGAACAACTATTGCTCCAAGGTGTAATCATGAAGGTTCCCCTGGAAGAAAGCGGGTTCGGGTTTTTCTCGAACCTTTTCACAGTCCCCAAACCAAATGGGGACGTGAGGCCCATATTAAATCTAAAAGGGCTAAACAAGTTCCTACATATCAGGACTTTTCGGATGGAGTCGATCCGATCGGTGGCCACCGCCCTACAAGGGCAGGAATGGTTAGCCTCGATTGACATAAGGGATGCTTATCTGCATATTCCCATCTTTCCGGCCCACCAGAAATTTCTACGCTTTGCAGTAGAAGGGCGCCATTTTCAGTTCAGAGCCTTACCTTTCGGTCTGGCCACAGCACCACGAGTGTTCACAAAAATTCTGGCCCCACTATTGGCCAATCTAAGAACACAAGGTGTAACGATAATGGCATATCTAGACGACCTGCTACTAATAGACCACTCAGTGGAAAAGCTGGAAGTAGCTATTCACAAGACAATCAAGTATCTGGAATATCACGGTTGGATTATCAACCGGGACAAGTCAGCTCTAAGACCAGTCAAAAGTCTGGAATACTTAGGGCTAAGGCTGGATTCAAATCAGAGAAAGATTTTCTTACCTCCAGAGAAGGTGTCGTCTTTAAAAGATTTGACCCACTTAGTGGGTACAAAAAGAAAACCATCCATACGCCTGTGCATGAGGCTGCTGGGAAAAATGGTGGCTTCATTCGAAGCAGTACCCTACGGTCAATTCCATTCAAGGAACTTGCAGAGGGCCATACTGTCAGCCTGGAACAAAAAAGTTCAGGCTTTAGACTTACCAATGTCCCTGTCCCCTTCCGTTCGCAAGAGCCTCCATTGGTGGTTGGTGCCCCAGAATCTGGAAAAAGGGAAACCCTTCAGTCCGGTTTCTTGGAAGGTGGTCACTACAGATGCCAGCCTCATAGGCTGTGGGGCAATACTGGAGCAATGGTCTCTCCAGGGCAAGTGGTCAGAAGCAGAGAAGGCCCTGCCCATCAATCTCTTAGAGATACGAGCAGCCCGGTATGCCCTAGTAGCATGGACAGCCAAACTCCAAGGGTCCCCTGTCAGAATTCAATCAGACAATGCCACAGCAGTGGCATATATCAATCACCAGGGTGACACCAGGAGTCGTGCAGCCCAGAGGGAAGCGAATTGCATCCTGGAATGGGCAGAAAGATATGTCCCAGCCATATCCGCGGTTTTCATCCCAGGAGTGGAAAATCGGAGAGCGGACTTTTTAAGTCGCCAGCAATTATGCCCGGGGGAATGGTCTCTTCACCCCGAGGTTTTCCAGGCAATATGCCAGCGGTGGGGAACACCGGATGTAGATCTGCTAGCATCCAGATTCAACGCAAAGGTGGACAGATTTGTGTCTCGCACAAGGGATCCCCTAGCTTGCGGCTCGGATGCCCTAGTGTTCCCTTGGGATCAGTTCAAGCTGATATATGCATTCCCACCGCCACAATTGTTACCGCGTTTAATCCGCAGAATCAGGGTAGAAAAGAAACCAGTGATTCTGGTGGCTCCAGCGTGGCCCCGAAGGGCATGGTACGCGGAGATTGTAAAAATGTCAGTGAGGAGTCCTTGGACCCTCCCACATCGTCCGGACCTGCTTTCGCAAGGACCGATATACCACCCTTCCTTACCAGCCCTAGGTTTGACGGCCTGGCTATTGAAGCCCACATTCTAAAGAAGAGAGGGCTCTCTAATCCTGTGGTATCTACCATGATCAATGCCAGGAAGCCGGTATCCAGGCAGATCTATTATAGGATCTGGAAGGCGTACATCACGTGGTGTGAGGCCAAGAAATGGCATCCACGTAAGTACGTAATAGGTAGGATTCTGGACTTCCTACAGTGGGCTGTAGATAGGAAGCTTGCCTTGAGTACTATCAAGGGTCAGATTTCGGCCTTGTCAATATTTTTTCAAAGGCCCTTGGCTTTGCATTCATTAGTCAAAGCTTTCATACAAGAAGTGATGCGTATTAGCCCTCCGGTTAGTATTCCCATATGTCCATGGGACTTAAACCTGGTTCTGTCGGTTCTACAGAAACAACCGTTTGAACCATTGCAACACATTTCCTTGGTTCTTCTCACCAGGAAATTGATTTTCTTAGTAGCCATTTGTTCGGCTAAAAGAGTATCGGAATTAGCCGCCTTGTCCTGTAAGGAGCCATATCTGGTTGTCCATAAGGACAGAGTAGTATTACGTCCTCATCCAGCCTTTCTTCCTAAGGTGGTATCGAGGTTTCATTTGAACCAAGATGTGGTTCTTCCTTCTTTTTTCCCCAAACCTAGCTCGGTAGAGGAAAAGTTATTGCATTCTTTGGATGCAGTAAGAGCAGTTAAAGCTTATCTAAAAGCCACTGCTCAGATTCGTAGAACGGATACTTTGTTTGTTCTGCCGGAAGGCCCCAGAAAGGGTCAGGCAGCATCAAAATCTACTTTAGCCAAGTGGATTCGACAGGTCATAATACAAGCCTATGGCTTGAGAAGGAGACCGCCTCCGTTCAAAGTTAGGGCGCACTCCACAAGAGCAGTTGGAACTTCATGGGCAGTGCATCACCAGGCCTCCCTGGCTCAAGTCTGTAAGGCCGCAACATGGTCTTCAGTACACACGTTTACTAGATTCTACCAGGTAGACGTTAGAAGTCAGGAGGATGTCGCCTTTGGGCGCAGTGTGTTGCAGGCCGCAAAAGATCCTCATGCCTGATGGCGCCCAGCTTATGTATAGTGTATCCCTCCCCTCATTTGGCATTGCTTTGGGACGTCCCATTAGTAATGACTATGTCGCTCTGTGTCCCGTGATGTACGAAAAAGAAAAAGGGATTTTTATAACAGCTTACCTATAAAATCCTTTTCTTGGAGTACATCAAGGGACACAGAGCTCCCACCCCTCTTTTTGGGACACTTATTGCTTTGCTACAAAACTGAGGTGCTCCCGGATGGGAGGGGCTTATATAGGGGAGGGTACTTCCGGTTTTGGAAGTTGCCAGTGCCAGCACCTGAAGGTATCTATATAACCCATTAGTAATGACTAAGTCGCTCTGTGTCCCGTGATGTACTCCAAGAAAAGGATTTTACAGGTAAGCTGTTATAAAAATCCCTTTTTTGGGGTGTAATTTTTGCTATGTACATGCTATGTGTTGGAAATATCTTTTAAATGGACAACTTTGTGTAAAAAAAATGCGTTTTCATTTTTTTTCCACATTTTCCAAAAACTTCTGGAAAAAAATGAACAGTTCAAAAGACTCATAATGCCTCATAGATTATACATTGGGGTGTTTGCTTTCCAAAATGGGGTCACTTTGTTGGCGTTTCCATTGTCCTAGTGCTCCAGGGCCTTCAAAAGTGTAATAGGTGGTTGAGAGATTAGATGTGTAATTTATGCTCCTAGAACGCCTGAAGGGGCTACTTCAATGTTGGGCCTCTGTATGTGGCCAGGCTGTGTAAAAGTCTCACACATGTGGTATCGTAATACTCAGGAGGAGTAGCAGAATATATTTTGGGGTGTCATTTGTGGAATGTACATGCCATGTGAGAGAAATAACCTGTTATAATGACAATTTGGTGTGAAAAAAAATAAAAATAAAAAAAATCTTTATTTTGCAAAGAATTGTGAGAAAAAATTACAACCTCAAAAAACTAACTATGCCTTTTACTAACTACCTTGGAATGTCTACTTTCCAAAAAGGGGTCATTTGGGGGGTATTTGTTCTTTACTGGCTTGTTAGGGTCTCAAGAACCGAGATAGGCTGTCAGTACATCAGGTGTAATCAAATTGATACATTTTCAGTGATTGGCACCATAGCTTGTAGACCCTATAACTTTCACACAGACTAAATAATATCCACTAATTTGGGTTATTTTTACCAAAGATATGTAGCAGTATACATTTTTGCCCAAATTTATGAAGAAAAATTACTTATTTGCAAAATTTTATAATAGAAATTAAGAAAAATTAATTTTTTTACAAAATTTTCGGTCTTTTTTCATTTATAGCACAAAAAATAAAAAACCCAGAGGCAATCAAATACCACCAAAAGAAAGCTCTATTTGTGTGAAAAAAAAGACGAAAATTTCATATGGGTACAGTGTTGCATGACTGAGTAATTGTCATTCAAAATGTGAGAGCACCGAAAGCTGAAAATTCGTCTGGTTAGGAAGGGGGTTTAAGTGCCCAGTTGTCAAGTGGTTAAGAGGCTGTGATAAGAGAAAATAGGATTTTTGTACTCACCGTAAAATCTGTTTCTCTGACGTCCATGGACTGAGACAGCACCCACCCTTCCTTTTTAAGGTTTGTACTGCTTTGTTATGAACTGAGGCTGCTGACTGCAGATGGGAGGGTTATGTCCGGAGGGACCGCCCCTCTGGGCGGGGCTGTTCAGCTTTGGCTTTTAGAATATATGTTGTAACATCTCACATTCTGCCTAGGTCTTCTCCTGCAAGCAGGGACATAAACCCACAAGTCAAGTGTTAAGAGGCTGTGTCCGTCCATGGACGTCGGAGAAACGGATTTTACGGTGAGTACAAAAATCCTATTTTTCTTCAACTTTCCTTTTTTTTTTTTTGTTTTACTAAAACCATATAATATGAGGTCAAACCTAAAATGCTTTGAATTAGTATACAACCTTGTACTACATAGTTGGAAGACAAATCCTAAAGAAATTTTTTTAATGTATCGCCAGCTTAACCACTTAACGACCGCCCACTGTAAATATACGTCGGCAGAATGGCACCGACAGGCAGAATCACGTATATGTACGTGATTGCCTTTGTATAGTTGGGGGGTCCGATCGGACCCCCCTCCTTTACAGTGAGCGGTCGTTTTACCTTCGGGAGCGATCCGGCATGAGGGGACGACCGTTCGATTCCGGCCACCCCCTCTCGATCGCTCCCGGCGAATGAGAGCTTCTCCTGCCTGTGTACTTGTTTACACAGGCTGGAGGAAGTGATGTCATCTCTCCTGCGGCGCTCACATATACCGAGCGCCGTACAGGAGAAGATGCAGGTCAGTGCACACAACACTACACTGACACCAGGACACATAGGTACATAAATCACCCCCCCAGACCCCCCCAGATCACCCCCCAGCCCCCAGTCACAGTGTCACTGATTGCAGTGACCATTTATTTAGTGATCACTGCAATCAGTGACATTTGTGACTGTAAAAGTGTCAGTACATTTAGTTTTAGGTCCAGTGTAGCCCCCTAACCCCCCCTAATAAAGGTTTAACCCCCTGATCACCCCCCAGATAACCCTTTCACCCCCTAGCACCGCCGTCGCTATGCGATCATTTTTCTGATCGATGTCTTAGCGTCGGTGATGCTGATCGGTAGCCAGTAATTTTTTTTAGGTTCGCCGCAGGTTTTTATAGCGTCGGGTACCCCCATATATTACCTAATAAAGGTTTAAACCCCTTGATCGCCCCCCAGGTAACCCTTTCACCCCCTATCACCACGGTCACTAAGCGATAATTTTTCTGATCGATGTTTTAGCGTCGGCGATGCTGATCGGTAGCCAGTAATTTTTTTTAGGTTCGCCGCAGGTTTTTATAGCGTCGGGTACCCCCATATATTACCTAATAAAGGTTTAACCCCCTTGATCGCCCCCCAGGTAACCCTTTCACCCCCTATCACCACTGTCACTAAGCGATAATTTTTCTGATCGCTGTCTTAGCGTCGGTGATTCAGATCGGTAGCCAGTAATTTTTTTTAGGTTCGCCGCAGGTTTTTATAGCGTCAGGTACCCCAATATATTACCTAATAAAGGTTTAACCCCCTTGATCGCCCCCCAGGTAACCCTTTCACCCCCTATCACCACTGTCGCTAAGCGATCATTTTTCTGATCGCTGTCTTAGCGTCGGTGATGCAGATCGGTAGCCAGTAATTTTTTTTAGGTTCGCCGCAGGTTTTTATAGCGTCAGGTACCCCCATATATTATCTAATAAAGGTTTAACCCACTGATCGCCCCCCAGGTAACCCTTTCACCCCCTATCACCACTGTCGCTAAGCGATCGTTTTTATGATCGTTGTCTTAGTGTCGGTGATGCAGATCGGTAGCCAGTAATTTTTTTTTAGGTTCGCCGTCAGGTTTTTATATAGCGTCAGGTACCCCCATATATTACCTAATAAAGGTTTTAACCCCCTAATTGCCCCTAGTTAACCCTTTCACCAGTGATCATCATATAAGTGTTACGGGTGACGCTGGTTAGTTAGTTTGCTTTTTATAGTGTCAGGGCACCCGCCGTATATAACCCAATAAAGGTTTAACCCCCTGATCGCCCGGCGGGTGATATCAATTAGGTTTTAGCGTCAGAGAGGGTCTGCGTCACACCCCAGGCAGCGTCAGGTTAGTGCCAGTAACGCTAACACCCACGCGTGAAGCATACACCCCCCCTTAGTGGTATAGTATCTGAACAGATCAATATCTGATCTGATCAGATCTATACTAGCGTCCCCAGCAGTTTAGGGTTCCCAAAAACGCAGTGTTAGCGGAATCAGCCCAGATACCTGCTAGCACCTGCGTTTTGCCCCTCCGTCCAGCCCAGGCCACCCAAGTGCAGTATCGATCGATCACTGTCACTTGCAAAACACAACACACATAACTGCAGCGTTCGCAGAGACAGGCCTGATCCCTGCGACTCCAGTGCTGTAGGAGGTGATTTCGCCACCACAGTTAAAAAAAAAAAAAGCATATATGCCGAAGCATTGGGGCAGCAGGGGCGGAGGAGTGATTTTGCTCCTAATGCCGCGTACATACAGTCGAAATTCCGACGGAGGCTTGCCCGTGGAAAAGTCTGACCATGTGTACGCGGCATAACTTTTGCGGGAAGATGCCCCCATGCTTCGGCATATATAAATGGTGCATGTATGCCCATCATTAGAAGTGGGTGGATGAAGGGCGGTATTCTAATGGTGGGCATACCCACCGATCAATCTTTTTTTTTCGTTCAGCCAACAGGCTGCATGAAAAAAAAGATTACAATACATGTCCAACAAGGACCAGCAACGTACTGGTATGTTGCTGGACTTTGAATGTTTATACCAGAATGATGCCTGCGGGTTTAGGTATCATCTTGGTATCATTCTTTTCAGCCAGCGGCCGGCTTTCATGTAAAAGCAATCCTAGTGGCTAATTAGCCTCTGGACTGCTTTTACAAGCAGTGGGAGGGAATGACCCCCCCCGGATATAAAAAGCGCCATTGGGAAATTGGGAAAGCATTTTATCACACCGATCTTGGTGTGGTCAGATGCTTTGAGGGCAGAGGAAAGATCTAGGGTCCAATAGACCCCAGTTTTTTCAAAAAAGAGTACCTGTCATTACCTATAGCTATCATAGGGGATATTTACATTCCCTGAGATAACAATAAAAATGATAAAAAAAAAAAAATATATGGAAGCAACAGTTTAAAAATAAAATAAAAAAGCAAAATTAATAATAAAAAAAAAAATAAAAATAAAAAAGCACCCCTGTCCTGCCCTGCTCTTGCCCAATGGCGAACGCAAGCGTCGGTCTGGCGTCATATGTAAACAGCAATTGCACCATGCATGTGAGGTATCACCGCGAAGGTCAGATCGAGGGCAGTAATTTTAGCAGTAGACCTCCTCTGTAAATCTAACGGGGTAACCTGTAAAGGCTTTTAAAGGCTTTTAAAAATGTATGTAGTTTGTCGCCAATGCGCGTTTGTGCGAAATTTTAAAGCATGTCGTGTTTGGTATCTATGTACTCGGCCTAAGATCATCTTTTTTATTTCATCAAACATTTGGGCAATATAGTGTGTTTTAGTGCATTAAAATTAAAAAAAGTGTATTTTTTCCCCAAAAAATGCGTTTGAAAAATTGCTGCGCAAATACTGTGTAGAAAAAAAAAATGCAACACCCACCATTTTATTCTGTAGGGCCTTTGCTTTAAAAATATATATAATGTTTGGGGGTTCAACATAATTTTCTTGCAAAAAAAAATATGTTTTCATGTAAACAAAAAGGGCTTTGTCTTCAAGTCGTTAGAAGAGTGGATGTAAGCTTCCTAATGTTGTGTATAAAATGCCAGAACAGTTCAAAACCCCCCCAAATTACCCCATTTTGGAAAGTAGACACCCCAAGCTATATACTGAGAGGCATGTCGAGTCCATTGAATATTTTATATGTTGACACAAGTTGCGGAAAAAAGAAAATTTTTATTTTTATTTTTTTGCACAAAGTTGTCATTAAATGATATATTGCTCAAACATGCCATGGGCATATGTGGAATTACACCCCAAAATACATTCTGTTGCTTCTCCTGAGTATGGGGATACCACATGTGTGAGACTTTTTGGGAGCCTAGCCGCGTACGGGACCCCAAAAACCAATCACCGCCTTCAGGCTTTCTAAGGGTGTAAATTTTTGATTTCACTTCTCACTGCCTATCACAGTTTCGGAGGCCATGGAATGCCCAGATGGCACAAAACCCCCCCCAAATGACCCCATTTTGGAAAGTAGACACCCCAAGCTATTTGCTGAGAGGTATCTCGCTTTTTGTCACAAAGTTTTGAAAATTGAAAAAAAAAAAAGAAAAAAAAAAAATGTTCTTTCTTAATTTTCAAAAACAAATGAGAGCTGTAAAATACTCACCATGCCTCTCAGCAAACAGCTTGGGGTGTCTACTTTCCAAAATGGGGTCATTTGGGGGGGTTTTGTGCTATTTTGGCATTTTATGGCCTTCGAAACTGTGATAGGTAGTGAGGAGTGAAATCAAAAATTTACACCCTTAGAAATCCTGAAGGCGGTGCTTGGTTTCCGGGGTCCCGTACGTGGCTAGGCTCCTAAAAAGTCCCACACATGTGGTATCCCCGTACTCAGGAGAAGCAGCAGAATGTATTTTGGGGTTTTGTACTGCCCTGCCATTTTAGCACCTCAAGAAATGAGATAGGCAGTCATAAATTTAAAGCTGTGTAAATTCCAGAAAATGTACCCTAGTTTGTAAACGCTATAACTTTTGCGCAAACCAATAAATATACGCTTATTGACATTTTTTTTACTAAAGACATGTGGCTGAATACATTTTGGCCTAAATGTATGACTAAAATTGAGTTTATTCGATTTTTCTTATAACAAAAAGTAGAAAATATCATTTTTTTTCAAAATTTTCAGTCTTTTTCCGTTTTTATATCGCAAAAAATAAAAATCGCAGAGGCAATCAAATACCATTAAAAGAAAGCTCTATTTGTGGGAAGAAAAGGACGCAAATTTCGTTTGGGTACAACATTGCATGTCCGCACAATTTACAGTTAAAGCAGCGCAGTGCAAAATTCTGAATTCACCTCTGGTCCTTTAGCTATCAAATGGTCCGGGGCTTAAGTGGTTAAAGAGGAAGTAAACCCTGATGGGTTTTATTTCCTCTTTGTTCCCCTGCAAAGTAAAAGCATAATGGGCTAGCATGCATCGCATACTAGCCCATAATGTGGCAATTACCTGCAAACGAAGCCCAAGCTGTCGCTGCTGACGGCCACATCCATCTCCCCCCCCCCCTTCCTTCCGGGGCCATGGACTCCGGCATTGTGACTGGAGAAACGGCACAGTGAGTGAAGAAATTACACTATCGGCACACTACAAGGTAAATATCTCCTAAAAGGAGCATGTTTAGGAGATATTTCCACTACCTAATAGGTAAACCTTTTTTCTAGGCTTACCTATAGGTAAAAATTGGGCTTTTAACCTACTTGCAGGCACCGTGGAGCAGTTTACCTACAAAGTTCATAATGAAGTCATGTGAACTCTGCTCATTTTGCCCCCTCCTTAGCAGTGATATTAAGAGGGTGCCCCTCCCCCCTCCCTCTTAAGTCTTCTAATATGTATTGTGGACACAGCCCCGCCTCCCTGTACCAGCATTGTAACAGTGCTCTGTTTATCACGGTGCAGGGAGGTGGGGCTGTACGGCGAGCAGGGTTTTCACATACACCTGTCAGCCTAAGATTCGCTCTGTCATCCGGATGATCTCTTACTGCACTGATAAGCCGCACTGGTGGGGACTGCACTGATAAGCCGCACTGGTGGGGACTGCACTGATAAGCCGCACTGGTGGGGACTGCACTGATAAGCTATAATAAGCTGAACTGGTGGGCACTGAGACCGCACCGATAAGCAGTGGATACCGCCCACTGCTTTACTGACACTTTCCACTGCCAAATATCTGTAGGAGGGGTTTCCACCATCTCTGCAAAGTTTGCAGTCTTTTTTTTTTATGAGTGTTATTTTCAGTCTGATGTCTATATGTGAGATTACATATAACCAGGGGCGGTCCGTCCATTATTGGCGCACAGGCGCCGCCCCCCAGAGGCTCTAATAGGCTTCAAAATAGGGTGGGCTCGGGAAACAGAGCATTGCGTTTGGAGCCCACCCAGTTGTGTTGCAACAGCGAATGAATATTCGCTGTTGCAACACTGATCATCCTCCCAGCCAATCAGGAAGCGGGTCTTATACCTGTCACCAGATTGGCTGAATGGACAGGTGATCCTATTGGATGCTTAGGAGGAGGGGAGGAGATGCACAGCGAAAGCGAGAAACAGGGCCGTTGCCTGACAAGAGCTGCTGCTCCTCGGATGCCCGGTCCCCACTGATGCCCGCCGCCTAGATGGGGTAAGTGCCGGTGGACTGACCGGCAGACAGCGGGACAGAGACCGGTATTGTGGTGATCTTGAAGCTCACTGAGATTTCCATACATTAGAGGGCTCCACCATTATCGTGTTATTGGTTAGTAAGTTAGCGCTGCACCTACTTTTTTTTTTTTCCCCTCATGCCGAAATTTACTAGTGCCACAATGCTGATGTAAAGCAGCATGGCCCGGCTCTTTATTTCTGTATTGCAGCTAGGGATGTTCTCGTACACCATTGATTGCTGTTAGAAAGATCTCAAAGCTGTATGAGGAATATTTCTAATGCTGAATTACAGCAGAGTACAGTGTAAATATATAATTATGGGCAAGTGTCTACAGTTCAGTATTGATTACATAAAGCATATACCGTATATACTCGAGTATAAGCCGAGTTTTTCAGCACATGTTTTTGTGCTGAAAATGCCCCCCTTGGCTTATACTCGAGTCTGTGTCCATCTTTAAATTTGTGCGCCTGATCCCGGCCAGCCGTAGGCCCCCTGGACCCCAAACTTGGCACACATGTAGCCCCACTCTTCCTCTACAAGTGTGCAAAGTTTGTTGGCCGGGGAGCACCGATTTTTCAAAGCCGGGCACCCCTTCCATAGACTCTTATGTTAAACGTCAGTCTAGTCACACAGCGCCGGAGATCAGGTAGGGAGATTGGACACAGTGAGGCATGCACATGGACACCCTAGGCTTATACTCAAGTCAATACGGTTTCCCATTTTTTTTGTGGTAAAATTAGGTGCCTTGGCTTATATTCGGGTCGGCTTATACTCGAGTATATACGGTGTGTGTGTGTGTGTTTTTATATATATTGTGAGGGGGTTAACTCGGTAGCGGGTGTGTGTGACCCCCTGGTTGGGCTCCCCACACAAAAACAGGGCCAGCAGACGGAGGTTGTGGTTTTCAAAATCAAAAGGTGCGGTTTATTTCTCTATGTACAGTGACAAAAACACAGCAAAGCCAAAAAGAAACATAAACAAAATAAATCCTGGTCAGTTTGACCTCTGACTAAACATGCAGGTTTCCTAAACTAACAACTGGGATCAGCCTGGTGCTGTCCTAGTCCCTAAGTCCCTGGTTTAGTAAAAGTCCAAACAAATAGCCACACAGGCTTTGCCTCACCGCACAGGGGTTCACTCTCCCTAGACAGTCCACACAGGTCTGGTTCCAGGCATGAGCTAACATCTAATGAAGCTGGGAGTTCTTATAGAGGCCTAAATGAGCTGACAAGCTTCAGCTGGTCTCATCAACTCCCTGTCTGTACGACGCCCCACACTCTCCCTAGAGGTATGAGTCATCCATGAGCCCACTAGCCTTATACAACTCTCCACCTACTTGTATAAGTCGGCGTAAAGCCTGAATCTGGGCGAAATATATCTACCCCCCTGGATGCAACCAGGTGACTTTACCTTCCTGCTGTCACATACCCCCCCCTCTTGTTTTAACCTCGGGGTTGGAACACCAGCAATCAGGCATTCATGTACTCGAGACAAAGCATCCACATTCCCCATTTGAACGCCAGGGCGATGCTTTACTGTGAAGTTGAATTCCTGGAGGGCCAGGAACCACCTATTCACTCTTCTATTTGTTTCCTTGTTTTGAGCCATCCACTTTAACGGAGCGTGATCCGTAACCATGTCAAAGTGCCTACCTAGCAGATAGTACCGAAGGGAATCTAGAGCCCACTTCACCGCTAAACACTCCTTTTCAACCGTGGCGTAATTTACCTCATGGGACTTCAACTTCCTGCTGAGGTAAATGACTGGGTGCTCTTCCCCGTTCCAGACCTGGGACAATACTGCTCCTAACCCCACATCTGACGCATCACTTTGTACGACAAAGTCTTTAGAGAAGTCGGGTGAGTACAACACTGGCTGGCTACATAAGGCTTGTTTCAAGAATTGGAATGCTGCCTCAGCCTCGGGGGTCCATTTAATCATGACCGACCCTTTCCCTTTCGTCAGGTTGGTTAGGGGCACAGCCTTAGAAGCAAAGTGGGGAATGAAGCGCCGATAATAACCCGCGATTCCCAGAAAGGCCCGTACCTGCTTCTTGCTGTTGGGACGTGGCCAACTCTGGATGGCCTCGACTTTGTTGAGTTGGGGTTTTATCACTCCCCTGCCAATGGTGTACCCAAGATATTTGGCCTCCTCCTGCCCAATGGTACACTTCTTGGGGTTAGCCGTAAACCCCGCTTCCCGGATAGAGTCTAGGACTGCTTGCACTTTTGGCAGATGTGAGGCCCAATCTGTGCTATGGACAATTACGTCATCCAGGTAAGCCGCAGCATACTTCCGATGGGGCCTCAGTATCTGGTCCATTTTCCGCTGGAATGTGGCCGGCGCATTCTGTAACCCGAACGGCATTCTCTTATATTGGAACGCCCCGTCTGGGGTTACAAATGCGGTTTTCTCTTTGGCCGACTTGGCCAGGGGAATTTGCCAATACCCTTTTGTGAGGTCAAGAGTCGTCATGTATCGGGCTGTTCCCAGCCGGTCGATCAACTCATCTATATGTGGCATGGGGTAGGTGTCAAATTTTGTAACTTTGTTCAACTGACGAAAATCGTTACAAAATCGCCAGCTCCCATCCGGTTTAGGCACCAACACAATGGGACTAGACCAATCACTTTGGGACTCCTCTATCACCCCTAAGTTCAGCATTTTCTGTACTTCCTCCCGTATTGCCTCCCGTCGGGCCTCTGGGATCCGATAGGGTTTTAACTTCACCCTTTCACCGGGCGGGGTAATAATATCATGCTCTACCCCAGATGTTTGTCCCGGCAGCTCAGAGAACACCTCCTTGTTGCGAAGCACAAACTCCTTAACCTCCTGTTGTTGGGGTTGTGACAAGGTGGCTGCTATTCCAACCTCCGGAATCACGCAACCAGTTTGAGCTGGTGACCAAGTTTCTGCGACTAGGGACTCTCTATCCCTCCAGGCTTTCAACAGATTAACGTGATATATCTGTTCGGGCTTTCGCCTTCCTGGTTGTCTGACCTTGTAATTCACTTCGCTCACTTTTTCCATTATCTCGTAGGGGCCTTGCCATTTGGCAAGGAATTTACTTTCAACCGTAGGGACAAGTACCAATATCCTATCCCCCGGGGAAAAGGTACGGGTCTTTGCTCCACGGTTGTACACTCTCTGCTGTGCCAACTGCGCTTGGGCCAAATGTTCCTTCACGATGGGCATTACCTGTGCAATTCGATCTTGCATCAGGGCGACATGCTCAATCACACTCCTGTGGGGAGAACTCTCACTTTCCCAAGTTTCCTTGGCAATATCCAACAGCCCTCTTGGGTGTCTCCCATACAGTAACTCAAAGGGGGAGAATCCCGTAGAGGATTGGGGCACCTCCCTAATAGCAAACATCAAATAAGGAAGTAGACAGTCCCAATCCTTTCCATCTCTATCCACCACTTTCTTCAACATTTGTTTTAGGGTTTTGTTGAATCTTTCAACCAGCCCATCGGTTTGGGGGTGATACACAGATGTACGCAATTGCGTCACTTTGAGCAATTTACACAGCTCTTTCATAACCCGGGACATAAAGGGTGTACCTTGGTCCGTAAGCAGTTCTTTACAAATACCCACCCGGCTAAAAACAAGAGATAGCTCTTTGGCTATGGTTTTGGCCGAGGTATTTCTGAGAGGGATCGCTTCTGGATAACGGGTGGCATAGTCCATTATAACCAATATGTACTGGTGCCCCCTAGCGGACTTGATTATAGGACCTACCAAATCCATTGCGATTCTCTCAAACGGGACCTCAATGATGGGTAGAGGGACCAGCGGGCTACGGAAATGTGGCATCGGGGCCGACCTCTGACACACAGGGCAGGAGGAACAATAATTTTCTATGTCCTTCATCACCCCAGGCCAATAGAATCTCTGTAATACCCTCTCTCGGGTTTTCTCTGTCCCCAGATGACCTTCAAGAATGTGCCCATGGGCCAACTCCAACACCAACTTCCTGTAAGGTTTGGGCACCACAAGCTGCTCAACGGTTTCTTCTGCCCTTTTTGCCACCCGATACAGTAGGTCCTTCTCTACGCTGAAGTATGGGTAAGTGCAGGTATTATCTGGGTTCACTAACTCGCCATCTATTTCCACTACGTTTTCCCGTGCCTTTATTAGGGCGGGGTCTTTTAACTGTTCTGTGGCAAAATTTTCCCTGTGAACCTCCAGATCAGAAAACTCCACAGACGGTAGGTTTTCGTCTGAGGAGGTGGGCTCCTCTCCAGTTTCTTGAGTCTCCCCTGCCAATACTGACAAGGGAAATTCTGGAGAGTCCTCACCACTCTCAGAGGAGTTCTGGCTATCACATTCCTGGTACATAGGGGCACCAGTGGGGGGCTCAGGATCATCCCACAGTTCCCAGAACTTCGGAAAATCCCTTCCCACAATGGCATCATGCGGTAATTGAGATACTAACCCCACTGGATGAGAGAGGGTACCTTTGGGGGTCTCGAAACACACTGTAGTCACTGGATACTCTCGGGTGTCCCCATGCACACAAATAACAGCTACCTTGCTATTCCCAGAGACCTCTGTTTTAACTAATTCAGCCTTTATCAGGGTCACAAGGCTACCTGAATCCAGTAATACCACAACATTTCTACCATTAATACACATTTTGCATAAATGTTTCTCAGTTCCCCGAATGGCAGTGCATGCGACTGTCGCACACAGCGACTGACGTCTGTCCATCAGAAAGTCACATTGCATGGGTTCCTCCACAACCGGGCAATTTGCTGCAATATGTCCCGCTTGCCGGCAGCGGTAGCAAACAATCCATTTGGCTGCCTCTTGAGCCCCTGACTTCCCAGGCTGTTCTCGCCAAACTTTGGGTAGAGCTCCCACCCTCTCACTCTCTCCACCCTCACCCCTTGGAATCCTCTTATCCGCCCCTGGGGATGGTCTGGTCTTAGGGTGGAAAGTCCGAGAGTCTCTGGAAGAGGCCGTCAGGTTCTCTGTAGCCAAGTATTTCTCTACACGATCCACAAGACCACCGGCCGTCTCTGGGTCTCCATGGCTTACCCACTTTTGGATGGCAGTAGGAAGAGCTCTCAAAAACCGATCCATTACAACACGTTCCACAATCTCTGGTGCGGACAAAGTCTCTGGCTGTAGCCACTTCCTGCTCAGGTGAATGAGATCATACATTTGAGACCTGGGGGGTTTTCCAAGCTGGAAAGTCCAGTTATGCACACGCTGAGCCCGGACAGCCAGGGTGACACCCAGCCTTGCCAATATTTCAGCTTTTAGCCTCACATAGTCTTTTGCTTGGTCAGGCTCTAGGTCATAGTAAGCCTTCTGCGATTCACCAGTTAACAGAGGAGCCACCAGTCCAGCCCACTGCTCCTCAGGCCACTTTTCTCTTTCAGCAGTCCTTTCAAATGTGGTCAAAAATACCTCTGGATCATCCTCTCCAGTCATTTTTGTCAATAAACGACTCACCCCAAAGGACGCGGTATTAGTGGGACGGCTTTCCTCACTGGTCTGCGGACGTTGCTGCATTACTGCTTCCATTTGTTGTAGTCTCTGCTCTTGCTTCTGTAACAGGTCTATGAAGCGGGCCTCAGATTGCTGCTGGGCTTGTTGATGAGCTTGCTGCTGGGCTGCAAGGCTCCTTTGCAAACCTGCATTTGTCTGCTGTTGATTGGCATTTGCTAGAGCCAGCTGTTTCAGTATCTCCTCCATGCTGGCTTAAAAAAAAACTGCCACTGGTTCTCCACCAACTGTGAGGGGGTTAACTCGGTAGCGGGTGTGTGTGACCCCCTGGTTGGGCTCCCCACACAAAAACAGGGCCAGCAGACGGAGGTTGTGGTTTTCAAAATCAAAAGGTGCGGTTTATTTCTCTATGTACAGTGACAAAAACACAGCAAAGCCAAAAAGAAACATAAACAAAATAAATCCTGGTCAGTTTGACCTCTGACTAAACATGCAGGTTTCCTAAACTAACAACTGGGATCAGCCTGGTGCTGTCCTAGTCCCTAAGTCCCTGGTTTAGTAAAAGTCCAAACAAATAGCCACACAGGCTTTGCCTCACCGCACAGGGGTTCACTCTCCCTAGACAGTCCACACAGGTCTGGTTCCAGGCATGAGCTAACATCTAATGAAGCTGGGAGTTCTTATAGAGGCCTAAATGAGCTGACAAGCTTCAGCTGGTCTCATCAACTCCCTGTCTGTACGACGCCCCACACTCTCCCTAGAGGTATGAGTCATCCATGAGCCCACTAGCCTTATACAACTCTCCACCTAGTTGTATAAGTCGGCGTAAAGCCTGAATCTGGGCGAAATATATCTACCCCCCTGGATGCAACCAGGTGACTTTACCTTCCTGCTGTCACAATATATATATATATATATATATATATATATATATATATATATATAAAGCAATAATTCTAGCCCTAGATCTCCTCTAAGGCAAAACATGCAACCTGTAGAATTACGGTATTTAAATGTTGCATATGGAGATTTATAAGGGTAAAAAAGGCCGGTCCTTAAGTGGTTAAGCAAACTGCTAGCAGGCTTTCAGCAAGCATCAAGAAGTATTGAAGCAGCTTGTTTAATCACCTCAATACTGGGCATTTTGACCCCCTCCCTGCCCAGGCCATTTTTTAGCTCTCAGCGCTGTCGCACTTTGAATGACAATTGCGTGGTCATGCAAATACTGTACCCAAATGACTTTTTAATCATTTACTTCACACAAATAGAGCTTTCTTTTGGTGGTATTTAATCACTGCTGGGTATATGTTTTTAACAAAAAAAAGACCGAAAAATTTGAAAAATAAAAAAAGTTTTTCTTAGTTTCTGTCAGTAAATTTTGTAAATAAGTATTTTTCTCCACTGATGTGCGCTGATGAGGCTGCACTGATTAGGAGGCACTATTATGCTGCACTGATAGGTGGCACTGATGAGCAGCATGGATAGGTGGCATGCACTCATGGGCAGCACTGATGGGAATTGATGGGCACTAAACGGCAGCACTGATTTGTGTCACTGGACACTGATTGGCGCTCATGGGCACTGATTGGTGACACTGCTAGCGCATTACTGTAATCGGGGCACTGATGATCAGTGCCCTAATTACCTGGCCCGTTCTCCCCTGCGAGGGGATGCCGCTGATCGGCACTCTTCACCACACACTGTCAGTGTGAGGTGAGGAGAGCCGATTACTGGCACTCCCGCATTTACATGTGACCGGCTGTGATTGGACGCAGCTGATCACATGGTTAAAGAGCCGCGTCAGTGGTTCTTTACAGAGATCGGGGTCGCATTGTGTCCTAGTCGTTCTGGTGCGCTGTCATATGATGCCCACCCAGAATGAGAGCCGCACCGTCCCTCCGTCATATGACAGCGGGCGTTGCGGCAAGTGGTTAAAGTGGCAATTAGCACTCCCATTAGAGTCTATGTTCAGCATTTACAAAATGAAGCTGAATAGTACTTGGTACTAAAAAAGCTTCAACAAAGCTTGCTGTAAGCTCTGCAAATGCTATGTCAAAGCTTGTTGTTTACACTGCTTTTATACAAGCTGTAAAATGGAAAAGGTGCCCCAGGGATTGTATGGGCAAGGAGTGAAACCAAGTACAAGAGTAGGAAACCGGTATAAAGAAATACTACAAAGTTTTATTATACAAACAAACAATGATTGCTATGAAAACAAAAAAACATGTTTTGAGTTGTTACATTCCTTCTTCAGGGGTGATTTAAGAGCCGGTTCACACAGGGGCGACCTGGGATCCGACTTGAAGTCGTTCCAAGTCGCGCTGTTGAGAAAAGCAATGTAAGTGAATGGAGCCAACTTAATGTACACTACTGAAATCGCTCCGACTTCAGAAAAGGTTCCTGTACTACTTCAGTCCGACTTCTAGGCGACTTGTACCCATTGATTTCAATGGAAGTCGCCTCCAAGTCGGATTCCCGTTCATAGTGAGGCAACTTTACAGGAAGTCGCCCCTGTGTGAACCAGCTCTAAGGCAAACCCCTCCCTCCCACACAGCTGGTATTTGGTATGAATCATGAGGGGGAACTCCACGCCAGATTTTAAATAAAAAACCGGCATGGGTTCCCCTCCAAAAGCATACCAGGCCCTTAGGTCTGGTATGGATTTCAAGGGGAACCCCCCTATGCCGAAAAACGGCATGGGGGTCCCCCCAAAATCCATACCAGACCCTTATCTGAGCACGCAGCCTGGCCGGTCAGGACCACCCCATGTGAGTGAGTATGGGGTACATCGTACCCATTCACCTGGGGGAAAAGTGTCAATAAGAAAAACACACTAGACGGCTTTTTAAAGTAATTTATCAAGCAACTCCGGGGGTCTTCTTCCGACTTCTCCGCTCTCTCCGATATCTTCTGCCAGCTCTTTTGCTAGCGGCGGCCTAGTCTTCGTCGTCTTCTTCTCTCTTCTCTCCTCCTGATGTTGACTCAACGCTCTCTGCCGCTATAATGTTGTGTGTGCGGAGCGCAACGACTTATATAGGCATGGGGCGTGGTCACTGGGTGACCCCGCATCTTATGACGTCACAGTCCCATCATGCTCCGGGTGGTGACGACATAAGGGACGGGGTCACATGGTGACATCACCCAGTGACCACGCCCCATGCCTATATAAGTCGTTGCATTCCGTGCACACGGCATTATAGCGGCAGAGAGCGTCGAGTCAACATCGGGAGGAGAGACGATGATGACCGGGCCCCCACTAGCAAAAGAGCTGGAAGAAGGAAGAAGGCACTGGAGAGCGGGAGAGGAACCAGAGTGCGGAGACGGAGAGCAGAAGAAGAGAACTCCCGAAGTCGGAAGAAGACCCCCGGAGCGGCCTAATTACTTTAAAAACCTGTGTAGTGTGTTTTTTATTGACATTTTTTTTCCACCAGGTAAATGGGTAGGGGTACCCCATACTCATTCACATAGGGTGGGGGGCCGGGATCTGGGGGCCCCCTTATTAAAAGGGGCACATAGATTCCCATAAGCCCGCCGCCCGCAGACCCCGACAACCAATGGACAGGGTTGTCGGGAAGAGGCCCTTGTCCCCATCAACATGGGGACAAGGTGCTTTGGGGTGGGGTGGCGCTCGTTCGTCGTTGTCCCCCCCCCCCGACCGGCCGGGGTGCGTGCTTGGATAAGGGTCTACTATGGATTTGGGGGGGGGACCTCCATGCCGTTTTTGCGGCGTAGGGGGTTCCCCTTGAAATCCATACCAGACCTAAGGTCCTGGTATGCTCTTGGAGGGGAACCCGTGCCGTTTTTTTTTTATTTAAAATTTGGCGTGGAGTTCTCCCTCATGATTCATACCAAACAGGGGACAGTCAGCGCGAGGTGTACAGTACAGCTGGAAACATTCTCGCGGGCAGGTACTGGCAAAGGAGCCTGTCCTGGAGGCAACTTCAAGTCGCGCTGTGGTTCACGCTCAAGTCGTGTCCAAGTTGCCTCGCAAAGTCGCGCTCAAAGTCGTGTTGCCCCTGTGTGAACCGGCTAAGGATAAGCTGTATTATCTAGCACAAAAATACACAAAGAAAATTAATTCAAGTATCATGTCTATGCAAGATTTGGGAAAACAGCATGGTGAATATTAAGGGGACGATTAATTAAAATCGGAGAATACTTACAGGCAAATTTACTATTTGGGATAAGTTCACATGCACATTAGAGACCACTTATAGACAGGATTGGCGTCACCCTACATTCCCATCATCCGTGTCACACAAGGCTATATTAGGATGGTATAAGGTCTTTATGGTTCATCAAATTGCAAATTGTTGCAAAAATCAGAGGTGAAAAGTGTCGCCTGCCACAGGGAAAAGCAGGGAGGGGAAGAGGGAGGGGGAACATGGGAAGGTAGGGTAAGGCAAGGGGGCGCAGTCAAGGCAGTGGAGTTCATGAGGATCGGCAGGATACCATGAAAATACCCCTAAACATAGAAGATAAAATATATAACATAAGTATATAGAGAATTTATCAGGGAAAAATTCCCATAGTAAACTATGTATGTAATCACATAAAATAGGCTACTAGTCATGCATAAACGAATAAAGCAACACTAGAGAAAGGATGTGTGCCTAAATATAGTAATCAAAGTAAATAGTTAACTAAAATTAGAGAAGGGTCCTGCGAGCCTCCACTCACCAGATGCTTAGAAAACTGTAATAAGGGTAGCTGCTAGCGTTGAACACGTCTCACAAATCGTGCAAATATGAATGAATTAACCACTTAAGCCCCGGACCATTTTGTAGCTAAAGGACCAGAGGTATTTTCAGAATTTTGCACTGCGCTGCTTTAACTGTAAATTGTGTGGACATGCAATGTTGTACCCAAATGAAATTTGCGTCCTTTTCTTCCCACAAATAGAGCTTTCTTTTAATGGTATTTGATTGCCTCTGCGATTTTTATTTTTTGCGATATAAACGGAAAAAGACTGAAAATTTTGAAAAAAAATGATATTTTCTACTTTTTGTTATAAGAAAAATCGCATAAACTCAATTTTAGTCATACATTTAGGCCAAAATGTATTCAGCCACATGTTTTTAGTAAAAAAAATGTCAATAAGCGTATATTTATTGGTTTGCGCAAAAGTTATAATGTTTACAAACTAGGGTACATTTTCTAAAATTTACACAGCTTTAAATTTATGACTGCCTATCTCATTTCTTGAGGTGCTAAAATGGCAGGGCAGTACAAAACCCCCCCAAATGACTTCAGGATTTCTAAGGGCGCAAATTTTTGATTTCACTCCTCACTACCTATCACAGTTTCGAAGGCCATAAAATGCCAAAATGGCACAAAACCCCCCCAAATTATCACCATTTTAGAAAGTAGACACCCCAAGGAAATTGCTGAGAGGCCTGTTGAGCCCATTAAATATTTTTTGATTGAATAATGACAAAAAAAAAAAAAATTACAAAAAGTTGTCACTAAATGATATATTGCTCACACTTGCCATGGTTATATGTGGAATTACACCCCAAAATACATTTTGCTGCTTCTCCTGAGTACGGGGATACCACATGTGTGGGACTTTTTAGGAGCCTAGCTGCGTACGGGACCCCGAAAACCAAGCACCGCCTTCAGGATTTCTAGGCACAAATTTTTGATTTCACTCCTCACTACCTATCACAGTTTCGAAAGCCATAAAATGCCAAAATAGCACAAAACCCCCCCAAATGACCCCATTTTGGAAAGTAGACACCCCAAGCTATTTGCTGAGAGGCATGGTTAGTATTTTACAGCTCTCATTTGTTTTTGAAAATGAAGAAAGAAAATATATATATATATATATATATATATATATATATATATATATATATATATATTTTTCAATTTTCAAAACTTTGTGACAAAAAGCGAGATCTGCAAAATACTCACAATATCTCTCAGCAAATAGCTTGGGGTGTCTACTTTCCAAAATGGGGTCATTTGGGGTTTTTTTGTGCCATCTGGGCATTCCATGGCCTCCGAAACTGTGATAGTAGGTGAGAAGTGAAATCAAAAATTTACACCCTTAGAAAGCCTGAAGGCGGTGCTTGGTTTTTGGGGTCCCGTACGCGGCTAGGCTCCCAAAATGTCTCACACATGTGGTATCCCCGTACTCAGGAAAAGCAACAGAATTTATTTTGGGGTGTAATTTCACATATGCCCATGGCATGTTTGAGCAATATATCATTTGGTGACAACTTTGTGCAAAAAAATAAATAAAAAAAAAAAAATTGTCTTTTTTCCGCAACTTGTGTCAACATATAAAATATTCCATGGACTCGACATGCCTCTCAGTATATAGCTTGGGGTGTCTACTTTCCAAAATGGGGTCATTTGGGGGGGGTTTTGAACTGTTCTGGCATTTTATACACAACATTAGGAAGCTTACATCCACGCTTCTAACCACTTGAAGACAAAGCCCTTTTTGACACTTTTTGTTTACATGCAAAACATAATTTTTTTTGCAAGAAAATTATGTTGAACCCCCAAATATTATATATATTTTAAAGCAAAGGCCCTACAGAGTAAAATGGTGGATGTTGCATTTTTTTTTTCTACACAGTAGCTGCGCAGCGATTTTTCAAACGCATTTTTTGAGGAAAAAATACACTTTTTTTAATTTTAATGCACTAAAACACACTATATTGCCCAAATGTTTGATGAAATAAAAAAGATGATCTTAGACCGAGTACATAGATACCAAACACGACATGCTTTAAAATTTCGCACAAACGCGCATTGGCGACAAACTACATACATTTTTAAAAGCCTTTACAGGTTACCCCGTTAGATTTACAGAGGAGGTCTACTGCTAAAATTACTGCCCTCGATCTGACCTTCGCGGTGATACCTCACATGCATGGTACAATTGCTGTTTACATATGACGCCAGACCGACGCTTGCGTTCGCCATTGGGCAAGAGCAGGGCAGGACAGGGGTGCTTTTTTTTTTTTTTTTTTTTTTTTTTATTATTAATTTTGCTTTTTTATTTTATTTTTAAATTGTTCCTTCCATATATTTTTTTTTAATCATTTTTATTGTTATCTCAGGGAATGTAAATATCCCCTATGATAGCAATAGGTAGTGACAGGTACTCTTTCTTTCTCGTACATCACGGGACACAGAGCGGCATAGTCATTACTATGTGGGTTATATAGATACCTTCAGGTGCTGGCACTGGCAACTTCCAAAACCGGAAGTACCCTCCCCTATATAAGCCCCTCCCATCCGGGAGTACCTCAGTTTTTTTGCCAGTGTCTAAGGTGTTGGCCAAGAAGTAACATGTGTTTTTCACTGAGCTTGCGTACAGGTTCTTTTGGGCCTCAGTAAGCTATTCCGGATCCGACCAAAAAAGCTTCATAGCTAAACGGTCGGTACCCGGGCCTTGCAAAGAGAAGAGCAAGGTTTTGCCTGTAATGCCTCTCTTAGGAGGGCTGGACCCTGGGATACAGAGCTCTGGTCATACCCACGACCAAGATGTTTTCTGTGCAGGGTGCTATACAGGTCCAGGGGAGTGGAATCCTTGGGAACCCGGTCCCTGAAGGTTTAATTACAATGCCTGCTGTGATAGGTGAAGTTTGGGCTTCTGTGGACCAAACAGAGTCCTGCGGCGAGGAAAAGGTAAGTGGGGCCCTCAGGAACTTGGTTCTATTGGGGGACCCTATTTTGTCTTTCTGCCTGTTACCTAAGGTATTCCCGCTAATGTTCTGTGCATGCCTGTTACTACTGAGAAAATGTAAAAATTTTAATAGTAGGCAAGAAAAAAAAAAAAAATGTAAGACCGCGGTACCTGTGTTAAACACTAGAGGCCGCTATGGTTCTTTTTCTTGTAATGTGGATTTTTTTTTCTTCCAAAATCAAATCCAGGCAGTTGGTAAGTTCTCTGCTGGGAAGCTGTCTCCTCTGCCCTGTTGCTGCGCTCATCCATCCCCGGGCCCTGCGGCAGGGACCCTGGCTCCCATCTAGCTCCTTATTTTTTTCAAAAAAGAGCGCCGAAGGCGCACGTGCCCGCGCGCGTGCGCGAGCACGCGCCTCTATATATAGAGGCGATCTGGAAAAAGGGGCGGAGCGGGTGGATGACGCTCGGTGTGCGCCGCGGCGCTACTGCGCATGTGCGGGCGTCCAGCGTGTTTTAAAGCACAATCACAGCTGGCTATTGAAGCGCACAGACAGAGCTAGCAACAGTAAAAAGGCACACAGAGGCGGTTGATGCAGGCATCCCCTAGAAAGGCACTTTAGTAGACACCAACTGTTATATAGCAGCAATTGTGCTAGACTATTCTCAGTAAAAGTGGTGTATTACGGCTGGAATACCTCAGCTTTGGGCTTAGGAATATGCCGTCCAGAAGCTCCGGAACTGAATCTTCCAGGAAGCGAAGGGGGTCTCATCGGGCTCTGAGGATCTTGGGCATGCTTCTGCTGCACCAGTCTCCCCTGAAAATTCAGAGGTAAGTGACCGTAGAGACCCCGCAGGGGTACTTGGTACTGTGGCTGTCCTCAGTTCACCTGCTCCTGTGTATGTAACAGAGGAGGTTTTTTCCTCAGCTCTGGGAGGATTAGAGAGAGATTGTCAACATGATCGCTGCCTCCCCGTCACAGGGAAAGCACGCCCGATCTCCGTCTCCTCCTTCACAGTGCCTGTTAGCAGAGCAACAATCCCATACAGGGATCGACCTGCCTGAAGGGGATCAGGATGAGGTTGATTCTGTTATAGAGGAATCAACAGTGGAGGAACCTTTCTCAGCATCTCAAGCTGAAAGATTATGGGTTCAGTCTCTGACTAACATGGTCCGATCAGCATTTAAAATGCACCTTGCGGAACCATCAACCACTACTGTCTCCTCGTTGGGGTCGCTAGAAGCCCCCAGACTGTCTGTTCTTTTCCACTTCACCCTTTACTGGAAGGGCTCATTTACCAGGATTGGGAACATCCTGAGAAAATATTTACTCCCCCCAAGAGATTTCCAGTGGTCTATCCCATGGAGGATAAGTTCATCAAAAAATGGAAGGTCCCTACAGTGGACGCAGCCATCTCTTGTGTGTATAAATCACTGACATGTCCAGTGGATAATGTCCAAATGTTCAAGAACCCAATAGATAAAAAATTGGAGTCCTTATGAAAATCTGCTTTTTTCTACAGCAAGCTTGGTGACACAACCAGCAGTGGCAGCTATTGGGGTCTGCCAAGCAGTGAAGGATCAGTTGAAACAGGTTTTAAGGGACTTGCCAGATCAGCAGGCCCTTGCCCTAGCTGATCTACCTAGAGCCTTATGCTTTGCGGTTGACGCCATAAAGGATTCAATCCATCAGGCCTCCCGCCTTACGCTGTCTGTAGTACATATGCGTAGGCTTCTATGGCTCAAAAACTGGTCTGCTGAAGCTCCCTGTAAAAAATGGCTAGTTAGCGTCCCATTTCATGGTGAACGCTTATTCAGGGAAGAACGCTTATTCAGACCCTGGACAAATATATCCAGAAAATTTCCAGCGGTAAAAATACACTCTTGCCGGTTAAAAACAGAGTTAGAGGTCCCTCTTTTAAGAGGCCTGCTTCTCCAGTCCCTGGGGCATCGGCTGTGAAACAGTTCCGACGGCCTCCTCGGTCAAATCCCAGGGGTAAAAATCAGGGACAATCGCAGGGTAATGAGAAACCCTGGGTCAGGAGAGGTACAAAACCTCCCCCAAAAGTTAAATTCATTGAAGGGTTGCCCCCACTCAGTCGGGTGGGGGGAAGACTCCAGTTGTTCGCAGAGACCTGGCGGGACACGATCAGAACAGATAGGTGCTCTCCGCAGTATGTTTGGGATACAGATTGGAGTTAAAAGACTCTCCTCCTTCCCATTTTTTGAGGTCAAACGTGCCAAGGGATCCCCGGAAGAGAGAGTCCCTCCTGTTGGCACTAGAACAACTATTGCTCCAAGGAGTAATTATGGAGGTTCCCCTGGAAGAATGGGGGTTCGGGTTTTACTCAAACCTCTTTACAGTCCCGAAGCAAACGGGGACGTGAGGCCCATATTAATTCTAAAAGGGCTAAACAAATTCCTGTATATCAGGACTTTCCGGATGGAGTCGATCCGATCGGTGGCCACTGCCCTACAAGGGGAGGAATGGTTAGCCGCAATCGACATCAAAGATGCTTATTTACACATTCCCATCTTTCCAGTCCACCATGAATTTCTACGCTTTGCAGTAGAAGGGCGCCATTTTCAGTTCAGAGCCTTACCGTCGGTCTGGCCACAGCACCACGAGTGTTTACAAAAATTCTGGCCCTTTATTGGCCAATCTAAGAACACAAGGTGTAATGATAATGGCATATCTAGATGACTTGTTGCTGATAGACCACTCAGTGAAAAAACTAGAAGTGGTCGTTCACAAGACAATCAAGTATCTGGAATCTAACGGTTGGATTATCAACCGAGACAAGTCAGCCCTAAAACCAGTCAAAAGTCTGGAATACTTGGGGCTAAGGCTGGATTCAGGCCAGAGAAAAATATTCTTGCCTCGAGGAAAGGTGTTGTCTTTGTGAGATTTGATTCACCTAGTGGGTACAAAAAGACAGCCGTCCATACGCCTGGGCATGAGGCTGCTGGGAAAAATGGTGGCATCATTCGAAGCAGTACCCTACGGTCAATTCCATTCAAGGAATTTGCAAAGGGCCATACTGTCAGCCTGGAACAAAAAAGTTCAGGCTCTAGACTTACCAATGTCCTTGTCCCCTTCCGTTCGCAAGAGCCTCCGTTGGTGGTGGGTTCCCCAGAATCTGGAAAAAGGAAAATCCTTCAGTCCGATTTCTTGGAAGGTGGTCACTACAGATGCCAGCCTTATAGGCTGGGGAGCAGTACTGGAGCAATGGTCTCTCCAGGGCAGATGGTCGGATGCGGAAAAGGCCCTGCCCATCAATCTCTTAGAGATACGAGCAGCCCGGTATGCCCTAGTAGCATGGACATCCAAACTCCAAGGGTCCCCTGTCAGAATTCAATCAGACAATGCCACGGCAGTGGCATATATCAATCATCAGGGTGGCACCAGGAGTCGTGCAGCCCAGAGGGAAGTAAATTGCATCCTGAAATGGGCAGAAGGATATGTCCCAGCCATATCCACGGTATTCATTCCAGGAGTGGAGAATTGGAAGGCGGACTTTCTAAGTCGCCAACAATTATGCCCGGGGGAATGGTCCCTTCACCCCGAGGTTTTTCGGACAATATGTCAGCGGTGGGGAACACCGGATGTAGATCTGCTAGCATCCAGATTCAACGCAAAGGTGGACAGGTTTGTCTCTTGGACAAGGGATCCCCTAGCTTGCGGCTCGGATGCCCTAGTGCTCCCTTGGGATCAGTTCAAGCTGATATATGCATTCCCACCGCCACAATTGTTACCTCGATTACTCCGCAGAATCAGGGTAGAAAAGAAACCAGTGATTCTGGTGGCTCCAGCGTGGCCCCGAAGAGCATGGTACGCGGAGATTGTAAAAATGTCAGTGGGGAGTCCTTGGACTCTCCCACATCGTCCGGACCTGCTTTCGCAATGACCGACATACCACCCTTCCTTACCAGCCCTAGGTTTGACGGCCTGGCTATTGAAGCCCACATTCTAAAAAAGAGAGGGCTCTCTAATCCTGTGGTATCTACCATGATCAATGCCAGGAAGTCGGTATCCAGGCAGATCTACTATAGAATCTGGAAGGCGTACATCGTGTGGTGTGAGCCCAAGAAATGGCATCCACGTAAGTACGTAATAGGTAGGATTCTGGACTTCCTACAGTGGGCTGTAGATAGGAAGCTTGCCTTGAGTACTATCAAGGGTCAGATTTCGGCCTTGTCAATATTTCTTTTTCGTACATCACGGGACACAGAGCGACTTAGTCATTACTAATGGGTTATATAGATTACCTTCAGGTGCTGGCACTGGCCACTTCCAAACCAGAAGTACCCTCCCCTATATAAGCCCCTCCCATCCGGGAGCACCTCAGTTTTTTGCCAGTGTCTAAGGTGTTGGCCAAAGAGTAACATGTGTTTTCACTGGGCTTGCGTACAGGTTCTTTTGGGCCTTAGTAAGCTGTTCCGGATCCCACCAAAAAAGCTTCATAGCTAAACGGTCGGTACCCGGGCCTTGCAGCAGAAGAGCAAGGTTTTGCCTGTAATGCCTCTCTTAGGAGGGCTGGACCCTGGGATCCAGAGCTCTGGTCATACCCACGACCAAGATGTTGTCTGTGCAGGGTGCTATACAGGTCCAGGGGAGTGGAATCCTTGGGAACCCGGTCCCTGAAGGTTTAATTACAATGCCTGCCGTGATAGGTGAAGTTTGGGCTTCTGTGGACCAAACAAAGTCCTGCGGCGGGGATCAGGTAAGTGGGGGCCCCCAGGAACTTGGTTCTATTGGGGGACCCCCAAGCCTAATTTGTCTTTCTGTCTGTTACCTAACGGTATTCCCGCTAATATCTGTGTATGCCTGTAACTACTGAAAATGTAAAATTTTAATAGTAGTCAAGAAAAAAAAAAAAAAAGGACCGCGGTACCTGTGTTAAACCACTAGAGGCCGCTGTGGTCCATTTTTCTTGTCATGTGGATCTTTGGTTTTCTCAAGTCAAAAGATCCAGGCAGTTGGTAAGTTTCTCTGTGGGAATCCACTTCCTCTGCCCTGTTGCTGCGCTCATCCACCGCACAGGCCCTCCGGCAAAAAGGGCCCTGGCTCCTAGTCCCTGTTTGATTTTCGAAAAGGGCGCCAATGGCGCACGGGCGCGTGCACACGCCTCCTATGAAAAAAAGGGGTGGGGCGGGTTGATGACGCTCGATGCGCGCCACGGCGCTTCTGCGCATGTGCAGGCGTCCCAGCTTGTATAAAGACACAGTACAAGTGTCAGCTGGATGCAAACAGAGCTAGCAACAAACAGTGGCACACAGAGGCGGTTGATGCAGGCATCCCCATAGAAAGGCACTTTAGTGGACACCAGCTGGTATATAGCAGCAACTGTGTTAGACTATTACCAGCAAAATTGGTGTATGACGATGGGAATACCTCAGCTTTGTGCTTATAGGATATGTCGTCCAGACGCTCTGGAAATAGATCTTCCAAGAAGCGAAAGGGGTCTCCGTCGGGCTCTGAGGATTTTGGGCATGCTGTACTGCGCCAATCTCCCCTGAAATTTCAGAGGTCAGTAGCCGTAGGAACCCCGCAGGAGTACCTGGTACTGCGGCTGTCCCCAGTCCACCTGCTCCTGTATATATAACAGAGGAGGTTTTATCCTCAACTCTGGGAGGATTGGAAGAGAGATTAACAGCATTGATCGCTGCTTCCCTGTCACAGGAAAAGCGCGTCCGATCTCTGTCTCCTCCTGCAGAGTGCCTGTTAGTGGAGGAACAGTCCCAGAGATCGACCTACCTGAAGGGGATCAGGTGAGGTTGATAAAGTTATAGAGGAATTAACAGTGGAAGAACCTTTCTCAGCATCTCAGGCTGAAAGATTATGGGTTCAGTCTCTGACTAACATGGTCCGAGCAGCATTTTAAATGCCTCTGGCGGAACCATCAACCACTACTGTCTCCTCGCTGGGGTCGCTGAAAGCTCTCCAGACTGTCTGTTCCTTCCCAATCCACCCTTTATTGGAAGGGTTTATTTACCAGGATTGGGAGCATCCTGTAAAATATTTACTCCCCCCAAGAGATTTCCAGTGATCTATCCCATGGAGGATAAGTTCATAAAAAAAAAAAAAAAAATCCCTACAGTGGACACAGCCATCTCTTGTGTAAATAAATCACTGACATGTCCAGTAGATAATGTTCCAATGTTCAAGGACCCAATAGATAAAAAATTGGAGTCTTTACTAAAATCTGCTTTCTCTACAGCAAGCATGGTGACACAACCTGCAGTAGCAGCGATTGGAGTCTGCCAAGCAATGAAAGATCAGTTGAAACAAGTCTTAAGGGACTTACCAGATCAGCAGGCTCTTGCCCTAGCTGACCTACCTAGAGCCTTGTGTTGCGGTGGACGCCATAAAGGATACAATCCAACAGGCATCCCGCTTTACGCTGTCTGTAGACATATGCGTAGGCTTCTATGGCTCAAAAAACTGGTCTGCTGAAGCTCCCTGTAAGAAATTGCTGATTAGCTTCCCATTTCATGGAGAACCCTTATCTGGAGATGATCTGGACAAATATATCCAGAAAACTTCTGCCGGTAAAAGTACACTCTTGCCGGTTAAGAACAAGGGTAGAAGTCCTTCTTTTAAGAGGCCTACTTCTCCAGTCCCTGGCACATCGGCTGTGAAACAGTTCCGACGGCCTCCGCGGTCAAATCCAGGGGGCAGAAATCAGGGACAATCACAGGGTAACAAGAAACCCTGGGTCAAGAGAGGTACAAAACCTCCCCCTAAGTCATGAAGGGTTGCCCCCACTCAATCGGGTGAGGGGAAGACTTCAGTTGTTCACAGAGACCTGGCGGGACACCATCAGAGATGGCTGATCTCCGCAGTAAGTCTGGGATACAGGCTGGAGTTAAAAGACATTCCTCCTGCCCATTTTATAAGGTCAAACGTGCCAAGCGATCCCCAGAAGAGTGGATCCCTCCTTCTGGCACTAGAGCAACTATTGCCCCAAGGGTAATCATGAAGGTTCCCTTGGAAGAAAACGGGTTCGGGTTTTACTCGAACCTTGTCACAGTCCCCAAACCAAATGGGGACATGAGGCCCATATTAAATATAAAAGGGCTAAACAAGTTCCTACATATCAGGACTTTTTCGGATGGAGTCGATCCGATCGGTGGCCACCGCCCTACAAGGGCAGGAATGGTTAGCCTCGATCGACATAAGGGATGCTTATTTGCATATTCCCATCTGTCCGGCCCACCAGAAATTTCTACGCCTTGCAGTAGAAGGGCGCCATTTTCAGTTCAGAGCTTTACCTTTCGGTCTGGCCACAGCACCACGAGTGTTCACAAAAATCCTGGCCCTACGATTGGCCAAACTAGGAACACAAGGTGTAACGATAATGGCATATCTAGACGACTTGTTGCTGATAGACCACTCAGTGAAAAAAACTAGAAGTGGTCGTTCACAAGATAATCAAGTATCTGGAATCTCACGGTTGCATTATCAACCGAGACAAGTCAGCCCTAAAACCAGTCAAAAGCCTGGAATACTTGGGAGCTAAGACTGGATTCAAATCAGAGAAAGATTTTCTTACCTCCGGAGAAGGTGTCGTCTTTGAAAGATTTGACCCACTTAGTGGGTACAAAAAAGAAAAACCATCCATACGCCTGTGCATGAGGCTGCTGGGAAAAATGGTGGCTTCATTCGAAGCAGTACCCTACGGTCAATTCCATTCAAGGAACTTGCAGAGGGCCATACTGTCAGCCTGGAACAAAAAAGTTCAGGCTTTAGACTTACCAATGTCCCTGTCCCCTTCCGTTCGCAAGAGCCTCCATTGGTGGTTGGTACCAGAATCTGGAAAAAGGGAAACCCTTTAGTCCGGTTTCTTGGAAGGTGGTCACTACAGATGCCAGCCTCATAGGCTGGGGGGCAGTACTGGAGCAATGGTCTCTCCAGGGCAAGTGGTCAGAAGCAGAGAAGGCCCTGCCCACCAATCTCTTAGAGATACGAGCAGCCCGGTATGCCCTAGTAGCATGGACATCCAAACTCCAAGGGTCACCTGTCAGAATTCAATCAGACAATGCCACAGCAGTGGCATATATCAATCACCAGGGTGGCACCAGGAGTCGTGCAGCCCAGAGGGAAGCGAATTGCATCCTGGAATGGGCAGAAAGGTATGTCACAGCCATATCCGCGGTTTTCATCCCAGGAGTGGAAAAATTGGAGAGCGGACTTTTTAAGTCGCCAGCAATTATGCCCGGGGAATGGTCTCTTCACCCCGAGGTTTTACAGGCAATATGCCAGCGGTGGGGAACACCGGATGTAGATCTGCTAGCATCCAGATTCAACGCAAAGGTGGGCAGATTTGTGTCTCGCACAAAGGATCCCCTAGCTTGCGGTTCGGATGCCCTAGTGTTCCCTTGGGATCAGTTCAAGCTGATATATGCATTCCCACCGCGATTAATCCGCAGAATCAGGGTAGAAAAGAAACCAGTGATTCTGGTGGCTCCAGCGTGGCCCCGAAGGGCATGGTACGCGGAGATTGTAAAAATGTCAGTGGGAAGTCCTTGGACCCTCCCACATCGTCCGGACCTGCTTTCGCAAGGACCGATATACTACCCTTTCTTACCAGCCCTAGGTTTGACGGCCTGGCTATTGAAGCCCACATTCTAAAAAAGAGAGGGCTCTCTAATCCTGTGGTATCTACCATGATCAATGCCAGGAAGCCGGTATCCAGGCAGATCTATTATAGGATCTAGAAGGCGTACATCACGTGGTGTGAGGCCAGGAAATGGCATCCACGTAAGTACGTAATAGGTAGGATTCTGGACTTCCTACAGTGGGCTGTACATAGGAAGCTTGCCTTGAGTACTATCAAGGGTCAGACGGCCTTGTCAATATTTTTTTCAAAGGCCCTTGGCTTTGCATTCATTAGTCAAAGCTTTCATACAAGGAGTGATGCGTATTAGCTCTCCGGTTAGTATTCCCATATGTCCATGGGACTTAAACCTGGTTCTGTCGGTTCTACAGAAACAACCATTTGAACCATTGCGGCACATTTCCTTGGTTCTTTTCACCAGGAAATTGATTTTCTTAGTAGCCATTTGTTCGGCTAAAAGAGTATCGGAATTAGCCGCCTTGTCCTGTAAGGAGCCATATCTGGTTATCCATAAGGACAGAGTAGTATTACGTCCTCATCCAGCCTTCTTCCTAAGGTGGTATCGAGGTTCCATTTGAACCAAGATGTGGTTCTTCCTTCCTTTTTCCCCAAACCTAGTTCGGTAGAGGAAAAGTTATTGCATTCTTTGGATGTAGTAAGAGCAGTTAAAGCTTATCTTAAAGCCACTGCTCAGATTCGTAGAACGGATACTTTGTTTGTTCTGCCGGAAGGCCCCAGAAAGGGTCAGGCAGCATCAAAAATCTACTTTAGCCAAGTGGATTCGACAGGTCATAATACAAGCCTATGGCTTGAAAAGGAGACCGCCTCCGTTCAAAGTTAGGGCGCACTCCACAAGAGCAGTTGGAACTTCATGGGCAGTGCATCACCAAGCCTCCCTGGCTCAAGTCTGTAAGGCCACAACATGGTCCTTAGTACACACATTTACTAGATTCTACCAGGTAGACGTCAGACGTCAGGAGGATGTCGCCTTTGGGCGCAGTGTGTTGCAGGCCGCAAAAGAGCCTCATGCCTGATGGCGCCCAGCTTATGTATCCCTCCCCTCATTTGGCATTGCTTTGGGACGTCCCATTAGTAATGACTAAGTCGCCCTGTGTCCCGTGATGTACGAAAAAGAAAAAGGGATTTTTATAACAGCTTACCTGTAAAATCCTTTTCTTGGAGTACATCACGGGACACAGAGCTCCCACCCCTCTTTTTGGGACACTTATTGCTTTGCTACAAAACTGAGGTGCTCCTGGATGGGAGGGGCTTATATAGGGGAGGGTACTTCCGGTTTGGAAGTGGCCAGTGCCAGCACCTGAAGGTAATCTATATAACCCATTAGTAATGACTAAGTCGCTCTGTGTCCCGTGATGTACTCCAAGAAAAGGATTTTACAGGTAAGCTGTTATAAAAATCCCTTTTTTTTCAAAGGCCCTTGGCTTCGCATTCACTAGTCAAAGCCTTTATACAAGGAGTGATGCGTATTAGTCCTCCGGTTAATATTCCCATATGTCCATGGGATCTAAACCTGGTTCTGTCGGTTCTACAGAAACAACCATTTGAACCATTACAGCATATTTCCTTGGTTCTTCTCACCAGGAAATTGATTTTTCTAGTAGCCATTTGTTCGGCTAAAAGAGTGTCGGAATTAGCAGCTATGTCCTGTAAAGAGCCATATCTGGTTATCCATAAGGACAGAGTAGTGTTACGTCCTCATCCAGCCTTTCTTCCTAAGGTGGTATCGAGGTTTCATTTGAACCAAGATGTGGTTCTTCCTTCTTTTTTCCCCAAACCTAGTTCGGTAGAGGAAAAGTTATTGCATTCTTTGGATGTAGTAAGAGCAGTTAAAGCTTATCTAAAAGCCACTGCTCAGATTCGCAGAACGGATACTTTGTTTATTCTGCCGGAAGGCCCCAGAAAGGGTCAGGCAGCGTCAAAATCTACTTTAGCCAAGTGGATTCGACAGGTCATAATGCAAGCCTATGGCTTGAGAAGGAGACCGCCTCCGTTCAAAGTTAGGGCGCACTCCATGAGAGCAGTTGGAACTTCATGGGCAGTGCATCACCAGGCCTCCCTGGCTCAAATCTGTAAGGCTGCAACATGGTCTTCAGTACACACGTTTACTAGGTTCTACCAGGTGGACGTTAGAAGTCAGGAGGATGTCGCCTTTGGGCGCAGTGTGTTGCAGGCCGCAAAAGATCCTCATGTCTGATAGCGCTCAGCTTATGTATGGTGTATCCCCCCCCTCATTGGGCATTGCTTTAGGACATCCCACATAGTAATGACTATGCCGATACCTTCAGGTGCTGGCACTGGCAACTTCCAAAACCGGAAGTACCCTCCCCTATATAAGCCCCTCCCATCCGGGAGTACCTCAGTTTTGTAGCAAAGCAATTAGTGTCCCCAAGAGGGGTGGGAGCTCTGTGTCCCGTGATGTACGAGAAAGAAAATAGGATTTTTATAACAGCTTACCTGTAAAATCCTTTTCTTGGAGTACATCACGGGACACAGAGCTCCCACCCCTCTTGGGGACACTAATTGCTTTGCTACAAAACTGAGGTACTCCCGGATGGGAGGGGCTTATATAGGGGAGGGTACTTCCGGTTTTGGAAGTTGCCAGTGCCAGCACCTGAAGGTATCTATATAACCCACATAGTAATGACTATGCCGCTCTGTGTCCCGGGATGTACTCCAAGAAAAGGATTTTACAGGTAAGCTGTTATAAAAATCCTATTTTTTTTGAAAAAACTGGGGTCTTCTAGACCCTAGATCTTTCCTCTGCCCTCAAAGTATCTGACCACACCAAGATCGGTGTGATAAAATGCTTTCCCAATTTCCCAATGGCGCTTTTTATATCCGGGGGGGGGACATTCCCTCCCACTGCTTGTAAAAGCAGTCCAGAGGCTAATTAGCCGCTAGGATTGCTTTTACATGAAAGCCGGCCGTTGGCTGAAAAGAATGATACCAAGATGATACCTAAACCCGCAGGCATCATTCTGGTATAAACATTCAAAGTCCAGCAACATACCAGTACGTTGCTGGTCCTTGTTGGACATGTATTGTAATATTTTTTTCATGCAGCCTGTTGGCTGAACGAAAAAAGAGATTGATCGGTGGTTATGCCCACCATTAGAATACCGCCATTCATCCACCCACTTCTAATGATGGGCATACATGTACCATTTATATATGCCGAAGCATTGGGGCATCCTCCCGCAAAAAAGTTATGCCGCACACACATGGTCAAACTTTTCCACGGGCAAGCCTCCGTCGGAATTTCGACCGTATGTACGCGGCATTAGGAGCAAAATCGCTCCTCCGCCCCTGCTGCCCCCATGCTTCGGCATATATGCTTTTTTTTTTTTAACTGTGGTGGTGAAATCACCTCCTACAGCACTGGAGTCGCAGGGATCAGGCCTGTCTCTGCGAACGCTGCAGTTATGTGTGTTGTGTTTTGTAAGTGACAGTGATCGATCGATACTGCACTTGGGTGGGCTGGACGGAGGGGCAAAACGCAGGTGCTAGCAGGTATCTGGGCTGATCCCGCTAACACTGCGTTTTTGGAAACCCTAAACTGCTGGGGACGCTAGTATAGATCTGATCAGATCAGATATTGATCTGTTCAGATACTATACCACTAAGGGGGGTGTATGCTTCACGCGTGGGTGTTAGCGTTACTGGCATTAACCTGACGCTGCCTGGGGTGTGACGCAGACCCTCTCTGAAGCTAAAACCTAATTGATATCACCCGCCGGGCGATCAGGGGGTTAAACCTTTATTGGGTTATATACGGCGGGTGCCCTGACACTATAAAAAGCAAACTAACTAACCAGCGTCACCCGTAACACTTATATGGTGATCACTGGTGAAAGGGTTAACTAGGGGCAATCAGGGGGTTAAAACCTTTATTAGATAATATATGGGGGTACCTGACGCTATATAAAAACCTGCGGCGAACCTAAAAAAAATTACTGGCTACCGATCTGCATCACCGACACTAAGACAGCGATCAGAAAAACGATCGCTTAGCGACAGTGGTGATAGGGGGTGAAAGGGTTACCTGGGGGGTGATCAAGGGGGTTAAACCTTTATTAGATAATATATGGGGGTACCTGATGCTATAAAAACCTG
The DNA here is from genome assembly GCA_029206835.1 of Rana muscosa. Classification (NCBI taxonomy): domain Eukaryota; kingdom Metazoa; phylum Chordata; class Amphibia; order Anura; family Ranidae; genus Rana; species Rana muscosa. Next base: position 535,179,875 of record CM055117.1, on the reverse strand, counting down.
CGGCGAACCTAAAAAAAATTACTGGCTACCGATCTGCATCACCGACACTAAGACAGCGTTTAGAAAAACGATCGCTTAGCGACAGTGGTGATAGGGGGTGAAAGGGTTACCTGGGGGCGATCAAGGTGGTTAAACCTTTATTAGATAATATATTGGGGTACCTGACGCTATAAAAACCTGCGGCGAACCTAAAAAAAATTACTGGCTACCGATCTGCATCACCGACACTAAGACAGCGTTTAGAAAAACGATCGCTTAGCGACAGTGGTGATAGGGGGTGAAAGGGTTACCTGGGGGGCGATCAAGGGGGTTAAACCTTTATTAGATAATATATTGGGGTACCTGACGCTATAAAAACCTGCGGCGAACCTAAAAAAAATTACTGGCTACCGATCTGCATCACCGACACGAAGACAGCGTTTAGAAAAACGATCGCTTAGCGACAGTGGTGATAGGGGGTGAAAGGGTTACCTGGGGGCGATCAAGGGGGTTAAACCTTTATTAGATAATATATTGGGGTACCTGACGCTATAAAAACCTGCGGCGAACCCAAAAAAAATTACTGGATACCGATCGGCATCACCGACGCTAAGGCAGCGATCAGAAAAATGATCGCTTAGCGACAGTGGTGATAGGGGGTGAAAGGGATATCTGGGGGGCAATCAGTGGGTTAAACCTTTATTAGGGGGGGTTAGGGGGCTACACTGGACCTAAAACTGACTGTAGTGACACTTTTACAGTCACAAATGTCACTGATTGCAGTGATCAGTAAATAAATGGTCACTGCAATCAGTGACACTGTGACTGGGGGCTGGGGGGTGATCTGGGGGGTGATCTGGGGGGGCGATTTATGTCCCTATGTGTTCTGGTGTCAGTGTAGTGTTTTGTGCACTGACCTGATGTCTTCTCTTGTACGGCGCTCGGTATATGTGAGCGCCGCACCAGAGATGACATCACTTCCTCCTGCTTCCTCTGCCTGTGTGTGACAGAGGGGGCCTTTTCATTCGCCGGGAGCGATCGCGAGGGGGTGGCCGGAATCCAACGGCTGCCCCCTCATCCTGGATCGCTCCCGAACGATTAACGGCCGCTCACTGTATAGGAGGGGGGTCCGATTGGACCCCCCAACTGTACAAAGGCAATCACGTACACTCTACGTGATTGTGCCTGGCGGTGCCATTCTGCCGACGTATATATACAGTGAGCGGTCGTTAAGTGGTTAAATATATATGCTGCACTAAAAAATACACACTCAATTAGTCTGGATACCGAAGTGCATAAATCAATGCATAAATAGAATAAGAATTAAAAATATATATTTATAGTGATCAATGCGTGATGTGACAGCTTAAAATAAACAATAATGTGAACAATCAAATGCACAACTCAATCCAAAGTGCTCATGTGCATAACTGTAAAATTCATAAAAATCCATATACATTTCATATAAAAAGTCCATATATCATAAATCTGTGATTTGATCAAAAAACTGTGCTCATGTGCATATATATGGTGTCCAGCTGCGACATTGATTACCGCGCTAAATAGTCCATACCAGTGGCGGCTGGTGAAGTTTTAGGATGGGGGGTGCCAGACCCCGCCCCTTCCCCGTTTGGCCCCCCACTTCTCATTAGCCTCACCCCTTATAGAATCCACCCACTCCGTCCCCTGTATTCCACTTGCTTCCTCTCATAGTGTCAGAAGTATACCGCTCGGCATCACAGGAAAGAGTACAGAGCCCTGTGTATAATGTACAGCCTGGTATATGATGTACAGAAACTGGTGTAATGCATCATATACCAGGCTGTACATTATATACAGGGCTTTACATCATATACCAGGCTGTACATTATACACCAGGCTGTACATTATACACCGGGGTCTGTACATTATATACCAGGCTCTGTACATCATATACCAACACTGTACATTATACACAGGGCTCTGTACATCATATACCAGACTGTACATTATACACCAGGCTCTGTACACCATATACCAGGCTGTTCATTATACACTGGGCTCTGTACATTATATACCAGGCTCTACATTATACACCGGGCTCTGTACCTCATATACCAGGCTCTACATTATACACAGGTCACTGTACCTCATATACCAGACTCTACATTATACACTGTGCTCTGTACATCATATACCAGGCTCTACATTATACACTGGTCTCTGTACATCATATACCAGGCTGTACATTATACAATGGGCTGTGTACATCATATACCAGGCTGTACATTATACACCGGGCTCTGTACATCATATACCAGGCTGTACATTATACACCGGGCTCTGTACATCATATACCAGGCTGTACATTATACACCGGGCTCTGTATATCATATTCCAGGCTGTACATTATACATAGGGCTCTGTACATCATATACCAGGCTCTACATTATACACCGGGCTCTGTATTTCATATAACAGGCTGTAGATTATACACCGGGCTCTGTACATCATATACCAGGCTCTAAGAAAGCCTAAAAAAATAAAACGAATACAGTCATCACATTTAGGGACTGGAATATTGCAATATCTTAAATGTTTGCCTTTGGGTTCAATATCCCTTGAATCCATAATTTAGAGCAGATCTACACAAGGTATTATCACTTAAAGTGCATGTTCACAAATAACAAACCTATGGGTTGTAATATGTTGGCCGATTTATGTAGGATATTGTATTAAAGTACCATATTGACCAGGAATTCAGTTAAGTTGTCAAAGCCAACTGAATTTTAACATATCAAAGGGACAGCTGAAAACCCTTTGATGTGTTGATCTTTTGCAAGTCTACCTAGGTGTGTGATGTCTGGCCTGTTAACCTAATTGAACATTTCAAAGGGTACATTGTTAACATACTTAACCTCTTCAGATCCGGGCCATTGACAAATGACGGCCTCAATGTGGATCTATAAATCCGGGAGGACGTCAATAGACGTCCTCGGCTATTTCGGCCACTGGGGGGCGCGCGAGCGCCGCCAGCGGCGCGCGCGCCCGGCGCATCACTGAGATGCCGATGCGCGTGCCTGGCGGCCGCGATGTCCGCCAGGTACCCGCGATTGCCATGTACACAGAGCAGGGACGTGGATCTCTGTGTGTAAACACAGAGATCCACGTCTTGTCAGGGAGAGGAGACCGATGCTGTGTCCCTTGTACATAGGGACACAGATCGGTCACCTCCCCCACTCAGTCCCCTCCCCCACACAGTAGTAATCACTCCCAGGTTACACATTTAACCCCTTCCTCGCCCCCTAGTGTTAACCCCTTCCCTGCCAGTGTCATTTTTACAGTAACCAGTGCATTTTTATAGCACTGGTCGCTGTAAAAATGACAATGGTCCCAAAATGGTGTCAAAAGTGTCCGATGTGTCCGCCATAATGTCGCAGTCACAATAAAAATCGCTGATCGCCGCCATTACTAGTAAAAAAAAAATATTAATAAAAATGCAATAAAACTATGCCCTATTTTGTAGACGCTTTGTTTATAGCGCAAAAAATAAAAACCGCAGAGGTGATCAAATACCACCAAAAGAAAGCTCTATTTGTGGGGAAAAAAGGACGTCAATTTTGTTTGGGAGTCATGTCACACGAACCGCGCAATTGTCATTCAAATCGTGACGGCGCTGAAAGCTGAAAATTGGCCTGGGCAGGAAGGGGGTTTAAGTGCCCAGTAAGCAAGTAGGTAAGGAAGTATTTATTGATGGTAATTAGACTTGAGGGAGTATTCATGGGAAACATTTGGCTGACCTAGCAGAACCCCCCCCCACTTCAGATCAGTATTTGAGAGGACATTCAAGCTGGCATTCAGGCAGTCTTGTCTCTTCTGATGGATATGAAGGCACAGGTCTAGGAATGGTATAGGAAAGATGGGACTCTGAGTTATATTTACTCTGTTGGATTTTTGTCATCTGTTGCAAGTATTGGACTTTGTTCTGTGTTGGAAGTCAAAATAAAGTGCTCTCTCTGGAAGAATCGGGTTGCTGCTTAAAAATTACTTGCATCATTATAATAACTAAATATTAATTATCTAACCACTAAATTATATCACTACATTGGTGTGCCGTTCAAGCGACCAGAAGAGCATTTTCAGGACTTAGTAACAGATGTCGGTGGTGACAACAATTCTGTGAGGTGGACAGAAGTCTGATGGAGACCCAAGGGCTGTGCTGTGAATCAAATGTCTGGTTGTGACATAAGAGAGTCTGATCTACAAAATTAAACAAGTTTAGAACCCCAGAATTATTCTCTGGAGACTGGAAACTGAACGAAAAAAGAGACTGTCGTGTACCAGAAAACCTGAGCTGGAAGCTGAAGGAGTAACTAATGTGGTGAGTAAAATTGTTCTTTTTTTTAAATTATTAGTAATATAGTCAAAATGCTTACTCAGTGTGAAGCTAGTGTCAGTTCTGATAAAGTTAACAGATGGGTATTAAAATGTATTAAGCGTCATGGCGGTCCTTATGAAATTCCAGAAAAATGTAAGCAGACATGGACTATGATGAAGGAATTTTTAGAGAAAAATGTTTTTGATAGCAAAATTTCAGAACGTAAAAAAGGTTGTATTGTATTTGTGCAGGGCTTGTTATCTTGCTGTTTAAAGCCCCGTACACACGGTCGGACTTCCATCGGACTTTTCCGTGTTTTTTTTGTCCGAATGGAGTTGGTCAGGAACACCCATAGCATACACAAGCTCGGACTTTTCTGCAAACTTTCCCAAAACGTGGTTTTTCTGCTCTTTACCGCCACCCTTTGGTCAACTTCTGCTTTTGTTGGTTGATTTTAACATTAGTTGTTTTGTCCATCGGACAAAAGTCTGATGGTTTTCTGTACACACGGTCGGACTTTACTCCATCAGACTTTTGTTGGGCAAAAGTTTGTCCGTTTGCAGACCCAACTTTTGTCAGATGAAAACAAGAAGAAAGCAAAAAAAGTTTCTCAGATGGAGCGTACACACGGTTAGGTTGTTGGTCCAACTTGCTCAAAATGAAGTTTGTTGGCCAAAAGTCCGACCGTGTGTACGGGGCTTTACAATGGAAAGTTCTTTGAAGGGTAAGGTCGAAGAAATTGCGCAGTTACAGAATGCAGTTGCAAATAGAAACAAGGTTTGTGAGAGGTTACAAAACGAATCAGACACTGAGACAGTAAATTTAAAATTGCATGCAGTTACCATTGGGGGAGCTTTGCTTGAGAAATCGAAACGTTGTGATGAATTATCAGAGGAAAATGAGAGATTAAAATTAAGAATTATGGAATTAGAGAAGAGATCTCAGAAATGCAGATATGCATCAAATCTGTAGCAAAATACAAACACAAACTGTTTTGGACTCAGACAAATGTCTGTATGGTTATCTGCACCTGGCCTATTTCAAATGTAATATATGCGTGCACGTGGAAGAAGAAAACAAAGTGACACTTTGTTCAGCCAAATGAATCTTCTTGTTTATTGCTCTGGACATATAGCCCTTCTTATAGTGAAGCATGAGTCATTGTTTGCAATGCAGTAACATAACCGTAGCTGTGTTGTCATCCATGGATTGGGTAATTCTTTATCTAAGAGTCTTTTAGCCAGATCTATCCAGTCTTTGGAGGTCTCAGCAATTCTTGTTTTCCTTGATGGGAGGGGGTGTCTAGTCGGCATTTTAGGCAAGGAGATTTTTAGCATGTATATGGTACATAATAGAAATAGACATTTAATTTGAGTATTAAACAATCCATAACAAAACTTTCTATCAAATGAAACAGAACCTCATATTGAATCTGATAACTCATTTCCAGCCGCACCCACTGTGACCACCACAGTTTATAATAATAATACAGGTGAAGTTCAGCTTGTAATGAAGCCTTTGAAACCAAAAGAATTAGACGCAATTCTTAAAGAAATAGGAATGGTTCCCTGCCATGATTTAAACAGATTTTTAAAATGGTTTTGTGACGTTTAGCAGGTCAGAGATATGTACAATCTCAACCCATCTGACTTAGAAAGAGTTTTGCAACATTATATAGGAAATGGTCTTTGGATGAGAATTAAACAGATCTGTATTCAGCCTCTTAGGACAGGGGACATATTACTGGAATTATTATGTGTTTTGTATGGTGTACGTTCTGATGTTACTATTCATGGATCTTGCATTTGAGCGTGGAGGCTTGATACATATAAGTATGGTTCTAGATGCTTTGCATGAAGATATCAAACAAAATATTTTATTAGTTACCCCAAATCCTCATGATTTAAAAGACATATTATTGAGAGCAGATCATTTATGGAGAAAGTCAAATGAGCAGGCTGTCTAAATTGATTTAGCCACATTGTTTAGGACAAACACTGAACAGAAAGATCGGAAGATAATATCTAATGATAACAACAAGAGAGGAAACTCTGGGTCAAACATAGGTGATATTAATATGAAAAACAGAGCTAACCAAAATAAGAAAAGGACCTGGATACCGTTTTCTCAGTTAAAACAGAAATATGACCACCTGAAGATTGAGTATGATAAGATGAGAAAAGAACATTACACATTATTGGAACAGTTGAAGAGGGTACAGGGTGTCATAAATGCAGATGTACATTCTTCAGATCTGTTTTTGAATGCAAATGACGCTTCTCTAGCAGTGGGGGTGAATTAGCTTCAAACTGTAAACGTGTAAATATTACTTTGTTTTAACTTCAAACAATGTTTAAAGCGGAGCTCCACCCTATTTTAAAACAGCTTAATCATATTGCAGCAATGAATAAAGTTACAAACGGAAGTTTTTTTTTTACTGTACCTGTGTTATCTTGATGTGTCTCTCTGTTTCCTGTCTGTGTATTCTGCGGATATGGGCGGGTATTCCGTCATTTCCTTTACCTGCACTGTCTCCTGGGAGCTTGTGTCATTGCTCCCAGGAGTCATTGCGGAGGTCTTCTGCGAGTTATCGCGGGATTTAGAAAGCGGAAGTGACGTATCTATTTTTTATTATTGGTTTTGTTGCCATCACAACGGGGCGGTATTTTTCGACGCCGCCACCTGTTGTGATGGCAACCCGGAAGTTTACGTCCCTGCTCGACCGTAAAGACTGAGCATGAGTGGGAACGAGCGGTGAATGCTGGGAGATGAGCATTCTCTCATCAAGGAAATGAGTGCTTGTGGGCTTCACATGCCCACAAGCAAAATGGAAACGTCCTTCCACTTATTATATAAGTTATAACTCTTTACGTAATCGGACAGCGGATGTTCAGAAACACCAGAACAGTGAGTATTCTTTTACAGTGGACTAAATAAATGAATGACAAAAAACGAATGGCTGCAGGACATCCGCTTGAAGGACTTTACTAATGAGTTTTGTCAGAGTTTTTTGTCTTTGGCCTCGTACACACGACCGATTTTCTCGGCAAGAACCAGCAAGAAACTTGCTGGCAGAGAGGTCTTGCCGAGTAAATCGGTCGTGTGTACGCTGCTATCGGGTTTCTCGTCGAGAAAACCGACAAGAAACCTCAACGAGAAAATAGAGAACCTGCTCTCTATTTTCTCGTCGAGATTCTCGTCGGCATGTTTCTCGACGAGAAAAGTGAGTGTGTGTACACTTACCTGTCCTCCCGGAAGCCCGCGCATGTTCGAAATGAATTTGACGCATGCGCGGTAGCTTCCTAGGCATACGTAGGGTATACCAAGATGGCGGCGACGGCATCGAATGTGACGAGCGCATGCTCGACGTAGTCGATGACGTCACCGCGTACGCTCCTTTCAAAGAACCGCGGGTTCTTTGAAACGAGCGTGTGTACACTCGGCCGGGACAAGTTTCTTGTCCAAGAATCTCGTCGAAAAAAACGACATGTTTTTTTCAACGAGAATCTCGGCCGTGTGTACGAGGCCTTTCAGATATTGCCGGAGATACTCGTTTGCATGTGAATAGCAGGAGACATTGCTGACTAGTGGGGGAGAAATGCTGAATAGACAATATATTACTATACAAGGAATTATAAAGAATTTATGTACTCTCTCAATATGGACTTTTTTTTGAACATTCACATTTCTTTTTTCCATTTTTTTTATTTTCAATGGACTTTTCTTCCCCAACGCCCTATTTTTTATTTTTATATGTTTCCCCTTCCCAAATGTATTTTGCTTTTAATTTTTTTTTTTTATTATGTTTTATTTCTTGAACTTTATCTTAACCACTTAAGCCCCGGACCATTTGGTAGCTAAAGGACCAGAGGTGAATTCAGAATTTTGCACTGCGCTGCTTTAACTGTAAATTGTGCGGACATGCAATGTTGTACCCAAACGAAATTTGCGTCCTTTTCTTCCCACAAATAGAGCTTTCTTTTAATGGTATTTGATTGCTTCTGCGATTTTTATTTTTTGCGATATAAACGGAAAAAGACCGAAAAGTTTGAAAAAAAATGATATTTTCTACTTTTTGTTATAAGAAAAATCGAATAAACTCAATTTTAGTCATACATTTAGGCCAAAATGTATTCAGCCACATGTCTTTAGTAAAAAAAATGTCAATAAGCGTATATTTATCGGTTTGCGCAAAAGTTATAGCGTTTACAAACTAGGGTACATTTTCTGGAATTTACACAGCTTTTAATTTATGACTGCCTATCTCATTTCTTGAGGTGCTAAAATGACAGGGCAGTACAAAACCCCCCCAAATGACCCCATTTTAGAAAGTAGACACCCCAAGGAAATTGCTGAGAGGCATGTTGAGCCCATTGAATATTTTTTTTTTGTCCCAAGTGATTGAATAATGACAAAAAAAAAAAATTACAAAAAGTTGTCACTAAATGATATATTGCTCACACATGCCATGATTATATGTGGAATTGCACCCCAAAATACATTCTGCTGCTTCTCCTGAGTACGGGGATACCACATGTGTGGGACTTTTTAGGAGCCTAGCCACGTACGGGACCCCGGAAACCAAGCACCGCCTTCAGGATTTCTAAGGGCGCAAAATTTTGATTTCACTCCTCACTACCTATCACAGTTTTGAAGGCCATAAAATGCCAAAATAGCACAAAACCCCCCCAAATGACCCCATTTTAGAAAGTAGACACCCCAAGGAAATTGCTGAGAGGCCTGTTGAGCCCATTGAATATTTTTTTTTTGTCCCAAGTGATTGAATAATGACAAAAAAAAATACAAAAAGTTGTCACTAAATGATATATTGCTCACACATGCCATGGTTATATGTGGAATTGCACCCCAAAATACATTCTGCTGCTTCTCCTGAGTACGGGGATACCACATGTGTGGGACTTTTTAGGAGCCTAGCCACGTACGGGACCCCGGAAACCAAGCGCCGCCTCCAGGATTTCTAAGGGCGCAAATTTTTGATTTCACTCCTCACTACCTATCACAGTTTTGAAGGCCATAAAATGCCAAAATAGCACAAAACCCCCCCAAATGACCCCATTTTGGAAAGTAGACACCCCAAGCTGTTTGCTGAGAGGCATGGTGAGTATTTTACAGCTCTCATTTGTTTTTGAAAATGAAGAAAGAACATTTTTTTTTTTTTTCTTTTTTTTTTCAATTTTCAAAACTTTGTGACAAAAAGCAAGATCTGCAAAATACTCACAATACCTCTCAGCAAATAGCTTGGGGTGTCTACTTTCCAAAATGGGGTCATTTGGGGGGGTTTTGTGCCATCTGGGCATTCCATGGCCTCCGAAACTGTGATAGGCAGTGAGAAGTGAAATCAAAAATTGACACCCTTAGAAAGCCTGAAGGCGGTGCTTGGTTTTTGGGGTCCCGTACGCGGCTAGGCTCCCAAAAAGTCTCACACATGTGGTATCCCCGTACTCAGGAGAAGCAACAGAATGTATTTTGGGGTGTAATTCCACATATGCCCATGGCATGTTTGAGCAATATATCATTTAGTGACAACTTTGTGCAAAAAAAAAAAAAAAAAAAAAAAAAATTTTTTTTCCGCAACTTGTGTCAACATATAAAATATTCCATGGACTCGACATGCCTCTCAGTATATAGCTTGGGGTGTCTACTTTCCAAAATGGGGTAATTTGGGGGGGTTTTGAACTGTTCTGGCATTTTATACACAACATTAGGAAGCTTACACCCACTCTTCTAACCACTTGAAGACAAAGCCCTTTTTGACACTTTTTGTTTACATGAAAACATATATTTTTTTGCAAGAAAATTATGTTGAACCCCCAAACATTATATATATTTTTAAAGCAAAGGCCCTACAGAATAAAATGGTGGGTGTTGCATTTTTTTTTTCTACACAGTATTTGCGCAGCAATTTTTCAAACGCATTTTTTGGGGAATAAATACACTTTTTTAAATTTTAATGCACTAAAACACACTATATTGCCCAAATGTTTGATGAAATAAAAAAGATGATCTTAGGCCGAGTACATAGATACCAAACACGACATGCTTTAAAATTTTGCACAAACGCGCATTGGCGACAAACTACATACATTTTTAAAAGCCTTTAAAAGCATTTACAGATTACCCCGTTAGATTTACAGAGGAGGTCTACTGCTAAAATTACTGCCCTCGATCTGACCTTCACGGTGATACCTCACATGCATGGTGCAATTGCTGTTTACATATGACGCCAGACCGACGCTTGCGTTCGCCATTGGGCAAGAGCAGGGCAGGACAGGGGTGCTTTTTTTTTTTTTTTTTTTTTTTTTATTATTAATTTTGCTTTTTTATTTTATTTTTAAACTGTTGCTTCCATATTTATTTATTTTTATCACTTTTATTGTTATCTCAGGGAATGTAAATATCCCCTATGATAGCAATAGGTAATGACAGGTACTCTTTTTTGAAAAAACTGGGGTCTATTGGACCCTAGATCTTTCCTCTGCCCTCAAAGCATCTGACCACACCAAGATCGGTGTGATAAAATGCTTTCCCAATTTCCCAATGGCGCTTTTTATATCCGGGGGGGGGGACATTCCCTCCCACTGCTTGTAAAAGCAGTCCAGAGGCTAATTATCCACTAGGATTGCTTTTACATGAAAGCCGGCCGCTGGCTGAAAAGAATGATACCAAGATGATACCTAAACCCGCAGGCATCATTCTGGTATAAACATTCAAAGTCCAGCAACATACCAGTACGTTGCTGGTCCTTGTTGGACATGTATTGTAATCTTTTTTTTCATGCAGCCTGTTGGCTGAACGAAAAAAAAAGATTGATCGGTGGGTATGCCCACCATTAGAATACCGCCCTTCATCCACCCACTTCTAATGATGGGCATACATGCACCATTTATATATGCCGAAGCATGGGGGCATCTTCTCGCAAAAGTTATGCCGCGTACATATGGTCAGACTTTTCCACGGGTAAGCCTCCGTCGGAATTTCGACCGTATATAAGCGGCATTAGGAGCAAAATCGCTCCTCCGCTCCTGCTGCCCCAATGCTTCGGCATATATGCTTTTTTTTTTTAACTGTGGTGGTGAAATCACCTCCTACAGCACTGGAGTCGCAGGGATCAGGCCTGTCTCTGCGAACGCTGCAGTTATGTGTGTTGTGTTTTGCAAGTGACAGTGATCGATCGATACTGCACTTCGGTGGCCTGGGCTGGACGGAGGGGCAAAACGCAGGTGCCAGCAGGTATCTGGGCTGATCCCGCTAACACTGCGTTTTTGGGAACCCTAAACTGCTGGGGACGCTAGTATAGATCTGATCAGATCAGTTATTGAGCTGATCAGATACTATACCACTAAGGGGGGTGTATGCTTCACGTGTGGGTGTTAGCGCTACTGGCACTAACCTGACGCTGCCTGGGGTGTGACGCAGACCCTCTCTGACGCTAAAACCTAACTGATATCACCCGCCGGGCGATCAGGGGGTTAAACCTTTATTGGGTTATATACGGCGGGTGCCCTGACACTATAAAAAGCAAACTAACTAACCAGCGTCACCCGTAACACTTATATGATGATCACTGGTGAAAGGGTTAACTAGGGGCAATTAGGGGGTTAAAACCTTTATTAGGTAATATATGGGGGTACCTGACGCTATATAAAAACCTGACGGCGAACCTAAAAAAAAATTACTGGCTACCTATCGGCATCACCGACACTAAGACAACGATCATAAAAACGATTGCTAAGTGACAGTGGTGATAGGGGGTGAAAGGGTTACCTGGGGGGCGATCAGGGGGTTAAACCTTTATTAGATAATATATGGGGGTACCTGACGCTATAAAAACCTGCGGCGAACCTAAAAAAAATTACTGGCTACCGATCAGCATCACCGACGCTAAGACATCGATCAGAAAAATGATCGCATAGTGACGGCGGTGCTAGGGGGTGAAAGGGTTACCTGGGGGTGATCAAGGGGGTTACACCTTTATTAGGTAATATATGGGGGTACCCGACGCTATAAAAACCTGCGGCGAACCTAAAAAAAATTACTGGCTACCGATCAGCATCGCCGACGCTAAGACATCGATCAGAAAAATTATAACTTAGTGACAGTGGTGATAGGGGGTGAAAGGGTTACCTGGGGGGCGATCAAGGGGGTTAAACCTTCATTAGGTAATATATGGGGGTACCCGACGCTATAAAAACCTGCGGCGAACCTAAAAAAAATTACTGGCTACCGATCAGCATCACCGACGCTAAGACATCGATCAGAAAAATGATTGCTTAGTGACAGTGGTGATAGGGGGTGAAAGGGTTATCTGGGGGGTGATCAGGGGGTTAAACCTTTATTAGGGGGGGTTAGGGGGCTACACTGGACCTAAAACTAAATGTAGTGACACTTTTACAGTCACAAATGTCACTGATTGCAGTGATCACTAAATAAATGGTCACTGCAATCAGTGACACTGTGACTGGGGGCTGGGGGGGGGGCTGGGGGGTGTCTGGGGGGCCTGGGGGGGCGATTTATGTGCCTATGTGTCCTGGTGTCAGTGTAGTGTTGTGTGTACTAACCTGGCATCTTCTCCTGTACGGCGCTCGGTATATGTGAGCGCCCCAGGAGAGATGACATCACTTCCTCCTTCCTGGCAGGCAGGGGAAGCTCTCTCATTCGCCGGGAGCGATCGAGAGGGGGTGGCCGGAATCGAACGGCCGTCCCCTCATGCCGGATCGCTCCCGAAGGTAAAACGACCGCTCACTGTAAAGAAGTGGGGTCCGATCGGACCCCCCAACTATACAAAGGCAATCACGTACATATACGTGATTCTGCCTGTCGGTGCCATTCTGCTGACGTATATTTACAGTGGGCGGTCGTTAAGTGGTTAAAACCAAAGAGAAGCATTTAAACCTAAAATAATTTTCATAACATCTGTACATATTACATAATGTGTATTGATCAATATATTTGACATCTAAGGTGAGATGCTGCACAATGGCTTGGCATAGCATAAATTATAGTATGTTGGGTGGTTTTCCTAAATTTATAAGAGGGATAAGTGAAATTCATCACTCTAGTCATGATTTGAACTTTGTTGAATCAGTTGTTTATAATATGCTGAAGGCTATGACATACATGGATGAAAAAGACCTTTCTACCTTTAATGGAAAAAAATACTGTCAAGAATTTCCACTGCTGCTTTGTCTGGATAGAAGATCTGATAAACACTGATGTCAAGCTGATTCTATTTGAACCATTGTGTGGGGGTATATATATGTTGGTTTACCATTCTGGTAGAATTATGGACTGAATGATACAAGTAAATGCTCTATTAAATGCAATGAGGGGTCGGCCTACAGCAAATTACGAAAGCAAATTGTGTTTGGCAATCAACAAATTTAGGTACTTGACAGGTACACAACAAGTCACCATTGCTCAAATGGGAAATGGAAAGAGGCAGATGTGAATTGTAAAATGCTTGCAAGATGGACCCATGAATGTCAAGTGCAAGGAAATAGTTTGCAGCACAGAGTTTTTACTGCTGTATCCAAACCTTTTTGACCTTGAAAGTGAGTGCTGGTACATTGATGGTTCTTCCTACTATAAAGATGGAAGTCTAATTTCAGGATTTGCTGGTGTTTGTGTAAAAGCATCTTTAAAAATGAAAACCTTGAGCATGGAGATGAGAGAATCCTGGACTTATGTGGATTGGAGCTCCCAGAGCATACCAAGTTTACTTTCAGTGAGAGATGTGATGAAGTCAGAATGGACTGTGACATCAGCTTGTTTTTGCACAATATTCAAGATCGTGATGTGATATACTTAAGAAAGAGCAAGCTTTGAAATAAGGCCTAACAGCTATACGGGCCACGGATGTTTACCGAATTCTTTTACAGTCATGGTCTAAAGTTATATTATCTAATAACTGTTTCCATGGGGATATTTTAGAGGCTGGTGAAGAGAGATGTAACCAGTTTCAACTTCATATTTCATATGAGCCATTGTAAAGCATCCAGTACCTCAAATCATAATTATATGTTTGTTACTTGATTTATGGGTCAGTTCTAGTAGTTAGAACCGACCCAAGTGCGGGTATATGTTGTAAAATGTTGGCCGATTTATGTAGGATGTTGTATTAAAGTACCATATTGACCAGGAATTCAGTTGAGTTGTCCAAGCCAACTCAATTTTAACATATCAAAGGGACAGCTGAAGCCTCTTTGATGTGTTGATCTTATGCAAGTCTACCCAGATGTGTGAGGTCTGGCCTGTTAACCTAATTGAACATTTCAAAGGGTACATTGTTTACACACTTTTTTTTTATTTCATATCTTTATTAAACCATTTTCCAACAATACATTCAATCCCCCTTCTCCGTCCCCCACAATCTCCCATGCAAAAAATTTATAAAAACAATGTCGCTTTAAACCCAGTACAAAAATCCCCTTCCCCACTCCCTCCTTTCTCCATCCCCCATTCTTCCACTAATTGACCTATACCCCACACTCTCACACATCCCTTCCTTGCATCCTCCAGATCATCCATTCCCCTCTTTCGACATCTTTACTTATATTTAATTACACTTTTTTCTCCTGCCACAATTTCCAAATCTTATCTTTTTTTTTTAAGGCTCCTTGTCTAATATAAGTAGTCCTTTCCTTTTAATATTGTTATGTTCATATTTTGTTCCCAGTCTTTGCTAGAGGGTGGGGAAGCTTATTGCCATCTCTGTGCAATCAGCCTCCTTGCTTGAAATAAGCATATTGTTATTGCTAACTGAGTATTGACATTAAACCCCTCACCCTCTGCCCAGCCCAATACACATTGTAAGGGTTCCAGCTCTATATGAACCTCGAAAGTTTGCTCAATGGTTCTCACTACCTCCCTCCAATACCAGAATAGCCTCGGGCATCGCCAGAACATGTGGATCATATCCTCTTCTACTCTTCCACATCTAGGGCAGCTGGCATCTACTCTACGGCCAAAACGAAAAAGTTTGTACGAAGTATAGTACGCTCTGTTTAACAAA
The DNA here is from genome assembly GCA_029206835.1 of Rana muscosa. Classification (NCBI taxonomy): domain Eukaryota; kingdom Metazoa; phylum Chordata; class Amphibia; order Anura; family Ranidae; genus Rana; species Rana muscosa. The sequence goes on along the minus strand of CM055117.1, from coordinate 535,164,507 downwards.
AACAGATGAGACATCCTCTGAGAGGGAGATAGTGAGACCAACGGAGCCAGTTCCAAAATTCTTTCCCACTGTTCATTAGATAAATTACCAATGTCTCTTTCCCACTTCCTCTTATGTACCTGACCCTGAGTTCCACTTAGGCTACCCTTATGTAGGCTTGGGTAGATTTTTGATATTAAGCCCTTAGATGTTTTAGTGTTGATAATTTCTTTTAAAAGGGGGATCTTACTCCAGGTCATTACTGTTCCTTTGTACTGTTTTGCTAAGGCATGTCTAATCTGTAAATATTTATAAAAGGATTTATTTGAAAGTTTATATTGATCTTTTAATATCTGAAAAGTTTTTAATATGCCATCTTGGTACAGCTGGGAAATATATTTAACACCCTGTCTTTCCCATTCCTTAACTGTTCCCATCTTCTGTAACTCCCTAAGTTATCATTCTCCCATAAGGGAGTGTACTCAGTAATACCATTGTATCCCAGCGCTACCTTCACTGCTTTCCATGTTCTAATCATAAGATCCAGGGTAGGTAATTTCCGGGGGAGAGATCCTGCCTCCATGGCGTCTACCAAAGAGCCATGTGTAGGATTCTGTAGTAATATTCTCTTCTTTATTTCTCCTCCTTGCATATTACTGCCCTTCATGTATTGGACCTGGGCCGCCAAAAAGTAGCTAAACAGATGTGGAAGTGCCACTCCTCCCTCCTGTTTTATCCTCTGCAAAGTGTTTAATTTTATTCTTGCTGCGCCACCTTTCCAAATTAACTCCCTAAAAATAGTGTCTATTTTCTGGAACCATTTATTTATATGTCCACACTGGGGAGTTTTGTAGAACGTAAAGAAGCTGTGGCATCCAGACCATTTTTATTAGATTACAACGGCCAGCCACTGACAGTGGGAGGCGTTTCCATACTTTAGTTTTCCCTTTGTATTTGTTAAGCAAAGGGATCAAATTATCTGAGATATAATGGTTAGGATCTCTGGATATATTCACCCCCAAGTATTTTATTTGGGTTGTTATTTGAATTTGTGTAGCCTCTTGCGGAAGTGGGTTTAACAGAGGATCCACTGGTAGCAGCATGGATTTTCCCCAATTTATAGTAAGGCCCGAGAAGCGGCCAAAGTTCTCAATTTGTTCCATAGCTTTTCCGAGGGAGTTCTGGGTGTCTCCCAGCAACGGGAGAAGATCATCCGCATATAATACCACTTTCTCCTCTATCTCACCTCTTATAAACCCTCTTATCTCAGGGGCCGATCTAAGAGCTATTGCTAGGGGCTCGATTGAGAGGGCAAAGAGAAGGGGTGACAGCGGGCACCCCTGTCTCGTTCCCCTCTGCAATCTAAACCTCTCAGATTGCATATTGTTCACTTTCACTCTAGCTTCTGGGGTTCTATACAGCATCTTAACCCACTTCGTAAAAATAGGACCAACTCTGAACTCCCTTAGAACTCTCCATAAGTATTGCCATTCTATACTGCCGAAGGCCTTGGCAGCATCCAACGAAACAATTGCTCTTTTTCCATCTTCCTCTGTTGGTATCTGAAGGTTCAAATAAACTCTTCTTATGTTTGTACAGGGGGTCCCCGACTTACAAACATCCGAGTTGCGAACGACCCCTACTTACGAACGGGGCCCGAGTGCCGTCACTGCTGGCCGCCGCCATTGCTGGAGAAAGCGGTTCCTCGGTTACTGGCCTGGCTGTGAGGTTAAGGAGGCCCCCTCGTCATCCTGCCTGCCCATCCACACGCCTGGTATGGTCCGGTGGCCTGTCATGGCCTAGTGCCCGTCAAACTGCCCGTCATGGCCGCGGCCTTGTGCGGCCTAGTGAAGCCTCCGAATCCCCGGTCTTTCCTGCGCCGCTGCCCCGCCGCGGAGGTGCATCGCGGCCGGCTTGCCTGGACTCGGATTGCATCCATCTCCCTGCTGTGCCATCAGGTGAGCTGCCCAGAAGTACTGTATACAGTATGCCTATGTATACAGTACTGTACTTGTACCCGATGTCGCCAAAAATCCGTCCTCCCCTCTCCCCCCACATACCTCTCTCTGCTGGCTGTCCCACCCGGTGAGTCTGTCTCATGTCTCCTTTCTCCCTGCCATCGACGTACGCAGTGAGAGGGGAGAGCTGTGCTCTTCCCATCTCAGCTGTGACAGGAGTTCTAGCACAGTGCTAAGACTCCTGTTTTGGAAGTGACAGGGTCAATAAAGAGAACCTGTCACCTCCAATTGCTATCACACAGGGAATTGTTTTCTCCTGTGTGATAGCAATAAAGTTAAGTGAAAAAAAATAGATAAAAAAAAAATAATAAAAAATAATAATTACATTAATAAAATAAAAAAGTAATTAAAAAGTAAAGAATAAGAAAAATAATATAAAAAATAATAAGAAAATTATACAAAAATAAAAAAATAAAATAAAAAGGGTACTGTTCCGACTTACAAACAAATTTAACTTAAGAACAAACCTACAGTCCCTATCTTGTTCGTAACCCGGGGACCCCCTGTACAGGTAGCCCTGCCCGCGATAAATCCCGATTGGTCGGGATGTACCAGTTTCTCAATTACTTTGATTAGTCTGGCTGCCAAGACCTTCGCCAATATTTTTATGTCCGTGTTAAGTAAGGAGATAGGTCTATACGAGGAGATATCAAGTGGATCCTTTCCCTCTTTGTGGATAACTATTATTGTGGAATCCATCATAGACGTGGGAAGTTCTCCTTTTTTTTTTTAACATCAAAGTTTATTGAGGATAATAAGATGTGCATACAAATATGGAAATGGCATCCGAAAATTTAGATGTAAAACAGGAAAGAAAACATGTTGAGTATGAGTACAATCATCATACTAGGCAGATGCTTCTGTTGAACGTGAATCAGAGGCATCATCTCAGGCCTCATTTAATTAAAAGAGAGCATCTCCTGTAACCATTTATCATTTCCACACAATACAATACAAGAGAAAAATAATAGAGAGTAAGTCAGTTAGAAAAAGGAAAGATCAGAAAATGGGATAGAGGAGTAAGTCCCCATTGTGGGGCTGTTGGTGATAATAGAGGAATATTATAAGTCACATCAATCAAACGGTTATGTCTGATTCTCACGTCGTGAGTTAGGTAGATATTCGTCCAGAATATATTACTAGAGCATGTAAGGTATTTTTGAATACAGAAGACAAAACCCTCAAGGAAGGGGAGGTCACGAGTCCCCCGTTACTAATCATCTGGGGGGAACTTCCGAGTAGAACCTCATAGTCCTGGGAGTATCTAAAAGCAAACCAGGGAGACCAGGTTTCGTGGTATCGTTCAATATTCTCACTGGACTGAGCAGCAGTATCTTCCATCTCGCAGATTTCGGACACTCTGTGCAGCCATTGTGATACAGTAGGGACCTGTGTGGATTTCCAGTATAGTGGGATGAGTGACTTGGCTGCATTCAACAAATGCTTGGAAAGGGATTTTTTATATTTCCCGAGGGAGAAATGTGAAATATGTAGCAGGCAGCACGCCGCATCAAGGGAAAGTTTGGTCTCCGTGATCTGTCTAATAATCTCCCTTACCTCAGACCAATAAGCTGTTATCATATCACAATGCCACCAGATATGTAATAAGGTTCCTTTGGCTTTGTGACATCTCCAGCACAAATCAGATGACTGGGGATACCATTTATTTATCTTCTCTGGAGTGGCGTACCATTGGGTCAAAATCTTGTATGCAGTTTCCTGCATTTTTGTGCTGAGAGAACACTTGTGTGATAAAATGCAGGCTCTAGACCACTGAGCTTCGGAAATTGTTAAACCAAGACTGTCCGACCATCTCTCTCTGTATCTGTCCCGGTCAGGCACCCCCAATTCCTGTTTCCATGCGTAGGCGGTTGAAGTTGATCTAGGAACCAGTTCCCCCCTGAGGCACACCGACTCCAACTCAGTGAGATCCATGGTGAAATGTCTCTTACGCATGCTGCTATTAACAAAGCTTCGTATTTGGAGGTATGACCACATGGGTAGAAGCGGCGTATTGTTATCTCTTTTAAATTGGGTCATGTCTTTCATTGTTTTGTCGTCAAAACAATGCCGGGTAAGGAGAGGTATCTTGGTGTCGGTGGTGTTCATGCTGGGCTTCCCTAGTCCTGGTGGAAAGGCCGGGTTGTTCGTGAGTGGCGTGAGAGGGCTAAGAGGTGAGGAAAATTGGGGATGTTTGGTCAGTTGGTGTAAAATTTCTAGCGTAGTACCAATCAAGGGGTGGGAGGTCATGGCCCGAGGGTAGTTGGCTTTTGATATCCAAGGGAAGAACTGCAAGGGAATGGGATTGAGACTTGATTCGATCACAACCCAATTCTTAAAGCTGGAGTGGCAATGCCAGTCGACGAGTCTGGCAATGTGCGAAGCAAAGTAATATTTTTTGAAGTCCGGTATACCTAAACCCCCCAACCTTTTGGGTCTGGTTAGTAGAGATGCTTTAATGTGAGGTGATTTGTGCGCCCAAATAAATCTCATCTGTATGGAATGAAGGGATTTAAAAAAGCTTTGGGGAATCCTAACAGGTAGAGTGCGGATTGAATAAAGAACTTTTGGAAGGACCGTCATCTTGCAGATGGCTGCCCTGCCAAACCATGAGAAATGTCCCGTATGCCACACATGGAGATCATTTTCAATGTTCTTAAGGAGAGGAATAAAGTTTCGACCAAAGATTGATGAGAGCCTGGGAGTAAGCCACACTCCAAGGTATTTAATGGCGGACGTTACCCAGGTGAAGGAGTTGTTTTTTTGCGCAGCTATCAGATCAGGCTCTGGCAATGTGATATTCAACGCTTCAGACTTGGAATAATTTATTTTGAGATTGGAGATGCGGCCATATATCGAGAATTCCTTAAGTAGAGATGGTATAGAGATGTGTGGATCAGTCAGGAAGAAGAGGAGGTCGTCTGCGTAAGCAGCAACTTTGAACTCCTGTTCTCCCAACTGAAATCCCCCGATGGATGGGTTAGCCAGAATTCGCCTAATAAACGGTTCCAAAGAAATTATAAAGAGCAAGGGCGACAAAGGACAGCCCTGCCTAGTTCCATTTTTGATATTTACACTATTTGAAAGAGAGCCATTTATTTTGAGATTGGCTGATGGATTCTTGTAGAGAGAGGATATCCACGCCATCATGTGGGGACCCAGCCCTATATGTTTACAGGCTCCCAACATGTAGTCCCACGCTACTCGATCGAAGGCCTTCTTCGCATCCGTCCATAGGAGAAAACTCTTGATCTTTCGCTCGTGGGCCGCCTGGATGAGATTGAGGGATTTAGTTACATTGTCCCTGGCCTCCCTACCCGGCATAAAGCCGGCCTGACTGGGGCCTATCAGGTCATGGAGCAGGGGTCTCAACCTGTTGGCGACAATTTTCGCCATCAGTTTGACGTCCAAGTTCAACAAAGAGATCGGCCTGTAGCTTGCGCAATGTAATGGGTCCTTGCCCGGCTTGGGTAGGACAGTGATGTGGGCCGATAAGAAGTCTGTGGGTATGTCTCTCGGCTTCGATAGGGAGTTCAGGGCGTCTCTCAAAGGGGTGGCGAGAATGTCAGTAAATGTCTTATAGTATATGGCACTAAACCCGTCAGGGCCCAGGCTTTTACCCGTCTTTAGATCCTTGATGGCAAGTCTGAGTTCAGAGGTTTCTATAGGGCTCTCGAGAAGTGAGGCATTGTCTGTATTAAGTGTAGGTAAAGAGGAGTCTCTCAGATATTCCTGAATAACCTGTAACCTCGAGCTAGCGGCGTTGGCTGAGCCGTGTTGTGTCGGAAGGTTATATAGGCTGGTATAGAACTCCTGGAAGTGTTGCGCTATCTTCTCTGTCTTCCTGTCGACTTTACCACTCCTGTTTTGTATGCCTGAGATGTTACGGTTTAAGACCGTGCCCCTCAGGGGCCCTAGGTAATAAGTTGCCTGGCTTGTCCCCATGTTCATAGTACAGTTTTTTCCTGAAAAACAGGAATCGTTTAGTTTTGGTATCTAAGATCTGCCTGAGGGCCTTTCTAGATTCTAGAAGGGAGGTTGCTGACTGAGTCGTCAGGGATTGTTTGTGCGAAGCTTCCAATGAACAGATGTGTTTTAGAAGATGTGAAATTTCTCTGTCTCTCTCTCTTTTTTTCCGTGTGCCCATTTTAATTAATTCTCCTCTGATAGTACATTTATGAGCCCCCCACACCATCAGGAGATCTGCGTCTGGCGTAATGTTGTGCCTGAAGAACTCAAGGAGTGTTGAATTCAAGACTGGTAGCAAGGTTGGGTCTGACAATAAGAAAGCATTTAATCTCCACGTATTAGATCTGACTGGGGGGGTCGTAAGGTTCAAAGAGAGGGAGACAGGAGCATGGTCAGAGAGGGTCTGTGTTCCTATGTAAGTCTCCGTTACGACGTGGAGGTCCTGCTGTGAAATGAATAGGTAGTCTTTCCTAGAGTATCGATCATGAGGGGTGGAATAAAAAGTGAAGTCTTTGTCCTCTGGATGCATAAAGCGCCAGGAGTCTATCAGGTCCAGGGACTTTAACAGAGATTAGATTTTTTTCAAAATCCTGTAAGTAATGTAAGTTTTCCCGGACGACGTGTCCTCCAAGGGATTAAGCAGGACATTGAAGTCGCCCCCAAGGATTAATCGACCTGCGCTAAAGCCTTTCAATTCCCTAATCAGTCTTTGGCAGAAGGTCTGGTGTGAGGTGTTAGGAAAGTAAGCATTCGCTAAAGTGATGGGGATCCCACTACAATTCCCTTTAAGAAAAATAAATCTACCCCCAGGGTCCACAACTTTGTCAGTTAACTCAAATGATGCATGTTTGCTAACTAGGATGCAGACCCCTTTGGATTTAGCCGCGTCATTGGTAGCATGGTGAGCTTCTATAAAGTAGGAGTCAGTGAGCCTCGGAATCTGGTTCGTTCTAAAGTGAGTTTCTTGCAGAAAAACAAAGTTAGGCCTACCTTCTTTGAGTTCCCCTTAGCAATGTAGAGCGCTTCTCGGGGATGTTTAGGCCCCTCACGTTGTGGGAAATCACCGTAGGAGTGCGGCCAAGATCGGAGTATGCCATGACGCAGAGAGAGAGGTCCCCAAGCCTATAGATCAACTCAGAGTGTATCGGTTAATTCACAGAAATCACCAACTGATCCTATCTAAAGAGCCCTAGATTAGGGTAGAGAGATAGAAAGAAAACAAAAAGAAATAGAAAATATATAGAAGTAAGTGAGAAGAGAATGAGGGGAACACTTCTCCTAGACGTATATAACGTTCCGAAGAACCCAATTTAGTGCATCTAGATGAGCCCAAAGAGGTCCAACCAGGTACTCTATGTGGGAACGAGGAAGACACACCAAGGGTCTGGCAGCTGTATCTATATCTCGTAGAGATTTATGTAAAATGGAACTTGGATAAAACTTGAAAACAGTCGGGCATCGGCCCTAAAATATGACATAACAAGTGCTTAAGGGTCTACTCTGCACAAGTAGAAGTAACGTTAGCAATGAATAAACTGGTCAGAAGATAAAAAAAAACTGAGACATAGTCAAAAATGGTCATCAGGTGGCGCGGTCTGAGCGGGAACAAGAACTCTCCCCTCCCCTACCATGCCCCCCGAGACTCTCAATGTGACCCCGATGACATAGCAAACTTTAGGTGACCCCTAAATCAGTATCCTCCCTGACAAGCGGTCTAATGAGACATTAGCAATCCCCCAGAGTAAAAAGGTTCAAGAAGCTAACTTTTGTCTTAGTGCATCAGAAACAATAATATCTACTAGTAGTTCAATAAACTTAATAGTGAAAATTATGAGAGGAAACAAGGAAAAAGCTGACTGTAGCATTAGCAAATATGACAGCGAATGAATGATCAGGCAGAAGTATCCCAGGGAGCCTAATCGTGTAACCTCAGATCATCTGATGCGCAAAAAATAAAAATAAAAGTAAAAATAAAAAGGGGAGCGGGAAAAATAAAAATCCATAAAAAACGTTGAGTAAGTGGATTGCGAGCATGGATAAGGTTCCAGATCTGATTGTCAGATGGGGGGTGAGGAATTTTAAGTCAGGGTCACCGTTAAATGCAAACAATCTATGCCACCCGGGGGTCAGATGAAATCAGGATCTCAGGCCTCCAGCAAATTCCTGGAGGAGTGAGCACGTCCGTTCGGGGTCCCCGGCATCTGGCCATCATGTCGGTTGGGCTTCTGTTTCTTGGTGATTTGTTCCTCAGGTGACATTAGGGGAGAGAGTGGAGGGCTCCTGTCTTTAGGTTGCAAAGCAAACTCCTGGTACCACTCCGGGAGCTCAACCCGACCCAGCTGCAGGGCAATGCAGAAATCAGGGAGATCATTAGGCGTGCGGAGTGTATGCTGTCTGCCCCCATGAGTGACCGGCAGCGCAAAAGGGAAGCGCCACATGTAACGGAGATCTCTTTCCCTCAGCTTATCCAAAAGAGGCCATAGGGCCCTGCGGTTTTTCAGGATTATCTGGGAGAGATCCTGGAACAGTTTAATGTTCTCCCCATTAAACACAATATGCTCACTTCTCTGCGCTTTTAGCATAATGTCCTCTTTAACCACTTCTCTACTGTGCACGAAAACCCCCTTCCTGCCCAAGCCATTTTTCAGCTTTCAGCGCTGTCACACTTTGAATGACAATTGCGCGGTCGTGCGACGTGGCTCCTAAACGAAATTTGTGTCCTTTTTTTCCCACAAATAGAGTTTTCTTTTGGTGGTATTTGATCACCTCTGTGGTTTTTATTTTTTGCGCTATAAACAAAAGAGGAGCGTCCAGTTTGGAAAAAAAACACAATTTTTTACTTTTCGCTATAATATATACCCTTTTTTTTTTTAAATAAAATTTTCCTCAGTTTAGGCCGATACGTATTCTTCTACATATTTTTGGTAAAAAAAAAAAAATTGCAATAAGCGCGTATTGATTGGTTTGCGCAAAAGTTATAGCGTGTACAAAATAGGGGATAGATTTATAGCATTTTTATTTTTTTATTTTTTTATTAGTAATGGCGGCGATCTGCGATATTTTATTGTGACTGCGATATTGCGGCGGACACATCGGACACTTTTGACACATTTTTGGGACCATTCACATTTATACAGCGATCCCTGCTATAAAAATGCATTGATTACTGTATAAATGTGATTGGCAGGGAAGGGGTTAACCACTAGGGGGCGGGAAGGGGTTAAATATGTTCCCTCTATGTGTTCTTACTGTGGGGGGAGGGGACTGACTGGGGGAGGTGACCGATGGTTGTCCCTATGTACAAGGGACACACCATCGGTCCCCTCTCCCTCACAGGACGTGGATCTCTGTGTTTACACACAGAGATCCACTTTCCTGCTCGTTTCCCGGGCAATCGCGGGTGCCCGGCGGCAATCGCGGCCGCCGGGCACGCGCACCGGGGCCTTGTGAACGCGGCGGGCGCGCGCCTCCTAGCTCGTTTTAAAGGGAGGACGTCATATGACGTCCTCCCAGAATGAGAGTATCCTCCGCCCGCCGTCAATTGACAGTGGGCGGAGGACAAGTGGTTAAGGTCAAAGTTTTGCAGACAGCAAATTATATCACGAGGCGGCAGCGTGTCTGGGCCTCTAGCTCTGGGAGCCCTGTGTGCTCTGACAAAGTCTATGGCCGAGTCCTCCGGCCGTTCAAGGAGGCTGTTGAAGACTCTCTGGAGGACAGGTACAATTTGATCGGCATCGACCGACTCGGGGATACCTCAGACTCTGATGTTATTGCGCCTCCCCCTATTGTCGAGGTCTTCTAAATGCCTATTAACCTCTATGAATTGGAGAGCTTGAGTAGAGGTAACTCTGTCCAATCTCTGTATGGCTCTGTCCCTATGCTTTCCCTCAGTCTCGGCAGTGGCCATGTTTTCCTGCAACACCAGCAAGCTGGTTTTCAGATCTGTGATCGCGGCTGAAAAGATGTCTGCTGCGAAGCCTGACATATCATCATATGTGAGGGGATGGCCAGAACGAGTATTTCTCCTACCGTTGTCCTCCATGGCTGGCTGCGAGTCATCGCTGAACGCCTCCTCAGTGTGGACCGGCGCGATCTTGCCTCCCGCCGTGACTTTCAATACTGCGGCCTGGTTCTTAAAGATTTCTGATATGTTCCGACCAGAACTAACCGCCGTGGAGCGTCGGGAACGGGTGTGATGTGAGTGTCGATTCTGTTTACTCATCATAGAGTGTCTACCGTGCAGAGAGACGGGTTAGGGCCGCGGTCCCGACGGAGCTTCTCAGCTAAGCTGCCATCTCCTTTGCGCACCAAGCCACGCCCCTTGGGAAGTTCTCCTTTAACTAATGAACAATTTAGAACCCTAGTGAGTTCCGGGAGCAACTCCTGCCCGAAGTACCGGTGGGTCTCCACCGGGAGACCATCCGGTCCCGGGGATTTCTGACCCGCCATCCCTTGTACAGTCAGCTGTATTTCTTCTAGAGTTATAGGTTTATCTAATTCCTCTCTATCCGGCTCGGAGAGCGAAGGAATCGCCAGACTTCCAAAGAAGTCGTCCATTTATCCCCTCCTTTCCTCCTGACTTGAACTGTACAAGTCTACATAAAAATCTCGGAATTTATCTACTATTTCTGATGTTTGGGAGGCTACTCTATCCCCATTTACCCTTATCGCTGACACCATTGAACTGGGCGAGTTAGTTTTAATTAAATGTGCTAGCATCCTACCTGCACTTTCCCCTTCCGCAAATGCTACTTGTCTTTGGAAAATGTGTTTATTTTTTACTTTCTTGAGCATTATTAAACCATAGTTCTGCTGTCATTGTATCCATACTCTAGAGTTATTAGGTTTTGGATCCTTAATATATTGTGCTTCCTTTTCGGTCACTAGTTCGCTAGCTATTCTCTCATCCTCACTGGATTGCTTTTTTATCCTAGACATTTTTTGTATCATTATACCTCTAAGGCTAGGTTCACACTGCTGCGATGCGGGAATGCTGCGAATCCACTGCGGGTTCCCGCATCGCAGGCTTTCTGGCGGCAGTTTACACTGCTCTATGCGAACTGCGAGGAGTGTCAATTAAAAGTTAATGACACCCCCAAATCAGTTTGCATATCGCAGTGCGATCTGCAAACTCGGACAGGAATCGGATCGCATGGGTGTGAACACCCATGCGATCCGATTCTGCTGCGGACAAAAAAAAGGGTCCTGTGCGAGTTTGATGTGAATTCAGCCATACGATTTGTATGGCTGAAATGGCACCGCTCAGAGATCGCATGTGATGTGCACTTGCAGTGCGGTGCGGATCACATGCAAACTCTGACATCGCAGCAGTGTGAACCTAGCCTTAAGAAGGCTTTCAGTGTATCCCATACCACTTGCTCCGAAGCGGTACCTTGATTTATTTCAATAAATTCTCTGATCACTCCTGATATCTCATGTGGATCCTTTATTAATTCCATCCAATGTGGGTTTATTCTCCCCTCTCTCTGATATGTTACTTCTCCTGTATCTAGAACAACCAACATTGGGGAGTGGTCAGAGAGACTCCTTGACATATAATTCACTTTTGTTATTATTGATATCGCCTCCTCGTTGCCTAGGACTAAATCTATTCTTGAGAGCGTGGAGTGTGTTCTGGAGAGGCAGGAGTACTGCCGGGTCATTGGGTTACGTAGTCTCCATATGAAACCTATTTCTTCCAGGAAATTGGATAATCTAACATCTCTTATTTTATCCTGATGCGGCATACTAGGGAACCTGTCTTTACCCCAATCTAGGACCATATTAAAATCTCCCATTACAATCACCTCTCCAGAACAAACTCCATCAGGCTACCCAACACTGTAGTATTAAACGGGGGTGGAATATACAAATTAACCAATATACTGTATAAGTTCTACTCTCTATCTTGCAATGTAAGAAAACATAATGCCCCAGTTCGTCAGACCTACTCTGAATACAATTAAACACGATGCCAGCTTTAATGAATATGCTTACCCCTCTAGAGTATGAGGTATGAACCGAGTGGAATTGCATTTGGAAATCCCGCCATCCCAACTGGGGTATAGAAATGTTTGTGAGGTGGGTCTCCTGGAGGCATATGATTGAGGACCCATATGTTCTCATCAGTGATATTACTTCTGCCCTTTTCCCTGAGTCTCCCAGGCCCCGGACATTCCACAAACAAATTGTTAAATTTTTCACATGTGCACTGCTATCCATTTATTTTCACTTCTAGTGAAAAATACCCAAGTTTTATAGTGAAGCCTTTAGTTACTAAAACGTGTCTGTATTTTTTTTGCATTTTCTTTGTGTAATTAGTTTGTGTGACTGTCTTCGCAAAACTTCCATTCCATACCCTCCATACATACCCAAATTCTATCCTGTGTACCCTTCTCACCACCTTCCTTGGCTTAGGGTGGGGCTTCCTATTGTGACCCTCATTTACATCCTTCTTCATACGTTCACCCTTCCAGTGTTTTGAATCTCTCTTATTCCCTCCCCCTCCCTCCTCCCCTCCCTCCCCCTAATGCCATTTGCATCTACAAAGTTCCCCATACACCCGTGTCCCAGACACCCATTACTTGAAAAAATACAATATTTACCCTCATACTTAAGGAGTGCTTCACAATTCCCCCTTATAAAGGGGGTTAATATGCGCATCACTCCCTTCAGTTCAATCTCACCCTTTACCCCTCCCCCCCTCCCTCGTATCTCCCTCATATCTCCCTCATTTCACCCAAGGTAAAAAAAGAAAGGTTTCAAATACATTTTAGATTGTGCTACGTGTTCCCAGTTATAGGTAAGTGTATTTACTTATCTCCTCCCTTTTTTCCACTGGGTTATACCCAGAAAAAGAAAGTAAAAAAAAAAGAGGAGAAGGAAAAAAAAAAAAAAAGGAAAAAAATAATAATATGAAAAACCAACAGTCCATGTCCATGTCTTCTATGGAATTTCTTTATAAGATAGTAGCCACTCCATCGCCAGGCGTATCAAAGTACTTTGTCCCCTCTAATGCATTCACTCTCAGTCTTGCTGGGTATATCAATGCGTTTGTAATTTATATCTGCTGTAATTTGCGCTTTATTTCTGCAAACCTGGCTCTTTTCTTTTGTAGTTCTGGTGAGAAGTCTGGATATATATATATCCTGGTTCCATTATGCAGGATGTTGCCCAAGTCTCTAGCTTTCTGGATGATTGACCTTTTATCCTTATAGTAGAACATTTTGACTAAAAGGGGGCGAGGAGGGCCACCCGATCTGGAAGGTCTAGCAGGGACCCTATGCGCTCTTTCAACCGCTAAGAACGGTGAGAAAGATTCTTGACCAAATGTCTCTCTAAGCCATTTTTCCACAAAGGTTATTGGGTCTGTACCTTCACTATACTCTGGGAGTCCCACAATTCTAACATTCTTCCTCCTCATTCTGTTTTCAATTTCATCCATCTTTAACTCAAGTTTAACCATTTGTTCTCTCATTTCTTTTATTTCTCTTCTAAGGGGAGTCAGTTCATCCTCCACAAGACTGACCCTCTCCTCCAGGGCTGTTGTTCTTTCATTTACATTTTGCAAATCCTGTCTTGACCAAAGTCAATTCTTTCTGTATGGTTCTGAGATAAGTGGTTACTTCACTTAGGGAGGATTTACAAAAGTTGATTGCTGCAAGTACTTCCTTTAGTGATGGCTCTGTTTGCCCCTCTCTTCCTCCCTCAGCTAGGGATCCAGGTGTCCCTCTTATTTCATTGGTCCCCGAGAGTCTCCTCTCCATGTCCCTTGCTTCTAAGGATGTCTGGGCTTGTCCCTGACTTTTTCTTACCCCAGTAGCCCCAGGCTGAAACTTGGGATATAACTGCTGGTTATTTTTTGGGGGAGCCTGCGTTGAGGATTGGTCTGGATTGTGAGAGTATTTTTCTAACTTAGCTGCAGCTTGACTTGCTGCTATGCTTGCTTTTGTGGTTCGTTGTGATGTCATATAAAATCTAGGTTACCCCTGAAGGTTTTATTTTCAATACGCAGGACTTATAGCAACTATGAAAAGGGTTCAGCACTGGAGATGAGCCAAGAAAGGAAGGAGAGAGTTTTTCCTTTTTCTCTTTCCCCCCCTACCCTCCCCTTTCTCTACATGAGCAAACGGTGTATTGGGGGGTAATTCAGACAAAGATATCCCTTAGGAGGAAAAAAAAAAAAGAGAAAAAAAGGGAGAACCAAGAATATCCTAGAAAGGGGCAGTCTACTTTCCAAAAAAATTATTTTTTTAAAGTCCTGCAGTTTTTTATCCTTCTGACCAAAGTCTATATCCCTACTAATGAGGGTAATATCAACATGCAAGACACTAATAACAACACACTGGAAGTTTCTCACCCATCCACTGAACTTCTCTCCTGGCGTCCAAAGACTGATGAAGATAGAATATGAGGGGGATGGGATTTGCTGTGCCGTGTTGTGTCACTTTCTCCTCTTTCCTTTCCCCTGGCAGTTGAAAAAAAGGGGTTCTTCTCTGGCCTCTGGTGGTGAAGTACGGAGGTATTATATGGAGTTCCCTCAGACGCAAACCGGCAACAGCAACAATAGTGTGGGCTTTATCTGCCCCATGGTAGGTAATGAACTTTTACTCCTCATCTCAAGGGCAGTCCCAGTGTCATAGCTTATTCTGTGCTGTGCTTGAGGTGATAAGATGGCGTGCTCGGGGGGGGGGTCGGGGATTGAAGGTCGCTATCCCTGCCCGCTAAGGGAGCTGCACGCTCTACCTCCAGCAGGAAGCTCCACTGCGCTGCTTTACTAAGGGGGGTGGCAGAGGTCACCTCTCACACAAGCGTCCCTGCTTACTCCGTTCCCCGCCAGCCGACAAAGCTCCTTACTGTGAAGCGGTAAAATATTGCAGCACAGTCCCGTCCTTCCTCTTCCCCGCTCTGGTGCACGCCGCTCCAACACCTCACCTCGCGCTGCCCTCACTTCCTGGTCAGGACGTCATAGGCTCCCTACTCTGGACTAAGGATTATGGGGGATGTAGGCCAGGGAATCACTGCAGGCAAGCAGGCGCGATCAGATCCCTTATCCGCGCTGCACGTTCCATCATGCTAAAGGTAGAGATACGAGCGGAGGGAGGAGAAGCATCTTCCTCTCACTCTCACATCCTGGTCACGCCCCAAGCCATTGTTTACATACTTAAGGAAGTATTTATTTATGGTAATTAGACTTGAGGGGTATTCATGAGAAACATTTGGTTGACCTAGCAGAACCCCCCCCAGTGTCAGACCAGTATTTGAGAGGACATTCAAGCTGGCATTAAGGCAGTCTTGTCTCTTCTGATGGATATGAAGGCACAGGTCTAGGAATGGTATAGTTAAAATGGGACTCTGAGTTATATTTACTCTGTTGGATTTTTGTCAAAGTATTGGACTTTGTTCTGTATTGGAAGTCAAAATAAAGTGCTCTCTCTGGAAGAATCGGGTTGCTGCTGGAAAATTACTTACATCATTATAATAACTAAATATTAATTATCTAACCACTAAACTATATCACTACACTATGGTGTTCTGATCTCTGTGGAACTACAAGTCTCAGGATGTCCTGTCCATACCTATGACAGTGGTTCCTCAGTCCCTCAGCAGCACAAACAGCTCAATGCTTGAAAATCATCAGACATGTTGCATATAATATATATATATATATATATATATATATATATATATATATATTCAACATTAGAAGAGTCAAATCACATGAAATATTAAATATTGCATATATTATAATTTTTATAATAAAAAGATTATTTTACTGAAAAAACTGTCATTTTCCTTTGTCCCCAACTGGGATAAGACAAAGCTTAAAAGAAAAAAAAAAACGTGGGTTTAACTATATATGATCTGAACGGCACAGTAATAAATCTGGCATACAACTGCAGCTTAAACTCTTTCCTTATGACTAATAGTTGTGCAAGAAGTCGAGCAGTGGAAGAGTTAATGAAAATGCATAGAATTTAAGGCATAATTAGCAAGATTCAGAGGAGAATGGAAAAGCAGAAAATTAATGCAGTAAGCCAGTAACTCAGACAAAATGAAACAGAAGGAAGATATTATCTGTTATTATCAGGAATGACTGGACTCCTGGAGACATAAAACTGCACAGAGATAAGACAGTCTGAAGTAATTGAGGGGCTGGGTATATACTAACAATAGCATTTAGCAAGGAAGGACAGCATTGTCTCTCTCTCTTACCTTGCTTTCAGCTCCACTAGGGGCATGGAAAGAACTAAACTGCCGATGCCACTTCTGGTTTTCGTGTATTCCACTTAACCCGGAAGTAACCTCTCAATTCAAACAACAATGCTCCCGCCCTGCGCCCATAGTGATTCTACGGGCAGAAGCTAATCGGCACTTTGCATTGCGCCACAAGGCCTACAAAGCCTACAAATGAAGCGCCACGTCTGCAATCTCGTTTACATTTTTTATTTTTTTGGGTGACTACAGGAGGGGGGGGGGGGGGGGAGGCGGCGGCAGCGCCCGGGTGCCCCCTATGGACGGGCCGCCACTGGTCCATACAGTTCAAACAACTTGGTAGGTGATCCAAAACATGCCAAAGGTGTCCTCCCTCTAGTGTTCCGCTCACCTTAGAGCGTGCGACTTTGCAGTTAAGCTCAGTTTAAGCACGCATGTGAACCACCTCTGGGTTCTGAAAAGGTAACGGAATCCTGGACTCCTCAGTTTATGCCTCCGTGTTATGTGAAAGTAAGAGAGCTCAATAGTGTAATAAAGTTTAAAACGTTTTATTAAACAAAGCAAAAACCCCTTCGGGGGTGCTCACATTTGGCAGGTGCGCCTACACTATAATAAGCGATGAACGAATGTATACCAACCTGGTATTGGGGTGATATGAGCCGCCTCCTAAGCAGACAGACTGCCTATTGTTCCGTCGTGTCCCCTCCCCAACGCGTGTCGATACCGGGATGAGGTATCTTCTTCAGGAGGAAATTTATTCTATTTATTCTTTATTCTATTTATGTATGCACTTCGGTATCCAGACTGATTAAGTGTGTATTTTTTAGTGCAGCGTATATATTTAATTCAAAGTAAATAGTTAGCCAGTCATATTCAAAGGATCAAGATAGGTTGGATAACCTAAGCATTGTGTGCTGAAACACCCAGTAATAACTTACTTTGAATTGCCAATAACTATATATTCCCCCTGCAGTGATGTAGAGTCTGGCTGTGCAGCAACTAAATGACATCCTGCCTGGGTTTTTATATGGAAGTGGGGTATGAAGTTCACACCCTCAAGGGGATAGTGTCCAATGGCAGAGGCAAAGACGCACAAGGTGACCCGGGGGGCCCGCCCTGTGATTAGCGAGCCTCTCCGGCTTTGCGGCTGTCGGCTTGTAGTTCTCAATGCACTACCACAGCTCTGTTAAGCTCTGTGGTAGCTCATTGTTGCTTCCTGCTAGTAACTGCTTGGCTATACATCCTATTGAAATGGTACTGTGGGAATATACACTATATTACCAAACGTTTTGGGACACCTACCTTTACACGCACAAGAACTTTAATGGCATCCCAGTCTTAGTCTGTAGGGTTTAATATTGAGTTGGCCCACCCTTTGCATCTATACCAGCTTCAACTCTTCTTGGAAAGCTGTCCAAAAGGTTTAGGAGTGTTTCAATGGGAATGTTTGACCATTCTTCCTGAAGCGCATTTGTGAGATCAGGCACTGATGTGGATGAGAAGGCCTGCCTTGCAGTCTCCACTCTAATTCATCCCAAAGGTGATCTATCTGGTTGAGGTCAGGACTTTGTGCAGGCCAGTCAAGTTCCTCCACCCCAAACTCATTCATGTCTTTATGGACCTTGTTTGTGCACTGGTGCACAGTCATGTTGGAACAGGAAGGGGCCATCCCCAAACTGTTTCCACAAAGTTGGAAGCATGACATTGTCCAAAATGTCTTGATATGCTGATGCTTTAAGAGTTCCCTTTACTGGAACTAAGGGGCCAAGCCCAACCACTGAAAAACAACCCCACACCATAACCCCCTCTCCACCAAATGATTTGGACCAGTGCACAAAGCAAGGTCTATAAAGACATGGATAAGTGAGTTTGGGGTGGAGGGACTTGACTGGCCTGCACAGAGTCCTGACCTCAACCAGATAGAACACCTTTGGGATGAATTAGAGTGGAGACTGCGAGTCAGGCTTCTTCATCCACATCAGTGCCTGACCTCACAAATGCACTTCTGGAAGAATGGTCAAACATTCCCATAGACACCCTCCTAAACCTTGTGGACAGCCTTCCCAGAAAAGTTGAAGCTGTTATAGCTGCAAAGGGTGGGCCAACCTAATATTGAACCCTACGGACTAAGACTGGGATGCCATTAAAGTTCATGTGCCTGGAAAGGCAGGTGTCCCAATACTTTTGGTAATATATTGTATCTCTCCTAGCTTGTTGAAGAGCTGACAAGAAGACTGGGGAAGGGCTAGCGGCATGCACTTGTGCGCAAGCAATATCTTTTTTTGGTATTGTCTGAATCATACTATTCTGGGCAACCCTGGTGGCCTTGATGGCCGAAATATAATCTCCCCTCGTAACTGCCTTGAATGCATCCCAAACAATTTGTGGGGTGGAGGAGTCCGTGTTGGACGTGATCTAGTAGGACTTAATTTTCTGACTAAAGTTCCACTTTAAGCCCCCCCTATGGCTGAACCCCACCCTTGAGCACATTTATAAATTGCCTAAGCCGTATGCTTGGACCAAATTTGGCGTCAAAACAGTGGCTCAGGTGGTGGATAACCAAATACCTGGCCTCACTCTCCAAATTAATCTCCGACTTTACCTTTCCTCAGTTCTACTATTTTCGTTTTCTACAGCTTTCCCATGCCTTTAGCTGACAGTTCCTGCGCTCTTCCCCACCTGATAATTACCTCCCTTCCATCTTTGGAGAAATTTAGATCTAAATGGTCGCACGACATTCCAGACTTTGACAATGATGATTGGGACGACATATGGGACTTCCCCTTCAGCTCCCTCGTCTCACTGAGGGATCGACTGATTCAGCTCAAAATGGTCCACCGCGCATACTTTACCCCCCACAGACTACACAAAATGAATCCCGACTCCCCCCCCCCTGGGTGTTGGCGTTGTGGGGAAATCCCTGGGGACTTTACCCACATATTCTGGACTTGCCCGGCAATCGTCGGGTATTGGACTGAGATATTGAACTTCATAACCCAAGTCACCACTATACCATTGCAACCCTCTATGGCAATCTGCATGTTAGACTTAATAGAACAAATAATCCCTATGGTAACGGGCCACACTCTGGTTGGACTACTCCTATTTAATGCCCGCAAAGCCATTGCCCTATACTGGCGCAAACCTACTCCTCCTCCCTTGTCCCTGTGGAAGCAATTGATCAATAACAGCCTGCCACTATACAAAGACACTTATGCTAATAGAGGATGCCCTCAAAAATACGACAAGGTCTGGTCTAAATGGCTAGCAGACCCATCTACAGCCACCGAAGCCCCCTAATTATCCAGCTCCCCAGGATATACTTTGTCGGATAATGAATGTGTAATGCTGCATAATATTCATGTCTTGCTCTGATCGGAGTTCTCCACTAGTTAAAAACTCTGGAGGCCAATCTACTGTAATATATGGTAATTAGGGATGAGCCGAATACCCCCGGGTTCGGTTCGCACCAGAACCCGCGAACGGACCGAAAGTTCGCACGAACCCTATTAAATACAATGGATGCGAACGTTCGAAATCTAAAGTGCTAATTATAACGACTATTATGCATGTTATTGTTCTAAAAAGGGTTTGGGAACCCGGGTTCTTCACCAGGGGACATGTATCAATGCAAAAAGAAGTTTTAAAAACGGTCGTTTTTCGGGAGCAGTCATTTTAATGATGCATAAAGTGAAAAGAAAAAAGTCAAATATTCCTTTAAATATCGTACCTGGGGGGTGTCTAAAGTATGCCTGTGAAGTGCCACGTGTTTCCTGTGTTTAGAACTGTCCCTGCACAAAATGACATTTCTAAAGGAAAAAAAAGCCATTTAAAACTGCTTTCGGCTTTAATGTCATGTCTGGTCCCAGTAATATGGATGAAAATCTTTGAGAAAAATGGCATAGCTACCCCATCAGCCCCCCCCCCCCAGCCCATTACCAGCCCCTTTGGGTCTTGTATGGATATTAAGGGGAACCCCGCACACAAAATAAAAAAGGCCCTATATACTCTGAACAGCCGTATACAGGCGGTGCATACAAGACAGGGACTGTAGGTTTGTTCTTATGTAGAATCTGTTTGTAATTTTGAACAGGTACATTGTTTAAGTGTAGCTCCAGCCACAAAATCTATTTTTAAGCTTTTTGGAAAACATAGGGAAGGGTTATCACCCCTGTAACATTTGTTTTGCTGTCTGTGCCCCTGTTCAGAACATTTCACCTCACTTTCCGTCCCAATGACAAATGTTTTTGAAAAGTGGGGTTTTTATTGAAACAAGGATTGGTGATAAAGCATCAGTAGAGAGGGGACACCTTTTTCCCATAATAACTCTTACAGGAGAGAATTTCCCTTCCTAGGGGTAGATTTTCTCTCACTTCCTGTTGTCTCCTTCCGTTTGCAAGTAGGAGTCGTTTGTAAGTTGGATGTTTGAAAGTAGGGGCCTGCCCTATATACTCTGCTGAAATTGAACAGGGGCTGAAAAATTGGGCCTTTGGTGGTGGTGGTGTTGACACAACACTGTAAGCCCTCACAGTTACTCTTGGTGGGCGCATGAATGGGCCCTGCTGTGAATTGTTAGATCAAGAATTGTAATTGCATGCCCCTGTTGAACAGGGGCTGAAAAATTGGGCCTTTGGTGGTGGTGGTGTTGACACAACACTGTAAGCCCTCACAGTTACTCTTGGTGGGCGCAGGAATGGGCCCTGCTGTGAATTATTAGATCAAGAATTGTAATTACATGCCCCTGTTAAACAGGGGCAGAAAAATTGGGCCTTAGGCACTGGTGCCACAACACTGCAACCCCTCACAGATACTGTACTTGGAGCACAGCAATGAGCCCTGTTGCAAAGTATTGCATCAAAAATTGTAATTACACGCCCCTGTTAAACAGGGGCTGAAAAATTGGGCCTTAGGCACTGGTGCTGGTGCCACCACACTGCAACCTCTCCCAGATTCTCTAGTTGGAGTGCAGGAATGAGCCCTGCTGCAAAGCATTGCATAAAAAATTGTAATTACATACCCCTGTTAAACAGGGGCTGAAAAATTGGGCCTTAGGCACTGGTGGCGGCACCCAGAAATAAAAATGTTCTTCCAAGCTATCATCATCAATCGGATCATTGAGGAGGAGGAGGATAGTCAGTCAACAAAACAGGACAGTCACTCAGCATCAGCATCAGTCTTGAAGGGATGTGACATTTGAAAATAAATTAGTCTGTTATATCAGCTTCAGGTGTTTGGTAGCTGGTGGTGATCCAAGGCTGGTTCATCTTTATGAAGGTCAGTCGATCAACCGAGTCGGTGGACAGGCGCACCCTGTGATCCGTGACAAATCCTCCAGCAGCACTGAATGTGCGTTCTGAAGGAACGCTGGATGCAGGACAGGCCAGTAGCTCAATTGCATACTGTGCAAGCTCTGGCCAGTGATCCATCCTCAAGACCCAGTACGCCAGAGGATTTTCGGTGGGGAAGGTGTCCAAGTCTGACCTTGCCCCTAGGTATTCCTGCACCATGTATATCAGACGCTGGCGATGGTTGCTGGAACCGATCATACCTTGGGGCTGCGGACTAAAGAATTGTCTGAACGCATCGGTCAGACGGCCACCTTCCCCACCGCTCCTTCTTTGACTGACCGAAGCCTCAGCAACTCGTTGTCCAGGACCAGGAGTTTGTAACCTCCCAGTCTCTGGGAACGCGTTGCACAGACCTTTCTGCAAGGCCTCCCGGAGTTGTCTCATCCTCTGCTCCCTCTGCGACGGTAAGATGAGGTCCGCAACCTTACTCTTGTACCGTGGATCAAGGAGAGTGGCCAGCCAGTAATGGTCCCTCTCCTTGATCCGAAGAATACGAGGATCCTTCCGCAGACTTTGCAGGATCAGGGAGGCCATGCAGCGTAGGTTAGCTGAGGCATTCGGTCCGGAGTCCTCTGGGTCACTAAGGACGACATGATCCGCAGCCACCTCCTCCCAGCCACGTACAAGTCCACGGGTTTCTTGGGACTGTAAATCATCCCTAAAAGACTGCTGCTGATGATGCTGAGTGCCAGGCTCCACCTCCATGCTGACACAATCCTCCTCCTCCTCCTCTTCCTGTGCGATGGGTGGGACAAAAGGAACACTGTCTGGGTAAAGGGGGCCTTGAGAGGCAAGGAAGTCCTCCTCTTCCTGCCTCTGTTCTGCCTCAAGTGCCCTGTCCATTATTCCACGCAGCGTATGTTCCAACAGGTGGACAAGAGGTACAGTGTCACTGATGCATGCACTGTCACTGCTCACCATCCTCGTGGCCTCCTCAAATGGTGCCAGGACAGTGCATGCATCCCTGATCATGCCCCACTGGCGTGGTGAAAAAAAAACGAGCTCCCCTGACCCTGTCCTGGTGCCGTAGTCACACAGGTACGCATTGATGGCCCTCTGCTGCGTGTGCAGCCGCTGCAACATGGCCAATGTTGAGTTCCACCTGGTGGGCATGTCACATATAAGGCGGTTCTTGGGCAGGTTCAACTCCTTTTGCAGCTCAGCCAGGCGAGCACTGGCATTATAAGATCTGCAGAAATGCACACAGACTTTCCTGCCCTGCCTCAGGACATCCTGTAAGCCCGGGTACCTGCCCAAGAACCGCTGCACCACCAGGTTAAGGACGTGAGCCACACAGGGCACATGGGTCAGTTGTCCCTGTCGGAGGGTGGAGAGGAGGTTGGTGCCATTGTCGCAAACCACCATTCCTGGCTTAAGCTGGCGTGGCGTCAACCACCTCTCGGCCTGCCCCTGCAGAGCAGACAGAACCTCTGCCCCAGTGTGGCTCCTGTCCCCCAAACACACCAGCGCAAGCACGACATGTGTCAGGAAAGGCGTTTTTACAATCTGCCTGGCAACAGTGCCGCCAGGAGATTGTCTACACTCCATAGGTCCACTCCGCGCATGCGCGTGCACAATAGCGCGATCGGCGTGCGCGGGCGTGCGCGTTCACGGGAGCGCACGCGCGTGCGTTCGCGGGAGCGCGCGCGGTGACAGCATTTGGCGCCAAACAAGGTATTTAAACTATCTGCCTACCTTGCTTCTTGCTGTCTGGTCTACAGCGTTCCCGAGACCCCTGCTATTGACTTCTGATTCCTGTACTCCTGTTATCTGATCCGGCTTGTCTCTGTTAACCCCGATTGCTGCCCGCCCCGACTTCGGCTTGCTCTGACAACTCTCTTGGTCATCCCTGTACCTAGTCGCCTGCTGGTCCGACCCATCGGTCTGCTCGAACTATAAGGCACCTCCACCTGAACTACAGTGCACCCTGCCTGAAGCCACCGTGCATCTCTGCCTGAATCATAGCGCACCTCTGCCTGAACTACCCTGCACCTGTGCCTGAGCTACAGCACACCTCAGCCTGTACTACAATACACCACCTTGTTTCCGCAGTCTGATCTGGGACTTTTATACATCTGCCTGCCGTCTGCATTCTGATTAGTCCTACTGTGCACCTTCCAGCTATCTTCGGACTGTTCCAGTTTGCCGTGCACCATCTGCTGCCGCAACTACCCAATATCCTGCTTACCTGCCAGGCACTTGTGCCCCCTGTCCTCCTGAGCCTCTGTCTGCTCTATCAGGGGCTCTCGAGCCAGGGGTTTACGAGAGGCCGCTCCCTGCACGTTGGGCTCCCATCACAAGGTACGTGACAGTACCAGACAGCCATGTCGGAGCCTACGCAGGGGGCCTCTCCCATGGAGGAACTATGCCGCCACCTGGACGGACTTACTGCTGCAGTCAGGAGTTTGCAAGAGGGATATACCCGGCTAGAGGAGCGTGTCCAGACCCTGGCTACCTCAGCACCTGTCGCATCAGGTACCTCACCTGCACCGTCGGTTGTCATGTTGCCACCTGAACCCAGGGTCCCTACTCCGGAGAGGTTCTCTGGGGACCGCGGCAAGTACAGGGCCTTTCGTAACGCCTGCGAACTTTTCTTCGCGCTACAGCCCAGGACCTTCTCCCTGGAATCTACCAAGGTGGGCTTTGTCATAGCCCTATTGTCCGGTGAACCTCAGGCCTGGGCACACCGCCTCCTGGAACAGAAAAACACCTGCCTTGACCAACTAAGTACTTTCCTCCAGGCCATGGACCTCCTCTATGAGGACCCTCAACTGGCCGCTACCGCCGAAGCAGCATTATGCTCTCTCCAGCAGGGTCGCAGAGCCGCTGAAGACTATGTATCGGACTTTAGGCGCTGGAGCGCCGATACCAGCTGGAACGACGCCGCCCTGCGACACCAATTCAGGCTGGGACTATCTGAGCCCTTAAAGGACGAGTTGGCCCGGGTCGGTATACCGAACACGCTCGATGCCTTGATCCTTCAAGCTATTCAGATCGACAGGCGACTAAGGGAGCGTAGAGCTGAACGGTCAGCGGGACCATCCCGTCCAGTATGGATGTTGCCACGGGTACCCTATCCTCCTCATTCCGCTTCTTCGACCTCCCCACGCTCCACTACCGATGCCTCTGAACCCATGCAACTGGGGTTGATCCGACCTTCACTTACTCCGGAGGAGCGCCAGCGACGCCGGGTTCACAACCTCTGCCTCTACTGCGGGGACTCAGGACATTACGTGAGGATGTGCCCCGCTAAACTGCGTAAGTGCCACCTCTCCTCTACTGTCTCGCCTGTTCTGCCTAACCATTCCGCTCACCTGATCGTTTCCATCTCTCTACAGCTCCCAGGAAGGAACATCCGGACTCCCGCCATTATTGACTCCGGTGCCTGCAGCGGCTTCATGGACCTTTCCTTCGCCTTGAAACATCAAGTCCCTTTGAGGCCCAGACCTAAAGAACTCACGGTCCACCTTGCCGACGGATCGGCCATCAGATCAGGACCAGTGACACAGCAGACTATTCCCCTGCGCACAACCACTGCGGACAAGCATCAAGAACTATTGTGCTTGGACATTATAGAATCCCCTCTCTTCCCAATTATCTTGGGGATACCATGGCTAAAAGCTCATAATCCTCAGATCGACTGGAACACTGGAGAGGTTCGCTTTCCATCTCTCTATTGCCGTGAACACTGTTTTCCAGCACCATCCGACACCTCGTCCCCATTACTTTGTCTGGGGAGTGATATGGAGAACCGGCGGCTGGTCCCGGAGGCCTATCACAACTTTCTAGATGTCTTTAGCAAGAAGCGCGCGGAGACTCTACCTCCGCACAGGCCCTACGATTGCCCTATTGACCTTCTTCCGGGGGCAGAGGTCCCTTTTGGAAGAATTTTCCCCTTATCTGAACTAGAGCTTGGAACTCTCAAGACGTATCTGGATGACAACTTAGAGAAGGGATTCATACGTCCCTCCACCTCTCCTGCCGGAGCCGGTATATTCTTTGTAGAAAAGAAGGACCACTCCCTACGCCCCTGTGTGGATTACAGAGCCCTGAATAAAATAACTATTAAAAATAGGTATCCCCTGCCATTAGTACCCGAACTTTTTCAAAGACTTGGGACAGCAGCCATTTTCACTAAACTGGACCTCCGCGGCGCCTACAACTTAGTCCGCATTCGGAGCGGTGATGAATGGAAAACAGCGTTTCGCACCAGATTCGGGCACTTTGAATACCTGGTCATGCCCTTCGGGCTATGCAATGCCCCTGCCACGTTCCAACATTTCATAAACGATATTTTTAGAGACTACCTAGATCTGTTCGTTATCGTCTACCTAGACGATATCCTGGTCTTCTCTTCCTCCTTAACCGACCATCGTGAACACGTCCGGAAGGTATTGGCCCGACTTCGCCAACATGGTTTGTACGCCAAGCCCGAGAAATGTGCATTCGAACAACAAGATATTCAGTTCCTAGGGCTAATCATTTCGGTAGAGGGTATTAAGATGGACCCTCAGAAGGTCACGGCCATTCTGGATTGGCCAGCCCCCAGCGATAAGAAGGGGATCCAACGCTTCGTGGGCTTTGCGAACTTCTACCGGAAATTCATTAAAGGATTCTCCTCTATCATTGCCCCCATTACCAACTTAACTAAACAAGGTAACCGGTTTCACTGGTCCCCCGAAGCTCAGGCCGCCTTCGCTAACCTTAAGAATCTGTTCATCTCGGCCTCTGTCCTAAAGCACCCTAACCCGGCCTTACCTTACATCTTGGAGGTGGATGCCTCTGAAGTGGCAGTTGGAGCAATACTTTCCCAGAGACAAGGCCCAAAGGCCGCATTGCATCCAGTAGCCTTCTTCTCCCGTAAACTAACAGAGGCCGAGAAAAACTACGACGTCGGGGACAGGGAACTTCTGGCAATAAAGTCCGCACTTGAGGAATGGCGCTACCTCCTGGAAGGAGCAGCACATCCTATTCTGATCTATACCGACCATAAGAACTTGGAATACTTAAAGATTGCCAAGAGACTGAGACCACGCCAGGCCAGGTGGGCACTCTTTTTTACCCGATTTTCGTTTCACATCACGTACCGACCCGGATCAAAGAACACCAAACCGGACGCCCTTTCCCGGATGTTTGCCGAATCTAAGGTCCTTTCCCCTCCGGATACCATTCTACCTCCCGGTAACTTCCTCCTGTTACAAGAGGACCTCCTGTCCCAAATCAGACAGGCCTCCTCAGGACCATGCCCAGTTCCTGGCCTTGCCCTACAGTCTAAAGACGGTCTGCTGTGGAACAAGGACAAGATTTTTGTACCTCAACAACTTCGGGTGGCCGTCTTGAAATCCTGTCATGACCACCAGTTAGCCGGCCACTTCGGTGTGTACAAAACTTCCGAACTTCTCCAGCGGACATTCTGGTGGCCACGATTATCCCAAGATTGCAAGCGCTATGTGGAATCTTGTACCACCTGCATCCAGAACAAAAACAGCAAAACCAGAGCCTGGGGGTTACTAAAACCACTACCCGTCCCGGAGAGGCCATGGAGGATGATCTCAATGGACTTCATAGTTGAACTACCTCCATCAGAAGACTTTACGACCATCTTTGTAGTGGTGGATAGACTCTCCAAGATGGCCCATTTCCTACCCATGAGGGGCGTCCCCTCGGCCTCTGAGACTGCAAAGATCTTCATCAGGGAAATAGTAAGGCTGCACGGTGTACCTGCTAACATTACATCTGACCGGGGGGTACAGTTTACATCAAGATTTTGGAGAGCACTATGTAAATCACTGAAGATCGATCTGTTCTTTTCCTCAGCATACCATCCCCAAACCAACGGCCAAACAGAACGCACCAATCAAACGCTCGAGCAGTACCTGCGCTGCTTTTCAAGCTTCTCCCAGAACGATTGGGCCCCTCTTTTGCCTCTTGCTGAGTTTGCCTACAACAACTCTGTTCATTCTGCCATCAAGCAATCCCCATTTTTCGCAAACTACGGGTTTCACCCATTATTTCTATCTAACAACATGCCCGAATGTCCGGTACCAGCCGCCCAGGAAACTCTAAATTTCTTCTCCACCAACAATAAACTTCTCCAGGAGACCATGACTAAGGCACAAAGCTACAACAAGGAAATTTTCGACAGGAAGAGGAGAGGGGAGCTCAACCTGGCACCTGGGGACCAAGTTTGGCTCTCTACCCTGAATCTAAAATTGGCATGCCCATCCAAGAAGTTGGGCCCTAAATTCGTGGGTCCCTTCCCTATAACAAGGAAGATTAACGAGGTAGCTTACGAATTGAAACTGCCTGAGTCCTTCCGGATCCACCCAGTTTTTCATGTAGCCCTGCTTAGGCCCACGGTCCCCGATCCCTTTACAGATCGGGACATCAATCCTCCCGAACCCGTGCTTATCGATGGAGAAGAGGAATTTGAGGTTGAGTCCATTCTGGGTTGTAGACGAAGACGAAACCAGATCCAATACCTGGTGAAATGGAAGGGTTACGGCCCAGAAGAAAACTCATGGGAGCCAGAGATGAATGTCCACGCGGAAAGGCTAATCAAGGACTTTGAGAGATCTCACCCAGACAAAGTGGCCCAGTTGGGCATCCGGAGGCTGCCCCTTGGGGGGGGGCAATGTCAGGAAAGGCGTTTTTACAATCTGCCTGGCAACAGTGCCGCCAGGAGATTGTCTACACTCCATAGGTCCACTCCGCGCATGCGCGTGCACAATAGCGCGATCGGCGTGCGCGTGCGTTCGCGGGAGCGCGCGCGGTGACAGCATTTGGCGCCAAACAAGGTATTTAAACTATCTGCCTACCTTGCTTCTTGCTGTCTGGTCTACAGCGTTCCCGAGACCCCTGCTATTGACTTCTGATTCCTGTACTCCTGTTATCTGATCCGGCTTGTCTCTGTTAACCCCGATTGCTGCCCGCCCCGACTTCGGCTTGCTCTGACAACTCTCTTGGTCATCCCTGTACCTAGTCGCCTGCTGGTCCGACCCATCGGTCTGCTCGAACTATAAGGCACCTCCACCTGAACTACAGTGCACCCTGCCTGAAGCCACCGTGCATCTCTGCCTGAATCATAGCGCACCTCTGCCTGAACTACCCTGCACCTGTGCCTGAGCTACAGCACACCTCAGCCTGTACTACAATACACCACCTTGTTTCCGCAGTCTGATCTGGGACTTTTATACATCTGCCTGCCGTCTGCATTCTGATTAGTCCTACTGTGCACCTTCCAGCTATCTTCGGACTGTTCCAGTTTGCCGTGCACCATCTGCTGCCGCAACTACCCAATATCCTGCTTACCTGCCAGGCACTTGTGCCCCCTGTCCTCCTGAGCCTCTGTCTGCTCTATCAGGGGCTCTCGAGCCAGGGGTTTACGAGAGGCCGCTCCCTGCACGTTGGGCTCCCATCACAAGGTACGTGACAACATGGCATCTTTTTGCCTGCTTACTTGTGAAGCCCCTTGAACGCCTACGGAGCACCGCTGGTTCCGAGGACAAAGCACAGGAAGAGGCCGTGGAGGAAGAAGAAGAGGAGGGGGTGGAGGAGAGAGGTGTGTCACAACCAGTAGTAGCATTTTGGAGGCGTGGCGGCGGAACAACCTCCAACACTACTGCACCTTGTCCTGCATCCTTCCCAGCTGCCAAAAGAGTGACCCAATGGGCCGTGAAAGAAAGGTAACGTCCCTGTCCATGCCTGCTGGACCATGAGTCAGCGGTAATATGCACCTTACTGCTGACCGCCCTGTCCAGCGAGGCCAAGACATTGCCTTCCACATGCCGGTAGAGAGCCAGAATCGCCTTCCGTGAGAAAAAGTGGCGTTTGGGAACCTGCCACTAAGGAACCGCACATTGCACAAACTCACGGAAAGGGGGCCGAGTCTACCAACTGAAAAGGCAGCAGTTGAAGCGCTAGCAATTTAGCCAAGCTAGCATTCAACCGCTGGGCATGTGGATGGCTGGGAGTGAACTTCTTTCGACGGTCCAGCAGCTGGGGCAGGGAAATTTGCCTGCTAGAATCGGACGTCAGTGTACTGCTAGCAGAGTGCCCGCAAGTACTTGGCTGTGACACACCTAATTCTACACCTTCATTCCTCTCAGTGCAGGTTTCAGAGAGGACTGAAGGTATAGTGGGGTTGGAGATCCCAGCTGATGCGGTGCAAGGAGAGGTCCGCTTTGTTCTTTGGTGTGGGTCTTTAAGGTAGGCTTGCCAACGAGCTGCATGGCAGGTCAACATATGTCTGGTCAAGCATGTGGTGCCCAAGCGGCTGATGTTTTGGCCACGCGATATACGCTTGAGACATATGTTGCAAACAGCAGCTGTGCGATCTGATGCACTCGACTCAAAAAAGGCCCACACCAAAGAACTTTTTGAATAACGGGCAGAGGCAGCGCCTTGCACAGGCGGAGCTCTGCGGTGTGATTCCGTTGGTGTGCTGCCCTTACGCTGGCCCCCCAAGGGCATCCTGCCTCGTTGGAGATGTGCCTCCTCCTCCTCCTCCTCCTCTTTCCTATTAGGCACCCACGTGGAGTCAGTGACCTCATCATCCCCTCCCTCCTCATCACTGGAGCCAATCTGGCAGTATGCTGCAGCTGCTGGAACATGACTGCCAGATTGGTGTCCTTCTTGAGCATCCCCTCTCTCTGCTCTCACGCTACTGCCTTCCTCTAGCTGGGTATCATCATCAGACCCTTCGAAACGCTGGGCATCCTCCTGGAGCATGTACCCAACACTGTGCTCAAACAGTTCGGGGGACTCCTTAGGAGGACATGGTGGGTCTAGGGAAGGAGTGACTGATGATGACATTGATACCAGGGATGAGGACGCTTTGGCAGCTGCTTTGCCAGTACCCTGAGCCTGGGTGAGAGAGGATGAGGGGGATGAGGAGGGCTTGGTCATCCACTCTACCAAGTTTTTGGCATGATGCGGCTCAACACGTCCAGCTGCCGAAATAAAGGACAAGCGTGTCCCATGGCCACGTGCTGATGGCGATGCACCGTGTCCACGACCAGCACTGTTGTCTCTAGACACAGAGCCTGCTTGCCGTCTTTTATTGGCTCCTGACTGTCTGCCTCTCCTTGTTTGCCTTCCAGACATTCTAATGGCCTGCAGGGAGATGGGAAAACCAGCAATAAGGCCTAGCTTCAGGAGTATATTTTGCAGGAATCACACTACGCCTGCTGTAAGTGCTGCAAATGCCTGTTGGTGTAACACACTAGGAAAACACAGCAATACGGCCTAGCTTCAGGAGTATATTTTGCAGGAATCACACTACGCCTGCTGTAAGTGCTGCAAATGCCTGTTGGTGTAACACACTAGGAAAACACAGCAATACGGCCTAGCTTCAGGAGTATATTTTGCAGGAATCACACTACGCCTGCTGTAAGTGCTGCAAATGCCTGTTGGTGTAACACACTAGGAAAACACAGCAATACGGCCTAGCTTCAGGAGTATATTTTGCAGGAATCCCACTACGCCTGCAGTAAGTGCTGCAAATGCCTGGTAGTGTAACACACCAGGAAAACACAGCCATACGGGCTAGCTTCAGGTGTATAATGTGCAGGAGGCACACTACGTCCGTTGTAAGTGCTGCAAATGCCTGGTAGTGTAACACACCAGGAAAACAGCAATACGGGCTAGCTTCAGGTGTTTAATGTGCAGGAGGCACACTACGTCTGCTGTAAGTGCTGCAAATGCCTGGTAGTGTAACACACCAGGAAAACACAGCAATACGGGCTAGCTTCAGGTGTATAATGTGCAGGAGGCACACTACGTCTGCTGTAAGTGCTGCAAATGCCTGGTAGTGTAACACACCAGGAAAACACAGCAATACGGGCTAGCTTCAGGTGTATAATGTGCAGGAGGCACACTACGTCCGCTGTAAGTGCTGCAAATGCCTGGTAGTGTAACACACCAGGAAAACACAGCAATACGGGCTAGCTTCAGGTGTATAATGTGCAGGAGGCACACTACGTCCGCTGTAAGTGCTGCAAATGCCTGGTAGTGTAACACACCAGGAAAACACAGCAATACAGGCTAGCTTCAGGTGTTTATGTGCAGGAGGCACACTACGTCCGCTGTAAGTGCTGCAAATGCCTGGTAGTGTAACACACCAGGAAAACACAGCAATACGGGCTAGCTTCAGGTGTTTAATGTGCAGGAGGCACACTACGTCTGCTGTAAGTGCTGCAAATGCCTGGTAGTGTAACACACCAGGAAAACACAGCAATACGGGCTAGCTTCAGGTGTATAATATGCAGGAGGCTTAGCAACAATGACACTGACACTGTCCCCTGCCTATCCTTCTCTCTCCCTGCACACAAGGTTTAGCAAAGAATATGACACTGACACTCTCCCTGCCTATCCTTCTCTCTCCCTACACACAAGGTTTAGCAAAGAATATGACACTGACACTCTCCCTGCCTATCCTTCTCTCTCCCTACACACAAGGTTTAGCAAAGAATATGACACTGACACTCTCCCTACCTATCCTTCTCTCTCCCTACACACAAGGTTTAGCAAAGAATATGAAACTGACACTCTCCCTGCCTATCCTTCTCTGTCCCTACACACAAGGTTTAGCAAAGAATAGATATGACACTGTCCCTGCCTATCCTTCTCTTTCCCTGCTCCGGAACACACTACACGAGGCCGCCGCGCTGGCGGCCTTTTATAGTGTGGGGCGTGTACTAAACCCCCTCAGCTATAATTGGCCACAGGCATCCTGCCTGTGGCCAATCATTGCTCTCCTCGCTGCCGGCGCTGTGATTGGCCAAGCATGCAGGGTCACAGTGCATGCTTGGCCAATCACAGCGCCGGGATTGCACTGCGATGGCGCAGTGTATTGTGGGCCGTTCGCGTCACTCGAATTTGGCGCAAACGGCCCAAATCGTTCGTTGTTCGCCGAACGAGCGAACAGCCGATGTTCGAGTCGAACGTATGTTCGACTCGAACACCGAGCTCATCCCTAATGGTAATATATGGTGACCCCTTCTCCTGCTATGTTCTACATGACTGAATACCTGATGGCATGTCTCCTGCTATGGTCACCCTGACGTCCGTTATGACCAATGTATGTTGTTATGTTTTTGTGTTCTGAAAATCAATAAACAGATTTAAAAAAAAAAAAAGTTCCACTTTAAACATTTCTAGCAAACCTTAAAAATCTGGATTTTTGGTTCACATACATAGCAATACATGTTCAAGCTGGCCAACTGTATCAAACACTTCTCCTTGTCCCTATCCGTTTTACCATCGCAACAGGTTGGTTTATACATGCATTCATGCATTCTATCATATACTCTGTTACTATTTAGCTAATTTAGCAATGTTTGATTATATACATATCGCATTATATTTCAGCTGACACCTGAACGGATTATTTAGGATCTCCAAGGACACTTATTTTTATCCATACCATGTTTGCCTTCCCATTGTTCCTTGGCCGGGAGTTTCTTGGTTGGCACCGCTTCCTCAGCTCCCTTCCCAAGCACATACTGCTGCCAAGCTCGTTGAACATAGCCATAGGCACCTAGGCTTTGCCGATTGGTGAGTTTGGGGTCTTTCTTTTTTCTGTGAGGCCCCTCTTACCATTTGTCCATCATTGATTCATGTCTTGCATTACTTTTTGATCATTCATTTCCAGATATATCCCACACACATCTACCCCTGAAGAGCGAGCCACATCTCACGAAACACGTCGGGTGCTATAGATGTCATGTATACTCATGTACTTTTAATGCAATGCAATCTTTAAAGCGGAGTTCCGCCTAAAAAAAAAAATTAAAAGTCAACAGCTACAAATACTGCAGCTGCTGACTTTTAATGATCGGACACTCACCTGTCCCAGGATCCAGCGATGTGGGGGAACGAAGCCCCGCTCGTCTAACCCTCCTCTCCGCAGCGCCGGCATTGTCACTGTGGGCGCCCGGCTGTGGCTTCACAGCCGGGCACGCACTGCGCATGCGCGAGCCACGCTGCGCACCGTGACTGGTGGAGCAATCACCTGGGACCTGTGACGTGTCCCAGATGATTGCGGAGAGGGAGGGGGAGAGGTGAGCTTACTTACGGCGGCCCAGGAGGAAGTGGGAGCTGGAACCCTCTAAAAAGAGGGTTTCCGCTCCCCCCCCCCAAAAAAAAATGACATGCCAAATGTGGCATGTCAGGGGGTCACCTTTCTTTAAAGTGGAAGTTACATTTTTGGGTGGAACTCCACTTTAACCATTGTGAGGGGGTTAGCTCGGCAGCGGGTGTGTGTGATTCCCTGGATGGGCTCCCCACACAAAAACAGGCCCAGCAGACGGAGGTTGTGGTTTTCAAGATCAAAAAGGTGCGGTTTATTTCTCTATTTACAGTGACAAAAAACACAGCAAAGCAAAAAGAAACATAAACAAAATAAACCCTGGTCAGCTTGACCTCTGACTAAACATGCAGGTTTCCTAACTAACAACTGGGATCAGCCTGGTGCTGTCCTAGTCCCTAAGTCCCTGGTTTAGTAAATGTCCAAACAAATAGCCACACAGGCTTTGTCTCACCGCACAGGGGTTCACTCTCCCTAGACAGTCCACACAGGTCTGGTTCCAGGCATGAGCAAACACCTAATGAAGCTGGGAGTTTTTATAGAGGCCTTAAACGAGCTGACAAGCTTCAGCTGGTCTCATCAACTCCCTGCCTGCACGACGCCCAGCACTCTCCCTAGAGGTATGAATCATCCATGAGCCCACTAGCCTCAGCTGGGCTTCATCAACTCTCTCCCTAGTTGTATAAGTCGGCATAAAGCCTGAATCTGGGAGAAATATACCTACCCCCCTGGATGCAACCAGGTGACTTTACCTTCCTGCTGTCACATACCCCCCCCTCTTGTTTTAACCTTGGGGTTGGAACACCAGCAATCAGGCATTCATGTACTCGAGACAAAGCATCCACATTCCCCATTTGAACGCCAGGGCGATGCTTTACTGTGAAGTTGAATTCCTGTAGGGCCAGGAACCACCTATTTACTCTTCTATTTGTCTCCTTGTTTTGAGCCATCCACTTTAACGGAGCGTGATCCGTAACCATGTCAAAGTGCCTACCTAGCAGATAGTACCGAAGGGAATCTAGAGCCCACTTCACCGCTAAACACTCCTTTTCAACCGTGGCGTAATTTACCTCATGGGACTTCAACTTCCTGCTGAGGTAAATGACTGGGTGCTCTTCCCCGTTCCAGACCTGGGACAATACTGCTCCTAACCCCACATCTGACGCATCACTTTGTACGACAAAGTCTTTAGAGAAGTCGGGTGAGTACAACACTGGCTGGCTACATAAGGCTTGTTTCAAGAATTGGAACGCTGCCTCAGCCTCGGGGGTCCATTTAATCATGACCGACCCTTTCCCTTTCGTCAGGTTGGTTAGGGGCACAGCCTTAGAAGCAAAGTGGGGAATGAAGCGCCGATAATAACCCGCGATTCCCAGAAAGGCTCGTACCTGCTTCTTGCTGTTGGGACGTGGCCAACTCTGGATGGCCTCGACTTTGTTGAGTTGGGGTTTTATTACTCCCCTGCCAATGGTGTACCCAAGATATTTGGCCTCCTCCTGCCCAATGGTACACTTCTTGGGGTTAGCCGTAAACCCCGCTTCCCGGATAGAGTCTAGGACTGCTTGCACTTTTGGCAGATGTGAGGCCCAATCTGTGCTATGGACAATTACGTCATCCAGGTAAGCCGCAGCATACTTCCGATGGGGCCTCAGTATCTGGTCCATTTTCCGCTGGAATGTGGCCGGCGCATTCTGTAACCCGAACGGCATTCTCTTATATTGGAACGCCCCATCTGGGGTTACAAATGCGGTTTTCTCTTTGGCCGACTTGGCCAGGGGAATTTGCCAATACCCTTTTGTGAGGTCAAGAGTCGTCATGTATCGGGCTGTTCCCAGCCGGTCGATCAACTCATCTATACGTGGCATGGGGTAGGTGTCAAATTTTGTAACTTTGTTCAACTGACGAAAATCGTTACAAAATCGCCAGCTCCCATCCGGTTTAGGCACCAACACAATGGGACTAGACCAATCACTTCGGGACTCCTCTATCACCCCTAAGTTCAGCATTTTCTGTACTTCCTCCCGTATTGCCTCCCGTCGGGCCTCTGGGATCCGATAGGGTTTTAACTTCACCCTTTCACCGGGCGGGGTAATAATATCATGCTCTACCCCAGATGTTTGTCCCGGCAGCTCAGAGAACACCTCCTTGTTGCGAAGCACAAACTCCTTAACCTCCTGTTGTTGGGGTTGTGACAAGGTGGCTGCTATTCCAACCTCCGGAATCACGCAACCAGTTTGAGCTGGTGACCAAGTTTCTGCGACTAGGGACTCTCTATCCCTCCAGGCTTTCAACAGATTAACGTGATAGATCTGTTCGGGCTTTCGCCTTCCTGGTTGTCTGACCTTGTAATTCACTTCGCTCACTTTTTCCATTATCTCGTAGGGGCCTTGCCATTTGGCAAGGAATTTACTTTCAACCGTAGGGACAAGTACCAATATCCTATCCCCCGGGGAAAAGGTACGGGTCTTGGCTCCACGGTTGTACACTCTCTGCTGTGCCAACTGCGCTTGGGCCAAATGTTCCTTCACGATGGGCATTACCTGTGCAATTCGATCTTGCATCAGGGCGACATGCTCAATCACACTCCTGTGGGGAGAACTCTCACTTTCCCAAGTTTCCTTGGCAATATCCAACAGCCCTCTTGGGTGTCTCCCATACAGTAACTCAAAGGGGGAGAATCCCGTAGAGGATTGGGGCACCTCCCTAATAGCAAACATCAAATAAGGAAGTAGACAGTCCCAATCCTTTCCATCTCTATCCACCACTTTCTTCAACATTTGTTTTAGGGTTTTGTTGAATCTTTCGACCAGCCCATCGGTTTGGGGGTGATACACAGACGTACGCAATTGCGTCACTTTGAACAATTTACACAGCTCTTTCATAACCCGGGACATAAAGGGTGTACCTTGGTCCGTAAGCAGTTCTTTACAAATACCCACCCGGCTAAAAACAAGAGATAGCTCTTTGGCTATGGTTTTGGCCGAGGTATTTCGGAGAGGGATCGCTTCTGGATAACGGGTGGCATAGTCCATTATAACTAATATGTACTGGTGCCCCCTAGCGGACTTGATTATAGGACCTACCAAATCCATTGCGATCCTCTCAAACGGGACCTCAATGATGGGTAGAGGGACCAGCGGGCTACGGAAATGTGGCATCGGGGCCGACCTCTGACACACAGGGCAGGAGGAACAATAATTTTCTATGTCCTTCAGCACCCCAGGCCAATAGAATCTCTGTAATACCCTCTCTCTGGTTTTCTCTGTCCCCAGATGACCTCCAAGAATGTGCCCATGGGCCAACTCCAACACCAACTTCCTGTAAGGTTTGGGCACCACAAGCTGCTCAACGGTTTCTTCTGCCCTTTTTGCCACCCGATACAGTAGGTCCTTCTCTACGCTGAAGTATGGGTAAGTGCAGGTATTATCTGGGTTCACTAACTCGCCATCTATTTCCACTACGTTTTCCCGTGCCTTTATTAGGGCGGGGTCTTTTAACTGTTCTGTGGCAAAATTTTCCCTGTGAACCTCAAGATCAGAAAACTCCACAGACGGTAGGTTTTCGTCTGAGGAGGTGGGCTCCTCTCCAGTTTCTTGAGTCTCGCCTGCCAATACTGACAAGGGAAATTCTGGAGAGTCCTCACCACTCTCAGAGGAGTTCTGGCTATCACCTTCCTGGTACATAGGGGCACCAGTGGGGGGCTCAGGATCATCCCACAGTTCCCAGAACTTCGGAAAATCCCTTCCCACAATGGCATCATGCGGTAATTGAGATACTAACCCCACTGGATGAGAGAGGGTACCTTTGGGGGTCTTGAAACACACTGTAGTCACTGGATACTCTCGGGTGTCCCCATGCACACAAATAACAGCTACCTTGCTATTCCCAGAGACCTCTGTTTTAACTAATTCAGCCTTTATCAGGGTCACAAGGCTACCTGAATCCAGTAATACCACAACATTTCTACCATTAATACACATTTTGCATAAATGTTTCTCAGTTCCCCGAATGGCAGTGCATGCGACTGTCGCACACAGCGACTGACGTCTGTCCGTCAGAAAGTCACATTGCATGGGTTCCTCCACAACCGGGCAATTTGCTGCAATATGTCCCGTTTGCCGGCAGCGGTAGCAAACAATCCTTTTGGCTGCCTCTTGAGCCCCCGACTTCCCAGGCTGTTCTCGCCAAACCCTGGGCAGAGCTCCCACCCTCTCACTCTCTCCACCCTCACCCCTTGGAATCATCTTATCCGCCCCTGGGGATGGTCTGGTCTTAGGGTGGAAAGTCCGAGAGTCTCTGGAAGAGGCCGTCAGGTTCTCTGCAGCCAAGTATCTCTCTACACGATCCACAAGTTTACCGGCCGTTTCTGGGTCTCCATGGCTTACCCACTTTTGAATGGCGGTAGGAAGAGCTCTCAAGAAACGATCCATCACAACACGTTCCACAATCTCCGGTGCGGACAAAGTCTCTGGCTGTAGCCACTTCCTGCTCAGGTGAATGAGATCATACATTTGAGACCTGGGGGGTTTTCCAAGCTGGAAAGTCCAGTTATGCACACGCTGAGCCCGGACAGCCAGGGTGACACCCAGCCTTGCCAATATTTCAGCTTTTAGCATCACATAGTCTTTTGCTTGGTCAGGCTCTAGGTCATAGTAAGCTTTCTGCGATTCACCAGTTAACAGAGGAGCCACCAGTCCAGCCCACTGCTCCTCAGGCCACTTTTCTCTTTCAGCAGTCCTTTCAAATGTGGTCAAAAATACCTCTGGATCATCCTCTCCAGTCATTTTTGTCAATAAACGACTCACCCCAAAGGACGCGGTATTAGTGGGACGGCTTTCCTCACTGGTCTGCGGACGTTGCTGCATTACTGCTTCCATCTGTTGTTGTAGTCTCTGCTCTTGCTTCTGCAACAGGTCTATGAAGCGGGCCTCAGATTGCTGCTGGGCTTGTTGCTGGGCTGCGAAGCTCTTTTGCAAACCTGCATTTGTCTGCTGTTGATTGGCATTTGCTAGAGCCAGCTGTTTCGGTATCTCCTCCATGCTGGCTTAAAAAAAAACTGCCACTGGTTCTCCACCAACTGTGAGGGGGTTAGCTCGGCAGCGGGTGTGTGTGATCCCCTGGATGGGCTCCCCACACAAAAACAGGCCCAGCAGACGGAGGTTGTGGTTTTCAAGATCAAAAAGGTGCGGTTTATTTCTCTATTTACAGTGACAAAAAACACAGCAAAGCAAAAAGAAACATAAACAAAATAAACCCTGGTCAGCTTGACCTCTGACTAAACATGCAGGTTTCCTAACTAACAACTGGGATCAGCCTGGTGCTGTCCTAGTCCCTAAGTCCCTGGTTTAGTAAATGTCCAAACAAATAGCCACACAGGCTTTGTCTCACCGCACAGGGGTTCACTCTCCCTAGACAGTCCACACAGGTCTGGTTCCAGGCATGAGCAAACACCTAATGAAGCTGGGAGTTTTTATAGAGGCCTTAAACGAGCTGACAAGCTTCAGCTGGTCTCATCAACTCCCTGCCTGCACGACGCCCAGCACTCTCCCTAGAGGTATGAATCATCCATGAGCCCACTAGCCTCAGCTGGGCTTCATCAACTCTCTCCCTAGTTGTATAAGTCGGCATAAAGCCTGAATCTGGGAGAAATATACCTACCCCCCTGGATGCAACCAGGTGACTTTACCTTCCTGCTGTCACACCATGTGCAATATTGTATCAGCTTTGCCTTTTGTTTTTGTTACTTTTTCATGTGTGACTATTTTTGTAATAAATATTTTACATCATTTTCATTTGTCAACTTTATCGGCCAATTGTGCATACCTCATTTAAAGTCCCAAGGGCAACATCCATGTTTCTATTGTATTATTAGGGATGGAGGTGTGTAACTGGTGACACCAAACCTTTCTTTTATTTTTACTGTGTCAAAGTAATCTCTCTCTAGCCATTCCCTAATCTACTCTGCAAAATGCGAAATACTTACCTACTCATAGTATACTTTAGTGGATATAGCGCTGATAGGGCAGTAAAGACACAGATGTAGGAGTGCTACAGACTCTGGACTGGATCCTGCATAATGGGACCCTGTGCAATGATATTGCCTTGCGGACCAGTAGGGTGCTATTCAAGTCCAGGGCAGTGATCCTCGGCAGGGGGAGTCGAGTCCCTGAAGGCCCTTGTTGTGAAGCCCAGGTGATGGTTGATGTGACAGTGGGGTCACTTTGGACACAGGGTGAATAAAAGAAACCCCCGATATGGTCTGTGATAGCCATATTCAAGGCTGTATATACATTGTATATAGATTGGATGTATACTGTATGTGGGGGTTAAGTATCATTGCTGTGAGGAATTAAGTTGTTTTGCATTTCTATTGTTCATTTAAGTCTGTCCTTGTGTGTATTGTAAAGTGCCAGACAGACTGGCTGCCAACCCTTTGTAAAAAGATGTGTATTGGAGATCGTATATTCTATTGTGTTGGGATCTTTTGAAGCCTAGCAGACGTCAGGATGAGGTGTTGAGTCTTGGGATGTGTGGGTGGAGCTGGGCCCTTGTTCATGTTAAATCATGTGCCTTGAATTGTGTATAAAGTTACAATGTTTCTCAATAATAAATTCATTCCTACTACAGAAG
Organism: Rana muscosa; assembly: GCA_029206835.1. Classification (NCBI taxonomy): domain Eukaryota; kingdom Metazoa; phylum Chordata; class Amphibia; order Anura; family Ranidae; genus Rana; species Rana muscosa. Next base: position 535,124,260 of record CM055117.1, on the reverse strand, counting down.
AGACAGAGTGCGTCTCGTCTTCTTCCAGAGGGGTCGGCTCCTATAGGAAAGGGTCGTTTAGCTGTGGATATTGGTAGCGAGTGGATGTGTGTCTAGGAGAGGGAACATCGTAAACGGCGTTAATACCCCTTGAGATTGGGGTGCCGTTACATTGGTGGCAGCAGTGGGATTTTCCCTCCAGTTCCTGGGACACTCCAAGCCACCACAGTGAATGACCAAGCTATGCAGCCTGCAGGAAAGTCACGCTGAAAGACTTACTTGAGAGCCGAGATGAACCAGAGGAATGGTGATGCAGGACCCCGGTCAGTTGAAGATTTGTTTCAGCAACGAGTTCGAGAGCGCTTGGCATTATATGGTGCTAACCCATCAGAGACCGCCATACAGGAAGCCATTAGAGAAATCGAGCGGCAGGATGAGCGACAACATGAGCAGAGAATGGCGGAAATACGGCAATCAGAGACAACACCTAAAAAAAGCAGCACCAACTGAAAGGAGAGGAGAGATAGAGATACCAGCCAACATGGAAAAGGAATTCAGAAGGAGGTTGCGAGAGATGCAGATACAGCATAGAGGACCAGTATCAGAGGAGGTCCTGCTGGGATGGTCGGATTCGATCCGCTGCGAACTCTGGAAGAAAGTGCTAGCCCTCGAGCAGCAACACCAGGGAAAAGTTCTCCCCTCCATCCATGTAAGGTACTGGTCGCAGTATGAAGTACGAATGCTGTTATTGGGGGAACAACCGAAGCAGGAGTGGACAGCTGAGTTAAGCAGGCTGATCCGGGCAGAGATGCGGTTGGACGAGAGCTACAGAGCCCTCCGGTGGTATGTAGCCCAAGAGTGCCCATGGTCAGCGGATGACAGCCCCATGGAAGGCTTTGACTATAATGGCCTGGGATTGTTGTATGGGAGGCTGTCCGAGGACCCTGACTTTGGGAGTGATCAGGAGTGGCATTTGGAGGAAATAATGGAGCACAGAGAACAAAGACTGAATGTCTCGGAAAGGCACTGGGCACAGGAAGATTTGGAGTTTCTGGCCGTTCAGGAATGGGAGCTGGAGATTGCCTACAAACAGCTACTAGACTCTGCTCAGCAGCAGGGTGGGGCTCCCTTTGCCTGGGACTATCAGGAATTACCAGTTGACAACTATGAAATCCTGGCTGAAGAATCAGCAGTGGAAAATCTGAAGATTGCCCTCCCTAAAGCTGAAGTGAATGATACAGAGTTCCAGGGAGCTAGCCTGGCTGAAGAATCGGCAGTGGAAAAGATGAAGATTGCCCTCCCTAAAGCCGAAGTGGATGATATAGAGTTCCAGGGAGCTAGCCTGGCTGAAGAATCAGCAGTGGAAAATCTGAAGATTGCCACCCTTAAAGCCGAAGTGGATGATATGGAGTTCCAGGGAGCTAGGGCAGTTGGCTCATCTCCCCAGCCACAGATTACAGAAGGTATGGACTTAATGGACTGTGCAGAGGATGTTATGAATTATGCATCGCCCGCTCAAGTACTGGCAGCAGGACAAATTACTGCAGACCCCTGCTCTACACCCGTGGCAGTGTTGGAGGCCCGAGTTGAGAAGGTGATGGTTCCTCTTTCTGAGTGGATTTCAGAGATGCAGGGAGGAGAAGCAGCCATTTTCCCTCCCCAACAGGTAGCCAGAGCAGATGGTGTGGAGTCCCCAGCAGGAGTACTGGCAACAGGGCAGAGTGATAGCAACCTGTGCTGCCCAGCACCGGAAACAACTGTGGAGTTTCAGGGAGCCGGGGCAGTTGGCCCCTCTCTCCAGCAACAAGCTGGGGTGGTAAAGCTTTTACCCCCAGCTGAATCACTGGCAGCAGGGCAGAATGCTACTAGCCGCTGCACACAACTGCCACTTGAGCGGATATCGGTGGATGGGACTGCGGTCTCCACTCACAGCAACCCAGCAGAAGAGCTGGCAACAGAGCCGAGTGCCACGGGCCTCGGCTCTCAACTAACAGAAGAGGGAGTTCCTGTGGTATTGGATGGGACTTCAGTCCTCACTGACACAACCCCAGAAAATGGTGTGACACTGAGACAGGAGGATGTCAGCCTTGCTTTGCAAGTACTGGGGGACTTCCACCTACCACAAGTGGATGGGACTTCAGTCTCCACTTGTATACCCCAGGGATGCCGGGCAGTCGACCCAGATCCCCAACAGCATGACGGACTGAGCCCAGTCACCCTGTCTTCTCCCCAGCGGCGGGTATGTTCTCTGAGAGAGGCAGAGGTTGGCTGGGTAAGTAATGCTCTGCTTGGAGCAATTCATTTGTGGTACTGGGTGGATACCAGCATTGGAAGAATGGACCCATGGACTAACTTCGGTGTAGACCCGTCTGGGGTCCCCTCCTCTGTTAGTCCCCTGCCGAAAGGGGAGATGTGTGACAGTGGGGTCACTTTGGACACAGGGTGAATAAAAGAAACCCCCGATATGGTCTGTGATAGCCATATTCAAGGCTGTATATACATTGTATATAGATTGGATGTATACTGTATGTGGGGGTTAAGTATCATTGCTGTGAGGAATTAAGTTGTTTTGCATTTCTATTGTTCATTTAAGTCTGTCCTTGTGTGTATTGTAAAGTGCCAGACAGACTGGCTGCCAACCCTTTGTGAAAAGATGTGTATTGGAGATCGTATATTCTATTGTGTTGGGATCTTTTGAAGCCTAGCAGACGTCAGGATGAGGTGTTGAGTCTTGGGATGTCTGGGTGGAGCTGGGCCCTTGTTCATGTTAAATCATGTGCCTTGAGTTGTGTATAAAGTTACAATGTTTCTCAATAATAAATTCATTCCTACTACAGAAGAGACAGAGTGCGTCTCGTCTTCTTCCAGAGGGGTCGGCTCCTATAGGAAAGGGTCGTTTAGCTGTGGATATTGGTAGCGAGTGGATGTGTGTCTAGGAGAGGGAACATCGTAAACGGCGTTAATACCCCTTGAGATTGGGGTGCCGTTACAGTTGAAGATTGGAGCAATGGTGATTTCCCCGGTGTAGCCCTGCGCTGGTTCTGTTTCCCTGGCAAGTGACACCCCACCAGATGAAATGGACTGGGCAGTGTTTTTTTTTCAGTTAAGAGACCCTTTACTTCTTGGGGGCTGCTGCTAGCGATGCAGGCAGCAGCAAATACTTTTCTTACTTTACTATGGAATTATTATTTGCACTGGAAGTAATGTTTGAATTATTTGCACTGGCCATAGAACCATTAGTCGCAGCTATACGACAGTTGTATACTATCTGTAGGCTTAATAGAGGCGACCGGGTTAAAAAAACCTTATATGTGGACGGCGCCCTGCTGTTCCTTGGGGACACGGAAAAATTCTTAATTTCCCTCATGACATTGATTCAAACCATTGGTTAATATTCAGGCTTTGTTATCAATTGGGACAAATCTGTCCTATTTTCCTTAGACGGACATACCCTGGCTACAGCGATCAGTGCTATAAATATGCGCTGATTACTGTATACATGTCACTGGCAGGCAAAATTTGAAGCTGCACTGGAAGATTTGGAATTTATGAACTTTTTAAAGATATAGAATTTGCATGGACTTTAATTAGTTATGGTTATGTATTATTGCTGTTCATGTGGAATAATTTTTGCACTGTGGAAATGTGTTAGCATTCAGCACTGGGTAGCGCTCTTATTTTTTGATTTCAGAATATTGTTTATAGCACGTAAGTCTCCTAGGCCCCCTAAACTTGAGGAGTGGTGGCTCCAGATTCATGAGACTCTCCTGAAAGAACAACAGTTCTACCGCAATAGGGCTACACCTAACACATTTTACAAACTTTATGAGCCATGGCTAGCATTACCAGGCCTAGCTCCCTTTTTGCTGGGCTCTTTCAGCTTACTAATATTTTGTTAAATTCAATTTAGAGCACAAAGTATCCCATGTATAAGGTTGTGGTTACCTGTTAGGTAATAACTGGTCTGTGCAAATTAATAATACAGTCGCTATAGCAGTGCATATTGTTCTAAGCTGTGATCAAGCGAATAGTCATGCTTGTGTGTTGTGTTTTGTGTGTTTTTTTTTGTAGAACTGGTGTTTTTACATGTCTTACAAAGTCTGCGGTATTAATATGTAGTGCTACTATATGAATAATGCTAATATGAGACCACACGTACCACCTCTTTGGTTTGTATACTTGTCTGACTAAGACATAGCTGTCACATGGTCGGAAGCTTACATGTACAGTTGTGCTCATAAGTTTACATACCCTGGCAGAATTTATGATTTCTTGGCCATTTTTCAGAGAATATGAACGATAACACAAAAACGTTTCTTTCACTCATGGTTAGTGTTTGGCCATTTATTATCAATTAACTGTGTTTACTTTTTTATATCATAATGACAACAGAAACTACCCAAATTACCCTGATCAAAAGTTTACATACCCCAGTTCTTAATACCGTGTATTGCCCCCTTTAACATCAATGACAGCCTTTTGTGGTATTTGTGGATGAGGCTCTTTATCTTCTTAGATGGTAAAGCTGCCCATTCCTCTTGGTAAAAAGCCTCCAGTTCCTGTAAATTCTTAGGCTGTCTTACATGAACGGCACGTTTGAGATCTCCCCAGAGTGGATCAATGATATTGAGGTCAGGAGACTGAGATTGCCACTCCAGAATCTTCACTTTATTCTGTTGTAGCCAATGACAGGTCGACTTGACATTGTGTTTTGGATCATTGTCATGTTGGAATGTCCAAGTACGTCCCATGCGCAGCTTCCTGGCTGATGAATGCAAATGTTCCTCCAGTATTTTTTGATAACATACTGCATTCATCTTGCCTTCAATTTGGACCAAATTTCCTGTGCCTTTGTAGCTCACACATCCCCAAAACATCAGCGATCCACCTCCGTGTTTCACAGTAGGAATGGTGTACCTTTCATCATAGGCCTTGTTGACTCCTCTCCAAATGTAGTGTTTATGGTTGTGGCCAAAAAGCTACATTTTGGTCTCATCACTCCAAATGACTTTGTGCCAGAAGGTTTGAGGCTTGTCTCTGTGCTGTTTGGCGTATTGTAAGCGGGATACTTTGTGGCATTTGCGTAGTAATGGCTTTCTTCTGGTGACTCGACCATGCAGCCCATCTTTCTTCAAGTGCCTCCTTATTGTGCATCTTGAAACAGCCACACCACATGTTTTCAGAGAGTCCTGTATTTCACCTGAAGTTATTTGTGGGTTTTTCTTTGCATCCTGAACAATTTTCCTGGCAGTTGTGGCTGAAATTTTAGTTGGTCTACCTGACCGTGGTTTGGTTTCAACAGAACCCCTCCTTTTCCACTTCTTGATTAGAGTTTGAACACTGCTAATTGACATTCTCAATTCCTTGGATATCTTTTTATATCCCTTTCCTGTTTTATACAGTTCAACTACCTTTTCCCACAGATCCTTTGACAATTCTTTTGCTTTCCCCATGACTCAGAATCCAGAAATGTCAGTGCAGCACTGGATGAAAGATGCAAGGGTCTGTCAGGAGTCCAGAAACTCGTTGACCTTTTATACACACACACTAATTACAAGCAATCAGATCACAGGTGAGGATAGTTACCTTTAATAGCCATTCAAACCCCTTTGTGTCAACTTGTGTGCATGTTATCAGGCCAAAATCACCAGGGTATGTAAACTTTTGATCAGGGTCATTTGGGTAGTTTCTGTTGTAATTATGGTATAAAAAGAGTAAGCACAGTTGATTTGATAATAAATGGCTTCAGCCAAACACTAACCATGAGTGAAAGAAATGTTTTTGTGTTATCATTCATATTCGCTGAAAAATGGCCAAGAAATCATAAATTCTGCCAGGGTATGTAAACTTATGAGCACAACTGTATATTAAAACCGCATGTGAATGTCTTGGATGTGTTTCTTTTTCTTTGTTTGCTTTTGTTTTATAAATGCAAAAAAGCTTTAATAAAAATAATTTCTTAAGAAAAAAAAAGCAATTTTCCACTGACCACCATTGCACTGATCCACTTTTCTATTGACTGATTCTGCAACCTCATTGCACCTCTGCTTCGACTGCCGTTAAATGAACTCACTTCTTCACCTACCAACACACTTCTCCACTTCACCGACTGCCACTTTACTGGTATTGCTCCACTGACTGCTGGCAATGTAATGACACACCACGTACTAATATCTTGCACAGTGTATGCTGTGCTAAACATTACATTCCCTGAGCTGCTAAGCTTTGTATTGTACATTTTTCCACTAGGAATATTTTGAAACATGGTATGTACAGTGGATATAGAAAAGTCTACACACCCCCTGTTAAAATGTCAGGTTTCTGTGATGTAAAAAAATGAGACAAAGGTAAATCTTTTCAGAATTTTTCCGCCTTTAATGCAGTGTTGCCAACCCCTCAAAGTGAAATTTACTGGCAGAACGACTACATTTACGAACAGCACCACCTTTTTTTTTTTTTTTTTTTTTGCTGGCAAAAAAGCATGACATTTACTGGCAGATCCACATTTTTTACTGGCACTGAAAAAAAAAAAAAATAAAATTACTGTTTTTTGTGCTAAACAGTGCAAATACCAATATTTGAACTATAAACACATAGCTAATGCTATTATCAATGTGTTTAAGTTAAACAACAGTAAAAAAAACATATTTCTCAATTGACATGAAGGTCAGGATACTATAACCCAGCCAGCACAGAGTTCCCCCTTACATCAGAGTATGCAGGATGCCCCCTTACAGTGCAAGGGAACTCTTATGTAAAGGGGAACGCTGCAGATCATGATGTAAGGGGGAACCCTGATGTGGAGGGGGGCTCTGGTGAATAGAGACCACCTTCCGCAGAGTGAATACACTAAGGTAAGGGGGGGTTACTAATATAGGGGGAGGGGCCTTTATATCAGTGCCCCCTTACATTATTGTATTCACTCCCCTCCTTAGATCAGTGACCCCGCCCCCCTCAGACTGGCCTGGCGGCGCTGTCACTGACCTCCACTCAGGTGCACAGTGCAGGGCTCAGTCAGACTCCAGCTTGGCAGCTCTGATCTCCTCTCCACACGTCTGTTTCTTCCCGTAACCCCCATACCGGCGCTCCCACTCTTGACTTCTTTCTAGGATCCCCTCAGAGACTGCAGACACGATAAAAGACAAGAGATGGTCAGAGGCTGCGGACATACTGCAGGAGGTGGACAGAGGCTGCAGAGCCATGACACAGGAGGGGGACAGAGGCTGCGGACATGACACAGGAGGGGGACAGAGGCTGCGGACATGACACAGGAGGGGGACAGAGACTGCGGACATGACACAGGAGGGGGACAGACGCTGCGGACATGACACAGGAGGGGGACAGAGGCTGCGGACATGACACAGGAGGGGGACAGAGGCTGCAGACATGACACAGGAGGGGGACAGAGGCTGCGGACATGACACAGGAGGGGGACAGAGGCTGCGGACATGACACAGGAGGGGGACAGAGGCTGCGGACATGACACAGGAGGGGGACAGAGGCTGCGGACATGACACAGGAGGGGGACAGAGGCTGTGGACATGACACAGGAGGGGGACAGAGGCTGCAGACATGACACAGGAGGGGGACAGAGGCTGCGGACATGACACAGGAGGGGGACAGAGGCTGCGGACATGACACAGGAGGGGGACAGAGGCTGCGGACATGACACAGGAGGGGGACAGAGGCTGCGGACATGACACAGGAGGGGGACAGAGGCTGCGGACATGACACAGGAGGGGGACAGAGGCTGCGGACATGACACAGGAGGGGGACAGAGGCTGTGGACATGACACAGGAGGGGGGACAGAAGCTGTGGACATGACACAGGAGGGGTGACAGAGGCTGCGGACATGACACAGGTGGGGGGACAGAGGCTGCGGACATGACACAGGAGGGGGGACACAGGAGGGGGGACAGAGGCTGCGGACATGACACAGGAGGGGTGACAGAGGCTGCGGACATAAAAACGGGAGGGGGGACACAGGAGGGGGGACAGAGGCTGCGGACATGACACAGGAGGGGGGACAGAGGCTGCGGACATGACACAGGAGGGGGGACAGAGGCTGCGGACATGACACAGGAGGGGGGACAGAGGCTGCGGACATGACACAGGAGGGGGGACAGAGGCTGCGGACATGACACAGGAGGGGGGACACAGGAGGGGGGACAGAGGCTGCGGACATGACACAGGAGGGGTGACAGAGGCTGCGGACATAAAAACGGGAGGGGGGACACAGGAGGGGGGACAGAGGCTGCGGACATGACACAGGAGGGGGGACAGAGGCTGCGGACATGACACAGGAGGGGGGACAGAGGCTGCGGACATGACACAGGAGGGGGGACAGAGGCTGCGGACATGACACAGGAGGGGGGACAGAGGCTGCGGACATGACACAGGAGGGGGGACAGAGGCTGCGGACATGACACAGGAGGGGGGACAGAGGCTGCGGACATGACACAGGAGGGGGGACAGAGGCTGCGGACATGACACAAGAGGGGGGACAGAGGCTGCGGACATGACACAGGAGGGGGGACAGAGGCTGCGGACATGACACAGGAGGGGGGACAGAGGCTGCGGACATGACACAGGAGGGGGGACAGAGGCTGCGGACATGACACAGGAGGGGGGACAGAGGCTGCGGACATGACACAGGAGGGGTGACAGAGGCTGCGGACGGACATACCACAGGAGGGGGACAGAGGCTGCGGACATGACACAGGAAGGGGGACAGAGGTTGCGGACGGACATGACACAGGAGGGGGACAGAGGCTGCGGACATGACACAGGAGGGGGACAGAGGCTGCGGACATGACACAGGAGGGGTGACAGAGGTTGCGGACATGACACAGGAGGGGTGACAGAGGCTGCGGACGGACATGACACAGGAGGGGGACAGAGGCTGCAGACATGACACAGGATGGAGGACAGAGGCTGCGGACATGACACAGGAGGGGGGACAGAGGCTGCGGACATGACACAGGAGGGGGACAGAGGCTGCGGACATGACACAGGAGGGGGACAGAGGCTGCGAATATTATAGGGTCCTCCTCACCTTCTCACAGTGGCCTCCTCCTCTGTCCACCATCATATAACTTCTCCTCCACATCATCAGTATGCTGTGTCCTCCTCCTGTGCCCCTTTCACCTCTCCACAGGTCAGGGCAGCTCTGACCTGTGGAGAGGTGAAAGGGGCACAGGAGGAGGACACAGCATACTGGTGATGTGGAGAAGTTATATGATGGTGGACAGAGCACATCAGTCTCTGTCCCTCCCTGGCTGTATGCCATGGCCGCTTCACCCTCCAGCCGGGCTCCCACTCCCAGCCCCAGCGCAGTCCTTACTTCAGTTCATATCCCCCCTCCTCCTCCTCACCCCTGCTCGGCCGAGTCCTCTCCTCCTACTATGGCGACGCGACTGCGAGTGCACTGTAGCCCGCGACCGTCACGTCACTGCACTCCCGTCCTGATCTCCTATTCAAAAATGGTGCCGGGCGGCGCCATTACGTTACTGCGCATGCGCCGCCCGGCCGAGCGCATACGAACTTTCCCGAGCCCGGCCGGCTTCGGAACGGCGCATGCGCTTTTGCATGGTCAGCTCGCGGCCATCTTTTTTACGGGCACCCGATGCCCATAACGGACTTTACGGACACCCCAAAAAGGGGGTTAAATTTACGTGCTGTACGTAAATTAACGTACGGTTGGCAACACTGCTTTAATATGACCTATAAACTGTAAAACTCAGTTGAACAACAAACTGAAATCTTTTAGGTGCAAGGAAGTAAAAATAAAAAACAAAAATAATATGGTTGCATAAGTGTGCACACCCTTACACTAATACGTTGTTCAAGCACTTTTTGATTTTATTGCAGCACTGTCTTTTTGGGTATGAGTCTATCAGCATGGCACATCTTGACTTGGCAGTATTTGCCCACTCTTCTTGGCAAAAACATTCCAAATCTGTCAGATTGCGAGGGTATCTGCTGTGCACAGCCCTCTTCAGATAACCCCACAGATTTTCAATTAGATTCAGGTCTGGGCTCTGGCTGGGCCATTCCAAAACGTTAATCATCTTCTGGCGAAGCCATGCCTTTGTTGATTTGGATGTACGTTTTAGGTCGTTCTAATGCTGAAAGGTGGAGTTCCCCTTCATGTTCAGCTTTCTAGCAGAAGCCTGAAGGCTTTGAGCCAATATTGACTGGTATTTGGAACTGGTCATAATTCCCTCTACCTTGACTAAGGCCCCTGTTCCAGCTGAAGAAAAACAGCCCCAAAGCATGATGCTGCCACCATCATGCTTCACTGTGGGTATGGTGTTCTTTTGGTGATGTGCAGTGTTGTTTTTGTGCCAAACCTATCTTTTGGAATTAAAGCCAAAAAATTTCAACCTTGGTTTTATCAGATTTCAGATGTATTTTTGCAAAATTTAGCCGGGCTTGGATGTTTTTCTTCGTAAGAAAAGGCTTCCATCTTGCCACTCTACCCCTTAGCCCAGACATATGAAGAATATGGGAGATTGTTGTCACATGTACCACACAGCCAATACTTGCCAGATATTCCTGCAGCTCCTTTAATGTTGCTGTAGGCCTCTTGTCGGCCTCCCTGACCAGATTTCTTCTCGTCTTTTCATCAATTTTGGAGGGACGTCAAGTTCTTTGTAATGTCACTGTTGTGCCATATTTTCTCCACTTGATAATAACTGTCTTCACTGTGTTCCATGGTATATCTAATGCCTTGGAAATTCTTTTGTACCCTTCTCCTGACTGATACCTTTTAACAATGAGATCCCTCTGATGCTTTGGAAGCTCTCTGAGGACTATGGCCTTTGCTGTAGGATGCGACTAAGATTAAGCAGGAAAGACCTACTAGAACAGCTTAACTTTATTTGGGGTTAATCAGAGGCACTCTAAATGATGGCAGGTGTGTACTGACTCCTATTTAACATCAGTTTGAATGTGATTGCTTAACCACTTCATCCCCGGAAGAATTGGCTGCCCAAGGACCGGGCCATTTTTCGCGATTTGGCAATGCGTCGCTTTAACTGACAATTGCGCGGTTGTGTGATGCTGTACCCAAACAAAATTGACGTCCTTTTTTCCCCACAAATAGAGCTTTCTTTTGGTGGTATTTGATCACCTCTGCGGTATTTTTTTTTCCGCTATAAACAAAAGAGGTGCGTCAATTTTGAAAAAAACACAATACTTTGTACTTTTTGCTATAATAAATATCCAAGTTTAAAAAAAAAAAGAGACATTTCCTCAGTTTAGACCAATATGTATTTTTCTACATATTTTTGGTAAAAAAAATCGCAATAAGCATATATTGATTGGTTTGCGCAAAAGTTATAGCGTCTACAAAATAGGGGGTAATTTTATGGCATTTTTATTATTATTTATTTTTTTACTAGTAATGGTGGCTGTTGCGGAACTCCAAAGTCCGCTGGGAAATCCTTGAAGCTGAGGAAGTACTGACTTAGTCAAGGCAACCTGTTACCCCCCCCCCCCCCCAGTAACTGGACGACACACAGTTCTGGGAGTAAATCAACCCTTTATTTTGCCCCAGCTGGCTTTTTATATAATTTCCCATGCAAGGGGTTTCTTAACTCATTGTCCAGGGGCATTCCCTTCAACAACTAACAGATGACAGTGATTTAATTACCTGGAACTATTTCTAACAACCTGGGATGCGTGAGACGTTTGTCTCCGCATATTTACCCATAACAATGAAACCGTGCCAGACACATTACTAGGAGTGTAATTACATCCCGTAGCAGATAATAGTTGGTCATTAACACACTGACAATAGATGAATGGAACGCTACCTCAGACCCCCAATTAACCCAATTTACTTATTCAGACATCAATAGACATTCTGTCTCTACATTTCCTGGAATGAATCTTTGCTGTCACCTTTGAAGTGATCCAAACCATTTCTCAGTTTCAATATTTTGCTACACTGCTCCCCCTTACCCACAAGCCGGCATACACAGTCTGATCCTTAACGGATCGGCTTGGAGATGTCCGGAGAGTACTCATGGATCACTTTTCCAGTTTAGTTTGCCGCGATAATCCGTCAGCATTGCCGTTCTGTTTCCCGGGGCGGTAGTGGATAGTAAAGTCATACGGTTGTAACGCCAGACTCCAGCGCAACAACCGGGCATTGTCCCCTGCCACTCGATTTAGCCATACCAACGGGTTGTGGTCTGTGAGTAGGGTGAACTGTTGTCCGTACAAGTAGGGCTGAAGCTTCTTTAGGGCCCACACCACAGCCAGGCATTCTTTTTTTTTGGCGGCGTAGCTCACTTCCCTGGGGAGAAGCTTCCTGCTCAAGCAAACTACGGGGTGTTCTCCGCCATCTGCTCCAACCTGGCTCAATACCGCGCCCAATCCAAACATTGAAGCATCTGTGTGAACAAGAAATCGTTTAGATGGATTGGGAGCAGCTAGTACCGGACTATTAACCAGGGCCTGTTTGAGCTGTTGAAATGCCTGTTCACACTCTGGTGCCCATTCTACTTGGCGGAGTTGTTTTTTTTTTTGTAAGGTCAGTGAGGGGTTTGGCCAGGGTGCTGTAGTTCGGGACAAATTTGCGGTAGTAGCCAGCCGTTCCGAGGAATGCTAAAACCTGTGTTTTGGTACGGGGGTTGGCCACTGGGCCACTGCCTCGACTTTGGCGGGTTCGGGCTTTTGTTTCCCACACCCAACCCGGTGTCCCAAGTACTGTACTTCCGCCATCCCAATATGACATTTACTCGGTTTGAGGGTTAGGCCGGCCTCTTTGATTCGGTCTAGCACCGCTCCTACATGGCCCAGATGCTCCTCCCAGGTCTCACTAAAAATCGCAATGTCATCCAAGTATGCACATGCATAATCCTGGAAGCCATCAAGCAGCCGGTCTACCATCCGTTGGAATGTGGCTGGGGCATTTTTCATCCCAAAGGGCATGACCTTAAACTGGTACAGGCCAAATGGGGTGACAAAGGCCGACTTGAGAATGATATCTGGGGCAAATGGAATTTGCCAATAGCCCTTACATAGGTTGATGGTCGTGAGGTATTGCCCTCTGGCCATTCGATCTAAGAGCTCATCTATCCTGGGCATTGGGTACGCGTCTGATACTGTTTTGTCATTGAGTCGCCGGTAGTCTACACAGAAGCGGGTAGTTCCATCCCGCTTTGGTACCAAGACCACCGGAGAAGCCCAAGGACTATCCGACGGCTCTATGACCCCGAGACGGAGCATCTCTTGTATCTCCTGTCTCATGTGCTCCCTGACCGCCTCAGATGATCTATAGGGCGTCTGTCTGAGGGGTGGTTGTTCCGAGGTGTCTACTCGGTGCATTGCCAGCCAAGTGCATCCAGGGATGTTTGAGACAGTTGCTCCCTTCGTGACTAGCAATTGCCGTGCCTGGATGCGCTCTTGGGGGCTTAACTGTTCCCCCAGCTGAACCTCATCTAAAGTGCCCAGCGTCTCATCCTCCCCCAGAAGGTCTGGTAAAGGAAGACTTTCGAACTCGTCGAAGGCGGACGCGCATATGGCAGCCACCTCCTCTATTCTCTCATAGTACGGTTTGAGCATGTTCACGTGTAGCATGCGTCCACCCCAATTTCCAGAGCAAGGACCTATCACGTAAGTGGTATCGCATCTCTTCTCCACCACTTGGTATGGGCCCTGCCAGGCGGCCTGTAGCCTGTCGTGGCGAACAGGTTTTAAAATCAAAACCTTTTGGCCAATCTGAAAGCTACGTCCTCTGGCGCCCCTGTCATACCATTGGCGCCGGCGAGTCTGCGCCGCCTGGAGGTTAGTACGCACCTTCTGAGTCAGTTCCTCCAAGCGGTCACGGAACTCCAACACATAGGGTATAACAGGGGTACCATCCTCCCCTTCTGCTCCTTCCCAGTGTTCCCGGATTAAATCTAGGGGTCCCCGTACTTTTCGTCCGAAAAGTAGTTCGAAGGGGGAGAATCCTGTAGATTCCTGTGGCACCTCCCTGTAAGCAAACAGAAGGTGGGGCAGGAATCTTTCCCAGTCCCGAATCGTGTCCGTGAAAGTCCGGAGCATTTGTTTTAACCTGCTATTGAACCTTTCACATAGGCCATTTGTCTGGGGGTGATAGGGGGAACTCATAATTGACTTGATGCCACACAGTCTCCACAGCTGCTGGGTGACTTCCGCAGTGAACTGAGTGCCCTGGTCCGAGACTATCTCTCTGGGAAAGCCCATCCGAGAGAAGACCCGCATCAGTGCCTCAGCCACGGTCTCCGCGTGTATATTGGTCAGAGCTACCGCCTCGGGATACCGTGTTGCATAGTCCACTATTGTCAGAATGTACTTTTTGCCGGAGGAGCTGGGTTTGGCGAGGGGTCCTACAATATCTACAGCTACCCGTCCGAACTGCTCCTCTATAATGGGTAGGGGTTGTAATTTGGCCTTGTGGCGATCCCCCCGTTTCCCTACCCGTTGACAGGTGTCACACGTTTGACAATACTGTCTAACATCTTTGGAGATGCCAGGCCAAAAGAAGGTGTGGGTAAGCCGGTATCTTGTGCGGCTGACCCCTAAGTGTCCGGACAGGGGAATATCGTGAGCTAGCTGCAATAATTCTCTCCTGTATTTCTGAGGGACCACTAATTGTCGGGTTTGGACCGGTAAGGATCCGGCTGCGACTCTCTCGGAGTCGCGGTACAATAGCCCCTGGTTCCAGGAATATTTCTCTCCCTCTAATCCAGCTTGCGACTGGGTTACTTTGTCCCTATAGATCTGTAACGTGGGGTCGCTACGGGTTTCCTGCCCAAATGCTGCGGGGGTATCCCAGGGAAGTGGTTTAACAGTTCGGGGAAGTGTTCTTACCAGAGCCTCAGAGGGTGCGCTGTTTTCCGTGGTGTGGGCCTGGGACCGGGTGGTAACGGGGTAGATCTCGTTGGTAACCGGGGCTGATGCAAAAGCAGAAGTCAACTGGCCGAGATCGTTCCCCAGCAGGACATCAGCGGGAAGCTCCTGGATCAACCCCACCTTAATTAATCCGGAGCCGGCACCCCAGTTCAGGTGTACTCGTGCCGTGGGTAGCCTGTGTACTGCTCCCCCTGCAACCCGCATGGCTACGGAACTCCTGGTGTGGTCGGCCTCTGGAACCAGGTGACGTTTGACCAGTGTGAGGGTGGAGCCGGAATCTCGTAGACCTTGAGCAGTCTTCCCGTTCAGCTGTACTGACTGGCGATGGTGTTGCCTGTTGTCGGTAGCCGCCTGTACTGGGTCAGCCTCATGTAGGATACTCCAGTGTTCCTCCAATTCTTCCGCTCCGCGGTTGACCGGGGCCGCTTCCGTTTGATAGCAATGAGCGGCAGCCCGTGCTGGAGGGGGTGGCCCTGGTTGAATCCATGCAGCTTGGTCCTGGTTCTGAGTGCAGTCTCTCTGATAGTGCCCAAATTGCTTGCATGAATGGCACTGCACTCCCTTGCGCCCGAGGTATCGATTTGCAGTGGGGTTAGGGATTAGCCCGGGTCGTTGTGTAGCTGGGGGCCCTGGGTTATGGTTCAGTGGTCTGGTGCTTGGTCAGAAGCTAGTCTGTGATGGCCGGCGGGCATCTTGATATTCGTCAGCTTGCCTGGCCGCTTCCGAGAGAGTGGTAGGTTTGCGATCCCTTACCCACTCCTGTACCTCTGGGTTTAGTCCATTAAAGAATTGCTCCAGTAAAATCAGCTGGGTGATCGCGTCTGCTGTGGTTGCCTGACTGGCTTGCAGCCAAGCTAAGGCTGCCCTCTGCATTCAGCAAGCCCATTCGGTGTGGGAGTCCTTCTCCTGTTTCTTTGTGTCCCGGAAGCGTCTCCTGTATGCTTCTGGGGTGATGGCATACCTTGCCAAAATAACTTCCTTTACCCGGCTATAGCTTGCGATTTCCTCCTCTGGCACGGCTCTGTAGGCTTCTGCTGCACGGCCTGACAGTTTACCAGCTAAGATCCGTACCCAGTCTGTCTGGGGTACTTGGTACAGCTTGTATTGCCGTTCAAAATCTTGCAGGAAGCTATCGATCTCTTCCTCTGCTTCCACAAACTATTTAAAGGCATCATGGGGTACTTTTAGTTTTGTCTCTGGTGCCGGTGTTGTTGTTAGCAGTCTCTCAGAGGCACGCTGTTCCGCTAGCCGGAGTTGGGACTCCCGTTCTTCTCTCGCCGTGATAAAGGCATCCACTTGGGCTAACGTTGCCTGTACCAGCTCGGTGGAGGGGTTTTCTCCATAAAACGCTAGCCTGCGTTTCACTTCTTGGTCAAACTCAGTCTCCATGGCTTCTGTAGCCATACTGTGTGCCCGATCTCCCTCAGTCAGTTCTGCAATCAGCTCGGCTTTGGTTTTATTGCTGGCGATCTTCCCTCTTGCTTCCAGCAAATCTTTTAACGTCGCTCGTTTTAATCCAGCATAGTTTGTCTCCATTCACACTTCCATTCGTGTAACCGAATTTGCATGAACGCTGCTTCCTCTTGCTGCAAGGCTTTAATCCCACCGCTGCCCACCAGTGTTGCGGAACTCCAAAGTCCGCTGGGAAATCCTTGAAGCTGAGGAAGTACTGACTTATCCAAGGCAACCTGTTACCCCCCCCCAGTAACTGGACAACACACAGTTCTGGGAGTAAATCAACCCTTTATTTTGCCCCAGCTGGCTTTTTATGTCATTTCCCATGCAAGGGGTTTCTTAACTCATTTTCCAGGGGCATTCCCTTCAACAACTAACAGATGACAGTGATTTAATTACCTGGAACTATTTCTAACAACCTGGGATGCGTGAGACGTTTGTCTCCGCATATTTACCCATAACAATGAAACCGTGCCAGAGACATTACTAGGAGTGTAATTACATCCCGTAGCAGATAATAGGTGGTCATTAACACACTGACAATAGATGAATGGAACGCTACCTCAGACCCCCAATTAACCCAATTTACTTATTCAGACATCAGTAGACATTCTGTCTCTACATTTCCTGGAATGAATCTTTGCTGTCATCTTTGAAGTGATCCAAACCATTTCTCAGTTTCAGTATTTTGCTACAGTGGCGATCTGCGATTTTTATTGGGACTGCGACATTATGGTGGACACATCGGACACTTTTGACACATTTTTGGGACCATTGGCATTTATACAGCGATCAGTGCTATAAAAATGCACAGATTACTGTAAAAATGTCACTGGCAGGGAAGGGGTTAACACTAGGGGGCTAAATCAAGGGGTTAAATGTTAAATGTGTTCCCTAATGTGTGTTCTAGCTGTAGGGGGGATGGGACTGACTAGGGGAAAAGACTGATCGGTGTTCATACATAGTATGAACACACGATCAGTCTCGCCCCTGAGAGAACCTGGATGTGTGTGTTTACACACACACACACATCCCCGTTCTCACTATGTAATGAGAAATCGCGGGTGCCCGGCGGTCATCGCGACCGCCCGGCACTCGCATCAAGTCCGGGACATGCTTCGGGCATGCACGCCTCCTTTAACCACTTAACGACCGCTCACTGTATATATACGTCTGCAGAATGGCACCGACCTGTACGTGACTGCCTTTGTATAGTTGGGGGGTCCCATCGGACCCCCCTTCTATACAGTGAGCGGTCGTTAGTTGTTCGGGAGCAATCCGGGATGAGGGGACGGCCGTTCGATTCCGGCCACTCCCTCGCGATCGCTCCCGGCGAATGAGAAAGCTTCCTCTGCCTGTGTAATGTAAACACAGGCAGAGGAATTGATGTCATCTCTCATGCGGCGCTCACATATACCGAGCGTCGTACGAGAGAAGACAAACAGGTTAGTGCACAAACACTACTCTAACACCAGGACACATAGGAACATAAATGGCCCCCAGGCCCCCCCAGATGTCCCCCCAGGACACCCCCCAGCCCAGAGTCACAGTGTCACTGATTTCAGTGACCATTTATTTACCGATCACTGCAATCAGTGACATTTGTGACTGTAAAAGTGTCACTACAGTTAGTTTTAGGTCCAGTGTAGTCCCCTAACCCCCCCTAATAAAGGTTTAACCCCCTGATCGCCCCCCAGATAACCCTTTCACCCCCTATCACCACTGTCACTAAGCGATCGTTTTTCTGATCGCTGTTTTAGTGTCGGTGATGTCGATGGGTAGCCAGTTATTTTTTTTAGGTTTGCTGCAGGTTTTTATAGCGTCAGGTACCCCCATATATTACCTAATAAAGGTTTAACCCCTTGATCGCCCCCCAGGTAACCCTTTCACCCCCTATCACCAGTGTCGCTAAGCGATCGTTTTTCTGATCGCTGTCTTAGTGTCGGTGATGCCGATAGGTAGCCAGTTATTCTTTTGGGGTTCGCCGCAGGTTTTTATAGCATCAGGTACCCCCGTGTATTACCTAATAAAGGTTTAACCCCTTGATCGCCCCCCCCAGGTAACCCTTTCACCCCCTTTTGCCAGTGTCACTAAGCGATCGTTTTTCTGATCGCTGTATTAGTTATGCTGGTGCCGATAGGTAGCCAGTTATTTTTTTTAGGTTCGCCGCAGGTTTTTATAGCGTCAGGTACCCCCATATATTATCTAATAAAGGTTTTAACCCCCTAATTGCCCCTACTTAACCCTTTCACCAGTGATCACCGTATAAGTGTTACTGGTGACACTGGTTAGCCAGTTCGTTATTTTGTTATTTAGGTTCCCCGTTAGGTTTTTATATAGCGTCAGGTACCCCCATTTATTACCTAATAAAGGTTTAACCCCCTGATTGCCCCTAGTTAACCCTTTCACCAGTGATCACCATATAAGTGTTATGGGTGTCGCTGGTTAGTTAGTTTGCTTTTTATAGTGTCAGGGCACCCGCCGTATATAACCCAATAAAGGTTTAACCCACTGATCGCCCGGCGGGTGATATCAATTAGGTTTTAGCGTCAGAGAGGGTCTGCATCACACCCCAGGCAGCGTCAGGTTAGTGCCAGTAATGCTAACACCCACGCGTGAAGCATACACCTCCCTTAGTGGTATAGTATCTGAACAGATCAATATCTGATCTGATCAGATCTATACTAGTGTCCCCAGCAGTTTAGGGTTCCCAAAAACGCAGTGTTAGCGGGATCAGCCCAGATACCTGCTAGCACCTGCGTTTTGCCCCTCCGTCCAGCCCAGGCCACGCAAGTGCAGTATCGATCGATCACTGTCACTTACAAAACACAACACACATAACTGCAGCGTTCGCAGAGACAGGCCTGATCCCTGCGACTCCAGTGCTGTAGGAGGGGATTTCACCACCACAGTTAAAAAAAAAAGCATATATGCCGAAGCATTGGGGCAGCAGGGGCGGAGGAGTGGAGGAGGGATTTTGCTCTTAATGCCGCGTACATACGGTCGAAATTCAGACGGAGGCTTGCCCGTGAAAAAGTCCGACCATGTGTGTGCGGCATAACTTTTGCGGGAGGATGCCCCCATGCTTCGGCATATATAAATGGTGCATGTATGCCCATCATTAGAAGTGGGTGGATGAAGGGCGTTATTCTAATGGTGGGCATACCCACCGATCAATCTCTTTTTTCGTTCAGCCAACAGGCTGCATGAAAAAAAAGATTACAACACATGTCCAACAAGGACCAGCAACGTACTGGTATGTTGCTGGACTTTGGTTATACCAGATTGATGCCTGCGGGTTTAGGTATCATCCTGGTATCATTCTTTTCAGCCAGCGGCCGGCTTTCATGTAAAAGCAATCCTAGTGGCTAATTAGCCTCTGGACTGCTTTTACAAGCAGTGGGAGGGAATGTCCCCCCCCCGGATATAAAAAGCGTTATTGGGAAATTGGGAAAGCATTTTATCACACCGATTTTGGTGTGGTCAGATGCTTTGAGGGCAGAGGAAAGATCTAGGGTCTAATAGACCCCAGTTTTTTCAAAAAAAGAGTACCTGTCACTACCTATTGCTATCATAGGGGATATTTACATTCCCTGAGATAACAATAAAATGAGAAAAAAAAAATATGGAAGGAACAGTTTAAAAATAAAATAAAAAAGCAAAATTAATAATAAAAAAAAAAAAAAGGACCCCCTGTCCTGCCCTGCGCTTGCACAATGGCGAACGCAAGCGTCGGTCTGGTGTCATATGTGAACAGCAATTGCACCATGCATGTGAGGTATCACCGTGAAGGTTAGATCGAGGGCAGTCATTTTAGCAGTAGACCTCCTCTGTAAATCTAACGTGGTAACCTGTAAAGGCTTTTAAAGGCTTTTAAAAATGTATGTAGTTTGTCCCCAATGCGCGTTTGTGCGAAATTTTAAAGCATGTCGTGTTTGGTATCTATGTACTCGGCCTAAGATCATATTTTTTATTTCATCAAACATTTGGGCAATATAGTGTGTTTTAGTGCATTAAAATTAAAAAAAGTGTATTTTTTCCCCAAAAAATGCGTTTGAAAAATAGCTGCGCAAATACTGTGTGGAAAAAAAAAATGCAACACCCACCATTTTAATCTGTAGAGCCTTTGCTTTAAAAAAAATATATAATGTTTGGGGGTTCAACATAATTTTCTTTCAAAAAAAAAAAATATGTTTTCATGTAAACAAAAAGTGTCAGAAAGGGCTTTGTCTTCAAGCGGTTAGAAGAGTGGATGTAAGCTTCCTAATGTTGTGTATAAAATGCCAGGACAGTTCAAAACCCCCCCCAAATGACCCCATTTTGGAAAGTAGACACCCCAAGCTATATACTGAGAGGCATGTCGAGTCCATGGAATATTTTATATGTTGACACAAGTTGCGGAAAAAAGACAATTTATTTTTTATTTAAATTTTTTTTTGCACAAACTTGTCACTAAATGATATATTGCTCAAACATGCCATGGGCATATGTGGAATTACACCCCAAAATACATTATGTTGCTTCTCCTGAGTACGGGGATACCACATGTGTGAGACTTTTTGGGAGCCTAGCCGCGTACGGGACCCCAAAAACCAAGCACCGCCTTCAGGCTTTCTAAGGGTGTCAATTTTTGATTTCACTTCTCACTGCCTATCACAGTTTCGGAGGCCATGGAATGCCCAGATGGCACAAAACCCCCCAAATGACCCCATTTTGGAAAGTAGACACCCCAAGCTATTTGCTGAGAGGTATGGTGAGTATTTTTCAGATCTCGCTTTTTGTCACAAAGTTTTAAAAATTGAAAAAAAAAAAAAATATTTTCTTTCTTCATTTTCAAAAACAAATGAGAGCTGTAAAATACTCACCATGCCTCTCAGCAAATAGCTTGGGGTGTCTACTTTCCAAAATGATGTCATTTGGGGGGGTTTTGTGCTATTTTGGCATTTTATGGCCTTCGAAACTGTGATAGGTAGTGAGGAGTGAAATCAAAAGTTTGTGCCCTTAGAAATCCTGAAGGCGGTGCTTGGTTTTCTGGGCCCTGTACGCGGCTAGGCTCCTAAAAAGTCCCACACATGTGGTATCCCCGTACTCAGGAGAAGCAGCAAAATGTATTTTGGGGTGCAATTCCACATATAACCATGGAATGTGTGAGCAATATATCATTTAGTGACAACTTTTTGTAATTATTTTTTTTTGTCATTATTCAGTCACTTGGGACTAGGGATGAGCTCGGTGTTCGAGTCGAACGTACGTTCGACTCGAACATCGGCTGTTCGATCGTTCGGCGAACAACGAACGATTTGGGCCGTTCGCGCCAAATTCGAGTGACGCAAACGGCCCACAATGCACTACGCCATCGCAGTGTCATCCAGGCGCTGTGATTGGCCAAGCATGCACTGTGACCCCGCATGCTTGGCCAATTACAGCGCCGGCAGGGAGGAGAGCAATGATTGGCCACAGGCAGGATGCCTGTGGCCAATTATTGATGAGGGGGTTTAGTACACGCCCCACACTATAAAAGGCCGCCAGCGCGGCGGCCTTGTGTAGTGTGTTCCGGAGCAGGCAAAGAGAAGCATAGGCAGGGACAGTGTCATTTTTTTCTTTACTAATCCTGGATTCCTTGTGTTTAGGGACAGAGAAGGATAGGTAGGGAGAGTGTCAGTGTGTTATTCTGTGCTAAACCTTGTTTGTAGGGACAGAGAAGGACAGTGAGGGAAAGTGTCAGTGTACTATTCTGTGCTAAACCAATCTTGCTGAAGCATATTGCAAATCCTTGTGTTTAGGGACAGAGAAGGACACTCAGTGAGGGAAAGTGTCAGTGTACTATTCTGTGCTAAACCAATCTTGCTGAAACATATTGCAAATCCTTGTGTTTAGGGACAGAGAAGGACACTCAGTGAGGGAAAGTGTCAGTGTACTATTCTGTGCTAAACCAATCTTGCTGAAGCATATTGCAAATCCTTGTGTTTAGGGACAGAGAAGGACACTCAGTGAGGGAAAGTGTCAGTGTACTATTCTGTGCTAAACCAATCTTGCTGAAGCATATTGCAAATCCTTGTGTTTAGGGACACAGAAGGACACTCAGTGAGGGAAAGTGTCAGTGTACTATTCTGTGCTAAACCAATCTTGCTGAAGCATATTGCAAATCCTTGTGTTTAGGGACACAGAAGGACACTCAGTGAGGGAAAGTGTCAGTGTACTATTCTGTGCTAAACCAATCTTGCTGAAGCATATTGCAAATCCTTGTGTTTAGGGACAGAGAAGGACACTCAGTGAGGGAAAATGTCAGTGTACTATTCTGTGCTAAACCAATCTTGCTGAAGCATATTGCAAATCCTTGTGTTTAGGGACACAGAAGGACACTCAGTGAGGGAAAGTGTCAGTGTACTATTCTGTGCTAAACCAATCTTGCTGAAGCATATTGCAAATCCTTGTGTTTAGGGACACAGAAGGATAGGCAGGGGACAGTGTCAGTGTCATTGTTGCTAAGCCTCCTGCACAGTATACACCTGAAGCTAGCCCTTATTGCTGTTTTTCCCATCTCCCTGCAGGCCATCCATTAGAATGTCTGGAAGGCAAACAAGGAGAGGCAGACAGTCAGGAGCCAATAAAAGAGGGCAAGCAGGCTCTGTGTCTGGGGGCAACAGTGCTGGTCGTGGACGCGGTGCATTGTCATCAGCACATGGCCATGGGACACGCTTGTCCTTCTTTTCGGCAGCTGGACATGTTGGTAGAGTGGATGACCAAGCCCTCCTCATCCTCCTCATCCTCTCTCACCCAGGCTCAGGGTACTGGCAAAGCAGCTGCCAAAGCGTCCTCTTCCCTGGTATCAATGTCATCATCAGTCACTCCTTCCCTAGACCCACCATGTCCTCCTCCTGAGGAGTCCCCCGAACTGTTTGAGCACAGTGTTGGGTACATGCTCCAGGAGGATGCCCAGCGTTTCGAAGGATCTGATGATGATACCCAGCTAGAGGAAGGCAGTAGCGTGAGAGCAGAGAGAGGGGATGCTCAAGAAGGACACCAATCTGGCAGTCATGTTCCAGCAGCTGCAGCATACTGCCAGATTGGCTCCAGTGATGAGGAGGGAGGGGATGATGAGGTCACTGACTCCACTTGGGTGCCTAATAGGAGAGAGGAGGAGGAGGAGGATGAGGAGGAGGCACATCTCCAACGAGGCAGGATGCCCTTGGGTGGCCAGCGTAAGGGCAGCACACCGACGGAATCACACCGCAGAGCTCCGCCTGTGCAGGGCGCTGCCTCTGCCCATCATTCAAAAAGTTCTTTGGTGTGGGCCTTTTTTGAGGCGAGTGCATCAGATCGCACAGCTGCTGTTTGCAACATATGTCTCAAGCGTATATCGCGTGGCCAAAACATCAGCCGCTTGGGCACCACATGCTTGACCAGACATATGTTGACCTGCCATGCAGCTCGTTGGCAAGCCTACCTTAAAGACCCACACCAAAGAACAAAGCGGACCTCTCCTTGCACCGCATCAGCTGGGATCTCCAACCCCACTATACCTTCAGTCCTCTCTGAAACCTGCACTGAGAGGAATGAAGGTGTAGAATTAGGTGTGTCACAGCCAAGTACTTGCGGGCACTCTGCTAGCAGTACACCGACGTCCGATTCTAGCAGGCAAATTTCCCTGCCCCAGCTGCTGGACCATCGAAAGAAGTTCACTCCCAGCCATCCACATGCCCAGCGGTTGAATGCTAGCTTGGCTAAATTTCTAGCGCTTCAACTGCTGCCTTTTCAGTTGGTAGACTCGGCCCCCTTCCGTGAGTTTGTGCAATGTGCGATTCCTCAGTGGCAGGTTCCCAAACGCCACTTTTTCTCACAGAAGGCGATTCCGGCTCTCTACCGGCATGTGGAAGGCAATGTCTTGGCCTCGCTGGACAGGGCGGTCAGCGGTAAGGTGCATATTACCGCTGACTCATGGTCCAGCAGGCATGGACAGGGATGTTACCTTTCTTTCACGGCCCATTGGGTCACTCTTTTGGCAGCTGGGAAGGATGCAGGACAAGGTGCAGTAGTGTTGGAGGTTGTTCCACCGCCACGCCTCCAAAATGCTACTACTGGTTGTGACACACCTCTCTCCTCCACCCCCTCCTCTTCTTCTTCCTCCATGGCCTCTTCCTGTGCTTTGTCCTCGGAACCAGCGGTGCTCCGTAGGCGTTCAAGGGGCTACGCAAGTACGCAGGCAAAAAGATGCCATGCCGTGCTTGCACTGGTGTGTTTGGGGGACAGGAGCCACACTGGGGCAGAGGTCCTGTCTGCTCTGCAGGGGCAGGCCGAGAGGTGGTTGACGCCACGCCAGCTTAAGCCAGGAATGGTGGTTTGCGACAATGGCACCAACCTCCTCTCCGCCCTCCGACAGGGACAACTGACCCATGTGCCCTGTGTGGCTCACGTCCTTAACCTGGTGGTGCAGCGGTTCTTGGGCAGGTACCCAGGCTTACAGGATGTCCTGAGGCAGGCCAGGAAAGTCTGTGTGCATTTTCGCAGATCTTATAATGCCAGTGCTCGCCTGGCTGAGCTGCAAAAGGAGTTGAACCTGCCCAAGAACCGCCTTATATGTGACATGCCCACCAGGTGGAACTCAACGTTGGCCATG
Organism: Rana muscosa; assembly: GCA_029206835.1. Taxonomy (NCBI): domain Eukaryota; kingdom Metazoa; phylum Chordata; class Amphibia; order Anura; family Ranidae; genus Rana; species Rana muscosa. Next base: position 535,099,319 of record CM055117.1, on the reverse strand, counting down.
CTGCAGCGGCTGCACACGCAGCAGAGGGCCATCAATGAGTACCTGTGCGACTACGGCACCAGGACAGGGTCAGGGGAGCTTGGTTTTTTTTCACCACGCCAGTGTGGCATGATCAGGGATGCATGCACTGTCCTGGCACCATTTGAGGGGGCCACGAGGATGGTGAGCAGTGACAGTGCATGCATCAGTGACACTGTACCTCTTGTCCACCTGTTGGAGCACACGCTGCGTGGAATAATGGACAGGGCACTTGAGGCAGAACAGAGGCAGGAAGAGGAGGACTTCCTTGCCTCTCAAGGCCCCCTTTACCCAGACAGTGTTCCTTCTGTCCCACCCATTGCACAGGAAGAGGAGGAGGAGGAGGAGGAGGAGGAGGATTGTGTCAGCATGGAGGTGGAGCCTGGCACTCAGCATCATCAGCAGCAGCCTTTTAGGGATGATTTACAGTCCCAAGAAACCAGTGGACTTGTACGTGGCTGGGAGGAGGTGGCTGCGGATCATGTCGTCCTTAGTGACCCAGAGGACTCCGGACTGAATGCCTCAGTTAACCTACGCTGCATGGCCTCCCTGATCCTGCAAAGTCTGCGGAAGGATCCTCGTATTCTTCGGATCAAGGAGAGGGACCATTACTGGCTGGCCACTCTCCTTGATCCACGGTACAAGGGTAAGGTTGCGGACCTTATGTTACCGTCGCAGAGGGAGCAGAGGATGAGACAACTCCGGGAGGCCTTGCAGAAAGGTCTGTGCAACGCGTTCCCAGAGACTGGGAGGTTACAAACTCCTGGTCCTGGACAACGAGTTGCTGAGGCTTCGGTCAGTCAAAGAAGGAGCAGTGGGGAAGGTGGCCGTCTGACCGATGCGTTCAGACAATTCTTTTGTCCGCAGCCCCAAAGTATGATCGGTTCCAGCAACCATCGCCAGCGTCTGATATACATGGTGCAGGAATACTTAGGGGCAAGGTCAGACTTGGACACCTTCCCCACCGAAAATCCTCTGGCTTACTGGGTCTTGAGGATGGATCACTGGCCAGAGCTTGCACAGTATGCAATTGAGCTACTGGCCTGTCCTGCATCCAGCGTTCTTTCAGAACGCACATTCAGTGCTGCTGGAGGATTTGTCACGGATCACAGGGTGCGCCTGTCCACCGACTCGGTTGATCGACTGACTTTCATCAAGATGAACCAGTCTTGGATCACCACCAGCTACCACACACCTGATGCTGATATAACAGACTAATTTATTTTAAAATGTCACATCCCTTCAAGACTGATGCTGATGCTGAGTGCCTGTGCTGTTATGTTGACTGGCTATCCTCCTCCTCCTCAATGATCCGATTGATGATGATAGCTTGGAAGAACATTTTTGTTTCTGGGTGCCGCCACCAGTGCCTAAGGCCCAATTTTTCAGCCCCTGTTTAACAGGGGCGTGTAATTACAATTTTTGATGCAATACTTTGCAACAGGGCTCATTGCTGTGCTCCAAGTACAGTATCTGTGAGGGGTTGCAGTGTTGTGCCACCAGTGCCTAAGGCCCAATTTTTCAGCCCCTGTTTAACAGGGGCGTGTAATTACAATTTTTGATGCAATACTTTGCAACAGGGCTCATTGCTGTGCTCCAAGTACAGTATCTGTGAGGGGTTGCAGTGTTGTGCCACCAGTGCCTAAGGCCCAATTTTTCAGCCCCTGTTTAACAGGGGCGTGTAATTACAATTTTTGATGCAATACTTTGCAACAGGGCTCATTGCTGTGCTCCAAGTACAGTATCTGTGAGGGGTTGCAGTGTTGTGCCACCAGTGCCTAAGGCCCAATTTTTCAGCCCCTGTTCAACAGGGGCATGCAATTATAATTATTGATCTAATAATTCACAGCAGGGCCCATTGCTGCGCCCACCAAGAGTAACTGTGAGGCCTTACAGTGTTGTGGCACCAGCACCACCATCAAAGGCCCAATTTTTCCTACCACTGTTCAACAATTATATGTAATTACAATTCCTGATATAATAGTTGACAGCAGGGCGTTCCAGCACCCACCAAGAGTACCTGTGAGTGCTTACAGTGTTGTGCCAACACCAACACCTAAGGGGCCAATTTCTGCAGAGTATATACGGCAGGTCCCTACTTTCAAACATCCAACTTTCAAACGACTCCTACTTGCAAACGGAAGAAGACAACAGGAAGTGAGAGGAAATCTACCCCTAGGAAGGAAAATTCTCTCCTGTAAGAATTAATATGGGAGAAAGGTGTCTCCTCTCTACTGATGCTTTATTACCAATCCTTATTTCAATAAAAACACCACATTTCAAAAACAGTTGTCATTGGGACGGAAAGTGAGGTGAAATGTTCTGAACAGGGGCACAGACAGCAAAACAAATGTTACAGGGGTGATAACCCTTCCCTATGTTTTCCAAAAAGCTTAAAAATATATTTTTTGGCTGGAGCTACACTTAAACAATGTACCAGTTCAAAATTACAAACAGATTCTACATAAGAACAAACCTACAGTCCCTGTCTTGTATGCACCGCCTGTATACGGCTGTTCAGAGTATATAGGGCCTTTTTTATTTTGTGTGCGGGGTTCCCCTTAATATCCATACAAGACCCAAAGGGGCTGGTAATGGGCTGGGGTAGGGGGGGGGGCTGTGATGGGGGTAGCTATGCCATTTTTCTTAAAGATTTTCATCCATATTACCGGGACCAGACATTACATTAAAGCCACAAGCAGTTTTAAATGGCTTTTTTTTCCTTTAGAAATGTCATTTTGTGCAGGGACAGTTCTAAACACGGGAAACACGTGGCACTTCACAGGCATACTTTAGACACCCCCCAGGTACGATATTTAAAGGAATATTTGATTTTTTTTTTTCACTTTATGCATCATTAAAATGACTGCTCCCGAAAAACGGCCGTTTTTAAAACTTCTTTTTGCATTGATACATGTCCCCTGGTGCAGAACCCGGGTTCCCAAACCCTTTTTAGGACAATAACATGCATAATAGTCGTTATAATTAGCACTTTAGAATTCGAACGTTCGCATCCATTGTATTTAATAGGGTTCTAATGTTCGTGAGAACTTTCGGTCCGTTCGCGGGTTCTGGTGCGAACCGAACATGGGGGTGTTCGGCTCATCACTAATTGGGACAAAAAAAAATATTTAATAGGCTCAACATGCCTCTCAGCAATTTCCTTGGGGTGTCTACTTTCCAAAATGGGGTCATTTGGGGGGGTTTTGTACTGCCCTGCCATTTTAGCACCTCAAGAAATGAGATAGGCAGTCATAAATTAAAAGCTGTGTAAATTCCAGAAAATGTACCCTAGTTTGTAGACGCTATAACTTTTGCGCAAGCCAATAAATATACGCTTATTGACATTTTTTTACTAAAGACATGTGGCTGAATACATTTTGGCCTAAATGTATGACTAAAATTGAGTTTATTCGATTTTTCTTATAACAAAAATTAGAAAATAGATTTTTTTTTCAAAATTTTCTGTCTTTTTCCGTTTATATCACAAAAAATAAAAATCGCAGAGGCAATCAAATACCATTAAAAGAAAGCTCTATTTGTGGGAAGAAAAGGACGCAAATTTCGTTTGGGTACAACATTGCATGTCCGCACAATTTCAAGTTAAAGCAGCGCAGTGCCAAATTCTAAAAACACCTCTGGTCCTTTAGCTACAAAATGGTCCGGGGCTTAAGTGGTTAAAGCGCCGGCGATGTACAGCTACGATGGCTCGCACAGGGGGGCCAGCCTGCCCCAGTATAAGTGCGGCGGCTGGTCCAGAAGCAGTTAATTCTGAACACAGCTACAACCGCCGGTTATAAGACGGTAAACACATTATTAAATTTTTTTATTTTTACTTCCCCTCCCTAATGGATTTTAGTTTGTTTTTCAATTAATTTGTACAGTCTATAGGTCACATTAAAGGTGGAAAAAGTCTGAAATTGTATATCTTTGTCTCATTTTTTTACATCACAGAAACGTGACATTTTTACAGGGGTGTGTAGACTTTTTATATCACTGTAATTTTATTCAAAGAACTTTTGTTAGTTGAAGTTTAAACTCTGGTGTGAGGAAGAAAAATATCAAAAACGTTGCTATCTAATATCTAATTTATTGCAAAAAATTTAAATTGTCCCGCTGTCTACATATGCTTTAACAGAGAGATTGAGGAAAATGAATAACACCAGGTAAAAAATTTACTTTACAATCATTATCTGGTGGACAGGACATTGTTATCAGGCCTTATAAGAGCGTCCTTTGTTATAATAGATTGCATTTTTAAAAAGCAATTGTGAACTAACTGTCTGAATTGGAAATTTATTAGAAATGACAGATAAATAACAGAAATTGGGGTCATTTACTATAGCGGCGAGAGCTAATTAGCACTAATTACCGCAAATTAACGCTACTTATTGCTAAACCGGTATTCACTATAGCGCTCGTGCAAAAATACTCTAAAAAAATTATTTATTATAGCTCCCTGAAAACAAATAGCGCCCAAACCATGACTCTTGTTAAGACCACAACTATTGCACATGGAAAAAATGTTTAGAGCATGATATAAATTCCTAAATGGTACTGAAATATACCGTATATTGTTTAAAGATAATCTGCTTTTAAAGAGTGTGAAAAAGTGATTTCTACACTGAAAAATCTTTAAAAGTCTGAGAAGAGATAAATTCCCTATCTCATTTACAACTAGGTGCCAACACAACTGAACATGCTCAGACCTGCAAACTACTCTCATTTTAACTCCCATGGCTTTTTTACCAAGAGTTATAGTAAATACCAAAATGAGCGCTGGGCTAAAGAGCATTTTTGGGAGTGGAAATTAGAGTTATGTAGCCCAATGCAAGTTTCAGCTATTGATTCTAATGGTACAATTGTAACTTCCCCAAATAAATACTTTTCACGTTGAGATGAAATGTATCTTTCGCTCAAAGAAATTTGTCTTTTCAACAATGTTGCTTATTTTTCATCTATTTTGTTTTTAAGAATGCTAGAATGTGTAATGTTTTCATGTTTTATTAAAATATATTTTTCTCTGTAACTTTTACTTATTGTTTTCTATCTCACAAAAATCTCTTCCCAAATTCACACAGGTGTACAAACCACAAACAATACCATTGCTGATGCAAATTTAAAATGAGTCTCAATTTTGTGTGTTTTTTATTATTCCCAATCATAATCTGAGCCCAAAAAATGTGATATGTGTACCAACATCAGAAATCAAAATGTAATTCCCAAAAATCAGAGGGTAACATCACTATTCTACACTCACACACCAAAAACCACCAAATATCACAGAATAAATCAAGAAGAAAAACTCTTGATTAATGTAATTCCACCACCTAAGAAATGCAGTATATATATATTTATGTGTAGGAGGTTTCCACATGTGGCTCCATGGATTACAGGTTAGAACTTCTGCTTAGCATCCCTGAGGGTCCGGGTTCAAATCCCAAACATGCCACCCAATGTAGAGAAGTTATCTTATTACCCTATGTTGTTAAACATAACTCTTGACTCAGTTCCTAAAATTATTAATTATGTCTAAATGTAGTATTTATGTGTAGGAGGGTTCCACCACCATTGTAAATCTTGCCAAATACACTATCTCGCCAAAAGTATTGGGACGCCTGCCTTTATACACACATGAACTTTAATGGCAGCCCAGTTTTAGTCCGTAGGGTTAAAATTTGATTTGGCCCACCCTTTGCAGCTATAACAGCTTTTGACCAGTTTTTGACAACTCCTTTATTAAAAATGTCTTCTTCCCCGCTTCTTCCTCCGGTCTTCTCCTTCTTCCTTCTTCCTTCGGTCTTCCTTCGTCTTCTTCCCCCGCTTCTTCTTCCTCTGCCGTCGCTCCACTGAACATGAAAAAACGACCCTCCTCAACGCTGCGGCCAGCTGATCTGTCCGCTTCCATAGCTCACATTTCATATATAACTATGGGGCGTGGGCACTGGATGACATCAGCCAGGGGCCCCAACCCCTTGTGACATCACAGACCCATCATGTCCCGGGCAGTAAAGTCACAAGGGGCGGGGTCTTGAAATGAAGTCATTCGCCCCATCGTAGCGGGAGCAGCGGCGGCAGTGGTGGAGAAAGGAGACCAGAGGACGAAGCAGGGGAAGAAGAAGCCGGAGGAAGATGGAGAAGACTGAAGGAAGACCGAAGGAAGATGGAGGAAGAAGCTGGGGAAGAAGAAGCTGGAGGAAGGAGGAGACCGAAGGAAGACTGGAGGAGGATGGAGGAAAAAGTGGTCGAAGAAGAAGCTGGAGGAGGGAGAAGACCCGAGTAAGATCGGAGGAAGAAAAATAAATTTTTAATAGAGGAATTGTCAAAAACCGGCTATTGTCTTTTGTCACATTTCACTACTTTTTTTGGTAAATAGGTAGGGGCAATGTACCCCATACCCATTCACATGGGGGGCGGGATCTGGAAGCCCCCCTTGTTAAAGGGGGCTTCCAGATTCCGATAAGCCCCCCCGCCCGCAGACCCCCACAACCACCGGGCAAGGGTTGTGGGGATGAGGCCCGTGTCCCCATCAACATGGACCCAAAAAGCACCCTCCCTATGTTGAAGGCAAGCAGCCTGGTATGGTTTAAGAGGGGGTGGGTGCTCACTAGTCCTCCCCCTTTCCTGGCCTGCCATGGCTGCTTGCTTGGATAAGGGTCTGGTATGGATTTTGGGGGGGACCCCACACAATTTTTTTAAATTTTTACTTTTTTTTTCTTTGATTTTTAATATATATTACCGGGACCTGGCAATACATTACAGTCGCAAGCAATTTTAAATAAACTTTTTTTCCTTTAGAAATGTAATTTTGCTGCGGCAGTGTTCCACACATCGGCCAGATGTGCTACTTTACAGGCAGACTAAGGGGACCCCTCAGGCACGATATTTAAAGGAATTTTTCACTTTAGGCATCATTAAAATCACTGCTCCTGAAAAAACGCTATTACCTGGGACTGCAGGATCATATATTGGCGCTATAGTAAATAACCCCTCTGTATTAATAAAGACCCTGTTGGAGAATTTTGTGGTTCACTATTCCATTAAAACGGTTTTATTTACACTGCCTAAAGTCAACCAAAACTCCCTTGGTGACCCCATCGTAGAGGGGGGTTTGTTCTGTTGTTCATCCACCTGCAAAATTGACAAAGTGTTGGCTTTCTTTGTACAAAACTATATTTCCTGACAGACTCCATGGCAGCATGCGTGTGGGTCTAGCCCCGCCTCTACTACTTCCCTATAGGACTCCACTCACAAAAATCTTTGCTCTGAGCCAGCGGCCGTGTTCTTTTCTCTTTTCGTCCATGGACGGACACAGCTCCTTATTCTTGACCATTGGGTTATGTTCCTGTTCTATAGGAGAGGACTAGGCAGAACATGCTAGATATTTAAATACATGTTACTTTAACAGAGCTAAACAGCCCCACCCAGGGGGCGGTCCCTCCGGACATAACCCTCCGCCCTGCAGTCAGCAGCTCAGTTTTTTTCTGCCTAGTAGAGGAGAAGGACCTGGCTCCCTTTGGGCCCAGGGTCCAGAAGAAATTTTTCTTTTATTTTTTTATTTTTATTATTTTCTTTTAAGAAATCTTCTATCAACTGCCGGCTGGGTGACAGGCTGGATATTATAGATCCTTGTAGTCTCCCCAGTCTGGCCATCGAGCGTGAGCAGGCCTTAGCTACGCGCGGGGTCGGCCGCGACATACCCCATGGCTCCAGGGGTGGCCGGTAAACTTTGCTCCAGGGTTCACATATGACCGGGCTGCTTGCTGTCTCAGTCACAGTGAACCGGGCCGACAGCTACTCCGTACTGCTCGGTTGTAGGTCTGTCAGGAACGCACCAGCAGGTCCTCGCAACGACGGGTAAGTACAGTTCCTCCGGCTTCGGTGGGATAGAACAGCTGGGCTTTCCTAAGGGGGTCATTAGGGGGTTCTCCTGCCCTCCCCTCTCTCCCTCTGTCACCCTTTTTCCTCCTCCCCTTGCGGCGCTCGTTGTGACCGGGAAATACCTTTAGGGGGCTCCAGGTCCCAGCGGAGGGCTGTGGGGGTGTTCTGGCCCTCTCTGTGGGGGGGTAGTTAAATTCTTGGAAGCCTCCGCTGCGGCCTTCTCGTCCACCTCACTGCTGGGCGCCATTTTCTTGAAGCACCGGCACCATTTTTTTGGGGCCTGTGTATTGCATTGCAAATCCCATTGGTGCCCATTTTGCCGTGGCCGCGCTATGATACAGGTCTGCATTGCGGGCGGCCATTTTCTTGTGGTCCACGCGCTTTTCTCGGAGGAACTCAGCGGCCATTTTGGAGTGGGTTTTGGCCTCTAATGCTGACTGGCTTCCTGAACAGCGTAAACGGCGCCATTCACCTCACAGAGTTCCTCAGTCACACGCTGTGTGTGGATAGAGAGCGGGCAGCAGCGCTGGACAGTCTCTTGCTAGGCGGTGAGTCCCCTGGGTAACCCCCCCGGTCAGTGCAGCAAGGAGGGTGGACAAATTTTGGTGTCAGGTGTCTTGACTAAGTCCCTAAGGGCTGTCAGTGGGCAAATATGGAGTCAGAAGTTGGTGTTTTTTCCCCAAACATTCCAGAGGCAGCAAGCGGTGCCCCTGCACCTGCGGTTCCTATGGACGCTTTGTCGACAGTCCTGGAGGGATTTGTTGCCAGGGTGGAAGCAGCGAGCGAGTGTAAAGGGGGTTCTAAGCGCCCCCTCCCCCCGCCATCGCCTGGGGAATGTTCTGACTCAGGCTCGGGCCTGGCTGCGGTTTAGGACCCCGGTTCTGGTATGTCAGAAGAGGCGGACCAGGACCATCCCTGTGAGGAGGACCCCTCGTCCGGGTCAGCTCAAGACAGGGCACTTGTGAGTGCACTTATCAATGCTGTGAGGGACACTCTCAAGTTGGAAGATACAGCTGGGACTTCCATAGCAGGGTCTGTCCCTTTTGGGTCGCACAAACCGACCCGCTCTGTTAAGGTTTTTCCTTATGTTGATTTCTTTGACAAGTTCATAGATAAGGAATGGGAACAGCCGCAGAGGTCCTTTGCGGTCCCTCAGCGCATGGCGGTCCGTTACCCATTTGAAGAGAGCCTTTTGAAAAAATGGGCTTCTCCTCCGGTCGTTGATCCCCCGGTCTCTCGGTTAAATAAAGTAACCACTATCCTGGTGGAGGGGACCCCTGCTTTTAAGGACCCTACTGATAGGAGGTCCGAAGTGGTGAGCCGCTCCATGTTCACCATGCTGGGGTCAGCTTTGCGGCCTATATTGGCTGCTACATTGGTGTCCTAGACGCTCACTGAGTGCGCTAAAATATTGCACCAGACTGTGGAGGAGCATCAGCTCCCTCCAGAATGCGTGTCACTGGCCATATAGTTGGTACAGGGACTTGTGTACGTCTGTGATGCAACCCTGGATGCAGCCCCTTCAATCTCCAGGGCCTCCGCATCTGCGGTGGTATTGCGCCGCCTAATATGGCTAAAGTGCTGGTCCGCTGACCAAGCTTCTAAGAAAACTCTGGCAGATTTGCCTTTCAAAGGTGGGACATCATTGAGGATGTCACTGGAGGTAAGAGCACACTTCTCCCTCAGTCCACTAAGGGGATGGAGCCGCGCCTTAACCTGGGGCCCACCTTTCCCACACAGAATCAGTATTTTCGTCAGTCAGGATCTGCCGGCAGACCCTCCCAAGCGGACAAAGGTCCAGCTGGGAGACAGAAGCGTCCCTGGGTGCGCAAGCCCAACAAGCCAGCAAACAAGCCTGCTACCGCATGAAGTTTTGCCCCCGCCCGACTCCAGGGTTGGGGGGCGGCTTTGCGGGTTTGCAGCCCGGTAGACCTCCCTGCTCTCCGACCAGTGGGTCTGTGAGGTGGTCACCTTGGGGTACAAGATAGAGTTCCTTTCTTGTCCACCAAACAGATTTTTTCCCTCAAATCTGCCTCTCCTTCCGGCTCATCGGGCTGCCCTCCAGGGGGCAGTGCAAGACTTGAGGTGCGGGGTGATCATACCCGTACCACCACAGGACAGGTTTCAGGGTTTCTACTCTAATCTGTTTGTGGTCCCAAAGAGGGACGGAGTCCGTCCAATCTTGGACCTCAAGGCCCTCAATGCCTTTATAAAGATTCAAAAATTCCGGATGGAATCGAGTCGTTCGGTAGTTGCTGCACTCCATCCAGGGGACTTCCTGGCGTCCTTGGATATCAAGGACGCATACTTAAATGTCCCCATCTGCATCAGGCATCAGAGGTTTCTGCGATTGGCGAAAGACTAGAGTACCTGGGGTTGATTCTGGACTCCTCGGAGGCCAGAGTTTTTCTTCCCTTGGAGAAGTTGCAGACACTCCAAACTGCGGCGAGGTTGTTGACATCCCGCAAATGGTTGTCACTCCGTTTTTGCATGCGAGTCCTGGACCTCATGGTAGCCTCTTTCGAAGCAGTACCATATGCCCAATTCCTCACTCGGGTCTTGCAGAAGGAGATTCTCTCCAAATGGAACAAATCTCCGTTGTCTCTGGATCGTCAGATTCAGATAAGTCATCTTGTCAGGTCCTCTCTGAGTTGGTGGCTGAGATCCCCGGCTCTTCGGTCCAGGAAGTCGTTTCTCCCCTTTCATTGGACTGTGATCACGGCGGACGCAAGCCTGACCGGTTGGGGGGAGTCTGGGGGGTTCAGGCGGCCCAGGGCCAATGTACTCCGAATCCCAATTTCTGATCAATGTTCTGGAACTCCGAGCGATCAGGCTGTGTCTCTCCAAGTGGACTCAGAGACTAAGAAGGCGTCCAGTCAGGATCCAGTCAGACAACGCCACGGCTGTGGCATACGTCAACCATCAAGGAGGAACAAGAATCTCTGCTGCAGCGTCGGAGGTCGCTCACATTCTACGTGCCGGCCCTATTGGCAGTTTACATTCCGGGCATGGAAAACTGGCAGGCGGACTATCTGAGTCGCCAGATGCTGGACCACGGGGAATGGTCGTTACATCCGGAGGTTTTAGAACTCCTTTGCCGGAGATGGGGCACACCAGACATGGATCTCCTGGACTCTCGACTCAATCGCAAAGTGTCGAGGTTCGTGGCCAGGTCCAGAGATTCCTGGGCAGATGCGTCAGATGCGTCAGATGCATTGGTGGCTCTGTGGGGTCAGTATCGGCTGATATATGCCTTTCCCCCACTGAAGTTGCTTCCTCGTCTACTCCGCAGAGTAGAGTCCGAGGGAATTACAGTAATTGTAATCGCCCCCAGATTGGCCCAGGCGTCTCTGGTACGCCGACCTCGTGTGGCTGGTGGCGGATGTGCCCTGGCGGCTGGCAATAAGGCAGGACCTTCTATCGCAAGGTCCCATTCTTCATCCTGCTTTACAGTCACTGGCTTTAACGGCATGGCTATTGAAAGTCAGGTACTAAGGGACCGAGGCCTGTCGGATTCGGTCATTTCCACTAGGGTTGTCCCGATACCGATACTAGTATCGGTATCGGGACCGATACCAAGCATTTGCGCGAGTACTTGTACTCGCGCAAATGCTCCCGATGCTTCACCCGATACTTTTTTTTTGTGGCCGGAGAGGGCGGGAGGAGTCAGTGGCTAGGGAGGGCAGGAGAGAGGGCGGGGGAGTGCGGGCGGAGTCTGGCCGGAGAGGGCGGGAGGAGTCAGTGGCTGGGGAGGGCGGGAGAGGAAAGTGCGGGCGGAGTCTGGCTGAAGAGGGCGGGCACAGTCGGTGGACGGAGTCCGCGGGCGGAGAGCGAGTCCCTCACCTGCAGTTGAACCTGGTAAGCTGGCAGGGGTTCAGGGCGCAGCCGCATCAGGATCGGTGACCGGTGCTGTCATATTCGGTCACCGTCAGCGGCTGAACGTCCCCACGCCCATCTTGGTACACTCTGCACTCGGCTGCAGTAAGCAGCAGCAGACATCTTGTTACACCCAGCCCGAGCTATATGGGCTGGGTGTAACAAGATGTCTGCTGTTGCTTACTGCAGCCGAGTGCAGGGTGTACCAAGATGGACGTTGCAGCAGTTTTTTTTTTCTTAAATCCTGTGTCATTTCCCCTCACCCCCCGCAGCATTTCAGTGCCAGCCACCTATCAGTACCCACAAGTGCTACCTATCAGTGGAATCAGTGCCATCTACCAGTGCCACCTATCAGGTGGCACTGGTAGATGCCACTAATTGCACTGATAGGTGGCACTTATGGGCACTGATTGCACTGATAGGTGGCACTTGTGGGCACTGATAGATGGCACTGATTGCACTGATAGATGGCACTGATTGCACTATCAGTGCAATCAGTGCCATCTATCAGTGCCCACAAGTGCCACCTATCAGTGCCACCTATCACTGCCCACAAGTGCCACCTATCACTGCCCACAAGTGCCACCTATCAGTGCCCACAAGTGCCACCTATCACTGCCCACAAGTGCCATTTATCAGTGCCCATAAATGCCACCTATCAGTGCCCCCAAGTGCCACCTATCAGTGCCACCTATCACTGCCCACAAGCGCCACCTATCAGTGCCCATAAGTGCCATCGATCCGTGCCCATAAGTGCCACCTATCAGTCCCCATCTTTCAAACTGTCACATGACATTGAAAAAAAGTATCGGTAATCGGTATCGGCGAGTACTTGAAAAAAAGTATCGGTACTTGTACTCGGTCTTAAAAAAGTGGTATCGGGACAACCCTAATTTCCACCATGTTGAGGGCACGGAAATCTTCTTCTAGGAAGATCTACCATCGCACGTGGAGAGCCTACATCTCTATGTGTGAGGAGATGAACTGGCGTCCACGGGCTTACTCGGTTTCCATGATCCTGCTGTTTTTACAGCACAGAGTAGATCAGAAACTTACCTTAAGCACCATTAAGGGGCAGATTTAAGCCTTCTTTCAGCGACCCCTGGCAGCTCATTCACTGGTGAGTACGTTTGTGCAAGGGGTCCGACATGTGGCTCCTCCGGTGAGACCACCACTACCTCCGTGGGATTTAAATCTGGTGCTCTCGGCGCTTCAGAAACCTCCTTTTGAGAACATCAGGGAAATTCCTCTTTTGACGCTCTTTCAGAAGGTGGCCTTCCTGGTAGCCATCACATCCATCAGGAGAGTTTCCGAATTGGCGGCCTTGTCTTGCAAGTCCCCATCTTTGGTCCTCCATAAGGAGGTGCTACGCCCGCAGCCTTCTTTTCTTCTGAAGGTGGTTTCGGCCTTTCACCTGAATGAGGACATTGTACTTCCATCCTTGTGCCCGTTGTCCCCACTGCTGTTTGCTTTGGCGGTGGAGCTTCTGGCCATCTTGATCCGTAGTGCCTCGGAGGTGGTGGGGTTTCGTAGGGGCCAGAGGGAAGAGAAAATATCCTTATATGCGGATGATGTGCTTATATATCTAGGCGACTCAGCCGCCTCGTTACGTGCAGTGATGGGGATAATAGGGGACTTCGGATGCTTTTCAGGTTTTACCATTAACTGGTCAAAATCAACCTTAATGCCCATAGACCAGTTGATGGAACAGTTGCCAGAGGGGGCAGAACAAATAGTTGTAACTAATAGCTTTAAATACCTGGGAGTGGTGGTAACCCCGGACTCAGCTGAGTATCTTCAGCTGAATCTGGGCCCATTGCTGGTTAGGCAGAAAGAGAAATGTAATAGCTGGTGTAAGCTCCCATTGTCAGTAGTAGGACGGGCAAATTTAATAAAAATGGTATGGGCCCTGCAGCTTTTATATGTTTTTTATAATTCCCCTATGTGGCTCTCGAATAAATGGTTTAAACAGATCGATACACTAATGAGGGAATTAATCTGGAAAAAAAGACAGCCAGGATCAGTTTAGCCACCCTGCAGTATGGAAAGGATAGAGGAGGATTGGCAGTACCCCACCGCAAAAATTATTTTTTGGCCTCGCAGTTCCAGCAGATGGCAGGATGGGGGAGGGAAGGGAGGGAGGACCCGATATGTAAACTGGTGACTATGTCGGCCCCCGCACTAGAGGCAGCCTCCCATGTGGAGATGGACCTGCCAAGTATACCAGGCTCGGCACCTATATGTGCACTCCTCAAAAGGGTATGGGGGGAGATCCGGAAAGCTTTGAGGATATCTGGCCTTTTGCCCTTTACCCCAATATGGCATAATCCGAGATACCCAGAGGTACAGGGATTTATTCCCTGAAAAGAGAGGGGGATCTGTTTTTTTGCACAGCGGTATAAGGGGAAGGTGTTGAAAACATATGAACAGCTAGGTCGGGAATTCCAGTTAAACCCCAGGGGCTTTTATTAATATCTTCAGCTTCGACATGCCCTGCAAACACAACAAATAACACACTCTTTGACAGTGTCAATACCACCTCTGCTGAGGGAAGTCCTTGGGGCGGACAATCGGAGAGGACTAATTTCAAAAATGTATATGGAATTATTATCCACGATCCAGGACCATGCTATCTTGAAATGCCGAAGCAAATGGGTGGTGATCCAAGACTGGTTCATCTTTATGAAGGTCAGTCGATCAACAGAGTCGGTGGACAGGCGCACCCTGTGATCCGTGACAAATCCTCCAGCAGCACTGAATGTGCGTTCTGAAAGAACGCTGGATGCAGGACAGGCCAGTAGCTCAATTGCATACTGTGCAAGCTCTGGCCAGTGATCCATCCTCAAGACCCAGTAAGCCAGAGGATTTTCGGTGGGTAAGGTGTCCAAGTCTGACCTTGCCCCTAGGTATTCCTGCACCATGTATATCAGACGCTGGCGATGGTTGCTGGAACCGATCATACCTTGGGGCTGCGGACTAAAGAATTGTCTGAACGCTTCGGTCAGACGGCCACCTTCCCCACCGCTCCTTCTTTGACTGACCGAAGCCTCAGCAACTCGTTGTCCAGGACCAGGAGTTTGTAACCTCCCAGTCTCTGGGAACGCGTTGCACAGACCTTTCTGCAAGGCCTCCCGGAGTTGTCTCATCCTCTGCTCCCTCTGCGATGGTAAGATAAGGTCCCCAACCTTACCCTTGTACCGTGGATCAAGGAGAGTGGCCAGCCAGTAATGGTCCCTCTCCTTGATCCGAAGAATACGAGGATCCTTCCGCAGACTTTGCAGGATCAGGGAGGCCATGCAGCGTAGGTTAGCTGAGGCATTCGGTCCGGAGTCCTCTGGGTCACTAAGGACGACATGATCCGCAGCCACCTCCTCCCAGCCACGTACAAGTCCACTGGTTTCTTGGGACTGTAAATCATCCCTAAAAGACTGCTGCTGCTGATGCTGAGTACCAGGCTCCACCTCCATGCTGACACAATCCTCCTCCTCCTCCTCCTCTTCCTGTGCGATGGGTGGGACAGAAGGAACACTGTCTGGGTAAAGGGGGCGTTGAGAGGCAAGGAAGTCCTCCTCTTCCTGCCTCTGTTCTGCCTCAAGTGCCCTGTCCATTATTCCACGCAGCGTATGTTCCAACAGGTGGACAAGAGGTACAGTGTCACTGATGCATGCACTGTCACTGCTCACCATCCTCGTGGCCTCCTCAAATGATGCCAGGACAGTGCATGCATCCCTGATTATGCCCCACTGGCGTGGTGAAAAAAACCCGAGCTCCCCTGACCCTGTCCTGGTGCCGTAGTCGCACAGGTACTCATTGATGGCCCTCTGCTGCGTGTGCAGCCGCTGCAGCATGGCCAACGTTGAGTTCCACCTGGTGGGCATGTCACATATAAGGCGGTTCTTGGGCAGGTTCAACTCCTTTTGCAGCTCAGCCAGGCGAGCACTGGCATTATAAGATCTGCGGAAATGCACACAGACTTTCCTGGCCTGCCTCAGGACATCCTGTAAGCCCGGGTACTTGCCCAAGAACCGCTGCACCACCAGGTTAAGGACGTGAGCCACACAGGGCACATGGGTCAGTTGTCCCTGTCGGAGAGCGGAGAGGAGGTTGGTGCCATTGTCGCAAACTACCATTCATGGCTTAAGCTGGCATGGCGTCAACCACCTCTCGGCCTGCCCCTGCAGAGCAGACAGAACCTCTGCCCCAGTGTGGCTCCTGTCCCCCAAACACACCAGCGCAAGCACGGCGTGACATCTTTTTGCCTGTGTACTTGCGTAGCCCCTTGAACGCCTACGGAGCACCGCTGGTTCTGAGGACAAAGCACAGGAAGAGGCCACGGAGGAAGAAGAGAAGGGGGTGGAGGACAGAGGTGTGTCACAACCAGTAGTAGCATTTTGGAGGCGTGGCGGTGGAACAACCTCCAACACTACTGCACCTTGTCCTGCATCCTTCCCAGCTGCCAAAAGAGTGACCCAATAGGCCGCGAAAGAAAGGTAACGTCCCTGTCCATGCCTGCTGGACCATGAGTCAGCGGTAATATGCACCTTACCGCTGACCGCCCTGTCCAGCGAGGCCAAGACATTGCCTTCCACATGCCGGTAGAGAGCCGGAATCGCCTTCCATGAGAAAAAGTGGCGTTTGGGAACCTGCCACTGAGGAACCGCACATTGCACAAACTCACGGAAGGGGGCCGAGTCTACCAACTGAAAAGGCAGCAGTTGAAGCGCTAGCAATTTAGCCAAGCTAGCATTCAACCGCTGGGCATGTGGATGGCTGGGAGTGAACTTCTTTCGATGGTCCAGCAGCTGGGGCAGGGAAATTTGCCTGCTAGAATCGGACGTCGGTGTACTGCTAGCAGAGTGCCCGCAAGTACTTGGCTGTGACACACCTAATTCTACACCTTCATTCCTCTCAGAGCAGGTTTCAGAGAGGACTGAAGGTATAGTGGGGTTGGAGATCCCAGCTGATGCGGTGCAAGAAGAGGTCAGCTTTGTTCTTTGGTGTGGGTCTTTAAAGTAGGCTTGCCAACGAGCTGCATGGCAGGTCAACATATGTGTGGTCAAGCATGTGGTGCCCAAGCGGGTGATGTTTTGGCCACGCGATATACGCTTGAGACATATGTTGCAAACAGCAGCTGTGCGATCTAATGCACTCGACTCAAAAAAGGCCCACACCAAAGAACTTTTTGAATAACGGGCAGAGGCAGCGCCCTGCACAGGCGGAGCTCTGCGGTGTGATTCCGTTGGTGTCCCCCCGAGGGCATCCTGCCTCGTTGGAGATGTGCCTCCTCCTCATCCTCCTCCTCCTCCTCCTCCTCTCTCCTATTAGGCACCCACGTGGAGTCAGTGACCTCATCATCCCCTCCCTCCTCATCACTGGAGCCAATCTGGCAGTATGCTGCAGCTGCTGGAACATGACTGCCAGATTGGTGTCCTTCTTGAGCATCCCCTCTCTCTGCTCTCACGCTACTGCCTTCCTCTAGCTGGGTATCATCATTAGACCCTTCGAAACGCTGGGCATCCTCCTGGAGCATGTACCCAACACTGTGCTCAAACAGTTCGGGGGACTCCTCAGGAGGACATGGTTGGTCTAGGGAAGGAGTGACTGATGATGACATTGATACCAGGGAAGAGGACGCTTTGGCAGCTGCTTTGCCAGTACCCTGAGCCTGGGTGAGAGAGGATGAGGAGGATGAGGAGGGCTTGGTCATCCACTCTACCAAGTCTTCGGCATGATGCGGCTCAACACGTCCAGCTGCCGAAAAGAAGGACAAGCGTGTCCCATGGCCACGTGCTGATGGCGATGCACCGCGTCCACGACCAGCACTGTTGTCTCTAGACACAGAGCCTGCTTGCCCTCTTTTTTTGGCTCCTGACTGTCTGCCTCTCCTTGTTTGCCTTCCAGACACTCTAATGGCCTGCAGGGAAATGGGAAAAGCAGCAATACAGGCTAAGTTAAGGTGTAATATGGTCAGGAGACACACTCCGCCCGCTGTAAGTGCCGCAAAATCCTGTTGGTGTAACACACCAGGAAAAAGCAGCAATACAGGCTAAGTTAAGGTGTAATATGGTCAGGAGGCACATTCCGCCCGCTGTAAGTGCCGCAAAATCCTGTTGGTGTAACACACCAGGAAAAAGCAGCAATACAGGCTATGTTAAGGTGTAATATGGTCAGGAGGTACACTCCGCCCGCTGTAAGTGCCGCAAAATCCTGTTGGTGTAACACACCAGGAAAAAGCAGCAATACAGGCTAAGTTAAGGTGTAATATGGTCAGGAGGCACACTCCGCCCGCTGTAAGTGCCGCAAAATCCTGTTGGTGTAACACACCAGGAAAAAGCAGCAATACAGGCTAAGTTAAGGTGTAATATGGTCAGGAGGCACACTCCGCCCGCTGTAAGTGCCGCAAAATCCTGTTGGTGTAACACACCAGGGAAAAGCAGCAATACAGGCTAAGTTAAGGTGTAATATGGTCAGGAGGCACACTCCGCCTGCTGTAAGTGCCGCAAAATCCTGTTGGTGTAACACACCAGGAAAAAGCAGCAATACAGGCTAAGTTAAGGTGTAATATGGTCAGGAGGTACACTCCGCCCGCTGTAAGTGCCGCAAAATCCTGTTGGTGTAACACACCAGGAAAAAGCAGCAATACAGGCTAAGTTAAGGTGTATAATGTGCAGGAGGCTTAGCAACAATGACACTGACACTGTCCCCTGCCTATCCTTCTCTCTCCCTGCACACAAGGTTTATCAAGGTCTTTGACACTGACACTCTCCCTGCCTATCCTTCTCTCTCCCTGCACACAAGGTTTAGCAAAGAATATGACACTGACACTGTCCCCTGCCTATCCTTCTCTCTCCCTGCACACAAGGTTTATCAAAGTATATGACACTGACACTCTCCCTGCCTATCCTTCTCTCTCCCTACACACAAGGTTTAGCAAAGAATATGACACTGACACTCTCCCTGCCTATCCTTCTCTGTCCCTACACACAAGGTTTAGCAAAGAATAGATTTGACAAGATTTGACACTGTCCCTGCCTATCCTTCACTTTACCTGCTCCGGAACACACTACACAAGGCCGCCGCACTGGCGGCCTTTTATAGTGTGGGGCGTGTACTAAACCCCCTCAGCTATAATTGGCCACAGGCATCCTGCCTGTGGCCAATAATTGCTCTCCCCGCTACCGGCGCTGTGATTGGCCAAGCATGCAGGGTCACAGTGCATGCTTGGCCAATCACAGCGCCGGGATTACACTGCGATGGCACAGTGTATTGTGGGCCGTTCGCGTCACTCGAATTTGGCGCGTACGGCCCAAATCGTTCGTTGTTCGCCGAACGCTGCGAACAGCCGATGTTCGAGTCGAACCTATGTTCGACTCGAACACCGAGCTCATCCCTACTCATGGTAATAATTTTCTACAATCTTGTATATATCAATTAGTAATAGTGATTTAATCTCCACTTAATTTAACTGAAAAAACAACATGTGCAACAATTCTGATTGGGCCTATTTTGAAGCATTGCTGCTAGAACTCAATTGTCAAGGTATACATTTTTAGCTTCAGTGCTGGGAAAACTACCATGGGTTCAAATGTTGCCATGTTGTGTGCAGGCACATTGATGAACACAGAGTCACTTTGTATGTATAAGAAGCAATATACAGTAAAACCTTGGTTTGAGGGAGTTTTGCAAGACAAGCAACATTTTTTAATGAATTTTGACTTGATATACAGGTGAAACTCGAAAAATTTGAATATCGTGCAAAAGTTCATTTATATCACTAATGCAACTTAAAAGGTAAAACTAATATATGAGATAGACTCATTACATGCAAAGCAAGATAGGTCAAAGCCATAATCATCACAATTATGACAAATCACGGCTTGAACTATCTTGCTTTGCATGTAATGAGTCTATCTCATATATTAGTTTCACCTTTTAACTACTTGCTTACTGGGCACTTAAACCCCCTTCCTGCCCAGGCCAATTTTCAGCTTTCAGCGCTGTCACGCTTGGAATAACAATTGCGCGGTCGTGCGACGTGGCTCCCAAACAAAATTGACGTCCTTTTTTTCCCACAAATAGAGCTCTCTATTGGTGGAATTTGATCATCTCTGCGGTTTTTATTTTTTGCGCTATAAACAAAAATAGAGCGACGATTTTGAAAAAAAAACACAATATTTTTAACTTTTTGCTATAATAAATATTTCAATTTTTTTTTTATATTTTTTTCCTCAATTTAGTCCGATACGTATTCTTCTACATATTTTTGGTAAAAAAAAAATCGCAATAAGCTTTATTGATAGGGTTGCGCTAAAGTTATAGCGTTTACAAAATAGGGCATAGTTTTATAGCATTTTTATTAATAATTTTTTTTTTACTAGTAATGGCGGCGATCAGCGATTTTTATTGTGACTGCGACATTGACGGCCTCCCGCATTTATAGAGCCACCTTGAGGCCATCATTTGAACATGGCCCAGGTCTCAGGTGGTTAAGTTGCATTAGTGAAATAAATGAACTTTTGCACGATATTCAAATTTTTCGAGTTTACCCTGTACAAGCGATGTCATGTTCCATCTGAGTATAATAGAGAACAGAGGCGCCTCTAAGTGAAGCAATATGGTTACATTTAATGAAGGTACAACATTTGTCAACTCATATGGTTGATGATTAAAACAGGCACGTCTAAGTATGCAGGCATCCGGGGTAAAGCTGTCCACATAGACCATCCTCCTTACCGCCATCGACGTCTTCCCTTCCACGCTGCGCTCCACAAGCAGTTCAATCACTCTACTGCAGGGTAGTTTTCCTGGTCACGATTGCAGACTGACATCGGTGAGAGACGGCGGTTTGGGGGATGGTTTATGTGGACAGCTTTACCCCGGATGCCTGCATACTTAGATGTGCCTCTTTTAATCATCAACTGTGTGAGGTGCTAAATATTGTGCCTTCATTAAATGTAACCACATTGCTACACTTGGAGGCTGCCATTTGTGGATGGACATTTTATGGTTACACAACTTATCACATTGCTATAATCTTTTTATATGGACTATAAACTGAAGGACTTATGAATAAATGGTTGTGGTTTTCTATTATTTCTTATGGGGAAATTCTGTTTGATATACAAGTGCTTTGGATTACAAGCATGTTTCTGGAACGATTTATGCTCGCAATCCAAGGTTTTACTGTACTTACTTTTCCAACAGCCCTTTGTTAACGCAAAGCCCATTTGCTACAGTCAGCAGGAGAAGCAACATTGTGTGGTAGAAGAGCAAAACAATAACTATACACAAAGAAATATGATTGTAGGGCAGATTTTAAATGTCACCTGAAGGAAGTGCAATAAATGTTGTTCATGTCTTTCCTCTACCAAATTTTACAGTAAGATGAAAGAGGGTACCTTTCATCACTCATATTTATCTAAGGCAGATAAAGTAAAAATGAATAATTTTATCATTTGTGAAAACATTTTTAATAAGTGCCTTTTTCTTAGTTCCTGAAGCCTTATTAAGTTGGTGATGTTTCCTAAAATGTAAGACAGAATTGCACAGCATGAGAACTTGATCGTAATTAAACAGGAGGTTATGTGTGGTTTATAATTATTTAAAAGTGAATCACATCCATTTACATTTAATTTATGCATATTAACATGTACCTTTAATAAAAGGGAGGGATGGGAAGTTACCTTGAAAAAGACATTTGAGTTCTGACTACATTCCATGGCAACATTACACCCATTTTGGTTCAATTATAACAATGTCCTTTATTTTTGTATACTGTATCTAATCGTATGTTTTTGATGCATGAAGATTAATTTGACTGTGATTGGATGTTATGTATGTTGTCACTTTGTTTTCATTTTCTTGCAAGCAAAATAACCTTGTTGCTTAACAACAATGTTAAAAGTAATTTCTGGCCAGATGGTTATTTGTAACAGTTTGCAAGGCAATTTTGTAGCTGAACTGCATTTTCTTGTCTGACCACAAGATGTCACTATGACATTATACAAAACAAAATTCTGAGTGTCAAGATTTAAAAGTAGCTATAAGAAAGTCACCTAGAGATAATGCATTAACATATAAAAAGTAATTACGGTACCCATTCTTATATGTCATATAAACTCATTCAACAAATAGTATACAGTGTATATTTTAGAAAAAGTAATTATCATTACAGCATAACCTAGTGCTGGATATGTGAGGAGATAGTGGTGCATGTAATTACCCCCTAGGTCTAGGAGATCAAAAATGGTCTTAATTTTTAGGCAGTATTTGAAAGTGGGCATATTTCTTGCTATTATTAAGTCATTTGTAGTAAGCCTCAAGGTTCCTTTTTATTAATGCAAGCTTATCAGTTGGGCCTTACTGACTGGAAACAATGCATTATATACGTTGCAGAGAATCCCACTTGAGGGAGAGTAGAATAGAATCTACAAATCTGTATGGTTTAAATTAATGCCAATATGGTGTGGCTGTTTGCTAGGAAAAATCTACCCTTGCAGATCACGAACAACATGTTGCTTGTCCTCTCCTGCATTGTGTCTGGATTTCTTAGACTTGCTGTGCCCCTGCCACCTGCCGGAGGCTGACTCCTGACTGTTCTGTACTTCATCAGGTAGCACAAAGGATACGAACAGTGCTGAAAAGAAAAGGTCCAACTGCAATGGGGACATCTCAATGTACATGGTCAGTGAGAGATTTGTCTCTTTAGGCAACATTACTCTCTGTGAGAAAATACAGTGCCTTGAAAAAGTATTCATACCCCTTGACATTTTCCACATTTTGTCATGTTACAACCAAAAACATGAATGTATTTTATTGGGATTTTATGTGATAGACCAACACAAAGTGGCACATAATTGTGAAGTGTAAGGAAAATGATAAATGGTTTTCAATTTTTTTTTTACAAATAAAAAGTGTGGCATGCATTTGTATTCAGCCCCCGTTACTCTGATACCCCTAACTAAAATCTAGTGGAACCAAGTGCCTTCAAAAGTCACCTAATTAGTAAATAGAGTCCACCTGTCTGTGTAATTTAATCTCAGTATATTAACAGCTGTTTTGTGAAGCCCTCAGAGGTTTGTTAGAGAACCTTAGTGAAAAAACAGCATCATGAAGGCCAAAGAACACACCAGACAGGTCAGGGATAACGTTGTGTTTAAAGCAGGGTTAGGTTATGAAAAATATCCCAAACTTTGAACATCCCATGGAGCACTTTTCAATCCATCATCCAAAAATTTTAAGAATATGGCACAACTGCAAACCTACCAAGACATGACTGTCCACCTAAACTGACAGGCCGGTCAAGGAGAGCATTATCCAGAGAAGCAGCCAAGAGGCCCATGGTAACTCTGGAGGAGCTGCAGAGATCCACAGTTCAGGTGGGAGAATCTGTCCACAGGACAACTATTAGTCATGCACTCCACAAATCTGGCCTTTATGGAAGTGTGGCAAGAAGAAAGCCATTGTTGAAAGAAAGCCATAAGAAGTCCCATTTGCAGTTTGTAAGAAGCTATGTGGGGGACACAGCAAACATGCCGAAGAAGATGCTCTGGTCAGATGAGACCAAAATTGAACTTTTTGGCCTAAAAGCAAAACTCTATGTGTGGCAGAAACACTGCACATCACCCTGAACACACCATCCCCACTGTGAAACATGGTGGTGGCAGCATCATGTTGTGGAGGTGCTTTTCTTTAGCAGGGACAGGGAAGCTGGTCAGAGTTGAAGGGAAGATGGATGGAGCCAAATACAGGACAATCTTAGAAGAAAACCTGAAGAGTCTGCAAGAGACTTGAGACTGGGGCAGAGGTTCACCTTCCAATGGGACAATGACCCTAAACATGCAGCCAGTGCTACAATAGAATGGTTTAGATCAAAACATTTTCATGTGTTATGCGGCGTACACATGATCGTTTTTCATGGCATTATTTTTCCCGACGTTTTTCACGTCGTTTTTTTTCATGTTTCCTCTCAAGCCTGTCTTGCGTACACACTATCATTTTAAAAAACGTTCAAGCAAAGCGCAGTGGCGTACAACACGTACGACGGCACTATAAAGGGGAAGTTCCGTTCGGATGGTGCCACCCTTCACGTTAGTAAAGTTTGTTGAGCGTCGATTCGCGCTTTTCAGCCTCCTGCTTTTCAGTCCGTTACAGCGTGACGAATGTGCTATCTCCATTACAAATGCTAGTTTTACCAGAACGTGCGCTCCCGTCTCATACTTGATTCTGAGCATGCGCATTTTTTTTCACCTCGTCAAAGCATACACACCATCGTTTTTCACGTCGTTAAAAAAAACGACAGGAAAAACGACGTGAAAAAATAGAGCATGTTCGAAATTTTTAATGGCCATTTTTCACGTCGTTAAAAATGCTCTGGAGCATACACACGATCGGTTTTAATGCCCATTTTTAAAAATGGCATTTTTTTTTTTAAAATCAAATAGGAGTTTATTCAGAGAGCAATAGGTATACAAAAGAAATACTTCACACAATACAGCACATACTTCTGTGTGTCCACAGGAGAAGGAAGGGACAATACCCTACAAATAGAGGCACAACATAATAAGAAAAATACACCCTTTTTTTAAGTCAAAAACACCCAACCCTGTACCACATCTATCTCAATACAATAGTGTAGTTTCTGCAACACAGTACAAAAAATATCACAGGCATCCATGTAAGAAAATAGGACTTATAGTCGTTGTATCCAGACCGGGGTAAGATAGACCGACTCATAGCCGAGCAATAGACCACCACGCGGGGAGTATCACCCCCAGTGCCATGTTCCCTCCCACTCAGATCCTCCGTCCCTTATACTAGCATTCGTTCCATAACCAGATCAACCGGGGCCAGACCTGGAATCTCCAACCACCGAGCCCAAATCTTGTCAAATTTCCTCACACTCCCTCTATGCTGAAATATATACTTTTCCAGCCTAATAGTGTCCCCCATGAGATTCCGCCATTCCCTCACCGTGGGGGGTTCCTCTGACTTCCAGTGTCGCAAAATAAGCTTCCTGGCCTGGAAGAGAGCTCTCGCTATGCCCACCCTGATGGGATCCTCCTCCGGTATGTTGTCTATGATCCCCAGCAAACATAATTTAGGGTGTGCAATAAGCTGCACCTGGAAAACGGTATTAATCGTATCCAAGACCTCCGTCCAGTAAAGATGCAGTTTGGGACACCGCCACAACATGTGGATCAGGTCACCATGGTCCCTCTTGCATCTAGTACAGGCAGGGTCCTCTCGGACCCCCATACTTACCATCCTAGCCGGGGTATAGTGTACACGCAGCAGTATATACAGCTGAGACAACCTTTGGGCTACATTAAGAGAACACAAGGGAATGGCCAACAGAGCGTCTTCCCACTGGTCCTCCTCAAAAGCTCCAACGTCTCTCTCCCACTTTGAGATGATGCCTGCCATGTTGTTAGGAAGGAATCTGCTGAGGAGCATGGAGTAACTGCACGAAATGAAACCCTTAAACGAGGTTACGTCTCTCATGTAGTTAAAAATCGGCGTGGGGCTTAGTGTCCAGCCATCTCCCTTCGCTTGGGCCCTGACCGCATGTTGAAGCTGGAAATAAAAAAACTGCATAGAGGCAGGGAGCTGAAATTCAGCCTGCAGCTCCAAGAATGAGCGCAGCTGCCCGTTCCTAAAAATTTGTGTCAAATGGGTAATCCCGTATTGTTGCCATCTCATACCATATTGTAATTTTTCCAACTCCAAGTAGCGTTTGTTCCCCCAGATGGGACTATGCCTAGTAAAACCCTCCACTTGTTGCAACGCTCTCACCTTGTTCCAGATTTTCTGCATCAAGTTGTATGTAGGGTACAGCTTATTGGACTTGGCAAATCTCAGCGCCTCCAGGCCCTCCTCCACCTCCCCCCCAGATGCCGAGCGGAGCAGCTGCGCCACAGGGTCCACCAAGTTCAACATCGGATTACCAGGGGGCCTCAACACCCTAGCAATGTGCTGTAGCTGGGAGGCCAGGTAATACAGCCATGGGTTAGGGAGAGAGAGCCCTCCTGCCTCCTTCGGCCGTTGAAGCTGTTCCAGCTTCACCCTTGCCGTAGAATTTAGCCATATAAGGGATCTGAAAATAGTGTTTACAACCCTGAAATGTTTAAGAGGGACAACCATGGGGGAGTTGTGCAACACATATAAGAGCTGCGGCATTAAGATCATCTTTATCAGATTTATTCTGCCTACAGGGGACAGTTTCAGTTTGGACCACACCTTCACCCGATCCCTGCAGCGATTCAATAATGGGGACAAATTTAAAGTAAGATAGTCTAAAGGATTGGGTGTAACCTGGATCCCCAGATATCTAAATTCTGTGGATACAGGGATATCTAGTAGGTGTGTCAGCTGTGGACATGGTGTCTTGTCTAAGAGCATAAGAGAGGATTTGGTCCAATTAATCACCAACCCAGAATACCGGTCAAAAGTCCGTACAACCTCCATTGCCTCCCTCAGAGATGACTCCGTGTCACCCAAAAGGAGCATGGTGTCATCGGCATACATCATACATTTTTCTTGTTGCTCCCCATATTGAAACCCTCTAATGTTCGTATGGGCACGAATCCGGGCAGCCAGCGGTTCTATGGCCAGCGCGAACAGTAAAGGGGACAACGGGCACCCCTGTCTGGTGCCCCTAAAGAGATCAAAGTAAGAGGATATTCTTCCTGACTCTCTAATGGCTGCTTTCGGGGAATTGTATAGAAGCTGCACCCATGCTATGAAATTCTCTCCAAACCCAAATTTTCTCAGAACTGCCCATAAGTAGGGCCATTCTATGCTATCAAAGGCCTTATGGGCGTCAAGGGAGAGCAGAGCCCTGTCTCCCATGTTATCGGTGATGGATTGCATGTTAATGAATAATCTGCGCAGATTAATAGCCGTGGACTTCTGAGGCATAAACCCCGCCTGGTCAGAATGTATTATAGCAGAGATAGCATTGTTCAGCCGTATAGCAAGAACCTTGGCCAAGATTTTTACATCCGACTGCAACAAGGATATCGGCCTATAGGAACCCGGGTCTAACGGGTCCTTTCCAGGTTTTAATAGCAAGACTATTATGGCTTTGGTCATAGAAAGAGGCAGGCACCCGGCTGATCTGGCCCCATTAAACACTCCCAACAACCTAGGCAATAATTGTTCCCCGTATTGCTTGTACACCTCCACTGGAATTCCATCTTCCCCTGGTGCCTTGGAGTTGGGGAACATACCAGTCGCCGCCTGGAGCTCCTCAACCGTCAGGGGAGCATCCAGTTGTTTTTGAGCAGTGTCGGTCAGGGTAGGGAGTTCAACCCCGTCAATATACTCCTGAAGGGAATCATCAGTATAGTCCTTTCGGGAGCGGTAAAGGTCACAGTAGTATGAGCTAAGGATCGTCATAATGTCATCCGGGGAATTAGTAATTTTTCCATCGGGTGCTCTCAGAGCACCAATGGATGGGGATGTCTGTTGAGCACGGGAAATCCATGCCAACAGGCGACCAGTATGCTCACCCTCCTCATAAAAGGCCAACTTACTGAAAAATCGTTTCCGCTCGGCCGCCGAGAAGGTAATTTTATTCAGGGCGTCCTGAGCAGAAACCCAGGCGTCTCTATGGTCTGCAGTGGGGTCAGCAACAAACTTGGCTTCCAGGTCAAGCACCAATCTCTCCACCCCCTCCCTATGTTCACCCGACCGTCTCTTAAATGCATTGATCTCAGTAATAAACAACCCCCTCAAAAAGGCCTTAAAAGTCTCCCAAGCAACCCCCACATCTGGGTAATCCGCCTGGTCCCCCCAGAAGTCATTAATTTTCCGTGCTGTCAGGTCCGGGGCTGGCCAAAGATTAAGCCAAAAGGCATTCAGCTTCCAGGGGGCTCTGAGCAGTGACGAAGGAGGGGAAACCTCCAACCCCAGAGTCAGCGGAGCATGGTCCGAGATACCTCGTATTGCATATGAAATCTCCGCCACCACCCGCACCGCCGTGTCCGAACACAGGCACAGGTCTATACGTGATAGTGACATATGTGTTTTCGAAAAACATGAGAACTGGTGTTTCCCGGGGTTCCTGCTCCTCCACAAATCCACCCACCCCACCTCCTCCACCAGTTTTCTCAGGGGTGTGCGGCAAGCACCGCGCCCCGACAAGACTGGGGGGTGCTTGTCCAGCTGCGGATCCAGGTAGCAGTTGAAGTCGCCCATAATGTACAAAGGTACTCCCGGGCGTCCCAACTGAAAGTCCAGGATCGCCCGTAGGACCTGATGACTGTACGGAGGCGGGATATATACAAAGACAGTATACATTTCAGGGAAGACAAGCGACAATGCAGTATAACAAATCGGCCCTCAACATCCACCACACTGTCAAATTCCTGAAAATCCAGTGCCCCATGTATCAAAACACTCACCCCTCTAGAAAAGGAGGTGTGAGTGGAGTGATAAGCCCTGCCCACCCACCGAAAGTTAAGGCATGACACAGTGTCGGGGGTGAGATGAGTCTCCTGCAACGCACACACAGCCGGAAGATATTTTTTCAAAGATGTGGAGACCATTGTGCGCTTGAGGGGGTCACCAAGCCCCCTAACATTCCATGACACCACATTAATTACATTTAACCCTCCCGCCATAGTAGATAGATATTTATACATTTAAAGGGTGAGACAATCCAAGACAGTATACACCGTGTCCCCCCACCCCCAGATCGGGTATTCTGCAGGTCAGATACCACCCATAAAGTCAAATCATGCTGGTGTTGTACGTGCTGTACCGTACTGCTGAAGTCTCTCCGAACTATTAGAACCTCTGAGCGCAACAGCACTCTAACTTTATCATGAACACTTCCTGGGGGTGCAATCTCGAAAAAGACCACCAGCCGGCGATCTAGTTCTCCAGTTGCTGTCAGTGCACCAAGGACCCCCAGGAGCAAACAGAGTATAAAGGGTCGAACATCAAAAAAGGCACTGGGACAACAGGTCCCGTCTCCCGCCGGCCTCTCAACCGCCAGTCGGGAGGTATCTGTGGATAACTCGTAACACATCAGACACTCGTACAAACTTGCTTAGCTTCGCACACTCTCTCAGTGGGGGAAAAGAGAGCAATAAATCAACTCGTGCTCCCGGCCGAAATGGAAGGTAGCTTAGAACAACGTGAGCTAGCGAGGCAGCCCACCAGCCGGGGGCCGCCCTAGCCTTTCAAGAGCCTGGCATCTTCAGGGACCTATAGTAGGTCAGTCCCCTTCCCCTGCCCCCTCCCTTGGCAGGCGAAAGGCATTTTCATTTGCATCCAGCCAGTCCGACGCGTCTGCCGCGTGTTCAAAGAAGTGAGCCTGGCCTCTCGCAGTAATGCGGAGGCGTGCCGGGTATAGCATTGCATATGGCGCCTGCAACTTCTGCAGCCTTTTCTTGACTTCTGTGAATCGGGCCTGCCTCTTCTGCACATCAGATGAAAAGTCAGGATAAAAAGAGATGCGAGCTCCATTAAACTGCACATTCTGTTTTTCTCTGGCCAAACGAAGAATAATTTCTCTGTCACGGTAATGCAACATGCGTGCCAGGATAGGACGCGGGGGATGCCCTGGGGGAAGGGGCCGCATGGGGACCCTGTGAGCCCTTTCGACCGCATAAAGGGATGTAAACGCCTTTTTCCCAAATATCTCCAGCAGCCACTTCTCAACAAAATCAGTGGGGTCTCTACCCTCCGTTTTCTCAGGGAGACCTACTATGCGAACATTGTTGCGTCTCATCCGATTCTCGAGGTCATCAGCGCGTTGATCTACCGCAGCCACCATTCTAGCATTATGCTGCGCATCTCTCATCAGAGGGGGGAGCTTATCCTCCACGTCACTGATCCTGTTTTCTGCAGCTGTGGTCCTCTCTCTGATCTTCTGCATATCTTGCCTTATCAGGCAAACTTTCTCCTCCAAACCATCAAATCTTCCTTGCAAAGTGTTAACTGAGGCAGTGCACCTATTCACAGCTTTCAGGATCTCAGCAAGGGTGGGCTGAGCAGGCTCCTCATCCCCACTGTCTTCTGCCTGCTCCCCTGCCTGCTCTGCCATACTGTTAACCTCAGTGTGTTCAGGAAAGCCTTCCTCCATGTTTCCCTGTGCAGTGAGTTCCCCCTCAGGAGCTCCCCCCTCCTCAGCCGAGTCTGCTATGTGCAAGGATCCTGACAGTTTTTGAGCATAATATCTAATGTCTGTAGGGAGAGGGTCCCCGCTGGCGCTTTTAGGGGTTTTTGGAGGTTTACTCACTGTGTCCTTATTCTTTTCAGCACCGCTCGTCCCACGCTGCTGAGACCCTCCGGCGGCGCCATCTTGGATTTCCGTGCTCTGTTCCCCTTCTTTGTTCTTTCCCCGCCGACCCATCATGAATGCGGTCAATACAGGCACCCCAGCGGGTTCCCCTCAGGTTCCGAAGTCGGGCTGTAGCCGTTTTTCACAGTGTAGAAGCCGGGAGCAGGATTATAGCAGGGTGACAAGCGGGAGCTCTGTGAGGAAGCTGCTTCTCACATGCCGATCCTGGCCACGCCCCCAAAAATGGCATTTTTAACGGCATGAAAAACGATTGTGTGTATGGGGCATTAGAATGGCCCAGTCAAGGTCCAGACCTAAATCCAATTGAGAATCTGTGGCAAGACTTGATAATTGCTGTTCACAGACACTCTCCATCCAATATGACAGAGCTTGAGCTATTTTTCAAAGAAGAATGGGCAAATATGTTACTCTCTAGATGTGCAAAGCTGGTAGAGACATCCCCAAAAAGACTTGCAGCTGTAATTGCAGTGAAAAGGGGTTTTACATATTATTGACTCAGGGGGCTAAATACAAATGCACTCCACACTTTTCAGATATTTATTTGTAAAAAAAAATTGAATTTTTTTTATCATTTTCCTCCCACTTCACAATAATGTGCCCCTTTGTGTTGGTCTATCACATGAAATCCCAATAAAGTACATTTACGTTTTTGGTTGTAAAATTACAGAATGTGGAAAATGTCAAGGTGTATAAATACTTTTTCATGGCACTGTAAAGCTAAATCTTTGTCCCACTTCCCATTTCAGTTAGCCCTCTTTCTAGTTTAATGTACAGAATTTTATAAAACCTTAACTTAAAGCGTTTGTTAACCACAAAAAAATGGATCCTGTCCCTTTAAAGCATTTTATACAACACAGTACTTGTGCTGTGTCATTTGGCCCCTCTGTAACACCTGTAATACCTGTCTGATCCTGACAATTTCTACCCTCCCCTATGTAAACTGACCATGGTTCATCATGGCTGCTGAGCCCTAACACCGTGGTCAGTTTACGTGCCTCTGTCATCCGTAGCCCTCCTGTCCTCCTCTGTGCTCCACTTTCCTCCTCCCCCTCCCCTCCCTGCCTGTCTGCCCCTGTGAAAGTGCCCACCCCTCCCCTCCTGCTGCTCTAATAACTGTTAAAACTATATATCAGCCCCTCTGTGTCCTAATTAAAAGTGCTCCTGTCTGTGTGCTTTATAAAAAAATGCCGGATTTTACAGTGGTTCCCCCCCGATCATGTGACCAGCCGGCTCTCTCTCTCTCTCCTCTCCTCCTCGGGTCCTGGCTGACGTCAACGGGGGAATCTCGGCCTCCACCACTGCATATGTCAGCTGGGCAGAGGAGAGAGACAGCCGGTGACGTGATTGCAAGGAACCGCTGTGAAATATGGTAAAAGAGGCATTTTTTAAATAAGACACAGAGACAGGAGCACTTGTTATTAGGACACAGAGGGGCTTATATAAATTTATATAAGTGGGTTAACAACCACTTTAATACTTAATAATTAATACTTAATAATGATAAAACATGAACTAAATGTAACTAACAAAAGTGTTATTCTACACTAAATCTTTCATTCAACCTCGAAATTAGTGCAGATTTTACTTTAAGAAAACAGTATAGAAGTAAAGCATAGGTGAAAAAGGCACTTCTGGGTTTAACCTATCACTTTCTGCATATTAGTTTTTTGTGGTCCACATGACCGGAAGCATGATCCCTTTTTATTATCTCATTGCAAGCAGTAGGATTTCCTATAAGCTCTGGGTGCCTACCTTGGAGAAGGGCCGATTCAGCTCTGCCTTAACTCCACTGCACTAACAGATTACTGAAGTAGAATTACTCACTGATTTTTGCATTAACACACAAGCATATGCAATTTACTTCAGTCTTTTTGTGCTTGCCCATGCAAACCAGACTGGATTTTATCCTAATGTTATAGTATTAATTAATGCAATTAGTTTTTTTTCCTTCGTGAGATACACATTTCAACACAAAATTTACATTAGAACTTTACAACTACACTGTGTTGTCTACAAATATTACTTTTGTGAAATTCTTGTATTTGGAAGAATTTTTCTTAATTATGTGTTGTAGTTAACATCTGACATTGTGGTAATTGTATAAATCTAACAATGGGGGAAAAAGCACTGTGTATTTTAAATTTTCGTTAGTTAAAGGCCTTTGTTTGACTGCAAAGCTAAACACTTAAAGTATAACATTCTCAGAACAAAAAAACAAGTTTGTTCTGTAAGGGCAAAATATTCAACTAATTTTGTATTTTTTAAACAAAAACTCTAAGCATAATGTGTTACCATGCTGTACATTGTTCCCACTACATAAATAAAATTACACATAACTTAGAGCTTTAGAGGCATGCCTCCTAATTAGTTAATTCATTCAGAGACTAACAAAATCATCATCTTTTAAGCATCAGATTCCTTGTAGCCCTAAATGGAGTGAAACTGCACTTTATTACGTATCTCTGCTGTTGTCTGCTCAGATCAGACAGATCAAAGCTAACTGAATCTCAAATATCAGTTTTCTATGTAATACAGTCTAAATAGTTAATCTCCTAAACTGAAAAGGAAGGAACAAGCTTCAAAAGGTACCATCGATCACTAATTAATCTGAACATTCTTTGCACCTAATGCAATTAAGGTAGATTTTTGTTGTATTTTTCACATACAGTATATGATTATTCATTTTTGTATTTGTATTTTTGTTTTTACACTCATTTTTCAGGCGCCTTTATTTTTTTTCCATTAATGTTCTTGAATGCACTTTATAGAGTATGGAAATTCTTAAAGTAAACCTACCTGCTAACCTCCTTCTGAGAATGCTCTCTAACTGGCTGTTATGCAAACCCACTGATTTCCTTAAATTCAGTACTACATTCACTGATTCATACTGTAAGGGCCAGGAGCCACATTTAATAGCAAGAGGTCTATTGCTCCTGAAGAAAGATTGTGACTGCTCCTACGGGGTCAAAGATCTGTCTGGCTGCTCTAACAGAGCCAGCAATTACTAAGAGACTACTCTCAAAGAGCCTATTACTACAACTACTTCAGAATACCCGTACCCCTAAATCTTCTTTTCTTAAATTGAATTGAACATACTAACCACACCCCACCCGACCCCACTATTGGCCAATGACCAGACCCTGAGATGGTAATGTTGGCCTGCCACATCAAAAGAGAAGGAATGCTACACTTGTTTTAAGCCAGGAACTTAATATATGGAAGAAAGAGCATCACCTTGACAGCCAGGTAGCTTACATCTTAAGAAGGATATCTCAGAAATGCCAGCCTCCATCTTTGTGTCCTAATGGTCCAATCACAGTTGGTCCTAGACGTAGCATGCATATTATTCTCTATTGTAATCGAATGCATATTTTTTGTAACTCAAGCCAGAGATGGATATAGGACCAATTAAGGCCCTAGGCAAGGTAGTAGCGTGTCCGCTTTAAAATAGATAAAGCTTAAAACAGGCACAGAGAATCTGGTTTATTTTCTTACCATGCTTTGGAGGAACTGACAAACCTGTGCTCTCCTGCTTAGTGTGGTCAGTTTTTAATAGAAAGCAGAGGTACTGGCAGGAATACCGGGGAATTCACATATAGGAAGCAATACAAAGAGAACAGGATACTTTCTCATACAAGTACATGGTACAGCAGGCACATATCAGGAATATGAAGTGTTGGGGTAACAAACACTTTATCACTCTAACTGCTACATCTCCAGGACAGCTTGTTCTGTTAAAAAACAACAGACTTACTGGCAAGATCACCAGGTAAAAATATATCAAATGAAAGCCTAAAAAACACCACTAATGCTGCCATCACATCAAATAATTGGTAAGCTGTAATATAATAAATATTTGATTTTGGGTTTAATACTGCTTTAACTACTCATTCAGCTGGCCCCTGCGCATTCTGAACTACTTCTCCTCTCTGAACCACCTTCACACTGGTGGCACGTTGATGCACACAACATGCGTGACCTCGAGAAATGACATCACCCAATGTCCATTATAGAAACTACTGAGTTTAGAATGATTCTGGTTAGGTATGAGCTTCGTGTTCGAGTCGAATCCATGTTCGATTCGAACATCGGCTGTTCGATCGTTCGACGAAGATCGAACATTATTGGCCGTTCAAGCCAAATTCGAGTGGCGCGTCACGGCCCATAATTCACATCGCAGTGCATTGCTGGCTGATGATTGGCCAAGCATGCACTATGACCTGCATGCTTTGGCCAATCACAGCGCGGTAATAACGGAGAGCAGTAATTGGCCAAAGCCAGGGTGGCTTTGGCCAATCATGGCTCAGAGGAGTAGGTACACCCCCCACACTATATAAGGCCGCCTGGAAGTCGGCCTTGTGTAGTGTGTTGGCGTTTGTGAAAGAGAGAGTTACAGAGAGAGAGACAGTGTCATTTATATTGAGTTAGATAGAGCAGCAAGACAAGTCAGTTAGCTGCCGTTACAGTGTGTAGAGGATATGTATGCATCCTATGTGTTGTATATATATTTATACACTGTATTTAGTTTAGCTAGAGCCGTTACTGCTGTTGTCTATATTGTGACAGGCAGGCAGGTGATTGTGCTAGCTGCAGCAGAGTTTCACTTAGTGTACTTTGTGCTTTGCATAGCGTTCACCTAAAGCTTACCTGAATATAGTTAGTGGTGCTCTCATAATAAAACCACAGGCAGAGTGCTGCATTAATTTCAGTTAGTGTACTGCAGTACTTCTGTCCTTTGCAGAGCGTTCACTTAAAGGAACCTGAATAAAATTTGTGGTGTTCTCGTATTAAAACCACAGGCAGAGAGCTGCTAGTATTTTCAGTTAGTGTACTGTGTCCTCTGCACAGTGTTCACCTAAAACTAACTGAAGACCTTTGCTGCTTCTCTCATACTAATACCACAGCAGGCAGTGGAGTCTGATAGCTGTATTGTATATATATATACATCCCACCTCTGTGCAGCTACATCTCACTGCAGGCCATTAGTATGTCTGGAAGGCAAACAAAGAGAGGCAGACAGTCATGAGGCAATAAAGGAGGGCAAGCAGGCTCTGTGTCTAGAGGCAGTAGTGCTGGTCATGGACACGGTGCATCCTCATCAGCACGTGTCTGTGGGACACGCTTGTCCTTCTTTTCGGCAGCTGGCCATGTTGAGCCGCAACATGCCCATGATTTGGCAGAGTGGATGACCAAGCCCTCCTCATCCTCTCTCACCCAGGCTCAGGGTACTTTGTCTGGCAAAGCAGCTGCCAAAGCGGCCCCTTCCCTCGGCTCAATGGCATCAGTCACTCCTTCCCTAGCCCCACCATGTCCTCCTGAGTAGTCCCCCGAACTGTTTGACCACAGTGTTAGGTACATGCTCCAGGAAGATGCCCAGCGTTTTGAAGGGTCCGATGATGGAACCCAGCTAGAGGAAGGCAGTAACGTGAGCCCAGAGAGAGGGGGTGCCCAACATAGACAGCTATCTGGCAGTCATGTTCCCCAAGCTGCAGCATACTGCCAGATTTGCTCTAGTGATGAGAAGGGAGGGGATGATGAGGTTACTGACTCCACATGGGTGCCTGATAGGAGAGAGGAGGAGGAGGAGGAGGCACATCTCCAATGAGGCAGGATGCCCTCCAGGGGCCAGCTTAAGGGCAGCACACTGACTGCATCACACCGCAGAGCTCCGCATGTGCAGGGCGCTGCTGTCTCTGCGCGTTATTCCAAAAGTTCTTTGGTGTGGGCCTTTTTTCAGACGTGTGCAGCAGATCGCACCATTGCCATTTGCAACATATGTCTGAAGCGTATTTCACGTGGCCAAAACATCAGCCACTTGGGCATTACGTGCTTGACCAGACATATGTCGACCTGCCATGCAGTCCGTTGGCAGGCGTACCTAAAAGACCCACACCAAAGAACAAAGCGGACCTCTCCTTGCTCCTCATCAGCTGGAATCTCCAACCCCACTATACCATCAGTCCTCTCTGAAACCTACACTGAGAGGAATGAAGGTGTAGAATTAGGTGTGTCACAGTCACAGCCAAGTACTTGCGGGCAATCTCCTTTCGGTACACCGACGTCCGATTGTACCAGGCAAATTTCCCTGCCCCAGCTGCTGCACTGCCGAAAGAAGTTCGCTCCCAGCCATCCACATGCCCAGCGGTTGAATGCTAGCTTGGCTAAATTGCTAGCACTTCAACTGCTGCCTTTTCAGTTGGTAGACTCTGCCCCCTTCCGTGAGTTTGTTGAATGTGCGGTTCCTCAGTGGCAGGTTCCCAAATGCCACTTTTTCACACGGAAGGCAATTCCAGCTCTCTACCGGCATGTGGAAGGCATTGTCTTGGCCTCGCTGGACAGGGCGGTAAGGTGCATATTACCGCTGACTCTTGTTACCTGTCTTTCACGGCGCATTGGGTGACTCTGCTGGCAGCTGGGAAGGATGCAGGACAAGGTGCAGTAGTGTTGGAGGTTGTTCCGCCACCACGTCTCCAAAATGTTACTACTGGTGATTCTGACACACCTCTCTCCTCCACCCCCTCCTCTTCTTCTTCCTCCATGGCCTCTTCCTGTGCTTTGTCCTCGGAACCAGCGGTGCTCCGTAGGCGTTCAAGGGGCTACGCATGTATGCAGGCAAAAAGATGCCATGCGGTGCTTTGGGGACAGGAGCCACACTGGGGCAGAGATTCTGTCAGCTCTGCAGGGGCAGGCTCAGAGGTGGTTGACGCCACGCCAGCTTAAGCCAGGAAAGGTGGTTTCAGACAATGGCACCAACTTCCTCTCCGCCCTCCGACAGGGACAACTGACCCATGTGCCCTGTTTGGCTCACGTCCTTAACTTGGTGGTGCAGCGGTTCTTGGGCAGGTACCTGGGCTTACAGGAGGTCCTGAAGCAGGCCAGGAAACTCTGTGGGCATTTCTGCCGGTCATATAATGCCAGTGCTCGGCTGGATTACAACCTGCCCAAGAACCGCCTAATCTGTGACATGCCCACCAGGTGGAACTCTACGTTGGCCATGCTTCAGCGGCTGCACACACAGCAGAGGTCTATCAATGAGTATCTTTTGCAATATGGCACCAGGACAGGGTCAGGGGAGCTTGGATTTTTTCCCCACGCCAGTGGGCCATGATCAGGGATGCATGCACTGTCCTGGCACCATTTGAGGAGGCCACGAGGATGGTGAGCAGTGACAGTGCATGCATCAGTGACATTGTCCCTCTTGTCCTCCTGTTGGAGCACACGCTGCGTGGAATAATGGACAGGGCAATTGAGGCAGAACAGAGGCAGGAAGACGAGGACTTCCTTACCTCTCAAGGCCCCCTTTATCCAGACAGTGTTCCTGCTGGCCCGGCTATCACACCGCAAGAGGAGGAGGAGGAGGATTATTCTGTCAGCATGGATGTCGAGCCTAGCACTCAGCATCAGCAGCAGTCTTCAAGGGATCAATAACAGTCCCAAGACACCCATGGACTTGTACGTGGCTGGGAGGAGGTGGCTGCGGATCATGTCGTCCTCAGTGACCCAGAGGACTCTGCACTGAATGCCTCAGCAAACCTACGCTGCATGGCCTCCCTGATCCTGCAAAGCCTGTGCAAGGATCCTCGTATTCGTGCGATCAAGGAGAGGGATCATTACTGGCTGGCAACCCTCCTTGATCCACGTTACAAGGGTAAGGTTGCGGACCTTATCTTGCCGTCGCAGAGGGAGCAGAGGATGAAGCATCTTTGGGAGGCCTTGCAGAAAGGTCTGTGCAACGCGTTCCCAGAGAGGTTACAAATTCCTGGTCCTGGACAACGTGTTGCTGAGGCTCTGGTCAGTCAAAGAAGGAGTGGTGGAGAAGGTGGCCGTCTGACCGATGCGTTCAGACAATTTTTTAGTACGCAGCCCCAAGGTATGATCGCTTCCAGCAACCATCGCCAGCGTCTGGTTTACATGGTGCATGAATACTAGGGGCAAGATCAGACTTGAACACCTTTCCCACCGAAAATCCTCTGGGTTACTGGGTCTTGAGGATGGATCACTGGCCAGAGCTTGCACAGTATGCAAGTGAGGTACTGGCCTGTCCTGCATCCAGCGTTCTTTCGGAACGCACATTCAGTGCTGCTGGAGGCTTTGTAACCGATCACAGGGTGCGCCTGTCCACCGATTTGGTCGATCAACTGATCTTCATAAAAATGAATCAGTCTTGGATCACCACCAGCTACCAAGCACCTGATGCTGATGTAACCGAAGAATTTTTGGGGAAATGTCAGATCCCTTCAAGACTGCCTATACTGATGCTGAGTGACTATCCTGTTATGCTGAGTGACTATCCTCTTCCTCCTTAATAATCATGCTGATAGCTTGAAAGAACATTTTTGGTTCTGGGCACCGCCACCAGTGGCTAAGGCCCAATTTTTCAGCCCTCATTTAACAGGGGCGTGTATTTACAATTTTTGATGCAATGCTTCGCAGCAGGGCTCATTGCTGTGCTCCAACTACAGTATCTGTGAGGGGTTGCAGTGTTGTGGCACCAGCACCAGTGCCTAAGGCACAATTTTTCAGCCACTGTTTAACAGGGGCGTGTATTTAAATTTTTTGATGCAATACTTTGCAACAGGGCTCATTGCTGTGCTCCAAGTACAGTATCTGTGAGGGGATGAAGT
Source organism: Rana muscosa (assembly GCA_029206835.1). Classification (NCBI taxonomy): domain Eukaryota; kingdom Metazoa; phylum Chordata; class Amphibia; order Anura; family Ranidae; genus Rana; species Rana muscosa. The sequence goes on along the minus strand of CM055117.1, from coordinate 535,060,607 downwards.
GTTGTGGCACCAGTGCCTAAGGCACAATTGTTATGCCCCTGTTCAACAGGGGCATGTAATTACAATTCTTGATCTCATAATTCACAGCAGGGCCCATTCCTGCGGCCACCAAGAGTAACTGTGTCGCCTTACAGTGTTGTGGCACCAGCACCACCACCACCACCAAAGGCCCAATTTTTCCTACCACTGTTCAACAATGTCATGTAATTACAATTTTTGATCTAATATTTAACAGCTGGGTCCATTCCTGCGCCCACCAAGAGTAACTGTGAGGCCTTACAGTGTTGTGGCACCAGCACCACCACCACCACCAAAGGCCCAATTTTTCCTACCACTGTTCAACAATGTCATGTAATTACAATTTTTGATCTAATATTTAACAGCTGGGTCCATTCCTGCGCCCACCAAGAGTAACTGTGAGGGCTTACAGTGTTGTGGCAAGACCACCACCACCACCAAAGGCCCAATTTTTCTGCCCCTGTTCAACAGGGGCATGTGATTACAATTCTTTTTTTTTTAAATCAAAAAGGTTTTTATTGCTCACAAAACATACAGGGTATAAAAACATGCAATATGGTACACCACGTTCAAGTAATATGATGATACATCGACATTCCCTGTGTACAACAGATAATACTTTAAATAAACATTCCGCTCATAACTCCAATTTGCATGTAGTGCACTGTCCATACCCCACCAGCCCAACCCTGCCTCATCCTCCACCAACCTCCGATTACAATTCTTGATCTAATATTTCACAGCTGGGCCCATTCCTGCGCCCACCAAGAGTGCTGTGAGGACTTAGTGTTGTGGCACCAGCACCACCACCAAAGGCCCAATTTTTCCTACCACTGTTCAACAATGTCATGTAATTACAATTCTTGATCTAATATTTAACAGCTGGGTCCACTCCTGCGACCACCAAGAGTAACTGTCAGGGCTTACAGTGTTGTTGCAACACCACCACCACCAAAAGCCCAATTTTTCTGCCCCTGTTCAACAGGGGCATGTAATTACAATTCTTGATCTAATAATTCACAGCAGGGCCCATTCCTGCGCCCACCAAGAGTAACTATGAGGGCTTACAGTGTTGTGGCAACACCACCACCACCACCAAAAGCCCAATTTTTCTGCCCCTGTTCAACAGGGGCATGTAATTACAATTCTTGATCTAATGATTCACAGCAGGGCCCATTCCTGCGCCCACCAAGAGTAACTATGAGGGCTTACAGTGTTGTGGCAACACCACCACCACCAAAAGCCCAATTTTTTCTGCCCCTGTTCAACAGGGGCATGTAATTACAATTCTTGATCTAATGATTCACAGCAGGGCCCATTCCTGCGCCCACCAAGAGTAACTGTGAGGGCTTACAGTGTTGTGTCAACACCAACACCTAAGGGCCAAATTTCTCCAGAGTATATATGGCAAGCCTCTACTTTCAAACATCCAACTTACAAACGACTCCTACTTGCAAACGGAAGGAGACAACAGGAAGTGAGAGGAAATCTACCCCTAGGAAGGGAAATTCTCTCCTGTAAGAGTTAATATGGGAAAAAAGGTGTCTCCTCTCCACTGATGCTTTATCACCAATCCTTGTTTCAATAAAAACCCCAAATTTTCAAAAAACATTTGTCATTGGGACGGAAAGTGAGGTGAAATGTTCTTAACAGGTGCACAGACAGCAAAACAAATGTTACAGGGGTGATAACTCTTCCCTATGTTTTCCAAAAAGCTTAAAAATGAATTTTTTTGGGCTGAAGCTACATTTAAAAAATTTACCTGTTCCAAATTATAAACAGATTCTACTTAAGAACAAACCTACAGTCCTTGTCTTGTTTGCACCGCCTGTATACTGCTGTTCAGAGTATATAGGGCCTTTTTTAAATTTGGGTGTGGGGTTCTCCCTTAATATGCATACAAGACCCAAAGGGGCTGGTAGTGGGCTGGGGGTGGGGGGGGGTACCCATGCCATTTTTCTCAATGATTTTCATCCATATTGCCGGGACCAGACATTACATTAAAGCCGCAAGCAGTTTTAAATGACTTTTTTTCCTTTAGAAATGTCATTTGTGCAGGGACAGTTCTAAACACGGGAAACACGTGCCACTTCACAGGCATACTTTAGACACCCCCAGGTACGATATTTAAAGGAATATTTCACTATTTTTTTTTCACTTTATGCATCATTAAAATCACTGCTCCCGAAAAAACGTCAGTTTTTAAAACTTATTTTTGCATTGATACATGTCCCCTGGGGCAGGACCCGGGTCCCCAAACCCTTTTTAGGACAATAACTTGCATATTAGCCGTTATATTTAGCACTTTTGATTTCGAACGTTTGCGTCCATTGTATTTAATAGGGTTCTAAAGTTTGCGCAAACTTTCGGTCCGTTCGCAGGTTCTGGTGCGAACCTAATTCTGGTAATGACCAGGCAATTTCAATTCTGGCAAGTTCTTAGGTATGTCTACTGGTAAAACCATGTGCAACAATTAAAAATAAGCACACATGATCCCCAACAATTGTGATACTTATTGTATGAAAAAATACATTATTTTGGCAGATTGTATTACCTTATATAAAACCAGACCTTAGAAGTACCCATGTTCTCGATAAAAGAAAGGACAATAAAATGATATGCAATAAATGCCTTTCTCCATAGTTAATAACTCAGAACAGTTATGGTCCCATTTTCTCCCAATTATAATCATTCAGCTAAGACATAAAATCATTGGAGCTTCACTAAGTCTGTACCTGCGTAATGTGTTTAACAGAAATTAACCTGGTTACAGCCTCACTCTGTTGAAAATGAGAAAGTAAAACTCAGTAAAATCAATCTCCTTACATCCAAATTACTGCTGGGGTGGATTTGAATTTCATATAAATGGTTAGGCCCTCAGATAATTTCTTTAAATGCAGGCCCTTGATCGGACAGCTGGGGTAATTTGGCATTCTGTGCTCACTGATGGAATGAGTAAGATGATCAGATCATTTAGCATACACACCTCAGCCACATGCTATTATCGGCTTGGTTTTAAGTAGTCTACTGATGGAAGCTTATTGTCTTCATAGTAAGATACGCACAAAAAAAAAAAGCATAATAATGAAAAGAGATTTTTATAGATAAGTGCAATGTTGCCCACAAAGAATCTAATTTACATGAATACATGTACATTTACTATTGACACATCATTGTAAATAGTGCTGAAGCATTACATCACAGGACATTTATTTAGAGACAGACTCCCTAGGCTCTGGGCATGTCAGGTAATAATCTGTAATATATTTTATATATTTCCTGCCTACCACTGCAGTGAGGGGAAAACTCTCCCCTCAAAGGGATAGCAAGGAATTACTGCATTTCAGATTTCCTGCTAGATGCTGGTGGTCTGTGAAATGATGAATTCTCTTGCTGCTTTTTCCTAGACACAAAGAAGTTTATGAAGAATATAATTTATTGATTTGGCGTCTCTGTACTCTGGTGGTGGTGGATGGATAAATACGAGTAGTGTGACAACTTCCTGTTCATGCGTCCTGGTTGTGAGGGTACCACCAACCGCCACTGCCCTAACAATCCCTAATGTATCCCTGCCCACTTATTCAGCTGTCAGCCAGGAATTCCAGGCAGAAAGACGATTGTAAGCAAAAGGATGGGGATAGTAAATAAAAAAAAATGTCATGAGGTTTCATCCAAAATTAATACCAGACCCTTAAGGTCTTGTATGGACTTTAAGGGGAACATCACAAAAAATGTAAAAACAAAGTCCATACCAGACCCTTATCCAATCAGGCCAGGAGGGTAGGGGAACAGGCATAGCCCTCTGAACCATACCAGGCCACAAGCGCTAAACATTTGAAGGGTACCTTTCCTGGTGGTTGTGTAGGAGTGTGGGCAGGAGGCTTATTGGAATCTGGAAGTCCCTGTAAAAATACAGAGACCCTATTAGCAGAGAGATAAACACAGGGGCGGGCTTCACAGTGACAGATCACTGTGATAGCCAATCATTCGTACAGGACCTGGGGCTCTCGGTGAGACCCCGGTCTCTGTGCCTGCAGCGAGCTGTGCGGCGCTCTCTCAGCACGAACACAGATAGGCAGATATGTGGCCCCCCGGAAAAAAGCCCAGTCCAGTGAGGCCGTATATCTGCGTACTGTCAACATCCATGGGTTAAAGGGAGTAGGTTAGTTAGACAACAGTTGTCAAAGTCACAGCAATGCAGGTACTTTGTTAAGCAACACAATTGTCACTGTTCTTTCACCATGTCTGACTGGGAAGTGACGAGTGCAAAAACGTGCGCTAGGCTGGTAAGAAAGAGCGATACTAGGATGAAATGCAAAAAAAACCAACTCTAGTACAGTGTAGTAATACAAATAATGTTTGCAATAGCTATACAGCCTACCCACTGCAGAGATGCCCTGCCTAAGCACTGGTCAGTGGGACAATGTAAAGAGTCTGCCGACCAATCAGCGGAGGGCAGAGACAGGCCGCGGACAGTATTTGATCCGTTACAGTTCTGTGATTGTAGTTGTATACGTTGGAAGCCGGAGGAGGGGGATCAGTGTGTGAGCGAAGCATTGCCATTCCTCGGACACGGCCCAGCGCGCCCACACCATGGTGTACCCTGGATATGGAGGATACGGAAACATGAATCTCTCAATGCCAATGATAGGTCAGGCCATGTCACATTCTATGGATAACCTCAGTGTCAGGTCACCTGAGGCCAGGTGACAGATGCACACCGTTGGGGGCAGGAGTGCACCGCTAAGGTAGTGGACCCTATGGCTGACTGCTGCAGATGGAACTCTGGGTGGTAAAGTAAGGCAGGTCCACTGGAGCACTAACAGGGACTGGAGCACTAACAGGGATCCCACAGGGAGCTAGAGCCTAAGATTCCCCAGGGCGCGGAGTCTAAAATCCAGCAGGTGTTCACCAGAGCCTCTAGTGGTGAGGATGGACTGGGCTGCAACTGGATCCAGGTCGCGGCCCCCAGAGTCCCCCAGCTCAGACCAACAGTAGGCTATAGAGGATAGAGGGGAAGCAGTAGCTCAGGATACAAGAGATAGTGAGGGGAAAGCCAAGGTCGGGGCGACTAGCAGACAAGGATAAATAAAGAACACGCCAAAGGTCAAGGTCACAAGCAGACAGGGATAGTCGAGAACAAGACAAGATCGGTAACTGGAATCAGACGTAGAAGACACAGCAAGTCACACACGAAAGCTAACATACAAAGTTGATCAGCACGGCTGGCTTGCAGTGCACAGGTTAATATAGTGTTCCCTGATAGGGCCTGGGGTGGAGCCATGCTAGAGGAGAGATTACTTAAGCAGCCAGGTGAGAGTGGCTGGCCTCTAAAGCAGGACACATGGAGGAGAGGTAAGCTGAGAGACAAACATTACTGCATAACCATGACACTCAGTACCTTGGAGAAGACCCGATGTGGGGCTACTTCACAGCAATAGCTGAACAGGATGGTGAAGTAGACGCTGAAGAACTTCAGAGATGTTTAACGCAGGCTGGAGTCCATGGGACCTATATACCTTTCAGCCTGGAAACTTGCCGAATTATGATTGCAATGTTGGATTGGGGCCATACAGGCAAAATGGGCTTTAATGAATTCAATGAATGAATTCAGTGCCTGGAAACAGAACTTCTGCACATTTGATCAAGACAGGAGTGGGTCAGTGGAGCCCCGTGAGTTGAACCAGGCCATTTTGTCAGTGTGTTTACGGGTTAAACCCAAACACAATTAATACCATAGCGAAGCGCTACAGCAAGAGCGGCAGAATATATTTTGACGATTATTGTACGTGCTGTGTGAAGCTTCGTGCCTGAACAGATGACTTTTGACGAAGAGACAGCATGCAGCAGGGAATTGTCAACTTCATAATGCTCCTTTATCCCTTGATAATGTTCTTTTGAACAAAACTAGTTTGGAGAAGCTACAACGGTGACTTTATCACACCCACTGGGGTGTCTGCATGTGATTGATTGTTTAATATGCGATTTTACTTCTGCTTTCTTTTAAGTCGTTTTAACCTTCATTAAAAAGCCTGGATTTTTAATTACTACATTAGAGTTTCTCCTTTGTCTCTCCCTTTTGCTTAGCCCACTGTTGAATACCCTGGTTGTATGGTAACCAATCCTGATATCTTGGCTCCTGATATCCATCCATCCCATGGTGATACAGGGATAAAGTGCAGCCAGACCCCCATCTTGGGGTCAGAGTAGCTGGTAAGTGGCTTGAGAGTTGGATGTGCACTTTTGGGTGTGAAGATTTTGCTGTCCACACTAAAATATGGATTTTTGTTGATACCCAAGTATAAATGAACTTTTTGCACAAGAGCACTTCTCTTCTTTTTTCTAATGGACTTTACTGGATTAATTATGTTTTTTAACAAATTATTTTTTACAGTTGTAGCGGGTATTTGAATTTAAGGGAAGCATCTGGGTGGTAGTGTAGCCCAGATGCACTGATTGCTAGGGGATCTGAGGCACTTTTATGGTTCTTGGAGGACTCTGGTGGTGTGAGGTTCCCTGGGCCTATAGGTGGGGTTGTTGCCGGGGGCCGGAGGTGAACTCACACTGCAAGACTGTGCCTTTTTGTCCTCTCCTGGAGCTGGTACGGCGGGGCGGGGAACCCGCTGTGGCGTGAAGGGAGAGGAGATAAGAGGGCGCCCTTACCACGGGGTTCAGAGTGCAGAGTCGGAGGATGTGGCCGCACCCAGGCACCTTCAGCTTGGGTGCTGGTGTTCTGGTGTTCCGGGCCCAGGTGCCTTTGACCTGGCCGGAGCGGAGATGGAGTCCATCTCAGGCACCTTTAGCCTGGGGTGAGGTACTATGGCGGATGCCTGGGGCTCAGTACCTTCGACTGAGTTCTGCGAGGGTGGAGGAATCTGAGGGGGCCCTAACTCCTTGGGTGCCCGTGTCTGAGTTTGTGAGGTCTGGTGTGCAGAACTTCTCTGGAAAGTCCGACGCAGCATCGCTGGTGACAGAGAGGCCTCCGGTATCTCCCTTTGACGGATATCCTTCCCCTGACAGGGGCCGTGCTAGCGAAGGTAATTCACGTTCTATTTCACATAGTCAGTGGCAGTGACTATTCGCCACTAGTGATACCACAGTGGTTGGCAAGAGAAGGGAAAGGATTGTGCCTCGACCTATTCCCATTAAGACTAAGTTGTTGCAAAAGAATCCAACTTAACCGTGCTGTGTGTTTATTCGCTGAGAAGAATAAAACTGTGTTGGACCTATTCACTGTGTGGAATTCTGGTTACTAGGAGCAAAGGAGTCAGGGATGAAGTACAGGACTTGACTCTAGGACACCTACACAAAGCCCAATCTTTCTGGCCTTCACCTCTTCACTATGGAGGACATAGGCCGTGGTGTATCTCATCCCTCCCCCCAGTACTGACACCCCTAGACAAAGACAGACAAGCCGAGAATGAGAAGGGGTGAGAGGGGTTAGGTCGCTACACAGTTTTTGATATATATGAATGTTTTACTTGATTGATTAATTGTTATACTTTTTTGCACTTTACATTGATAGCGCAACACATTTTTCATTAGTAATAATAGTCTACTTCATGTATGATGATTTTTCGCAGAACACAATGGCCATATAAGTGGACTACAGTCAAATTTTTGAAGAATCTGGCATTATAAATCATCCTGTGAATTGTTCAAAGAGGGAACCAGGTGTGAATACACTGTGAATCTATCTTATTGTAAAACCTAATATTTCAATTTTAAATCAGTCCTTATACACAGTACACTGACTCAACACATTGATAGTTAATTTGTATTATAGGACACAGAGATTGCTGTAAAATATATGTTCAAGCTTTCTTTTTTTCATATAGAAAATGTATCTATTAAAATCCAGTGTCTGCTGGTGATGGGACCCCTATGTTGGAGTGCTCCTCTAGATAAATAAGGTGGTGGCTAGAGGCCTCTCATTAAAGATAACCCCAGTTCTGGTCCTGAACAGTCCCTCGGTGGCTGGTGATAGCTATGACTAAGGCTTTGTAGCTGAAACGCATATGCCACTATATATCTGTACTACACCTGCATCAATAAATGAATTTGCTTTCTGGATGACGAATTGCTGGCTATACATCTTTGACTTCTGGCTGGCAAAAGGGTTCTTCCTCGAGACAGCTCTCTGCAGCTGTACCAGATATATGTCACTTTGGATAAGTGGAACACTAAAACACAGGACACAACTGGAACACTCTGGAACAGCAGTGTAGCACATTTAACATGTAGTCCTCCCTCTGTAGCAGTGTTAATTTTGGCAGCAAATTTCGATTTAGTTTTAGTCTTAGGCCTCGTACACACGACCGGTTTTCTCTGCAAGAAACGTCAAGAAAACTGCTGGGAGAGCTTTCTTGCCGAGAAAACCGTTCGTGTGTATGGTTTCTCGTCGGGAAAACTGCCGGGAATCTCGACGAGAAAAATAGGGAACCTGCTCTCTATTTTCTCCCCAAACTTTTACTAACACGCGGTAACACGAGATCGGCAAAAGCAGCCCAAGGGATGGCGCCATTGGAATCGAACTTCCCCTTTATAGTGCCGTCGTACGTGTTGTACGTCACCGCGCTTTACAACGACGAGATTTTTAATTGACAGTGTGTATGCAAGGAAAGCTTGACAAGAATCTCGTCGAGAAAACGGGATTCTCGGCCGTGTGTACGAGGCTTAAGTCTTAGGACTAAAATGGCATTTTAGTTTTAGTCCCATTTTAGTCTTCTGCAATTGTTTTAGATTTAGTCGTATTTAGTCGACTAAATCTCCAGTACATTTTAGTAGACTAAAACTAATTTTAGTTGTCTAAAATCTAATGGGTGTAATTAAATTGTAATACATTAGTTAACATTTATCTACAATGTCCAAACTCATTATATACTGCTGTAGTGAACAATCTAATATGTTATTATTTATGGTATTGAGGTATGAACATGCACTACAGACCAGTGTAAATTTTGAAGTCAAATTTCAATTTAGATTTAGTCTTTTGACTAAAATGGCATTTTAGTTTTAGTCTCATTTTAGTCTTTTGACTAAAATAGCATTTTAGTTTTAGTCGTATTTTAGTCATCTCAATTGTTTTAGTTTTAGTCGTATTTTAGTCGACTAAAATAGTATTCATTTCGTCGACTAAAAGATTTTAGTCGTTTTAGTCGACAAAATTAACACTGCTCCGCAGACAGTCCACACTGCAGCAACATACACTATATTGCCAAAAGTATTGGGCCTTTAATGGCATCCCAGTCTTATTCCGTAGGGTTCAATATTGGGTTGGCCCACCCTTGGCAGCTATAACAGTTTCAACTCTTCTGGTAAGGCTGTCTACAAGGTTTTTGACCATTCTTCCAGAAGCGCATTGAGGTCAGGCACTGATATTGGACGAGAAGACCTGGCTCGCAGTCTGCGCTCTAATTCATCCCAAAGGTGTTCTATCGGGTTGGGATCAGGACTCTGTGCAGGCCAGTCAAGTTCCTCCACCCCAAACTCGCTCATACATGTCTTTATGGATCTTCCTTTGTGCACTGGTGTGCAGTCATGTTGGGACAGGAAGGAGCAATTTGAACAAAGTATATCCTTCTATAGTAGATAGTTGTCTCTATTTAGAGCACTAAGTGTCTTTTCTGTCTGCTGTGCTGTGTGAAGGGGTTTCTGTCTCTCCCTCCAATCAGCTCTCACTGAGCTCTGCAGTTTAACACCAGCTCCCCACTCCCTGCTTTCTAAAAGCTCAGAAATGCTGTATAAATTGTGCACTTTGAACGGCTGTAGAGAAAAGAGGGCAGCAGATAAGAAGGTACAACGTATGTAGAAGGATTTGGTTCATTTTTGTGTATCAACTGAGGCTAGTCTTTTCACTGGATACATGTAAGGATTTACAACCACTTTAGGTTTGCAAACTTACCCCGAATCCAATCTCTGTGGTTTATCATTATTCTTGTTTGTTCGATTTTGGTCTGTTAAATATTCCATTGAAAATATCTTGTTATATCTGCTTAATAAGTGCAAAAAATCTGTTAATCCTGCCAGAGCTGTGTTATTGGCACACTCCCTTTTAAGACCTCCAAGTTGTTATCTTAGACTACAGAATGATTAGCTTGCATGTTGTGAAGATTCAGTGGTGAGAGTAACTGAGCAGTTTGGCATTATACAGAAATCTTGTGTATTGCATATACCATACCTGGCCGACCCCCCCCCCCCAGAAGCTGGAAATCACTGGAGCAGGCACTGTGCTACTACAGTGATCTCCACTAGCTTTTGGGTCCCACGTCGAGCAGCTGCCCTGCTGCTTTGTGAACATAAGCGGTTGCCAGCTTGGCACTGGTCCCGTTCAGAGAACGCTCAGCATTTTCTCATTGAATGCAAGGTGTTCTCTAATTGGATGAGGTGGACAAGTGGTGTGGTGATGTCATGGTCCCCACCTCCTCCAATCAGAGAACACTTGGCATCCATTGAGAAAATGCAAAGTGTTCTCTAAATGGTTCCTGTGCCGAATGGGTTGGCTCCTGCATTCAATAATCAGCAGGGCAGCAGCTCAGCATGGGACCTGGGAGCTAGTGGAGATCACTGTAGTAGCAGTGTCTACTACAGTGATTTCCAGCTTCCACAGGGATCCCACAGGTGTGGTGTATACATAGTTCTTTGGTCCAAGCTGAAACAATATAACTAACTATCCATACCTGGAAGTCACCTTCCAGGTGCATTTGTAGCTGATCAATTGATATATTTCTGTATGTGCAGTCTTTAAATAGATAAAAAAAGGGGAAATATATTGCAGAGATGTACTGCATATGTTTTATTTATTTATTTATTTAATTTCACCTTGACATATACTTTAAAGGAGAAGTATAGCCAAAGCTTTTTTGGCTGTGCTTCACCTATGGATCACAGGAGTTCAGTTTGATTTGCACTCCTGAGATTTGTTTTCAGCTCACAGTAGGCTAAAGCCCACTGCTGGCTGACGTCACAGAGCCAGCCCAGTCTCTGAAAAGATCCCCATCATATGGTTGGGATGCACCCAAATGCCGGGACTGGCAGCTGCCTCAGCCTCTCGGAGAGTCACTGAAAGTCTGAGCCAACAGGTCCCAACCCTTCCACAGCCAGGCGCTCCAGTGAGTGTTGGAGGGGCAGAGCAGAGAGATGGGGGCTGACAGTCACTAGCTCTCTACAGCCTGAATACCAAGAGCTGAGCGATCAGCGGTGTTTGACCGCTCAGTTCTTGGTCTTAGAGCCTGCGGGGAACATGTAGCATCGGACTGATGCTGCATCCACCTAGATGAGTATAATTTTTTTTTTTATGAATTCCAAACTTCTCTTTTAAGCATTAAAGTGTTTCTAAAGTGTAGCGGGGTGTTCCCCTTTAATGCAGAGAGACAAGAAGTTCCAGGTGAGAGGTGAGTCAGGAGGAAGTAAAGAGACATTATGGAAGTGAAAGCAGAGGAGAGAGAGACTACATCTCCCAGTACATCTTGCAGCACCCAGGGTACATTGCTCCGGAACAGAGACTGCTGGGGCAGACTTTATAAAGGGGAGGTGGAGTTTGTTCGGTCTCTTTGGACACCCCCTCTCCTAGCAAGAGGATCTCTGTGCTGAACTGCTGTTTGCACAAGGCCTGAAGCCTGGGCCTTGTGCTCCTTTCCAAAGAGCCCTCTGCCAGCCTAGCAGAACCTTAGAGACATCTTCTCATCCTTGCTGCAGTACACCAGAAAGATTGAAGACTTGGATGTCGGTGGATTCCTGTTCCTAGACGAATCGATGGAGGAAACGGACTTGGACTTGTCCGGGTGGTGAGAGCTGTTTAAAGACAGATCCTTTATCTTTACTATTCGTTGGGATTACAAAGTTGTTCTTCAAGTGCCCCACCGAAAGATTGCTAGCGAATATTGTTTCACTGAACTTCCATTTAGATCAGTCAGGCCTGACTGCATAGGTAGACATTGCTGGGTGTTAGTCTACCCATGAGGGGAAGTAGCTGTAAAAGGGCAGCACTAGAGTTGCATAGCAATACTTTATTATTCTGATTACTCTGTTTATCTTTATTACTGTTTCTTGTAGGGATCTGCAACTTGTTATACTGTTGTTTATTACTTGCCCATTAGCCTCAGTAAAATATCTGGGTCAAGTACATTGGTGTCAGTTTCACTTACTTTAATAGAAGATTTAAAGTATATCACTGTGTGTGTTTGCCATAGGACTGCGTCACCTAGAGTTGCGGTCGCGCGGTCCTATCTCCCCTTACTAGCTGTGCCACGGGAGGTTAGAGCCGATTGCCAGGGGTTGACAGCGGTGCACTACAGGGCCCAAATCAATACCAGCGGCTCTCTTAACTGGGGGTAGCGCTACACGTGGGGGCTCGAGCCGGGATCTCTGTACGTTGCACGCTGCAATCAAGCCGGTCGGAAGTACCAGCATGGACCCGCTAGCAATGTCACAGTGGTGCGCAGCGGCTGGTACCGATCCAACCGCGGCGGTAGTTATTGAACTCCCGGGGGGGATCTTGCAAGAAGAAGCGATAAAGCAGCTAATAATGTCACTATCACCGAGCCAGAAAGCATGGGTGATGGATACAAGGTCAAATGCCTCGTTTACGTACGCACTGGTAGAATGGAAAGACGAAATCCCAGAGCATTTTAAAAGTCCAAGTATACAAGCCATAGATAATCAGATCTATCACTTGATACATACGCAGCCAGTGAAGGAAGAATGGTTCCAGACACCAAAACCATCATCTCCACAGATATCTCCACCGCCTGCCACCCTCAGCGCAGAATTATGCGCGGTCCTGGGGGAGATTGTAGCCCAGTGTAAGAAGGATCCCACAGACTACCCGATGTCAGGATACAGGAAACTCAGGATATTTTCTGGAAAGAAACCTGTACCTTCAGAAGAAGAGGGATTTGAAGAGTGGCTAGACGGCGCCACTCAGGCCCTAGAAGAATGGGAGGTCCCGGAGCGACAAAAGAAGCAGAGGATTGTTGAAAGTTTAAAGGGGCCTGCTCTGGATGCCATACGTAACCTGAAGATAAGCAGGAAAGACTGTACTGCACAGGATTACTTAGACATCCTGCAGAATGTGTTCGGTGGGACAGAAAAAATCACTGAGCTTACCTATCAGCTGGAGCACTGCTACCAGAAGACAGGCGAGAAACTATCAGAATATATAGGACGTCTAGACAAGATCCTGCATAGGATCATTTTGAAGAAGGGGATCGACCCAGGGAAAGTAGACGAGGCCCGTGCTCAACAGGTATTGAGGGGAGCTCAGCCCCTGGATCCTATTGCATTGGCGCTACGCACCCGACAGGATGGGAAGAGCCTGGAATACCCCAACTTGATTCAGATAGTCAGGGAGGAGGAGGCTGTGTTGGAAGAGAAAAGGAGGAGTCAACATACCGAACCAACTACCCTCCCTGCGGTGGGAGTCAGATCAGCCATGGCTACTGAATGGGACTCAGAAGTGGAGATCCTGAAGAACCAAATGACCCAGGTGCTGGATCTTTTGACCTCACTCCTGTCTAAAAACTCAGGAATGGAGGAACCAGAGGAAATTAAGAGTGAACCACGCCGGAGCAGTTCAACACCAACCTCCCCACAAGAGAGAAGAGAGATTGTCTGTTTCAACTGTGGAGGTGTAGGCCACTACCAGCGAGTATGTCCAAGTCCACGAATGGAGACAGAAGGCTGGCGGAGGCCTCAGAGAAGTGACCCAAGAATGGAGAGAAGATCCGGTGCTTCAAAAATAACTTTCCCTGAATCTGCGAGGGAGCGGTGGAGGACACTTGCAGTCTATGCCGTCTCAGTGAACAACGCCTATCAGCCTTCCAAACAACGCCAGAAACGGCATTCCCAGCGCCGGAAGCTGAAGAGAGCACAAGTCCAAGTATGCCAGCCTGCTGTTACAGGTGTTTCCAAAAGGACTGCTACCCAATTGGTAGGTCCTCTGCCTGTAGTGCCTGTTCTGATCGAAGGGATCTACACCAGAGCCATCCTTGATACAGGTGCTCAGGTTACCCTAATGACCAGAGACTTTTACAAGAAGTACCTGTCATACCTGCCCCTGGAAGAGATGGGAGACACCAAGATTCAGGGTATCCTAGCAGAAGAGTACTCTTGTGATGGATGTGTGTGGATCAAGTTGTCGTGTGATCCATTGAGGGCTGGGGAGCCCCAGAACTTTGAGACACTGGCCATTGTCTGTCCCTGGCTGCCAGGGCCCTCAAGAAGCTCTCTCATCATTGGAACCAATACCGATCTGGTGAAACGGCTTTTAGCCCCTGCTGTCCCCAGATGTGATCCCATACCCTCACTACCGGAAGAGGTTCCTGCTTCAGTACCAGAGGAAGAACCAAGAGTAGCTGAGACTGTGACTCCCAGGGAGAAGAGAAGGAAGAGAGTCATTCATCCTCCCCAGAAACTAACTCATGATCAGATGGGAGAAAGTTCCGAAGACACGGTCCTAACCTCAAGAAGGACCATGCCCACATCTGGTCCCTCCACTGTACATTTGGTGGAGGGCAACCCCAACTCACTCCCTGGCACAGTTAGGCAGGCCACTTCCGATAATATGGCCTGTGGGCAGGACAATCTTCTTCACCATGCTAGGTGGGAGATTCCCGTGCCAGGTTCCCTTGCAACTGTGAACTATCTTTTATGTACATATTGTTGATGCTGTCTTTGGGGACCAAAGATTCAAAGTGGGGGGAGTGTGTTGCGGGGTGTTCCCCTTTAATGCAGAGAGACAAGAAGTTCCAGGTGAGAGGTGAGTCGGGAGGAAGTAAAGAGACATTATGGAAGTGAAAGCAGAGGAGAGAGAGACTACATCTCCCAGTACATCTTGCAGCACCCAGGGTACATTGCTCCGGAACAGAGACTGCTGGGGCAGACTTTATAAAGGGGAGGTGGAGTTTGTTCGGTCTCTTTGGACACCCCCTCCCCTAGCAAGAGGATCTCTGTGCTGAACTGCTGTATGCACAAGGCCTGAAGCCTGGGCCTTGTGCTCCTTTCCAAAGAGCCCTCTGCCAGCCTAGCAGAACCTTAGGGACATATTCTCATCCTTGCTGCAGTACACCAGAAGGATTGAAGACTTGGATGTCGGTGGATTCCTGTTCCTAGACGAATCGATGGAGGAAACGGACTTGGACTTGTCCGGGTGGTGAGAGCTGTTTAAAGACAGATCCTTTATCTTTACTATTCGTTGGGATTACAAAGTTGTTCTTCAAGTGCCCCACCGAAAGATTGCTAGCGAATATTGTTTCACTGAACTTCCATTTAGATCAGTCAGGCCTGACTGCATAGGTAGACATTGCTGGGTGTTAGTCTACCCATGAGGGGAAGTAGCTGTAAAAGGGCAGCACTAGAGTTGCATAGCAATACTTTATTATTCTGATTACTCTGTTTATCTTTATTACTGTTTCTTGTAGGGATCTGCAACTTGTTATACTGTTGTTTATTACTTGCCCATTAGCCTCAGTAAAATATCTGGGTCAAGTACATTGGTGTCAGTTTCACTTACTTTAATAGAAGTTTTAAAGTATATCACTGTGTGTGTTTGCCATAGGACTGCGTCACCTAGAGTTGCGGTCACGCGGTCCTATCTCCCCTTACTAGCTGTGCCACGGGAGGTTAGAGCCGATTGCCAGGGGTTGACAGCGGTGCACTACAGGGCCCAAATCAATACCAGCGGCTCTCTTAACTGGGGGTAGCGCTACAAAAGCCTTAAAGTTTTTCACCTTAATGCATTCTATGCAATAAGGTGAAAATTCTTCTGTGCTGTAAAATCCCCAAGCCACTCGTTATACCTACCTGAGCCCAATCCGATGCAGCGATGTGCACAAGAGTAGCGGCTCTCGCCAGTGTCTCCCTCCAGCATGCATGGGTGGCATCATAGGCAGCAGCTTTTCATGGGGGCACTTGCTGAAAAGGAGAAGCCTTGACCGCCGGCTAGGGACCCCAGAGGAAGAGGATCAGGGCTGCTGTGTGCAAAACCATTGCACAGAATAGGTAAGTATACCATGTTTTTTATTTTAATAAAAGAAAAAAAAAAAGCTTTAATGTCTCTTTAATTTTTGAAGCAATGTCAATCTAGAGTTCAAAGTCCAATAAATTGTGCAATTTTTTGTGTCAAAGACATCAGGACATCAGGACATCAATCATGTCCTAAGTGAAATGACTACAGAAATATCATGCAGGATTAGTTACATTGCCTTTTTTTGAGTATTTATAAAATAATGAACTTGTTATGAGTGAGGCACAGACTGATTGTGGTGGTGGCCTACTGTAATTGCTGATTAGTGGCTCCCTTTAAATGGCTGATTAAAGGTGGTACGAGATGAAGGGATCCCTGTAAGTCAGAAGCTGGAGTGGGATTGCACATAGGTCTCTTGCACTTCCTGTGTGAAGCCAAAAACTCTCAATTACTTGCTAGTTGCAAAACCGCTCATAAGCCATGTCCTTTAAATAGAAACATGGAAGACTGGAAGTTGGAAAAAACCTTCTTTTCCTAAAAATAATTTTTGTCCCAGAATAGATATACAGTATGTTTAAAGCATATTTAACCACTTGACAACTGGGCACTTAAACCCCCTTCCTAACCAGACGAATTTTCAGCTTTCGGTGCTGTCACATTTTGAATGACAATTACTCAGTCATGCAACACTGTACCCATATGAAATTTTCGTCCTTTTTTTCACACAAATAGAGCTTTCTTTTGGTGGTATTTGATTGCCTCTGGGTTTTTTTTTTTTGTGCTATAAATGAAAAAAGACCGAAAATTTTGTAAAAAAATGAATTTTTCTTAATTTCTATTATAAAATTTTGCAAATAAGTAATTTTTCTTCATAAATTTGGGCAAAAATGTATACTGCTACATATCTTTGGTAAAAATAACCAAAATTAGTGGATATTATTTAGTCTGTGTGAAAGTTATAGGGTCTACAAGCTATGGTGCCAATCACTGAAAATGTATCAATTTGATTACACCTGATGTACTGACAGCCTATCTCATTTCTTGAGACCCTAACAAGCCAGAAAAGAACAATTACCCCCCAAATGACCCCTTTTTGGAAAGTAGACATTCCAAGGTAGTTAGTAAGAGGCATAGTTAGTTTTTTGAGGTTGTCATTTTTTCTCACAATTCTTTGCAAAATGAAGATTTTTTTAATTTTTATTTTTTTTCACACCAAATTGTCATTATAACAGGTTATTTCTCTCACATGGCATGTACATTCCACAAATAACACCACAAAATATATTCTGCTACTCCTCCTGAGTATGGCGGTACCACATGTGTGAGACTTTTATACAGCCTGCCCACATACAGAGGCCCAACATTGAAGTAGCCCCTTCAGGCGTTCTAGGAGCATAAATTACACATCTAATCTCTCAACCACCTATTACACTTTTGAAGGCCCTGGAGCACCAGGACAATGGAAACGCCAACAAAGTGACCCCATTTTGGAAAGCAAACACCCCAACGTATAATCTATGAGGCATTATGAGTCTTTTGAACTGTTCATTTTTTTCCAGAAGTTTTTGGAAAATGTGGAAAAAAAATGAAAACGCATTTTCTTTACACAAAGTTGTCCATTTATAAGATATTTCCAACACATAGCATGTACATAGCAAAAATTACACCCCAAAATATATTCTCCTACTCCTCCTGAGTATGGCGGTACCACATATGTGAGACTTTTACACAGCCTGGCCACATACAGAGGCCCAACATTGAAGTAGCAACTTCAGGCGTTCTAGGAGCATAAATTACACATCTAATCTCTCAAACACCTATTACACTTTTGAAGGCCCTGGAGCACCAGGACAATGGAAACGCCAACAAAGTGACCCCATTTTGGAAAGCAAACACCCCAACGTATAATCTATGAGGCATTATGAGTCTTTTGAACTGTTCATTTTTTTCCAGAAGTTTTTGGAAAATGTGGAAAAAAAATAAAAACACATTTTTTTTTACACAAAGTTGTCCATTTATAAGATATTTCCAACACATAGCATGTACATAGCAAAAATGACACCCCATAATATATTCTCTTACTCCTCCTGAGTATGGCGATACCACATGTGTGAGACTTTTACACAGCCTGGCCACATAGAGGCCCAATATCCAGGAAGCACCATCAGGTGACCTAGGGACATAAATTACGCATCTAATTTCCTTACAATCTATCACATTTTTGAAGGCCCTTCATATTTCTAGCATATAGCATGTACATACCAAGAATTACACCCTGAACTAAATTCTGCTGAGTAAATGGTAAACAAAAGATTACCTGTGGTTTTAGTAGTGCAATTGTCCACAGAAGGAGAGCCCTGATCCAGGCAGCAGGCAGGGACGTGGTCAGCGTCAGTGAATGTAATTGCCCAGGCAGCAGGCAGGAATATTGTCCATAGTCAGTACAGGCAGAGATACTGTCCATATACAGTCCAAGGTCAGTGCAAGTAGAGACATTGCCAGCAGTGCCAAAATATTGGTCCTGGTAGTAAGCAGGAACATGGTCCAAGTAGCAGGCCAGGAAAGAATGGGGACAGGGGTAGAGGCTTCTCCCACCCAAATCTCTTTGAAGCCTCCGAGTCTCCAGACCCTAATCTGGGAATGAGAAAACTAAAAAATTTGTTTTCTTCATCCAGAAAAACAATTCTGGAGCCCCTCACATATGTGAGACCCCTGTGTCCCCATTAGCATAGCAGGGTAAAAGATCAATCCAAGAGGCAGGCAAAAAACTTGGTCAAACAGTCCAGGGTCAGTTCCAGAGCAGGCAGAGGTAGGTACAGTTTAGGGTTAGGCAGAAGCGTGGTCGTATAACAAGCCAGGGTCAGTTCCAGAGCAGGCAGAGGTAGGTACAGTTTAGGGTTAGGCAGAAGCGTGGTCGTATAACAGGCCAGGGTCAGTTCCAGGGCAGGCAGAGGTAGGTACAGTTTAGCGTTAGGCAGAGGCGTGGTCGTTTAGCAGGTCAGGGTCAGTTCCGGAGAAGGCAGCGGTATGTACAGTGGCATAAGGGGTGTGGCGGTAAATGACAATTAGGTTTACCATACTTTCCTAATAATGTAGAAAAGTATGGTAACGACGGAAACATCGACCAAAACAAAGGCCTGGTTGGGAAGGACAATCGGGACAATAATACACAGTGTCTCTTCTAGTTCCTTCTTTGGAGCACACCCGGCATCTCTTCTGACGTTTTCGGCCTGTTTCATGGGGGGGGAGTTTATCAGGAAAGTGGCGTTAATGGAGTCTGCTCACTGAATCTGAGCGAATGCTTTCTGGTGGGTCTTCAGGGTACAAAAGGGCTTCGATAATTTCTTCTTGGTACTGAAAATAAGATAAGGGGGTCCTTGTAGATTTACGGTAAATGACATAAGTATTGTAAAGGGCCATACTGAAAAGATATATGGAGACCTTTTTATACCAATAGCGGCTTTTTCTTGTGGGAAGATAGGGTTCAATCATCTGATCATTAAAATCGACTCCCCCCATGAACAAATTATAATCATGAACACATGCTGGTTTTTGGATAGGGCCGTTTCTTTTGGGGATTTCCACGTAGGTGTCGTTATGTATCGTTGAGAGCATGTGGACATTTCTTTTGTCCCTCCACCTGATAGCCAATAGATCTTCATTCCGCAAAGACGCCGTCTCCCCTTTTCGTAGTCTTTCAGTAACGAGTCTTTGTGGGAAACCCTTCCTGTTGGCTCGCACTGTACCACACGCTGGAGTGCCCTTCCGGTAAAGGTTGCGGAAGAGGGGGATGCTGGTATAGTAATTATCCACATAAAGGTGGTAACCCTTTTCAAGGAGTGGATATATAAGCTCCCAAACAACCTTTCCGCTGGCACCGATGTACTCAGGACATTCAGGGGGATGCAGTTGGGAGTCCTTCCCTTCATACACCAGGAAGGCGTAAATGTAGCCAGTGACCCGGTCACATAGCTTGTAGATTTTAACCCCATATCGGGTCCTTTTGCTTGGAATAAACTGCTTGATGCCAAGCCTGCCTGTGAAGTGGACCAATGACTCATCCACGGATATATTTTGGTCGGGGATATATAACTGGGGGAATTTCTCAGAGAAAAAATTTAGAAGTGGCCGAATTTTAAATAATTTGTCATGTGATGGGTCATTTCGGGGAGGGCACTGGGTATTGTCATTGTAATGGAGAAAGCGCATTATCATGAGGTATCTGGATCTTGACATAATGGATGAAAAGACTGGCATGTGCTGGATGGGTTTGGAGGACCAATAGGAGTATACTTAATTTTTTTTTGAGAGCCCCATGTTGAACGTTAGGCCTAAAAATAATTAAAATTCCTCCACTGTCAATTCTCTCCACACATAGGGACGGGCATAACTTGAATCAGGGTTGTTAGTTATGAATTGTTGTGCAAAGAGGTTGCACTGGGTCACGATGGAGGATAATAGGTCTTGGGTAAAAATTAAATTAAAAAAATCAATAGGGGCAAAATTCTCTGTGTTCACCTGAACACCTGGCTGGGCGGTGAAAGGGGGGATGTTTGCTGCTCCTGAATTGGGGGGAAGCCACAGAGGGTTTTCAAGGGCATAGGGAAGGCTGGCATGGGTCCTAACCCTTTGGGGCTGAGATGACACCCCGCTAGTTCTTGGCCTTTGCTGTAGTGGTACTTCATTTCTTGTGGATGGCACTGTGCTACTGGTGGATGGCACTGAGCTGCTGGTTGATGCCACAGCGCTACTTGTGGTAGCCTGCTGATCCATGTCAGAACGCCTTCGTTTCCTGGGCACACTTTCCTCTTCCTCTGAATCTGTAGAAGACCCACTGCTTATAACAGGTTCATATTCTGAACCAGAATCAGACTCAGAGAGCTCGTCGCTGCTCTCGTCAGTCAAGCAAAGCTGTTGGTATGCCTCCTCAGCGGAAAACATTTTTTTCGCCATACTGGTGACTGTGGGCTGTGGTGACAAACTGTGGTAGGAAAACTGGAACAGATATGGCTGCACTGATGGGTGCTGATGAGGCTGGTCTAATGAGGCTGCACTGCTGGGTTCTGATGAGGGTGCTGCTGGGTTCTGAGGAGGGTGCTGCCGGGTTCTGATGAGGATGCTACTGGGTTCTGATGAGGGTGCTACTGGGTTTTGATGAGGGTGCTACTGGGTTCTGATGAGGGTGCTTCTGGGTTCTGATGAGGGTGCACTGCTGGTAACTGATGAGGGTGCAGATGAGCACTATAGTGGCGCTGATGTGGTACTGATGGCACCGATGGGGCACTGTAGTGGCACTGGGCACTGTAGTGGCACTGGTGGAGCACTGGCGGCACCGATGGGCACTGAAGTGGCAGAGGTGGCACTGATGAGCACTGGTGGCACTGATGAGCTTTGTAGTGACACTGATCAGCCTTGTAGTGACACTGATCAGCCTTGTAGTGACACTGATCAGCCTTGTGGTGGCACTGATCAGCCTTGTGGTGGCACTGATGGACACTAGTGGCACTTATGGGTACTCTGGTGGCACTGGTGGCACTGATGAGTATTTTTGTGGCACTGCTTACACAGATGGGTACTGTAGGGGAGCTGTAGGGGCGCTGATGGGTAGTGTGGGGCACAGATTGGCACTTGTGTGGCACTGTGTGGCACTGTGTGGCACTTAAGGGCACTGCTGAATATATATGAGACACTCACTGTTAAAAGGATCTCTCCTCTCCTCACACGCTGTATCGGTGTGAGGAGAGAAGAGAGCTGGACCTCTGTTTGACCCCAGTTTGTTTACATTCTGATCGCTCCCTCATTGGAGGGAGCGATCAGGTGGTAAAGAGCCGCTATCATTGGCTCTTCACCGCGATCCTTGTTGCAGTGGGAGCCGTGAACTCAGCGAGCACGGACACTTCCGCGAGCGCGCACCAGGGGGCGCGCGGGAAGCGCGAATGCACGAGGACGTCCCAGGGACGTGAGCTCAGGATAACTCGACCACTCTGTGGACGTCTTTTGTCCATGACGCGGTCGGCAAGTGGTTAAATTCACTTATGGTAATTGACTCACCTCTGATGGAAGTCTGTTCCAAGCATCCACTGCTCTTGCAGTAAGATAATGCTTTACTATATTGTTAAGCCAGGTACACACGGGCCGAATGTCGGGAGACAACGGCTGGTTAACCACTTGCCGACCGCCCGCCGATGTTATACGTCGGCTGTTTGAAGAGAAATATCGTTGTTATGGCAGCAGCTAGCTACCATAACCCCGGTATCCTCTTCTTCAGCGGGCGGTCGAATTTCAGATAAAAGTGGTCTCTGCAGCGGATTCGCCGCAAGATCACTTTTATTGGTGGTGGGAGAGGATCCCCCCTACTGCTACGCTCCGGTGCCCTCCCCCGCTTACCGGAGCCATCGGTAGCGAGGAGGCGATCAAATCCTTCTCGGTCTGTGGTATGGAGCTGACTGAGGGGAAGATGGCCCCCAGCTCGGCTCCATACCATTGCAGGGTGGAAGCGACGCCAAAACGCCACTTCCGCCCATAGCTCTTAAAGGGGCATTTTTTTAAATAATTTTTTCAAACGACATTTATTTATTTATTTTTTATTTATTTTTTTATTGCATTTTAGTGTAAATATAAGATCTGAGGTCTTTTTGACCCCAGATCTCATATTTAAGAGGTCCTGTCATGCTTTTTTCTATTACAAGGGATGTTTACATTCTTTGTAATAGGATTAAAAGCAACGCTGTATCTTGGCCTAGGCCAACAAGGCCCAGGCCTAGGGCAGCACTTTGCAGGGAGTCAGCATGAAAAGAGTCCCCGCCGGCTTGCGCTACACTTTTAGTGTAGCGCCAGTCTTATGAGGTGGACTGGGCCGCAAGACAAATCGGTCTGCTGCCGGTTTTATAGGGATGGCGCAGACACAAGATGAAAACAAAAACAAAAAAATTCTGCACTGCCTGATTGTATAGCAGCTCACACAACCAATTGAAAAATGGTGAAATACGAACAAGACAAAAAAGTGTAGCGCTTAACTAAATGAAAACTGCACTGGAATGAAGTGCAGTATGTAACAGTGATAAACAGTCAAAATAAACAACGTAACATTCAAGAAGTGATAAATGAATAAATGAAAATATTCAAATAGTCCTGAGTGATATGAGTTGTGTAACGTAAAAGTCACCAGAAAATACTGAGTTCATTAATAAAAACAAAATTGATAGATGCTGGTGAGAATCAAAATAATGGTGCTCCTAAATGAACTTGACGTGAAGCGAGTGCACTTAAAGTGACCACCACCAATCGATAGTAGAAAAGGCTTACCAGAGAGAGTGGACCCCAAAAACATACGTTCAGAGGGTCAACCAGACATGGGTAAGCCGCTATGAACAGCGAATCTCCAGCTGCGATTCAAACAGGAACCTCAAACTTCAATCAAATACAGAAGGTAGGGAGAAGTGTCTCTTGTATCCAGATGGTGATGACACTTGCAGGTAGTGCCCGGTTAGGGCCAGGTGGTGATACCAGATATATGCCAGAAAGTAAAAGGAACGATGCATTTGGATGCGAAACGTGTCGGGAGACCCTACTGTTGCCATTTGATCATTTGATAAAGCGCTGTTACATTCTTTTAAATGTACGTGTTCCTACCTACATTAAATACCCTTTTTATACAGTATTACACTATGTGCCTTTTCTTTCCTTTTACTTTCTGGCATATATCTGGTATCACCACCTGGCCCTAAACGGGCACTACCTGCAAGTGTCATCACCATCTGGATACAAGAGACACTTCTCCCTACCTTCTGTATTTGAATGAAGTTTGAGGTTCCTGTTTGAATCGCAGCTGGAGATTCGCTGTTCACATCGGCTTACCCATGTCTGGTTGACCCTCTGAACGTATGTTTTTGGGGTCCACTCTCTCTGGTAAGCCTTTTCTACTATCGATTGGTGGTGGTCACTTTAAGTGCACTCGCTTCAGGTCAAGTTCATTTAGGAGCACCATTATTTTGATTCTCATCAGCATCTATCAATTTTGTTTTTATTAATGAACTCAGTATTTTCTGGTGACTTTTACGTTACACAACTCATATCACTGAGGACTATTTGAATGTTTTCATTTATTCATTTATCACTTCTTGAATGTTACGTTGTTTATTTTGACTGTTTATCACTGTTACATACTGCACTTTATTCCAGTGCAGTTCTCATTTAGTATGGCGCAGACACAAGGGACACTGACATGGTCATCTATACCTTTCAGTTAGGTAGTAGGACTCTCCTGCAATCCTTTGCTTGTGTCAGTTGTACATATTAAGGAATCTTAATTTTATTTCTGTTGATTGCTGATGAGAAAAATAAACAGATGTATTTATTTGTTCCTGCCCCCAATCCTTCCTTTGCTCACTGCCTGGACCACATACCTTCATCACTGTGCTATATGTTTTCTGCTGCAACACTGGCATGGTTATATCCTCTTAGTCCTCCAAAAATTTTGCAGAAATTTGTGCTTAAAGTAGAACTATAGGCAACACTTTTTTTTCTATTTTGGATAGAGTAAGGGATGGTTATTGCCCCTGTTAATTTTTTTTTTTGCCATCCACTCATTTTCCTTCATTTTCTGCCCCATAGCCAAACAGGAAGTGAGAGGAAGTCTCTACAATTTAAGGGAATCCCCCCCCCCAAGGCCCTCAGAACTAGTGTCCCCACTGGAAAATTTCAGGGCAGGTCTTAAACAGGAAGGGGTGTGACCTTGACAGGAAGGGGTGGATCATATTTAAATTAGGGGTTGCACAAGTTTGGTCAGGCCTAGGGCAGCACAAAACCTAAATACACCACTGATTAAAAGTGACACCATTTTTTTAACCACTTCAGCCCCGGACCATTTGTCAGCTTAAAGACCAGAGGTCTTTTTACATTTTGGCACTGTGCTGCTTTAACTGGTAATTGCGCGGTCATGCAATGTTGTACCCAAAATTTGTGTCCCCTTTTCCCCACAAATAGAGCTTTCTTTTGATGGTATTTGATTGCCTCTGCGATTTATATTTTTTGCGATATACAGTTAGGAGAACAAGTATTTGATACACTGCTGATTTTGCAGGTTTTCCTACCTACAAAGCATGTAGAAAATCCAGAAAATCACATTGTATGATTTTTAAATAATTAATTAGCAATTTATTGCATGACATAAGTATTTGATCAACTACCAACAAGTAAGAATTACGGCTCTCACAGACCTGTTATTTTTTCTTTAAGAAGCCCTCCTGTTCTCCACTCATTACCTGTATTACCTGCACCTGTTTGAACTCGTTACCTGTATAAAAGACACCTGTTCACACACTCAATCAAACAGACTCCAACCTCTCCACAATGGCCAAGACCAGAGAGCTGTGTAAGGACATCAGGGATAAAATTGTAGACATGCACAAGGCTGGGATGGGCTACAGAACAATAGGCAAGCAGCTTGGTGAGAAGGCAACAATTGTTGGTGCAATTATTAGAAAATGGAAGAAGTTCAAGATGACGGTCAATCTCCCTCCGTTTGGGGCTCCATGCAAGATCTCACCTCATGGGGCATCAATGATCATGAGAAAGGTGAGGGATCAGCCCAGAACTACATGGCAGAACCTGGTCAATGACCTGAAGAGAGCTGGGACTACAGTCTCAAAGAAAACCATTAGTAACACACTACGCCGTCATGGATTAAAATCCTGCAGCGCACGCAAGGTACCCCTGCTCAAGCCAGTGCATGTCCAGGCCCGTCTGAAGTTTGCCAATGACCATCTGAATGATCCAGAGAAAGAATGGGAGAAGGTCATGTGGTCTGATGAGACAAAATAGAGCTTACTCTTTCGTCCATGGACCGACACAGCTTCTCTATTGACAAAGTGGGTATTATCCGTTAATTAGGAGTGACTAGGCAGAAAAACTTGTAAAAAGTGTTGCATCACACCTTCTACAGTACCGCCCAGGGGGCGGACCCTCTGGGTATACCCTCTCAGTCTGCACATCGCAGATCAGTTTTTTTCTGTCTAGCAAGGAGTAGGACATGGCTCCCTTCGGGCTCATTGGTCCGGGGAAAAAAGATATATATATTTTTTATTTTTTTGCTACATTTGTTGTTTCCTGCGATCTTCGATCAACTGCCGACTGGGTGACAGGCTGGATCCTCGATCCTTGTAGTCTCCCCAGTTTCGGCCATCGAGCGTGTGCCGACCCTAGCTACGCGCTGGGTTTTCCACGACATGCCCGTCGCTCCACGGGTGGCCGGTGAGCCTACGCTCCAGGGCCTGCATCGGACCGCTCAGCTTCGGCTGACCTTACGGCCGAGTCGCAGCAGCCTGGCCGGTGAGCTTACGCTCCAAGGCTTGCATCGGACCGCTCAGCTTCGGCTGACCTTACGGCCGAGTCGCAGCAGCCTGTCCGGTGAGCGTCATGCTCCAGGGCATACATATGATCGTCCCTTCTGGGTCCAATCACAGCATGCCTGGCCAACAGTCACCTTCCGTGCGCGGACGATGATCTGTTTGGAATGTCTTCCAGCAGAATACATGCAGGATAGGTAAGTAAAACTCCCCTGCCTCGGCTGGGTGATTTAGCTGGACATTCCTGGAGAGATCAAGTAAGTGGTTGTGGCCCCTTTCTTCCCTCTCTCCCTGCCTTTCCCTCCTCCCTGGGCTTCTAGCTAAAGGTTGCTGGGTGCTGGGGGTCACCTAGGGGGTCCCACTGGAGCGGGGCTGGCTGTAACTAACATTTAAAAGAAATGTCATTTTTGCTTACCTGTGTTTCTGTGTCTCCATGCTGTCGGCGGCCATTTTGAGGTGGTCCATGCCAAGTTTGGCCTCTTGTAACTGCCTGGCGGCCATCTTCCTGTAGTTCGGCCACACCCACTGGCCCCTATCAGGTGATCGGCGGCCATGTTTGTCCACCCTGTATGCAGATATTGCCGTTCGGCGGCCATCTTTTTTGTGGGCTATGGCTGCCTGACCTCTATCTTCTGTCGGCGGCCATTTTCTTAGAGCCCACATTATCTTCCATACAGACGGTTTTGGCAACCATTTTGCGAGAGCCTCCGGCCTCTAGGGTGCATTACACTGGCGCGAAAATTCACACAGGAAGTGCTGATAAAAGAAGCAGACTGACACAGCAGCAAGGGGACAGCATCATAGGCGCAGCATAGCAGTACCTATCTAGGGTGGTGAGTCCTCTGGGTAACCCAGCATCTCTGCAGCGCAGGAGGGTGGCCTATTGATATCTTGCCTGGAGCCCTGTGAGTGTCAGCGTGTGGTCAGCATGGCATCTGAGCCAGATGTCTTCTCCCCTGAAACACCAGATTTAGCAGCTGGTGTCCCTGAGGTGTCTATGGACGCTATGTCGGCAATCCTAGAGGCGTTTGCTGCCAGGGTGGAAGCAGCACACGGGAATACAGGGGGTAATAAACGCCCCCGTCCCCTGCAATCTTCTGGGGATATTTCTGATGCAGAACCAGGTCCAGCTACGGCTCATGGCCCAGATTCTGATGCATCAGAGACTGCAGACCGTGACCGATCGGACAGTGAGGAGGACTCCAAGTCCAGGTCAGTACGCGAGACGGCTTTGGTATCTGACCTTATTACTGCAGTGCGGGATACGCTAAAGTTGGAAAGGACTGAAGAAGTAGCAGATACTCCAGTCCCCTTTGGGTTTCGTAAACCTGCCCGCACTGCTAAGGTGTTCCCTTGTGTGTCTTATTTTGACAAACTCTTATACAAGGAATGGGAGAACCCACTGAGGGTCTTTACAGCCCCAAAGAGGTTTGCAGTACGGTACCCCTTTGAGGAGAGTTTTCTGAAGATATGGACCTCTCCCTCTATAGTGGACCCTTCGGTGTCCAGACTTAATAGAGCCACCACTATTCCAGTAGAAGGGGCTCCTGTTTTCAAGGACCCTGTGGATAAGAAGGCTGAAGCGCTCGCTACCGATACTCAGTGGTAGGCTCAGCAGTACGCCCGGCATTGGCGGGGGCCCTAGTGTCTCAGACACTTACTGAATGGGCAAAATTGCTACTCCAGGGGTTAAAGGAGCGAGATGCTCCTCCTAATGAGATAACTTTGGCCGACCAGTTGGTCCAGGGCCTTAAGTTTGTCTGCGAGTCAGACATGGATACTATTCCCCTGCTGTCAAGAGCTTCGGTTTATGCAGTAGCAATACGCCGCCTGATCTGGCTAAAGGGCTGGTCTGCGGACCAGACTTCCAAGAAAGCCCTATTGGATCTGCCTTTTAAGGGCGACAGACTTTTTGGGGCTTCTCTGGATGACATCATCAAGGATGCTACAGGAGGTAAAAGCACTTTGCTTCCCCAAACTAGCAAGGGTAGGGGACCACGCCAAGGGCAAGGGCCCTCCTTTACTGCACGTAAGCGGTTTTTTCGCCCTCTTAAGGCGACAGGGAAAAGACCCCAGGCCGATAAAGCGCCTGCCCAAGGACAAAAGCGTCCTTGGTCCCGCAGACCCAACAAGCCTGTGGACAAATCTGCGTCCACATGAAGGTCCGCCCCCACCCAGCTCTCGGGTGGGGGGACGTCTTCGCAAATTCGCGACTCAGTGGACTGCTCTAGTCTCCGACAGGTGGGTTTGCGAAGTAATCTCCTCAGGCTACAAGATAGAATTTCTCTCTTGTCCACCAGACAGATTCATCACCTCCAATCTCCAGCTACTACCGACCCGTCGGGAGGCCCTGTATGGGGCGGTCCAGGGTCTACTGGAACGCGGGGTAGTTATTCCAGTTCCAGAACAGGAATGGGGTCAGGGTTTTTACTCAAATCTGTTCATTGTGCCAAAGAAGGAGGGGGTTCGTCCAATCTTGGATCTGAGCCCTCAATTGCTTTGTGAAGGTACAAAGATTTCGGATGGAGTCGGTTCGATCCGTAGTCACGGCTCTCCATCCGGGGGACTTTCTGGCCTCCTTGGACATCAAGGACGCATACCTGCATGTCCCCATATACTCCAGACACCAGAGGTTTCTGCGATTTGCTATCGGGAAGAACCACTACCAGTTTGTGGCCCTCCCGTTTGGCCTTGCCTCAGCACCCAGGACGTTCACCAAGGTGCTCGCTCCGATTCTGGCACTTCTAAGACAGCGGGGTATCCCTATCACAGGTTACTTGGACGACCTTCTGCTGAAGGGCCCTTCAAGCTCAGAATTAGAGGTAAGCGTGTCCATTACCTGTCAGACTCTTCGAGACTGTGGTTGGATACTAAACACGCAAAAGTCAGTATTGGTGCCCACTCAACGCCTAGTGTACCTGGGGTTGATTCTGGATTCCTCAGAGGCAAAGGTATTCCTCCCTGTGGAGAAGTTGCAGACCCTCCGGGCTGCAGTACGGCAGCTGACTTCCAGGAATTGGTCGTCACTCCGTTTTTGCATGCGAGTGTTGGGCCTCATGGTAGCCTCCTTCGAGGCGGTCCCATATGCTCAATACCACACTCGAGTGTTACAGAGGGAAGTTCTGTCCAGATGGAACAGATGCCCTTCATCTCTGGATTATCAAATCCGAGTGAGCCACCTAGTCAGGAGATCCCTGGTATGGTGGCTGACAGCACCGGCTCTAATGGCCGGGAAGTCATTTCTTCCGGTTTACTGGATAGTGATCACGACGGACACCAGCCTTACAGGTTGGGGGGGAGTCTGGGGTGTCCAGTCGGCGCAAGGTCGCTGGACCCCAGAGGAAGCCCTCCTGCCGATCAATGTCCTGGAGATCCGGGCGATCAAGCTGTGCCTCTTCAAATGGTCTCAGAGACTGCAAGGGCGTCCAGTCAGGATCCAGTCAGACAACGCCACAGCAGTGGCATATGTCAATCATCAAGGAGGAACAAGAAGCTCAGCTGCAGCATCGGAGATCGCTCGCATCCTGAAGTGGGCAGAGAGGAGCGTACCGGCACTGTCGGCCGTGTACATTCCGGGTGTGGAAAACTGGCAGGCGGACTACCTGAGCCGCCAGATGCTGGACCAGGGAGAATGGTCCTTACACCCGGAGGTGTTCCAACTCCTCTGCCAAAGATGGGGCACACCAGACGTAGATCTTCTGGCTTCCCGACTCAATCGGAAGGTATTGAGGTTTGTGGCCCGGTCAAGAGACCCATGGGCAGACGCAACGGACGCGTTGGTAGCATCGTGGGGCCAGTATCGGCTAATCTATGCCTTCCCTCCCTTAAGGCTTCTTCCTCTTCTGCTCCGCAGAGTGGAGGCAGAGGGAATTCCAATGATCCTAATCGCTCCAGATTGGCCTCAGCGTCCTTGGTACGCCGATCTAGTACGTCTGGTAGCAGACGTCCCCTGGCGCCTACCACTACGGAAGGACCTGCTGTCGCAAGGTCCCATATTCCATCCTGCTTTACAGTCATTGGCTTTAACGGCATGGCTGTTGAGAACCAGGTACTGAGAGACCGGGGCCTGTCAGACTCAGTAATTTCTACTATGAGAAGTGCTCGGAAACCGTCCTCTAGGAAGGTCTATCACCGCACTTGGAGGGCCTACATCTCCATGTGTGAGGAAATGAAATGGCATCCGCGTACCTATTTGGTTTCCAGAATCCTGCTGTTTTTACAGCATGGGGTAGACCAAAGGCTTGCCCTAAGTACGATTAAGGGACAGATATCTGCCCTGGCTGTCTTTTTTCAGCGACCCCTGGCGACTCACTCTCTCGTGAGTACATTTGTGCAGGGGGTTCGACATGTGGCCCCTCCGGTCCGCCCCCCGTTACCTCCGTGGGACTTGAACCTGGTCCTCTCGGTGCTTCAGAAGGCACCGTTTGAGAATATTAGAGATATTCCCCTGTTGACACTTTCTCAGAAGGTGGTCTTTTTGGTGGCTGTTACGTCAGTTAGACGAGTCTCTGAGCTGGCAGCCTTGTCCTGCAAGGCTCCCTATTTGATTTTCCACAAGGATAAGGTGGTGCTGCGGCCGCAGCCTTCCTTTCTTCCGAAGGTCGTTTCGGCTTTTCATCTCAACGAAGACATTGTACTTCCATCCTTGTGTCCTCAGCCGTCGAATCCTAAGGAGTCGGCGTTGCATTCCTTGGACGTTGTCCGAGCTTTGAGAGTATACATATCTGCTACTTCCCTGTTCCGGAAGTCAGACTCACTGTTTGTTTCGGTGGCTGGTCCCAAGAAGGGCCAAGCAGTCTCATCGGCCACCATCTCTAGGTGGATCCGACAGATAGTAATCCAGGCTTACGCCTTAAAGGGTCAGGCGCCCCCCTTTCCTGTCACGGCGCATTCGACCAGGGCAATAGGTGCCTCTTGGGCTTTCCGACATCAAGCGTCTGTTTCCCAACTATGTAAAGCGGCGACTTGGTCGTCCGCTCACACTTTCACAAAATTCTACAAAGTTGATGTAGGTGCATCTTCGGATGCCTCTTTCGGCCGCAAGGTTTTGCAGGCGGCTGTTTAGAGTTGCAACTCCTCCGTTGGAGTGCTGTTTTGTGTTTTGGGGTGAAGTTTGTTTTTATGCTGTTACCACCCCTCGTTTTTTCTCTGACACTGCTTTGGGACGTCCCACTTTGTCAATAGAGAAGCTGTGTCGGTCCATGGACGAAAGAGTAAATAGGATTTTTTACTCACCGTAAAATCCTTTTCTCTGAGTCCATGGACCGACATAGCACCCACCCCTCCTTTTAAGTTTGTACTGCTTTTTGACGAACTGATCTGCGATGTGCAGACTGAGAGGGTATACCCAGAGGGTCCGCCCCCTGGGCGGTACTGTAGAAGGTGTGATGCAACACTTTTTACAAGTTTTTCTGCCTAGTCACTCCTAATTAACGGATAATACCCACTTTGTCAATAGAGAAGCTGTGTCGGTCCATGGACTCAGAGAAAAGGATTTTACGGTGAGTAAAAAATCCTATTTTTTGGTCTAAACTCCACTCGCCGTGTTTGGAGGAAGAATAAGGATGAGTACAACCTCAAGAACACCATTCTAACCGTGAAGCATGGAAGTGAAAACATCATTCTTTGGGGATGCTTTTCTGCAAAGGGGACAGGACAACTGCACCGTATTGAGGGGAGGATGGATGGGGCCATGTATCGCGAGATCTTGGCCAACAACCTCCTTCTCTCAGTAAGAGCATTGAAGATGGGTCGTGGCTGGGTCTTCCAGCATGACAACAACATGAAACACACAGCCAGGACAACTAAGAAGTGGCTCCGTAAAAAGCATCTCAAGGTCCTGGAGTGGCCTAGCCAGTCTCCAGACCTGAACCCAATAGAAAATCTTTGGAGGGAGCTGAAAGTCCGTATTGCCCAGCGACAGCCTCGAAACCTGAAGGATGTGGAGAAGCTCTGTATGGAGGAGTGGGCCAAAATCCCTGCTGCAGTGTATGCAAACCTGGTCAAGAACTACAGGAAACTTATGATCTCTGTAATTGCAAACAAAGGTTTCTGTACCAAATATTAAGTTCTGCTTTTCTGATGTATCAAATACTTATGTCATGCAATAAAATGCAAATTAATTACTTAAAAATTATACAATGTGATTTTCTGGATTTTTGTTTCAGTTGAAGAGTACCTATGATAAAAATTACAGACCTCTACATGCTTTGTAAGTAGGAAAACCTGCAAAATCGGCAGTGTATCAAGTTCTCCCCACTGTAAATGGAAAAAGACAGAAAATTTAGAAAAAAAAAATATTTTCTACTTTTTGTAATAGGAAAAATCGAATAAACTCAATTTTAGTCATACATTTAGGCCAAAATGTATTCAGCCACATGTATTTTGTAAAAAAAAAGGTCAATAGGCGTATATTTATTGGTTTGCGCAAAAGTTATAGCGTCTACAAACTAGGGTACATTTTCTGGAATTTACACAGCTTTTAGTTTATGACTGCCTATCTCAATTCTTGAGGTGCTAAAATGGCAGGGCAGTACAAAAACCCTCCAAATGACCCCATTTTGGAAAGTAGACACCCCAAGGAAATTGCTGAGAGGCATGTTGAGCCCATTGAATATTTAATTTTTTGGTCCCAAGTGATTGAATAAAGACAAAAAAATTTAGTTTTTTACAAAAAGTTGTCACTAAATGATATATTGCTCACACATGCCATGGTTATATGTGGAATTGCACCCCAAAATACATTTTGCTGCTTCTCCTGAGTACGGGGATACCACATGTGTGGGACTTTTTGGGAGCCTAGCCGCGTACGGGGCCCCGAAAACCAAGCACCGCCTTTAGGATTTTTAGGGGCACAAATTTTTGATTTCACTCCTCACTACCTATCACAGTTTTGAAGGCCATAAAATGCCAAAATAGCACAAAACCCGCCCAAATGACCCAATTTTGAAAAGTAGACACCCCAAGCTATTTGCTGGGAGGCATGTTGAGTCCATGGAATATTTTATATATTTATTCTTTGCACAAAGTTGTCACTAAATGATATATTGCTCAAACATGCCATGGGCATATGTGGAATTACACCCCAAAATGCATTCTGCTGCTTCTCCTGAGTACGGGGATACCACATGTGTGTAACTTTTTGGGAGCCAACCACGTACGGGGCCTCGAAAACCAATCACTGCCTTCAGGATTTCTAAGGGCGTAAATGTTTGATTTCACTCCTCACTACCTATCACAGTTTCGAAGGCCATAAAATGCCAAGATAGCACGAAACACCCCCAAATGACCCCATTTTGGAAAGTAGACACCCCAAGCTATTTGCTGAGAGGCATGGTGAGTGTTTTACAGCTCTCATTTGTTTTTGAAAATGAAGAAAGAAACGAAAAATTTATTTATTTTTCTTTTTTCAATTTTCAAAACTTTGTGACAAAAAGCGAAATCTGCAAAATACTCACCATACCTCTCAGCAAATAGCTTGGGGTGTCTACTTTCCAAAATGGGGTCATTTCCGGGGGTTTGTGCCATCTGGGCATTCCATGGCCTCCGAAACTGTGATAGGCAGTGAGGAGTGAAATCAAAAATTTACACCCTTAGAAAGCCTGAAGGCGGTGCTTGGATTTGGGGTCCTGTACGCGGCTAGGCTCCCAAAAAGTCTCACACATGTGATATCCGCATACTCAGGAGAAGTAACAGAATGTATTTTGGGGTGTAATTCCACATATGCCCATGGCATGTGTGAGCAATATATAATTTAGTGACAACTTTGTGCAAAAAAAAAAAAGTTTGTAATTTTCCCGCAACTTGGGGCAAAATATAAAATATTCCATGGACTCGACATGCCTCTCAGCAAATAGCTTGGGGTGTCTACTTTTCAAAATGGGGTCATTTGGGGGGTTTTGAACTGTCCTTGCATTTTATGAACAACATTTAGAAGCTTATGTCACACATCACCCACTCTTCTAACCACTTGAAGACAAAGCCCTTTCTAACACTTTATGTTTATATGAAAATATATATTTTTTTGCAAGAAAATTACGTTGAACCCCAAAACATTATATATTTTTTTAAAGCAAAGGCCCTACAGATTAAAATGGTGGGTGTTGCTTTTTTTTTTCCTACACAGTATTTGCGCAGCGATTTTTCAAACGCATTTTTTGGGGAAAAAACACACTTTTTTTAATTTTAATGCACTAAAACACACTATATTGCACAAACGTTTGATGAAATAAAAAAGATGATCTTAGGCCAAGTACATGGATACCAAAGACGACATGCTCTAAAATTGCGCACAAACGCGCATTGGTGGCAAACTACGTGCATTTTTAAAAGCCTTTAAAAGCCTTTACAGGTTACCACTTTGGATTTACAGAGGAGGTCTACTGCTAAAATTACTGCCCTTGATCTGACCTTCGCGGTGATACCTCACATGCATGGTGCAATTGCTGTTTACATATGACGCCAGACCGACGCTTGCGTTCGCCTTTGCGTGAGAGCAGGGGGGGGGGGACAGGGGTGCTTTTTTATTATTGTTATTTATTTAGATTTTTTATTTTATTTTTAAACTGTTCCTTCCATTTTTTTACCATTTTTATTATCTCAGGGACTGTAATATCCTCTATGATAACAATAGGTAGTGACAGGTACTCTTTTTAAAAAAAATTGGGGTCTATTAGACCCTAGATCTCTCCTCTGCCCTCAAAGCATCTGACCACACCAAGATCGGTGTGATAAAATGCTTTCCCAATGGCGCTGTTTATATGCGGCAAAATCTGAGTCATGAAATGCTCGTAGCTTCCGGTTTCTTAGGCCATAGAGATGATTGAAGCAATTCTGGTCTCTTATCAGCTCTATGGTCAGCTGGCGGAACCACCGGCTGCATTCTCAGATTCCCTGTTGGGACAGGAGAGCCAGAGAAAACCATGGAAGACGGTGGGGGGGGGGGGGACATTCCCTCCCACTGCTTGTAAAAGCAGTCTAGAGGCTAATTAGCTGCTAGGATTGCTTTTACACGAAAGCCAACCGCTGGCTGAAAAGAATGAAACCAAGATTATACCTAAACCCTCAGGCATCATTCTGGTATAACCATTCAAAGTCCAGTAACATACCAGTACGTTGCTGGTCCTTGTTGGGCATATATTGTAATCTTTTTTTTTTATGCAGCCTGTTGGCTGAATGAAAAAAAGAGATTGATCGGTGGGTATGCCCACCATTAGAATACCTCCCTTCATCCACCCACTTCTAATGATGGGCATACATGCACCATTTATATATGCCGAAGCATGGGGGCATCCTCCCGCAAAAATTATGTCGCGTACACACAGTCAGACTTTTCAACAAGCAAACCTCCGTCTGAATTTCGACCGTGTGTACGCGGCATTAGGAGCAAATCGCTCCTCCGAACCCTGCTGCAACCATGCTTCGGCATAAATGCTCTTTTTTTTAGCTGTGGTGGTGAAATCACCTCCTACAGCGTTGGAGTCATGGCTTTATGTATCGTGGGAGCAAACGCTGTTGCTGTCAAGATAAATAAATCCGCGCTGCAACTGAATGGTGTACCTGATAAGCAAATGATGGTTGTAACGAGCCCCTGGCTCGCTCGGTTCCACTCTCCTGACACTCCTCTGCGGCTATTCGATCAGATTGCAGATCGCAACGTCTGATGGTTCGGTCATCCGATGCTCCGGGATTCGAACTACAGCTATGTGCCATTCTAATCCATTTGTGATAGCTCAGAACAAACACCAGGCAGGCTGTATGTAAGTTCAAACTGGAATCTCTCTTTATTGGATGCACACACACACTTTTATACAGAGCAGTTTGAACACCCTGCCCCCACAACCACTTTCCTATTGGTCAATTGTAAAGTACATTGTAGTTCTCAATTAGGCCCTCTTGGCCATGCAAATGAGGACTTGAAACAGGGTCAGCAGGGATTGGTCCGATAGCTCGAATAGGAGGACTGATATGTGTAATGAATGACACAGAAGCCCCAGGGGGTAATTAAAGTACATAAACAGTCAAACACAGAACAATGCTTTTCTTCCAGACCATGGATCCGTCTGGAGGGGGGGGGGTTAGCCTTAAGACAGGGCAGAAGACCCACCACTGTGTAATAGATTCAAAGGATAAATACTTCAGTAATCCAAGGTTCATGACAATACTCCCCCCGGGAAATAGTCCAACAGCCACAGTGGGACCCCGAACGGGTCAACTCGAGGATGTTGGAAAACTAGCTTTAAGGTTCCAGGTCTGTCTGCCGGGATAACCCATCCGCATTCCCGTTTTGAGGCCCTGGCCGATATTGTATGGTAAAATTGTACGGTTGCAAAGCCAGGCTCCACCTTAGTAATCGGCCGTTCTCTCCCGCTCCCCGGTTAAGCCATATCAAGGGATTGTGGTCCGTCATGACGGTAAAAGAGCATCCATACATGTAGGGCTGCAATTTCTCTAAAGCCCAGACTAAGGCCTAACACTTTTTCCACGGCAGCATATCCAACTTCACGGGGTAACAACTTGCGGCTGAAATACGCCACCGGGTGCTCTTTCCCGTCATCACCAACTTGACTTAGTACAGCTCCCAACCCGAACATGGAGGCGTCTGGGTCCCCATAGGAGTGGAGTTGCCTTGAAGTTGGCTCTGATGTCGGGTGGTCATGGCCATGGCGGCCTCTGGGGCATATGAGGAAGTTAAATGCACCAAATTCTTCCCCACAAGTACTTCTGCGGGTAACTCACGTAGTAATCCCACTCGCACTTGTCGCTCCCCTGAGCCCCAATCCAAGAGGACTTGGGTGGTGGATAAACATAGCACCTTGCCCCCTGCTACCCTGACTGCAACAGTCTGACCGGTCCGGGCCGACTGGGGAATCATGTGAGGCTGGATGAGGGTAATTGTAGCCCCAGAAACGCGGAGTCCCTGGGCCGGCTGCCCATTAACCCATACTGCCTGACGATGGTGCTGCTGATTATCTCCGGCAGCAGCTTGGACAGGATCAGCCTCAAAAAGTTTGCCGCACTCTTCCTGAACATCTCGATGGTTGGGCTCGTTCTGGAAGCGATGAGCCGCTGGTCTGGATGGATGAGCCGTCTCTCGGTACCTCGTGGATCGGGTAGGGCAATATCGATGCAGATGACCGGTTTGGTTACAGGTATAGCACTTAGGTCTGGTAGAAGGGTTGGGTCGGGCTGAGGGTCTGGATGGATGAGCAGTCTCTCGGTACCTCGTGGATCGGGTAGGGCAATATCGCTGCAGATGACCAGTTTGGTTACAGGTATAACACTTAGGTCTGGTAGGAAAGTTGGGTCGGGCTGAGGGTCTAGAGGCAGACCACTGAGATACTGAAGTTGGGTTAGAGGCTGGTAAACTGGGCCAAGATAGTGGATAGCGCTCGATTTCGCCTGACCTTCGAGAGTCCAGATATTCATCGGCCATAGTAGCCGCTTGCTGTACAGTCCGTGGTCGCTTATCTTGCACCCAATCCCATACTACCAGGAGGGGTGTGGTTAAAGAACTGTTCTAAGAGTACTTGCTGGGTAATGTCCTCTCTGGTATGACCGTGGCTTCCCTGGAACCAGCCCTTAAGGTTTAGCTACAGACGATGTGCCCACTCCACGTATGTTATGTTGGTTTGTTTCCGGGATTCTCGTAACTTAAGCTGGCTGGTTTCGGGTGTAATGGCAAATCGAGCTAGCAGAGCTTCTTTTACCCGGTCATAGTCTTTAGCATCCTCGTCCTTCAGGGCCCGATACGCATCCGCCGCTCTCCCAGTTAAATTACTCGCCAGTAAGGTGACCCAATCCTGGGACAGTACTTCATGTATCTGGCATAGTCTCTCAAAGTCCTGCAGGAACGCTTCAATTTCCTCCTCTTCTTCCTTAAATAGTTTGAATGCCCGAAAGGGCAACTTACGGAAAGGCGCTGCATCTTTAGGTGCTGTTTCTGATTGCCGTATTTCCGCCATTCTCTGCTCATGTTGCCGCTCTAGTTCTCTCTCTTGTCGCTCATCCTGCAGCTGGATGTCTCTAATGGCATTCTGTATGGTGGTCTCCGATGGGTTAGCACCATATAATGCCAACCGCTCTCGAACTTGTTGCTGAAACAAGTCTTCAACTGACCGGGGTCCTGCATCACCATCCCTCTGATCCATCTCGGCTAGCTCACTGATCAGTGTGGCCTTGTTCTTTGTCCCACCGGTCCCTCCACGGCTCTCAAGTAAGTCTTTCAGCGTGGCTCTCCTGCAGGCTGCATAGCTGGTCATTCACTGTGGTGGTTTGGAGTGTCCTAGTAACTGGAGAGCAAATCCCATCGCTGCCAACCAATGTAACGAGCCCCTGGCTCGCTCGGTTCCACTCTCCCGACACTCCTCTGCGGCTATTTGATCAGATTGCAGATCGCAACGTCTGATGGTTCGGTCATCCGATGCTCCGGGATTCGAACTATAGCTATGTGCCGTTCTAATCCATTTGTGATAGCTCAGAACAAACACCAGGCAGGCTGTATGTAAGTTCAAACTGGAATCTCTCTTTATTGGATGCACACACACAATTTTATACAGAGCAGTTTGAACACCCTGCCCCCACAACCACTTTCCTATTGGTCAATTGTAAAGTACATTGTAGCTCTCAATTAGGCCCTCTTGGCCATGCAAATGAGGACTTGAAACAGGGTCAGCAGGGATTGGTCCGATAGCTTGAATAGGAGGACTGATATGTGTAATGAATGATACAGAAGCCCCAGGGGGTAATTAAAGTACATACACAGTCAAACACAGAACAATGCTTTTCTTCCAGACCATGGAGCCGTCTGGAGGGGGGGGGGTTAGCCTTAAGACAGGGCAGAAGACCCACCACTGTGTAATAGATTCAAAGCAGAAATACTTCAGTAATCCAAGGTTCATGACAATGGTTAACATTAAAACAAAGTAACATTACAGTATAACAGTAAGACCTTACCATACCATACCTGCAAAGCAAATACAATAAAATAAAATAAAAATACATTTTTTTAACGCAATCTGTGCCTAAAATATATATATGCCGAAGCATTGGGGCATCCTCCCGCAAAAGTTATGCCGCGTACACACGGTCTGACTTTTCAACGGGCAAACCTCTGTCTGAATTTCGAACACGTGTACGCGGCATTAGGAGCAAATAGCTTCTCCGCCCCTGCTGCCCCCATGCTTCGGCATATATGCTCTTTTTTTTAACTGTGGTGGTGAAATTACCTCCTACAGCACGGGAGTCATGGCTTTATGTATTGTGGGAGCAAACGCTGTTGCTGTCAAGAGAAATAAATCCGCGCTGCAGCTGAATGGCGTACCTGAAAACAAAAAAATGGTTAACAATAAAACACAGTAAACAGTAAAGTATAAAAAAATTACATACCTGAAAAGCAAGCATGATAAAACATAATAACAATAAAACATTGCAGAATAGAATACAGTAAAAAAGAGCAGAACAATAAAGAGAGAATAGAGAGGGAGAGAACAATAAAACGACAACTATTTTATTTTTTATTTTTTTGTGTTTTTTTTATTTTTTCCTTTTTTTTATTTATTTTTTTATTTATTTTCTTACACTTTTTTTGTAACTGTAACTGTAACTGTCCGGTTCCAGGTTTGGGTCTCTCAAAATGCGATAGCATCTTGGGAGACCCTGTGTAAGTGTGTCCTAGTCTGTGAAATGTTGTACCCTACGCTAAAACTGCACTAGTGTGTGGTAGCGTTCAAAACATTCACCAATGCAAAGACCAGGATTGTCAGGACAGCGTGGACAATAATAACCGGTGTCACGCCTAAATCCGCGCTTTCTACAGACACAACATGTTCTTTGGGGGGCTCGTTGGGTAGGGGTACTAGGGAGGACATACTGAAAATACCTCTCATGCAGCCGCCTTGCTGCATTTAGTTGGGGATGGTGAGGTGCAGCACCGCCTGGATACAGCGTCTGGCCTTACGGGCCAGACGGGCAACTAAATACGACGCCAACAACTGGTCTTTGAGGTCCACCCCTCCCATGTTTTGGTTATATTCGTGGACACAGAGGGGTTTCTCCACAACACCAGTCGCGGTACGAATTTGGACTGTCGTGTCTGCGTGAAGGGAGGAAAGAATGAAAACATTCTTTTTATCCCTCCACTTCACAGCAAGCAAATTATTACACCTTGAGCAGGCTCTTTCCCCCAGCCTAAGATAGGAATCTACAAGCCTTTGGGGTAAGCCCCGGCGATTAGGTCGTACGGTGCCACATGCACCAATTTGCTGATCAAACAAGTAACTAAAATGTGGCACGCTCGTGTAATAATTGTCCACATACAAATGGTACCCCTTTCCGAATAAGGGTGACACCAAGTTCCACACTATCTGGGCAGTTCTCCGGCTCTACGTGACTATCTTTTCCCTCATAAACCATAAAACTATATGTATAGCCTGTGGCCCTGTCACAGAGCTTATACATCTTGACCCCATATCTGGCACACTTGCTGGGAAGGTAGTGTTTGAAAGACAAGCGGACAGAAAATTTAATGAGGGACCTGTCAACGCAGACAGCTTGATGGGGAGTATACAAGGCTGCAAAATGCTGGTTGAAGTGGTTTATGAGGGGCCGAATTTTGTAGAACGAGGATGACAAAGTTCATTGTTGTTGAAATGCATGAACCGCAAGGTCT
This sequence comes from Rana muscosa, assembly GCA_029206835.1. NCBI lineage: Eukaryota > Metazoa > Chordata > Amphibia > Anura > Ranidae > Rana > Rana muscosa. The sequence goes on along the minus strand of CM055117.1, from coordinate 535,019,611 downwards.
GCTCGTATCGTGCCCTGGCCATGGAGGTAGAGAACACTGACAAATGGTAAACAGGGTCAATGGACCAATATAACCGCAGCTCACTCAATTTAAGTATGCCCATGTTGAGGGAAAGGCCCAGAAAGGTCTTAAATTCGGAAACCGTAATTGGTTTCCATTCTCTGGCAAGGGAGGACTGGGGATTAGCGGCGATATATTGACCAGCATACAAATTAGTTTGGTCCACAATAGATCTATAGAGATCTTCCGTAAAAAACAGCGAATAAAAATTAAGTGCCGTAAAATCAACTGTTTCCACCTAAATTCTGGGTTGGCCAGTGGATGGGGGAAGTACGGGTGCTGCAGAAGTGGTTGGCTCCCAATTAGGATTTGCGAATTCTGCAGGAAGGACACTATGGGCACGATGAGCCTGTCTTTGTCTTCTTCTTGGTGGCAGCGGGACACTACTTGTGCTTGCCACCTCGCCAGCTTGAACTGCACTTATGGGACTCGCCACGTCACCAAGTGTTACTGCAGTGCTGGATGTACGACCAGGGTATACTAGGCTGCTGGTGCTTGCCAGTTCACCAGAAGGATGAGCGGCACTAGTACTTCTCTGCTCCATACGAGAGACCTGCTGTTCTTGCACCTCAACAACAGCAGAAGAATGGGGTCGGGTACGCCTGACCTTGGCAGGGACCTCAACTTCGTCGTCAGTGCTATCTGTCATGGAGCCGCTGTCGTCTACAGAATCGTATTCTGAGCCTGAATCTAACAGATGAGTGACCTCCTCTTCACTATCTGTCATGCTCAGAAACATGTAGGCCTCTTCACTAGCGTACCTTCGATTTGCCATTTTGGGCTCTAAATTTACTGGTACAACTAGTGAGATTCACGGGTAAAAAAGCACATAGGCTGTCAGCAACTGAGTCAAACGCTACCAAAAAAATGTAGCGATCTCAGGGATTAGACCTGACTCTGCGAACACTGCAGTTATGTGTTTAGTGTTTTGTAAGTGACAGTGAACGATCGATACTGCACTTGGGTGGGCTGGGCTGGGCTGGGCGTAGGGGCAAAACGCAGGTGCTAGCAGGTATCTGGTTTGATCCCATTAACACTGCGTTTTTGGGAACCCTAAACTGCTGGGGACGCTAGTATAGATCTGATCAGATCAGATATTGATCCGTTTAGATACTATACCACTAAGGGAGGTGTATGCTGCGTGCGTGGGTGTAAGCGCTACTGGCACTAATCTGACGCTGCCTGGGGTGATGCAGACCCTATCTGACACTAAACCTAACTGATATCACCCGCTGGGCGATCAGGGGGTTAAACCTTTATTGGGTAATAAACGGCAGGTGCCCTGACACTATAAAAAGCAAACTAACTAACCAGTGTCACCCGTAACACTTATACGGTGATCACTGGTGAAAGGGTTAACTAGGGGGCAATCAGGGGGTTAAAATCTTTATTAGGTAATATATGGGGTTACCTGACACTAAATAAAAACCTGGCGGTGAACCTAACTAGCTAACTGGCTAACTAGCGTCACCAGTGACACTTATACAGTGATCACTGGTAAAAGGGTTAACTAGGGGGCAATCAGGGGGTTAAAACCTTTATTAGGTAATATATGGGGGTACCTGACGCTATAAAAACCTGACATGAACCTAAATAACCATCTGGCTACCTAGCGTCACCCGCGACACTAATACGGCGGTCAGAAAAAAGATTGCTTAGTGACACTGGCGACAGGGGGTGAAAGGGTTACCTGGGGGGCCATCAAAGGGTTAAACCTTTATTAGGGGGGGTTAGGGGGGTACCCTGGACCTAAAGGGTCCTAACACTAACTGCCCTGACACTTTTTACAGTCACAAATGACACTGCATGCAGTGATCAGTAAAAAAATGACCACTGCAATCAGTGACACTGTGACTGGAGGTGCAGGGGGTGATTGGGGGGTGATTTGTGTGCCTACGTGTACTGGAGTCAGTGTAGTGTTGGTGCACTTACTAGTGATGTCTTCTCTCCTCGGGCTCCGGACGAAAAGACTGCCGCGAGGAGAGATGACATCACTTCCTCTGTCTGTGTTTACAATTCACAGACAGAGGAAGCATCTGATTTGCCAGGATCGATCGTGAGGGGGTGGCCATGAATCGATGGCTGTCCCCTTATAATGGATCTCTCCTGGAGGGATTCCGACCGCGCGGGCACCGGGGGGGGGGGGGCTCGATCGAGCCCCCCATCTGCTGGGAGGCAGGGACCTACAGGTACGCCCATGTCGGCAAGTGGTTAAAAGAACAGTGTAAAAATAAAAAATAAAAAGTAAAATAAATAAGAAAAAAATAAAAATTAAATTTAACGCACCCAGTCCCGCCGATCTCGCGTGTAGAAGCGAACGCATATGTCAGCAGCACCACACATGTGAGGTATCACCACGATCGTTAGACTGAGAGCTAGCCCTAGACCTCCTCTGTAACTCAAAATATGCAACCTGTAGAATTTTTTAAACATCGCCTATGGAGATTTTTAAGGATAAAAGTTTGTCACCATTCCACGAGCGGGTGCAATTTTGAAGCGTGACATGTTGGGTATCAATTTACTCAGCATAACATTATCTTTCACAATATATAAAAAAATGGCTAACTTTACTGTTGTCTTATTTTTTTAATTTAAAAAAGTGTATTTTTTCCCCAAAAAGTGCGCTTGTAAGACCGCTGCGCAAATACGGTGTGACATAAAGTATTGTCACGACCGCCATTTTATTCTCTAGGGTGTTAGAAAAAAATATATAATGTTTGGGGGTTCTAAGTAATTTTCTAGCAAAAAAAATGATTTTAACTTGTAAACACCAAATCTCAAAACGAGGCTCTGTCCTTAAGTGGTAAAAAAAAAGCGGTAGACATTTAGGCAGTGTGTATGTCGGTTTGTCCAACAGCAGCCGACTGACACCCAATCAGCTCTCTCAGCCAATGGCAGAGAGCGCTGATCAGAGTGTTCTGGTGGGGGGTGTCCCCTTGTCAGAACTCAACAGCTCAACATGGGGAGATTGCTGAACTAACCTTGCATGGTTAGTACAGTGGTTTCGACCGGAGCTGTCAGTTTTTTTCGGGTTGAACGAAAAAAAAAAAACGAATAGCATGTACCAGGCTTAACTTTTGAGCTTTCTGTAGCTAATTTTAGGTCACTCCCCCATGTTTTTGAGCTGTTATATGTGTACATGGTCATAAGCGCCACAATGATTTGAAAAGCTATGTTCTTTAAAACCCTGTTTAAAACTCATGCAAAAATGAACACACATTAAGGATGGTCTTTTAAACACCTGCATTGTTACTATCACGCATATCCTATGATATGCTGAACTTTCCAAAGCTATGGGCTTTATGCTTTCTTCTTATGTGTGTTAAGGTGAATATTGATATATCAATTTCTTGTTGCTTTAATGCAGAATAATTATTACTTGGCTTTAGCCTAGGAACATCATCATGGAATATTACTTCTGCAAGAGAGCCTCCAACCATACAAAGGATATATTTTACAAATGAATAGCTAAAAGATTGGTCATTCATTATGTGGATTTATTGCACAATAATTGTGCTCTATGGTCTAGACAGATACTACGCGGTACAACCTTGGTCAGGTCTTTTATAGAGCATGGTGGAATGATATAGATCTGTGGGTCAGAGTCCTACCCAAATGCAACCCATACTGAGGACTGGATTACCACTTATGTTTTAAGATACACCACATGTACGTGTACAAGGTAATCAGCCTGTGCTGTATCAGCGCTTGCTCTAAATGACAATTTATGAACAATTAAGTATACATAAGAGATTTGTAACCAAATACAAGAGCAGCTAATTACTATATGGATTAACAGGAAAACAAGTGCTTTTGTCCCCTCAGTTGCAATTTTTTCCTGGCAACCAAAGGGTTAAAAGTAGTTTCATTTAGCATGATAATTATATTTGAGGGGGAATACCATTAATGACCTAGCTAAACTAAAACTAAAAACAGGTTACATAAGTCATGGTCTGTACCAGCAGGATACCAGAGCAGCCATTACCAGTATTTAAAGGGGAACTGAACTTGAAAAAGTGAAAAATGTTTTAGGGAAATGCTAATTGTCCCTTTTTGTCTTTAATTTCTTTTGAAAAATAGCAGTGCGCTTCCTGATATGTGAATGTCGCAAAACACTCCTGTATCTAGGAAGTTCCGTTTGCAATAGGAAAGCAAAGGGACTGGCAGAATCACCAGGTATTTCACACAAAGGAAGCAATATAAAGTGAACAGATTTTTTTTTTTTTAACATAAGTATATGGTACAGTAGGCACATATCAGGAATATGAAATGTTGGGGTAACAAACACTTTAACATAGCCCCAGCGAATCCAGTACTGATATGTTTTAATGCACTGCTCCACTGCCACACATCGGGTCCCGTGCCATCATCTTCCTTTCTTACATTATCTGAAGTCAGCTGTCTATTCCTGTACACGAACCCAGATCCCTAGTGACATGCCGCCAGGTCCTTCCTCTTATAATCAATGTGTGAAAGAGGCATCAAGAACAAAGTACGCATCATTAATGCCTAAACAAGAATGGAAGCAGGGGGTGGGGTGCAGTGAAAAAGGAAAAAAAAGTGTAAATAATCACACAAAAAGTCAGCTGCCACAGTTTTTGTACAAAATATGGAGCATGCACTGTGTATTATATAGAGAGCAGGGGTCAAGGATTTGTACAGTAATCAATAAAGATGTTCCGCAACTTCATACATGCTTTTCAATCTTTTCAAATTTATTGATACTCCATAAAACAGGTAGGTACAGCAGATATTAACGCATTTCAGCCATGACTGTTTTATTTTACAACATTTACCGGTATGTACAAACAAAGCACAGAATATATAGTATAAAAACACTGCCCCTCCTTGTATTGGTCACAGAAAATTTTAATCAATTCATTAGCTGCTATCTAGGTGAGACAACAAAACAGAGGGGGTTGGAATAAAAAAAAAGCAAGCCAGAAAACAAGTGATGGAGACCAGAAATATAAAAAATATGAGAAGTAGGTGGGAAAAAAATAAATTATCTTAAATGTAAATCAGGTCCCATCTGAGGTTTAACCCCTGAGGGACTCTGGTTTTCAATCTAAATATCCACCAAGCCTCTCTGTTCAAAAGTCGACTGGTCTTACCCCCAGCCCTGGGCATAGAAGTCAATCTCTCAATGCCAGTAAGCCTAAAGGAGGACAAATCTCAAGCATGGCATTCCCTAAAATGACTGGAGACATTAGAGATATGTTTAGCATTGGGGTTAGTGGTGTCACAGTAGTGTTCCCCTATTCTGGTACACAGAGCACATGTGGTGCATCCCACATACTGTAGGTTGCAGATGGTGTGATGTATAAGATACACATGTCGGGTTCCACAATTGATGTATTGCTTAATATCAAAGCCTTCACCTGAATTGGTTAAAGTGAAAGATTTGTTGGGTGGATCCAAGTGCCAATTTTTACACGTTTTGATGTTACATGGGAAACTCCCGGAGTAAGACAGCCCGGTGGGTTGGCATTTTTTCAGTGATGGTAACAGACTATGGGATAGGATGGAACCCAATGTGGGAGCCCTCTGACTAGAGAAACAGCAACGTGCTTGCAACACCTTATGAAGTACTCTATCTGAGTAGAGGATAGGTAAATTATTTTTAATTATATTCCCCACATATTTGTATTCCTTAGAATAAGTAGTTACGAAAGTAGCTGCATGATTAGTATTACCTCTCCCCTCTTATTTATACATGTTTGTCTTGTTGTCCTTTATAAAAAATCTAGTGGAAACATTTCCAAATACAGAGGGTTCACCACAAGGTGCAAACCATTCAAAAGCCTGAAGAATAGAAAAGCCAGATTAGACTTTGCCAAAAAAACATCTAAAAAAGACAGACCAGTTCTGGAAAAGCATTCTTTGGACGGATGAAACTAAGATTAATCTGTACCAGAATGACTGGAAGAAAAAAGTGTGGAAAAGGTCTGGAACAGCTCATGATCCAAAGCACACAACATAATCTATAAAAACAAGGTGGAGGCAGTGTGATGGCATGGGCATGCATGGCTTCCAGTGGCACTGGGTCATTGGTGTTTATTGATGATGTAACAGAAGACAGAAGCAGTCGGATGAATTCTGCAGTGCTTAGAGGTATACTGTCAGCCCAGATTCAGGCAAATGCAGCAAAGTGGGTTGGAAGGTGCATCACAGTACAGATGGACAATGATTCAAAACACACTGCAAAAGAAACCCAGGAGCTTTTGAATGAAAAGAAGTGGAATATTCTGCAATGGCCGGGTCAATCACCTGATCTCAACCCAATTGAGCATTCATTTCACTTGCTAAAGGCAAAACTAGAGGCAGAAAGACCCACAAACAAAGAGCAACTAAAGACAGCTGCAGTTAGAGCCTGGCAAAGCATCAGAAAAAAGGAGGAAACACAGTCTTTAGTAATGTCCATAGGTTCCAAACTTCATGCAGTCATTCCCAGTAAAGGATTCCCAACAAAATATTAAAAAGGAACATTTTATTTATGATTATATTCATTTGACCAATTACATTTGAGCCCCTGAAAATGAGAGGACTGTGTATAAAAATGGTTGCAGTTCCTAAAATTTGTACTTGATATTTATGTTCAACCCCTTGAATTAATCTGAAAGTCTGCAATTTATTTGGATTGTTTCATTTTTTTTTTATTCTGGTGGCATACAGAACTAAAAGTATGAAAATTGTGTCTGTGTCCAAATACATATGGACCTAACTGTAATTAGATGTCCATGTCACTGATTGAATATGTGCCATGTGCCAGGGCAATAATGGTGTCTCTTATGTAACCTGGCAATCTCAAAACCAGTGGTTGGAAATGACAATCTACCCACTCTTCCAAATGTTCAAATATAGAGCCATTCCCTGCTACTATAAGGTGACCCTGAATTGAATTACCAGATTTGTGAATGTTAGGGAGGTGGTGAAACAGCGGTATTACTGGATCTTCCACAGAGGTATACAGTTTTGGGAGATAAAATACCCATATATTTCACTCTGTGCAATAATGGCAATAAGACAGACTAAAACTTAGCTGTAGGATCTGTAGTCAAAGGGAAATAGGTGGTAGAATCACTGAGTTGTCTTATGGCTTCAGAGCGATATTGCCCCAGTATTAGCACTACCACAGCTCCCCCTTGTCCACCTCCTTGATAATTAGCTGTTTGGACTCCTTTCATTTTTGTAATGCCACAGTTTCCTGTCTGGAGATGTTAGAGGCTTGTGAAGTTAAGGAACACTGTTTTAACCACTTCAGCTCCGGAAGATTTGGCTGCTCAATGACCAGGCCATTTTTTGCGATACGGCACTGTGTCGCTTTAATTGACAATTACGCGGTCGTGTGACGCTGTACCCAAACAAAATTTACGTCCTTTTTTCCCCACAAATAGAGCTTTCTTTTGGTGGTATTTGATCATCTCTGCGGTTTTTATTTTTTGCGCTATAAACAGAAAAATAGCGAAAATTTTGAAAAAAACACAGTATTTTGTACTTTTTTTAGGCTGATATGTATTCTTCTACATATTTTTAGTAAAAAAAAATCGCAATAAGCGTATATTGATTGGTTTTCGCAAAAGTTATAGCGTCTACAAAATAGGGTACAGATTTTTGGCATTTTTATTATTATTATTTTTTTACCAATAATGGCGGTGATCAGAGATTTTTATCGGGACTGCGATATTGCGGCGGACAGATCGTACACTTTTGACACATTTTTGGGACCAGTGACAATTATTCAGCGATCAGTGCTATAAAAATGCACCGATTACTGTATAAATGTCACTGGCAGTAAAGGGGTTAACACTAGGGGGGTTAAAGGGGTTAACTGTGTTCCCTAGGTGTGTTCTAACTGTGGGGGGGATGGGACTGACTAGGAGGAGAGAGAGAGATTGGTGTTCATACTTAGTATGAACACACGATCTGTCTCCTCTCCCCTGAGAGAACCGGGATCTGTGTGTTTACACACACAGATCCCGGTTCTCACTCTGTCACGAGTGATCGCGGGTGCCCGGCGGTCATCGTGCCCCCTAGTGATCAAAAGGCGAAGCGACGTAAGGTAACGTTGTTTCGCCCAGGGGAGCCAACCTGCAGCAGTACAACTGCGGTGGCTGGTCGGGAAGGAGATAACTCAAGTAACTCCTTCTCAACAATAGTGTTACAGTATCTCACAAAAGTGAGTACACGCCTCAAATTTTTATAAATATTTTATCTTTTCATGTGACAACACTGAAGAAATTACACTTTGCTACAGTGTCAAGTAGTGAGTGCACAGCTTGTATAACAGTGTAAATTTGCTGTCCCCCCAAAATAACTCAACACACAGCCATTAATGTCTAAACCGCTGACAACAAAAGTACTTTACATTGTAGCAAAGTGTAATTTCTTCAGTGGTGTCACATGAAAAGATATAATAAAATATTTACAAAAATGTGAGGGGTGTACTCACTTTTGTGAGATACTGTATGTAATGTACAGCCCAGTGTACAAAGTTCACGATTGAGGAGTGTGTAAAGTACAGTATGCAGGGTAGTATATAATGCATAAAATGAAGGGTTTGGTAGTATGTAGAGCAGGGGTTAGGGGTGTGTAAAGCACAGTGTGCAGAGGGACTTGCAGGATCACCAGGGATTTCACATAAAGGAAGCAATACAATGAGACCAGGATACTTTTTCATACAAGTCCATAGTACAGCAGGCACACATCAGGAATATGAAGTGTTGGGGGTAACAAGCATTTTGATTTAGAAAATAGGGATACTATCAAGTGTAGGAAATTTGTGAGTGGGACCCTTACATTCAGACAATGATTTTCTAGATGACCTTCAGCAAGCAAGCCACACAGTATGTTCACATAATGTGTTTAACCCTCTCCCGTCCCGCTGTATAGTAAAATGATGGCAGAGCCGGGTGGCTCTCGTTCTGGGCCAATGTCATATGATGTCACCCAGACTCGCCACGATTGCACCCACAGGGGCGCACAGCATGGTGATCGCGAGTGTGCTGTGTCCCTGGGACACGGCGCAACCCCGATCTCGGTAAAGAGCCACGGCCGTTGCTCTTTTACCATCTTATCAGCTGTGTCCAATCACAGCTGATCACATATAAACAAGGAAGTGCCATTTATCAGCTCTCCTCGCCTCACATTGCAGAGTGTGAGGCGAGGAGGGACGATTAGCGGCATCTCTTTACAGGGGAGACATGTATAGGTAATCAGTGCCCTGATTACAGTGAAACCCCAACAGTGCCCATCAGTGATGCCACATGGTGCCTATCTGTAATGCCAACCTGTACCTATCAGTGACACCAGTCAGTGCCCATCAGTGATGCCAATTTATGCCCATCAGTGAGGCCAATCGGTACCCATCAGTGATGCCAATCAGTGCCTGCCCATCAGTCCCCATCAATGCCTGCCCATCAGTGCCACCCATCAGTACCACCTATCAGTGCTCATCAGTGCTGCCTATCAGTGCTCATCAGTACCACCCATCAGTGCCCATCCATGCAGCCAATCAGTGTCCATCAGTGCACATCAGTGAAGGAGAAAAATTACTTATTTACCAAATTTTCTGCCAGAAACGAAGACATTTTATTTTCTTTTTTTCTGTCTTTTTCCTATTTTTTTTAGCAAAAAATAAAAAAGCCAGCGGTGATTAAAAACCACAAAAAGAAAGCTCTATTTGTGGGAAGAAAATTATAAAAAATGCGTGCAATTGTCTTCAAAGTGTGACAGCGACGAAACCTGAAAATTGGCCTGGCAGGAAGGGAGTGACAGTGCCCGGAATTGAGGTGGTTAATGTGTATGTAAAACCAAAACTTTTTCTTTTAGGTTTAGATGAAGTAAGGATATGTAAATATCCATGTCGGGATTTAATGGGTTCTGTGCTCCTGCTGGGGAAAATCCAATTTTTCCTAGGAACTATTGTCTGGGGTATAGAAAGTATTGGGAAATCCAGAATCTAATGCCGCGTACACACGGTCGGAATTTCCGACAAGAAAAGTTCGATGTGAGCTTTTGGTCGGAAAGTCCATGTGTAGGCTCCATCGGACTTTTTCTGTCAGAATTTCCGACAACAAAAATTTGAGATCTGGTTCCCAAATTTTCCAACAAGAAAAGTTCTTGCGCAAAAAAAAATGCATGCTCAGAATCAAGCAGAAGAGCCGAACTGCCTATTGAACTTCATTGATCTCGGCTCATTGTACGTCTTGTACCTCACTGTGTTCTTGGCGGTCGGAATTTTGTATGACCGTGTGTATGCAACACAAGTTTGAGCCAACATTCCATCTGAAAAAAATCCACGGTTTTCTTGTCGGATTTTCCGATCGTGTGTACGCAGCCTTATGCCGCGTACACACGATCATTATTCACGGCGGTTTAAAAACCGCCGTGAATAATGACATTTTAAACGAGGGAACAGCTTGTTCCCCACACACGGTCATTTTTCTCGTCATTTTTTAAAATGACGAGAAAAACGATAGTCTATGGGCTCCGCGGCAGTGTTTCCCTATGGGAAACACTGCCGCGGAAGAAATGTCAGGAAAAACGACGAGAAAAATTAGAACATGTTCTAATTTTTCTCATCGTGATTAATGCCGTTTTTCCCGTCTGGAAAAACGGCAAAAAGCCCACAGACGATCGTTTTTCTCGTCCAAAGGAAAAAATTTCATTTTTCCCAACGGGAAAAATGATTGTGTGTACGCGGCATTAGTGTTGTCACAGGAATAGGTGGTAAGAGGAAACATTTCCTCTGGTGACAACTCTTATGCCCTGTACACACGATCGGTTTTACCGATGAAAACAGTCCGATGGACTTTTTTCATCGGACAAACCAATCATGTATGGGCCCCATCGGTCTTTTTTCCATCCGTGAGAAAAAATAGAACATGTTTTAAATTTATCCGATGAAAAAAAAAAACGATCGCAAATTCCGATCGTCTGTGTGGAACTCCATCTTTCAGAAAAAACCCATGCGTGCTCAGAATCAAGTCGACGCATGCTCAGAAGCATTGAACTTCATTTTCTCGGCTCATCGGAGTGTTTTATGTCACGGCGTTTGGGACGGTCGGACTGATGGTGTGTAGGCAAGACTGATGGAAGTCAGCTTCATCAGAATTCCGATGGAAAAATCCATCGGATTTGAATCCATAGGAAATCCGATCGTGTGTACAGGGCTTTAGGAGAGGATTTCCCCTCGCTTTGGAGAGATTTCCTCTCACTGCCTGTTGTGCTTTAACAGGAGATGAAAATACATCTCAAGGGCAGGAGGTGAAGGTAAATCTCCATGACAAGGCACACAGACAAAAAAAGGCAGGATTTATAGTCATTCCCTACTCCCAACAGTATTCGAAAAGTTTTGGCTTTACAAACGCTCTTAAATGCAAAATGTTGAGGTTTGATTGCATGCATTTAATCTTTATGATGCTTTGTGTTTCATCCCATTAGCATATAACACATATAGTATGCTTATTTTTATATGCAGTACCTCACTGTCTAATGATCAAACTTTCTTAGTGAGTCATCTCCATTGTTATTGCATTTTAACCTCTGTTCTGCCAGATGCATCTAAGCTTAATAGCTGACACAAACCTTTTATTGTTCTGCAATCTTATTTATGATGTTTTTTTTTTCCTTCAACGTCATAAAAAAACCCACAAATTGCTCAGGATGGGATGTTAAGCATCTTAATGCATTTTAAGAATTAATATGCTGGATGTTTGAGTGGAGGAAGAGGGAGACTGGTAGTACATTAGCATTTCAGAGATCCGGTTCTCTTACTCAAGAATGCATGCAGAAACAAAGGTATAGAGAAAAGCATTTTTGGAAAATGAATTTTCTTAGATATTCTAGTTATTTTTAACATATAGATCCAAGTCAATGACTTGCCAGTATTTGTTAAACAGTTAATATGAGAATGCATATGCATATTACAATGTACTGTATTTATTTTTTATTAATACAAATAAGGAGTTTTATTTTATAAGACAATATAGATAATTTTATTTACATTAGATCCATATGACTATGATCACCTTTATATGCATAATAGAGTGCTAATATTTTTTTTAAAGTGGTAGCTAGTAAAATATGCATATTTGGCCATGCTTTGCCCATTACATATGCATGTTGTTTCTGATATAGGAACAGACAGTGAAATGGATATACACATTGATCTCTATGACAGTCTGTATCATGTCCAGTATAAACACTATGCTGCATATCTGTAAAACTGCCTCTCTGTAAAACTTGTTTTATAAAAGCCCATACATGTGTAGCGACCTCACCCCTCTCACCCCTTCTCATTCTCGGCTTGTTGGTCTTGTCTAGGGGTTTAGTACTGGGGGGAGGGATGCGATACACCACGGCCTATGTCCTCCAGAGAGACTAAAGGTAAAAGCCAGAATTATCGGGTTTTGTGTGTGTGTCCCAGAGTCAAATCCTTTCTTCAAATTGACTCCCTTTGCTCCTAGTAACCAGAGTTTCACACACTGAAAAGGTCCAACTCGTATTTATTCTCTTCCAGCAATAAATAGTCATACAGCACAGACAGTTGAGACCCAGAGAACACTTCAGTATTTGTGGGGAGTAGGTCAAGGCACAATTCTTTATGTAGAGCTAGCCACTGTGGTGTCACCAATGGTTATGATGTATAGTCACTGCCACCGACTATATAGAACAAGAGCATGAATTACCTTCACTATCACAGCCCCTGTCAGAGGGAAGACATCCGTCCAAGAGAGTTACCGGAGGCCTCTCCATCACCGGCAAATGCTGCGCCAGACATTCCGGAGAAGTTCCGCTCACCGGCCTCCTCAATCTCAGACACGGGCACCCAAGGCGTTAGGGCCCCCTCGGATTCCTCCACCCTCGCGGAACTCAGTCGAAGGTACTGAGTCCCAGGCTTCCGCATTAGTACCTCTCCCTAGGTTAAAGGTGCCTGGGATGGACTCCATCTCCCGCTCTGGCCAGGTCAAGGGCACCTGGGCCCGGAACTCCGGAACGCCAGCACCCAGGCTGAAGGGAACCTCACACCACCAGAGTCCTCCAAGAACCACAAAAGGGTCTCAGATTCCCTAACAATCAGTGCATCTGGGTTACACTACCACCCAGATGCCTCCCCTAAATTCAAATACCCCCTACACATGTCTGACCATTCACTAAAAAGCTTGGGTTAGAAAGTCCTGTTTTGAGGGGAATAATAAATGTTGTTCAGGGAGAACTATAACTGCACTCTAGGTACTCTAGGCATGCAACCTGCTGCATACAGGAGTTTAGGAGAGAACCATCAAAAAATACCATAATTACACTTTAAACCGAACCATGGATAAAACAAAAATAACAAGATAAAAATAAACAGCCCATCAAAAGATAATATAACAAAAGCAGATTTTTCTGTATACCTTCAATCCCTAGATTTCCCATGCAGTGCTTTTTTCTGCTATTTTGTCTGCCACTAGATGTCCTGAGTCTAAAGGCCTGCATCATTTAACCCAATTTCTTTTAGTCCAGGTCATTGCGGACCTAACCAACATGTGACTTAACAGCAGGCTTCATGCACAATGGACATTTTTTGGAAGTTTTTACAGCTGCTGTATTTGGCTTCAGATGTTTTTTTTCTACAGTCAATAAACTCTCCAATAAACTCTCCAGCATGTTATCCTATGTGTCCACATATTATCAACTGTTTTTGGCTGGGGCGTTTTTTGGCTGTAAAAAAACCCCCCAAAACTAGTGGGTTCTGGAGGAGTTTTTTAACTGTCTAAACATTCTAAAGTCAAAAAATGCCGAAAAACGCAGATAAACGCAGGTAAATGCTCAAAACGCATTTTTTCAACATTTTTGATCCCATTGATTTAAAAAAAAAAAAACGCCTAAAAACACTAACGCTAAAAAACGCTGAATACCGCTAAAAAACACTATTGCAAAAACTCTGAAAAACTTAAAAAAACTCCCTGCAAAGCTACTGGCGTTTTTATAACATTATTATAATGTCCAGTGTGCATGAGGCCTAAAATAATAAGAGTACTTTTTGTTATTGTGTCTGTGAAAGTTCACATTTATCAACATCATAGTATAGTTAGTTTTAGTTAGTCAAATTCAGATAGGATTGTTCTGTAGTTTTGAAAACACTTTGTAGCCTATCCAAGCCACTTGTTTGTGGCTATTCAAATGCCGCATACACATGACCGTTTTTCACGACGTTAAAAATGCCATTTTTTAAATTGGGCATTAAAAACAATCATGTGTAGGCTCCAGAGCATTTTTAACGACGTGAAAAATGGCCTAAAAATAATGAGAACCTGCTCTATTTTTTTACGTCGTTTTATACGTCGTTTTTTTTAACGACGTGAAAAACGGTAGTGTGTATGCTTTTACGAGGGGAAAAAAAATACGCATGCTCGGAATCAAGTATGAGACGGGAGCGCTCGTTCTGGTAAAACCAGCATTTGTAATGGAGATAGCACATTCGTCACGCTGTAACGAACTAAAAAGCATGAGGCTGAAAAGTGCGAATCGGTACTCAACAAACTTTACTAACATGAAGGGTGGCGCCAGTCGAACGGAACTTCCCCTTTATAGTGCCGTGTTGTACGTCACTGCACTTTGCTCAAGCGTTTTTTTTAATGAACGTGTGTATGCAAGACAGGCTTGAGAGGAAACAAGAAAAATCACGTCGAGAAAAACGTCGTTTTTGAAAATGACATTAAAAACGATCGTGTGTACGCGGCATAATTCCTAGAGTTCAGCTTAAACATGCTAGTTTGCTGCTGCATTTTTTCCCCTGTATTATTGTTGATATAACAGCAGTTTAGCAGGGATTTTTTATTTATTTTTTATTTGACATACAAGAATTCCTTATACTACCAGAAATATGAGTATAAAAAATTTGAATGAGATAATAAAAAACTATTTTTTCAGGTACATTTTGCAACAAATGATTTGTATTACATAATGATAGGTTTTTTTCATGATGTTCTGTTTGTTATTTTTTTTTAAGGCCCAGACTTTCCAACTAAGATCAATTCATACCTCTGTTCAGCAAGTAAAATCATTCATTGAACTGCTTGTACAATCTAGTTTTACAGCTAACTACATAACATTTTATGAGCATAAAGCCATTTTAAGTGTGAAGCAGTAGAATTGGATGTTAAACACTGAGTAGGTAGGTCACCAAGGACAGATTCTAAGCTTGATAGAAATCTACTGAAGCATGATGACATTAATGGATATTTGATAACAAAATACACTGTGCTGTGGGACCACTTTTACAGCACTTGAATTGTTAAAACACAGGAGATGATTTGCAATATATTTTAGTATAGATGTCTGCAAACATCAGAAATCTGCCATTCAAAAAAGTAACTCGTATGATTTACAGACTTTCAAAACCATAAAAAACAGCATATATATATAAAATGTAATTATTAGACAAAATTTGTTCACACATATTTTCTGGGCTACATTTTCCTGTTAATATACAGTATAACATAACATAATCATAAGATAAAAAATTTAATAAATATGGATCAAATAGAATTAACAGTAATAACAGCAAGTATACTAGACATTTAATACAAATGGTACTACTTACTACTACGACACTAAAGTCACGCGACATTCGATCTGACTTTGCCCTGTGACTTCGGTCCAACTTCTATGCGACTGTATTGAACAGGATCCGATTTTTATATGACTTTGAGATGAGTGTGACTTGTCCTTTGACCAGTCAAAACAATTCCTTTGGTTCTGATATGGACGAAACCTCACGCCAAATTTATAAAATAAAAAAGTGGAGTGGGATCCCCTCTAAAGTCCATACCAGACCCTTATCCGAGCCCTCCCCCCTCCTGAACCATACCAGGCCACATGCCCTCAACATGTTGATGGGGACAAGGGCCTCTTTCCCACGACCTTTACCAGTGGTTGGGGGGGGGTCTGTGGCCAGAGGGCTTATTGTAATCTGGAAGCCACCTTTAAGAAAGGGGGCCCCCGGATCCCGCCCCCCTATGTGAATGAGTACGGGGCATTGTACCCCTACCCATTCACCCCTAAAAAAGCAGAGTAGTGTAAAAAGAAAAATGAGACAGTTTATTAAAAATTAATAGTATCCCCTGTGGTAGCTCCAAAGTCAGTCATGTTGTCCGCTGCCACCGACCTGATGTAGAAATAAAATGCTCCTTCACTGATGTTGGCTCTCGCTGTTTTATTAGCTTCGGTGTCTGACAGTTCTTATATAACTATGGGCCTGACCTGCCGGGTTGCATGCTCAGATGAGGGTCTGGTATGGATTTTGGGTGGGCCCCCACGCCGTTTTTTAAAATGTGATTTTACATTGCTAACATTCCACACACTTGACCTCGGAGCACATGTTGCATGTCACAAGTCGGATCAGTTAAGATGGTGATCCGACTTGGATGAAACTGCCATTAAATTCTATGGGCTGAAATCACACCCAAGTTGGACCAAAGTAGTACAGAAACCTTTTCCAAAGTGGGACTGACACAAGTCGGACCAGTTAAGATGACTCTCATACGAAATCATTGTTTTTTACATGTCATGCGACGTGCTCTTAATTCACAGCAAATGTCGCACCAATGGGCCTTAAAGTGTAATTAAACCCAGACTATGAAAAATTCTCATTACATGCTATATAACAGTGCTTACTCACATTTGTTTTGTGTAGAGGGAAATATACCTGATCTAATATTCTCCCCATTGCATTCTGAAAATGTGTAAACCAGCTGGTATCCTCTACTGAGCATGCTCATGTTTCAGTTCCCTTCTAAGCTCTTAATTTCCTAGTTTTCCTTATCTGTGCAGCCCACATGATTTAAGAGTCACACATGTCGGTGTATATACAGTGGGAAATGACTGAGTGAGTATCATAGTAGTGACTGAGTGAGTATGAACAGCATGTAATACACAATTTATTGATAGTTTTTTATGATGTGTGTTTTTTAAGTTTATGGCCCTCTAAACAACAATCACCCTTTATGAAGTACCCCTTCACAAAGTTACATATAAGTATTTTCCTTGCACAGTGGCTAAATCAGGGGTGGGCAATTCATTTTCCTGAGGGGCCACATGAGAAACAGAGACTGTTGTGGAGAGCCAAACTTAATTCTGCTCAATATTGGACCTGGGAAGGTCAGTGGATATATAAACATATAGAAAACAAACACCTGGCTCTAGGACTAGTAGGTACAACTGCTCATGAAATACGTCTCTTTCAGTTGGGCAGTCGGGGGTAGTAAAAACAAGTGAACTGTAAAATAACTGTAAAATAACAGTCTGATGAGGCTGTTCATACGCCGCAGCCATAGCATTTTTACCTTGGGTTGCAGAGTTTGACAAGCGACACCACTTTGCCCATTGAGTTCAATAGGGCCGCACTGCAACCGTGCAAGTGCGGCATTATAGGGCAAGTTTGGCATTATAGGGTTAAATCAGGTGGTGAGAAGGCAATATACGCCGGAAGAACTTGGTCAGGTAGCAGAGTGGCGGGAGAGCCCTGGGATTTCTCCTAGGCAATACTCTTCCCTCAAAACTGAGCCTCTTGCTGTACTAATCAGTTCCTCTGGCTTTTCCTTCCAGTTCTTGCAGCTCTCCACACAGGCATCTGTCAGCATGCCTCTCTGAGCCTGTCAGCTTCCTTAGTGACAGTGGAGGCATCGAGGGCCAGATAGGGACGTATGTGGGCCTGGAGCCACAATTTTCCCAAGTCTGTCCTAAATTATAGCGCTATTAAAAATATTAGGTCAAAGTGAGCATTCATAGCTATAGAGCTGGGATTGTGAATACAAATAATTATCAAGAAAAACAACGCTAACATTGGTTCAGGTAGTTTATTTTTATGTATGTTATTCTCAGGTTACCTCATCCCAGTTCATTCCTCTAAAGGCCCTTGCCTGCATTGTCTGTTACATTGGTGACAATTTATAAACCAATTTATAAACTGAAAGAAATGAAAAGTGGATGTGCTGTCATGCAACTAGATGTTTGGTTTCTTTTTCTTTAAAAATGTCAGGTGAAATCAGGTCTCAAGCCTAGTGTGTATGGCAGCCGGTCCGACTGTTGAAGGCTCATGGCCGGAAAATGGTCTGTTGACCGACTCCCGATCAGCGCTCTCAGCCAATGGCTGAGAGTGCTGACTGGAGTGTTCTGGTGGGGGGGGGGGCGTTCCCCTGTTAGAACACAATAAAACAACAGGGGAGATTGCTGTACTAGTAAGACAAAAATCTCCTGCGCTCTCGGTGTATCGTCAAAAACAGGTGGTGAGGTTCTCTCTAGAGGCAAAGTTTAGAATTTTGCAGCCCTCCTCAGAACAATGGGTGTTCATATGGCTAGAAAAAGAAAGAAAAAAGGAGGGCGCACCAACCTAGTGCATTACCACTTAAATGTTTATTAAAATGTGATTAAAAAGCAATAGTCCTACTCACAGACAGAGCTTTAGTACAAGCTTATCAGACAAAAGGGCTGGAATTCTTGGCATCCATCAACTGGACTCAACAACAGAGAGGGTCCCCCCCAAGGAATTAAGATAAAGGGAGGAAGACATTTGAAACTCATTCTGGGTGACAACCATGGTTCCCTCCCCAGATACAGTAGAGTGAGTAAGCGTAGCCACCCTAAGACAGATAGTTTGTTATTTGAAGGATTACCAGGTGAAAATAAAGGCAAAAAGCCTGAAAAGACAAAACAAATGCAGCTAATCTAAGGACATGTAAGCTGCCACATATTACATTTTTATTTTTGGATTTAGATACACTTTAAATTTGTTCATCCAACAAACTTAAAGCAAAACAACCCCCTAAATGTTATTTTGTTTGTGAAAACAATACAGTTTCTTTAAAGATCTTTTTTAGAAACTAATATTCCTCATTTCCCATTTGTATTACATTTTGATTTTGTTCAGCTCGGATATGTAACCAGATCTTATACTGCTGAAGAAAGTTTACCAGCATGGAGTTACAGGTTGAAGCTAAACAAGGATCATGTTGCACAATATTATAGTATATACAAATCTTTAACTTGAAAGCATATCAGAAATTTCCCTTAAATTCAGCAGATTAAATTTCTGGGACATTTTCTCGGAAATTTCATATTTTTTTTTGCTTTTTATCGAGGGTCTATGTCATGTAAGTAAAGCTGAAAGAACCATATGCATTTTCCTACTTGACCTGACTGACATATATATTGATTATTATCTAACAGTTCATTCATAAGAGCAAATTGAACTGCCCTGGCAGACAGAATAGCCTTTTAGCACACTCCTCAGGGAGAAAAAATCATTCCCTCCTAAAATGATAAGTGAAAAAAAATGGCACCGATGGATCTGTATTAGCACTTCATTATTGCACTAATATTTCACTTAAGTTAACACAACTTAAATTAGGTTTGTGTTTGAGAGAATATACTGGTCTTATTTCTCAGAAGAGAAGCAATTAGTGATTTTTTTATTTTTCAAACAAACTGCATAAGACTAGTAGAATAGCGTGGTAAGTGGATTAAGACATAAACCCTATATACACATATTTCAGCATAACAGCTAACAATTTTTGGTACACTGTTTTCATTATTAGTCCTAAAAAGTCTAGTCACTGTTTTTATATTTAGCAAAATTCATCTCAACCTTGCTACAGCAGTTTAAAGTGCAGTTCATTCAGTTCATTCAGATATCATCTTGAAGTAGTAACGAGCACCATCATCATATTATAACTGTTTTTCGTTTTTTGTTTTTACAACTGAGCACCCCAGCCCCTCATTTCATAAAAAAAAAAATGCCAAATAGTATTTACCCTTAAATGATTAATCTACAGCCACACAAAAACAATAGTGAATGTGACCTAACGTATCTAAAAAGTAAAATGTATACTTATTACGTGAGCGATAAATAATCTAAACCAAAATGTAAACGTTTAAGACCTGCTCGTCTTCCAGCTTAATAAAGCCAAAGATGTAAAAGGAATAAAACTAGGCTGCATGCTTATAAATATAAGTAATGTACAATAAACAATAAACATTTGTGCAAAAAGTCCATAATATGCAGTCCAATTAAAGTGCTCAGTGCAAATGAATGCATCCAAATGTGAAGAAAAGTGATACCCAGGAAAGCACACCCAAAAAGTCCATAATATGCAGTCCAATTAAAGTGCTCAGTGCAAATGAATGCATCCAAACGTGAAGAAAAGTATACCCAGTAGAAGCACACCACACTCACCACAAATATATGACCTCTTTTCTCAGAGAAGTTCAAAACTCACTTAAAGTATCCCCAACGGGTGCTCCCATATGCAGCGGTTAGGTTCTCAGTTGGCTGATGGTATCGGTTACACATGGACGAATGGATCTTACCATATATTTGATAGTACTTCTGCACCTTTAAGAGACTTTGTACAGATCGAGATAGCGGAACCTCTCATAGTGTAGTAATATCCCAAAAATTATAAAATCATCAACGTAAAATACTCAGCCATGTAGCAGCAAAAAATAGAAACTGAAAGGGCTGGTTTGCACTCCACTTGCGCTTCAATAACTGGAAATGATGTGTCCTGGAAGTCCCGCCGAATGCGTTTCATCAGCAACATCTGATGTCATCAGGGGTCCTCATTTCACTTCTTCTTCTATCACAGTTTTGGAGTCCCTGAAATGCCAGGATAGTACAAATATCCCCCCAAAAGTGATCTATTTTTGGAAAGTAGACACTCCAAGGTATTTGCTAAGAGGTATGACAAGTATTTTGCAGAGCTCATTTGTTGCCACAAGTTTTTGGAAAATGAAAAAAGAAACCAAACAAAAAAAATTATAAATTTTTTATTTTATTTTTCAAAACCTTATGAGAAAAAATCAGACGTGCAAAATACTCACCATGTATCTTATCAAATTCCTTGGGGTGTCTACTTTCTAAAAAGGGGTGGGGGTGTTTGCACTATTCTGGCATTTCAGGACCTCCGAAACTGTGATAGGTAATTGAGAATTATGCTCTTGAAAGCCTGGGGTTTCCAGCCCCCGTACGTGGCTAAGCTCCCAAAATGTCTCACATATGGTATCCCCATACTCAGGAGAAATAGCAGAATGTATTTTGGGGGGAATTTCACATATACCTATGGCATGTGTGAGAAATATCTAATTTAAATGACAACTTTGTTTTGAAGAAAAATACAAGAAAAATAAAAAAAAAAAGTTTTTTTTGTAATCTTCTATGCACTCAACATACCTCTCAGCAAATACCTTGGGGTGTCTACTTTCCAAAAAGGGGTCACTTGGGGGGTCATTTTCTCTTTCTGTCTTTTTTTCTCTGTACTCCTCAGCTCGCGGCTCCCTCCCCAACCAAGGCAGACACGCCTCCTCGTTGTTGGTCCAGCAATGAGGAGGCGTGCTTGCCTTGGTTGGGGAGCGAGGCGAGAGCTGAGGAGTACGGAGGAAAAAAGACAGAGAGAGAGATTTGATCCATCTTGATGTAGACTGCCTATGTCAATTCTTGAGGCCCTAAATTGCCAGGACAGTACAAATGCCCCCAAATTACCCCTTTTTGGAAAGTAGACAGTCCAAGGTATTTAGTAAGAGGCATGAATGGCCACATGAATTATATAGGTGGAATTAAAGGAGGCATACACACAGCCTGCATAACAGAGAGGAGACATCTGTAGAGGGACTCCTGGGGATGAGTGGTACCTATTCAAAGGAAGAGTAATACAAGGTTTATTGGGCAATACATGCGCTATTGATATAGATTTGGGGTGAGAGTTCTGGTAGCCTATATAAAGCACATGGTGTTTTAAGCACATTTTTGGTTCTACCTGCTGGTGTAAGGTAAAGGGTACAGCACAGAAATTGTAATACGCTGCAAAACCTTTGGAAAATTTGTGGATACAATAAGAGAATATGGACTTTAATTTAATTTTTGATGTATTTATTCATTTGGCATATTTATCGAGCATCATTTATAATTATTAGGTAACATTCATTGAGATTTTACTTTGTCACATGATTTAATTATTTATGTTTTACATTTAATTAGCACATTGCACTTTAGCACAAACAAGAGCAGCACAGCACTTTATACTTTAATCACTATTTTGACGTTGTGGGAACACAAATCAGTGTTAGCAGCACACTCCAATTATTAGCACTATATACATATATTTACTCTACGGATTTGGTAGCACAGGAGTATTCACATCAATATTCAAGTCCCATACTATCTTTCCACTGCTCCCCATTTAGTCTGTCTTTTCCATCAAAAACTCTAAAATTGTATGTATAGCCTGTCACATGTGTAGCCTTATACAGTTTGACCCCATATCTGGCATGCTTACTGGGGAGATACTGCTTGATTGCAAGACAGTCAGTGAAATGTACGAGGTACTCGTCTGCACAGATGTTTTGTTGGGACGTATACACATCTGCAAATTTCTTAGTGAGGTAGTTTATTAGGGGCTGAACATATTCAGGGTCACCCCGAGGACAACAGAGTGTGTTATCACTAAAATGCATAAAGCGCATTATTGTCTCATATCTAAGTCTGGCCATTGCAGCAGAGAGCATGGGCATATGATGAATCGGGTCTGTGGACCAATTATGACCGGAATTTATCCTTTTCTGTAATGCCCATGTTGAGGGTTAGACTCAAAAAAGTTTTACATTTGGAAGCCATAATAGGTTTCCATGCAAATGGTCTGGCAAAAGTTGAATTTGGATGGGTGGCGATGTACTACTCAGCGTATTAATTGCTTTGGCCAACAATTAATTAAACATTAATTAGCAGCTCAAAAAAATCAAGGGGAGTTTTTAAATTTGCACCTAAATTCCGAGTTGGGCAGAGAAGGGGGGAAGAACTGGAGCTACTGAATCTGTGGGCTGCCAGGCAGGATTTGCAAGCATATCTGGAATAACGTGGGCCTGTGATGGAATTCTTGGTGGATGCAGGATGCTACTAGTTCTAGTCACCTCGCCAGCTTGGACTGCACTTCTGGGACAAACCACATTGCCATGAGATACTGCATTGCTAGTGTGTAAAATGCCAGAATGAACTAGGCCACTGGTGCCTGAAGTTTACTAAAAGGTAGTGCGGCACTAGTACTTGGACCCTGCTGCATATGAGACAAGTCATGCGTTCCTTGCAGTTCAGCTAACTGGGGTTGTATGCCTGATCCTAACAGGGACCTCTTCTCCACTGTCCGAGCTATCTGTCAGGGTGCCACTGCTCTCTACAGGTTTGTATTCTTGGATTCTGCCAGAATGGCTTCCCCTTCTCTCTCATCTGACATACTCTGAATACCGTAGGCCTCTTCACTAGTGTACCTTTCTTTGGACATTTTGGCCACTAAATTTACAGGTACCTAATGCGACTCACGGGACTCTCAGGAGGGCTTGAACTTCTACAAATAAAATTCACCTTCTAGCAAGATCAGGCCTGATTCTGCTAAGGCTGTGGTTTTGTGTGCAATGTATCACAGGTGACAGTGAACTACTGACAGGGTAGGCGGGGGGGGGGGGGGGGGCTAAACGCAAGTGCTGGCAGCGAATGGGGTTTATCCTCCTAACACTGCATTTTTGGGGACACTATACTAAGGGAGCACTAGTATAGTTCTGTTTGTGATCCATATATCTGTACAGACACTAGTAATGGTGGTGATCAGAGACCCAAAGCCTGAGTGTGATAGTGTGCGGGCAATCTAACGCTAGCTGACACTGGATGGGGGGATGCTAAATGACCCTGACACTATCTGATGCTATCTGATGTCACAAGTGAGGCGAATACAGTGATCAGTAAAAAATAAAGTCTACACTGGCTCTGTACTAATGGCACTGACTGGGTGACAGTTAAATGTGCCTAATCTAACGTGTGAATGCTAAGTGTGCTACTTTTACTCACTGTGTGTCTCTCTCTTCTCTTTCTGGACCTTAAAGGGTCCAGGAAGAGAAGAACCAGCTAGAACCTGTGCCTGTATCTACCAACACAGGCACAGGACTGCTAATTCATTCGCTGCAGGAGATCAGCAGGGTCGCAAGCAAAATTGTCCGGGACCCGCTGATGAACTGTTCCTGCAGAGAATGACGGCTGGGGTCATTGCGGTGGCATGCACACAACCGGAAAGAGATTGCGACGTACGGGTAGGTTGCTTTGCCCTGATCTGCTGCTCGTCCACAGAACGTTGCAGACGGGTAGCAAATGGTTAAAATACTACTACTTTTTAGGATGCTGGACTGTCCATTGTTTTAATGTCTTGTGTTTTTCTTCAGATGTGAAAGAACAAGTCTACAGAAATCTACCAAGGGTGTATTTATAAAGGGCGTGTTGTATGAAATTCACACTGACATGTTTGTCTCTGTCCTCACCAAGGGAGACCAACTTTTAACCATGATACTTCTAGAGGAACACTTAATTGTAAAAGGCAGACAAACTATTGGAGGAAAAGATCCAGTATTTACCAGAGGAATCAGCATTGGCATTAGTGTTTAGGCTGTCCTTCAGTACATTCTGCTGATATCCATATAATTTTTTTCTACATGTTGGAATGTCAAAGTAGCAGTGTTCCTTGGGGGGTCATGAGAGATGAGTCACTTTTACAGATGGCTATTTCAACATTTACAATGCCCATTTGAGGACACGGCAGCTACAGACATCGGACTGATTAGACATGACTTTGACACATTTCTGAGGTGGAGGATGTGGCCTGAGGAGATTCTCTGGCTATACAAACCCTCAAGGAAGCAGTTAAACAGCTCCAGGACAAGGCTACTGACATTAAAAACAGACTATGCAGAAACAACCTTTGTATACTTGGCCTTATTGAAAAGGCTGAGGGCCTGAAGCCTGTATTATTTGAGGAAAACCTCTTGGAATCTATCCTATTTCTGAGGGACATGCCCCCTACAGTATGTAAAACATTACACTTTCTCAATACCCAAAAAAGTATCAAAAGTGAATATGAAAAGAAGAAAGAATTTCATTGAGATCATTGCTCTTATATGCTGTGCCACAGAAGGATTTATATAAGTGATGGAGTGTCCCTGTGGCCTCCAATATGTGGGATGAACATCCAGGAGTATAGCTACAAGAATTAGAGAGCATATACAGGTGATACTCGAAAAATTTGAATATCATGCAAAAGTTCATTTATTTCACTAATGCAACTTAAAAGGTGAAACTAATATATGAGATAGACTCATTACATGCAAAGCAAGATAGTTCAAGCCGTGATTTGTCATAATTGTGATGATTATGGCTTACAGCTCATGAAAACCCCAAATCCACAATCTCAGAAAATTAAAATATTACATGCAATCAATAAAACAAGGATTGTATATAGAACAATATCGGACCTCTGAAAAGTATAAGCATGCATATGTACTCAGTACTTGGTTTGGGCCCCTTTTGCAGCAATTACTGCCTCAATGAGGCGTGGCATGGAAGCTATCAGCCTGTGGCACTGCTGAGGTGTTATGGAAGACCAGGATGCTTCAATAGCAGCCTTCAGCTCTTCTGCATTGTTCAATCTCATATCTCTCATCTTTCTCTTGGCAATGCCCCATAGATTCTCTATGGGGTTCAGGTCAGGTGAGTTTGCTGGCCAATCAAGCACAGTAATCCCACGGTCATTGAACCAGGTTTTGGTGCTTTTGGCAGTGAGTGTGGGCAGGTGCCATGTCCTGCTGGAAAATGAAGTCAGCATCCCCATAGAGCTCATCTGCGGAAGGAAGCATGAAGTGCTCCAAAATATCCTGGTAGACGGCTGCGTTGACCCTGGACTTAATGAAGCACAGTGGACCAACACCAGCAGATGACATGGCTCCCCAAATCAACACAGACTGTGGAAACTTCACACTGGACTTCAAGCATCTTGCAGTGTGTGCCTCTCCATTCTTCCTCCATACTCTGGGTCCTTGGTTTCCAAATGAGATGCAAAATTTGCTCTCATCAGGAAAGAGGACTTTGGACCACTGAGCAACAGACCAGGTCTGTTTTTCTTTAGCCCAGGTAAGACGCTTCTGACGTTGTTTGTTGTTCAGGAGTGAATTGACAAGAGGAATACGACATTTGAAGCCCATGTCCAGGATCCGTCTGTGTGTGGTGGCTCTTGATGCACTGACTCCAGCCTCAGTCCACTCCTTGTGAAAATCCCCACCACTTTTGAATGGCCTTTTCCTGACAATCCTCCACAGGCTGCGGTCATCCCTGCTGCTTGTGCACTTTTTCTTCCACACTTTTCCCTTCCACATAACTTTCTATTAATGTGCTTTGATACAGTACTTTGGGAACATCCAAACATCCAACTTCTTTTGCAATTACCTTTTGAGGCTTTCCCTCCTTATGGAGGGTGTCAATGATGGTTTTCTGTACAACTGTCAGGTCAGGTCAGCAGTCTTTCCCATGATTGTGATTCCTACTGAACCAGACTGAGAGACCATTTAAAGGCTCAGGAACCCTTTGCAGGTGTTATGGCTTAATTAGCAGATTAGAGTGGGACACTTTGAGCCTATAATATTGCACCTTTTCACAATATTCTAATTTTCTGAGATTGTGGATTTGGGGTTTTCATGAGCTGTAAGCCATAAGCCGTAAGCCATAATCATCACAATTATGACAAATCACGGCTTGAACTATCTTGCTTTGCATGTAATGAGTCTATCTCATATATTAGTTTCACCTTTTAAGTTGCATTAGTGAAATAAATGAACTTTTGAACGATATTTCGAGTATCACCTGTATATAACATTAAAATAGGCTACACCAAGAACAGTGTATCTAAACATTTTAAAGACAGGCACAAGGATCGTAGGTAAATTGCAATTTTAGGGTATTCAGAAAGTGTCTAGGCACTGGAGAAGGGGGATTTTAGTAGAAAACGAAGCCAAAGAGGGTCCTGGCGAATTTATAGGACAGTACAGTATGGTCTCAATATTGAGTTTGACTTGAACTGTTTTATAAGTAATGCATAGATTCCCCTCTTATTATTAATAATAGTTTTACTGTATATATTTATATTTTTGTTTGTGCATTTATCCATTCACTCTTGTGTGACCAGGTTCCAAGTTTAGGACGTTAGGTATTCTAAGTTATGATTAAACCCCAATTTTTTAAGAAAATAAATAAATAAATATATAAATATATATATATATATATATATATATATATATATATATATATATATATTAATTATATATACAATTTTTATTGTTATTTTAATTATATTTTTTTATACACCTTTTTTTTTTCTTTTTTTTTTAGCAATTAATTAGATGTATTTGCCCATTTTTAATATGTGGTTTTAAATTAAAATGTTATTAATTTTATGCTGCCATTTTACATGTGGTATCTTTAGTCAGGCTCCAACAAGATGGCGGTTTTTGTTTGCTTATTTCTATGGTGACCCCCTCTGCCAACTCTATAAGCATGATGCTGCTGTCTCGATCTTTAGCCTTTGAGAAAGCCTGGATGGACGCAATGCATCAGGTGAGCCAGACCTTTATGACATCATTATGCTGGGAGGAGCCAGGAGCCAGGAGCCATCTTGATAACTCCATCTAATGCTATTCTGCTTATGCATGTTGTTATTTGACATGATTATGTGTCTCTACAAATTGTGAGTGAAAGTCTTTTGTTTGCTTTTAAATGAATAAATATTTTGGCAATATTACACTGTTTGGATTTCTTCTACACATATGTTTTTTGAGCCACCTGTGCAAGAACTGAGGACTACTGGGATGAGACTGGGGTGCTGCTGACCTGTGAATTGTGTTAGTAAAGCACTGTTGACAACCTAAAGAAATCAAGGGGTCCACTATACCAGGTGAGGATACACCCTATTAGGCACGTAGGTCACACTTTGTTTGGCGGCATCTTATGGTGGAAGATTTCAGATGGTGTGGAAGGATCTGTTTATGTGGCACAATTTTTTTGGTGGTTATCTATGGACACTCAATAAAAATTGGACTGAGGTTTATAATGCACTGTTGCAATCCTTCTCTACTTAATTATGCCTTGGCAACATCCTCTGGGAATTCTAGGATTCTTCTGTCAAGACCTATTATGGTATAAGAGTATTGGGCACTGACTGTTGTTTTTGTTTACAAGTGATTGAACTCGGATACTTCCTTGAAACCATGTATATTTGTATACACATGTTTGTTATTGTACTTGATGTAATGCATATGAAAATTTTCAATAAAAACTTTTTGTGGAAAAAAAATAAAAAATTGGACTGTGTATAGGACTATTTTTCACGTTCATGATTATTTACTTAAAACTGCTTTTTGGGATTATTTGTTGCACTACAGATTGTATTTCAATTTTTTCACTATTATTATAAGGTAATGTAGCGCCCCCCCCCCCATGTTAGGGGGCGCTATGTGAAATTTAAGGGCAGTCTGAGCCAGTAATTGGGCTCAGACCAATTGTGTTCAAGTTGTTGGGTTGCTCGGGGTGTGATACTGCCTGGCAGTGCTTTTCTCCTTTGCCTGCAGGTGCCGTTGTCACCGCCAGCACGGGCTGGATTACGGGGGTATCACAGCACCTTGGGTGTCCTCTCTCGGCAGCTGTGTAGTAGGCGTGGTCTACCCGCTGTGCATGCTGGGAGAGGGTACAAAATGGGAAGCCGCCTTTTGGCGTGAGGCGATTCCAGGGGGACTCCAGCACTTACAGGGTGACCTCTGGTCCAGTGAGTGTGCCTCGTGGCCCACATGGCACGAGGTGCGTTGGAGTGCTTAGGCATTGGGCACCTTCAGCTCGAGGCCCTGTTGCTGCATTGTAGGCCCAGCTCCGCTGACTAGGGCCTACGCTTCAGAGAAGGATCCCAGGCTGCCCGGTTGAATGGGGGCCCATCTTTAGGAAAGGAGTTCCAGGGGAAGAACAGTCCCGGCGGAGATAGCGATGGTACTGCTGTCTCGGGGAGAGGTCTGGAGGCCTACCTAAAGGGGAATCCATCATCTCTGACGTCTGTGCTCCATCCCGGCTGCTAGGACTGCTCTCATAGGGACTATCCGGGTGAGCAATACCCACTCAGGCTTGAGTGGCGACGAGTGTAGATATTGGACTTAAGTGTTGCGTGCCTGAACCTTTCCCCACATCTTTCAACTTTTCTACTCTTGCTTCTTCAAGTTTAACTCAAAGTGCAGAAAAAGAATAAAGCCTTACTGATTAGGTTTTACTCAAGTGTGGACATTGGCCTTATTCCAAGGAGAAGTCGGTGTGCCTAGACAACGGAGCTAAAAGATCCACTCGTGGGAGGTATTTTGCTGCAGACCCAAAGTAATGAAACCAGTAGATCCCATTAACAAATCGGGGTCTGCGTGTGTGGTATTCCCGAGTTACAGGCGGAAAAGTAACATGTCCGGAGCTACATTAATAAGGGATAAGTGTCATTTATTATTAAGGAGTGCTTCACTTTTGTTATATATCAGTGCTTATGAAATGATATACAGTCAGGTCCATAAATATTGGGACATCGACACAATTCTAATCTTTTTGTCTCAATACACCACCACAATGGATTTGAAATTAAACGAACAAGATGTGCTTTAACTGCAGACTCTCAGCTTTAATTTGAGGGCATTTACATCCAAATCAGGTGAACGGTGTAGGAGTTACAACAGTTTGTATATGTGCCTCCCACTTTTTAAGGGACCAAAAGTAATGGGACAATCTGCTGCTCAGCTGTTCCATGGCCAGGTGTGTGTTATTCCCTCATTATCCCATTTACAAGGAGCAGATAAAAGGTCCAGAGTTCATTTCATGTGTGCTATTTGCATTTGGAATCTGTTGCTGTCAACTCTCAATATGAGACCCAAAGAGCTGTCACTATCAGTGAAGCAAGCCATCATTAGGCTGAAAAAACAAAACAAACCCCTCAGAGAGATAGCAAAAACATTAGGTGTGGCCAAATCAATTGTTTGGAACGCACCGGTAAACTCAGCAACACCAAAAAACCCGGAAGACCACGGAAAACAACTGTGGTGGATGAGCGAAGAATTCTTTCCCTGGTGAAGAAAACACCCTTCACAACAGCTGGCCAGACGAAGAACACTCTCCAGGAGGTAGGTGTATGTGTGTCAAAGTCAACAATCAAGAGAAGACTTCACCAGAGTGAATACAGAGGGCTCACCACAAGATGGAAACCATTGGTGAGCCTCAAAAACAGGAAGGCCAGATTAGAGTTTGCCAAACAACATCTAAAAAAGCCTTCACAGTTCTGGAACAACATCCTATGGACAGATGAGACCAAGATCAACTTGTACCAGAGTGATGGGAATAGAAGAGTATGGAGAAGGAAAGGAACTGCTCATGATCCAAAGCATACCACCTCATCAGTGAAGCATGGTGGTGGTAGTGTCAAGGCTTGGGCATGTATGGCTGCCAATGGAACTGGTTCTCTTGTATTTATTGATGATGTGACTGCTGATAAAAGCAGCAGGATCAATTGTGAAGTGTTTTGGGCAATAATATCTGCTCATATTCAGCCAAATGCTTCAGAACTCATTGGACGGTGCTTCACAGTGCAGATGGGCAATGACCCAAAGCATACTGCGAAAGCAACCAAAGAGTTTTTTTTAAGGGAAAGAAGTGGAATATTATGCAATGGCCAAGTCAATCACCTGACCTGAATCCGATTGAGCATGCATTTCACTTGCTAAAGACAAAACTGAAGGGAAAATGCCCCAAGAACAAGCAGGAACTGAAGACAGTTGCAGTAGAGGCCTTGCAGAGCATCACCAGGGATGAAACCCAGCGTCTGGTGATGTCATCGCGTTCCACACTTTAGGCTGTAACTGACTGCAAAGGATTTGCAACCAAGTATTAAAAAGTGAAAGTTTGATTTATGATTGTTAATCTGTCCCATTTCTTTTGGTCCCTTAAAAAGTGGGAGGCACATATACAAACTGTTGTAATTCCTACACCGTTCACCTGATTTGGGTGTAAATACCCTCAAATTAAAGCTGGAAGTCTGCAGTTAAAGGACATCTTGTTCGTTTCATTTCAAATCCATTGTGGTGGTGTATAGAGCCAAAAAGATTAGAATTGTGTCAATGTCCCAATATTTATGAACCTGACTGTATGGTTCCACAACTTTATAGGTACAATTTCTGAAAAATGTTTTTAGGGATGCCAGTCACCAGACCTCCTCTTACCTTTAGTGCCTTGCAAAAGTATTCACCCCCCTAGACATTTTACCTACCGTATATCCACTTGACAACTGGGCACATAAGCCCCTTCCTGCCCAGGCGAAATTTCAGGTTTCAGCACTGTCACGCTTTGAATGACAATTGCGCGGTCGTGCGACGGGGCTCCCAAACAAAATTGACGTCCTTTTTTTCCCCACAAATATATCTTTCTTTTGGTGGTATTTGATCATTTCTGCGGTTTTAATTTTTTGCGCTATAAACAAAAATAGAGCGACAATTTTGAAAAAAAACACAATATTTTTTCCTCAGTTTAGGCCGATACGTATTCTTCTACATATTTTAGGTAAAAAAAAATCGCAATAAGCGTATAGTGATTGGTTTGCACAAAAGTTATAGCGCCTACAAAATAGGGAATAGAATTATGATTTTTTTTTAGTATTTTTTTTACTAGTAATGGCGGCGATCTGCGATTTTTATTGTGACTGCGACATTATGGCGGAAACATCGGACACTTTTGACACATTTTTGGGACCATTCACATTTATACAGCGAACAGTGCTATAAATATGCACTGATTACTGTATAAATGTGACTGGCAGGGAAGGGGTTAACACTAGGGGCGAGGAAGGGGTTAAATGTGTTCCCTGCTAGGTGATTGTTACTGTGGGGGGAGGGGACTGACTGGGGAAGGAGACCGATCTGTGTTCCTATGTACAAGGGACACAGTATCAGTCTCCTCTCCCTGACAGGATGTGGATCTCTGTGTTTACACACAGAGATCCACGTCCCTGGCTCTGTGACAGACGATCGCGGGTACGTGGCGGACATCGCGGCCGCCAGGCACGCACATCGGCACCCGCCTGACAAAGTGGGCACAGCTTTTCCCCGATGCGCGCCCGCGGCGGCGCGCATCGCGGAAGTAAACAGGAGGACGTCCATGGACGTCCTCCCGGCAATTGAGCGCTGCAATGCAGGCGTCTTTTGCCAATGGCCCGGGTGCGAAGTGGATATACTCGAGTATAAGCCGAGTTTATCAGCACATTTTTTTGTGCTTATACTCGAGTCTGTGTCCATCTTCAACTTTGTGAGCCGTAAACTTGTGTACCCCAAACTTGGCACACATGTAGTCTCACTCTTCCTCTACAAGTGTGCAAAGTTTGTTGTCTGGGGGACCTACACCCGGGGAGCACCGATTTTTCAAAACATGGCACCCCTTCTATAGACTCAAATGTTAAATGGTAATTTCTCCGGTGAATTGATGGACCCGGTACCGGCCGGCCCTAGTTCCCCTGGACTCCACACTTGGCACACATGTAACCCCTCTCTTCATCTATATGTGAGCAAAATTTGTTGTCCAGGGGACCTACGGCCGGGGAGCACCAATTTTTCAAAGCCGGGCACCCCTTGCATAGACTCCCATGTTAAAAGTCAATCTAGTCACACAGTGCCGGAGTACAGGTAGGGAGATTGGCCACAGTGAGGCATGGGCACAGTGACAGTGAGGCATGGACACAGTGAGGCATGGGCACAGTGAGGCATGGGCACAGTGAGGCACAGTGAGGCATGGACACAGTGAGGCATGGGCACAGTGAGGCATGGGCACAATAAGGCATGGACACAGTGAGGCATGGACATGGACACAGTGAGGCAAAGTGAGGCACAGTGAGGCATGCAGATGGACACCCTAGGCTTATACTCGAGTCAATAAGTTTTCCCATTTTTTTGTGGTAAAATGATGTGCCTCGGCTTATATTCGGGTCGGCTTATACTCGAGTATATACGGTATTTTGTTACATTACAGCCTTTAGTTCAATGTTTTTTTAATCATAATTATATGTGATGGATCAGAACACAATAGTCCAAGTTGGTGAAGTAAAATTTGAAAAATATATACATAATTTTACAGAAATAAAAAACGGATAATTGGCATGTGCATATGTATTCACCCCCTTTGTTATGAAGCCCATAAAAAGCTCTGGTGCTACCAATTACCTTCAGAAGTCACATAATTAGTGGAATGATGTCCACCTGTGTGCAATCTAAGTGTCACATGATCTGTCATTACATATACACATCTTTTTGAAAGGCCCCAGAGGCTGCAACACCTAAGCAAGAGGCACCACTAACCAAACACTGCCATGAAGACCAAAGAACTCTCCAAACAAGTAAGGGACAATGTTGTTGAGAAGTACAAGTCAGGGTTAGGGTATAAATAAAATATCCAAATCTTTGATGATCCCTAGGAGAACCATCAAATCTATCATAACCAAATGGAAAGAACATGGCACATCAGCAAACCTGCCAAGAGACGACCGCACACCAAAACTCACGGACCGGGCAAGGAGGGCAATAATCAGAGAGGCAGCACAGAGACCTAAGGTAACCCTGGAGGCAGGGCCGTGTTTACCGCAGGGCAAACCGGGGCAGCTGTCCAGGGCCCTGTCACTGTTTGGGGCCCAAGGCAGAGCTGCCATTAAGCCCGCGTGCTGCCCGAAAATCGGCGCTTAAAACCCCCACACACACAGTCTGTCACTGTCAGCGCGATGCGTGCACAGTGCAACAGTGCCAGTGCTGCATTTTTTCAATGGTGGAGCTGGCCGCGGGTGACGCTCTGGCCCCGCCCCTTGCTATGCGTGCACCTTACAGTCACTGCTGCCTGCCTGTTGACATCACGACGAGGAGAGCGGAGCCCCAACATTCGGATTCCTCCTCCTCGCGCCTAAGTTTCACCCCCGACTCCGCCCCCGACTCTGGGTCTTCCCTGAAGGTGAAGGCTGTTCCTGCCGCTTGAAGAAAGGTAGGAGAAATGCACCCTGCACTGCCCTGAGTAGCTCATGGTCACCCTGCTCCCTCCCATACACAGTCATGCTGTACAGTACCCCCATACTGCCCTCCACTACCCCCCATTATACTGCCCTCCACTACCCCCCCATTATACTGCCCTCCACTAACACCCCTCCCATTATACTGCCCTCCACTACCCCCCCCCATTATACTGCCCTCCACTACCCCCCCATTATACTGCCCTCCACTAACACCCCTCACATTATACTGCCCTCTACTACCCCCCCATTATACTGCCCACCACTACCCCCCCATTATACTGCCCTCCACTACCCCCCATTATACTGTCCTCCACTAACACCCCTCCCATCATACTGCCCTCCACTAACACCCCTCCCCTCATACTGCCCTCCACTAACACCCCTCCCCTCATACTGCCCTCCACTAACACCCCTCCCATCATTCTGCCCTCCACTAACACCCCTCCCCTCATACTGCCCTCCACTAACACCCCTCCCCTCATACTGCCCTCCACTAACACCCCTCCCATTATACTGCCCTCCACTAACACCCCTCCCATTATACTGCCCTCCACTACCCCCCCATCATACTGCCCTCCACTAACACACCCCATTATACTGCCCTCCACAAACCCCCCTCCCATTATACTGCCCTCCACTAACCCCCCTCCCATTATACTGCCCTCCACTAACACCCCTTCCATTATACTGCCCTCCACTAACACCCCTCCCATCATACTGCCCTCCACTACCACCCCTCCCATCATACTGCCCTCCACTAACCCCCTTCCCATTATACTTCCCTCCACTAACACCCCTCCCATTATACTGCGATCCACTAACACCCCTCCCATTATACTGCCCTCCACTAACACTCCCATTATACTGTCCTCCACTACCTCCCATTATACTGCCCTCCACTAACACCCCTCCAATTATACTGCCCTCCACTACCCCCCCATTATACTGCCCTCCACTAACAGCCCTCCCATTATACTGCCCTCCACTACCCCCCCATTATACTGCCCTCCACTAACACCCCTCCCATTGTACTGCCCTCCACTAACACCCCTCCCATTATACGGCCCTCCATTAACACCCCTCCCATTATACTGCCCTCCACTAACACCCCTCCCATTATACTGCCCTCCATTACCACCCCTCCCATCATACTGCCCTCCATTAACACCCCCATTATACTGCCCTCCACTAACACCCCTCCCATTATACTGCCCTCCACTAACCCCCCTCCCATTATACTGCCCTCCACTTACACCCCTCAAAATTATACTGCCTTCCACTAACACCCCTTCCATTATACTGCCCTCCACTAACCCCCCTCCCATTATATTGCCCTCCACCACCACCCCTCCCATCATACTGCCCTCCACTAACCCCCCTCCCATTATATTGCCCTCAACTACCACCCCTCCCATCATAGTGCCCTCCACTAACCCCCTTCCCATTATTCTTCCCTCCACTAACACCCTCCAATTATACTGCCCTCCACTAACCCCCTTCCCATTATACTTCCCTCCAATAACATCCCTCCCATTATACTTCCCTCCACTAACATCCCTCCCAGTATACTGCCCTCCACTAACACCCTCCCATTATACTGCCTTCCACAACCCCCCCATTATACTGTCCTCCACTACCCCCCCATTATACTGCCCTCCACTAACACCCCTCCCATTATACTGCCCTCCACTACCCCCCCATTATACTGCCCTCCACTAACACCCCTCCCATTATACTGCCCTCCACTAACACCCCTCCCATCATACTGCCCTCCACCACCCCCATTATACTGCCCTCCACTAACACCCCTCCCATTATACTGGCCTCCACTACCCCCCCATTATACTGCCGTTCACTAACACCCCTCCCATTATACTGCCCTCCACTAACACCCCCCATTATACTGCCCTCCACAGACCCCCCTCCCATTATACTGCCCTCCACTAACCCCCCTCCCATTATACTGCCCTCCACTAACCCCCCTCCCATTATACTGCCCTCCACTAACACCCCTCCTATTATACTGCCCTGCACTAACACCCCTTCCATTATAATGCTCTCCACTAACACCCCTCCCATTATACTGCCCTCCACTAAACCCCCTCCCATTATACTGCCCTCCACTAACACCCCTCCCATTATATTGCCCTCAACTACCACCCCTCCCATCATACTGCCCTCCACTAACCCCCTTCCCATTATACTTCCCTCCACTAACATCCCTCCCATTATACTGCCCTCCACTAACCCCCTTCCCATTATACTTCCCTCCACTAACATCCCTCCCATTATACTTCCCTCCACTAACATCCCTCCCATTATACTGCCCTCCACTAACACCCTCCCATTATACTGCCTTCCACAACCCCCCCATTATACTGTCCTCCACTACCCCCCCATTATACTGCCCTCCACTAACACCCCTCCCATTATACTGCCCTCCACTACCCCCCCCATTATACTGCCCTCCACTAACACCCCTCCCATTATACTGCCCTCCACTAACACCCCTCCCATTATACTGACCTCCACTAACACCCCTCCCATCATACTGCCCTCCACCACCCCCATTATACTGCCCTCCACTAACACCCCTCCCATTATACTGGCCTCCACTACCCCCCCATTATACTGCCGTTCACTAACACCCCTCCCATTATACTGCCCTCCACTAACACCCCCCATTATACTGCCCTCCACAGACCCCCCTCCCATTATACTGCCCTCCACTAACCCCCCTCCCATTATACTGCCCTCCACTAACCCCCCTCCCATTATACTGCCCTCCACTAACACCCCTCCCATTATACTGCCCTCCACTAACACCCCTTCCATTATACTGCTCTCCACTAACACCCCTCCCATTATACTGCCCTCCACTAAACCCCCTCCCATTATACTGCCCTCCACTAACACCCCTTCCATTATATTGCCCTCGACTACCACCCCTCCCATCATACTGCCCTCCACTAACCCCCTTCCCATTATACTTCCCTCCACTAACATCCCTCCCATTATACTGCCCTCCACTAACCCCCCTCCCATTATACTGACCTCCACTAACACCCCTCCCATCATACTGCCCTCCACCACCCCCATTATACTGCCCTCCACTAACACCCCTCCCATTATACTGGCCTCCACTACCCCCCCATTATACTGCCGTTCACTAACACCCCTCCCATTATACTGCCCTCCACTAACACCCCCCATTATACTGCCCTCCACAGACCCCCCTCCCATTATACTGCCCTCCACTAACCCCCTCCCATTATACTGCCCTCCACTAACCCCCCTCCCATTATACTGCCCTCCACTAACACCCCTCCCATTATACTGCCCTCCACTAACACCCCTTCCATTATACTGCTCTCCACTAACACCCCTCCCATTATACTGCCCTCCACTAAACCCCCTCCCATTATACTGCCCTCCACTAACACCCCTTCCATTATATTGCCCTCGACTACCACCCCTCCCATCATACTGCCCTCCACTAACCCCCTTCCCATTATACTTCCCTCCACTAACATCCCTCCCATTATACTGCCCTCCACTAACCCCCTTCCCATTATACTTCCCTCCACTAACATCCCTCCCATTATACTTCCCTCCACTAACATCCCTCCCATTATACTGCCCTCCACTAACACCCTCCCATTATACTGCCTTCCACAACCCCCCCATTATACTGTCCTCCACTACCCCCCCATTATACTGCCCTCCACTAACACCCCTGCCATTATACTGCCCTCCACTACCCCCCCATTATACTGCCCTCCACTAACACCCCTCCCATTATACTGCCCTCCACTAACACCCCTCCCATTATACTGCCCTCCACTAACACCCCTCCCATTATACTGCCCTCCACTAGCACCCCTCCCATCATACTGCCCTCCACCACCCCCATTATACTGCCCTCCACTAACACCCCTCCCATTATACTGGCCTCCACTACCCCCCCATTATACTGCCGTTCACTAACACCCCTCCCATTATACTGCCTTCCACTAACACCCCCCATTATACTGCCCTCCACAGACCCCCTCCCATTATACTGCCCTCCACTAACCCCCCTTCCATTATACTGCCCTCCACTAACACCCCTCCCATTATACTGCCCTCCACTAACACCCCTTCCATTATACTGCTCTCCACTAACACCCCTCCCATTATATTGCCCTCCACTACCACCCCTCCCATCATACTGCCCTCCACTAACCCCCCTCCCATCAAACTGCCCTCCACTAACCCCCTTCCCATTATACTTCCCTCGACTAACACTCCTCCCATTATACTGCCATCCACTAACACCCCTCCCATTATACTGCCCTCCACTAACACCCTCCCATTATACTGCCCTCCACTAACACCCCCATTATACTGTCCTCCACTACCCCCCCATTATGCTGCCCTCCACTAACACCCCTCCAATTATACTGCCCTCCACTACCCCCCCCATTATACTGCCCTCCACTAACAGCCCTCCCATTATACTGCCCTCCACTACCCCCCCATTATACTGCCCTCCACTAACACCCCTCCCATTATACTGCCCTCCACTAACACCCCTCCCATTATACTGCCCTCCATTACCACCCCTCCCATTATACTTCCCTCCACTAACACCCCCATTATACTGCCCTCCACTAACACCCCTCCCATTATACTGCCCTCCACTAACCCCCTCCCATTATACTGCCCTCCACTAACACACCTCCCATTATACTGCCCTCCACTAACACCCCTTCCATCATACTGCCCTCCACTAACCCCCCTCCCATTATATTGCCCTCAACTACCAACCCTTCCATCATACTGCCCTCCACTAACCCCCTTCCCATTATACTGCCCTCCACTAACACCCCTCCCATTATACTGCCCTCAACTACCCCCCCATTATACTGCCCTCCACTAACACCCCTCCCATTATACTGTCCTCCACTAACACCCCTCCCATTATACTGCCCTCCACCACCCCCCATTATACTGCCCTCCACTAACACCCCTCCCATTATGCTGGCCTCCACTACCCCCCATTATACTGCCCTCCACCACCCCCCATTATACTGCCCTCCACTAACACCCCTCCCATTATACTGGCCTCCACTACCCCCCCATTATACTGCCGTCCACTAACACCCCTCCCATTATACTGCTCTCCACTAACACCCCTCCCATCATACTGCCCACCACTACCCTCCCATTATACTGCCCTCCACTAACAGCCCTCCCATTATACTGCCCTCCACTACCCCCCCACTATACTGCCCTCCACTAACACCCCTCCCATTATACAGCCCTCCACTACCCCCCACTATACTGCCCTCCACTAACACCCCTCCCATTATACTGCCCTCCACTAACACCCCTCCCATTATACTGCCCTCCACTAACACCCCTCCCATTAAACTGCCCTCCACTAACACCCCTCCCATTATACTGCCCTCCACTACCACCCCTTCCATCATACTGCCCTCCACTAACACCCCCCCCTTATACTAACCTCCACTAACACCCCTCCCATTATACTGCCCTCCACTAACGCCCTTCCCATTATACTGCCCTCCACTAACACCCCTCCCATTATACTGCCCTCCACTTACAGCCCTCCCATTATACTGCCCTCCACTATCCCCCATTATACTGCCCTCCACTAACACCCCTCCCATTATACTGCTCTCCAATAAAACCCCTCCCATTATACTGCCCTCCATTGCCACCCCTCCCTTCATACTGCCCTC
This sequence comes from Rana muscosa, assembly GCA_029206835.1. NCBI lineage: Eukaryota > Metazoa > Chordata > Amphibia > Anura > Ranidae > Rana > Rana muscosa. Next base: position 534,979,854 of record CM055117.1, on the reverse strand, counting down.
CACTAACACCCCCCATTATACTGCCCTCCACAAACCCCCCTCCCATTATACTGCCCTCCACTAACCCCCCTCCCATTATACTGCCCTCCACTAACACCCCTCCCATTATACTGCCCTCCACAAACACCCCTTCCATTATACTGCCCTCCACGTACACCGCTCCCATTATATTGCCCTCCACTACCACCCCTCCCATCATACTGCCCTCCACTAATCCCCCTCCCATTATATTGCCCTCCACTACCACCCCTCCCATCATACTGCCCTCCACTAACCCCCTTCCCATTATACTTCCCTCCACTAACACCCCTCCCCTTATACTGCCCTCCACTAACACCCCTCCTATTATACTGCCCTCCACTAACACCCTCCAATTATACTGCCCTCCACTAACACCCCCATTATACTGTCCTCCTCTACCCCCCATTATACTGCCGTCCACTAACACCCCTCCCATTATACTGCCCTCAACTACCCCCCCATTATACTGCCCTCCACTAACACCCCTCCCATTATACTGTCCTCCACTAATATCCCTCCCATTATACTGCCCTCCACCACCCCCCATTATACTGCCCTCCACTAACACCCCTCCCATTATACTGGCCTCCACTACCCCCCATTATACTGCCCTCCACCACCCCCCATTATACTGCCCTCCACTAACACCCCTCCCATTATACTGGCCTCCACTACCCCCCCATTATACTGCCGTCCACTAACACCCCTCCCATTATACTGCTCTCCACTAACACCCCTCCCATCATACTGCCCACCACTACCCTCCCATTATACTGCCCTCCACTAACAGCCCTCCCATTATACTGCCCTCCACTACCCCGCCACTATACTGCCCTCCACTAACACCCCTCCCATTATACAGCCCTCCACTACCCCCCCACTATACTGCCCCCCACTAACACCCCTCCCATTATACTGCCCTCCACTAACACCCCTCCCATTAAACTGCCCTCCACTAACACCCCTCCCATTATACTGCCCTCCACTACCACCCCTTCCATCATACTGCCCTCCACTAACACCCCCCCTTATACTGCCCTCCACTAACACCCCTCCCATTATACTGCCCTCCACTAACCCCCCTCCCATTATACTGCCCTCCACTAACACCCCTCCCATTATACTGCCCTCCACTACCCCCCCCCATTATACTGCCGTCCACTAACACCCCTCCAATTATACTGCCCTTCACTACCCCCCCATTATACTGCCCTCCACTAACAGCCCTCCCATTATACTGCCCTCCACCACCCCCCATTTTACTGCCCTCCACTAACACCGCTCCCATTATACTGCCCTCCATTACCACCCCTCCCATCATACTGCCCTCCATTAACACCCCCATTATACTGCCCTCCACTAACACCCCTCCCATTATACTGCCCTCCACTAACCCCCCTCCCATTATACTGCCCTCCACTAACACCCTCCCATTATACTGCCCTCCACTAACACCCCTTCCATTATTCTGCCGTCCACGAACACCGCTCCCATTATATTGCCCTCCACTACCACCCCTCCCATCATACTGCCCTCCACTAACCCCCCTCCCATTATACTTCCCTCCACTAACACCCCTCCCATTATTCTGCCCTCCACTAACATCCTCCCATTATACTGTCCTCCACTACCCCCCCATTATACTGCCCTCCACTACCCCCCCATTATACTGCCCTCCACTACCCCCCATTATACTGCCCTCCACTAACACCCCTCCCATTATACTGCCCTCCACTAACACCCCTCCCATTATACTGCCCTCCACTACCCCCCATTATACTGCCCTCCACTAACACCCCTCCCATTATACTGCCCTCCACTAACACCCCTCCCATCATACTGCCCTCCACTAACACCCCTCCCATTATACTGCCCTCCACTACCCCCCATTATACTGCCCTCCACCACCCCCCATTATACTGCCCTCCACTACCCCCCCATTATACTGCCCTCCACTAACACCCCTCCCATTATACTGCTTTCCACTAACACCCCTCCCATCATACTGCCCTCCACTAACACCCCTTCCATTATACTGCCCTCCACTACCCCCCATTATACTGTCCTCCACTACCCCCCCATTATACTGCCCTCCACTAACACCCCTCCCATTATACTGCCCTCCACTACCCCCCCATTATACTGCCCTCCACTAACACCCCTCCCATTATACTGCCCTCCACTAACACCCCTCCCATTATACTGCCCTCCACTAACACCCCTCCCATCATACTGCCCTCCACTAACACCCCTCCCATTATACTGCCCTCCACTACCCCCATTATACTGCCCTCCACCCCCCCCATTATACTGCCCTCCACTATCACCCCTCCCATTATACCGCCCTCCACTAACACCCCTCCCATTATACTGCCCTCCACTAACACCCCTCCCATTATACTGCCCTCCACTACCCCCCCATCATACTGCCCTCCACTAACACCCCCCATTATACTGCCCTCCACAAACCCCCCTCCCATTATACTGCCCTCCACTAACCCCTCTCCCATTATACTGCCCTCCACTAACACCCCTCCCATTATACTGCCTTCCACTAACACCCCTTCCATTATAATGCCCTCCACTAACACCCCTCCCATTATATTGCCCTCCACTACCACCCCTCCCATCATACTGCCCTCCACTAACCCCCTCCCATTATATTGCCCTCCACTACCACCCCTCCCATCATACTGCCCTCCACTAACCCCCTTACCATTATACTTCCCTCCACTAACACCCCTCCCATTATACTGCGATCCACTAACACCACTCCCATAATACTGCCCTCCACTAACACCCTCCCATTATACTGCCTGCCACTAACACTCCCATTATACTGTCCTCCACTACCCTCCCATTATACTGCCCTCCACTAACACCCCTCCCATTATACTGCCCTCCACTAACACCCCTCCCATTATACTGCCCTCCACTAACACCCCTCCCATTATACGGCCCTCCACTAACACCCCTCCCATTATACTGCCCTCCACTAACACCCCTCCCATTATACTGCCCTCCATTACCACCCCTCCCATCATACTGCCCTCCACTAACACCCCCATTATACTGCCCTCCACTAACACCCCTCCCATTGTACTGCCCTCCACTAACCCCCCTCCCATTATACTGCCCTCCACTTACACCCCTCCCATTATACTGCCTTCCACTAACACCCCTTCCATTATACTGCCCTCCACTAACCCCCCTCCCATTATATTGCCCTCTACTACCACCCCTCCCATTATACTAGCCTCCACTACCCCCCCATTATACTGCCCTCCACTAACACCCCCCATTATACTGCCCTCCACAGACCCCCCTCCCATTATACTGCCCTCCACTAACCCCCCTCCCATTATACTGCCCTCCACTAACACCCCTCCAATTATACTGCCCTCCACTAACACCCCTTCCATTATACTGCTCTCCACTAACACCCCTCCCATTATACTGCCCTCCACTAAACCCCCTCCCATTATACTGCCCTCCACTAACACCCCTCCCATTATATTGCCCTCAACTACCTCCCCTCCGATCATACTGCCCTCCACTAACCCCCTTCCCATTATACTTCCCTCCACTAACATTCCTCCCATTATACTGCCCTCTAGTGATGAGCCGAACACCCCCGGGTTCGGTTCGCACCAGAACCCGCGAACGGACCGAAAGTTCGAACGAACATTAGAACCCTATTAAATACAATGGATGCGAACGTTCGAATTCTAAAGTGCTAATTATAACAACTATTATGCATGTTATTGTCCTAAAAAGGGTTTGGGAACCCGGGTTCTGCACCAGGGGACATGTATCAATGCAAAAAGAAGTTTTAAAAACGGTCGTTTTTCGGGAGCAGTCATTTTAATGATGCATAAAGTGAAAAAAAAAAAGTCAAATATTCCTTTAAATATCGTACCTGGGGGGTGTCTAAAGTATGCCTGTGAAGTGCCACGTGTTTCCCGTGTTTAGAACTGTCCCTGCACAAAATGACACTTCTAAAGGAAAAAAAAGCCATTTAAAACTGCTTGCGGCTTTAATGTAATGTCTGGTCCCGGTAATATGGATGAAATTCTTTAAGAAAAATGGCATAGCTACCCCATGACCCCCCCCCTACCCCAGCCCATTACCAGCCCCTTTGGGTCTTGTATGGATATTAAGGGGAACCCCGCACATAAAATAAAAAAGGCCCTATATACTCTGAACAGCCCTATACAGGCGGTGCATACAAGACAGGGACTGTAGGTTTGTTCTTATGTAGAGTCTGTTTGTAATTTTGAACAGGTACATTGTTGAAGTGTAGCTCCAGACCAAAAATCTGTTTTTAAACTTTTTGGAAAACATAGGTAAGGGTTATCACCCCTGTAACATTTGTTTTGCTGTCTGTGCCCCTGTTCAGAACATTTCACCTCACTTTCCGTCCCAATGACAACTCTTTTTGAAATGTGGTCTTTTTCTTGAAACAAGGATTGCTGATAAAGCATCAGTACAGAGGAGACACCTTTCTCCCATATTTATTCTTACAGGAGAGAATTTTCCTTCCTAGTGGTAGATTTCCTCTCACTTCCTGTTGTCTTCTTGCGTTTGCAAGTAGGAGTCGTTTGTAAGTTGGATGTTTGAAAGTAGGGACCTGCCGTATATACTCTGCAGAAATAGGCCCCTTAGTTGTTGGTGTTGGCACAACACTGTAAGCACTCACAGTTACTCTTGGTTGGTGCTGGAACGCCCTGCTGTCAACTATTATATCAGGAATTTTAATTACATATAATTGTTGAACAGTGGTAGTAAAAATTGGGCCTTTGATGGTGGTGCTGGTGCCACAACACTGTAAGCCCTGACAGTTACTCTTGGTGGGTGCAGCAATGGGCCCTGCTGTGAATTATTAGATCAAGAATTGTAATTACATGCCCCTGTTGAACAGGGGCTGAAAAATTGGGCCTTAGGCACTGGTGGCACAACACTGCAACCCCTCACAGATACTGTACTTGGAGCACAGCAATGAGCCCTGTTGCAAAGTATTGCTTCAAAAATTGTAATGACACGCCCCTGTTAAACAGGGGCTGAAAAATTGGGCCTTAGGCACTGGTGGCACAACACTGCAACTCCTCACAGATACTGTACTTGGAGCACAGCAATGAGCCCTGTTGCAAAGTATTGCTTCAAAAATTGTAATGACACGCCCCTGTTAAACAGGGGCTGAAAAATTGGGCCTTAGGCACTGGTGGCACAACACTGCAACTCCTCACAGATACTGTACTTGGAGCACAGCAATGAGCCCTGTTGCAAAGTATTGCTTCAAAAATTGTAATTACACGCCCCTGTTAAACAGGGGCTGAAAAATTGGGCGTTAGGCACTGGTGGCGGCACCCATAAACAAAAATGATCTTACAAGCTATCATCATCAATCGTATCATTGAGGACTCGGAGGAGGAGGATAGCCAGTCAACATAACAGCACAGGCACTCAGCATCAGCATCAGTCTTGAAGGGATGTGACATGTTAAAATCAATTAGTCTGTTATATCAGCATCAGGTGTGTGGTAGCTGGTGGTGATCCAAGACTGGTTCATCTTGATGAAAGTCAGTCGATCAACCGAGTCGGTGGACAGGCGCACCCTGTGATCCGTGACAAATCCTCCAGCAGCACTGAATGTGCGTTCCGAAAGAACGCTGGATGCAGGACAGGCCAGTAGCTCAATTGCATACTGTGCAAGCTCTGGCCAGTGATCCATCCTCAAGACCCAGTAAGCCAGAGGATTTTCGGTGGGGAAGGTGTCCAAGTCTGACCTTGCCCCTAGATATTCCTGCACCATGTTTATCAGACGCTGGCGATGGTTGCTGGAACCGATCATACTTTGGGGCTGCGGACTAAAGAATTGTCTGAACGCATCGGTCAGACGGCCACCTTCCCCACCGCTCCTTCTTTGACTGGCCGAAGCCTCAGCAACTCGTTGTCCAGGACCAGGAGTTTGCAACCTCCCAGTCTCTGGGAACGCGTTGCACAGACCTTTCTGCAAGGCCTCCCGGAGTTGTCTCATCCTCTGCTCCCTCTGCGACGGTAACATAAGGTCCGCAACCTTACCCTTGTACCGTGGATCAAGGAGAGTGGCCAGCCAGTAATGGTCCCTCTCCTTGATCCGAAGAATACGAGGATCCTTCCGCAGACTTTGCAGGATCAGGGAGGCCATGCAGCGTAGGTTTGCTGAGGCATTCGCTCCGGAGTCCTCTGGGTCACTAAGGACGACATGATCCGCAGCCACCTCCTCCCAGCCACGTACAAGTCCACTGGTTTCTTGGGACTGTAAATCATCCCTAAAAGACTGCTGCTGATGATGCTGAGTGCCAGCCTCCACCTCCATGCTGACACAATCCTCCTCCTCCTCCTCCTCCTCCTCCTCCTCCTCTTCCTGTGCGATGGGTGGGACAGAAGGAACACTGTCTGGGTAAAGGGGGCCTTGAGAGGCAAGGAAGTCCTCCTCTTCCTGCCTCTGTTCTGCCTCAAGTGCCCTGTCCATTATTCCACGCAGCGTGTGCTCCAACAGGTGGACAAGAGGTACAGTGTCACTGATGCATGCACTGTCACTGCTCACCATCCTCGTGGCCTCCTCAAATGGTGCCAGGACAGTGCATGCATCCCTGATCATGCCCCACTGGCGTGGAGAAAAAAAACCAAGCTCCCCTGACCCTGTCCTGGTGCCGTAGTCGCACAGGTACTCATTGATGGCCCTCTGCTGCGTGTGCAGCCGCTGCAGCATGGCCAACGTTGAGTTCCACCTGGTGGGCATGTCACATATAAGGCGGTTCTTGGGCAGGTTCAACTCCTTTTGCAGCTCAGCCAGGCGAGCACTGGCATTATAAGATCTGCGGAAATGCACACAGACTTTCCTGGCCTGCCTCAGGACATCCTGTAAGCCCGGGTACCTGCCCAAGAAGCGCTGCACCACCAGGTTAAGGACGTGAGCCACACAGGGCACATGGGTCAGTTGTCCCTGTCGGAGGGCGGAGAGGAGGTTGGTGCCATTGTCGCAAACCACCATTCCTGGCTTAAGCTGGCGTGGCGTCAACCACCTCTCGGCCTGGCCCTGCAGAGCAGACAGGACCTCTGCCCCAGTGTGGCTTCTGTCCCCCAAACACACCAGCGCAAGCACGGCATGGCATCTTTTTGCCTGCGTACTTGCGTAGCCCCGTGAACGGCTACGGAGCACCGCTGGTTCATAGGACAAACCACAGGAAGAGGCCATGGAGGAAGAAGAAGAGGAGGGGGTGGAGGAGAGAGGTGTGTCACAACCAGTAGTAGCATTTTGGAGGCGTGGCGGTGGGACAACCTCCAACACTACTGCACCTTGTCCTGAATCCTTCCCAGCTGCCAAAAGAGTGACCCAATGGGCCGTGAAAGAAAGGTAACGTCCCTGTCCATGCCTGCTGGACCATGAGTCAGCGGTAATATGCACCTTACCGCTGACCGCCCTGTCCAGCGAGGCCAAGACATTGCCTTCCACATGCCGGTAGAGAGCCGGAATAGCCTTCCGTGAGAAAAAGTGGCGTTTGGGAACCTGCCACTGAGGAACCGCACATTGCACAAACTCACGGAAGGGGGCCGAGTCTACCAACTGAAAAGGCAGCAGTTGAAGCGCTAGCAATTTAGCCAAGCTAGCATTCAACCGCTGGGCATGTGGATGGCTGGGAGTGAACTTCTTTCGACGGTCCAGCAGCTGGGGCAGGGAAATTTGCCTGCTAGAATCGGACGTCGGTGTACTGCTAGCAGAGTGGGCGCAAGTACTTGGCTGTGACACACCTAATTCTACACCTTCATTCCTCTCAGTGCATGTTTCAGAGAGGACTGAAGTTATAGTGGGGTTGGAGATCCCAGCTGATGCGGTGCAAGGAGAGGTCCGCTTTGTTCTTTGGTGTGGGTCTTTGAGGTAGGCTTGCCAACGAGCTGCATGGCAGGTCAACATATGTCTGGTCAGGCATGTGGTACCCAAGCGGCTGATGTTTTGGCCACGCGATATACGCTTGAGACATATGTTGCAAACAGCAGCTGTGCGATCTGATGCACTAGCCTCAAAAAAGGCCCACACCAAAGAACTTTTTGAATGACGGGCAGAGGCAGCGCCCTGCACAGGCGGAGCTCTGCGGTGTGATTCCGTCGGTGTACTGCCCTTACGCTGGCCACCAAAGGGCATCCTGCCTCGTTGGAGATGTGCCTCCTCCTCATCCTCCTCCTCCTCCTCTCTCCTATTAGGCACCCACGTGGAGTCAGTGACCTCATCATCCCCTCCCTCCTCATCACTGGAGCCAATCTGGCAGTATGCTGCAGCTGCTGGAACATGACTGCCAGATTGGTGTCCTTCTTGAGCATCCCCTCTGTCTGCTCTCACGCTACTGCCTTCCTCTAGCTGGGTTTCATCATCAGACCCTTCGAAACGCTGGGCATCCTCCTGGAGCATGTACCCAACACTGTGCTGAAACAGTTCGGGGGACTCCTCAGGAGGAGGACATGGTGGGTCTAGGGAAGGAGTGACTGATGATTTGTCTGACATTGATACCAGGGAAGACGACGCTTTGGCAGCTGCTTTTCCAGTACCCTGAGCCTGGGTGAGAGAGGATGAGGAGGAGGAGGAGGGCTTGGTCATCCACTCTACCAAGTCTTCGGCATGATGTGGCTCAACATGTCCAGCTGCCGAAAAGAAGGACAAGCGTGTCCCATGGCCATGTGCTGATGACAATGCACCGCGTCCACGACCAGCACTGTTGCCCCCAGACACAGAGCCTGCTTGCCCTCTTTTATTGCCTCCTGACTGTCTGCCTCTCCTTGTTTGCCTTCCAGACATTCTAATAGATGGCCTGCAGGGAGATGGGAAAAAAGCAATAAGGGCTACCTTCAGGTGTCCTTCTCTGTCCCTTGAAACAAGGACTTTCACAGTGAAAGAAACTGACACTCTCCCTACCTACAGTTTTCTGTCCCTAGAATAAATGTTTTTTTTAAGCACAATATAGCACAAGGACAATTCACTCACTGTCCTTACAGGTCCCTGGAAACAAGGACTTGCAGAGTGAAAGAAAAAAAACACTCTCCCTACCTACAGTTTTCTGTCCCTAGAAAAAATGTTTTTTTTAATCACAATATAGCACAAGGACAATTCACTCACTGTCCTTACAGGTCCCTGGAAACAAGGACTTGCAGAGTGAAATAAACTGACACTCTCCCTACCTACAGTTTTCTGTCCCTAGAATAAATGTTTTTTTTAAGCACACTATAGCACAAGGACAATTCACTCACTGTCCTTACAGGTCCCTGGAAACAAGGACTTGCAGAGTGAAAGAAAAAAAACACTCTCCCTACCTACAGTTTTCTGTCCCTAGAAAAAATGTTTTTTTTAATCACAATATAGCACAAGGACAATTCACTCACTGTCCTTACAGGTCCCTGGAAACAAGGACTTGCAGAGTGAAATAAACTGACACTCTCCCTACCTACAGTTTTCTGTCCCTAGAATAAATGTTTTTTTTAAGCACAATATAGCACAAGGACAATTCACTCACTGTCCTTACAGGTCCCTGGAAACAAGGACTTGCAGAGTGAAAGAAAAAAAACACTCTCCCTACCTACAGTTTTCTGTCCCTAGAAAAAATGTTTTTTTTAATCACAATATAGCACAAGGACAATTCACTCACTGTCCTTACAGGTCCCTGGAAACAAGGACTTGCAGAGTGAAAGAAAAAAAACACTCTCCCTACCTACAGTTTTCTGTCCCTAGAAAAAATGTTTTTTTTAATCACAATATAGCACAAGGACAATTCACTCACTGTCCTTACAGGTCCCTGGAAACAAGGACTTGCAGAGTGAAATAAACTGACACTCTCCCTACCTACAGTTTTCTGTCCCTAGAATAAATGTTTTTTTTAAGCACAATATAGCACAAGGACAATTCACTCACTGTCCTTACAGGTCCCTGGAAACAAGGACTTGCAGAGTGAAAGAAAAAAAACACTCTCCCTACCTACAGTTTTCTGTCCCTAGAAAAAATGTTTTTTTTAATCACAATATAGCACAAGGACAATTCACTCACTGTCCTTACAGGTCCCTGGAAACAAGGACTTGCAGAGTGAAATAAACTGACACTCTCCCTACCTACAGTTTTCTGTCCCTAGAATAAATGTTTTTTTTAAGCACAATATAGCACAAGGACAATTCACTCACTGTCCTTACAGGTCCCTGGAAACAAGGACTTGCAGAGTGAAAGAAAAAAAACACTCTCCCTACCTACAGTTTTCTGTCCCTAGAAAAAATGTTTTTTTTAATCACAATATAGCACAAGGACAATTCACTCACTGTCCTTACAGGTCCCTGGAAACAAGGACTTGCAGAGTGAAATAAACTGACACTCTCCCTACCTACAGTTTTCTGTCCCTAGAATAAATGTTTTTTTTAAGCACAATATAGCACAAGGAGAATTCACTCACTGTCCTTCCAGGTCCCTGGAAACAAGGACTTGCAGAGTGAAAGAAAAAAAACACTCTCCCTACCTACAGTTTTCTGTCCCTAGAAAAAATGTTTTTTTTAATCACAATATAGCACAAGGACAATTCACTCACTGTCCTTCCAGGTCCCTGGAAACAAGGACTTGCAGAGTGAAATAAACTGACACTCTCCCTACCTACAGTTTTCTGTCCCTAGAATAAATGTTTTTTTTAAGCACAATATAGCACAAGGACAATTCACTCACTGTCCTTACAGGTCCCTGGAAACAAGGACTTGCAGAGTGAAAGAAAAAAAACACTCTCCCTACCTACAGTTTTCTGTCCCTAGAAAAAATGTCTTTTTTAATCACAATATAGCACAAGGACAATTCACTCACTGTCCTTCCAGGTCCCTGGAAACAAGGACTTGCAGAGTGAAATAAACTGACACTCTCCCTACCTACAGTTTTCTGTCCCTAGAATAAATGTTTTTTTTAAGCACAATATAGCACAAGGACAATTCACTCACTGTCCTTAGAGGTCCCTGGAAACAAGGACTTGCAGAGTGAAAGAAAATAAACACTCTCCCTACCTACAGTTTTCTGTCCCTAGAAAAAATGTTTTTTTTTAAGCACAATATAGCACAAGGACAATTCACTCACTGTCCTTCCAGGTCCCTGGAAACAAGGACTTGCAGAGTGAACGAAAAAAAACACTCTCCCTACCTACAGTTTTCTGTCCCTAGAAAAAATGTTTTTTTTAATCACAATATAGCACAAGGACAATTCACTCACTGTCCTTACAGGTCCCTGGAAACAAGGACTTGCAGAGTGAAAGAAACTGACACTCTCCCTACCTACAGTTTTCTGTCCCTAGAATAAATGTTTTTTTAAGCACAATATAGCACAAGGACAATTCACTCACTGTCCTTCCAGGTCCCTGGAAACAAGGACTTGCAGAGTGAAAGAAACTGACACTGTCCCTACCTACAGTTTTCTGTCCCTAGAATAAATGTTTTTTTTAAGCACACTATAGCACAAGCACAAAACACACTGACACTCTCCCTACCTATCCTTCTCTTTCCCTAAACTAAAGGAATCCAGGTTAAGCAAGAAAGAAATAACAGTCACTGTCCCTGCCTATGCTGCTCTATCCCTGCTCCGGAACACACTACACTAGGCCGCCGTGCTGGCGGCCTTTTATAGTGTGGGGCGTGTACTAAACACCCTCAGCAATAATTGGCCACAGGCATCCTGCCTGTGGCCAATCATTGCTCTCCTCGCTGCCGGCGCTGTGATTGGCCAAGCATGCGGGGTCACAGTGCATGCTTGGCCAATCACAGCGCCTGGATGACACTGCGATGGCGTAGTGCATTGTGGGCCGTTCGCGTCACTCGAATTTGGCGCGAACGGCCCAAATCGTTCGATCTTCGTCGAACGATCGAACAGCCGATGTTCGAGTCGAACGTATGTTCGACTCGAACACGAAGCTCATCCCTACTGCCCTCCACTAACCCCCTTCCCATTATACTTCCCTCCACTAACACCCCTCCCATTATACTTCCCTCCACTAACATCCCTCCCATTATACTGCCCTCCACTAACACCCTCCCATTATACTGCCTTCCACAACCCCCCCATTATACTGTCCTCCACTACCCCCCCATTATACTGCCCTCCACTAACACCCCTCCCATCATACTGCCCTCCACCACCCCCATTATACTGCCCTCCACTAACACCCCTCCCATTATACTGGCCTCCACTACCCCCCATTATACTGCCGTTCACTAACACCCCTCCCATTATACTGCCCTCCACAGACCCCCCCTCCCATTATACTGCCCTCCACAGACCCCCCCTCCCATTATACTTCCCTCCACTAACCCCCCTGCCATTATACTGCCCTCCACTAACACCCCTCCCATTATACTGCCCTCCACTAACACCCCTTCCATTATACTGCTCTCCACTAACACCCCTCCCATTATTTTGCCCTCCACTACCACCCCTCCCATCATACTGCCCTCCACTAACCCCCTTCCCATCAAACTACCCTCCACTAACCCCCTTCCCATTATACTTCCCTCCACTAACACCCCTCCCATTATACTGCCATCCACTAACACCCCTCCCATTATACTGACCTCCACTAACACCCTCCCATTATACTGCCCTGCACTAACACCCCCATTATACTGTCCTCCACTACCCCCCCCATTATGCTGCCCTCCACTAACACTTCTCCAATTATACTGCCCTCCACTACCCCCCCATTATACTGCCCTCCACTAACAGCCCTCCCATTATACTGCCCTCCACTACCCCCCCATTATACTGCCCTCCACTAACACCCCTCCCATTATACTGCCCTCCACTAACCCCCCTCCCATTATACTGCCCTCCACTAACACCCCTCCCATTATACTGCCCTCCACTAACACCCCTTCCATCATACTGCCCTCCACTAACCCCCCTCCCATTATATTGCCCTCAACTACCAACCCTTCCATCATACTGCCCTCCACTAACCCCCTTCCCATTATACTGCCCTCCACTAACACCCCTCCCATTATACTGCCCTCAACTACCCCCCCATTATACTGCCCTCCACTAACACCCCTCCCATTATACTGCCCTCCACCACCCCCCATTATACTGCCCTCCACTAACACCCCTCCCATTATACTGGCCTCCACTACCCCCCATTATACTGCCCTCCTCCACCCCCCATTATACTGCCCTCCACTAACACCCCTCCCATTATACTGGCCTCCACTACCCCCCCCCCCATTATACTGCCATCCACTAACACCCCTCCCATTATACTGCTCTCCAGTAACACCCCTCCCATCATGCTGCCCACCACTACCCTCCCATTATACTGCCCTCCACTAACAGCCCTCCCATTATACTGCCCTCCACTACCCCCCCACTATACTGCCCTCCACTAACACCCCTCCCATTATACAGCCCTCCACTACCCCCCCACTATACTGCCCTCCACTAAAACCCCTCCCATTATACTGCCCTCCACTAACACCCCTCCCATTAAACTGCCCTCCACTAACACCCCTCCCATTATACTGCCCTCCACTACCACCCCTTCCATCATACTGCCCTCCACTAACAACCCCCCATTATACTGCCCTCCACTAACACCCCTCCCATTATACTGCCCTCCACTTACAGCCCTCCCATTATACTGCCCTCCACTACCCCCCATTATACTGCCCTCCACTAACACCCCTCCCATTATACTGCTCTCCAATAACACACCTCCCATTATACTGCCCTCCATTGCCACCCCTCCCATCATACTGCCCTCCACTAACACCCCCCATTATACTGCCCTCCACAAACCCCCTCCCATTATACTGCCCTTCACTAACCCCCCTCCCATTATACTGCCCTCCACTAACACCCCTCCCATTATACTGCCCTCCACTAACACCCCTTCCATTATACTGCCCTCCACGTACACCGCTCCCATTATATTGCCCTCCACTACCACCCCTCCCATCATACTGCCCTCCACTAATCCCCCTCCCATTATATTGCCCTCCACTACCACCCCTCCCATCATACTGCCCTCCACTAACCCCCTTCCCATTATACTTCCCTCCACTAACACCCCTCCCATTATACTGCCCTCCACTAACACCCCTCCCATTATACTGCCCTCCACTAACACCCTCCAATTATTCTGCCCTCCACTAACACCCCCATTATACTGTCCTCCACTACCCCCCATTATACTGCCGTCCACTAACACCCCTCCAATTATACTGGCCTTCACTACCCCCCCCCATTATACTGCCATCCACTAACAGCCCTCCCATTATACTGCCCTCCACCACCCCCCCATTTTACTGCCCTCCACTAACACCCCTCCCATTATACTGCCCTCCATTACCACCCCTCCCATCATACTGCCCTCCATTAACACCCCCATTATACTGCCCTCCACTAACACCCCTCCCATTATACTGCCCTCCACTAACACCCCTCCCATTATACTGCCCTCCACTAACACCCCTCCCATTATACTGCCCTCCACTAACACCCCTTCTATTATTCTGCCGTCCACGAACACCGCTCCCATTATATTGCCCTCCACTACCACCCCTCCCATCATACTGCCCTCCACTAAAACCCCTCCCATTATACTTCCCTCCACTAACACCCCTCCCATTATTCTGCCCTCCACTAACATCCTCCCATTATACTGTCCTCCACTACCCCCCCATTATACTGCCCTCCACTACCCCCCCATTATACTGCCCTCCACTAACAGCCCTCCCATTATACTGCCCTCCACTAACACCCCTCCCATTATACTGCCCTCCACTACCCCCGCATTATACTGCCCTCCAGTAACACCCCTCCCATTATACTGCCCTCCACTAACACCCCTCTCATCATACTGCCCTCCACTAACACCCCTCCCATTATACTGCCCTCCACTACCCCCCATTATACTGCCCTCCACCACCCCCCATTATACTGCCCTCCACTACCCCCCCATTATACTGCCCTCCACTAACACCCCTCCCATTATACTGCCCTCCACTAACACCCCTCCCATCATACTGCCCTCCACTAACACCCCTCCCATTATACTGCCCTCCACTACCCCCCATTATACTGTCCTCCACTACCCCTCCATTATACTGCCCTCCACTAACACCCCTCCTATTATACTGCCCTCCACTACCCCCCCATTATACTGCCCTCCACTACCCCCCCATTATACTCCCCTCCACTAACACCCCTCCCATTATACTGCCCTCCACTAACACCCCTCCCATCATCCTGCCCTCCACTAACACCCCTCCCATTATACTGCCCTCCACTACCCCCCATTATACTGCCCTCCACCCCCCCATTATACTGCCCTCCACTAACACCCCTCCCATTATACCGCTGTCATAGAAATCCTGTCAGCTACAGGATTCCTGGGCTTCCTGATTCCGATTCTCGGGCACGTCCACGCGCGCGGGCACGCGCGCGCGCGATGGCGAGCACGTGCGGGCGCACGCGCTTAGCGGGGGCGCGCGCACGCTCCACAAAGCGCGCCAGAAGAGCTATTTAAACATGCCTGTGACAGACAGTCCCTGCTGTCTGCTCTACAGCGTGTAGTACCCAAAGAGACCTGATTCGTGAATTTACCTGCATCCGACCCGGCTTACCTTGACCCTTCCAGTTTCCTGCCTGCCTCTGACCCCCGGCTTTGTTTGACCAATCTTCTGCCTGATCCTCCAGTACCTTGCCGCCAGCCAATTCTACCGACCCGGCTTGTCCGACCAATCTCTCCAGTTGCTGTGTCCTGGTTCCAGTCCAGTCAGCCTCATCAGTTCAGTCCAGTTGCTTGTTCCTGGTTCCAGTCCAGTCTGCCTCTTCAGTTCCAGTCCAGTTGCTGTATCCTGATTCCGGTCCAGTCAGTCTCATCAGTTCCAGTCCAGTTGCTGTGTTCCTGGTTCCGGTTCAGCCTGCCATACTTCCTGGGTGCCTGGATCCGTCCCAGTCTTCAGACTCTACTCTACCTTGATCCATCCTGCCAGGCACTCGTACCCCTTCTACCTCCGTGCCTCCTGTCTTCAGTACCAGGGGCCGCCGGTGGAAGCCGTAAGAGAGGCCTCCCTCTGCAGATCCGGGCTCGTCACCGTCAGGTACGTGACAGTAGCAGACAGCCATGTCTGAGCCCGGGCAGGGAGCCTCACCTATGGAGGAACTCTGTCGGCACCTGGCAGGTTTGTCTGAAGCAGTCAAGAGTCTTCAACAAGGATACACCCGCTTGGAAGAACAAGTGCGGGCCCTCTCCAATCCTTCTGCCATCCAAGAGGGGCCCCACGCCTCTGCTTCCACAGCCGGAACAAGTTCCTCACCCACAGTGGTCATGCTTCTCCCTGAACCTAAGGTTCCTACACCCGAAAGATTTTCCGGGGATCGGAGCAAGTTTAGGGCCTTCCGGAATTCGTGTGAACTGTATTTTGCCCTACAGCCCCGTACCTTTTCTCTAGAGGCCACCAAGGTGGGCTTTGTGGTCTCTTTGCTCGCTGGAGACCCTCAGAGCTGGGCCCACCGTCTCTTTGAACAGAAGGATGTATCACTAAACAACCTCGCTGCTTTTTTCGATGCCATGGCCCAGCTATACGAAGATCCCCAACTCTCAGTAACCGCAGAAGCCGCCTTGCGTTCCCTTCAACAAGGACGCAGACCAGCGGAGGACTATGTGGCAGAATTCAGGCGGTGGAGTGCGGATACCAATTGGAATGATGCCGCCCTCCGCCACCAGTTTCGCTTAGAACTTTCCGATTCCTTGAAGGACGAGCTAGCTAGAGTCGGTGTACCACAGACACTCAACCTGTTGATTGATCTAACCATCCAGATTGACCGACGTCTGAGGGAACGGAGGGCTGAGAGGACCACTGGCTTCTCCCGCCCAACCTGGATGCTTCCTCGGGCTCCTAGTCACCTGTACTCGGCTCCTGCTACACCTCCAACTCCCACATCTGACACGCCTGAACCAATGCAGCTCGGGCTCCTTCGTCCATCCCTCGCTCCTGAGGAACGCCAGCGCCGCCGAATAAATAATCTGTGCCTGTACTGCGGGGACCCCGGACATTTCGTTAGAACCTGTCCCCTGAAGCTTCGTAAGTTTCTTTCAGTTTCTTCTAACATGACTAACCTACAAGCCAAAACCACATCTCACCTTGCCCTCTCTGTTTCATTACAGCTCCCAGGAAGGACTTTGCAAGTACCCGCCATTATTGATTCCGGAGCATGCAGCTGCTTTATGGACTCAACCTTTGCCATTAAACACCAAATTCCCCTTCGTACCAAGACCCACGGACTTCGTGTCCATCTGGCTGATGGTTCCGTCATTAAGTCCGGACCTGTGACCCAGGAGACCACTCCTATACCCGCTACCATCTTTACCACCTCTGGAACCCACCAACAATGCTTATGTCTGGACATCATCTCTTCTCCGTTGTTTCCCTTGATCCTTGGTATGCCTTGGTTACAAGCCCACAATCCCACTATCAACTGGACTACGGGAATAGTTGCCTTTCCTTCTTCCTATTGCCAGCAGTCCTGTGGCTCATATAAACCTCCTGGGCCGGCCTCGTTACTATGCATTGACACAGAAGATGGCACCCGTCAATCTATCCCAGAAGTTTACCACGACTTTCTTGACGTATTTAGTAAACAAAAGGCAGAGACTCTACCGCCCCATCGGGCCTACGATTGCCCCATCGACCTACTTCCTGGAGCAAAGATTCCGTTCGGTAGAGTCTTCCCTTTAACGGAGGTGGAACAAGGGGCTTTAAAAAATTATGTTGATGAGAACTTGCAAAAGGGGTTCATCCGCCCTTCCACATCCCCAGCAGGCGCAGGCATCTTTTTTGTAGAGAAAAAGGACCACACCCTTCGACCTTGTGTGGATTACCGGGAATTGAATAAAATTACAGTAAAAAATCGCTACCCTCTCCCCCTGGTACCAGAGCTATTTCAGAGACTAGGAACTGCCACCATCTTTACCAAACTTGACCTCCGCGGAGCCTACAACTTGATCCGTATCAAAGAAGGGGACGAATGGAAGACCGCCTTCCGTACCCGGTATGGACATTTTGAGTACTTGGTAATGCCATTCGGGTTGTGTAACGCCCCTGCCACTTTCCAGTATTTTATCAACGATGTTCTACGGGACTTCCTAGACCTCTTTGTTATTGTTTATCTTGATGATATCTTAATTTTTTCTTCCTCCCTTGATTCTCATCGCAGACATGTCAAAAATGTGTTGGGTCGGCTCCGCCAGCATGGCCTGTATGCGAAGGCCGAAAAATGCGAGTTCGAGCAAGAGAGTATATCATTTCTGGGGTTAATCATTTCCAGTGAGGGCATCAAGATGGATCCTCAAAAGATTACCGCAATCCTGGACTGGCCAGAACCGGTGGACAAGAAGGGAATCCAACGTTTCGTTGGATTCGCCAACTTCTACCGCAAGTTCATCAGGGGGTTTTCAGCTATTATCGCACCCATTACTCAACTCACCAAGCAAGGAACACGTTTTCACTGGTCTCCTGAAGCCCAAGAAGCTTTTGAACGCCTGAAGGCCCTATTTACCTCAGCCTCTATCTTGAAACACCCAGACTCCTCACTACCATTCGTACTTGAGGTAGACGCCTCCGAAATAGCGGTAGGAGCAATACTGTCCCAAAGACAGGGAGTCAAAGCCTTGCTCCACCCAGTAGCCTTCTTCTCCCGCAAGCTTTCTGCAGCGGAGAGGAACTACGACGTGGGGGATCGGGAGCTACTAGCGATCAAGTCTGCACTAGAGGAATGGCGGTACCTGCTGGAGGGCGCGGCTCATCCGATTCTGATATTCACTGACCACAAGAACCTGGAGTACCTGAAAGCCGCGAGAAGATTGAATCCACGGCAAGCCAGGTGGGCACTCTTCTTCTCCCGGTTCTCTTTTCATGTTACTTATCGTCCTGGGGCCAAGAATATTAAGCCTGACGCCCTGTCTCGGATGTTCCATAAGTCCAAGGAGACTTCTCCGCCTGATACCATCCTTGCCCCCGGAAATTTCCTTCTTCTACAGGAGAACCTGTTCACTCAAATCAAACAAGCTTCCACCGGGCAGAGTGAGTTCTCCGAGCCGGAATTGCAGGTTAAGGATGGACTATTGTGGTACCAAGACAGAATCTACGTACCTGAGAAACTAAGAGTAACCGCATTAGAACTCTGCCACGACCACGCCCTGGCCGGGCATTTTGGCGTTGCCAAGACCACTGACCTGGTACAGCGCACCTTCTGGTGGCCTCGAGTACGTGAAGACTGTAGGAGGTTTGTAGATTCTTGTACAACTTGCACCCGAAACAAGGGTTCCAGATCCAAGGCCTGGGGACTACTAAAACCCTTACCCGTTCCAGATAGGCCCTGGAGAATGTTGTCCATCGACTTCATTGTCGAGTTACCCCCGGCTGAGAACCATTCCACCATCTTCGTTATTGTGGACCGTCTGTCCAAGATGGCACACTTCATCCCTATGAAAGGGACTCCCTCCGCTCCTGAAACCGCACAGGTATTCATCAGAGAAATAGTCAGACTCCACGGGGTACCAGCCAATATTGTTTCCGATCGCGGGGTTCAATTTACCTCTCGATTCTGGAGATCCCTTTGCAAAACCTTGAAAATCGAATTATCGTTTTCCTCTGCTTACCATCCACAGACCAACGGACAGACGGAGAGAACGAATCAGACGCTCGAGCAATACCTGCGATGCTTCTCCTCTTTTGCTCAGGACAACTGGGTTTCCCTACTTCCGTTGGCCAAGTTTGCGTATAACAATTCCATTCACTCCGCTACCTGCCAGACTCCTTTCTTTGCAAACTATGGTTTTCATCCTACTTTTCTGCCTAATTCCCTTCCTGAGTGTCCTGTACCTGCAGTCCAGGAAAAGTTAAATTTTTTCTCGGTCAATAACCAGCTTCTACAAGAGACCATGACCAAGACTCAAGAACGCAACAAGACAATCTATGACAAGAAGAGACGGGGTGAATTAGTGTTGGTACCCGGCGACCAAGTATGGCTATCTACCACAAACCTAAGAATGGCATGCCCTTCTAAAAAACTGGGCCCCAAATTTTTAGGTCCATTCCCTGTTAAGAGGAAAATTAATGAAGTAGCTTATGAATTGGAACTTCCTGACTCTCTTAGAATCCATCCAGTTTTTCATGTCTCTCTCCTAAAACCCACAGTCTCTAATCCGTTTCCAGATCGGAAGCCGGATCACCCTGATCCGATCATTATTGACGGTGAGCAGGAATTCGAAGTAGAAGCTATCATGGACTTCAGGAGAAGAAATAACCAGAACCAATTCCTAATTAAATGGAAGGGCTACAGACCCGAGGAAAACTCATGGGAACCCGAGGAGAATATCCATGCCAGGAGTTTGGTACAGGCTTTCAAAAGGACTCACCCTGGAAGGTTCACCCGGCTGGGCATCCGGAGGCTGCCCCTTGGGGGGGGGCAATGTCATAGAAATCCTGTCAGCTACAGGATTCCTGGACTTCCTGATTCCGAATCTCGGGCACGTCCACACGTGCGGGCACGCGCGCGCGATGGCGAGCACGTGCGCGCGCACGCGCTTAGCGGAGGCGCGCGCACGCTCCACAAAGCGCACCAGAAGAGCTATTTAAACATGCCTGTGACAGACAGTCCCTGCTGTCTGCTCTACAGCGTGTAGTACCCAAAGAGACCTGATTCGTGAATTTACCTGCATCCGACCCGGCTTACCTTGACCCTTCCAGTTTCCTGCCTGCCTCTGACCCCCGGCTTTGTTTGACCAATCTTCTGCCTGATCCTCCAGTACCTTGCCGCCAGCCAATTCTACCGACCCGGCTTGTCCGACCAATCTCTCCAGTTGCTGTGTCCTGGTTCCAGTCCAGTCAGCCTCATCAGTTCCAGTCCAGTTGCTTGTTCCTGGTTCCAGTCCAGTCTGCCTCTTCAGTTCCAGTCCAGTTGCTGTATCCTGGTTCCGGTCCAGTCAGTCTCATCAGTTCCAGTCCAGTTGCTGTGTTCCTGGTTCCGGTTCAGCCTGCCATACTTCCTGGGTGCCTGGATCCGTCCCAGTCTTCAGACTCTACTCTACCTTGATCCATCCTGCCAGGCACTCGTACCCCTTCTACCTCCGTGCCTCCTGTCTTCAGTACCAGGGGCCGCCGGTGGAAGCCGTAAGAGAGGCCTCCCTCTGCAGATCCGGGCTCGTCACCGTCAGGTACGTGACAACCGCCCTCCACTAACATCCCTCCCATTATACTGCCCTCCACTAACACCCCTTCCATTATACTGCCCTCCACTAACACCCCTCCCATTATATTGCCCTCCACTACCACCCCTCCCATCATACTGCCCTCCACTAACCCCCCTCCCATTATATTGCCCTCCACTACCACCCCTCCCATCATACTGCCCTCCACTAACCACCTTCCCATTATACTTCCCTCCACTAACACCCCTCCCATTATACTGCCCTCCACCAACACCCTACCATTATACTGTCCTCCACTACCCCCCATTATACTGCCCTCCACTAACACCCCTCCCATTATACTGCCCTCCACTAACACCCCTCCCATTATACTGCCCTCCACTACCCCCCCATTATACTGCCCTTCACTAACACCCCTCCCATTATACTGCCCTCCACTAACACCCCTCCCATCATACTGCCCTCCACCAACACCCCTCCCATTGTACTGCCCTCCACTACCCCCCATTATACTGCCCTCCACCACCCCCCATTATACTGCCCTCCACTAACACCCCTCCCATTATATTGCCCTCCACTACCACCCCTCCCATCATACTGCCCTCCACTAACCCCCTTCCCATTATACTTCCCTACACTAACACCCCTCCCATTATACTGCCCTCCACTAACACCCTCCCATTATACTGCCCTCCACTAACACCCCCATTATACTGTCCTCCACTACCCCCCATTATACTGCCCTCCACTAACACCCCTCCAAATATATTGCCCTCCACTACCCCCCCATTATACTGCCCTCCACTAACAGCCCTCCCATTATACTGCCCTCCACTACCCCACCATTATACTGCCCTCCACTAACACCCCTCCCATTATACTGCCCTCCACTAACACCCCTCCCATTATACTGCC
Organism: Rana muscosa; assembly: GCA_029206835.1. Taxonomy (NCBI): domain Eukaryota; kingdom Metazoa; phylum Chordata; class Amphibia; order Anura; family Ranidae; genus Rana; species Rana muscosa. The sequence goes on along the minus strand of CM055117.1, from coordinate 534,957,673 downwards.
CTCCATTACCACCCCTCCCATCATACTGCCCTCCACTAACACCCCCATTATACTGCCCTCCACTAACACCCCTCCCATTATACTGCCCTCCACTAACCCCCTCCCATTATACTGCCCTCCACTAACACCCCTCCCATTATACTGCCCTCCACTAACACCCCTTCCATCATACTGCCCTCCACTAACCCCCGTCCCATTATATTGCCCTCAACTACCACCCCTCCCATCATACTGCCCTCCACTAACCCCCTTCCCATTATACTTCCCTCCACTAACATCCCTCCCATTTTACTGCCCTCCACTAACACCCTCCCATTATACTGCCTCCACTACCCCCCCATTATACTGTCCTCCACTACCCCCCCATTATACTGCCCTCCACTAACACCCCTCCCATTATACTGCCCTCCACTACCCCCCCCATTATACTGCCCTCCACTAACACCCCTCCCATTATACTACCCTCCACTAACACCCCTCCCATTATACTGCCTTCCACTACCCCCCATTATACTGCCCTCCACTAACACCCCTCCCATTATACTGCCCTCCACTAACACCCCTCCCATCATACTGCCCTCCACTAACACCCCTCCGATTATACTGCCCTCCACTACTCCCCATTATACTGCCCTCCACCACCCCCCATTATTCTGCCCTCCACTAACACCCCTCCCATTATACTGGCCTCCACTACCCCCCATTATACTGCCGTTCACTAACACCCCTCCCATTATACTGCCCTCCACTAACACCCCTCCCATCATACTGCCCTCCACTACCCCCCCATTATACTGCCCTCCACTAACAGCCCTCCCATTATACTGCCCTCCACTACCCCCCACTATACTGCCCTCCACTAACACCCCTCCTATTACACTGCCCTCCACTACCCCCCCACTATACTGCCCTCCACTAACACCCCTCCCATTATACTGCCCTCCACTAACACCCCTCCCATTATACTGCCCTCCACTAACACCCCTCCCATTATACTGCCCTCCACTAACACCCCTCCCATTATACTGCCCTCCACTAACACCCCCCCTTATACTGCCCTCCACTAACACCCCTCCTATTATACTGCCCTCCACTAACGCCCTTCCCATTATATTGCCCTCCACTAACACCCCCCCCATTATACTGCCCTCCACTAACACCCCTCCCATTATACTGCCCTCCACTAACAGCCCTCCCATTATACTGCCCTCCACTACCCCCCATTATACTGCCCTCCACTAACACCCCTCCCATTATACTGCTCTCCACTAACACCCCTCCCATTATACTGCCCTCCATTACCACCCCTCCCATTATACTGCCCTCCATTACCACCCCTCCCATCATACTGTCCTCCACTAACACCCCCCATTATACTGCCCTCCAAAAACCCCCCCTCCCATTATACTGCCCTCCACTAACCCCCCTCCCATTATACTGCCCTCCACTAACACCCCTTCCATTATACTGCCCTCCACTAACACCGCTCCCATTATATTGCCCTCCACTACCACCCTTCCCATCATACTGCCCTCCACTAGCCCCCCTCCCATTATATTGCCCTCCACTACCACCCCTCCCATCATACTGCCCTCCACTAACCCCCTTCCCATTATACTTCCCTCCACTAACACCCCTCCCATTATACTGCCCTCCACTAACACCCCTCCCATTATACTGCCCTCCACTAACACCCTCCCATTATACTGCCCTCCACTAACACCCCCATTATACTGTCCTCAACTTCCCCCCTATTATACTGCCCTCCACTAACATCCCTCCAATTATACTGCCCTCCACTACCCCCCATTATACTTCCCTCCACTAACAACCCTCCCATTATACTGCCCTCCACTACCTCCCCATTATACTGCCCTCCACTAACACCCCTCCCATTATACTGCCCTCCACTAACACCCCTCCCATTATACTGCCCTCCATTACCACCCCTCCCATCATACTGCCCTCCACTAACACCCCCATTATACTTCCCTCCACTAACACCCCTCCCATTATACTGCCCTCCACTAGCACCACTCCCATTTTACTGCCCTCCACTAACTCCCCTTCCATTATACTGCCCTCCACTAACACCCCTCCCATTATATTGCCCTCCACTACCACCCCTCCCATCATACTGCCCTCCACTAACCCCCTTCCTATTATATTGCCCTCCACTACCACCCCTCCCATCATACTGCCCTCCACTAACCCCCTTCCCATTATACTTCCCTCCACTAACACCCCTCCCATTATACTGCCCTCCACTACCCCCCCATTATACTGCCCTCCACTAACACCCCTCCCATTATACTACCCTCCACTAACACCCCTCCCATTATACTGCCTTCCACTACCCCCCCATTATACTGCCCTCCACTAACACTCCTTCCATCATACTGCCCTCCACTAACCCCCGTCCCATTATATTGCCCTCAACTACCACCCCTCCCATCATACTGCCCTCCACTAACCCCCTTCCCATTATACTTCCCTCCACTAACATCCCTCCCATTTTACTGCCCTCCACTAACACCCTCCCATTATACTGCCTCCACTACCCCCCCCCCATTATACTGTCCTCCACTACCCCCCCATTATACTGCCCTCCACTAACACCCCTCCCATTATACTGCCCTCCACTACCCCCCCATTATACTGCCCTCCACTAACACCCCTCCCATTATACTACCCTCCACTAACACCCCTCCCATTATACTGCCTTCCACTACCCCCATTATACTGCCCTCCACTAACACCCCTCCCATTATACTGCCCTCCACTAACACCCCTCCCATCATACTGCCCTCCACTAACACCCCTCCGATTATACTGCCCTCCACTAACACCCCTCCCATTATACTGCCCTCCATTACCACCCCTCCCATCATACTGCCCTCCACTAACACCCCCATTATACTTCCCTCCACTAACACCCCTCCCATTATACTGCCCTCCACTAGCACCACTCCCATTTTACTGCCCTCCACTAACTCCCCTTCCATTATACTGCCCTCCACTAACACCCCTCCCATTATATTGCCCTCCACTACCACCCCTCCCATCATACTGCCCTCCACTAACCCCCTTCCTATTATATTGCCCTCCACTACCACCCCTCCCATCATACTGCCCTCCACTAACCCCCTTCCCATTATACTTCCCTCCACTAACACCCCTCCCATTATACTGCCCTCCACTACCCCCCCATTATACTGCCCTCCACTAACACCCCTCCCATTATACTACCCTCCACTAACACCCCTCCCATTATACTGCCTTCCACTACCCCCCCATTATACTGCCCTCCACTAACACCCCTCCCATTATACTGCCCTCCACTAACACCCCTCCCATCATACTGCCCTCCACTAACACCCCTCCCATTATACTGCCCTCCACTACTCCCCATTATACTGCCCTCCACCACCCCCCATTATTCTGCCCTCCACTAACACCCCTCCCATTATACTGGCCTCCACTACCCCCCATTATACTGCCCTCCACTAACAGCCCTCCCATTATACTGCCCTCCACTACCCCCCACTATACTGCCCTCCACTAACACCCCTCCTATTACACTGCCCTCCACTACCCCCCACTATACTGCCCTCCACTAACACCCCTCCCATTATACTGCCCTCCACTAACACCCCTCCCATTATACTGCCCTCCACTAACACCCCTCCCATTATACTGCCCTCCACTACCACCCCTCCCATCATACTGCCCTCCACTAACACCCCCCCTTATACTGCCCTCCACTAACACCCCTCCTATTATACTGCCCTCCACTAACGCCCTTCCCATTATATTGCCCTCCACTAACACCCCCCCATTATACTGCCCTCCACTAACACCCCTCCCATTATACTGCCCTCCACTAACAGCCCTCCCATTATACTGCCCTCCACTACCCCCCATTATACTGCCCTCCACTAACACCCCTCCCATTATACTGCTCTCCACTAACACCCCTCCCATTATACTGCCCTCCATTACCACCCCTCCCATTATACTGCCCTCCATTACCACCCCTCCCATCATACTGTCCTCCACTAACACCCCCCATTATACTGCCCTCCAAAAACCACCCCTCCCATTATACTGCCCTCCACTAACCCCCCTCCCATTATACTGCCCTCCACTAACACCCCTTCCATTATACTGCCCTCCACTAACACCCCTCCCATTATACTGCCTTCCACTACCCCCATTATACTGCCCTCCACTAACACCCCTCCCATTATACTGCCCTCCACTAACACCCCTCCCATCATACTGCCCTCCACTAACACCCCTCCGATTATACTGCCCTCCACTAACACCCCTCCCATTATACTGCCCTCCATTACCACCCCTCCCATCATACTGCCCTCCACTAACACCCCCATTATACTTCCCTCCACTAACACCCCTCCCATTATACTGCCCTCCACTAGCACCACTCCCATTTTACTGCCCTCCACTAACTCCCCTTCCATTATACTGCCCTCCACTAACACCCCTCCCATTATATTGCCCTCCACTACCACCCCTCCCATCATACTGCCCTCCACTAACCCCCTTCCTATTATATTGCCCTCCACTACCACCCCTCCCATCATACTGCCCTCCACTAACCCCCTTCCCATTATACTTCCCTCCACTAACACCCCTCCCATTATACTGCCCTCCACTACCCCCCCATTATACTGCCCTCCACTAACACCCCTCCCATTATACTACCCTCCACTAACACCCCTCCCATTATACTGCCTTCCACTACCCCCCCATTATACTGCCCTCCACTAACACCCCTCCCATTATACTGCCCTCCACTAACACCCCTCCCATCATACTGCCCTCCACTAACACCCCTCCCATTATACTGCCCTCCACTACTCCCCATTATACTGCCCTCCACCACCCCCCATTATTCTGCCCTCCACTAACACCCCTCCCATTATACTGGCCTCCACTACCCCCCATTATACTGCCCTCCACTAACAGCCCTCCCATTATACTGCCCTCCACTACCCCCCACTATACTGCCCTCCACTAACACCCCTCCTATTACACTGCCCTCCACTACCCCCCACTATACTGCCCTCCACTAACACCCCTCCCATTATACTGCCCTCCACTAACACCCCTCCCATTATACTGCCCTCCACTAACACCCCTCCCATTATACTGCCCTCCACTACCACCCCTCCCATCATACTGCCCTCCACTAACACCCCCCCTTATACTGCCCTCCACTAACACCCCTCCTATTATACTGCCCTCCACTAACGCCCTTCCCATTATATTGCCCTCCACTAACACCCCCCCATTATACTGCCCTCCACTAACACCCCTCCCATTATACTGCCCTCCACTAACAGCCCTCCCATTATACTGCCCTCCACTACCCCCCATTATACTGCCCTCCACTAACACCCCTCCCATTATACTGCTCTCCACTAACACCCCTCCCATTATACTGCCCTCCATTACCACCCCTCCCATTATACTGCCCTCCATTACCACCCCTCCCATCATACTGTCCTCCACTAACACCCCCCATTATACTGCCCTCCAAAAACCCCCCCTCCCATTATACTGCCCTCCACTAACCCCCCTCCCATTATACTGCCCTCCACTAACACCCCTTCCATTATACTGCCCTCCACTAACACCGCTCCCATTATATTGCCCTCCACTACCACCCTTCCCATCATACTGCCCTCCACTAGCCCCCCTCCCATTATATTGCCCTCCACTACCACCCCTCCCATCATACTGCCCTCCACTAACCCCCTTCCCATTATACTTCCCTCCACTAACACCCCTCCCATTATACTGCCCTCCACTAACACCCCTCCCATTATACTGCCCTCCACTAACACCCTCCCATTATACTGCCCTCCACTAACACCCCCATTATACTGTCCTCAACTACCCCCCTATTATACTGCCCTCCACTAACATCCCTCCAATTATACTGCCCTCCACTACCCCCCATTATACTTCCCTCCACTAACAACCCTCCCATTATACTGCCCTCCACTACCTCCCCATTATACTGCCCTCCACTAACACCCCTCCCATTATACTGCCCTCCACTAACACCCCTCCCATTATACTGCCCTCCATTACCACCCCTCCCATCATACTGCCCTCCACTAACACCCCCATTATACTTCCCTCCACTAACACCCCTCCCATTATACTGCCCTCCACTAACACCACTCCCATTTTACTGCCCTCCACTAACTCCCCTTCCATTATACTGCCCTCCACTAACACCCCTCCCATTATATTGCCCTCCACTACCACCCCTCCCATCATACTGCCCTCCACTAACCCCCTTCCTATTATATTGCCCTCCACTACCACCCCTCCCATCATACTGCCCTCCACTAACCCCCTTCCCATTATACTTCCCTCCACTAACACCCCTCCCATTATACTGCCCTCCACTACCCCCCCATTATACTGCCCTCCACTAACACCCCTCCCATTATACTACCCTCCACTAACACCCCTCCCATTATACTGCCTTCCGCTACCCCCCCATTATACTGCCCTCCACTAACACCCCTCCCATTATACTGCCCTCCACTAACACCCCTCCCATCATACTGCCCTCCACTAACACCCCTCCCATTATACTGCCCTCCACTACTCCCCATTATACTGCCCTCCACCACCCCCCATTATTCTGCCCTCCACTAACACCCCTCCCATTATACTGGCCTCCACTACCCCCCATTATACTGCCGTTCACTAACACCCCTCCCATTATACTGCCCTCCACTAACACCCCTCCCATCATACTGCCCTCCACTACCCCCCCATTATACTGCCCTCCACTAACAGCCCTCCCATTATACTGCCCTCCACTACCCCCACTATACTGCCCTCCACTAACACCCCTCCTATTATACTGCCCTCCACTACCCCCCCACTATACTGCCCTCCACTAACACCCCTCCCATTATACTGCCCTCCACTAACACCCCTCCCATTATACTGCCCTCCACTAACACCCCTCCCATTATACTGCCCTCCACTACTACCCCTCCCATCATACTGCCCTCCACTAACACCCCCCCTTATACTGCCCTCTACTAACGCCCCTGCTATTATACTGCCCTCCACTAACGCCCTTCCCATTATATTGCCCTCCACTAACACCCCCCCATTATACTGCCCTCCACTAACACCCCTCCCATTATACTGCCCTCCACTAACAGCCCTCCCATTATACTGCCCTCCACTACCCCCCATTATACTGCCCTCCACTAACACCCCTCCCATTATACTGCTCTCCACTAACACCCCTCCCATTATACTGCCCTCCATTACCACCCCTCCCATCATACTGTCCTCCACTAACACCCCTCATTATACTGCCCTCCACAAACCCCCCTCCCATTATACTGCCCTCCACTAACACCCCTTCCATTATACTGCCGTCCACTAACACCGCTCCCATTATATTGCCCTCCACTACCACCCTTCCCATCATACTGCCCTCCACTAGCCCCCCTCCCATTATATTGCCCTCCACTACCACCCCTCCCATCATACTGCCCTCCACTAGCCCCCTTCCCATTATACTTCTCTCCACTAACACCCCTCCCATTATACTGCCCTCCACTAACACCCCTCCCATTATACTGCCCTCCACTAACACCCTCCCATTATACTGCCCTCCACTAACACCCCCATTATACTGTCCTCAACTACCCCCCTATTATACTGCCCTCCACTAACATCCCTCCAATTATACTGCCCTCCACTACCCCCCATTATACTTCCCTCCACTAACAACCCTCCCATTATACTGCCCTCCACTACCTCCCCATTATACTGCCCTCCACTAACACCCCTCCCATTATACTGCCCTCCACTAACACCCCTCCCATTATACTGCCCTCCATTACCACCCCTCCCATCATACTGCCCTCCACTAACACCCCCATTATACTTCCCTCCACTAACACCCCTCCCATTATACTGCCCTCCACTAACACCACTCCCATTTTACTGCCCTCCACTAACTCCCCTTCCATTATACTGCCCTCCACTAACACCCCTCCCATTATATTGCCCTCCGCTACCACCCCTCCCATCATACTGCCCTCCACTAACCCCCTTCCCATTATATTGCCCTCCACTACCACCCCTCCCATCATACTGCCCTCCACTAACCCCCTTCCCATTATACTTCCCTCCACTAACACCCCTCCCATTATACTGCCCTCCACTAACACGCTCCCATTATACTGTCCTCCACTACCCCCCCCATTATACTGCCCTCCACTAACACCCCTCCCATTATACTTCACTCCACTACCCCCCCATTATACTGCCCTCCACTAACACCCCTCCCATTATACTGCCTTCCACTATCACCCCTCCCATTATACTGCCCTCCACTACCTCCCCCATTATACTGCCCTCCACTAACACCCCTCCCATTATACTGCCCTCTACTAACACCCCTCCCATTATACTGCCCTCCACTACCCCCCATTATACTGCCCTCCACCACCCCCCATTATACTGCCCTCCACTAACACCCCTCCCATTATACTGGCCTCCACTACCCCCCCATTATACTGCCGTCCACTAACACCCCTCCCATTATACTGCCCTCCACTAACACCCCTCCCATTATACTGTCCTCCACTACCCCCCCATTATACTTCCCTCCACTAACACCCCTCCCATTATACTGCCCTCCACTAACACCCCTCCCATTATACTGCCCTCCACTAACACCCTCCCATTATACTGCCCTCCACTAACACCCCCATTATACTGTCCTCCACTACCCCCCTATTTTACTGCCCTCCACTAACATCCCTCCAATTATACTGCCCTCCACTACCCCCCATTATACTTCCCTCCACTAACAACCCTCCCATTATACTGTCCTCCACTACCCCCCCATTATACTGCCCTCCACTAACACCCCTCCCATTATACTGCCCTCCACTAACACCCCTCCCATTATACTGCCCTCCATTACCACCCCTCCCATCATACTGCCCTCCACTAACACTCCCATTATACTTCCCTCCACTAACACCCCTCCCATTATACTGCCCTCCACTAACCCCCCTCCCATTATACTAACCCCCCTCCCATTATACTGCCCTCCACTAACACCCCTCCCATTTTACTGTCCTCCACTAACTCCCCTTCCATTATACTGCCCTCCACTAACACCCCTCCCGTTATATTGCCCTCCACTACCACCCCTCCCATCATACTGCCCTCCACTAACCCCCCTCCCATTATACTTCCCTCCACTAACACCCCTCCCATTATACTGCCCTCCACTAACACCCTCCCATTATACTGTCCTCCACTACCCCCTATTATACTGCCCTCCACTAACACCCCTCCCATTATACTGCCCTCCACTACCCCCACATTATACTGCCCTCCACTAACACCCCTCCCATTATACTGCCCTCCACTACCCCCCCATTATACTGCCCTCCACTAACACCCCTCCCATCATACTGCCCTCCACTAACCCCCCTCCCATTGTATTGCCCTCCACTACCACCCCTCCCATCATACTGCTCTCCACTAACCCCCTTCCCATTATACTTCCCTCCACTAACACCCCTCCCATTATACTGCCCTCCACTAACACCCTCCCATTATACTGTCCTCCACTACCCCCCATTATACTGCCCTCCACTAACACCCCTCCCATTATACTGCCCTCCACTACCCCCACATTATACTGCCCTCCACTAACACCCCTCCCATTATACTGCCTTCCACTATCACCCCTCCCATTATACTGCCCTCCACTACCCCCCCATTATACTGCCCTCCACTAACACCCCTCCCATTATACTGCCCTCTACTAACACCCCTCCCATTATACTGCCCTCCACTACCCCCATTATACTGCCCTCCACCACCCCCCATTATACTGCCTTCCACTAACACCCCTCCCATTATACTGGCCTCCACTACCCCCCCATTATACTGCCGTCCACTAACACCCCTCCCATTATACTGCCCTCCCCTAACACCCCTCCCATCATACTGCCCTCCACTACCCCCCCATTATACTGCCCTCCACTAACAGCCCTCCCATTATACTGCCCTCCACTTCCCCCCACTATACTGCCCTCCACTAACACCCCTCCCATTACACTGCCCTCCACTAACACCCCTCCCATTATACTGCCCTCCACTACCCCCCCATTATACTGCCCTCCACTAACACCCCTCCCATTATACTGCCCTCCACTACCCCCCCCCATTATACTGCCCTCCACTAACACCCCTCCCATCATACTGCCCTCCACTAACCCCCCTCCCATTGTATTGCCCTCCACTACCACCCCTCCCATCATACTGCCCTCCACTAACCCCCTTCCCATTATACTTCCCTCCACTAACACCCCTCCCATTATACTGCCCTCCACTAACACCCTCCCATTATACTGTCCACCACTACCCCCCCATTATACTGCCCTCCACTAACACCCCTCCCATTATACTGCCCTCCACTACCCCCACATTATACTGCCCTCCACTAACACCCCTCCCATTATACTGCCTTCCACTATCACCCCTCCCATTATACTGCCCTCCACTACCCCCCCCCATTATACTGCCCTCCACTAACACCCCTCCCATTATACTGCCCTCTACTAACACCCCTCCCATTATACTGCCCTCCACTACCCCCCATTATACTGCCCTCCACCACCCCCCATTATACTGCCTTCCACTAACACCCCTCCCATTATACTGGCCTCCACTACCCCCCATTATACTGCCGTCCACTAACACCCCTCCCATTATACTGCCCTCCCCTAACACCCCTCCCATCATACTGCCCTCCACTACCCCCCCCATTATACTGCCCTCCACTAACAGCCCTCCCATTATACTGCCCTCCACTTCCCCCCACTATACTGCCCTCCACTAACACCCCTCCCATTATACTGCCCTCCACTAACACCCCTCCCATTATACTGCCCTCCACTACCACCCCTCCCATCATACTGCCCTCCACTAACACCCCCCCATTATACTGCCCTCCACTAACGCCCCTCCCATTATACTGCCCTCCACTAACGCCCTTCCCATTATACTGCCCTCCACTAGCACCCCTCCCATTATACTGCCCTCCACTAACACCTCACCCATTATACTGCCCTCCACTAACACCCCTCCCATTATATTGCCCTCCACTACCACCCCTCCCATCTTACTGCCCTCCACTAACCCCCCTCTTATTATATTGCCCTCCACTACCACCCCTCCCATCATACTGCCCTCCACTAACCCCCTTCCCATTATACTGCCCTCCACTAACACCCCTCCCATTATACTGCCCTCCATTAACACCCCTCCCATTATACTGCCCTCCACTAACACCCCTCCCATTATACTGCCCTCCACTAATTCCCCTCCCATTATACTGCCCTCCACTAACACTTCTCACATTATATTGACCTCCACAACCACCCCTCCCATCATACTGCCCTCCACTAACACCCCCCCTCATTATACTGCCCTCCACTAACACCTCTCCCATTATACTGCCCTCCACTAACACCCCTCCCATTATACTGCTTTCATTTGAATGGGCTGCCATGCCTGCGTTTCCTGCAAAAAAATTGCATGCATCATGTAATAGGCTGCACACACGGCACACCTATGCCCATCAAGCAATGAAATTCAGCACTGTCTGTCCAATCTGCTTTTGCACCATGTGAATTATCTGCAGTTCCTGCACCGGCAAACTTGCTGCATTTTTAGATGTTTAGGTCACGCTTTTAAAAACACAGTGCATTTGTGTGTGCAGGAACTGCAGGTAAGTTGCATGGTGAAACTGCATTTTTAAAATGCTGCATGCACCTTTTTTTCTGCAGGAAACAAAGGCATGGCAGCCCATTCAAATGAATGGGCTGCTGTGCCTGCGCAAATGAGGGCCGCCAAAACGCATACATGCGAACCAGCCAGGCCAAAAATAAGCTGGAGGGGGGGGGGGGCAAAAAAAATGTTTGCCCAGGGCCCAAACCATATTAAAGAAGGCCCTGCCTGGAGGAGCTGCAGAGGTCCACTGCAGAGACTCGAGTATCTGTACATAGGACGACAATAAGCCGTACGCTCCATAGAGTTGGGCTTTATGACAGAGTGGCCAGAAGAAGAAGCCATTACTTTCAGCAAAAAACAAAATGGCACATTTTGAGTTTGCGAAAAAGCATGTGGGAGACTCCCAAAAAGTATGGAGGAAGTCGCTCTTGTCTGATGAGACTAAAATTTTAGTTTTTGGCCATCAAAGAAAACGCTATATCTGGCGCAAACCCAACACATCACATCACCCAAAGAACACCATCCCCACAGTGAAACATGGTGGTGGCAGCATCATGCTGTGGGGATGTTTTTTAGCAGTCGGGACTGGGAAACGGGTCAGAGGTAAGGGAAAGATGGATGGTGCTAAATACAGGGATATTCTTGCGCAAAACCTGTACCACTCTGTGTGTGGTAAACTTCCATGGTAAACTTCCAGCGACTAGTTTGAGAGAGTGAGAGCGATAACACCAAATTTAACACACCTACTCCCCTGAGGACTTGTAACACTAATGAGTCACATGACATCAGGGAGGGAAAATGGCTAATTGGGCCCAATTTGGACATTTTCACTTAGGGATGTACTCAATTTTGTTGCCAGCGATTTAGACATTAATGGCTGTGTTGAGTTATTTTGAGGGGACAGCTAATTTACACTGTTATACAATCTGTACACTCACTACTTTATATTGTAGCAAAGTGTAATTTCTTCAGTGTTGTCACATGAAAAGTGTGAGGGGGTTAGCTCGGTAGCGGGTGTGTGTGACCCCCTGGATGGGCTCCCCACACAAAAACAGGCCCAACAGACGGAGGTTGTGGTTTTCAAGATCAAAAGGTGCGGTTTATTTCTCTATTTACAGTGACAAAAACACAGCAAAGCAAAAAGAAACATAAACAAAATAAATCCTGGTCAGCTTGACCTCTGACTAAACATGCAGGTTTCCCTAACTAACAACTGGGATCAGCCTGGTGCTGTAATAGTCCCTAAGTACCTGGTTTAGTAAATGTCCAAACAAATAGCCACACAGGCTTTGTCTCACCGCACAGGGGTTCACTCTCCCTAGACAGTCCACACAGGTCTGGTTCCAGGCATGAGCAAACACCTAATGAAGCTGGGAGTTTTTATAGAGGCCTTAAACGAGCTGACAAGCTTCAGCTGGTCTCATCAACTCCCTGCCTGCACGACGCCCAGCACTCTCCCTAGAGGTATGAATCATCCATGAGCCCACTAGCCTCAGCTGGGCTTCATCAACTCTCTCCCTAGTTGTATAAGTCGGCATAAAGCCTGAATCTGGGAGAAATATACCTACCCCCCTGGATGCAACCAGGTGACTTTACCTTCCTGCTGTCACATACCCCCCCCCTCTTGTTTTAACCTTGGGGTTGGAACACCAGCAATCAGGCATTCATGTACTCGAGACAAAGCATCCACATTCCCCATTTGAACGCCAGGGCGATGCTTTACTGTGAAGTTGAATTCCTGTAGGGCCAGGAACCACCTATTTACTCTTCTATTTGTCTCCTTGTTTTGAGCCATCCACTTTAACGGAGCGTGATCCGTAACCATGTCAAAGTGCCTACCTAGCAGATAGTACCGAAGGGAATCTAGAGCCCACTTCACCGCTAAACACTCCTTTTCAACCGTGGCGTAATTTACCTCATGGGACTTCAACTTCCTGCTGAGGTAAATGACTGGGTGCTCTTCCCCGTTCCAGACCTGGGACAATACTGCTCCTAACCCCACATCTGACGCATCACTTTGTACGACAAAGTCTTTAGAGAAGTCGGGTGAGTACAACACTGGCTGGCTACATAAGGCTTGTTTCAAGAATTGGAACGCTGCCTCAGCCTCGGGGGTCCATTTAATCATGACCGACCCTTTCCCTTTCGTCAGGTTGGTTAGGGGCACAGCCTTAGAAGCAAAGTGGGGAATGAAGCGCCGATAATAACCCGCGATTCCCAGAAAGGCTCGTACCTGCTTCTTGCTGTTGGGACGTGGCCAACTCTGGATGGCCTCGACTTTGTTGAGTTGGGGTTTTATTACTCCCCTGACAATGGTGTACCCAAGATATTTGGCCTCCTCCTGCCCAATGGTACACTTCTTGGGGTTAGCCGTAAACCCCGCTTCCCGGATAGAGTCTAGGACTGCTTGCACTTTTGGCAGATGTGAGGCCCAATCTGTGCTATGGACAATTACGTCATCCAGGTAAGCCGCAGCATACTTCCGATGGGGCCTCAGTATCTGGTCCATTTTCCGCTGGAATGTGGCCGGCGCATTCTGTAACCCGAACAGCATTCTCTTATATTGGAACGCCCCGTCTGGGGTTACAAATGCGGTTTTCTCTTTGGCCGACTTGGCCAGGGGAATTTGCCAATACCCTTTTGTGAGGTCAAGAGTCGTCATGTATCGGGCTGTTCCCAGCCGGTCGATCAACTCATCTATACGTGGCATGGGGTAGGTGTCAAATTTTGTAACTTTGTTCAACTGACGAAAATCGTTACAAAATCGCCAGCTCCCATCCGGTTTAGGCACCAACACAATGGGACTAGACCAATCACTTTGGGACTCCTCTATCACCCCTAAGTTCAGCATTTTCTGTACTTCCTCCCGTATTGCCTCCCGTCGGGCCTCTGGGATCCGATAGGGTTTTAACTTCACCCTTTCACCGGGCGGGGTAATAATATCATGCTCTACCCCAGATGTTTGTCCCGGCAGCTCAGAGAACACCTCCTTGTTGCGAAGCACAAACTCCTTAACCTCCTGTTGTTGGGGTTGTGACAAGGTGGCTGCTATTCCAACCTCCGGAATCACGCAACCAGTTTGAGCTGGTGACCAAGTTTCTGCGACTAGGGACTCTCTATCCCTCCAGGCTTTCAACAGATTAACGTGATAGATCTGTTCGGGCTTTCGCCTTCCTGGTTGTCTGACCTTGTAATTCACTTCGCTCACTTTTTCCATTATCTCGTAGGGGCCTTGCCATTTGGCAAGGAATTTACTTTCAACCGTAGGGACAAGTACCAATATCCTATCCCCCGGGGAAAAGGTACGGGTCTTGGCTCCACGGTTGTACACTCTCTGCTGTGCCAACTGCGCTTGGGCCAAATGTTCCTTCACGATGGGCATTACCTGTGCAATTCGATCTTGCATCAGGGCGACATGCTCAATCACACTCCTGTGGGGAGAACTCTCACTTTCCCAAGTTTCCTTGGCAATATCCAACAGCCCTCTTGGGTGTCTCCCATACAGTAACTCAAAGGGGGAGAATCCCGTAGAGGATTGGGGCACCTCCCTAATAGCAAACATCAAATAAGGAAGTAGACAGTCCCAATCCTTTCCATCTCTATCCACCACTTTCTTCAACATTTGTTTTAGGGTTTTGTTGAATCTTTCAACCAGCCCATCGGTTTGGGGGTGATACACAGACGTACGCAATTGCGTCACTTTGAACAATTTACACAGCTCTTTCATAACCCGGGACATAAAGGGTGTACCTTGGTCCGTAAGCAGTTCTTTACAAATACCCACCCGGCTAAAAACAAGAGATAGCTCTTTGGCTATGGTTTTGGCCGAGGTATTTCGGAGAGGGATCGCTTCTGGATAACGGGTGGCATAGTCCATTATAACTAATATGTACTGGTGCCCCCTAGCGGACTTGATTATAGGACCTACCAAATCCATTGCGATCCTCTCAAACGGGACCTCAATGATGGGTAGAGGGACCAGCGGGCTACGGAAATGTGGCATCGGGGCCGACCTCTGACACACAGGGCAGGAGGAACAATAATTTTCTATGTCCTTCATCACCCCAGGCCAATAGAATCTCTGTAATACCCTCTCTCGGGTTTTCTCTGTCCCCAGATGACCTCCAAGAATGTGCCCATGGGCCAACTCCAACACCAACTTCCTGTAAGGTTTGGGCACCACAAGCTGCTCAACGGTTTCTTCTGCCCTTTTTGCCACCCGATACAGTAGGTCCTTCTCTACGCTGAAGTATGGGTAAGTGCAGGTATTATCTGGGTTCACTAACTCGCCATCTATTTCCACTACGTTTTCCCGTGCCTTTATTAGGGCGGGGTCCTTTAACTGTTCTGTGGCAAAATTTTCCCTGTGAACCTCAAGATCAGAAAACTCCACAGACGGTAGGTTTTCGTCTGAGGCGGTGGGCTCCTCTCCAGTTTCTTGAGTCTCGCCTGCCAATACTGACAAGGGAAATTCTGGAGAGTCCTCACCACTCTCAGAGGAGTTCTGGCTATCACCTTCCTGGTACATAGGGGCACCAGTGGGGGGCTCAGGATCATCCCACAGTTCCCAGAACTTCGGAAAATCCCTTCCCACAATGGCATCATGCGGTAATTGAGATACTAACCCCACTGGATGAGAGAGGGTACCTTTGGGGGTCTTGAAACACACTGTAGTCACTGGATACTCTCGGGTGTCCCCATGCACACAAATAACAGCTACCTTGCTATTCCCAGAGACCTCTGTTTTAACTAATTCAGCCTTTATCAGGGTCACAAGGCTACCTGAATCCAGTAATACCACAACATTTCTACCATTAATACACATTTTGCATAAATGTTTCTCAGTTCCCCGAATGGCAGTGCATGCGACTGTCGCACACAGCGACTGACGTCTGTCCGTCAGAAAGTCACATTGCATGGGTTCCTCCACAACCGGGCAATTTGCTGCAATATGTCCCGTTTGCCGGCAGCGGTAGCAAACAATCCTTTTGGCTGCCTCTTGAGCCCCCGACTTCCCAGGCTGTTCTCACCAAACCCTGGGCAGAGCTCCCACCCTCTCACTCTCTCCACCCTCACCCCTTGGAATCATCTTATCCGCCCCTGGGGATGGTCTGGTCTTAGGGTGGAAAGTCCGAGAGTCTCTGGAAGAGGCCGTCAGGTTCTCTGCAGCCAAGTATCTCTCTACACGATCCACAAGTTTACCGGCCGTTTCTGGGTCTCCATGGCTTACCCACTTTTGAATGGCGGTAGGAAGAGCTCTCAAGAAACGATCCATCACAACACGTTCCACAATCTCCGGTGCGGACAAAGTCTCTGGCTGTAGCCACTTCCTGCTCAGGTGAATGAGATCATACATTTGAGACCTGGGGGGTTTTCCAAGCTGGAAAGTCCAGTTATGCACACGCTGAGCCCGGACAGCCAGGGTGACACCCAGCCTTGCCAATATTTCAGCTTTTAGCATCACATAGTCTTTTGCTTGGTCAGGCTCTAGGTCATAGTAAGCTTTCTGCGATTCACCAGTTAACAGAGGAGCCAGCAGTCCAGCCCACTGATCCTTAGGCCACTTTTCCCTTTCAGCAGTCCTTTCAAATGTGGTCAAAAACACCTCTGGATCATCTTCTCCAGTCATTTTTGTCAATAAACGACTCACCCCAAATGACGCGGTATTAGTGGGACGGCTTTCCTCACTGGTCTGCGGACGTTGCTGCATTACTGCTTCCATCTGTTGTTGTAGTCTCTGCTCTTGCCTCTGCAACAGGTCTATGAAGCGGGCCTCAGATTGCTGCTGGGCTTGTTGCTGGGCTGCAAGGCTCTTTTGCAAACCTGCATTTGTCTGCTGTTGATTGGCATTTGCTAGAGCCAGCTGTTTCAGTATCTCCTCCATGCTGGCTTAAAAAAAAAACTGCCACTGGTTCTCCACCAACTGTGAGGGGGTTAGCTCGGTAGCGGGTGTGTGTGACCCCCTGGATGGGCTCCCCACACAAAAACAGGCCCAACAGACGGAGGTTGTGGTTTTCAAGATCAAAAGGTGCGGTTTATTTCTCTATTTACAGTGACAAAAACACAGCAAAGCAAAAAGAAGCATAAACAAAATAAATCCTGGTCAGCTTGACCTCTGACTAAACATGCAGGTTTCCCTAACTAACAACTGGGATCAGCCTGGTGCTGTCCTAGTCCCTAAGTCCCTGGTTTAGTAAATGTCCAAACAAATAGCCACACAGGCTTTGTCTCACCACACAGGGGTTCACTCTCCCTAGACAGTCCACACAGGTCTGGTTCCAGGCATGAGCAAACACCTAATGAAGCTGGGAGTTTTTATAGAGGCCTTAAACGAGCTGACAAGCTTCAGCTGGTCTCATCAACTCCCTGCCTGCACGACGCCCAGCACTCTCCCTAGAGGTATGAATCATCCATGAGCCCACTAGCCTCAGCTGGGCTTCATCAACTCTCTCCCTAGTTGTATAAGTCGGCATAAAGCCTGAATCTGGGAGAAATATACCTACCCCCCTGGATGCAACCAGGTGACTTTACCTTCCTGCTGTCACAAAAGATATAATAAAATATTTACAAAAATGTGAGAGGTGTACTCACTTTTGTGAGATACTGTATATGTCAATTGAATGCGTTTTGAACCACATCCGATTTGCATTACATGTGAATCACCCAGCTTTCTATGGAGCTGGTTCACATATGTGCAGCCTGGCCGCATTCCCTTTTTTAAAAAGAGTCCTGTATGATTTTCAGTTCGGTTCTGGTGCGTTTTTAAGTGTCATACACTTGAAAAATTGTACTGAAACCGGCCCCGCACATATGTGAACCTGGTCAGAATGTATGAAGTAGACCATTTCTATGACTTCCCGCTATAGTGATATTTGCTAACAAGGATTAATTCCCTGGCCCCCTCCCCACCCCTTAACCTGATTTCCCTACATTGCTTTCCCAACTCACATCTTGTTATTTTCTCCCTTATTATAACTTAACTATTCTTTCATCCTGATTTTGAATGTCTTGTCAAGCATAATCTCAAACATAGCCCTCGCCTAAAAGCTACTTCTTCATTAACTTACCAGTAGGACAGTAAATAGAGCAGAGTCCAACTGTATATCTTACCACATTCCTATTTCTCTACAAAACTGCCCTATTTTGGGCACCAACAAAGGTCTGTTTGTCTGCTGAAGTCAACTATTGACAGGAAAATGGTATCCTCCAAAGTGCAGTGCATACAAAAAAATCTGTTTAAACCATCATTTAATGTGTAAGTGTAAAGCCTGATATTACGTTATCAAGGTACATCAAGATATATCCAATGTGCTATAACACTGTGCAATATGCTCAATACAAATTATATACATACAATACATGCATTAAATAGATAAAGATACCTGTAAAAAAATATTTTCGTGTGAAAAGAAAGTCCCAAATTCAAGTGACCAAAGCAACTAGTAGTATGTCAGATGATATTACACCAAACTCCACAGGTGCACACCACTCCGTGTGAAAAGGGGGCTTACCAGAATAATTTGACCCTCAACTTAAAGCGGAATTCCGCCCGTGATTTTTATTTTTTTTTAAAAGTCAGCAGCTACAAACACTCGATCCTGGCAGGTCCTGGAACCGCCATCCTCACTAAGGGAAACAGGCAGTGAAGCCTTGCGGCTTCACTGCCCGATTCCTACTGCACATGCGCGAGTCTCGCGGCGCTGTATGAATGGGCGGCTGCTCTCTGGGATATGCACAGTTCCCAGAAGGCAGCGCGCCCCATTCACCAGAAGACAACACGAGGAGGACGAGGAAGAAGACCTGCCGCGGACTAGGAAGAGGCAGATTAGGAACATCTGCATAGCAACCGCCTTTTCTGATGAGTAAAAAAAATAATAATTTTTATTTTTTTAATTTTTTGCAGGATTTTGGCGTATTTTTTTTTTTAGGGTGGAACTCCACTTTAAAGTGCGGTCAAATACAGCTTTGTATAAAAATCTTCTTTGGCTCCTGCTTCATCCAGAGGTACCAGCATACTACAGCAAGCGCCACCCAAATTTTCCGCCTGAATCTGCAGCTTAACCACAGTCCAAAGTGGGTCCATCCAAGAGCAAGGCTGGCCGCAACACTACATATTGGGAACTAGCACAGATTTTCTTTTTTTGTTTTAGTTATTGACAGGAAAAGCTTTGAGCTTATGGTTTAATACTGCTTTTTGTACTTTTGTAAAGAGATACTTGGCTGTATATTTTTATTTTATGACAATGTATCATTCAACTCATTATAAATGTTACATAACTTAGCGCAGACCCAGGACTGGTCTGGCTGTTTGGTCTCAGGTTTTGTTCTTTGATAGGCACACAACAGCCAGGCACACGATAGTTCACAGTCACTCGAGTTATAAAACAAGCCTTACATGTCTTTTTGCGGGTTTTTTTGCTGAAAAAACTGGGATAGGATGATGGTGAGCCTTGGGATACTCCAAAAGGTTCTAACAAAACTGTAATGGAGGACTCTTAATCTGATCTGCTCCTTCAGGGTGAGGACCATTCTCTTGAATGTGAAGAATAAACTGATTCCAAACAGGGACCTCTCAACAGGAGTATAGTCCTGGATGTGTTGTTGTAAACTCTCCCGAATAAAGCAAAGAAAGTCTCTAGAGTCCAAAACGGCTAGTACTCACTGTGCCTTGAATACTGTGTTACCACCTGCAGTAGTAGTTAGCTTCTTTACTTGTTGCCTGTGTCCTGGATCCTCAGATGAGCTTTCTGCATGTGTTCATGAGGCTAGGCCAGAGGTTCCCCAGTCCAAGCAGGAGCTGGGACCCCAAAAAGGATTCTTGCATATTGCAGCTGATCCTCCATGGATGCCTTAGCTCTCAGGCTCGGTCTTACCTGGTTTCCTCAGGAACAAGAGGAAGCTATTCTAGGCCCCAACCTATTTATACACCTCTCAGCCCCCTGCTGGTCACTCACTCTCCTGACCAGGAATTGGCTGAAGAGGCATGAATATGCAGGCCAGGGTTAAAGCTCTCCTGCTCACTATATCCCAGGGCTCAGTGGGATGCAGGGGAAAGTAACTGAGCCTGGACCAGAAAAAAGAACAGACACTACCAAACAATAACTGCTTTCCCTGGCTACAAGAAGGCCAAAAACGAAATATACTCAAAACTAGTAGCCTACTGAGTGGCTCTACATATTGATGACAACATTATCCCTCAATAACACTTACTGAAAAAGAAAATCTGACAGTTCAAACCCTTCATAATTCTATTGAAATCTAGAAAAAATTTGCTTTAGAAAATGTTTAACTGATCAAGAAAATAGGATTTTTATAACAGCTTACCTGTAAAATCCTTTTCTTGGAGTACATCACGGGACACAGAGCGACATAGTCATTACTAATGGGTTATATAGTTACCGTCAGGTGCTGACACTGGCAACTTCCAAAACCGGAAGTACCCTCCCCTATATAAGCCCCTCCCATCCGGGAGCACCTCAGTTTTGTAGCAAAGCAATAAGTGTCCCCAAAGAGGGGCGGGAGCTCTGTGTCCCGTGATGTACTCCAAGAAAAGGATTTTACAGGTAAGCTGTTATAAAAATCCTATTTTCTTTCTCGTACATCACGGGACACAGAGCGACATAGTCATTACTAATGGGATGTCCTAAAGCAATGCCAAATGAGGGGGGGGGGATACACCATATATAAGCTGAGCGCTATCAGACATGAGGATCTTTTGCGGCCTGCAACACACTGCGCCCAAAGGCGACATCCTCCTGACTTCTAACGTCCACCTGGTAGAACCTAGTAAACGTGTGTACTGAAGACCATGTTGCGGCCTTACAGACTTGAGCCAGGGAGGCCTGGTGATGCACTGCCCATGAAGTTCCAACTGCTCTCGTGGAGTGCGCCCTAACTTTGAACGGAGGCGGTCTACTTCTCAAGCTATAGGCTTGTATTATGACCTGTCGAATCCACTTGGCTAAAGTAGATTTTGACGCTGCCTGACCCTTTCTGGGGCCTTCCGGCAGAATAAACAAAGTATCCGTTCTGCGAATCTGAGCAGTGGCTTTTAGATAAGCTTTAACTGCTCTTACTACATCCAAAGAATGCAATAACTTTTCCTCTACCAAAGTAGGCTTGGGGAAAAAAGAAGGAAGAACCACATCTTGGTTCAAATGAAAACTCGATACCACCTTAGGAAGAAAGGCTGGATGAGGACGTAACACTACTCTGTCCTTATGGATAACCAGATATGGCTCCTTACAGGGCATAGCTGCTAATTCCGATACTCTTTTAGCCGAACAAATGGCTACTAGAAAAATCAATTTCCTGGTGAGAAGCACTAAGGAAATATGCTGTAATGGTTCAAATGGTTGTTTCTGTAGAACCGACAGAACCAAGTTTAGATCCCATGGACATATGGGAATATTAACCGGAGGACTAATACGCATCACTCCTTGTATAAAGGCTTTGACTAGTGAATGCGAAGCCAAGGGCCTTTGAAAAAATATTGACAAGGCCGAAATCTGACCTTTGATAGTACTCAAGGCAAGCTTCCTATCTACAGCCCATTGTAGGAAGTCCAGAATTCTACCTATTACGTATTTACGTGGATGCCATTTCCTGGCCTCACACCAGGCGATGTACGCCTTCCAGATTCTATAGTAGATCTGCCTGGATACCGGTTTCCTGGCATTGATCATGGTAGACACCACAGCATTAGAGAGCCCTCTCCTTTTTAGAATGTGGGCTTCAATAGCCAGGCCGTCAAACCTAGGGCTGGTAAGGAAGGGTGGTATATCGGTCCCTGCGAAAGCAGGTCCGGACGATGTGGGAGGGTCCAAGGACTCCCCACAGACATTTTTACAATCTCCGCGTACCATGCTCTTCGGGGCCACGCTGGAGCCACCAGAATCACTGGTTTCTTTTCTACCCTGATTCTGCGGAGTAATCGAGGTAACAATTGTGGCGGTGGGAATGCATATATCAGCTTGACCTGATCCCAAGGGAACACTAGGGCATCCGAGCCGCACGCTAGGGGATCCCTTGTCCAAGAGACAAACCTGTCCACTTTCGTGTTGAACCTGGATGCTAGCAGATCTACATCCGGTGTTCCCCACCGCTGACATATTGTCCGGAAAACCTCGGGATGAAGGGACCATTCCCCTGGGCATAATTGTTGGTGACTTAGAAAGTCCGCCTTCCAATTCTCCACCCCTGGAATGAATACCGCAGATATGGCTGGGACATATCTTTCTGCCCATCTCAGGATGTAATTTACTTCCCTTTGGGCTGCACGACTCCTGGTGCCCCCCTGACGATTGATATATGCCACTGCTGTGGCATTGTCTGACTGAACTCTGACAGGGGACCCTTGGAGTTTGGATGTCCATGCTACTAGGGCATACCGGGCTGCTCGTATCTCTAAGAGATTGGTGGGCAGGGCCTTTCCGCATCCGACCATCTGCCCTGGAGAGACCATTGCTCCAGTACTGCTCCCCAGCCTAAAAGGCTGGCATCTGTAGTGACCACCTTCCAAGAAATCGGACTGAAGGATTTCCCTCTTTCCAGATTCCGGGGAACCAACCACCAACGGAGGCTTCTGCGAACGGAAGGGGACAAGGACATTGGTACGTCCAGAGCCTGAACTTTTTTGTTCCAGGCTGACAGTATGGCCCTTTGCAACTTCCTTGAATGGAATTGACCGTAGGGTACTGCTTCGAATGATGCCACCATTTTTCCCAGCAGCCTCATGCACAGGCGTATGGATGGCTGTCTTTTTGAACCCACTAAGTGGATCAAATCTCTCAAAGACGACCCCTTTTCTCGAGGCAAGAAAATTTTTCTCTGGTCTGAATCCAGCCTTAGCCCCAAGTATTCCAGACTTTTGACTGGTTTTAGGGCTGACTTGTCTCGGTTGATAATCCAACCGTGATATTCCAGATACTTGATTGTCTCGTGAACAACCACTTCTAGTTTTTCCACTGAGTGGTCTATCAGCAACAAGTCGTCTAGATTTGCCATTATCGTTACACCTTGTGTTCTTAGATTGGCCAATAATGGGGCCAGAATTTTTGTGAACACTCTTGGTGCTGTGGCCAGACCGAAGGGTAAGGCTCTGAATTGAAAATGGCGCCCTTCTATCGCAAAGCGTAGAAATTTTTGGTGGGCTGGAAAGATGGGGATGTGCAAATACGCATCTTTGATGTCGATCGAGGCTAACCATTCCTCCCCTTGTAGGGCAGTGGCTACCGATCGGATCGACTCCATCCGGAAAGTCCTGATATGTAGGAATTTGTTTAGCCCTTTTAGATTTAATATGGGCCTCACGTCCCCGTTTGGCTTCGGAACTGTAAAGAGGTTTGAGTAAAACCCGAACCCCCATTCTTCCAGGGGGACCTCTATAATTACTGCTTGAAGCAATAATTGTTCCAGTGCCAACAGGAGGGATCCTCACTTCTGGGGATCCCTTGGCACGTTCGACCTTATAAAGCGGGAAGGAGGGGAGTTTTTTAACTCCAATTTGTATCCCAGATTTACTGCGGAGAGCACCCATCTGTCTCGGATCGTGTCCCGCCAGGTTTCTGTGAACAACTGAAGTCTTCCCCCCACCCGATTGGGTGGGGGCAACCCTTCATGCATTTGACTTTGGGGGAGGTTTTGTACCTCTCCTGCTCTAGGGCTTCTTGTTACCCTGCAACTGTCCCTGATTTTTACCTCCGGGATTTGACCGGGGAGGCCGTCGGAACTGTTTCACAGCCGATGTCCTAGGGACTGGAGAAGCCGGCCTCTTAAAAGAGGGACCTCTAACTCTATTAGTGTACTTTTACCGCTGGAAATTCTCTGGATATACTTGTCCAGGTCTTCCCCGAATAAGCGCTCCCCATGAAATGGGAAGCTGACCAGCAATTTTTTACAGGGAGCTTCAGCAGACCAGTTTTTGAGCCATAGAAGCCTGCGCATATGTACTACAGACAGCGTAAGGCGGGAGGCCTGATGGATTGAATCCTTTATAGCGTCCACCGCAAAGCATAAGGCTCTAGGTAGATCAGCTAGAGCAAGAGCCTGCTGATCTGGCACGTCCCTTAAGACCTGTTTCAACTGATCCTTCACTGCTTGGCAGACCCCTATAGCTGCCACTGCTGGTTGTGTCACCAATCCTGCTGTAGAAAAAGCAGATTTCAATAAGGACTCCAATTTTTTATCTATTGGGTCCTTGAACATTTGGACATTTTCCACCGGACATGTCAGTGATTTATTCACACAAGAGATGGCTGCGTCCACTGTAGGGACCTTCCATTTTCTGACGAACTTATCCTCCATAGGATAGACCACCGGAAATCTCTTGGGGGGAGTAAATATTTTGTCAGGATGCTCCCAATCCTGGTAAATGAGCCCCTCCAGTAAAGGATGGATCGGAAAAGAACAAACAGTCTGGGGAGCTTTTAGCGACCCCAACGAGGAGACAGAAGAGGAGGATGGCTCCGCAAGTGGCATTTTAAATGCTGATCGGACCATATTAGTCAGGGACTGCACCCATAACCTCTCAGCATGTGATGCTGAGAACGGCTCCTCCACTGTTGATTCCTCTACAACTGAATCAACCTCATCCTGATCCCCCTCAGGTAGGTCGTTCTCTGTATGGGACTGTTGCTCTGTTAACAGGCACTCTGAGGGAGGAGACGGAGATCGAGCGCTTTTCTCCTGTGACAGGGAAGCAGCAATTAGTGCTGACAATCTCTCTTCCAGCCCTCCCAGAGCTGAGGAAAAAACCTCCTCTGTTACATACACAGGAGCAGGTGAACTGGGGACAGCCACAGTACCAGGTACTCCTGGGGGTGCCCTACGGTCACTAACCTCTGATTCTTCAGGGGAGACTGGTGCAGCCAAAGCATGCCCAAGATCCTCAGAGCCCGATGGAGACCCCCTATTCCTCCTGGAATTTCTAGTCCCGGAGTTTTTAGACGGCATATTCCTAAGCCACAAAGCTGAGGTATTCCAGCCGAAAATACACCAGTTACTGATAATAGTCTAGCATAAATGCTGCTATAATAAACAGTTGGTGTCTACTAACGTGCCTTTCTAGGGGATGCCTGTATCAACCGCTTGCTGTATGCCTTTAAATGTTGCCAGCTCTGTCTCTGTACTTCATAGCCAGCTTACTGCAATAATGTGGCTTTTTAAAAACCTGCTGAGA
Source organism: Rana muscosa (assembly GCA_029206835.1). Taxonomy (NCBI): domain Eukaryota; kingdom Metazoa; phylum Chordata; class Amphibia; order Anura; family Ranidae; genus Rana; species Rana muscosa. Next base: position 534,931,659 of record CM055117.1, on the reverse strand, counting down.
CGCCCGCACATGCGCAGAAGCGCTGCGGCGCGCACAGAGCGTCATCCCCCAGGCCCCGCCCCTTTTTCCGGCCACCTCTATATATAGAGGCGCGTGCACGCGCACGCGCGCGGCCACGTGCGCCTCGGCGCTAATTTTCAAACATGGAAACCAGGGACAGGAGCCAGGGCCCCCTTTGCCGCAGGCCGGGGGATAGACGAACACTGCAACATGGCAGAGGAAACAGTTTCCTGTAGGAGAACTCACCAGCTGCCTGGACTTTGCTCTCTGAGAAGAAACTAGTCCATATGACAAGAAAAACATTCCACAGCGGCCTCTAGTGGACAAACACAGGTACCGCAGTTTAATATACTAAACATATATAAAAAAACATTCTTTTTTTTTTTTTTTTTTTTTTCTTGACCACCATTAAAAAATATTACATTTTTTTTTAGTAGTTACAGGCATGCACAGATATTAGCGGGAATACCGTTAGGTAACAGACAGAAAGACAAATTAGGCTTGGGGGTCCCCCAATAGAACCAAGTTCCTGGGGGCCCCCACTTACCTGTTCCCCGCCACAGGACTTTGTTTGGTCCACAAAAGCCCAAACTTCACCTATCACGGCAGGCATTGTAATCAAACCTTCAGGGACCGGGTTCCCAAGGATTCCACTCCCCTGGACCTGTATAGCACCCTGCACAGAAAACATCTTGGTCGTGGGTATGACCAGAGCTCTGGATCCCAGGGTCCAGCTCTCCTAAGAGAAGCATTACAGGCAGAACCTTGCTCTTCTCTGCAAGGCCCGGGTACCGACCGTTTAGCTATGAAGCTTTTTTGGTCAGATCCGGAATAGCTTACTGAGGCCCAAAAGAACCTGTACGCAAGCTCAGTGAAAAACACATGTTTCTTCTTGGCCAACACCTTAGACACTGGCAAAAAACTGAGGTGCTCCCGGATGGGAGGGGCTTATATAGGGGAGGGTACTTCCGGTTTTGGAAGTTGCCAGTGCCAGCACCTGACGGTAACTATATAACCCATTAGTAATGACTATGTCGCTCTGTGTCCCGTGATGTACGAGAAAGAAATATGTGTTATCTTCCTTAGTAGTACATAAGCTACAGAAAAAAAGATCAAATTGTATATGTGTACTGTAAATGTTTAGTTACCGTATTTATCGGCGTATAACACTCACTTTTTTCCCCTTAAAATCAGGGGAAAATCGTGGGTGCGTGTTATACGCCGATACTCCGTCGAATTCCCCTGCTGAAAACGAGCGAGAGGAGCGAGCGGAGCCGAAGCCGAAGTACAATCGGCTTTACTCGGCTCCTCTCGCAGTTCCGCCCATCTCCACTGACTGCGCCGCTGACATAGAGAAAGCCGAGTGTACTTCGGCTAGTCTCGGCTCCTCTCGCAGTCCTGCCTGTGACTGTGAGCAGAGCCGAGTCTAGCCGAAGTACACTCGGCTTTCTCCGTCAGCGGCGCAGTCAGTGGAGATGGGCGGAACTGCGAGAGGAGCCGAGTCTAGCCGAAGTACACTCGGCCCCGCTCGCTCCTCTCCACAGAAATCGGCGCCAAATTTTAAAAACCGCCGGGACTGACACGATCGCAAAGGCACTGGGCAAGGCTGCAGATGGACAGATGGACACTGGGCACGGCTGCAGATGGACAGATGGACACTGGGCATGGCTGCAGATGGACAGATGGACACTGGGCAAGGCTACAGATGGACACTGGGCACGGCTGCAGATGGACAGATGGACAGATGGACACTGGGCAAGGCTGCAGATGGACAGATGGACACTGGGCACGGCTGCAGATGGACAAATGGACACTGGGCAAGGCTGCAGATGGACACTGGGCAAGGCTGCATGCTGCATTTAAATGTAAGTATTTTTTCCTTGAATTTCCCTCCTAAAAGTTTTTTTCCTTAAAATTCCCTCCTAAACTTGGGGTGCGTGTTATACGCCGGTGCGTGTTATACGCCGATAAATACGGTAATTCACACGTAATCTGTAAGGAAAATAATTTAACATACAGTAAAGCCTCGTACACACGATCGGATATCCTATGGATTCTAATCCGATGGTTTTGTCCATCGGAAATCCGATGGAGCTGACTTCCATCAGTCTTGCCTACACACCATCAGTCCAAAAACCGACCGTTCCAAACACGGTGACGTAAAACACTCCGATGAGCCGAGAAAAATGAAGTTTAATGCTTCTGAGCATGCGTTGACTTGATTCTGAGCATGCGTGGGTTTTTGATCCGATGGACTTGCCCATAGACGATCGGAATTTGCTATCAGTATTTGATCAATTGGAAAAATTTAAAACATGTTCTATTTTTTAAAACCGATGGAAAAAAGACCGATGGGGCCCATACACGATCGGTTTTGCTGATGAAAAAAGTCCATCGGACTGTTTTCATCGGTAAAACCGATCGTGTGTACAGGGCTTAAGTATTTGACATCATGTAGAGCTGGTGGCTTTTAGACTGTGCCATCACAGGCATTGTTGATTTATGAAGCGTAGAAAGGGCTTTGACCCTTGCTCATCATTCTCAATTGTTAGGAAAACACAGCTAGCATCAGTATAAACATTTGCAAATGGATAGTAAATTGGTTGACACTAAGGAAGCATAGAGTACTTATTAATGGAACATATTCATCATGGTGTAACATTACTGTAGAATCCCACTGGGAATAACCTGATGGTATAGTTGAAGGCTTTGCAGTATAGACATCAGGGATGTGGATTTTTCCTATTTGAAAATGTGTCAAATAAAAGAGGAAACAAAGCAATCTTAACACACACTATATAAACAAAGGCTATATTTTTAATAAAGCACTTTTAATACTTATCCTTGCCAATTTTAGTAATAAATAGACACAAAGCATTTTGTTTTCTATCTTAGTACATATTAAGTGATTAGACCCATATACGTGATTATAATTGAAATATTACATATTGAAAACAGTTGACAAAGGCAAAAACTATTCCGTAGACCTCAGAGAGAGTTGGAAACTGATGTAAATGATTAAAGTACAGCACAGGCAGAGAGCACCGGAAGTTATATGCTAACATGATTTTGCATGTATCAAACAGATATAACAAACTGTTTCAAAGGTAAATTTAACATACCAAAAAGGGACCAATTAAGAGATGTTCATTGTTAGAGTCAGTAGTGTATTTAGGTTTTGTGCTGCCCTAGGCCTGACTAAACACGTGCACCCCCTAATTTAAATATGACCCACCCCTTCCTGTCAAGTCCACACCCCTTGCTGTTTAAGACCCGCCCTGAAAATTTCAAATGGGGACACTAGTTCTGAGGGCCTGGGGGGGGCAATGGAGTCCCTTAATTTGCATAGATTTCCTCTCACTTCCTGTTTGGCTGAGGGGCAGGAAGTGAAGGGAAATCTCTGCAATGGGAAAGGGATGGTAAAAAATAAACTGACCGAGGCTATAACCTTCCCTTACTCTATCCAAAATGAAAATAAAAGTGTTGCCTATAGTTCTACTTTAAGCACAACGTTTTGATAATTTTATGGAGAGGACTAAGTAGATAAAACCATGCCAGTGGTGCAGCAGAAACATAGCACAGTGAGGAAGGTTTGTGGTCCAGGATGATAGGACAGTCAAATTTAGAAGCACCCGCCCTCCCCCCCCCCCAGTTGCGGAATGCCGGCCGCCCGCATACCGGAAGCAGTGCGGCCGCTTTATGGGGGCGCTAGACTAATTTGCCTCTCTGCCCAGTCCGCCCCATAAGACTGGCACTACACTAACAGTGTAGCGCAAGCCGGCGGGTACTCTTTCCGTGCTGCCCCCCTGCAAAGTGCTGCCCTAGGCCTGGGCCTTGTTGGCCTAGGCCAGGATACAGCGTTGGTTAGAGTGCCATTTATAGTAGATGAAAACTCTAACTGAACAATATTAGGTTTCATAAAGCACAGTGGGATTGATTTACTAAAGGCAAATAGACTGTGAACTTTGCAAAGCACAGTTGCACGCTGCAAGAGCAATATTATGGGTGATTATTCCTGCGCTACCAAAAAAGGAAGGTAGGAAGGGTAGTGGAAACTGTCGCAAACACCGAAAGGGTTAATCCTAACCCGAATAGGTAATGAAATAAAGGGGGGGGGGTGGTGTTGCGCTTTTTCTGTTATGAACATGTATTGGTAAAACTATATATATATATATAAGGTGCACAGTGGCTAACTCAAACCAATAAATAAAATAAATACACAATCTTAAATAGCAATGATGGATTACAGTAATGAATATGTACTAGAACCATAAAAACAATCAAATAATAAATAGAAAGTACAAAGTGCATAAATTGTATACAAAAAAATATATATAAAAATCTAAAATGAATATAAAAGTGAACACTGCTGTGCAAATAAGCTAAAGAGTGCAAAAACGAAATAGCCTGCAAATTGCAGTGCAATGAACTGTGCACAAGTGAAACTGCTAATTGCAAAGTGCAATGAAGTGCTAAAGTGCAATGCAAAGGAAACGTCCAATAAGCAATGGAACAGAAATAGGGATGTTGAAATCCAAAAGTTCATATGTGCAAAATGGCAAAGTAGTGCCAGTGAAAAATATATATAATTTCTTCAAAGTGACGGTCCTGGAACTTCGCGTGTATGGGTGATCCTATGGTGAGGAGATGTGTGAATTTCAACTTCCGGTGTCACACACTAGGGTAATAGATGGCATCTTACCTTGCGGTAATGAGGTAACCGCATATATTTAATTAGGATCAATGGTTCCTCTGTTATGGTCCTAGCATCAATAGAATAACCTTGTGCTGGGCGCTATGGTTCCTCGGATATATAGTGGACCTATTTTGAATCCAGGGGATTGCTTTTACCTCCCAGCGATGGCGGGGTTTAAAAGGAAAAAATAGGATCTCGATCGTGAAGTACGTTTTTTAAAACCAAATGGTATGTTTAATAATGTAACAGTAGGGTTGTTTACATAGAACTCACATGAACTCACATAAAAAACATGAAAGTAAACTTATCTCCTATACGAGCAGCTAGCTCGTTTGCCTCCGTCTGTCTGATTGCCTCTCCGGAGGTAACTGTATTGTGCAGTTACCATCAGATTTTTTTTTTATAGATGCAGTTTCCTTTTGTTGAATTTTTACAATATAAAGGGTAACTTACTAATCTTTGCCAAACATGCTGATGTTTATAATGTGTTATTCTGAAATGTTGTGACACATTTTCTAAAGTCCTTTGCAAAGTTTGAGCTTTCTATTACAAAACACACCATAAAAGGTACTTACATTATTTTTGCAATACAGCACACCACAACACACAACAGTGAGTTACTATGGATTGTGGTGTGCTGCAATGCAGGTGCATTCGGGAACGTGTATTGGGGTGTCATTCAGAATGAATGGTACCACAATGCACTAACGTGTGCTTCGCCGTGAGTTACCATAATACAACTACGTAAATCTGGATAAGGATCCATATTTTGTATCTCTGCGCTGTCTGATACATATTATGGTTTATTTACTAAAGGCAAATAGGCTGCTCACTTTGCAAGGGAAATTGACCATTGGAAAATAATTATCTCCAGAGCTTAGTGAATGTGATGAAATGTCACTTTGCAAGAATACCCAACCTCATGCAAGGTTGTATAAAATAAAGTGACCTTAGATTGCCCCCCAGTGCTTTCTCCAGTGCCCTTGTCTGCAGTTTTACTGTACTTTGTGTCTGTAAACTGTATCAACAGGGAAGGGAATCAGGGGAACACACAGCATCAGGCGGAAGATCCGGCCGCTGTACACTGCGGGAATACAATAGAACATTTTCAGTAAGGTACCCTACAGAAAACGATTATCTGGTCAATTAAGTTGTTTTAGACTCAGTAACCCTAAAGGAGAAAAGCACGTTCACTTTTGAAGTGAATTTTCACTTATCTTAGTGAATGAGTTGAAATGAGGTAAATCATACTTTGAAGAGAATACACAACCATGTGCAAGGAAAAAATAAAATAATGGTTCTGCTTACACACAACTGGCTGATTCCTTTAATTGAATATGTACTAAATAGGTGCATATCTTTGTCAGCACCTAATGTTGTTACGTTATGCCCATTTCAATACAATACCAACTCTTTTGTATTTCAAAATAAATCAGCATGTATAAGAAACGCAAATTATTTCCTCATTGCTTCAATATCAAATAGAGAGACAATTTTATGATCTCCTAATCCTACTGATTAATGAGCTGTACTGAAAATCTACAGATATTTTGGTGTTTAATGGCCTCTATGGTGCTTCCCTGTAGCAAATTTTTAAGACCCTCTTATGCCGCGTACACACGATCGGAAATTCCGACAACAAAACCGTGGATTTTTGTCAGACGGAATGTTGGCTCAAACTTGTGTTGCATACACACAGTCACACAAATCTTGTCGGAAATTCCGAACGTCAAGAACGCGGTGACGTACAACCAGTGTTGGTCATCTTACTTTAAAAAAGTAATTAGTTACAGTTACAAATTACTTCTCCCAAAAAGTAATTGCGTTAGTAACTCAGTTACTACATTGAAAAAGTAATTAGTTACTCAGCAAAGTAACTGACTTTTTTTTTGAGGGCACATAGCACATCAGGGCATGGGGCACATAGCACATCAGGGCACATAGCACATAGTACATCAGGGCACATAGCACATTGGGGCACATAGCACATCGGGGCACATAGCACATCCGGGCACGGGGCACATAGCACATCAGGGCACAGGGCACATAACACATCAGGGCATGGGGAACATAGCACATCAGGGCACATCAGGACATGGGGCACATAACACATCAGGGCACATAGCACATCAGGGCACATAGCACATCGGGGCACATAGCACATCCGGGCACGGGGCACATAGCACATCAGGGCACAGGGCACATAACACATCAGGGCATGGGGAACATAGCACATCAGGGCACATAGCACATCAGGGCACATAGCACATCAGGGAGCATAGCACATCAGGGCATGGGGCACATAGCACATCAGGGCACATAGCACATCAAGGCACATAGCACATCAGGGCACATAGCACATCAGGGCATGGGGCACATAGCACATCAGGGCATGGGGCACATAGCACATCAGGGCATGGGGCACATAGAACATCAGGACGCACAGCACATCAGGGCGCACAGCACATCAGGGCACATGATAGCACATCAGGGCATGGGGCACATAGCACATCAGGGCACATAGCACATCAGGGCACATAGCACATCAGGGCATGGGGCACAGGGCACATAGCACATGAGGGCACATCAGGACATGTGGCACATAGCACATCAGGGCGGGGCACATAGCACATCAGGGCAGAGCACATAGCACATTGTTTACCAGCCATGCAGAGTAGCGCAGGAAGCGTGTGTAATAAGATCTCTCTCATGTCACGGCACTGACGGCAGTCACGCTACTCCCCGGTAGCCCCTCCTCTCTTCTCGTCCATCCCAGATGATGTCACAAGCAAATGGGGATGGGCCAAAAGAGAGGAGGGGCCACGGGGAGCAGCATGACTGCCGTCAGTGCCCTGACATGAGAGAGACCCGGTCATAGAGGAGAGGAGGAATTACACTACTGCCATCTAGTGGTGGTAGATGTAATTGGGGTAACGCCGCCCAAGTAATGGTAACTGCGTTACCATGAGGGGAAGAGTAATCAGTTCGATTACTCGTTACCCTCTAAAGTAACTGCATTACGTAACTCAGTTTATTTTAACTCAGTTACATACATCACTGTGTACAACACGTACGACGAGCTGAGATCAGTGAAGTTCAATAGGCAGTTCGGCTCTTCTGCTTGATTCTGAGCATGCGTGTTTTCTTGTGCATCGGAATTGCATACAGACGATCGGAATTTCCGACAAGAACTTTTCTTGTTGGAAAATTTGAGAACCAGCTCTCATATTTTTGTTGTCGGAAATTCCGACAGCAAATGTCCGATGGAGCCTACACACGGTCGGAATTTCCGACAAAAAGCTCACAACGAACATTTGTTGTCGGAATTTCCGATCGTGCGTACGCAGGATTAGAGTTCTATCTTATGATGTGCAAGATGCACTACTCTACAGCCTGAATTGCCTATTTGGTACTCCTAAATAGCTATGACTGTAACCAGATTATACTATGATAATATACCACACTTTAAAAAAGTGAATGTAATTGTGCAGAAAATAACTGAAGAGCAAATAAGAGATTATCTGTCACTATAAAAGTGAGCAATGATTTCCTAATTTTAGATACAGCACTTTAATATATTTTATCTAAGTATGCAATTATCCACAGACTGGTACTTTACATTTATCTATTGCTCATTCACAATACTTACAGGAAAACAAAAAACATCAAATGCTGCAAAAACAGAGATCACCCAGAAGAATGCAATTAAAGAGGTATAACTGTAAGCATATGCTGGATTCTGTTATGTTTTACTGTGGTTTGAAACCAGATAGTTAAATATAGACTTTTAAAAGACTATTGTATAAAGTCTGGTGAGCCACAATCCACTGGAACTCTTTGGTTTAAAAAGGTTAATAGATTATAACAAGAATGGCATGATATACTGGGAATTGACTGCAAGACAGCAATTGCTGTTAGAGGAAACAGAGGAACGTGGAAGTGGTGAGCTGCAATTCTGATTTGTGGGTGATGAATGGAAAAACTAGATGAATGCTTCTATGGTTAAGATCTGTGGGATAAGGGTCAATGGAGCATGTGGTAGATGCAGCCTGAGATGATAAATCATAGGTTAAATTAAAAATTCTATCTGGTCAAGATGTGCTAAACAGTGTAAAGGACAACAACAGTCTCTTACCTCATATCAAATATCTTCTATATAGACTTTTTATTAACAGACACTTAACAAACACAATGATAAACATATGTTGGGTAAAATTTGAAATCTCATAAAGTGTAATAAGAACTTTATCACACATTGAGGGGCCTATTCACACCAGAAACTGTGTGTGTTTACATGTGTTTGCAGTGTGTTTTTCTAAGCACTTTTTTTGTCTGCTAACAGACACAGGTCACTTCCTTTTTCTTTGTGCTTTTCCATGATTTGCAGTGTGGAAACCCTTGATAGAACTGTGAAGGATGTCTGTTCTTCACAGGCATAGTCCTGGTGCAGGCCATTGCTCTATTGATATGAGACTATGTACTCTGCAGAGGTATCTTTTCTGGTTGCATCCACTCTTGAGAGAAACAGAGAGCAAGGGTCAATTTTGGACCCTCTACAACAGGGGTGCCCAACCTTTTGAAGAGCGAGGGCCACTTAAGCGACTTGGTAACTGGTCGTGGGCCACAATAAGTGGAGCGGACGGAAGACAGATACGTGTCCGCTCTGTATATACAGAGCGGACACAGCCCACTCTACTCTGTGGGCCCTCCCATCCGATCCAACCAGATAAAAAGGGACGGATCCCCTTTTTGTTTTTTGTGGATCGGATTGGAGGTAGGTGGGTGCAAATGGACACAAGTTTGTTTACATATGCCACTCCATAGAGGTGAATGGAGGGTCCGCGTAGGTTGAACTAATCATGTGAAAGGGGCCTAAGGCTGCTTTCACACTGATGTGCGGCAGTTTACCTGCACTGCGGGTGCAGCACAGTGCACCTGTGGCTTTCCTGCAGGTTAGCTGCACTTTGCCATCAATGTCTATTATATCCTGCAGGTGTGGCGCACTTTCTGAAAGTGCACCAAACCCGCAGGTAATAACAGAAGTCTATGACTCAGTGCAGCTAACCTGAAGGTGCACTACGCTGCACCTGCGGATCAGTTTGAAAGCAGCCCAGTAACCACTGCAGAATAGATATGCCCATATATAGACTGCCTTTAGTAATAAACTTACCTTTTAATAAGTCTTCCATTCAAGTATCGCCGGCTGTTGCTGTCACAGGAAGAATGCATTTGGTATCACTCCGCTTGTAACAGGAGCCGGCGCTATACAGGAAGGATCGGCATATGCGGCTCTGCTCCCTCCGCAGCCGCTTGCTTCCTCTACCGCTGGCTTCATTCAAAGCACTGATCCTCTGGGATGGCTTGAGAACCTGCTATCCCAAAGCAGGAGGTCGCGGGCCACATCAGAAGGCTCCACGGGCCACATGTGGCCCCCGGGCCACTGGTTGGGCACCCCTGCTCTACAATGACCTTTGTTCACATCCAGAGAAGTTTTTTTTAACTACACACGGTTGTCAACTGAAAGGGAATGATCATGTTACACTACATTATAAATTATTGTATTTAATGTCATGTGGCTAAAAAAGCTAACAAATACCGAAGTATCCTATGTAATCACATTAACTCTTTTTGCACTACAGTAGTATTACTAACCATAGCAAGGTTGATTCTGTCCATTAGAATTTTTGTTGTGTTAACCACTTACCTACCAGTTTAGAAACACCTTTTGATGACAAATAATTACAACCCTCCCCTGTGCTGACACGATTCTTCCTGTATGTGTTGATTTTTCTTGATCAAATTTCTATTATTTTTCTGTTCTAGCTCTTACCAACCTCTGGAAAATAATTACGTTGCAGCTTAAACTTCAGGACACTGCTTGCCCACGGGACAGTTCATATTTGTGTAGCACACCCCCGTAGGAGCTGGTTTAATTTTGGGCCTTGCGCGTTACCTCACTGTTCGTTGTCTAGGGGACAAGAGTCTACAGAAAGTTCAATGTCCACACAAGTTATGAATCCTTTTTCTTCAGGCTTTATTTCCAAACAAACTTACTTGGGTAGAGGGATGGAGGGTTAGGGGAAGGTTCAGACACACACAGCAGATCACTGGGGAAAACTTCTAAGTTTCAAAGTCACACTCACCACTCTCCTTCAAGTGGGTATTGCTCACCCGGATAGGCCCCTCTCACTTGGCCTAGCAGCCGGGATGATGCACGAACACATAAAAAAATAACAGTCTCTGCACAGGCCTTTAAAACTATTAAGTTGAACTGTTCATGGATCCTCTGCCACAGGATTTTAGTACCCGGATATTCAGCCTTACAGTCTAAGAGCCTTTAAGCCAACCCGGCAGACTGTAAGGTAACTTTAGCTACAGTGCATCCTCCAATAGAATCACCAGGCCTTCCTCAAGACACCAGCCTTTCACTCGGTCTTCTCCAGGACAGGTCCTCCCCTGGTTTCCTCCATTGAGTGGCTTCCTCCCGCAGGACGGACAGCACAAGATCACCTTCAAAGTGTAGGCCCCAGTCAGGACAACTGGGCCTACCTGGCATAGATGCAGTCTCGGGCCAGCATTGCGCAGAGGCTGAAATTCCAGTAACACATACCTCGAGCCAGGAGGGCCACGAGGCGAAAAGAGCCTTGAGCAAATGGCGTCTCCCCCTTAAGTACCCTTCTCCAGCATGCTCAACGGGAAGACCACTCTCACTGAACTGTTCCCGGGGAAAGACACCGAATGCACTTTGGCCTGCTTGTCTTCCACATTGGCCTGGAGTGGTAACGCCACCTACAGGCAAACAGTGGGAAGTCCTTCCAAACACAGCCATAGCCGGAATAGAGGCTAATTTAACCTTCATTGTTATAAAGTCTGAGCTAATTACCAGCTCAGACACCCACTAAATTTAACATTGCGCCTGATCATCAGGAGCAGGGCGCTACATTTACATTATAGAAAGTAGCTACTCTTCATGTTATGTGTGTCAGGTTTATGCAAAGTTTGCCATATCCTTCCTGTCCTGGTTATGATCAAACTTTACACATTCATCAAATGAAAACTGATTGGAAAAAACGTGTGATTCTTGTACATAAGCTGTGACAAGTTCCACTAAAGAATATGAAAAAGTAAAGAAACAACACACTGAAGTACTGCAAAAAAAATGTCTTTCATTGTCCAAAAGCCATTTTTTCCTTAAAGAGATAGTAAAGTCTTATTTTTTTACTTGTACTTACAGGTAAGCCTATAATAAGGGTTACCTGTAGGTACTGTGAATATCTCCTAAACCTGCACAGAGCCCGTGCCTTAAATGGCTGCTCCCGTGCGCATGCGCGGGAGTGACATCATTGCTGCTCTGTCCGGAGCCCGTGAACCCAGAAGAAACACAGAGGAAGATATCAGCCATGTCAACGGTGTGCGGGCACCACCGGAGGGCTTCTTTCTAAGATAAGTTTTGCAAAATGAGCTAGTATGCGATGCCTTTGTCTTACAGTCCCCCCCCCCAGGGTTTCCAACTGCTTTAAAGGCATTGTAAACCTTCCTACCTGCACCTTGTGGTTTTCAGCCGCCTAAGGTGTGCATTGATCCTGTAGTTCCATGGTGTCATTTGCTGCCCTGTACGCACAGCCTATAGAAGAGTAAATCTTCACATACCTTTGTCAGAAGTTTTTTGCTTATGTTCAAACATGAGGCATGCGGCATGGCACGGCACAGGTTAATGCATGACTCTCTGTAGTTTGAGAACCAACATTTCCTGCAATGAAAACCAAAATACAATTTGTTGATTAGGCTAACATTTTCTTTTCTTAAACGTTTTATGGCTACAGGTCATTCATATGTGTCCATGCATTTTCAGTTCAGTTTGGGCAAATATTGATGATGGCAGTTCCTACAGATTGAAGGTGCAAAGAAATTGCTAATTTATTTTGGCATAGGTGTAATTTCCCAAACTGTTTGGGAGAAATAGATGGAAAACACATCAGAATATTGATACCACCACTTAGTGGAAGGAAATTTATTTTCCTGTAGTATTGCTGGCAGTGGTGAATGAAGATTACTGCTTGACCTATATTGAGGTGGGGGTCTAATGAAAGCATTAACAATTAATCCATCTTTAATAATTCAAAATTGGGACAGCTGTTGGGGAATATCAAACTGAACATTCCTGAGAACAGACGACTATGGCCAGAAGCAACAGAACCGGGATACCCAATTGTCTTTGTTGGAGACAGACATTTAATGCGCCGTTATTCTCGATAGAGGCTAAACAATGGGTGCTCAATCTGTGGCCCTCCAGTTGTTGCGTAACTGCAAGTCCCATAAGTCATTGCAAGGCTGACTGTTACAAGCATGACTCCCAAAAGCAGGGGCATGATGGGACATGTAGTTCTCCAACAGCTGGAGGGCCACAGGTTGAGCACCCATGGGCTAAACCATAGCAAGCCCATATTTAAAGTTATTGTAAACCCTCTCATATACCCAGTGAAGTGACTGACTTCAGGTAATACACAGAGATAAAACAAATTCTCCTACATAGGTTTTACTTGTTTATCTGCAGTCTTCTCCTCTCTACACCCCTTTAAAAGGGCAGACTCCATCTGTTAGCAACACAGAGAAGGGGGTGGAGAGCTGCAGTTACACTCTGTGAGAGCTGACTGTAGGCAAGGAACACCCCCTCCACACAGAAAACAGGAGCGCAGGAAGAATACAAAGCTGTGTTCTGAATAGACAAGCTGTGTGCTAAGCTTCCTCCCCCATCACAAATGTATCTCATGTGTTGGGAAAACTTCTCAGAAGTGACTCATGTTGATAAGGGAGGAACAAAGCACCAGAGAGAAACGACACTAAAGCTTTGGAGAGAGATAAGTAAACACTACAGATATATGTGTTCTGTTCAGATTTCATGACTGAGGTTTACACCCACTTTAACTACAGAATATCACATATTTTCAGAATGGTGGAGTGCTGCCATCCAGAAACCAGAAAATGGTCCTAATGTGATTAAGGGGATCTGTGCGCTACATGATGAAACTTTGATGAATCCTTACACCATAGTCTTGAACAGGTTCAGTGGAAAAGTGTTAGGGTGAATATGAGTGCCTTTAGAATAACAGACAAAATGGACAAGTATTTTTTTGTCCCCTGCTGGTGAGGTTGCCTGGCAGAAGAAATTTGTAATATAATATATAATGTAATACGATTTTGTAAACTTTTATTATGATGTTGTTTTTGGCTATTCTTATTTGGTTCAAAATATTTCTCTTTTTCTTTTTCGTACATCACGGGACACAGAGCGACTTAGTCATTACTAATAGGTAATCTATATAACCCATTAGTAATGACTAAGTCGCTCTGTGTCCCGTGATGTACTCCAAGAAAAGGATTTTACAGGTAAGCTGTTATAAAAATCCCTTTTTTTGGTGGGGGCTCATACTGTCCATGTAATGTGATATATTCACCATTGCGTAAAATTAAGTTTTGTTCTGAATAATAATTTTTTTGGGGAACAGGAGAGATGGGGGAATTATAACCCCCACATAATGCAATATATTTACCCTGCTTAATAGATTATGTTTAATCAGTGTATGTTGTTTTTTAGTGAAAACCAAGTGCAAAAATCAATCTGAGCAACTATAAATAAAATACAAACAAATAACCTATATAACTAAAAATATTTGAAGTTGCTGCTATCACTGATAGAGTGAAAAACACCACAATCCCACAATCAGAATAATTATACCTTAAATAGTACAGCGCAACCCCAAATGGCCACCTGCATGGGAATGGAGTGTGCTAAATGGACTGGAAGCAGCTGTCTCTTGTCTACTGGGGAGCCGATGATGGAACCCAGAACCCACTATGTACTACTATGTATGAGCATTCGTTCTAACATACTCAATAAAATAAATCCCAAGCAACCTTTTACTTTTGCAGATCAGACGATCCATAATAGACAAGTCTTCACAACAGTCCCAGTATTCTGCCATGGTTGGAGGACATAAACCCTATGTGATATATTAATAAAGCAGTGAATGCAGTTATGTTTTTCTGGTGTATGAGTTTTAAATTAAAGGGAGTTATTACCCACCTTTGAATTTTTGGTGAATGTCATATTAACTGCTTAATATATGCACCACATTGGCTATCTAAAATAGTTTTATTTTTATTTTTACGGTCACATTTAGCATCCAGTTGATACCAACACTAAAATACATTATACTATTAAAGTTTGATGGATGGAAAATATTTCTATTAACCTAATCCAAGATGTGGCTGTAATCTAATTGGTAGAAGACCAGCTGTGAGAGAATAGGGTGTGAATTAGACATTCACATTCTTATTTATGGAGTCTAATCAAATCACTAAATCTATATTGGTCTCTAGGTAGATTAATGCAATTTAAAACATAATTGATCAGATTACCAAGATTCTTAATGTATATACTATCAGTGATATGTAACAGAAGATGCAATTTTCAAAGGAAACACATACAGTTCTGACTTAAAGTTTGTGAACCCTATAGATTTACCTGGATAGCTGTAAGAATGGAACCTAAAAACTGGTTTGGTGTCCTTCACCTAAGTTGCAATAATAGACAAACATATTCTGCTTATGCATAATTTTTCTGCATTCTTTAAGTTGATCTGTTGGCATCATGGCTCATCATTACACTTCTTTATTATCAGCAGCAGCGAGTGTTCCTTCCTCTTGGACTGAGCAGTGCCCACATAGTGACACGCATGTGTAACTCAGCCCTGGAGTACTGTGAGCCCTGGTTGCGTTATGAGGAATTTCAGACAAATTTTCCAAAAAAACAAACAATCTTTGGCAAAACTAAGAGATCAAGATCAAGAGGCCCATTTAGACCAATTAGATCTAAATAGAGGTTTGAATGGAAAAAAGGAAAAGGGGAGAGGGGGGTCACAAGGCCCTGGGATTTTATGGGTGTCGGTAATGTACACAATCAGATGTAAACACTGACTGAACAAAATATTTAGAAAAATAAAGAATTTTTATTACAAAAAGATTATTTATAAAAACACCAATACAATAAACATCCATGATCAATTGTTTCCTTATACAATAGATCAGTGTTTCTCAACTCCAGTCCTCAAGGCGCCCCAACAGGTCATGTTTTCAGGATTTCCCTCAGATGAAACAGCTGTGGGAATTACTACAGCAGTTAAACTGATCAAATAACCTGTGCAAAACAATGGAGAGCCTGAAAACATGACCTGTTGGGGCGCCTTGAGGACTGGAGTTGAGAAACACTGCAATAGATAACAAACACAGGGGTGCCAGTGTACTCAACGTTTCGCTCTGGGAAGTGCTTCCTCAGGAGATTAACCACGGCATCACATGATATGCTGAAGGTAAAACAGAAGGATAGGATATAAAGCTTGGTGTATACACATCAAAAAATACATTAATGTTTGATGGTGGGCAGGGAACCCACCTGGTACTATATTAAGAATTACTTGAAGATATTCAATTAATAAAAATACTCCAAACCAAGGAGTGCAGGTACAACTTCAAGCCTAGCGATCCCATATATCCAGAGAGGACTTGCAGACAGAGAATACATACATATATGAAAGTGGGAATAGTTCCTAGTATTAAGGGAAGAAAAGCTTGATTGGATATAAAGAAAACAAGCAGCATTGAAATATGCACAAAGCAATTGATTATGCAAAAAATACCTGCTTGAATTGATATAGAATCAATGGGGCTGCACTAATCGCCAAATAAGGTCCAGAAATCCATATAAGGGGACAAAGATCCATCCAATATTCATGGGGTTTAACAAAAAGTAAGCCTATAGAGAGTATTGATGGAATAGACCATCATTATAAAGTAAAAATAAAGTTTAACATCTATTAGGGCAAAAAGGAAGCATTAGTACCTGTTGTTGGTAAGATCCGTGTGTAATCCAGGGACCTGGAAACGTCCAAGAGCAGCGGTGTGCGCTCTATGGCCAGCTCGCTTGGAATGACAGATAATAGCGTCCGGAAATGCCGTTTATAGCTCCGTCCGGTGTGCGTGCGTCTGACATCATACGCACACCGTGGACCAGAGGTTTGAATGGACTGTTAATGTACCACAATGAACTCAAAACTGGTCATGCAACATTATTGGTAATGCAGTGCACTGCAAACACATGCTACAGTGCATTACCACCAGTTGCAATGTGCTGCAATACTAGTGCATTGCCTTACTGTCATTAGCAAAACTTGATAGATAGCACTACAATGCACTAACATGAATGCAATGAACTGGCATACACTGTGGTAATATGCATGTTAATGCACACAATATGGCAATGCGTAGGTATGAACGGGCCCTTCTTTAGGGCATTTTCTGAAATCCTTGGGCCAAATACTTTAGCATCGCATCCTGTTGCAATACTTTTTATTTTAAATGGCACCTCACACACTAAGCCTACACCCCTGTGATGTAGCACACTGCAACTGCAATACATGGAAGCGTCACGTTAGGCTACGTTGGTAGCCCATTAATTTCAATGAGCTGACTTAATGCAATGCACCTTAAGGCACAGCGGTAAATAAGCCCTCATAAATTGTCTTAAGCCCTGTACACACGATCGGTTTTACCGATGAAAACAGTCCGATGGACTGTTTTCATCTTATGAACTGATCGTGTGTGGGCCCCATCAGACTTTTTTCCATCGGTGAAAAAAAAATAGAACCAGTTTTAAATTTTTCCGATGGAAAAAAAAACGATAGGAAATTCCGATCGTCCGTGTGGAACTCCATCAGAGAAAAAACCCACGCATGCTCAGACTGAATTAGGAGACGGGAGCGCTCGTTCTGGTAAAACTAACGTTCGTAATGGAGATAGCACATTCATCATGCTGTAATGGACTGAAAAGCATGGAGACTGAAAAGCGCGAATCGGCTCTCACTAAACTTTTACTAACACACGGTAACACGAAATCAGCAAAAGCAGCCCAAAGGGTGACGCCATTGGATTTGAACTTCCCATGTATAGTGTCGTATGTGTTGTACGTCACGGCGTTTGGGACGCTCGGAATTTTGTCTGATGGTGTGTAGGCAAGACTGATGGAAGTCAGCTTCATCAGAATTCCGATGGAAAAATCCATCGGATTTGATTCCATCGGAAATCCAATCGTGTGTACAGGGCTTAACTGTTGTTTTGCCATTTGGAAATTATTCTGTACTCTTTATCAACATTATGTATTTATTAATATTATGTAATATGTAATATTTTGTCTGTGTTTGTTTAACATGACTGTCTTTATAAATTATTATGACTTAGGTAAGGATAAAATCACATTCATACAGCAATCCATGTAATTCTAAATCTGTGAAATTTTTCTAGCAACTGGTGATTCTGATACAAAAATTTCTTCCAAGTTGTCTTCACAATTAAAGTAGTTTAATAGTCTGGTTCCCCCTAGGTTGATTTTACATTTTTAAATGGCTTTGTAATGGCTGTGCCAGCTGGGCTGAGTGAAAATTCTGCAAGGTATATCTTGCTACAGAAAGCCCTAAGAGATACAGGAATTGAAAATATAATACAGCTCGTTGGAACCCATGGACACTTTGTGTTCTCAGTAGATGCAATCTTTTTCTGTAGTACACAAACAGCAAAGAGGCACTACTGCTTGTATATGTATGTCTCCAGCCTTTTGTTTTAGACTTTATCTATCTGTATACTTCCATGTACAGTACATGTATCTACAGAGAAAATGAGATAGGGATAGAGAAGCAGAAGAAAAGAGAACAGGCGAGACAGCCAAGAGGGATGGTTAAGAAATAGAAAGGATAAGAATAGAGAGGGAAAAGAAGAAAGCTGAAGAAAGTACAAAAGGAGGGCTGAAGTAAAGAAAGGTAGTGAAGGACTAAAGGGAATAAAGAAAACAAGGAATGAAAAAAGGAGGGTCTAAAGGAAATGAAACGGGAGAAAGAAGAATTGAAAGGATATAAGTGAGTAAAGATGGGAAGTTAGGAATAGGCAATGTGAAAGGATTGGAGAAGGGGAAGAATGGAAAACGGCAGGGTAGTATATTAGAAAGAAGGTAAGCAAACGAGAAGAAGGGGTTCAAGAGATCAGAAATGGAAAGAGTGAGAAGAAAAGAATGAAAAGCAGAATGGTGGGAGATAAAAGAAGGCCTGAAAGAAGGAATGCATTGAGGGAAATGATGAAGGTGAAGGTGGAGCAAAGAGGAAGGAATGAGAAAATAAAAAAGTGGTGGGACAGTAAAAAGGTAGAAAGGTAGGTAGGAATGAATAATTGGATGTTGAGAAGGAATGAGGGCAAGGAAAGAAAAGAGTTACTGAAAGAATTACTTAAATTATAGATGGGAATGATTAAACTGAATGAGAGTAGGAAGGGATGGAGGTAAGGAAGGAATGGATTTTTTTTTTTTTTACCTAAATGTAGGGAATGCATTAAGGTAAAAATGTTTAGGCTTTAGAAACGTTAAAAGTGGTAAAGAAAAAAGTGGAGGAATCAAAAAGGAAAATATAGAGAAATAATAACAATAAGGGAATTGGAAAAAAGGTTAGGCAGGAGATGAAAATAGGGGTGGAGGAAAGGAGAAAAAAGAAAGGGATGAAAGCAAGGGAGGGAAAACAGAAAAAAAGGACAGAAAAGAATGGATGGAAGGAAGGACAAAGGTAGGGAATAGATCAAACCAAGAAAAGAAGGATTAGGTCTATGTTGCTTATTTATTCTGTACAATTCTATTGCTCCTGTATAAAAGAAGAATCATTGGTGTAATTGTTAAAAAAAGACTACGCTACACATTGTTACACTCACCTGCCTAAATGCATTGCAGAGGATTTTGCACTGGCAGAAAGCTCCCGAAGATGAAAAATATGGTCAGATCAAGAAGAAGTGGATTTGGTGAAATACAGAAAACATTTACCAACCCAAGACTCGCCTTCAACCTTTGTTGGTAGGCGACTGCATTACGGGGGGAGCAGTGAAAGACTGGACGGTACTTAAAACTGATGCACAACTTCCACACATGACCCTCTGGGAGTATTTCCAACTACGTAGCTACCTGGGGAATAAGTCTGTCAGGAGCAAATTACACAGACCTCTAGAGGCCTTTGAGTCGATTTGTCAGCTGGGTGACACAAGTGTGAGAACTACGTCATTGAATTACTCGTGGCTACAAAATTTAAAATACACGTCCGTAGATAAACTCAGAGCGAGATGGGCGGAGGAACTTCAGATGGAGATTTCCCCCAAACAATGGAGGTATGCGTGTATTTTGACTCATAAGTGCTCTATAAGTACTAAGACGCAGGAAACGGCATATAAACTGTTGACACACTGGTACAATACCCCAGCCAAGATACATAGATGGAACCCACAGATACCAGCCACCTGCTGGAGATGCCATCAAGAAGTGGGTACGTTGCTCCACATTTAGTGGCAATGCCCGCAAATTTCTCTATTCTGGGAGAGGGTCAAACTTCTGATCTCGCAGATCACCGAAACCAAGATCTTGATGAATGCGGCCTCCTGCCTGCTCCACATCACGAATATCTCTTTGGGGAGGTACAAAAACTCCTTAACGAGACATCTGCTAAATGCGGCTAAGTCCTTGATCCCGCTCTGAGGTTTACGAGATGGAGGAGACCTTGACTCAAGCCACCGATGCGGTGGATAAATTTCGCACTATCTGGCAACCATGGCTGATATTCAGGTACTCTACTGTTTACTCAGATATCATGTCTGCCTCACCTCCCGGGGATCCCTGCGAGAGGGCGAGGTAGGAGATACATGGATGTCCCCCGCCCCTGAATTCCCCCACTGGTCTGCGGCAGTGTGTCTGAGGCCAAAGTTTTTATTTTCTCTTTACCTTTTCTCAGGCCAGGGCTCTGGCCATTCCCTCCCTTCCCCCCCCCACCTTTTAGCTCTCTATTCTCTGTTCGGTATATGTTTTCTGTGAAAGAACCCACTGTCACTGTGTGCTTTGGAAGGGACTGAGGGCGGGCCTCCTACCCACAGATTATGGCCCAGAAGAGACTGAGACTCAGGGAGAAGCTGGCATTGAGATAATGTAATGTAATGCTACATCCCTTCTCCCCCATCCCCCCCTCTTGTTGCTGTGTTTAGCTGTGTTGAGTCATGGCACATAGACAATGGTCTGGACTGCAGACATCTCTCCGCAGGGGATGTGTATTGAGGGGTTGCCTGCTTACCATAATCCCTTTATGTTTATCTGTAGTCTCTGTTTCAATGTACAAGTGTTCAGTTCCCATTGGTTCTTCCTTGTCCCCTACCCCCCTCTATGACAAGGCTAAGGGGAGAGTCCCTAACTGTGTGTAAAAGTGTATGTTTTTGGATTTAATAAACGGTTGATGCTCTGCATGTTTAACCCTCAACACCTGTGTGGATTGTCTCGTGATTGAGGGGTTAATGGCTGGTTATGGCGAATCTGCAGGCTGCGGGTGCGTTTGGAGGACAGGAGACACAGGTCTGGCGGATGTGCCCACCTGGGGTATCCGAGATCCGTCACATTTTCCATTTTAGTTTTTTTTTTAATGCTGTGAACGCGGTTGCCCCTCATAATTCATATTCGAAGACCACATCCTAGATTAACCATAAGTCCTATTAGCAACTCATTCCACCAGTCACCCTCGTGGCTCCAGCTGAACTTGGGACCATGACTTTCTTTTTGTTTTTTTCTCCAATGTATCTGATGCTCACGTCCCTTGGTCACCTTGAGTTAGAATATTGTGGTCACAGATACTCTGTTGAATTCTGACTTGCCTAATTTGTGGATAATTGTACCTAATGTGCAGCTGCATCTGCAAATGTTCTGTTCTGTTTTTTCATCTCTATCTTGTCTTCAATAAACTTATAATGAGAAAAAAAAAGAAAACATAGCAGTTTTTCACCATTACATTCTTGCTGTAAGGAGTCTAGCCTGTATTGTTAGTCCTAAAGGTAACCCAGGCATTGGGTTCTGAAAGAATCATTGGATTTGCGAGTGGCAGGATGCCACAGGGCAAATTACTGACAAATCAAATCCAGGCCTGGGCACCTGGAATTAAAGGAACAGTGCAGATGGGTGGCAGAATCTTTCATCAAACTTTTTATGAAATAAATATATAAGTAGCGCATAAATTCATAGAGTATATGACCATTACATTACATATGTATATATTCCAAAAATATCCCCTCCCTTTTTCATCTGAGACAATTTATGTGATTTAATGAAAAAGATGTAACTGGTGACACAAGGAAGTTTTGAATGTACAAACTCAATCTAATTACTTGAACAGGGTAAAAAGCATATGTGTTTAAGGTAGTGCAGTAATGTCTTGAAAATTTATTAAGCAGCACATAACAGACAGGCAGGGATAAATCCCATGTGTGTGCAGGAAGCTATAAAAAGACAAAACATATTTACATATTGTTTTTTTCCATTGATTTTCAACAGCCATTCACTTACTTCAGACCAGGTGTGCATTTTATATCCAGAGTAGATCCCACTGTGCTCTTGCTTTGACTTTTCTTAGGACCCATGGCATTGATTTCTTTGCTGTATTATTTTGAAGTGTAACTAGAGGACATTTTCTGAGCTTTCAACAGCCCGAAGACTCAGAACTGCCTCTTTGTTATGGATTACAAGAGACAAACTATTATTTCATTTCTAAATGGGCCCTAGAAGTACCTTTTGCATTATTGATCATGATGTACTGGAGATTAGAAGTCTGCTCAGTTGTGTAAAATGTCTGCAACAGTTAACAATTTTATTTCACTCTAATTTACTTTGCTTCCAGTATTGCCAAACTAGTCCCATAGGAGGCTCATGTCTGTTTTGACACATTAGGTAGAGATTTAAGAAGTCATAATAGCAATATTGAATGCCTTAATACATTTAGCTTAGAGTGATGTACATTACTGACTGTGATAGTAATGTCCCTTTGTAGAAGCTTTATGTGTTAGCTGTTTTCCAAAATGTAACTTGTCTAAACGTTCTGTTGTATGCATAGCTTCTGTCAACCCTTCTTTTGGATGGACAAGCTCTCTGTTGTACCCCTCTGTCCACTTTTAATTTATGACTGTTCCTCATGTTATGCAAAAGTCCTCAAAAATACATTAAATGTAATTAAAGCAAGAAAAAAATATGTTTTCATCATCATTGTTTGTATTTTCAGATACTAGCATAGATAAAACATCAGGGTTGATTTACTAAAGGAATAGAAACTGTTGTAACTTTGTAAAGTGAATGTTCACTGAGATTAAACAATAAAACAAATTTCTATCAGCGCAAACAATAATGTCCTTAGTCACTAAATAGTGATATGTGTAGTGGGTGATTTAACAAAATCCCACCAAGAAGTGAAAATTTAAAAAAAATCCCCCCCACCTGGCTGCTGCACACACAGAAAATGCGTTCTCTTCACATGTAGAATATATAAAACAAAACAGTGTTGCGCTTCCTAAATACAAAATAACTCCCCATAACTCATTAAATGAGAATAAGTGATTAACTTGCAATATAGCAGGATACTGAGTGCACAATCAAATATTCGTGTTCCCTGACTGGGAATAGTGAACCAAAAATGAAAAATACGTGTTCCCTGAATGGGAGTAGTGAACAATAAACAAAACAATAAAGTCAACACACTAAAAAGAAAATTTGGAGTCCAAATGCACAAATATAGTCCTCAGAGTCTTCTGCATTAAAAACGCACAACACACCACTAGTGCCTGAATGTTGAAAATGCAAGTGCTCTCCTCCACCTCTATATCCTAGCCGCTCACCTCACGTTCTGACTCCTGTTTCACCAGAAGGTCAGAAAAAGCAGGTTCCCTCTCAGGGATATAAACGATCAACTGGTCATGGAGCTCCTATTCGATACGTGCTGTCTCCGGCTGATTAGATGGATACTAGCCAATACAGATTCCCTCAATAGGGTCCGGTGCACATAGGAATAGAAAAGGCAAAATCTAGTGCTCTCTGAATGTAAAAAAGGATTTATTTGCTCATTAAAACTTTAAAACGTTACTCACAAACGTAGCACATAAACAGTGTGGGCTCAGGATGCATAGAAACAACAAGATGCTCACAGGATGATGTAGCCACTGTGACTCCTTTCCCCCTATAGGCGCTATGTCGAATGACTTCCCCAGTAAGGGGTAGAGATTGGACATCTCACCGCTGTTTAAATAGACTAATACTCTCTACTCAGGTGCACTGCATCATCACTCCCCAGGTCCTCATGGCACACCCATTTGAGCTGACACAGGAAACAGGAAGTGATGAAAACCGGCACCAATACACATGAGGACATCTGACAAATGGAAAATTTTCTTCCTAAATCCGATTTTTGGGAAAAAAAAATTTTTTGGTGTATATGACCATTACTTAACCTACCGCTGGCGACCCCATCCTGCAAGCATCCTGATCACATTTAATATAATACAATTACATAAATACATCAAAAACCAATAAAAATCATGTTAATACAAAATAAATAAAAATATATATATATAGAAAATCATGAATACCTAAACTCATAAATTACTGATGAAACTGTTTAAATCGAAGTCCACGTTCAAACCCCTCGGCCAAAGTACCTTAGTTTCATAAATCCAGAAGGATTCTCTTTTGCGGAGTTGTCTGATAAAATGACCCCCCCCTTCCAGTGTCTGTCCACCTGTTCAATACCCCAAAATTGCAGCGAACTGGGATCCTTATTATGTACTAGTTTAAAGTGTTTTGGGACATTATGGGTAGTTACACCTTTTTTAATATTGTCAATATGCTCTCCCACTCTAATCTGCAAAGCTCTTGATGTGCAGCCAATGTACTGCAATCCACATCCACATTGCAGCATATAAATGACACCTGTGGACACACAGGTAACAAAATCTCGAATTTCGTACCTTTTGCCTGTACTGGTAGAGCAGATTTACTTTCTCTTTTTAGTATTGCGTATGTCAGGGACACCAAGCATGTGATCCAGTGTCTGGGGTCCTTTGACAATTTGGATCAATGTATTTTGGCCACTGCGGATGTAGGGACTTTATATACGATCACTGGACATTATGAGGCTGTGGTATCTGTAAAATGGGCATTGGAGAGTTCCAACCCCCCCCAGTAAACAAAATAAGTTTCTGATTAAATGTTTACGGTTTTGTTTAAAGCACAATTATTTTTGATATAGAGGTGATTATTATTTGCAAATAAGGGGTGTATAGCTATGGGCGCAAGGTTCGCACCGAGTGTTGCAAAGCTTTTTATGGCCCATTGGGAGGATGTGGATGTACTCAACCCCAGACCTAAAGAACCTATTTTATATAAAAGATTTATAGATGATCTTGTAATCATCTAGAAAGGGGATGTGACATCTTTTAAAGCATTCAAAAGATCCATGGAAGGGAATGACAAAAGTATTCAGCTCACCTGGACTGTCAGCAATGAGTGTATCACCTGCCTTGATTTAGAGATCTTCAAGGAGGAGAGGAGACTGCTGTCAAGGAACCATTTTAAACCCACCGACAGAAATTCCTATCTGTCGTTGGACAGCTGTCATCATAAGCCCTGGTTGGTGAATATACCAAAGGGCCAGTATATGAGGATTCGTAGAAATTGCACCAAAGAGGAAGACTTTTTGATTCAATCCGAAATACTGACCAGTAGGTTTAAGGAAAAAGGATATGACATTGAGAGAGTTGAGGAAGATAAAATTAAGGTACTAAATATGGATAGAGACAAACTATTATCAGATAAGAAATCACATGAATCCTTGTGTCGTGAGTTTAATCTCATTCTCGATTTTAATGTGCAATTCAGACAGATGGAAAAAATAATAAAAAAACATTGGGGTATTCTAAGGAAAGATAGGCTGCTAGGATCCAAACTACCAGTCCTTCCAGGGTTTATTTATAGAAAAGCACCTACCTTGAAGGATTTATTAATACCAGGGGTGATAGGTCCCCCAAAAAAGCAGAAGGGACCATCCGCATCTTGTTTTGGCATCTTTACTGGTTTCTTTGCATGTGGTAGGTGTAAGGCTTGTCGACACGCAAAGAAGAATACTAAAAAAAGAAAGGAATTCACTGGAGGGGGGGCTGGTCTTTTTATCAGACAACTCAGCAAAAGAGAATCCTTTTGGATTTATGAAACTAAGGTACTTTGGCCGAGGGGTTTGAACGTGGACTTCGATTTAAACTGTTTCATCAGTAATTTATGAGTTTAGGTATTCATGATTTTATATATATATATATTTTTTTTTCACAAGAAAATATACCGTATATATATTTTTATTTATTTTTTATTAACATGATTTTTATTGTTTTTTGATGTATTTATGTAATTGTATTATATTAAATGTGATCAGGATGCTTGCAGGATGGGGTCACCAGCGGTAGGTTAAGTAATGGTCATATACACAAAACAAATAATTTTTCCACAAAATCTGTTTGTCAGATGTCCCCATGTGTATTGGTGCCGGTTTTCACCACTTCCTTTTTCCTGTGTCAGCTCGAATGGGTGTGCCATGAGGCCTGGTTCAGCATGGTGGGCGGGACCGGGGTGTGATGATGCAGTGCACCTGAGTAGAGTATTAGTCTATTTAAACAGCGGTGAGACGTCCAATCTCTACCCCTTACTGAAGAATTCATTTGACGTAATGCGTATAGGGTGGAAGGAGTCGTATTGGCTACATCATCCCGCGAGCATCTTGTCGTTTCTATGCATCCTAAACCTGCACTGCTTAAGTGCTACATTTGTGAGTAACGTTTTAAAGTTTTAATGAGCAAATAAACCGCTTTGATATTCAGAGAGCACTAGATTTTGCCTTTTCTATGCCTATGTGCACTGGACCCTATTGAGGGAATCTGTATTGGCTGGTATCCATCTAATCAGCCGGAGACAGCACGGATCGAATAGGAGCTCCATGACCAGTTGATCGTTTATATCCCTGAGAGGGAACCTGCTTTTTCTGACCTTCTGGTGAAACAGGAGTCAGAACGTGAGGTGAGCGGCTAGGATATAGAGGTGGAGGAGAGCACTTGCATTTTCAACATTCAGGCACTAGTGGTGTGTTGTGCGTTTTTATGCAGAAGACTCTGAGGACTATATTTGTGCATTTGGACTCTTAAGTTCTTTTTAGTGTGTGGACTTTATTCTTCTGTTTATTGTTCACTATTCCCATTCGGGGAACACATATTTTCCATTTTTGGTTCACTATTCCCAGTCAGGGAACACCAATATTTGATTGTGCACTCAGTATCTTGCTATATTGCAAATGAATCTCATTTAATGATTCATGGGGAGTTATTTTGTATTAAGGAAGTGCAACACTGTTTTGTTTTATATGTTCACTGAGATTAGTAAATAACGTCAAGCTTTATTCACTTCAATAAACCAGCTGCTGAATTTTGCTGTGCTAATTCACTCATCGTTTAAAACCCCTAGTATTGATTGAGTCTACATACTTTGTTTCCCGATTTCCCTGATAAAGTGGGCAGTATACAGCCCCTGAAATGCATAGGCATTTATATACATATATTTATGTTTGCAATAAACCCATATTGGACAGGAACATTATGATGTGACTATTTAGTTCCAAATTACCAACCATGGTGTTGAGGGCAGAAAACAGGACATCACAAAAAGTAAAAAAGTATAATTGTTGCTCAATGTAAGAAAAGTTAGGCATCCTGGTCTGCTGGTTTGTTGGCATGGTTTAAGTACCATAAGAGAAATCCACCCTAGAGAGGTTAGTGAAGTGTGTTGACAGTGCCAAGTCTCCAGAAGGTCACCTCAATGCCAACACCCTGTCTCAGGTTGATCCTCCCATTAAATACAGGTAAAAGAGACTTTACATTTTTCATTTTTTTCAGGGTACCAAATCTAAGAGAGCTATCTTATATAAAAGTACTACTTTTTGAAATTGTGACTGTCCTTGACTTGGAAAGTTTGGTTCCTGTTGTGCATTAGGATCTATATATCTGTGTTCTTGTTTGCTCATGCCAATCTGTAGTAGCAAATTAAAAGCTAGGTCTCATTGATTTGATTACTCTGAACTGATCTTGCTATCTACATTTGTAGAGTTCCTCTACTGTATGCCAGATCATTGTTTTCAGTGTCCTTCACAACTGTAATACAGTGCATCCGGAAAGTATTCACAGCATTTCACTTTTTACACATTTTTGTTATTTTACATCCTTATTCCAAAATGAATTAAATTCATTATTTTCCTCGAAATTCTACAAACAGTAACCCCATAATTACAATGTGAAAGAAGTTTGTTTAAAAATCTTTGCAAATTTATTAAAAATAAAAAATGAAAAAAATCCCATGTACATAAGTATTTACAGGGTTTGCTAAATAATTTGTTGAAGCACCTTTGGCTCCAATTACAGCCTTAAGTATTTTTGAGTATGATGCTACAAGCTTGGCACACCTATTTCTGGGCAGTTTCTCCCATGCTTCTTTGCAGGACCTCATTAAGTTGGATGGGGAGCGTCGGTGCACAGCCATTTTTAGATCTCTCCAGAGGTGTTCAATCAGGTTCAAGTCTGGGCTCTGGCTGGGCCACTCAAGGGCATTCACAGAGTCATCCCGTAGTGCTTAGGGTTATTGTCCTGTTGGAAGATGAACCTTTGCCCCAGTCTAAAGTCCAGAGAGCTCTGGAACAGGTTTTCATCAAGGATGTCTCTGTACATTGCTGCATTCATCTTTCCTTCGATCCTGGCTAGTCTCCCAGTTCCTGCCACTAAAAACATCCTCACAGCATGACGCTGCCACCACCATGCTTCACTGTAGGGATGGTATTGGTCAGATGATGATCGGTGCCTTGTTTCCTCCAGACATGACGCCTTCCATTCAGGCCAAAGAGTTCAATCTTTGCTTCATCAGACCAGAGAATTTTGTTTCTCATGGTCTGATAGTCCTTCAGGTGCCTTTTGGCAAACTCCAGGTGGGCTGTCATGTGCCTTTTATCTGAGGAGTGGCTTCTGTCTGGCCACTCTACTGTACAGGCTTGATTGGTGGAGTGCTGCAGAGATGGTTGTTCTTCTGGAAGGTTCTCCCCTCTCCACAGAGAAACGCTGGAGCTGTTGACCATCAGGTTCTTAGTCACCTCCCTGACTAAGGCCCTTCTCCCCCGATCGCTTAGTTTGGCCAGGCAGCCCCCTCTAGGAAGAGTCCTGGTGGTTCCAAACTTCTTCACTGTGCTCATTGGGACCTTCAAAGTGACACTAAAGGTTCAAATCTTTTTTTTTTTTTTAACAACAAACATTTAATATTTACCTCCACTGTGCAGTTCCTTTCGCACAGAGTGGTCCCGATCCTCGTCTTCTGGGGTCCCTCGGCGGCTGTCTCGGCTCCCTCGGCTCCTTACCTTGTGGGCGCGCTCCCGAGTCCTGTATTCGGCGTCCATAGCCGCCGACTACAGGACTCGGCCCCGCCCTCGGCCCCGCCCTCGGCCCTCAGCAGCGCGAGCCAATGACTGTGCTGCTATCAATCTATACAATGAAGAGTCGAGAAGAGCCAAGAAGACCGAGCAAAGGAAGAGCGCGTTCGCGACGCAGGACTTTCCAGGGCTCAGGTAAGTAAAACAGGGGGGCTGGGGGGCCAGTGATCGTAAGATGTTTTTTCACCTTGAAAAAACGTGAACCTTTACAACCCCTTTCAATGCTGCAGAAATCCATCTGTAGATGGGTTCAGCCGCGTCGCATCTGCGCCACGCCTCCCGTGCCGGACGTGACTTCACATCGGTGGCGTCTACGTGCCAACACGTGGTTTACTTCCTGACGTTCCTTCCATGAGGGATACTGTTGTGCATTGATATGGCCCCCTCAGTTCCCGTGGTTGGTTGTCGGCGCGGTGTGTTGACAATGGAAGCTGTGTTGTGAGTAAAATACAATCAATTTTTGACATTGCTTCTATCTGGGTGGATATTACATTGCCCTCCACATATATTGCTGTTGACATATATATATATTTTTGTAGACAGATGGATTGCGCCTTCTTCTGAGGAAGTGATGTTTTTCACAAAGCGCATAGAGCCTATTGTGCTGCAATCCTTCTGATGTTTTATCATGTACATTAATGTTCTGCACTGATTTTATTTGTATACTCTATCATGTTGTATTAACTGACCCAATGAATTGTTTCAAACATGTTCCACATGGTCATTAATTGTTGTTGGATAAATTAATAAAAATGTCCTAAATATGTATTTATATTTGCATATGTATTTCTACCATGGTTATGTTCACTACTATGACTGTTGAGTATACACCTCATTCAAAGTCCCAAACCTCTTCTTTTCTGCATTTAATAGGGATGGAGGCACATGTCTATATGAGCCTCATTTAAAGTTCCAAACTTTTCCCGTATAAACTTTCCCAGATCGGTGCCTCGATATAATTCTGTCTCGGAGGTCTATAGACAATTCCTTGGACTTCATGGCTTGGTTTGTAAACTGACATGCACTGGTAACTGTGGGACCTTATATAGACAGGTGTGTGCCTTTCCAAATCATGTCCAATCAACTGTTTTTACCACAGGTGAGCTCCAATCAAGTTGTAGAAACATCTCAAGCATGATCATTGCAAACAGGGTGCACATGAGCTCAATTGAGTGTCATGGCAAAGGCTGTGAATACTTACAGTATGTACATGTGATTGTTTCGTTTTTTTTTTATAAATTTGCAAAGATTTCAAACAAATTTCTTTCACGTTGTCATTATCGGATATTTTTTGTAGAATTATGAGGAAAATTATGAATTTAAATCATTTTGGAATAAGACTGTAACACAGGGGTCTCAAACTGGTGGCCCTCCAGCTGTTGCGAAACTACAAATCCCATCATGCCTCTGCCTGTGGGGGTCATGCTTGTAACTGTCAGCCTTGCAATACCTCATGGGACTTGTAGTTTTACAACAGCTGGAGGGCCACCAGTTTGAGACCCCTGCTGTAACATAACAAAATGTGGAAAAAGTGAAGGGCTGTGAATACTTTCCGGATGCACTGTACATTATCATTTATAACACTTCAGCTTTGGTTTACCTATTTCTTTTAGTATCGTAAAGAACAAAAGGGCTATTCTATTGTTTCAAAATTCATTTAGTTTAGTTATTTTTCTAACAAATTCCAAATTTTCGAAACGGTGAAAAAATGATCGACTGATTTGAATTCTGGGTGAAGAAGAGCTGATTGGTAAGGAGCGGGCCGGGAAGCCCCATCCTTAACAACTGCTATCTCATCAGCTGTCAGCGGGCTCTGTCCACCTAAAGCACCTTGTCCCCATGTTGATGGGGACAAGAGCATCTTCCCCCCAACCCTGGCCCAGTGGTTGTGGGGGTGCGTGGGGTTACATCAGAATCTGGAAGCCCCCTTTAACAAGGGGCCCCCAGATCCCAGTCCCCCCTATGTGAATGAGTATTGGGTACATAGTACCCCTACTCATTAACCAGAAAAGTGTAAAAAGTAAATAAAAACACAACAGTCTTTGACAAGCCCTTTAATAAAAATTACAATTTTTTTTTTATAAAAATGTCCCTCAAAGTAGATCCAACATCAATCACGATGCCCGCCACTACTGCCGACTGCTTAAATTTTGGCCGACCCGTTAAAATCCATACCAGATCCAGAGGGCCTGGTATTAATTGGAGGGGACCCCACGCTGTTTCTAAAAAAAAATGTTTTAATATTATTCTGAAAATCAATGCTAAAAATACTAATTCCAAAATTCCGAAAACAAATTTGTCCATTGACACAATATTGGACCAATTTGTTTTCGGAATTTGTTTTCTATCTTCGGCATTCCTTTTGTATATTCAGAAATCAGAATAGCTGGTTGTTAAGGATAGGGATGAGCTTCGAGTTCGAGTCGAACTCATGTTCGACTCGAACATTGCCTGTTCTCACGTTCGCCGAACAGCGAACAATTTGGGGTGTTCACGGCAAATTCGAAAAGCCACGGAACACCCTATAAAAGTCTATGGGAGAAATCTAAAGTGCTAATTTTAAAGGCTTATATGCAAGTTATTGTCATAAAAAGTGTTTGGGGACCCGGGTTTTAAAAACAGCAGTTTTTTCGGGAGCAGTGATTTTAATAATGCTTAAAGTGAAACAATAAAAGTGAAATATTCCTTTAAATTTCGTACCTGGGGGGGTGTATAGTATGCCTGTAAAGCAGCGCTTGTTTCCCTTGCTTAGAACTGTCCCTGCACAAAGTTTCATTTCTGAAGGCTGAGCGGACCTGATGGGGAACTTCCTCCGCAGTGTAAAAAAATTAATAGACCCGCCCCTTCTCACGTTCCCCATCAGGTCCGCTCAGCCTTACATCTACGTCATTGGCTGAGCGGACCTGATGGGGAACGTGAGAAGGGACGGGTCTGTTAATATTTTTTCACTGCGGAGGAAGTTCCCCATCAGGTCCGCTCAGCCAATGACGTAGGCGAGATCTAAGATACAAGGCGCCCCCGCCCCCTCGTACCTCAGACCCCACCCTACGTCATTGGCTGAGCGGACCTGATGGGGAACTTCCTCCGCAGTGTAGGTCCGTTTCGTGTGGAGTGGAGACTGCAGCGCTGGACATCGGATCGCCGCGGGACACTGGATTACATCGCTGGAATGGTTTTTTTTTTATTTATTTTTTATTTTTAATAAAGGACTTTTCCAAGGTGTCTGTGTTTTAAATTTTTTATTTTTTTACACTTTCTTCGTGAAATTGTAGGAGTACAATGTACCCCTTACCAATTCACATAGGAGGGGGCTGGGATCTGGAGGTCCCCTTTGTTAAAGGGGGTCTTTCAGATTTCGATAAGCCCCCTGCCCGCAGATCCCCACAACCACCGGGCAAGGGTTGTGGGGATGAGGCCCTTGTCCCCATCAACATGAGGACATCCTCCCCATGTTGAGGGCATGTGGCCTGGTACGGTTCAGGAGGGGGGGCGCTCTCTCATCCACCCCTCTTTTCCCCTGAAGGGTCTAGTATGGATATTTGGGGGGAACCCCACGTCATTTTTTTTATTTGACACAGGGTTCCCCTTAATATCCATACCAGACTTGAAGGGCCTGGTAATTGAATTTGTGGGGACCCCCACGCATTTTTTTTTTATCAATGACTTTTCTCTGTATTGCCAGGAGCCGACAATTCATTATAGCCGCGAGTGCTTTTAAGTGACTTTTTTTCCTTAAGAAATTACATTTTGTGCAGGGACAGTTCTAAGCAAGGGAAACAAGCGCTGCTTTACAGGCATATTATACACCCCTCCAGGTACGAAATTTAAAGGAATATTTCACTTTTATTGTTTCACATTAAGCATTAGGACAATAACTTGCATATTAGCCTTTATAATTAGCACTTTTGATTTTGAACGTTCAAGTCCATTGTATTTAATAGGGTTCTAAAGTTCACGAGAACTTTAGGTCTGTTCACAGGTTCTGGTGCGAACCGAACAAGGGGGTGCTTGGCTCATCCCTAGTTAAGGAGTGGGTGGCCGCTGCCGTCCTTAACAGCCATGACTCATCAGCTGTTAGCGGGCTTCCCCACTGACAGGTGAAATGTAACAAAAGAATGGCAGTAATGAAAATGCAGAAAAAAACTGTGTAGGGTCCCTCCACTAATCCATACCAGGCCCATACCAGAACCACACCAGGTCACATGCCCTCAACATGGGGGGGTGCTTTTGGGCCCCCTGAAAGCACCTTGTCCCCATGTTTATGGGGACAGGGGCCTCTTCCCCACAATCCTGGCCCGGTAGTTGTGGGATGCGGAGGACGACTTATCGGAATCTGGAAGCCCAGCTGGGGGTGTACACCTGCCATGACTGTGATGCTTAGCTTTACACTTGTAGCAGGAATTATATTATTATGATTTATATAGCGCCAACAATTTGTGCAGTGCTTTACAACGTGAGCGCAGACAGTACAGTTACAATACAATTCAATACAAGGCGAATCAGAGGGCCCCGCTCGTTGGAACTTACAATCTAAAATGGAGGGTAAAGCGATACAAAAGGTAATAACAGTGGGGAATAAGCTGGTGGAGAAAATAAAGTACAGTTGTTAGGTGGAGGCAGGATAGAGATCTCTGAAGAAATGGGTTTTCAGGGGGATCAGCTAAAAGTAGACAAAGTAGGAGACAGTCGGAGAGAATTATACCCTCTATATGCCTGCCGATTGTGACCCATTCAAGTGAATGGGGTTGCTTGAGTGGAGGGCTAAAGCTGGTGGTGAGAAGGCGGTACACTGCCCTGCCATTTACCAAATTTTACACTACTGTATCATCTGAAGTCTTTTACTTCTTAAGGAGAGACAACCTGAGCAAACTGCTGGCCAATTTCTCTTTATCAGTCAACCCAGACCTTGATTATTGATTGGCAAAAAAAGCATGTGTCACCACTAAAACTACCTGAATAAAATATTTTTTTATTGAAATTTATCAGATATGGGTGCTATTGATATATGTAAGCTTAAGTATTTGTAAAAGAAAAAATATATACTTTACAGCGAAAATATGCACTGCACGCCTAGCTGCCCCTGAAGCTGTCCATGAAAACCGTACTGGTCAATAAAACCATGGACAGCTTTAAAGCAAAATTCTACCTGTTTCTGTTCTATCTGCTTCTGGTGCTTTTGGAAACCTGTGTACTTTCCCCTGCTTTTCCCAGTGTGCGCCTCAAAATTTTCATTGAAGTGCATCGCAGAAGGAATATTTCCTGTCTGCAGATGTCCAGTGTCCCACTGACTTCCTAGACATGCCCCCTGTGCTTCAGGTGTTGTCAATCATTGCTGTTGTGCCCTGTGCGGTGCTTACAATTTCCATAGAGACAGTTTCTTCTGGACAAGAAGTAATTACCGTCATCACTGAATCCTAGGACTCTAAAATGTTGGACTGCACTGTATGTGTTGATGTAGTCTTGTTTTCCAGTGAGTAGAACTAACTTGCTATGTTCCTTATTGTATTAGGTTAAAATATGTGTTGCTCTATCTGCTTTTACAGAAGCAACAAGAAGTATGGAAAGATAGTTCAGTCTAAATGACAAACAACCCCTCTTCGAGAAAACATGGTCCCCTTGGCACACCTACCTACAGGTACCTGAGACATAAAGCTATCTACTCAGACGACCGACCAAGGATTCCCGAAAGAACCCACCTTTCCCTCTTCTCCCTTCTTTTCTCTTCTTCTCTTACCTCTGGCACCTTGCCTCCATGATTATTCGCTTTTCCTCTTTTCTGGTTAACCTAGACCTCTCTAGGAATATTGTTGAATATAGGTTCCCCTATAGGGGGCAGTTAGGTTGAACAATTGTTGAAAGAATCTTACCCGGTATGGTATCAAGCTAGATTATCCTGCTGTGATGTTACTCTAGCCGGAATGTTTTGCAGAGACCAAGTTATCCTATATACATGCAACGTGTGGGATGGCTGAGAGAATGACTCTACCACAGAGTACAGATAGATTCCATGGTACTCCAATATCTCGACATTGGACACTATCCTGCATCCCGTACTAGCTATACTATGTAGGGGGGCCGCAATTAAGGACCTAACCCATGAGTTGGGTCCATATTTGTTTGTATTGAGCATAGCATTCAATTGTTGCATTGTAATAATGTCTTCATGCTTGGATGCTTGTTTTCATGTTCAACAGAATTTTTTTTTCATTACATGTGGAGCAAGCGAGGACTCTTTGCTCTTTGATGGTTCTTTAACAATCTACATAAACAATTAATAAAAACCATTGAAACAGAAAGATGGCGCAGACTAGTGTCCTATGCTGTGCGGTGTGATAAGGACTGCAAAATATGTAACACACAACATATGGCTTAGTTTCTTCTACTATTCACATTTAGCCAAAGCTGCGTGTATTAGTTTAGATGGTGTCAAGTGGGCATTTTTACAATGTTTTGCTGACTCCATCTGACTCCTCCCAAAGGCCAGTGCAGAGTAAGTTGAAAAGAGAAAGAATGTGCCTGTGATGTCTCTCTTTCTCCATTAAGGTAGAAAACCTATGATACATGTTAAAATCAGAGAAGAAAGCTGCACAACATTCAGAACGAAGTATAAAACTATGCATTACTGCAAACTGGAGTTCTGCTTTAGAGAGGAACTATACCCACATTCATGGCATGCCTCTGGTGATAGCTGTCACAATTTCCAATGGCTTATGTTAGCTCTTAACTGAGCTTTCAAAACCTCAAATGGCTGGTGTCATAGCTGATCGTACAAGAAGCACTATGGCAATAGCAGATTTAAATGAAGGCTAAGATGGTGCCATCTTCAACTGTAAATGATAAGAGGAGATAGTTCCACTTTTCCCATCAAACCTGTGATTTAAACAATTTGTGTTTTTTCCATGTCACCCTGGAAGCCACATGAAAAGGACCGTACAATTTGAAAAAAAATGTTGTCACTGGTACATGTTTCCCAGCTTCCCATGCCTTTTTGACAAATAGTTTTCAGATTAACCCTAAAAAAGCCTTCAATAGACTCCAGTCAGGATTAATAAGTTTGGGTTCTCCCATGAACCCCCAGTGAATCAAACCAGGACAGATTCACTTATCCTTAGTCATCAGCACTTAACGGTGAA
The DNA here is from genome assembly GCA_029206835.1 of Rana muscosa. Classification (NCBI taxonomy): domain Eukaryota; kingdom Metazoa; phylum Chordata; class Amphibia; order Anura; family Ranidae; genus Rana; species Rana muscosa. The sequence continues at coordinate 534,895,396 of CM055117.1, read as the reverse complement.
TAGGGTGCAATTTATCTAAACACTACAAAATGTGTTGGGACCTCACAGGGCCCCTTTATATTCATTTTAATCTTGACAACATTTCAATAAATTGATTTTTGTTCATGCTGGTAACATTTGTGACTTTATATTTTAAAGATGATGTCACCAATGTCACCAAAAGCATTGTTTCAAATCAATGACTACATACTACATCATATTTTGTAACTATTAATGTCACTTGTGCTGTACGAGTTCAATGATTGTCTTTAATATAACAAAGGACATTACATGTTTACTTTGGTTTCCTATATGAAGACCTACTGTATATTCAAAGTAGCCATTTGCCCTCTATTTGAAGAACTACTTCACTGTCTCTTAAAAAGCCAACCCTATCCATTTTATTGGTGCAGCAAACAAATAAAACATTTCTGGAAGACTATTTATGGACTTCCCATAATCATTAATCATACAGCACAAAAGAATCAGAGGAAGAATTCTAACCTCAAGAAGCGTCTAATGTAAGAAAGCTACTTAATGGGGGATGTTGATTTTCTAATGCCATTATTAGAAAATAGATAATAGCATCAATAATTAAGCATGAATTGGGTTTAATATTTTATGCTGGCGACATGTAATTTACACTCTACCAAAGAAAACCAGAGGTCACGTCTGAGGTAAAAAATTAGGAAAACAATTCATAGTTAGTATTTTTTTAAACCAAAAATGTGGTATTCTATAAATATAATAGTCATCATTCAGTTTTCATTTTCTTCATATTTGTTCTGTTCCTAGTAGGCACACTTTTATTTGTTGTTGGATGAGTGAGAGATCAGCTATCACAGGGAAGGTGTGGTTACTGTGGTGTGGTTAAAGCTCGAACCCCAAGCACTTACTTTGTATTTGGTCAAAGGTTTAGAGTTCCCACCACTATTAAAACAGATTTGTGTGTTGACATATATTTAATTTCTCTCTTTTTCCACTGCCAAATCACAAATAATTAATGATCATCTGGAATTAACACATGAAACTGTTAATTTAATAAATCAATCTTGCAGTAAATGAAATGCTTGGCTGAAACAACTGAACAAAATGTGGCAACTAAATTTAGTATGCCTCTGTGAAAAATCATGCCATCGCATTAGTATCATAGTTATTTTATAATTCTGTACTTAGTAATGGTATTGTGAGCCCTAACACATTTTATTAAGTAAGAGGAAACTTCCAGTGGCCCCTACTGGAACCATAGGAAGTCTTGCAGATTACTGCTTGAAAATCTTAACTTTACATTATAGAAATCAAAATTGCCTTATTTAATTGACCACCACAGTTGCCTTTGTTATTTTTAACCCAAGTTGAAATACAAGTTACAAGTTCCTTCTAACTTACAAAAATAAATTCCTTGAAGTTGCGTAGAGTGACCACATTGGGTGACAGATAACACCGGAGCAGGGCCCATGGGGCGCGTGCAAGGTGCGATTTTGGGAGGTTGTCGTCTGACGTCCAACCAGGATAATAGGGTTCCTACCCTGCCGTCATTTTACAATAGGCCAGGTAGGAAGGGGTTAATCTGAACTGAAATAAAACAGCTGAATATGCAGTTAAAATACATATATGGGAGCTATTATTGTTGGTGTAGGAGTGGGAAGCACAAGACTACGGGCCTGGGGATATGGGCAGAAAAAATAAAACCCAGCCCTGCCAGGGGTTTAAATATGGAAGGGCTAGAAGATTCCATACAAGGTATCACACTTTGGAAAAAAAAGCTCTGAGGCTGATAAGTGAATTAAACCTATTATGAGCCATGTGCAAGAATGGGTGGTGGCCATTCTGAAAAATGATACCAATTAGCCAAAATAAAGGAAACAATAGAATTGTTTCAGTCTTTCTGTCTCCCTCAAATAGTTGTATATCTATCCAGAGCCCTCTGATTCCTCCTGAATTGAATTGTATTGTAAGTGTACTGTTTGCACTAACATTGTAAAGCTCTGCGCAAACTGTTTGGGCTATATAAATCCTGCACAATAATAATAATAATCCAAGTTCACCCCTATAGAAGTCTCACCATACATATAATTTTTTAATCTTTTCCCCTAGGGTACAAAGTGCATATAGCACTTTGTCCAAATATAAAAAGGTGGTGTGGAACCAGTGCTAGCATGGTCGACAACTTGCCTCTTCCCCCTCAACTGTCCATCCACGCTGCTCTGTAGGATATGAATAACCAATAAGCACCCATTGACAGAGCTATCTTGCTGTCACCACCCGCGGGGAGCATATCAGCAGGTTTCCTCAACACATACAGAGGACTCACAGCTCACAGCAGAGAGGTGTAGTTGAGCTGCACATTACTAATGCCAACAAACTGCCTTCCTGGAGGCGTAGAGCAAACAAGCAATAATAAGAAAGATAAAGATCTGATTTTCTTGAGAATTGGTCAGGTTTTCTTTTGGCAAGCACAGATACATGACTCAGTAGACCAGCAGGTAAGCTTTTATTCCTCACAAGACTATTTCTTAAAAAAAAAAAAAAAAAAAAGAAAGCTAACTGATCAAGAGGAAAAATGTCCTTGATGACTGAAATGAAAATGGTAAAAATCACAGGATCAATATCTAAAGCCTCGTACACACGACGGGATTCTTATCAAGCTTGACGAGCTTCTTGTCAAGCTTTCCTTGCATACACACTGTCAATTCCAAATCTCGTCATTCTGCGCGGTCACGTACAGCACGTACGACGGCAGTATAAAGGGCAAGTTCGATTTCAATAGCGCCACCCCTTGGGCTGCTTTTGCTGATCTCGTGTTACCGCGTGTGAAGTAAAGGTTTGGGAAGAGACGATTCGCGCTTTTCAGTCTTCGTGCTTTCAGTTCGTTACAGCGTGACGAATGTGCTATCTCATTTACGAAGGCTTGTTTTACCAGAAGAAGCGCTCCCTTCTCATACTTGATTCTGAGCATGCGCGATTTTTTAAGACTCGGAAAAGCATACACACGACCGGTTTTCTCGTCGTAAAACAGGCCGACGAGAAACCCAATGAGAAAATCGAGAATCCTGATGAGAAAATAGAGAGCGGGTTCTCTATTTTTCTCGTCGAGATTCATGGCAGTTTTCTCAACGAGAAACCATACACACAAACGTTTTTCTCAGCAAGAAAGCTCTCTCTGCAGTTTTCTTGTCGTTTTTTGACGAGAAACTTGGTCATGTGTACGAGGCTTTAGAAATAATCCTTTTGCACTTTTTCAAAAGCATGAATTACTTTTTTCAATGTATACACTTTCCACAGAAAAGATCTAGTCAGCAGTAAAAAATTACCATATAGGTACCCAGCACCCCCCTCCCCCCCCCCCAACATTCTCCCTTTACTGCTTGTTTAATCTAGGGGAAATCTAAGAAATAAGAAACAATACTTACCCTTTTCCTCACTCCCAGAGGCTTAATCATTTCTGTGCAACTGCTCCCACAAAGCCACTACCTATACAGGTTCTCCATTCTGGCCCCTCCAACACTATTGTGGACATTGCAAGACCAGTGGTGCTGCATAGTATGTGAGAACACTGAGGGTTCACCCACATCTCAGGAGTGAAGGACAGCCCTAAATACTTAGGGAATGAGGTATAAGGTGTGTATTGCACCTTATTTCTTACCCTCTAGTTCAGGGATATGCAATTAGCCCCATCATGCCTCTGCCTCTGGGTCTCATGCTTGCTGCTGTCAGAGTCTCGCTATGCCTCATGGGACTTGTAGTTTGGCAACAGCTGGAGTTCCGCTAATTACATATCCCGGCTCTAGTTCATGGTCACCAGCTGTTGCAGAACTGAAAGGCAGTTGAGGCCAGGGGTGGATCCAGAGTCTAGTCTCGGGAGAAAAAAAACTTTTTTTGCAGGCAATTTATCAGGGAAATGGCTGGTGTTGGCGCTTCAATCATCCTGGCACCATGGTTGTTATGTTGTCAGGATGTTTGAAGCGCATAATTTCTATTTTTAATGAAGAATCCGTGGGAGCCCTGAGTGTGTCACTTGCCTCCGTCGCCTGCCACCAGATGTGGATTGTCACTTGCCACGTCGCCTTCCACACGTTGCGGATTGTCACTTGCCACGTCACCTGCCACAAGTTGCGGATTGTCCCTTGCCACGTCACACGCCACACGTCGTGGATTGTCACTTGCCACATCACCTGCCACATTTGCAGATTGTCACTTGCCACATCACCTGCCACACATTACGGATTGTCACTTGTCTGCCACCAGATGCAGATTGTCACTTGCCACGTCACCTGCCACATGTTGTGGATTGTCACCTGCCACATGTTGTGGATTGTCACTTGCCACGTCGCCTGCCACACATTGCAGATTGTCACTTGCCAAGTCGCCTGCCACACGTTGCAGATTGTCACTTGCCACGTCACCTGCCACAAGTTGCGGACTGTCACTTGCCACGTCACGTGCCACAAATTGCGGATTGTCACTTGTCACACATTGCGGATTGTCACTTGCCACGTCACCTGCCACAAGTTGCGGATTGTCACTTGCCACATGTTGCGGATTGTCACTTGCCACGTCACCTGCCATAAATTGCGGATTGTCACTTGTCACGTCACCTGCCACACCTTGCAGATTGTCACTTGCCACGTCACCTGACACACCTTGCGGATTGTCACTTGCCACGTCACCTGCCACACCTTGAGAATTGTCACTTGCCATGTCTTGCTTGTCTCTTGCTTTGTCTCACCCAGAGTCATGCAGCAGAGAGATGATGTAATCTCTCTGCTGCCCGCGCTGCCTGCACAGTGAGGGCGGAAGTTACCACAGGGATGCAGGGCAGCCCCGGGGCGGTGAGAGATGATGTCTGCTCCCCCACCCGCCAGCTCGCTGATTGGCCAGCCACCAGCTCACACACCGAGCCGCCTAGCTGACCGCCGCTCTCTCACCCACTGTCGAGCCGCCCGCCCCCTCACACACTGAGCCACCCCGCAGCCCAGCCCGCCCGCACACCGAACCACCCAAGCAGCCTGTCCCGCCAGCTTTCTCACCCACCCACCCACAAAGCTGCCTGCTCTCTCACCCACCCAGCCGTCCACTCGCAATTAATTAAATAATCCCCCCCCTGGATCCACCCCTGGATGAGGCATTAGAAGATTGTGACAGGCACAAGCATAACTCTCAGAGACATAATGGGACCAGAGATTCCCTACCCCTGCAAGACTAAACGAGCTGTGAAGTAGGGGGAAACTACATGGTAACATTTCCAATGATGACAAGAGTTCAACTAAAGTGGAACTTCACTCTCTCGATTAACATTAACTACCAGTATTTTTAATCCTTATGCTAGCATTAGTAAATAGATAGGAAAGTATATAATATTTACATGTTTTAAAAAGTTTTTTCCTCAGTTATGTCCTGGTTTCTTGCCTAGGCAAATTACGTCATACATTTCAGGAGCCTTCGGGAGGGGAAGAGGGGCTTTCTCAAAAAAAGCACACTCTCATTCCTGCAAGCCTGAGCCAAGGGCAGATGGATTCCAGGAAGTAAATGCTACATGAATCATCTGCCCTTACTTAAGATGATCACGGCCAGGAATGCTGGGGGGGGGGGGGTGGAGATTGTTTTTCAAAGTGATTTCTCAGCAGAATGAATTGTGGAGACATGTATGGGTGGGTGAGTTTGCTTTGAAAATTTAAAATGAATTAAATAGCATTTTTGCTTTAAGGTGCTCAGATGAAGTGTAGTCCCACTTTAAGTCCCTGTTCATCAAATCTCAAAAGGTGCCCTTTTGTCATGACCTGAAAATAAATTATTTTCACTAAATAAATTTTTCTTATGGAATATATGATATTACATTAATTTTATGTAAAGTGCATAATTTCAGTTTAACCCACTCATAAAATACAGTTTACTGTTAACTCTTAACTAGAAAATGGATTGGTGATTGTCACTCCTAAATATGCCACATCCCTAAATCTAATAGAAACATAATGAACCCCTGCGGTGGGACTTTAAAGGCACTCAAACCATATAGATTCTATAAAAATAGAACAATTGAATTTATTGAAAAACATGATTAAAAACATATCACAATGGTTATGGGTACACAATGGGTATGCTGCTTTCACTGGATATCCAGAAAGCATTTGATTCTCTCTCTTGGAACTACTTATTTGATGTGCTGAGCCGTTTTGGCTTTGGTGAACGCTTTCTGGTTCTCCTTCGGACATTATATGATACTCCGTCCGTCTCCCTAATGATTTGAGGATACTTCTCCCAACCGTTTGCCATAAGGAGGGGAACTAGACAAGGTTGTCCACTATCCCCTCTGTTGTTCATCCTTGCTATAGAACCACTAGCTATCAGAATTCGTACGTGTCCAGATATCCTGGGGTTAGCTTGTGGCAATCATATAAATAAATGTTTATTCTTTGCAGATGACTTTCTGTTAACACTGTCCTCTCCACTTACGTCCCTCCCTAACCTAAATGCGATACTACAACCATTTTCTGAGATCTCTGGATTGACCATTAACCACAACAAATCTAGGGCACTAAACCTCTCACTACAGAAGGAAACTCAGAAGACGTTAGAACAGTCCTTTCAATTTCTATGGGAACTAGAGGCCCTCCCATATTTGGGGATACATATAACTTCCTCGATTCAAACTATGTATGCAAAAAATTACCCCGCCCTGTATAAAAAATTGAATGATGACCTGACAAAATGGCAGGTTCACCCCGCTTCGTGGTTTGGCAGACTACACTCAATAAAAATGAATGTGCTACCGAGGTTACTATATTTGTTTCACACCATTCCTTTGCCGCTGGTTAACCATGATCTCCAGGTTTTTCAATCTAGGATCCTCAGATTCGTCTGGGGAGATAAGAAACCTAGGGTAAATAAAGACACACTATACACTCCAAAACGTAAAGAAGGTCTTGGTTTACCTGATTTACAGAAATATTTCTATGCAACCCTGTTGGCTCAACTCACTAAGTTTCACTCTCAACAAACTCCAACTATTTGGATGACTATGGAATCTTATTCCTGTCTTCCGAAACCAGTCTCCCACATTATATGGCTCCCAATGAAAAACAGACCAACTATATTATGTCCTACACTATCCACTTAACGACCGCTCACTGTATATATACAGGTCCTTCTCAAAAAATTAGCATATTGTGATAAAGTTCATTATTTTCTGTAATGTACTGATAAACATTAGACTTTCATATATTTTAGATTCATTACACACAACTGAAGTAGTTCAAGCCTTTTCTTGTTTTAATATTGATGATTTTGGCATACAGCTCATGACAACCCAAAATTCCTATCTCAAAAAATTAGCATATCATGAAAAGGTTCTCTAAACAAGCTATTAACCTAATCATCTGAATCAACTAATTAACTCTAAACACCTGCAAAAGATTCCTGAGGCTTTTAAAAACTCCCAGCCTGGTTCATTACTCAAAACCGCAATCATGGGTAAGACTGCCGACCTGACTGCTGTCCAGAAGGCCATCATTGACACCCTCAAGCAAGAGGGTAAGACACAGAAAGAAATTTCTGAATGAATAGGCTGTTCCCAGAGTGCTGTATCAAGGCACCTCAGTGGGAAGTCTGTGGGAAGGGAAAAGTGTGGCAGAAAACGCTGCACAACGAGAAGAGGTGACCGGACCCTGAAGAAGATTGTGGAGAAGGACCGATTCCAGACCTTGGAGGACCTGCGGAAGCAGTGGACTGAGTCTGGAGTAGAAACATCCAGAGCCACCGTGAACAGGCGTGTGCAGGAAATGGGCTACAGGTGCCGCATTCCCCAGGTCAAGCCACTTTTGAACCAGAAACAGCGGCAGAAGCGCCTGACCTGGGCTACAGAGAAGCAGCACTGGACTGTTGCTCAGTGGTCCAAAGTACTTTTTTCGGATGAAAGCAAATTTTGCATGTCATTCGGAAATCAAGGTGCCAGAGTCTGGAGGAAGACTGGGGAGAGGGAAATGCCAAAATGCCTGAAGTCCAGTGTCAAGTACCCACAGTCAGTGATGGTCTGGGGTGCCATGTCAGCTGCTGGTGTTGGTCCACTGTGTTTTATCAAGGGCAGGGTCAATGCAGCTAGCTATCAGGAGATTTTGGAGCACTTCATGCTTCCATCTGCTGAAAAGCTTTATGGAGATGAAGATTTCATTTTTCAGCACGACCTGGCACCTGCTCACAGTGCCAAAACCACTGGTAAATGGTTTACTGACCATGGTATTACTGTGCTCAATTGGCCTGCCAACTCTCCTGACCTGAACCCCATAGAGAATCTGTGGGATATTGGGAAGAGAAAGTTGAGAGACGCAAGACCCAACACTCTGGATGAGCTTAAGGCCGCTATCGAAGCATCCTGGGCCTCCATAACACCTCAGCAGTGCCACAGGCTGGTTGCCTCCATGCCACGCCGCATTGAAGCAGTCATTTCTGCAAAAGGATTCCCGACCAAGTATTGAGTGCATAACTGAACATAATTATTTGAAGGTTGACTTTTTTTGTATTAAAAACACTTTTCTTTTATTGGTCGGATGAAATATGCTAATTTTTTGAGATAGGATTTTTGGGTTTTCATGAGCTGTATGCCAAAATCATCAATATTAAAACAAGAAAAGGCTTGAACTACTTCAGTTGTGTGTAATGAATCTAAAATATATGAAAGTCTAATGTTTATCAGTACATTACAGAAATGAATGAACTTTATCACAATATGCTAATTTTTTGAGAAGGACCTGTACATCGGCACAATGGCACCGACAGGCACAATCACGTAGAGCATACGTGATTGCCTTTGTACAGTTGGGGGGTCCAATCGGACCCCCCTTCTGTACAGTGAGCGGTCGGAATTCGTCTGGGAGCGATCCAACATGAGGGGACGGCCGTTCGATTCCGGCCACCTCCCCGTGATCGCTCCCGGCGAATGGAAATGCCCCCTCTGTCTGTGTAATGTACACACAGGCAGAGGAAGCAGGAGGAAGTGATGTCATCTCTTGTGCGGCGCTCACATATACCGAGCGCCATACAAGAGAAGACATCAAGGTTAGTGCACAAACACTACACTAACACCAGCACACATAGGCACATAAATCGCCCCCCCCAGGCCCCCCCAGATCACCCCCCAGCCCCCAGTCACAGAGTCACTGATTGCAGTGACCATTTTTTTACTGATCACTGCAATCAGTGACATTTGTGACTGTAAAAGTGTCACTACAGTTTAGTTTTTTTCCAGTGTAGCCCCCTAACCCCCCCCTAATAAAGGTTTAACCCCTTGATCACCCCCCAGATAACCCTTTCACCCCCTAGCACCGCCGTCGCTAAGCGATCATTTTTCTGATCGCTGTCTTAGCGTCGGTGATGCAGATCGGTAGCCAGTAATTTTTTTTAGGTTCGCCGCAGGTTTTTATAGCGTCAGGTACCCCCATAAATTATCTAATAAAGGTTTAACCCCCTTGATCGCCCCCCAGGTAACCCTTTCACCCCCTATCACCACTGTCGCTAAGCGATCATTTTTCTGATCGCTGTCTTAGCGTCGGTGATGCAGATCGGTAGCCAGTAATTTTTTTTAGGTTCGCCGCAGGTTTTTATAGCGTCAGGTACCCCCATAAATTATCTAATAAAGGTTTAACCCCCTTGATCGCCCCCCAGGTAACCCTTTCACCCCCTATCACCACTGTCGCTAAGCGATCATTTTTCTGATCGCTGTCTTAGCGTCGGTGATGCAGATCGGTAGCCAGTAATTTTTTTTAGGTTCGCCGCAGGTTTTTATAGCATCAGGTACCCCCATAAATTATCTAATAAAGGTTTAACCCCCTTGATCGCCCCCCAGGTAACCCTTTCACCCCCTATCACCACTGTCGCTAAGCGATCATTTTTCTGATCGCTGTCTTAGCGTCGGTGATGCAGATCAGTAGCCAGTATTTTTTTTTTAGGTTCGCCACAGGTTTTTATAGCGTCAGGTACCCCCATAAATTATCTAATAAAGGTTTAACCCCCTTGATCGCCCCCCAGGTAACCCTTTCACCCCCTATCACCACTGTCGCTAAGCGATCATTTTTCTGATCGCTGTCTTAGCGTCGGTGATGCAGATCGGTAGCCAGTAATTTTTTTTAGGTTCTCCGCAGGTTTTTATAGCGTCAGGTACCCCCATAAATTATCTAATAAAGGTTTAACCCCCTTGATCGCCCCCCAGGTAACCCTTTCACCCCCTATCACCACTGTCGCTAAGCGATCATTTTTCTGATCGCTGTCTTAGCGTCGGTGATGCAGATCGGTAGCCAGTCATTTTTTTTAGGTTCGCCGCAGGTTTTTATAGTGTCAGGTACCCCCATATATTATCTAATAAAGGTTTTAACCCCCTAATTGCCCCTAGTTAACCCTTTCACCAGTGATCATCATATAAGTGTTACGGGTGACGCTGGTTAGTTAGTTTGCTTTTTATAGTGTGAGGGCACCCGCTGTATATATAACCCAATAAAGGTTTAACCCCCTGATCGCCCGGCGGGTGATATCAATTAGGTTTTAGCGTCAGAGAGGGTCTGCGTCACACCCCAGGCAGCGTCAGGTTAGGGCCAGTAACGCTAACACCCACGCGTGAAGCATACACCCTCCTTAGTGGTATAGTATCTGAACAGATCAATATCTGATCTGATCAGATCTATACTAGCGTCCCCAGCAGTTTAGGGTTCCCAAAAACGCAGTGTTAGCGGGATCAGCCCAGATACCTGCTAGCACCTGCGTTTTGCCCCTCTGTCCAGCCCAGGCCACCCAAGTGCAGTATCGATCGATCACTGTCACTTACAAAACACAACACACATAACTGCAGCGTTCGCAGAGACAGGCCTGATCCCTGCGACTCCAGTGCTGTAGGAGGTGATTTCACCACCACAGTTAAAAAAAAAAAGCAAATATGCCGAAGCATTGGGGCAGCAGGGGTGGAGGAGTGATTTTGCTCCTAATGCCGCGTACATACGGTCGAAATTCCGACGGAGGCTTGCCCGTGGAAAAGTCCGACCATGTGTGTGCGACATAACTTTTTTGCGGGAGGATGCCCCCATGCTTCAGCATATATAAATGGTGCATGTATGCCCATCATTAGAAGTGGGTGGATGAAGGGCGGTATTCTAATGGTGGGCATACACACCGATCAATCTCTTTTTTCATTCAGCCAACTGGCTGCATGAAAAAAAAAGATTACAATACATGTCCAACAAGGACCAGCAACGTACTGGTATGTTGCTGGACTTTGAATGGTTATACCAGATTGATGCCTGTGGGTTTAGGTATCATCTTGGTATCATTCTTTTCAGCCAGCGGCCGGCTTTCATGTAAAAGCAATCCTAGTGGCTAATTAGCCTCTGGACTGCTTTTACAAGCAGTGGGAGGGAATGCCCCCCCCGGATATAAAAAGCACCATTGGGAAATTGGGAAAGCATTTTATCACACCGATCTTGGTGTGGTCAGATGCTTTGAGGGCAGAGGAAAGATCTAGGGTCTAGACCCCAGTTTTTTCAAAAAAAGAGTACCTGTCACTACCTATTGCTATCATAGGGGATATTTACATTCCCTGAGATAACAATAAAAATGATAAAAAAAAAAAAATATGGAAGGAACAATTTAAAAATAAAATAAAAAAGCAAAATTAATAAAAAAAAAAAAAAAAAAGCACCCCTGTCCTGCCCTGCTCTTGCCCAATGGCGAGCGCAAGCGTCGGTCTGGCGTCATATGTAAACAGCAATTGCACCATGCATGTGAGGTATCACCGCGAAGGTCAGATCGAGGGCAGTAATTTTAGCAATAGACCTCCTGTAAATCTAACGGGGTAACCTGTAAATGCTTTTAAAGGCTTTTAAAAATGTATGTAGTTTGTCGCCAATGCGCGTTTGTGCGAAATTTTAAAGCATGTCATGTTTGATATCTATGTACTCGGCCTAAGATCATCTTTTTTATTTCATCAAACATTTGGGCAATATAGTGTGTTTTAGTGCATTAAAATAAAAAAAAGGGAATTTTTTCCCCAAAAAATGCATTTGAAAAATCGCTGCGCAAATACTGTGTAGAAAAAAAAATGCAACACCCACCATTTTATTCTGTAGGGCCTTTGCTTTAAAAATATATATAATGTTTGGGGGTTCAACATAATTTTCTTGCAAAAAAAAAAATGTTTTCATGTAAACAAAAAGTGTCAAAAAGGGCGTTGTCTTCAAGTGGTTAGAAGAGTGGATGTAAGCTTCCTAATGTTGTGTATAAAATGCCAGAACAGTTCAAAACCCCCCAAATGACCCCATTTTGGAAAGTAGACACTCCAAGCTATATACTGAGAGGCATGTCGAGTCCATGGAATATTTTATATGTTGACACAAGTTGCGGAAAAAAGACAATTTTTTTTTTTTGCACAAAGTTGTCACTAAATGATATATTGCTCAAACATGCCATGGGCATATGTAGAATTACACCCCAAAATACATTCTGTTGCTTCTCCTGAGTACGGGGATACTACATGTGTGAGACTTTTTGGGAGCCTAGCCGCGTACGGGACCCCAAAAACCAATCACCGCCTTCAGGCTTTCTAAGGGTGTATATTTTTGATTTCACTTCTCACTGCCTATCACAGTTTCGGAGGCCATGGAATGCCCAGATGGCACAAAACCCCCCCAAATGACCCCATTTTGGAAAGTAGACACCCCAAGCTATTTGCTGAGAGGTATTGTGAGTATTTCGCAGATCTCGCTTTTTGTCACAAAGTTTTGAAAATTGAAAAAAAAATAAGAAAAAAAAAATTTTTCTTTCTTCATTTTCAAAAACAAATGAGAGCTGTAAAATACTCACCATGCCTCTCAGCAAACAGCTTGGGGTGTCTACTTTCCAAAAGGGGGTCATTTGGGGGGGTTTTGTGCTATTTTGGCATTTTATGGCCTTCGAAACTGTGATAGGTAGTGAGGAGTCAAATCAAAAATTTGTGCCTAGAAATCCTGAAGGCGGTGCTTGGTTTTCGGGGGTTTTTTTTTGTCATTATTCAATCACTTGGGACAAAAAAAAATATTCAATGGGCTCAACAGGCCTCTCAGCAATTTCCTTGGGGTGTCTACTTTCTAAAATGGGGTCATTTGGGGTCATTTGGGGGGGTTTTGTGCTATTTTGGCATTTTATGGCCTTCAAAACTGTGATAGGTAGTGAGGAGTGAAATCAAAAATTTGCGCCCTTAGAAATCCTGAAGGCGGTGCTTGGTTTCCGGGGTCCCGTACGTGGCTAGGCTCCTAAAAAGTCCCACACATGTGGTATCCCCGTACTCAGGAGAAGCAGCAAAATGTATTTTGGGGTGCAATTCCACATATAACCATGGCATGTGTGAGCAATATATCATTTAGTGACAACTTTTTGTAATTTTTATTTTTTTTGTCATTATTCAATCACTTGGGACAAAAAAAAAAAATTCAATGGGCTGAACATGCCTCTCAGCAATTTCCTTGGGGTGTCTACTTTCTAAAATGGGGTCATTTGGGGGGGTTTTGTACTGCCCTGCCATTTTAGCACCTCAAGAAATGAGATAGGCAGTCATAAATTTAAAGCTGTGTAAATTCCAGAAAATGTACCCTAGTTTGTAAACGCTATAACTTTTGCGCAAACCAATAAATATACGCTTATTGACATTTTTTTTACTAAAGACATGTGGCTGAATACATTTTGGCCTAAATGTATGACTAAAATTGAGTTTATTCGATTTTTCTTATAACAAAAATTCGAAAATATCATTTTATTTCAAAATTTTCGGTCTTTTTCCGTTTATATCGCAAAAAATAAAAATCGCAGAGGCAATCAAATACCATTAAAAGAAAGCTCTATTTGTGGGAAGAAAAGGACGCAAATTTCGTTTGGGTACAACATTGCATGTCCGCACAATTTACAGTTAAAGCAGTGCAAAATTCTGAAATCACCTTTGGTCCTTTAGCTACCAAATGGTCCGGGGCTTAAGTGGCTATCTTTTTCACTTAGTATTTGGGATCGACTCTCGTGGTCACTTAAATTCAAATCACCTCATACTCCACTGGCACCACTTTTAAATAATAAAGAATTCACTCCAGGTCTTAGTCCACCAGATTTTGCTTGGTGGACAAACAAAGGCCTCTTGCGAATTGCTGATCTTTGTGACAATGGAGATATCATGTCGAAACAATACCTAATAGAAAAATATCAGATGCCACCCTCTGAATACTATAGATATACCCTAGTACACAAATTTTTACAATCTGTAGCACGTAAAGGTGATATAGCTACGTTTACATCTATGGAACATTTATGTAATCAATATGACAAACTCAAAGGCCATATATCCGTTATGTATACAATCTTAAAATGTGTCTCAACAAAACTGAAATATATGCTCCAATGGGAAGACGACATTCAAGAAACCCTTGGCCTTGAAGAATGGCACGCAATTTCGAAGACAGCATCTCAATCTCTTATTAATACATCGGTTATTGAAGCCAATTATAAAGTTATATTGAGATGGTATATGGTACCGGTTAGATTGGCCTCATTTGTTTCTGAAGCTTCATCAAAATGTTTCCGAGGTTGTGGTCAAGAAGGCACCACCTATCACAATTAACCTGACTAAATCGGCCAAACAAGCTCTGTTGGGTGGAAGAGTGGTGCAGGTCTCCAAGCCTCGACAGCGGCTCCTTGCCTTTATATTCATATCTGCTAAAATAACCATAGCAAGAAACTGGAGATCCGCTGCCCTGCCATTCGACCAGCTTAAATATAAATTATCGTGGCTCATGTTGAATGAAAGGTTAACTGCCATGGTACACGACAAGATGAACATGTTTTACAAGGAATGGGATCCATGGCTCAAATACCTATTGATTGATCCCAGGGCAATCACAACTTAAAAAGGGGAGAAAAAATGGCGCAGAATGAGTTCTAGGCAGAGTAAAAATCAAAGGAATCAGTGAATGTTAATGTTGATGTTGCAAGCACTAGCGGCAGCTACCATGAGCAGAAGCAGACTCTGTAAAATATAATGAGGAAAGAAAGGTGCGCCAATCTAAGTGCAGTAAAACAGGCTTTAATTAGCAAATTTGTATAAAACCAGCCAAATGGCTACTCACAGGATACAGGAATAATACAGGCATGTAAGGAGTTAAAGGTGGTCCGGAGTCATCTAAGGCGGTCCTCAGGGGAGATGTTGGTTCCAGATGGAGAGAGGTAGCTGAAGATGGCTGAAGGCAGGAAGGCAGGTTGCGGTGTCAGCAAGGGAAGTCAAGAAAAACCAGGCATCCAAGCTGCAGGTGTTGTGATGCGCCCTGTGTCATCAGGGTAGACAGGGGATAACCAGGAAGCTGCAGTTCAGCGAGGACTTCAGCGTGCGCTTCAGCGTGGAGCGCAGCGTGCCGTCGGACCGGAAGTGACGTGGGGATAGAACGGACCAATGGGATGACGCGTTTCACAGCATCCGCTGTTTCATCAGATCCATAGAAGGCATTATCATAGGTGGGTGTGATATAGTAGAGAGACGTGGCGTGATTGGTTGAAATCATACTGGTGGAAGTTTCTTGTCTACAAAGGCGTTGGAATCTTTCTATGGCAGTTGGGGTTTCTGGTATTGCCTCGATAACCCAAACCTGAAGGGCGCTGGTATCTTGGTGGTGGTGTGTTGCAAAGTGACGTGCCACGCTGTATTTGGGATTGTTCTTTTGGACTGCACGGCGATGTTCTCAAAATCTGGTCCGTAGAGCTCTGATAGTTCTGCCTACGTATAGTAGGCCACATGGACAGGAAATACAGTACACTACATACGTGGTAGAGCAGTTGTAGAAGGAGCTGAGATTGAAGGTCTTACTGTTGGCCTTGAAGGTTTTTTGACCATGGGTGACATGGGAGCAGGTAAGGCATAGGGCTTTTTTGCATTGATACATCCCTACAATGGGAATTAAAGTGAGCTGTTTGAGCATGTAGTTTTGGTGATGGTTAGATGTTTTGGTTTTGCTGGGGGCGATCTTGCTTTTAATATTGGGGGCCCTTCGATAGGCAAACTTGGGAGTAACTGACACAGTTTTTGATAGGTAGGGGTCTTGGGTGAGGATGCTCCAGTGTTTTTTAAAGATATTCTCCATTTTTTTGTGTTTTGCGTGGTACTGGGTAATGAAACGAGTATTGGGTTCAGAGTTGGATATTATGGGGAGGGGCAGGGATTCTTGTTGATAGGTGGTGCAAGCTTCTTCAATCAAGTTGGGGGGATATCCTTTCTCGATGAATTTGTTTTCGAGTGAAGTGCTTAAAGATGTATAATCTTCTAATCTGGTACAGTTACGTCGGAGTCGATTGAATTGACTCTTCGGGACGTTTTTGATCCACATGGGATGATGGCAACTAGAAAAATGTAAGTACGAATTTCCAGCTGTGGGTTTAGTGAAATTTTTTGCGAATATGGTATTGTCTTTATGGAAGAGCTCGAGATCTAAGAAGCATAGTGATACAGGGTCCATGACTATAGTGAAAGATAGTCCAAAATTGTTGCAGTTGCAATAAGTTAAGAATTCTTTGACTGAAGTGGTGGGCCCATCCCAAATGATGATAATGTCATCTATATAGCGACCGTAAAAAATAAGGTTGGCTGCAAAAGGATTGTTGGTGTCAATGAATCTGGACTCCCATAGTCCCATAGTGAGGTTAGCGTAGCTCGGGGCAAAATTGGCGCCCATGGCAGTACCTTGCTTTTGGAGGTAGAATTCTCCTTCTGATAGGAAGTAGTTGTGCTCAAGGCAGAACCGAGTGGCTAAAAGGATGAAGTCTGTTTGTGTGGTATTAAGATTGGGATCCCCGTAATATTATATATTATATATTATATATTCTCTTCCCGTTTCCCCCCCTCTCTTTTCCTTCCTTTTTTCTTCTTGTTCTTTTTTTACCACCCCCTTCCCTTTCCTTCCTTTGTCCACATCAATATGCTCCCATCTCCTACATGTTGCACCCATTCGTTCTCATGCCATACATAGCTTGTTCTCATACCCCCCAACTAATTTAATACTTAATTAAAAAATTTTTTCCCCTATAATTTCAATATAATTATTTCCACATACGTTCCCCTTTATAGTGCTGTTCTTTCTCTCTCTCCTATGTACTAATACCATTTATGTATTTATATCCTTTATGATTTTAAATTCCACATTAGCGCTGTTCACCACCATATAAACATTGTATTTCATATCATAATACCATACAGAATATCCCCTGTCATCCATTTTTCCTTTTTTCCTCGCCCCCCTGCACCCCCCCACAAATTCCGTGTCATTATCTCCCTTACATCTTGCTTCCAACCAATCACCATGCTGATTTACTTCCACCAGTATGATTTTAACCAATCACGCCACGTCTCTCTACTATATCACACCCACCTATGATAATGCCTTCTATGGATCTGGTGAAACAGCGGATGCTGTGAAACGCGTCATCCCATTGGTCCGTTCTATCCCCACGTCACTTCCGGTCCGACGGCACGCTGCGCTCCACGCTGAAGCGCACGCTGAAGTCCTCGCTGAACTACAGCTTCCTGGTTATCCCCTGTCTACCCTGATGACACAGGGCGCATCACAACACCTGCAGCTTGGATGCCTGGTTTTTCTTGACTTCCCTTGCTGACACCGCAACCTGCCTTCCTGCCTTCAGCCATCTTCAGCTACCTCTCTCCATCTGGAACCAACATCTCCCCTGAGGACCGCCTTAGATGACTCCGGACCACCTTTAACTCCTTACATGCCTGTATTATTCCTGTATCCTGTGAGTAGGCATTTGGCTGTTTTTATACAAATTTGCTAATTAAAGCCTGTTTTACTGCACTTAGATTGGCGCACCTTTCTTTCCTCAATCACAACTTAACCCCCCCCCCCTTTATTTATTTATTTATTTATTTATTTTTTCGGAAGATATATTACTTCTAAATTCAGTACCATACCTTGACCTTCTTTCCCTCCTTCATTCTTTCTAAGTTCTTTCCCCCTATAACTATCCCCATTCCAGCTTTACTCTTCTCAACTCTATTGTTTTGTATTTGTTTTTTGTTTTTTTTGTTTTTTTTTTCCCCCCTTTTTTTTTTTTGTTTGTTGAAATCTAATGTTGGTTAGGATATACTACAACGTTTTTCTCACTTTTCCATCTATGTCATTTATTGAGATTTCTTTAGGTTATTATAATTGTTATCAGATTATTATCTGCCTCCTTCCACTATGTACAATACGCTAAGAAAATCGAAAACGTCATGCTCTGTATTTTTAAAATGTCAATAAAAATGATTGAAAAGAAAAACATATCACAAGTAGAAACTACTATTTGTGATATGTTTTAATCATGTTTTTCAATAAATTGTTCTATTTTTATAGAATCTATATTGTTTGAGTGCCTTTAAAGTCCCACCCCAGGGGTTCATTCTGTTTCTGTTAACTCTTATCTAAAACATTTTAAACTATATTTATCTATTCATCCATCTCTGTGCAATATATACAGTATGTCGTATGTCTATGTGCATATATACTTTGCTTCTTTTCTAACCTATAACATAATGAAACAATTTTGCAAAGCATACATACATAAAGTATTTTTAAGCTGAAATTACACTCTATTATATATTTAAGATGCTCAGCCTGATAAAAACAAACATTAAACACAAAGCTAGTTTGAGTCTTTAATGATTAATATGACTAATTTGCAATAAAATTGATAAGCTATTTTCCATCTTTATTCATCCCCTGATGAGGCATAAATGGTTCCCTATAGACTATTCATAATTGAACAATGCTTTTAAGAGTTGAATGGTACATTTTGGAAGGTGCCTGTTTTATTGTATGCAATGTCATTTTGATCAATTATTTTGCTAATGTTTTAAGGGTCTCAGAAATAAGACAGATTGATGGACAAAGCAAGAATCAATGATCTTTACTGTCTTGAACATCACTCTGTAAACAGAATTTACATGGACAGCTTAGAGCCCTGGCTGCAGGAATGAGGAAATAAGGAGGGCCTGTTAACATTTTTGCTTTTGTCTGCGGTATAATGCATGCATTTTTTTTAGAATTGGTACATTTATACACCATCAGAAATAACTTCAAGTCTGCAAAGCCTTATTAGATCGCTGCTCTATGTTACAGTGTGGTAAAAAAAAAAAGTTCCTGGAAAAAAAAAATCCTGCTCTGTAGTATCAATCATTTAAGCTGAACCCTAGACAGATACCAAAATAGCACTAAAATATCACTAAATTGACTATGTAATTGTAGCGATACCTCCAACTAAGGAGGCCGCAGAATTAGTTTTGGGCCCTGAGTGCAGCTCCGCCAACCCCCGGCAATAGGCTCTACCCCCTTCTGGCACAGCTAGTACTAACAATCAATGATATGTCCTATGCAATAGAATAACTAAGCAAGGACACAGTAATGAATTGTAATAGGTAAAGTGTTTTACTCATTTTTCTCAATATGGATAAAGGGGTAACAGTAATCACAGTTCAAGATAATCACTCCTAAGGGCAGCGTCCTGCCACTCTAACACACTATATAGTAACACACGCTACAGGTGCGCCATACGGGCGACCGTTAACTAAGTGCCCTATGGCGCAGTAATCAAACACGCTAGAATCCCCACCAGGCCTGGTTCTAATATTTAGCTTAGTCCTTCTTTCTTCACCGGCAGGTCTGTAATGGTGGTGCACTTTAAACAGGGTATAACTTTGTAATCCAAGGGGTATGAAAATAACTTGTAGGCCACGGCAGTCTATAGGCCTATATACAGTAACAGTATCTTAGCTGGGCTTACGCCCTCTCACCCGCCGGACTACGGATCCAGTCCGGGAAACCTCCACCGGCCGTGTCACACACACTCGATCTCTCCAACGATCGGGCCCCCGATCCGACAAGGCTGTAGCTCACAAAGTCAGATGCCACCCAGGCTCGCAGAGGGGAGGGTGGAAGGCTCTTTGGTGCAGAGCAAGGCCTCAGGCTTCAGGCCTTGCACTCCGACACATCCGCACAGGAGGATCCGTCTGTGAAGTCTCGTGTCCCCAAAGAGGCCGAACCTGGCCTCGCCTCCTCCTTTTATAACCCCTCCCAAGAGTCTCTGCGGTGGAACATCTAAAGAATGGGGTTATGGGTAATGTAGTTTCTTCCCAATATAGAGGAATACCCCGCTACACACTCCCCCCACTTAAACTCTTTGGTCCCCAAAGATAAATTTTAGCAACAACTATATATAACATTGGACAATTCTGAAAACGATGTTGGGATAGGGGATTCCCACCATAACTGAGGGGTTGAATTCCCTTGCCCACAGGTCACATTATCATGGGTGGCCTGCCTAACTGTGCCAGAGAGTGAGCTGGGGTTGCCCTCCACCAAATGGACAGTGGAGGGATCCGGAATCTCAGCATTTCTCCTAGCAGTGACCACAGAGTCTTCCGAACTGTTCCCCATCTGGGGGTAGGTCAGCTTCTTAGGAGGTCGAATGACTCTTCGAGCTCTTTGCTCTCCTGGAATCTCTGGCTCTGGCGTCACAGGCTCCTCTTCCTCGGAGCAACTATCATGGGCATCTTCCCAGTAATCTGCTGAAGGACTGAAAGGGATGAACTCTGTAGCCTCTGGGTTCAGTGTTTCATCTGTGGTATCTTGGGTGACTGGAAGATCTATGATAGAAGTTCCTGGAGTTGGGGAAGACCACAGCCAATCAAGCTCTCCTTCTTCATCTCCACTAAGTTGGGGGGCTTCTCCATTTCCAGCTCGGGAGGTCTGTGACCGAGTGTGCGGCCTAGGAGTATCCAAGATAGAGGCCGGTGCAGGGGAGTCTCCCACGGAAGGTATTCTAACTGCCTCCGCAAGTGGGAGCAGGTGGTTTCGATGCCATGTCTTCAGTGGGCCTACCTTTCCCTCTGGCTTCACCTTGTAGACAGGTAGGTCCGGCAACTTCCTGCAGATGACATAGGGTTCAGATCTCCATCTGTCTGCAAGTTTGTGCTTTCCGGGGACTCCCAGATTGCGCAACAGTACTCGATCCCCGGGCTGTAGGTCTTGGACCCCGGACCTTCAAGTCGAAATTTCTTTTATTCCGAGCTCCCCTTTGATCTGAGGCCACTTGAGCTTGTTCATATGCTACTTTCAGGCTGTGTCTGAGCCTGTCCACATATCCTTTGTGGGATGTGGCTGAGGAATGGTCCAGTGAGGTGCCAAAAGCCAGGTCCACCGGTAGTCTCGCTTCTCTCCCAAACATGAGTCGATATGGGAAATAGCCTGTAGCATCACTGATGGTGCAGTTGTAAGCATGTACTATGGCTGCTATGTGTTTGCTCCAATGTTGCTTTTTCTCGCTTTCCAGAGTCCCCAACATGTTGAGCAAGGTTCGGTTGAACCTTTCCGGCTGAGCATCTCCCTGAGGATGGTAAGGTGTAGTTCGAGTCTTCTTGATTCCCAAAGAATCCAAGAGCTTCCGGATCAGCTTACTCTCGAAGTCCCTCCCTTGGTCTGAATGGAGTCTCTGTGGCAGCCCATAATGGACAAAGTACTTCTCCATAAGCACCTTGGCCACGGTGGAGGCCTTCTGATCTTTGGTGGGGAAAGCCTGGGCATACCGGGTGAAATGGTCGGTTATCACCAGAACATTTCCTAGTCCACTCAGGTCGGGTTCGAGGCAGAGAAAGTCAATGCACACCAGGTCCATGGGCCCTTGGCTCTGTAGATGGCCCATTGGGGCAGCCTGATGGGGCAAAGTCTTCCTCTGGTTGCATCGCGCACATGAGTGGCAGTACTCCTCTACCTCTGCCCTCATGCAGGGCCAATAGAACCGACTTCTGACAAGTTGAAAGGTCCTTTCAGCCCCTAGGTGGCCATGATTGTCATGCAAGGCAATCAGAACAGTCTCCCGATGTTTCTCTGGGAGGAACAGCTGCCACTTATCTTCTGAGTCATCAGAGGGGCCCCTTCGGTAGACCACTCCCTGATGTAACTGCAACCTATCCCACTCCTTCCTCAGCAGGCGAGCTTCTTTTGAAGGTTGACGCATGAGTATGTTTGGATCCTGATTTTTCAAGGCCTCCAGGACCAATCTCCCCATGGGGTCTTCCAATTGGTCACACCTCAATTCCTTCTTGGACAGTCTTGGTAGGTTGTCCTCTTCCAATTGAGCTACTCCACAGTAGTGTTTGGGGACTCCCACCGTGGTAACTCCTATTTCCTCTGCTCTGGAGCCTCCTCGGGCTTGGAATTCAGCTCCTTGACAAAGGGCCCGCACCCCGTCCGGTGCCACTTGGGTCCAATCTTCTATTTCAATGGTCGGGGAATGAGATCTTCTGGACAGAGCGTCTGCGTCTCGATTCCCCACTCCTGGTCTATACTTAAGGCTGAAGTTGAATCCAGACAGTGCAGCCAGCCACCTGTGTCCAGTGGCATCCAGCTTGGCCGTGGTGAACAGGTAGGTAAGGGGGTTGTTGTCGGTCTTCACAGTGAACTCTGCTCCATACAGATAGTCTTTGAGCTTGTCTACTACCGCCCACTTGAGGGCCAGGAACTCCAGCTTGTGAGTGGGGTAGTTCTTCTCAGAGGGGGTCAGGCTCCTACTCACATAGGCAACAGGCCGCAATTGCCCCTCATGTTCTTGGTAAAGTACTCCTCCCAGACCGTCATGACTAGCATCCACGTGCAGTTCATAGGGTTTGGTTGGGTCTGCGTAGGCCAAGACTGGTGCAGTGGTCAGGCTCCTCTTCAATTCCTGGAAAGCCTCTTCACACTTCTGATTCCACTGATCTCTGATGGACTCTCCTGGCCTCCTGGGCCCCGAGCCATCCTCTTCTCCTTCAGTCTTGAGCAACTCATTCAATGGTCTAGCAATTCGGGCAAATCCCTCCACAAACCTCCTGTAGTAGGAGCAGAAGCCCAAGAAGGATCTGAGTTCTGTTACTGTGGTGGGCCGTGGCCAGGAGGTAACTGCCTCCAATTTCTCAGGGTCTGTGGCCACCCCTTCTTCAGACACTATGTGCCCCAGATAGTTCACAGAAGACTGGTAGAACCGACACTTCTCAGGCGAAAGCTTAAGTCCTTCCTCACTGAGTCTTCTCAACACTTTTTCCAGCCTCTCTTCATGTTCCTCCAAGGTTCTCCCAAAGACAATGACATCGTCCAGGTATACAAGGACTTCGATCAAGTTCATGTCCCCTACTGTCTTCTCCATGAGGCGTTGGAAAGTAGCTGGGGCTCCAGACAGACCTTGGGGCATCCGGTCGAATTCAAAGAACCCCACTGGGGTTATGAAAGCTGTCTTCTCCTTGTCTTTTGGGTGCATCCGAATCTGATAGTACCCACTCTTGAGATCCATAACGCTGAACCATTTGGCTCCAGACAAGCTCTGTAGGGCATCCTCTATCCTCGGAGTGGTGTATTGGTCAGGTATGGTTCTCCTGTTGAGAGTCCTGTAGTCGATACAGAGCCTCAATGATCCATTCTTCTTTCAGACCACCACTATGGGAGAGGCATAGGGGCTTTTGGTCTCCCGTATCACACCAGTCCTCTTGAGTTCTGCAAGTTGTTCCCTCAGATCCTCCAGATCTGCTAGCGGGACCCGCCTGACCCTCTCTCGGAAGGGCTTATCTTCCTGGAGGTGGATCCGATGGGTGGCACTCCTTGCACACCCCACATCAAACTCATCCTTAGAGAAGATCTTCTCCCATCTATTCAACTGGGCCTTGGCTCTCTCTTTCCAAGCCCTGGACAGATTTGGGTTTTCCATGGTCAGCTTCTCCCAAACATCCCCTTCTTCACCTGTCCTCTTCACTTCTGACAGGGTAACCGGGGCCGCCGGGCTCACCTGGCCTAGCAACATTCTGGCTGGGATTTCCATGGGGTCTTTGGTAATATTCCTAACACTCACTGGAACTCTATAATGGGCCTTCTTCAGGACCTTCAGCGGAATCACTTCCGGTATCACCTCCAGGCCTGAGGACTCACCCCTTGGGTCTGACTCCAGCATGACAAAGGGACCAGGCTGCTCCCAAGTAAGCTTCACAGTGGCCCTGAGACAGGTTACTTCACCGGGCTGCAACACTACCCCTTCTCTTCCAAGTCTCCACACCTTCCCTATCTCCTCTCCAGGGGTCTCCCGCTCTTGGACCAGCCGTTGGTAGGCTGTCTTCAGCATGGGATGGATCTTGGTAGCTGCTTGTCTTTCTTCTGTCACGAGAGGGGTCAGGAGTCTTCGGACCAGGTCCGTGTTTGTCCCTATTATAAGGGAATTCTTGTTGGCTCCAGGCGGCCTAGGGCACACAAATGCCAGGGTGTCAAACACTTCGGCCTTCCCAGCCACGGATGGGTCAAAGGCCATTTTGATGGGAAGGTAGCCGTCGTAAGGGAAACTCTGGGTTCCAATTCCCCATATTTCCAGCTCTTCTATCTTCTGGATAGGCAGATGACTCAGGTGCCTGTCGTAGAAATCCCGGTATAGTAAGGTCACTTGTGCCCCGGTATCCAGGAGGCCCCTGGTGTAGACTCCCTCCACTTGAATGGGCACTATAGGGGATGGGCCTACCAGCTTCTCTGGATATGGTCCGGCAGGAGCCGCCTTCTTCTGACCTTTTCCCTTTGGACTCTCTCTTGTCCTATTCCCTTTGGACTTGAACCTTCCTTGAGCCTGGTATGCACTGACTTCCCTCCTTTTAATGGGTGTAGGAACCCGCTGAGGGGTACTATTATTTTTCTTGGGTGGGCACCCCCTTTGGGGGGTGCCGTGCCTCTCCTGAGGGGTCTCCCCCCTTCTTCTTGGAGTATAGCTTTGTTGAGGGGTATTGCGTTTCCCCTTTGGTGTTCTATCTCTCTTTTTGTTTTTCTTCGCATTCAGCTTGGAGTTTACTGAAGATGGTGGGCACCCGGTTGACTCCTTCACCGGGGCCCTCTGGAGTTTCCCGCCGGCTTGCGGTTGTCTGGTCTCTTCTTCTTCGGACTAGAACATGTGGCTGCAATGTGGCCAACTCCCCCACAGTTGAAGCAGACTATATCTCCCCATTCTTGTAAAGGTTCGGGTGCTGAGGCAATCGGGAACAATTCCTTCCTTGGACTTTCCTTCTTCTTGGGACACTCTGTGTCTTTTGCTATCAGAGAGGTCAATATCTCTAACACCTTGGACATCTGAGTTTTTAGGGTGTCTATCTCCGCCTCTCTTTCAGGGGTCATTACTGGATTGACCAGCACCTGTGCGGGTACAACATTTGTCTTATCCTTCTGCTGGTCCTGTTGCAGCGCCTCCTCATCTCTGATAATTTTTATTAAATCAGCATAAGTCAGCAACATTCCTCCTCCCAAGGTTTTCAGGTGCAGCCAGACTGGATCGGAGCGTAGCGCTCCCTTTAAGACTTGCTTCATTCTTGCCCCATCGGCATCTTGGGGCTTCATCCCTTTCTTTAACACAATCTTGCACAGCAGCCTGTTTAGCCTTCTGACATACTCGGAAAGTTTCTCCTCCGGTTTTTGGAAAGTGTGTTCAAACTGGTAGACCGTCTCTGTCACCTTGTCTAATTGACCAAACTCTTCCTGCAGCATAGCTAGACAATCCTGCGCCGTGCACCTTGCATTCCCAAACCGGAAACTTTTCACTGCTTCTGCTGCTGCACCTTTAAGGCTTTCTAACACTCGCTGCCTCTTCTGTGCCTCCGGCACCTCCCATGCCTCCACCGCCTGTAATGCCTGCTCCACCCAGGTATCAAAATCTTCTTCCCCTGCCGGGACAGGGAGCTTCCCTGAGAATATTTTTAGTCTCCGGTAGCTAGTTTCCACATGCACCGTACTTGTCTTCTGACATTTGGCTAGCAAATCCCCTATTGCATTTATCAGTTCTGGTGATATAGCAGTGGCCGGTGCAGGTGCCACCGGGGGTGTCGCCCTGTCTTCTCTTTCAGGTGGAGTTCGGGCCGCAGCCTGTGGCGATCCCGTAGGGGATGGTTCCCTTTCTACAGTTATTGCGTGTGCCAGCCTGAATGTTCTGTTGTCTGGCGTCCGCAGACACTTGTGCTTACAGGCCTCTGGCATCCCGTCCCAATATTCCACTAATGCGTATTGATATGAGATGTTTGGGTCTGTCTTCATGTCTATCACCCACGGTGTGTGATCTGGGGACACTGAACTCATCAGTTCCTCTACCGTCTCACTTGACCATTTCTCGCCAGGAAGGCTAATGGCTATCGACTGTTTTGGCTCTGTATTAGCGGCTTTGCACCACTCTTCTACCGCTCTTGGATCCATGGGGTCCATGCCGGCACTTCTGGCGTTCGCTTGCTGCATCAGGATCCCGGACGAGAACCCCCACGTGTAGCGATACCTCCAACTAAGGAGGCCGCAGAATTAGTTTTGGGCCCTGAGTGCAGCTCCGCCAACCCCCGGCAATAGGCTCTACCCCCTTCTGGCACAGCTAGTACTAACAATCAATGATATGTCCTATGCAATAGAATAACTAAGCAAGGACACAGTAATGAATTGTAATAGGTAAAGTGTTTTACTCATTTTTCTCAATATGGATAAAGGGGTAACAGTAATCACAGTTCAAGATAATCACTCCTAAGGGCAGCGTCCTGCCACTCTAACACACTATATAGTAACACACGCTACAGGTGCGCCATACGGGCGACCGTTAACTAAGTGCCCTATGGCGCAGTAATCAAACACGCTAGAATCCCCACCAGGCCTGGTTCTAATATTTAGCTTAGTCCTTCTTTCTTCACCGGCAGGTCTGTAATGGTGGTGCACTTTAAACAGGGTATAACTTTGTAATCCAAGGGGTATGAAAATAACTTGTAGGCCACGGCAGTCTATAGGCCTATATACAGTAACAGTATCTTAGCTGGGCTTACGCCCTCTCACCCGCCGGACTACGGATCCAGTCCGGGAAACCTCCACCGGCCGTGTCACACACACTCGATCTCTCCAACGATCGGGCCCCCGATCCGACAAGGCTGTAGCTCACAAAGTCAGATGCCACCCAGGCTCGCAGAGGGGAGGGTGGAAGGCTCTTTGGTGCAGAGCAAGGCCTCAGGCTTCAGGCCTTGCACTCCGACACATCCGCACAGGAGGATCCGTCTGTGAAGTCTCGTGTCCCCAAAGAGGCCGAACCTGGCCTCGCCTCCTCCTTTTATAACCCCTCCCAAAAGTCTCTGCGGTGGAACATCTAAAGAATGGGGTTATGGGTAATGTAGTTTCTTCCCAATATAGAGGAATACCCCGCTACATAATGTAATGTAAAAATTATTACATTTGTGTTTATATAAAACTAGTGTAAGTACTAGTGACTTTGTATCAGCCTCTTGTAATCCTCTGTACAGTAGAACTCAGAATGGGAGAGAAAGAGGCAGCAATAGGGAGGAATCAGATTTGCTGGATGTCATTAGGAGGGAGCAGAATAATAATCTAAACAGTGTGCATCTGCTTCTTTGTTGTCCAATCACAGGCTGGGGACAGAGTACTGACCAGGTTATATTAATTAAGACTACCTTCACACAGGTGGCCAGCTGTGGATAATTTGCTGCGTTCAGAGGCAGCTAAATGTCACCTCTGGCTGCAGCAATACTTTGTGCTATGGCCACATACAAACTGGCCATTTAGCTGCAACCAATTTGTGTGTATGAAGAAACTTTGCATGATCCAGGGTCAGCTAGAGGCTCTAATCACATGTAACAGCTCAGATGAGCTGTTACATGCAAACAGCGGCTATGCCAGCCATTGTATTGTACAGAGTGCAAATCTGACAGCTGCTGCTGCAGTGTGCGCATGCAGCGTTTAAAACCTTCTGATTCTCACCAGTGGCCGTTCTTTTACTGCCCGTGTGCAGCAGCCATGTAGTGCAGTACAGCCTTACTGCAGTAGAGAAAAATGAGCCCGGCAACTTGGTTCTCCTTTCTGACTCAACAGGAGCATATTGGACCGCTTCAAAGAGATCATTATTTCTCCACAAAGAGACAGGGTTATACTCTGCAGCCGCTGGAAGGGGACAGACTTTTCTACTCAGGCTTTGGCATGGCCACCTTTGCAGTTAAGGTCTAGGAGGAAAGTGATAGAATAAGGAATAGGAGCTGGTGCTAGCTTATCAGAGGAAATACAGTATATACTCGAGTATAAGCCGACTTTTTCAGCCCTTTCTTAGGGCTGAAAATACACCCCTCGGCTTATACTCGAGTCAGTGTACCTGAAAATCTTCTTATGCCCCGTACACACGATCGTTTTTCATGCCGTTAAAAATGCCATTTTAAAAAATGGCCATTAAAAATGATCGTGTGTAGGCTCCAGAGCATTTTTAACGACGTGAAAAACGGCCATTAAAAATTCCGGACATGCTCTCTTTTTTCACGTCGTTTTTCATGTCGTTTTTTTTAACGACGTGAAAAACGATAGTGTGTATGCTTTCACGACGTGAAAAAAAAACGCACATGCTCAGAAGCAACTATGAGACGGGAGTGCTCGTTTTGGTAAAGCTAATGTTGGAAATGGAGATGGCACATTCGTCACGGTGGAATTAATAGCATCGTTTTAATGCAGCGCATTCCGTTCTTCTTTTGACATTGAGAGTTGTATGCCAAACTTGTTTCTAAAGTAATTCCAAATAGCTCTAATGATTATAAAATATTATTTATAAGCCGCACCTCCCTCCTAATTAATACTACTAATAATAAAATAAGTTAATTCTCCTTTTTTCTTTAAATTTTATATTATTTTTGGTTATTTTTTTTGGCCTTTTTTTAAGTATTGTGGCTTAAATTATTCTTGTGTAAAGTTACCACAACAACCTTCCAAATGTGTCTCATTTGGCCTCAGGGAGGTTTGTGTCCCCTGATAATAACAATAATATAATTTGAGATGTCCCTGCCTGCTTCCTAGCAAGCTCTCTTTTGAAATACAAATCACATAGTCAAGTATTTAAAGGGCACTCAATTTTTTTTTATTTCAGAACATTAACAAATTAAAGTGGAAGGCAGCACTGGAGAGCCTGCTTGCATTTGTGCATCCCTTTCACCCCACAACAACCATACAAGATGTCCAAACCAAAATAGAGATTAGATCCCCCCAAAAAATGAGCCCAATCTTGTCTTGAGCTCCCAGAGGTCAGGAGCCACAGCAGATAAGTCCTATATGTCCCCAGTCTGTGGTACTACAGCAGGCATTATTTTCTTCTCTTCCTTGTAGCCTTCTCTCCAGCCTTCTCTGCAGCCTTGGTTGGTTTCTTCCTTGGAGGCTGGGGATCAGGAGGAGAGGTTGTGGCAGGAGGAGTAGTAGGAGGAGGAGGAGGTGGAGGAGTAGGGACAACCTCCGTTATGTCCGTGTACCTAGTGAGTTCACCCAGCACGCCCTTATTGATGACTTTCAATAGCAGGGTCTCACTGAAATTTTTTTGCTGCAACTCCATTTGCCCTAGTTTGTGGGCGAGGACTGCGGCAAATCCCTCTTCAACAGAGGGTGCCTCTCTGAGGGCCGCTGTTGCCTCTCTGAGGAAGGGCCTGGTTTCCTCCTCCACCTGCCTACCTCTCCTTGGCCCTCGTGGTTTAACTACCAGGGGAGGCATCTGGGCTCTTGTGCTGGGCCCAGCCTCCTCCTGGGTGCCACTGGGCCCAGCCTCCTCCTGGGTGCCACTGGGCCCTGCCTCCTCCTGGGTGCCACTGGGCCCAGCCTCCTCCTGATCCCCAACATCACCCTCTTCCTGGCTCTGCTCTGGCTGTAAAAAAAGAAAGGGACATTATTTATTTTGCCACATCATCATTCACAGACATTGTTCACCTCTAGACATTCTTGAAATCAATGCCAAAAGTTATGTCCTTTTCATTGATTACGCATCCTGGTTTTGTTGTCTTGGACACATAAAATTAGGCCACTACTGTATCTTGCTCTTCACAAACTTTATTGGTAGAAGTGTACATACCTTTAACAATACTAACATCAATTTAAAATCTACAATTTTGTACGATAGAAATATAGATAGCAAAACTTTACCTGGCTCCATATCTCCAAATCTGCCTCCTCAAGGCCCTGATCTTGATCCTCAGAGGAAGCCAGAGCAGGGTTGACAGGAAGGCTGGAGGACTGGCTGCAGGGAAGGCTGGAGGGTTGGGTACAAGGAAGGCTGGATTGACCTCTGGGGGGAAGGGTGGAGAGAGATTCCCGCACTTCCAGCTGGTCATCCAGAAAAGCAAGCTTACTGTAGTACCACAGACTGGGTTTATAAACCTTATCTGCTGCAGCACCTGACCTCTGGGACCTCAGGACCATAGTTCTCTGGGTCCTGTATGTCCCTCTGATGGTCCCAATTTTGTTTTTGACATCTTGGAGAGTTGTTGTTTGTATCTTTGTTTGCACAAATGCAAGCAGGCTCTCCAGTGCTGCTTTCCTGGCGTCTTTATTTTTATTTCCGCCACTTTTGGTTTGCCATAATATAGGGAGCTCTTGCCATTTGTCGATGAACTCCCCCATGAAGTCTGGGTTTTTAAAAGTATTCATGATATCTGTAAAAGCGAGAAACCAAAATAAAAATATATTTCAGGCAACATTCCTCAACTGTGCATTGTCTACATATTTTGAGCACACAAATCTCCTCGTCTGATGAACCTCAAAAAGTAAAATTGTTAGGTACCTTGGTCACGACGTTCGTTGCTAACTCTCTCTCCCGAAAAATGAACGTATTTCCCAGACATGGATCTTCACTTTATATACACAGCGCATGCGTGAAACTCCGCACGCTTTCCCCGCCCCTGACGTTCGATATTGTACTTTCCCCGCCCCTTCTCGCTCGTAGTGCTGAACAAAACATGGCGGAGACACAGGTGGCTGAGATTACCTCTACAGAGGATGAAATTACAGAGGAGCCCAAATCAAGACCCAGGAGATATAAGGCATCCAACATGTCATTCAAGGAAATGGTGGAGATGGTTGCCATTTTAAAGAAGGAGGATTATGATGCCAAGCATGGTCCGTATAAAAGGCCTAATCTGGTCAAGTCCAGAATTATGGGCAAAGTGGTCAAAAGTCTCCACCAAAAATTCGGGGTGTGCAGAACGAAGGAACAGCTCAGAAAACGATGGTCAGATCTGAAGTTGCGGGAGGCCGACCAATATAAAAGAATCAAGAAAGTTATATTAAAAAGTAAGTTGTTTTTTTTGAGTTTCCATGGTACATATTATTTTCTTGTATTCTGTCGTGTATTTTTAACTTTCATATAGTACACTGAAAGATACCATCTTTTTTAGGTTTGTCCGCATAGTAAACGGACGTATTAAACCTCTTTCTCCGTACAGTTCCTCAAACGATGTTTTCGGATCATCCAGTGTGAACACCCATGTTTTTTTTGTTTATTTGGGGGAGTACATTTGGGCCACACTTATTTTTGGTGTGCTAATCCAAAGGAGATTTGTTCATTTGGAAAAACGATATGCATGGTAATGTTAAAGGGAGTGAATGCTCAGCAGCTGATGAAACATCTGAACGCAGTAGTACAAGTGTGGGCCTAAAGCCAAAAGGCTTGAGGGAGTCACACACAGGTGATCCAGTGTAGATACTTTGGGGTGTTACAATGTTTCAAATTTGTTTACAAAATGTATATGCTCTGTTTTGGCCTATGTATCCAATCATTTGTCCCGGTTGGCACAGGGGTTAAAAATTAAAATGGAGCATGCTTCAAAAGAATGATTAAAAAGTTTTTTTCCATGTTTCTTATTTTAGCAAAATTGAGTCGCTACTAATGAAACTATTCCTTTTATTTCAATCTCCCTAGGGATTCAAAAAGCTACCTCAGATGAGACGAGAATTGCAATACCTACAACAATACCCCCAGAACCCCAGGATGGAGAGGAATGTGATGTTGTGGAAGTTGAAAGTGGCACCACCACAGGTCAGAGAGAAACCAGACACATGCATGTTAAATAGATGTAGGCCTACATATTCTATCCTACATATTTATTTTTACATTTAGGTGCAGTTCTGGCCGAAGACCCCAATAAGTTGTCACATCACAGTGCCCAGATCCTGATCCAATACCTGATGGTCTGCTGTTGTGACCTCGAAAAAATTAAGGGAGATTTGCGAGAGATCAGGGCAAATACAAAGCGGGTGGAGGAAAGGCTCCAAAATATCATGGCTGTGCTTGGGCGTGTCTAATGTTTTTACACCAAATAACGTTTTACTTGCAGAGATTTCTATTTTTTTGGGTTATTTTACCCTTTAATGACTAGCACATGTTTAGCTTTTTCAAAATTTGGAGAACTATAGTTTGTTTATGCATGGCTGGTCATGCGTTTTAATACACCTGAAATTAAGGGAACATCCACATTTCTATGGAAGTTGCCCACCTAAACCAAAAAAATAAAGGTATTTTTACATAACAAATCATTGTGGCTTCATTATGTAAATGTGGTGCTGAGTGAACTAATCAATGTTTGGTGTTTACACTGACAATGAAGGCTAATTTAAAGATTTTTTAATCCACATGGCAAAACAAATGCACTAGGTAAACCTACCAGAAACATCAAACATTATACAATAAAAATGACAAACCAATCTTTACTTTTTTAAAAAGTTTTATTTTTTTGGTCTAAAATTATTAGAGATTGTCTGGCATTTCAATGGCCCCCCTACCCATAAAATAGTCCACATATTGGTTACGGACCTCACGTCCGGTTGGGGGGGCCAAGCCAGGACGGCCAGGTTCCAGGGCCACCAAAGTTTCGGCATTGATTAAAGAGGCCTCAGGCCCACTCAAAGATATATAACTCGTTGAATGCACCCTTAGGAAATTATGCAGCACACAGCACGTCATAACCACATGGTTCCATTTGTATGGGGCAAGGTGGATGGAGGTAAGGAAGAGGCGAAATCGGCTGGCCATGATCCCAAACGCATTTTCCACCACCCTTCTGGCTCTGGCCAGCCGATAATTGAAAACCCTCCTCTCAGGGGTGAGGGTGCGTTGTGGGAATGGCCTCATCAAATGGGGTCCAAGGCCAAACGCCTCATCCGCCACAAACACAAAAGGTAGTCCCTCCACATTCTGCTCCGCGGGTGGCAAGGCCAGCAGATCCAAAAGGAGCCGTTCTCCAAACTCCGTCTGGGCAAAAACTCCTCCATCAGACATCCTGCCATTCTTGCCAACGTCCACATAGAGGAACTCGTAGGTGGCCGACACCACTGCCATCATCACGACGCTGTGGAACCCCTTATAATTATAATAAAAGGATCCCGAATGGGGTGGTGGGACGACCCGAACATGTTTGCCGTCGATGGCTCCTCCACAGTTCGGAAAGTTCCATCGCTGGGCAAACTCGGAAGCCACATTCTGCCATTCATGTGGCGAAGAAGG
The DNA here is from genome assembly GCA_029206835.1 of Rana muscosa. NCBI lineage: Eukaryota > Metazoa > Chordata > Amphibia > Anura > Ranidae > Rana > Rana muscosa. The sequence goes on along the minus strand of CM055117.1, from coordinate 534,862,069 downwards.
GAACTGTGGAATTAAAGAAATAACAAATTAATACTTGGAGCCAGAAACATTGAAAGCTGATTTCATACACACATTCATGGCCAACATTGGTAGAAACTGTTAAAAACATAAAAAATTGGAAGCAAGAAAAAAAAAATAATAATAATAATTATGGGGGGGGGGGGGGAAGGGTTGAAGATGAGTTGGGAATATCACACATGAAGGCTGTAGCACTCTGTATTGAAGTTAACAAAAATGAAACATTCCTAGGCCAAATTTAGGGTGCGTTTTGGGTAAAGCACTACGATGGAACATATAATAAAAAACATGGAAATGACTAGGCAAGGTAGGTATGGCCCCAGGATAGCATGCTGGAGAGGTTAGGTAAGCCAAATTTACAGGTAGGCCTCAAACACCAAACTTTAAATAATAAAACATGGGGAGAAAGGGGACATTCCCTGCAGCTAAGAATCATGTGAATTAGGGACTGCAAATAAAGCAAATTAAAAATATCCCAAAATAAAAACCATACAATGTGAATTTTTGAAGAAGAACACTTACCTTAATATAGTCCTCCTGCAAAACTTGAAGGATGGCAGAACAAGTCTCTGGTATAATGATCCCCAGAGCCTGGGGGGATATGCCTGTGGAGAACTTAAGGTCCTGCAGGCTTCTCCCAGTAGCCAGGTATCGCAACGTGGCGATGAGCCTCTGCTCAGCACTGATGGCTTCCCGCATAACGGTGTCCTGCCTGGTAATATAGGGGGACACCAAAGCCAACAGCTGCTGAAATACGGGATCAGACATCCTGAGAAAATTCCTGAAATCATCAGGATTATTCTCCCTGATCTCCCGCAACAAAGGCATGTGACAGAATTAGTGCCGCTGGAGCAACCAATTCTTGGTCCATGAACTCCTCCTGACCCTGCTCATGGCATGGAGTCGGGATACAGCATGAACCCCTGCACCAACTACAGCACGAACTCTACGACGAGTACGTAGCCGCAACATGGCTAGATAACGGTCGGCTGAACAGAACGTACTAGAAGAACACACGGAAGAACAGCAAGGCCTATGAAGAACAAGCTGAAAAACACGAACGTGCAGAGCAGGCCGCACTGAATAAACAGATACGAACTGACTACAAGCAGTGCTAAACAGATACGAACCCACAGGCGCAATCTGAACTCCCGAAAACGATCTTCAAAGCACGAAGACTGAAAAGCGCGAATCGTCTCTCACCAAACTTTTACTAACACGCGGAAACACGGAATTAGCAAAAGCGTCCCAAAGGGTGGCGTCATTCGAACGGAACTTCCCCTTTATAGTGCCGTCGTACGTGTTGAACGTCACTGCACTTTGCTTGATCGTTTTTTTAAATGATGGTGTGTACGCAAGGCAGGCTTGAGAGGAAACATGGAAAAAAACGAGGAGAAAAACGTCGGTTTAAAAAATGACATTAAAAACGATCGTGTGTACGGGGCATTAGACTGGGGACAGCCTCCATTGTTTAAATATTGCGGCTTCCTCCTGGTCCCGTTCCATGATAGGCGTTTCCAGCAGACACTGTGTTCAGTGTTCCGCCTATCATGGACGTTCTCTTGTCCGAGGATGAAAAGACGTCCGTGATTGGCGGAACACTGAACACAGTGCCTGCTGGGAAACGAAGTCCGAGAATGAGAGGACCTCCGTGATAGGAGGAACACTCAACACAGTGTTTGCTAGAAACGCCTATCACGGAACAAGACCAGGAGGAAGCCGCGATATTTAAACAATGGACGCCGCTCGCAGTCTAAGAAGATTTTCAGGTACACTGACTCGGGCACAGGGAGGCTGCAATGGACACAGTGAGGTTGAAAACAGTAAGCTGGCAATTGGCACTGTAAGCTGGCAATGGGCACAGTAAGGTTGGGCACAGTGAGGTGGCAATGGGCACAGTAAGCTGGCAATGGGCACAGTGAGGTGGCAATGGGCACAGTAAGCTGGCAATGGGCACAGTAAGGTTGGGCATAGTGAGGTGGCAATGGGCACAGTAAGCTGGCAATGGGCACAGTAAGGTGCCAATGGGCACAGTAAAGTTGGGCACAGTAAGCTGGCAATGGGCACAGTGAGGTGGCAATGGGCCCTGTAAGCTGGCAATGGGCACAGTGAGGTGGAAATGGGCACAGTGAGGTTGCAATGGGCACAGTGGGGCGTGCAAATGGGCATTGTTGACCCTCTTTTCCGCTTACAGTAGCTGCTGCATTTCCCCCCCTAGGCCTATGCTCGAGTCAATAAGTTTTCCCAGTTTATTGGGGTAATATTAGGTACCTCGGCTTATACTCGGGTCGGCTTATACTCGAGTATATACGGTAGGTTTTCTAATATTCTAATGGAGGGAGCCATTAGGAAAACCAAATAAGCATGTTTAATTCTTGTTCGATCTGACCAGATTTGTCCAGATTGGCTGTACTGGAAAATTGAATTGACATGTCTGTAGGCATTTGACAATGCAGTAAAATCCATGTCTGCTGTGTCAAACACTAAGGCTGATAATGATGTGTATGTTTTATGTTATACTTCAAGTTCAATTGTTATGCCTAGTTCCTTATGCATGTTAGGAAACAGTTAACAGTTTTAGTCATGTGATCTGGGGGCGGGGAGCTGTGGTAGTTGGTAGATGGATGCTGCTGAATAAACACCAGGCTCATGTTCAAGCTCCTTGCTGTCTGCCTATACTTGGGGTTAAAACATCACACCCTAGGCACCAGTAAGTAGTCAAAAAGACAAATATATACTACTATATACTCATTATCACATTCAATGTAATTAATTTTTAGAATTGGAACCCACGCATCTGGATACCTGTCTCTTTCCGATTTGGGGATTATGTTGTTCCAGGACAGACATCTTTAGCAGTCCTCAGTTCCTGGTCTCATATGCCCCAAACTCAACTGTTATGTAAGTACTCAATAGGGATGAGTTTTTTTCTCCCCCTAGCCTCATGTATATATCCTCCCCATTAGATGGGTTAACATTGGATCAACTGGTTAAGGCCCCCTTCACACGGAGGTCCGTTCAGGTCCGCCTGTCAGTTTTTTAGGCGGACCTGAAACGGATCCTCCATGTACCCCTATGGAGGCACGGATGTCAGCGGAGACATGTCCGCTGACATCTGCTCCGTTCCGCTCCGCCAAAGTGTGACGGAGGAAAACCCTATTTTTCCTTCCGTCGGCGGAGCGGATCGGATGACAATGGACTCTACGGTCCGTCGTCATCCGATTCCCCATAGGGGAGAGCGGCGCTCTGACAGGGCGGTCCCTGCACAGTGTGCGGGGACCGCCCAGTCATCCGTCGGCTCAGCGGGGATCAACGGAGCGATCCCCGCTGAGCAAGCGGAGCTTCACGGGGCGGATCTGCACGGATCCGCCCCGTGTGAAAGAGGCCTTACTCATGTTTTCTTGTAGATCTTTGCATATACAATGTCATTATGTCATGTTTTGCAACAAATAAAAGTGTTTTTTATAACATTGACTCATCTCTTAGCCACAAACACTCACATCATTCAAAGTCCCAAACTCCCTTTTATTTGCACACAGATATAGGGATGGAGACACGTGTTCCTGCATGTCTCATTCAAAGTCCTAGAATTTCCCCTTCAGTATAAACTTATGTAGCACACGGACCCGATTACTACTGCCATCTCCCACTTGCTTGCAGTCGGGCACACCTGCTACTTGCCCGGTATCCCACCTTTGGTTAAAGAGGAGCGAGCAGTGTTATTATTTGGGCCTTGCAGCAAATTACCTCTCTCGAGTGGATCCTTTTCTTTCTCTGTTGTCTAGGTAAAAGTTCCTCAAAATAACGCCAATGTCCACACAGGAGTAAAACCTAAGCAGTAAGGTTTTATTCTTTTATCTTTTTCCAATAACTTGAGTAAGAAGTAAGAAGATGAGAGAAGTAGGGGATAAAGTTTCAGGCACGCAACACTTAGAGCACAGTGTTAAACTTTTGTCGTCACCCAAGCCTGAGTGAGTATTGCTCACCCGGATAATCCCTTTGAGAGCGGTCCTAGCAGCCGGGATGGAGCACGAATCAATCTTTTCCTTTCCTGAGTATCTAGGGATACGATCGGGGAATCCTCTGCCACAGAATGTAAGTCCCGAACCTCCCAGCAAACAATACTGAATAAGAACCTCTGTACCAGACCAGCGTATTGCAAGCTTTGTAACTTTGAAGATGAATCCCTCTTTAGGCGAGTTTACAGGCCTCTTCCCGAAACAGCAGTACCGTCGCTAGTCTCTTCCGGGACTGATCCTCCCATGGTCTCCTTTCCTAAAATTGGGCCTCCTAGAGGTGGGCAGCCTGGGATCCCTCTCTGAGGTGTAGGCCCCAGCCAGCAAAGCCGGGCCTACCATGAAACAAAGCAGCCTTGGGCTGAAGGTGCCCGAGGCCCGAACACACCTGCGAACCCCGTGCCATACAGGCCATGAGGCGCACACCCAGGACCAATGGGTCCCCTGGAACTCTCCTCACCTCCAATCGTGTCTGCTTCTTATGTACCCCCTCCCAGCATGCACAGCAGGCCGACCACACCCACTGCACAGCTGCCGAGAGAGGACACCCATGGTGCTGTGATACCCCTTACTGGTTCAACCTGAGCCGGTGGTGACAGCGCCACCCACAGGCAACAGGGAACACTACTGTCAGGCAGCATCACACCCAGAGCAGAAGCATTAAAGAACTTAACAATTGGTCTGAGCCCAACTACTGGCTCAGACTACCCCTAAATTTCCACATAGCGTCCCCAAATATTGGGAGGGGCGCTACACTTACAATCTAAAGTTTGGCTGTCTAATAGAGATTTATTAGCAGTGATGTCTTCTCATACAGGGCACAGGGGCGGCGCCCTCCTAATCCATGCGCCTGGCCCCTAATCTACATGCAGGGCTCCGGAGGCATTGGATTTCAATGTTTTTTTTTCCGAAGCACATGATTAGAGCCTGAGGCTCTAATTGGTTTCAATAAGGGTGACCTGGAGCCCACCCAGTTGTGTGACATTAGCGAATTAATATTTACTAATGTCTTCCTGTTTCTCCTCCTGACCAATCAGGAAGCAGGTCCTGAGACCCAATTGGCCGGGAGTCCTCAGACCCGATTGGCCGTGAGTCCTAAGTCCTGATTGGCATAGACTCCCAAATCCTGATTGGCCGGGAGGAGAAGCGACCACCGGGACCGGGAGGAGAAGTGACCACCGGGACTCGGGAGGAGACACAGGGGAGAAGTCGCCAAAGTCGCAACCTGGATGGGGTAAGTGCGGGGCTGTCAGAGGGCCTGGTGGGGGGCCTGGCATCCACCGAATGGACTTGACAACAGAGAGGGTCGGACGATACCCCAAAACATCCAGATGGCTGACGCGTTTCTGGGGCGCCCCAGAAACGCGTCAGCCATCTTGATGTTTTGGGGTATCGTCCGACCCTCTCTGTTGTCAAGTCCAGTCGGTGGATGCCAAGAATGACAGCCTTTTTTGTCCGATAAGCTTGTACTTAAGCTCTGTCTGTGAGTAGGACTATTGTTTTTTATTCATATTTTAATAAACCTTTAAGTGGTAATACACTAGGTCTGTGCGCCCTCCTTTTTTCTTTCTTTTTCTTGAGTTACAATTGCCACCAATATGTGTCTACAATCAGAGGTCATCTCCACATATGTGTGGTTTGGGTGCTTAGATGTGTGTTCTATTCCTGGGTACCGCCCAACAATATTTTATGCAATTTTAGATAAGATGGATTGCTAGCTACAATGAATCATTGTGCTTTGATGTAATTTATGTATGTTATATTATGGAATAAAATATTTTTTCTACTTCATTGTTTTGTGCTCTCCAGCTGCATGCTTCATTCAAAGTCCTTTTTTTTTTCTACAAATCCGGGATGGAGGTAATCTTGATTTAATTATCAAAGGCCTCATATAAAGTCCCAAAACCCTTCCTACTACCATCATCTTCAATGGGAGAAAGAATTGGGGAAACAGTTGGACCCTGAGGACTGGCAGATTATGACCATAGCTCTTTCTAAGTGCTCACACAATGTGTTATTTTTGGAAAATGCCTATAAAGTATTGTATAGGTGGTACTATACACCGGCTAGATTGGCCCACTTTATCCCAACTTACTCCCCGCTCTGTTTCCGGGGATGCTCCCAGGAGGGTTCAATGGCACATATTTGGTGGTCATGCCCACGGGCGTGCAGGCTGTGGGTCAGGGTATACACCCTTCTTCGCAACCTGCTTCCGACTAATCTTAAGAGGGACCCCTATGAAGCTCTCTTTGGTAAACCTATTGTTGAATTACTACATACAGAATGGCAGTTAGCCCAGCATCTCTTTACTGCAACTAAATTGACAAATGCGAGGGCATGGAAAACCCCCACACTCAGTTTTGAGGCGGTCAAAAATCGTCTCAATGATGTCATGGTTAATGAGAAGTTGACGGCTGTCCTCTCTAAAACGCATCACAAGTTTCTTAAATTTTGGCAGCCTTGGATTTCATATTCTCACCCTTCCAGGTTTGATACTACATTACTTTCAATGTAAAGCTCCTCTCGCGCACACCCCGTGGACCCTCTACCCCTCTACTCCTTCCTTCTTTCTTTGTTCTATCTTTCTTCTTCTTTCACTGTTTTTATTGCTTTCTTCTTCTCTGTCAGCCTTTTCTACTCTTTTTTTCGCGGTTGCTCAACTTCCTGTTCTATTGTTGTGTATTCTGCACAGGTTTACAGGACGCCGGGCATAGCCTGGGATGATATGGTTATGTTCACGCTTCAACTGTTACGCTAACTATATAGCTTTGTTTAGCTTATCTATATATGAAGCTTTAACCCCAATACGGTGACTTTAGAATGGATCTTCCAATTGGAAGGGACAATTACACATTACAGTCATCGTAAACATCTTATGGCCTTCAGAACATCTTGGAAGGTTATTGCTGGACTTCTATTTGGCTATCCAGTTCCAAGGACCTTCACATTTGAGTCTTGTATGTAATTGCTCATGTTTCCTTTATGTTAGCGGAGGTCTTTTGGTACTGATTTGGTATGTTTATCTTATGTTGTATCATCTTATTGTAAACCTGTACTGTTGGTTTGTATGGTAATAATTTTTTTTGCAAAAGAAAGTAGTGAGAGGGAAAAAAACATTTGGAGAGCTCACTAGTCTAGGTTATTCTGCTCACAACAGACAGGGCTACTCTCCAATGGGTACCCAGCAGGTTACCATTGGTGCGTATTATTTTAAGAAGGAGGTCAGCAATACCATCCCTTGTATGTATGCCACTGAAGATTTCCTTTAATATAAGAGCATATGTAAACATGAATTAGGTATGCAGTAAATAAAGTGGATGTCATTATCATCAGTAAAGGCAGGGGGAGATTAGAGAGCTGAATGCATGGCTAAAGACCTGGTGTAGGGAGGAGGGATTTGGGTTTCTAGAGCACTGGGCTGACTTTACATTGGGGTGCAACCTATATGCTAAAGAGGGTTTGCACTTGAATGGAAGGGGGTCTGTTGTGCTGGGGGAGAGGTTTATGGGAAGGCTGGAGAAGTATTTAAACTAGGATTGAGGGGGGAGGATGAACTAGAATTAAATCGGGCAGACAGGTCAGTTAGGGGTCAGACATTAATGGAGGGTGGAATGGGGATAGATGGGGGGAGGGTTATGGCAGGTGACAAGAAAGTTCCCATGTTGCAAACAGCCATTGGAAACTATAGTGCCATTTGTACTACTAAAAATGATATGAAAAACACCAGAGCAAAATGTAATAATACATTAAAGTGTTAGTTCACCAATGACAGAAGTCTGCCAAGCAAAACAGGTGAGTTGGAAGCTCTGGTGCATGAGGAGAGCTATGATGTAATCAGTATTTCTGAAACTTGGCTTCAATCCTCACATGACTGGGCTATTAATATTCCTGGCTATGCACTTTTTCGGAAAGACAGGGTAAAAAGGATGGGTGGAGGGGTCTGTTTCTATGTGAGAAGTGATCTCAAAGCGAGTGTGAAAGAGGACCTGGTGGATGGAGAGTGTTATGAGTCTGAAGCATTATGGGTGGAACTGCATACAGATGTGCGTAGTTCAAAGTTAATCATTGGAGTTTGTTATAGACCACCCAATGTTAACGAGGAGGTGGAGACTCAGCTCCTTGCACAGATGGAAAGGGCTGCAAGGGCTGGGACAGTGATAATAATGGGGGATTTTAACTACCCAGAAATTGACTGGAGTAATCGCACTGCTGGGACAGTTAAAGGGCAAGAATTTACAAACTTATTACAGGACAATTTTATGGTCCAGTTTATTGAGGCCCCAACTAGGAATGATGCTCTGTTGGACCTGATAATCTTAAACCATGCAGAGCGTATTACTAATGTTCAGATAAAGGAACACCTGGGTAGCAGTGATCATAACATGATTTCATTTGCTGTAAGCAAGAAATACATACGGGAAAGATAAAAACACTTAACTTCAAGAGAGCAAATTTTCCAAGGATGAGGGCTGCTCTCTAGGACTTAGACTGGGAGAGAATATTGGCATTGATAAACACATAACTGAAATGGGAATTCTTCAAAAAGACTGTTTGGGACCTCACTGCAAAGTATATTCCCATGGGCAATAAGTTTAAAAGGCTAAAAATAATACCTATGTGGCTCATTTTTAAAAAATTAAGGAACACTAGTGTCATTTAAATGTTACAAAGAATTTAACAGAATATGTAAAAAGGAAATCAAGGATGCAAAAATAAAAAACGAACGACAGATTGCAAAAGATAGTAGGACAAACCCCAAAAAATTCTTCAAAAATATTAATAGTAAAAAGGTCAGGTCTGAGCATGTAGGCCCTTTACAAAATAATCTAGAGTGGGTGACAGGGGACAAAGAGAAGGCTAATTTATTAAATACTTTCTTCAGTGTATACAAGTAAGCATGGGGGAGTTAATGTCCATAATGGGGGTGGTATTGACACAGCCCCCAAATGATCCACAATGGCTCAAAAGTGATATGGTCCAGAAATATTTAGACAGAATAAAGGTGGATAAAGCACCTGGACCTGATGGCATCCACCCACAGATCCTAAAAGAATTGTGCTCTGTAATTTAAAAGCCATTGTATCTAATTTTTAGGGACTAATTATTGACGGGAATAGTATCACTGGATTGGCACAGGGCGAACGTGGTGCCTATATTTAAAAAAGGAACAAAGTCTTTACCAAGTAACTATAGACCTGTTAGTTTAACTTCTATAGCTGGGAAGATACTGGAGCGTTTAACCACTTAAGACCCAGACCATTATGCAGCATAAGAACCCAAGGTGTTTTTACAATTTGGCACTGCGTCGTTTTAACTGACAATTGCGCGGTCGTGCGATGTGGCTCCCAAACAAAATTGGCGTCCTTTTTTTCCCAAAAATAGAGCTTTCTTTTAGTGGTATTTGATCACCTCTGTGGTTTTTATTTTTTGCGCTATAAAGAAAAATAGAGCGACAATTTTTAAAAAAATTCAATATTTTTTACTTTTTGCTATAATAAATATGCCCCAAAAATATATAAAAAAAATGTTTTCCTCAGTTTAAGTCGATACATATTCTTCTACATATGTTTGGTAAAAAAAAAATCGCAATCGGTGTTTATTGATTGGTTTGCGCAAAAGTTATAGCGTTTACAAAATAGGGGATAGTTTTATGTCATTTTTAAAAAAAATTTTTTTTACTAGTAATGGCGGCGATCAGCGATTTTCTTTGTGACTGCGACATTATGGCGGACACATCGGACACTTTTGACACATTTTTGTCATTTTTACAGCGATCAGTGCTATAAAAATGCACTGGTTACTGTGAAAATGACACTGGCAGTGAAGGGGTTAACCAAGAGGGGGCGCTGTGTGTTTTCCTTACTGTGGGGGGGCGTGGCTTAGCGTGTGACATCACTGATTGTCGTTCCCTATGACAGGGAACTGACGATCGGTGTCAGTCACAGTAGGAAGCACGGGGAGAGGTTTGTTTACACTTACCTCTCCCCGTTCTTCCTCTCTGTGACCCGATCACGGGACACCATCGGCGTCCCCGACTTGTTCATTCCCCGACTTAGTTGGGGTAGGCGGTACACTTTGGTGGGGGTCAGCTGTTTTGCTGTTCCCGCGGGGACGGTCACGGAGGAGAGGACCGAGCCGCGAGCGCGCCGCCGACGGTGCACTGCGCGACCCACGGCTGTGCTCTTAAAGGGGACGTACCTGTACGCCCATGTGCCCAGCCGTGCCATTTTGCCGACGTACATCGGCGTGCGCGGGTCTTCAAGTGGTTATTAAAAGACCACATAGACGAGTTCTTGCTGGAAAAAAACGATTTAAGCAGTAGACAGCATGGATTCATGAAAGACAGAAGTTGTCAGACAAACCTGATTTCTTTTATGAAGAGGTAAGTAAAACCTTGGACAGAGGGGTGGCGGTGGACGTAGTATACTTGGATTTGATTCTTACTCTGAATGGTCTAAGGTTATCAGTGGTTCACCCCAAGGTTCAGTGTTGGGACCCTTACTTTTTAATATCTTTATAAATGATCTTGGGTCTGGGATCAAAAGAAACATTTCTGTCTTTGCAGATGACACCAAGCTATGCAGTGGAATAACGTCCTTACAGGATGTCTCCAATTTACAAGCCAACCTCAATGCTCTGTCTAATTGGGCGACTATGTGGCAGATGAGGTTTAATGTTGATCAATGTACAGTTATGCACTTGGGGGCTAAGAATATGCATGTATCATACATGCTAGGGGGAGTACAACTGGGGGAATCCGTAGTGGAGTAGGATCTGCGGGTTTTGGTAGATCATAAGCTCAATAATAGCATGCAATGCCAAGCTGCAGTTTCCAAAGCGAGCAAAGTCCTTTCTTGTATTAAGAGAGGTATGGTCTCCAGAGAGAGAGATATCATTTTGCCCCTGTACAAATCATTAGTAAGACCTCATCTGGAATATGCAGTTCAGTTTTGGGCACCAGTTCTCAAAAAGGATATCGGGGAATTGGAGAAAGTGCAGAGAAGGGCAACCAAACTGATTAGAGGCATGGAGGAGCTTAGCTATTAGGAAAGATTAGAGGAACTGAATTTATTCACTCTTGAGAAGAGGAGATTAAGGGGGGATATGATCAACATGTACAAATACATAAGGGGTCCATATAGTGAACTTGGTGTTGAGTTATTCACTTTACGGTCAACACAAAGGACAAGGGGGCACTCTTTGCGTCTAGAGGAAAAGAGATTTCACCTCCAAATACGGAAAGGTTTCTTCACAGTAATAGCTGTGAAAATGTGGAATAGACTCCCTCCAGAGGTGGTTCTGGTCAGCTCAGTAGATTGCTTTAACCACTTCTCTACTGGGCACTTAAACCCCCTTCCTGCCCAAGCCATTTTTCATCTTTCAGCACTATCACACTTTGAATGACAATTGTGCAGTCGTGCGACGCTGTACCCAAACTAAAAAATTTTCCCCACAAATAGAGCTTTCTTTTGGTGGTACTTGATCACCTCTGCGGTTTTTATTTTTTGCGCTATAAACAAAAGAAGAGCGACACGTTTGAAAAAAAAACACAATATTTTTTACTTTTTGCTATAATAAATATCAATTTTTATATATTTTTTTACATTTTCCTCAGTTTAGGCCGATACGTATTCTTCTACATATTTTTGGTAAAAAAAAATCAGAATAAGCGTATATTGATTGGTTTGCGCAAAAGTTATAGCGTCTACAAAATAGGGGATAGATTTATAGCATTTTTATAATTTTTTTTTTTTACTAGTAATGGCGGCGATCAGCGATTTTTATCGTGACTGCAATATTGCGGCGGACACATCGGACACTTTTGACACATTTTTGGGACCATTCACATTTATACAGCGATCTGTGCTATAAAAATGCATTGATTACTGTATAAACATGACTGGCAGGGAAGGGGTTAACATTAGGGGGCGAGGAAGGGGTTAAATGTGTTCCCTGTTAGTGATTCTTACTGTGGGGGGAGGGGACTGACTGGGGGAGGTGACCGATTGGTGTCCCTATGTACAAGGGACACACCATCGGTCTCCTCTCTCTGACAGGACGTGGATCTGTGTGTTTACACACACAGATCCACGGTCCTGCTCGGTTACTGGGCAGTCGCGGGTGCCCGGCGGCCATCGCGGCCGCCGGGCACGCGCATCTGGTGCCCAGTGACGCGGAGGGCGCACGCGCACCCTAGTGGATATGACATATGACGTTCACCCAGAATAACAGTGTCTTCCTGCCGCCGTCATTTGACAACTGGTTAAGAAAGGTCTGGATACTTTCCTAAATGTACATAATATAACTGGGTACTAACATTTATAGGTAAAGTTGATCCGGGGAAAATTAGATTGCCTCTCAGGGGACCAGGAAGGAATTTTTTCCCCTGCTGTAGCAAATTGGATCATGCTCTGCTGGGGTTTTTTGCTTTCCTCTGGATCAACTGTGGGTATAGAATTGGGTATATGGGATTGTACAATATATATATATATATATATTTTTATGGTTGAACTAGATGGACTTGTGTCTTTTTTCAACCTGACTAACTATGTAACTATGTAACTTTGACTTTGATACATTAGGGAGAAATGTTTATTGAAGTTTATAATGAAAGACATTCAAAATATATCAAAATGGTATCCACATTGATTTATTAATGCTAGGGTATGTTGCTCTAATTGAAGAGATATCCAGGAAGTCAGTTAATGTAGCTGACAGCGATACAGGAATTTAATCTCCCATGTGTACAAATGATGACTTTTCTCTCTCGCTCTTTGTTGACAGTTGAATAAATATCAAATCAATTCACATTTTTATAGATTATTATGATGGCTAGTTAAAAAGACATATTACCTAATGTTTTACTATCTGTATGGTCACATTTCAGACTGTAATTGTAGGGTCACAAGCTCTAACAGTAAAGTGAAAATTTTGCAGGATTAGTGCTGTGCTCTAATGCCCCATACACACGATCGTTTTTCATGCCGTTAAAAATGCCATTTTTAAAAATGATCGTGTGTATACTCCAGAGCATTTTTAACGACGTGAAAAATGGGCATTAAAAATTTCGAACATGCTCTCTTTTTTCACGTCGTTTTTCATGTCGTTTTTTTTAATGACGTGAAAAACGATAGTGTGTATGCTTTAACGACGTGAAAAAAAACGCGCATGCTCAGAATCAAGTATGAGACGGGAGCACTCGTTCTGGTAAAACTAGCGTTCGTAATGGAGATAGCACATTCGTCACGCAGTAACGGACTGAAAAGCACGAGGCTGAAAAGCGCGAATCGTTGCTCAACAAACTTTACTAACATGAAGGGTGGCGCCATTCGAGCGGAACTTCCCCTTTATAGTGCCGTCGTACGTGGTATACGTCACTGCGCTTTGCTTGATCGTTTTTTAAAATGATCGTGTGTACGCAAGACAGGCTTGAGAGGAAACATGAAAAAAAACTACGTGAAAAACGGCAAGAAAAAAAATCGCAAGAAAAACTATCGTGTGTATGGGGCATAAGTATTTCCCCTAGATCATTTGAGATTGTCATAATATAAAGAAACAAAATATTGTATGTGGAGGATATGGCAAACCTTTGGTCGTTTTAGGACAACTGAGTAGCATATTTTAAAGCAGGCCTTGCATCGGGATCCTTACAGCAATGTGAAAGTCTATACTAGCCTGCTTGCTAGCTCCGAAGAGGCCTAAAATTAGAAAGGGACGGTTTAAAGTGGTTGTAAACCCACTTTTGCAACTTGCACCTACAGGTAAGCCTAGATTAAGGCTTACCTGTAGGTGCAAGAAATATCTCCTAAACCTACACGGTTTAGGAGATATTTACTAAAATGACAGGCGCCGCTGTCTATGGCGCATGCGCGCCGTAGACAACGGTGCATTCATGGGGTTAATCCCATTCACAAATTCGGCTATTTCCTAGCAATCACTGGGCCTAGCCGAATTTGACGGGCACTGTGATTGGCTGGAGCAGCGATAGCCGGAAGTAACCTTCCGGCTATCGCCGCAGCGATGGCAGCGGCTGAAGAGGGAGACGAGGACGGCTTCGTGGGCCCCGATCTAAGGTAAGTGATGCATAATGAGCTATTATGCTAGTCATATTAGCTCATTATGCCTTTCTCTTACAGGTTGTTAGAAAAAAAACAAAAACATTATTGGGTTTACAACCACTTTAAGGGGTCAATAAGTCTTACTGTAGCGCCCACCCCATTTAGGGGTGCTATATACCCAAATTTAGGGGCTGGTCTGAGATAGTAGTTAGGCTCAGACCATTCTCAATTTATAGGTTGTGCTGTTTTATTTCCAGGATGGTATACTGGTGTGCAGTTCCCTGTGGCCTATAGGTGGCACTGCCATAATGGGTCAGGGTTGAACCGCTGGTATTAGTGCTGTGCCTTGGATGCCCTCTCTCGGCAGCGGTACAGTGGGTGTGGTCGACCTGCTGTGCATGCTGGGAGAGGATACATAAGGGCAGACGCTGCCCGGGAGGGGTCTTCGGAGGAGGAGAGGAGGAGGAGTCCAAGTGCGTGGCATGACCCTCCAGGCCATGGGGCCACGTGTGCACCAGTCCCAGGCACCTTTAGTCCTGGGGCTGCGTCTTCATTAATGGGCCCAGCACCTTTAGCTGGAGCCCACTTCTAAAAAGAGGATTCCCAGGGTGTCCCTCGTGGGGGAGCCCGCTTCTAAGAAGAGGAGGCCGGGGGAGGACCTTTCTGACGGACCGGTGAGAGTTCACAGTGAAGGAAGGGGCCCGGTAACTCTCTGGAGGGATTCTTTTACCCACCAAGGGCCTAGTAATGTGCTGCTGGCACCTGTCCTTAAGTATCCAGAAGCTAAGAGGTTCGGGGTCTGATAGATTCTGTGGCAGAGAGTCTCCCGATCGCATCTAGGAAAGAACTTGATCAAACGTCTGAGCATCACTTCGGCTGCTAGGATCCACTTTGTAGGAGACTATCCGGGTGAGCTAAACCTACTCTGGGATAGAGTAGTGACTGTGCTATCCATTGTGCCTGGACCAACCTCCCAAACCTTGCTGTCCTGTCTCTCTTCCACCCTTTCCTATCTACTGAACACTGAGAAAATAAACTCAACGTTGGAGTTTGAAGTGGTGTGGACATTGGAATTACTTGGGGGGAATACAGAGACTTGTACCTAGGAGGCGAGAACCAACTGATGGAAGAACCTAGCTGTGGGACCCAAATACATAACACTGCTTAACCTCCTCATCCAGGAGGGTACGGGCATATAGGTGTGCCTTTTTCCTGCAATTGAGCCAAAGCAAGGGAAAAGGGTCCGTGTGCTACATTACATCAGTATTTTAGTTATAGAGCCTGGTGTTCTCAGCAAACTCTTCCTATTATCATTCCATATTCTGTTTCTGTTCACCTGAAAGTTTTGGGTGCTCCTGCCTACTTTTGATAGAGATTCCACCGCCTATTTTATCCACTAAAATTTTAAAACAAAATAAAACATGTCTTCAGACTCAGGTTCTCAACACAGAGATCCCACCAAAATAATTACTGAGAGATATATGACATTTTTAGGTGGCTTATCCAGCATCTACCCGGAAATGAAATATCAGTTTCGGATGGATTCAGTCTTAAAGCGGTGGAGAACACTGTTCATGCTGCACATTTTTTTAATGTACACTTGATACATGTAGTATGCCAAATCTTTCTGCCCTTCTGAGATGATAGATCATTTGCAACATTATCATAAATAAAGTCTATGTGAAGTGTGGACTAGGAGAGTTTTCATGGTGTTTTCGAGAAGAAGTGGTAACCCGGGAAGGGGGCACACTGTTACTTTTCTGGTAGGAAAATTCTGAGTCACATTATATATTTGGATAGAATTTTCACGTTTGGTTTGGGCTATTAATTGATGGCTTATTATGTATTATTAAGTCTCTGTCAGATTTTTGTAGGGTTCAGATAGTGTGAATATGTTCCAAGGCCTCCACATTTCATGGAATTGTGTTGTGTTTTCTCTTTTCATGGCTATTGTTTCTTCCATCTGGTAAATAGAGTTGACATTTAAAAGCCAGTCTTTTACTAATGGTGTTTCTTTTGTTTTCCAAAATAGCGGGATTAATGCTTTGGCTGTATTAAGGAGATGGTGTGATAAAGAGTTTTTGTACTTTCTGTAAGAGAAATTGTTCACATGTAGAAGACAATAGACTTGTGCACAACGGAAAAATTTGTTTAGTTTAGTTTAGTTTCTTTTCGGTCCTGTTGATTCGTAATCATTCGTAATTTTGCTAAATGGGATTTTTTGTGTTCGGACTAATTCGTATTTTCGCAAGCGTTATTTTTCGTTGAATCGGAATGATTCGTATTAATGTAAGCCTTATTTTTAGTTGATTTATAATTCGTACTTTCGGTAGAGTACATTGTTTTTTGTTGATTCTGGACATAGGTGTGTGCGGCCTATAGCATTAGGGTGTGCACCCCAAAGCTCAAAAACACGCTACTGATCACTCACTGTGTTAATTTAGAAAAGGAAGTGGTCGGTAAATTACATATTTACCGGCCCCTTTCCCCCCTCATCCAATACCATCCCCCTGTGTGTGCCCACAGCAGCCAGTGGGAGAGGAAAGGAGGAAAGCTGGCAGCGCTTACAGGGAAATGGGGGGGGCAGGTCAATAGGGGGAATCTGTGCTGCACAGAGTGATTAGGGTGTGCCTGGGCGCACCTGGCACACCCTGTGCGCACGCCTATGATTCTGGACACAACTCCTACATTCGTAACTTTTCTTTGGTTCGTTTATTCGTAATTTTCCGTGTCTCTCTCACAATGGCGCTGCCTAACGTGCTTCGAATGGATTCGTACTTTTCTAAATACATTGCGGTTATTTGTAACGATTCGAAATCTCGTATTTCACTTTTGTTTTTGACATGTGGCTATAGCCTCTGCCCCTGTACACCATTTTGAGAGGGAGTTCAGCACGGTGAAGGAGGAGCAGAGAGAAGAGCAGAGCGTTATTGTGCTTCGAATGGATTCGTACATTCGTAACTTTTTTTTGAGTTCGCTGATTCGTAATTTTTCGTGTCTCTCAAAATGGCGCTGCCTAACGTGCTTCGAATGGATTCGTACATTCATTTTTTTTTTTGGTTCGTTGATTCGTAATTTTTCCGTGACGGATCACAACAAGTCGACTTGCTGTTGCATTAGGCCACATTAACGCAACAACAAATTATGCCGAAGGCATTCGGGCATTTGCTATTTGCGATATAATTTATTTCGGATTCGGTTTTATTTGTAATTGCTTTGTTCGGAAATTCTAATGCTTCCGAAAGTCCGAAAGTTGCTAAATTCGTACGAATTTCAATTTGTTAAGAAACAAATTGCACAAGCCTAGAAGACAACAGGCTGTATCAAGATTCATTTGTGCATCGGTAATGTGTATTGATCTGATTCCAAAATGTTTGGATCTCCGTGCAGGACCACCAGGGATGAAGAAAAGTTCCTCTACTTTTGTTGCATCTCCTGCACACATCCGACTCTAGAGGAGACCAACTTTTTATTTTGACTGGGGTGGTGTACCATTGAGTATGGATTTTATACGATATCTCTTGTATTCGAGTATTTAGAGAGCATTTGTGTGTGAAGACAGAGGCTTTTTCCACTGTGCATCTGAGATTTTAATTTGGAGCTCCTCTTCCCAGATTTTTTAAATTTATCTGGTGAGTCGTATGTTGGCTGAGAGATCCAATTGTAAGATATTGAGGTAGCCTTTCAGATTGGTTTTTGGTCGTAGCATATTTGTTCAAAATTTGGAAGGGGTCTTGACATTAGTTCCTTACATTTGTTGTTTTGGATAAAATCGTGTATTTGCAGATATTTCCAGAAGGTTAAAGAGTTTTTATTGTGTTCTTTCGCAAGGCTTGTGAAGGGTTTTATGTTTTTTTTAGTAAGCAGTATAAAGCTAATAGAGGAGTATTCTTTTTTTCTTAGGGATAAGCTCTTGGGGGGGAAATTGGGATGATAGGTTATGGAGGTAAGCAGGCCTGGGAAGGTAGAGAATTTATGTGGGACTACTATTTTGTGTATTTTTTTAGGGTTGTGCTTATTAGTGGAAGCTTTTTAACTGCGACTGGATAATTTCCGGGGGTCAGACCATGGTAGGAATTGTATGTGCAAGTTAGGCCAGGATTATTATAGTCAGGTGTGTAGCATAGTAATATTTTTTGAAGTCAGGAATAACTATTCCTCTTTTCGATTTGAGGAGGTGGAGTAATTTCAATTCTTTAGCTTTTTTAACCCAACCTTTCTTTATTTTATACAGTTCATGCTAAATTTGTTTGGTGTTTTTGATTGTTTTCTTCTGTTAGTTTTTGTTGTGGCACAATGCATATGTACTGTACAGGCCTTCATCTTAAAAATAAAATCATGCTTTGTGCCAGAAATATTCTTTTGGTTTCAAGATAAAAAGAACAATCACAGAATTAGCAGGTTACTGTATATCTATAGTGTATTTTTGTTGCTTTTTAAAAAATAAAATAAAAATTGTATTAAAAAAGCATACAACAGATATGGGCAGTGTGTCAACAGATACCGTCAACTAAATTAAAAAAAGAAAAACCTGAGATAAACTCCACTTTACAATGCAGTATTGCAGTGCACAGCTGCTGACATAGGTACAATAACATGAATACAGACATTTACAATAAGAAACATTGCCATTAGGTAGGATTACTAGCAACAAATCCAAACATCCAGTGACTCCTGAATATGAACAGAGGGTGAACAAACAAGTAGAATAAAATAGGACTAAATGGCCAGTAGATCAGCAAAATTTAAGTCAAAGAACGGGGCCCATACCCCTTCAGCAGGGTGTGTAAAAAAAGGAGGGGCCAATATACAAAGAAAGAGCCGCTGCTCCAGGTGTATAATGAGAACCTAAGGTGGAATGTCTCGTAGAGTGCCAGCCCCGGCCCGCCTCCATGGAAAACTTGTAAGAAAAGAAATGAAAAGAAAAGAAATGGTTGCACATCCAGGAATTTCGATTGCCTTTTATTGTTCAAAGTGATAACACCAAAGACACCAACACTAGATGTATGTGTGATACACGTCTACGTGTCCTCGTGTTGGTGACTTTGGTGTTATCACTTTGAACAATAAAAGGCAATCGAAATTCCTGGATGTGCAGCCATTTCTTTTCTTATAAAAAAGGAGGGGCCCATGGTTACATTACTAGCCTCATTTATGAAGCAACTATCTTAAGATATGGTTGCCATGGTTGAATTCTCCAGCCACTGATACCAAACCCTGTCAAATTAAGTTGTACATCTTAGGCTGTTGAAGAGGCTTTATATAGAGAAAGAACTGAGTTAACAATAGAGTTCCACCTGTCTAAGGATGAGGGGTAACATAATATTTTAGTGACCTTTCCATGGGACAGAGGTTCCACAAGACCCAACATTCAGAATATCGAATCCTGGGGTATCTGGATAGCGGTTACATCTGTAATAAATTGCAAAACCTGTAAACCAGTAAGGACAGGTTCAAAAGATATGAAGAAAGTCTGCTTGTGGGTGGGAACATTGCCAACACTCCCTGCAGGCATCAACCCCAACTTTCCCCACTCCATCGGGCATGGGGTAAAAGCAATGAACAATTTAAAACTGGATTAACTTACTCTCAGACATCATCCCAACCAACTGTATAGGTTTGGAATGTCCTTTGTCCATTTCTCTCTACATTTGCATAGAGCTTGAGAGAAAGGTTGGCGCAAGGCCAGGTATAGACATTTTTCTTATTTTTAACAATACCACCTAACTAAAGCCCTGTTCCATATCGTGTGCGAAGACCTGCATTTTTCTGCACTGGAAAAACACAGGTCTCCACAAGCGCACACAGAAAACAATAATTTTCACACCACGATGGTGCAGGGAGGTGTAGAGTGGAGTGGTGCAGATATGCAGGATGCCTGTGTTTTTCTGCACATCAGCGGAGCTCTAGAGGCTCCCTGAGGAGACCCACAAGGGTGTAACGCATTGAGGCTTCCTGAGGCTGCCCACATGGGTAAAATGCTTTAAGGGGAGATATCGGATGGCAACATCATATACTGTGATGTCACTATCTGCAGTTGGGACACACGCTGGTTCTGAAGCCCGGGAAATCAGCGCTTCTCCCACTACTAAATGCTGGATATACTGGGTGACGGTACAAAGGCACAAGTCCATGTGAGTGCAATATCTTAGGAGTTTTTGTATGGGGATGTGTTTTATATTAATAAAGATGTTGCACAATAAAATACCTTTGTGATCCCACTATACATTGATCTGAGTGGCCTGGAGGAAGAGATTGGAGTGGAGACATGGGTCGCTGGACTGGTGAATTGTGACAGGAGTCCAATGTTCATAGCATAAAGTGAGCTTTGACCTGACACTGCATTTTTGGCGAGTTGTCATCTAAAGGGGGCATGCATCACTGACACAGTAAATGAATGTATGAACAAGCACATGCACAGTGAAATTCTGGCTGACACAAAGTGGGACTATATGTGTGGCCTTTTTATTAGTGGATGCAGAGACACTGTAGTAATAACACAAGAGACATCATTGGTGGTGAAATTGGGATTTGTTGATTATTTGTATATGTTCATGTTTAGTTTACATAATACAGTGTATTTCCTCACGGTTTATTCATATTGAGTACATGTATACTTATAGCAGTTTCACTTTTTCACATACTATTACCCACTTGCCCTCCGGAAGGTTTACCCCCCTTCATGAACAGGCCATTTTTTGCAATACAGCACTGCATTATTTTAACTGACAATTGTGCGGTTGTGTGACACTGTACCCAAATAAAAATGTTGTCCTTTTCCCACAAATACAGCTTTCTTTTGGTGGTCTTTGATCACTTCTGCAGTTTTTATTTTTTGCGCTAAAAACAGAGAAAGACTGACAATTTTGAAAAAAAAAAAACCCAGTATTTCTTACTTTATGCTATAAAACAAATCCAATAAAAAAATGAAAAACATCTAATTTCTTCCTTAATTTAGGCCAATATGTATTCTGCTACATGTTTTTGGTAAATAAAATCCCAATAAGTGTATTTTGATTGGTTTGCGCAAAAGTTATAGTGTCTACAAACTATGGGATAGATTTACGAAATTGTCATTTATTTATTTTTTACTAGTATTCAGCAACTTAGCAGCAACATTGCGGCGGACAAATTGGACACTAAATTACACTTTTTGGGGACCAGTGACACTAATACAGTGATCATTGCTAAAAATATGCACTGTTACTGTACTAATGACACTGACTGGGAAGGGGTTAACATCTGGGTGATCAAAGGATTAAATATGTGTCTGGGGAGTGCTTGCTAACTGTTTGGGGGAGGTGCTTGTATTATGGGAAAGCAGAGATCCGTGTTCCTGCTTTGTAAGAACACGATCATAACCATCCCTTCTCATAGAACGACAATCTGCCTTGTCTACTTAGACAGATCGGCATTCTGTCTGTGTTCTGAACGATTGCATCGGCCAGACCCGCTCATGGGCTCCTGCTGTGTCCAATCACAACGAGAGCGGGTTGCGGCCGGTGCGCGTGCGTGCCCCAGACCCGGAAGTGCAAAATCACGTACAGGTACGTGATTTTGCACAGGAGAGCCACCTTGGCTATATATACAGTAATTGGTTGGCAAGTGGTTAAGCAGAATTCTTTACTTGAAAGAAAACGTGTGGGAGTGTCCACTGCAACAAACTGCTTACACTAAACTTCAAAGGCTAGAACAGGGATGTACAATTTGGAAGCTTCAACAATAATATTTCCTGACAGGTTGTAAATAATGTCTCTAGTGGTCCTCAGCATGGATGCCCAAATCTGCCCCTCGTACCTCTATGGACAATCACATTTGTACATGAACACAGAGAGGAGAACATAGTTCTATATCAAATACATCTAAATAATCAGATGATTATTTGATGGCAATGGATACAGAAGATTTGATAAGATAAGGTACATACAAGCAGCATTTTTTTTTCCCTAAAACATCTCCTGTATTACATACAGTGCTCTATACATCACGTAGTCAATAGTAGATCATTTCTGTGTGATCTTAATAGATCAGCTGATCATAGCTTTTGCAAGGGCCAAAAACTCACTTTGAATTCTCACAGCCCAGTGGTCATTAAATATTCCCTACTGTGTAGACAAATAACTCTCCACTCTTACATACAGATAACAATGAGAAATGTTAATTAGCTCAACAGCTAATAGCACAACTTTACCCACAAATGTGAACCATGTTGCCCCTAAAACCACTGACGGGTTAGAAATAAAATCTGAAACCACATTTGTAGTAAAATGGAAAAATGAATTAAGATCCTCTATCACTTTGGCTAGCCGCAGGTAGAAGAAAATGAATTGGCCCTTGACATAGTTCTTGTGTGGGATAAAGGGCAAGTTGTAGGTTTTGCAGACACTTCAGCTGATTTATAGTGGAGTCATAATTACATGTTATACAATACAATATAGCAATACCATATATTCTATTGTATACCCATCAGAGGTTTTTTCACATCAAATTTGTGAGAAAAAATTTAGCATGTCTCTAAAATTATGTAAAACTTGATACTGTATGCCATGAATGTGTTTTTAGGCACATGTAAAACACCATAAGTAATTTATTTTGTCATTATGCTAAGTGCTAAATGCTATAATCAGTGGCGGTGCGTCCATAAGGGAGCACGGGTGCCGTCCCCTCTCTCCAGCCCCCCTCTATGACCAATGGATAGATTCATGCATAGCATGAATCTATCCATGGCCGCCGCTGACACCCCCTATGCAGGCGCGGGCATAGCCATAGGCTCTAATAGGCGTCAAAAATGGTGACCTAGGTGTGTTAGAACAGCAAATTAATATTCGCTTTTCTAACACTAAATCGCCTCCCTGCCAATCAGGTGCTCAGGTCTGTTATCCATCACCTGATTGGCTGAAACGACAGGCGCTGTGATTGGACGCCTATAAGGCATCCAATCGCCTATAGGAGAGGACGGGAGGAGAGGAGGGGAGAAGACCCATGCCACGGAGGACACCGCTCACCGTCACCCACTGCCCCACTGAGACAGGGTAAGTGCTGGGCAGACGGGGAGCGGGCTGGGGGGGATCACAGTGGCGGCATTCGATAGACACAGTGGAAGCATTCGATGGGCACAGTGGCAGCAGTCGATGGGCACAGTGGGAGCATTTGATGGCACAGTTCTAGCATTTGATGGCACAGTGGCTGCATTTGATGGCACGGTGGCTGCATTTGATGGCACAGTGGCTGCATTTGATGGGCACAGTGGGAGCATTTGATGGTACAGTGGCAGCATTTGATGGCACAGTGGTAGCATTTGATGGCCAAGTGGCTGCATTCGATGGGCACAGTGGCTGCGTTCGATGGGCACAGTGGCAGCATTTGATGGTACAGTGGCTGCATTTGATGGCCACAGTGGCTGAATTCGATGGGCACAGTGGCAACATTCGATGGGCGCAGTGGGAGCATTTGATGGCACAGTGGGAGCGTTTGATGGCACAGTGGCTGCATTTGATGGGCACAGTGGCAGCATTCAATGGGCACAGTGGGTGCATTCAATGGGCATAGTGGCTGCGTTTTATGGGCACAGTGGCTGCGTTTGATGGGCACAGTGGCTGCGTTTCATGGGCACAGTGGCTGTGTTTGATGGAACAGTGGCTGCGTTTGATGGCACAGTGGCTGCGTTTGATGGCACAGTGGCTGCGTTTGATGAACACAGTGGCTGCGTTTGATGTACACAGTGGCTGCGTTTGATGTACACAGTGGCTGCGTTTGATGAGCACAGTGGCTGCGTTTGATGAGCACAGTGGCTGCGTTTGATGAGCACAGTGGTGGCATTTGATGGGCACAGTGGCTGCAATTGATGGGCACAGTGAGGCTGCAATTGATGGGTTTTGTTTTTTAAATTTTCAGTTTGTCTGCGCCCCCCCAAGCATTTTGAGCACCAGCCGCCACTGGCTATAATTAAACTGATGTGAAAATAAATTTTGCATTACATAGCCATGGATGTATTTAAACATCCTGCTGCTCTGGACATGCTCTTTTGTACAAGCTTCTCCCCTTGTGTCAAGTGATTATTTAAAATATAATAATGTTAAAATGCACTACTGGAGGCAGCATGTTGACGTCCTTTCATGCAGGACTACGTTCCAGCTGTACAGATCACCAAGTTAGAAAATGGAAATATTGTTGCATGTTTCCTAAACTGTAAAGGGAATTCCGACTCCTCTTAACATCCACTGTACCCCCTACAGTACTCTTGGTGAATTTAGACACAAATGTCCATACGTGGGCAGAAGAGGAGAACAAAAAAGGAAAGAGTTATCACACTTTTTTAATGTTGACGCTTCACAACAAGGCTGTAGTCCATAAGTGCCATTATGATAACTACCTCCTTTCAGTTAAAAAAAAGTATGTATGGAGTGGTTTTCTAAGTGGTTTTCTAAGTGACATATACAGAACTAGAGTAAGAGTATCCAACCACTTTGTAAATATTACTAAAAACTAATCTAGAAATGTCAGACTGTGAAGCCAGGGCCACAATAGTGATTTCAACATAATTTTCCTTTATTGCCAAAAGAAAAAAAAAAAAGCCACAAGAGTTGGACTATACGTGAGATGTAACTTGCCACCAGCTTTAGACATCACGAGAACTAAAATATATTTTAACTGTAGATTTTGATATGAACTGAGATATAGTAGGATTTTTAAAACAGCTTACCTGTAAAATCCTTTTCTTGGAGTACATCACGGGACACAGAGCAGCATAGTCATTACTATGTGGGTTATATAGAATTACCTTCAGGTGCTGGCACTGGCAACTTCCAAAACAGGAAGTACCCTCCCCTATATAAGCCCCTCCCATCCGGGAGTACCTCAGTTTTGTAGCAAAGCAATACGTGTCCCCAAAAGAGGGGTGGGAGCTCTGTGTCCCGTGATGTACTCCAAGAAAAGGATTTTACAGGTAAGCTGTTTTAAAAATCCTACTTTCTTGTTCATACATCACGGGACACAGAGCAGCATAGTCATTACTATGTGGGACGTCCCAAAGCAATGCCAAATGAGGGGGGGGGATACACCATACATAAGCTGGGCGCCATCAGGCATGAGGATCTTTTGCGGCCTGCAACACACTGCGCCCAAAGGCGACATCCTCCTGACTTCTAACGTCCACCTGGTAGAACCTAGTAAACGTGTGTACTGAAGACCATGTTGCGGCCTTACAAATTTGAGCCAGGGAGGCCTGGTGATGCACTGCCCATGAAGTTCCAACTGCTCTCGTGGAGTGCGCCCTAACTTTGAACGGAGGCGGTCTACTTCTCAAGCCATAGGCTTGTATTATGACCTGTCGAATCCACTTGGCTAAAGTAGATTTTGATGCTGCCTGACCCTTTCTGGGGCCTTCCGGCAGAACAAACAAAGAATCCGTTCTACGAATCTGAGCAGTGGCTTTTAGATAAGCTTTAACTGCTCTTACTACATCCAAAGAATGCAATAACTTTTCCTCTACCGAGCTTGGTTTAGGGAAAAAAGAAGAAGGAACCACATCCTGGTTCAAGTGAAACCTCGATACCACCTTAGGAAGAAAGGCTGGGTGAGGGCGTAATACTACTCTGTCCTTATGGATAACCAGATATGGCTCTTTACAGGACATGGCGGCTAATTCCGACACTCTTCTAGCCGAGCATATGGCTACTAAAAATATCAATTTTCTGGTGAGTAGAACCAAGGAAATGTGCCGCAAAGGTTCAAACGGCTGCTTCTGCAGAACCGACAGAACCAAATTTAGATCCCATGGGCATATGGGAGCTTTAATCGGTGGAATAATACGAGTCACCCCTTGCATAAAGGATTTGACAAGTGAATGCATAGCCAGGGGCCTTTGAAATAGTATTGATAAGGCCGAAACCTGGCCCTTGATAGTACTTAAGGCAAACTTCCTGTCTACAGCCCACTGCAGGAAGTCCAGAATTCTGCCTATAACGTACTTACGTGGATGCCATTTTCTGGCCTCGCACCAAGTGATGTATGCCTTCCAAACTCTATAGTAGATCTGCCTGGATACAGGCTTCCTGGCATTGATTATAGTTGATACCACAGAGTTAGAGAGACCTCTCTTCTTTAGGATGTGGGATTCAATAGCCAGGCCGTTAAACTTAGAGTTAGTAAGGAAGGGTGGTATATCGGTCCTTGCGAAAGCAGGTCCGGACGACGTGGAAGGGTCCAAGGACTCCCCACAGACATTTTGATGATCTCTGCGTACCAGGCCCTTCGGGGCCACGCTGGAGCCACCAGGATCACCGGCTTCTTCTCCAACCTGACTCTGCGAAGGAGTCGAGGCAACAATTGTAGAGGAGGGAATGCATATATCAGTCTGAACTGATCCCAAGGGAACACCAGAGCATCCGAGCCGCAAGCGAGGGGATCCCTTGTCCGGGAGACAAATCTGTCCACCTTTGCGTTGAATCTGGATTCTAGCAGATCTACATCCGGTGTTCCCCACCGCTGACATATTGCTCGGAAGACCTCGGGATGAAGGGACCATTCCCCTGGGCATAACTGTTGGCGACTCAGAAAGTCCGCCTTCCAATTCTCCACCCCTGGAATGAAGACAGCTGATATACATGGGACATGCTTTTCTGCCCATTCCAGGATGTGACTTACTTCCCTCTGGGCTGCACGACTCCTGGTGCCTCCCTGATGATTGATATATGCCACTGCTGTGGCATTGTCTGATTGAATTCTGACAGGGGACCCTTGGAGTCTGGATGTCCAGGCTACTAGGGCATACCGGGCTGCTCGTATCTCTAAGAGATTGATGGGCAGGGTTTTTACTACATTTGACCATCTGCCCTGGAGAGACCATTGCTCCAGTACTGCCCCCCAGCCTATAAGGCTGGCATCTGTAGTGACCACCTTCCAAGATATTGGACTGAAGGGTTTTCCCTTCTGGAGATTCTGGGGGATCAACCACCAGCAGAGACTCTTCCGAACGGAAGGGGACAAAGCCATCGGGAAGTCTAGAGCCTGAATTTTTCCATTCCAGGCTGACAATATGGCCCTCTGTAAATTCCTTGAGTGGAATTGGGCGTATGGCACAGCTTCGAATGATGCTACCATCTTTCCTAGCAGCCTCATGCACAGGCGTATGGACGGCTGTCTTTTTGCACAAAGCAGACGGACCAAGCCCCTCAAAGAGGATACCTTGTCTAGAGGTAAGAAAATCTTCCTCTGGTCTGAATCCAGCCGTAGCCCTAGATATACCAGGTTTTTCACTGGCTGTAGGGCTGACTTGTCCAGGTTGATGACCCAACCGTGAGATTCTAGATACTTGATTGTATCGACAATTACCACTTCTAGCTTGGCAACTGAGTGGTCCATCAACAACAGGTCGTCTAGGTATGCCATTATCGTTACACCTCGTGTTCTTAGATCGGCCAACAGTGGGGCCAGAATTTTTGTGAACACTCGTGGTGCTGTGGCCAGACCGAATGGTAAAGCTCTGAACTGAAAATGGCGCCCTTCTACTGCAAAGCGTAGAAATTTTTGATGACCTGGAAAGATGGGAACATGCAAGTAAGCATCTTTGATGTCGATCGAGGCTAACCATTCCTCCCCTTGTAGGGCAGCGGTGACCGATCGGATCGACTCCATCCGGAAAGACTGGACGTTTAGAAATTTGTTTAGACTCTTTAGGTCCAATATGGGTCTTATGTCCCCGTTTGGTTTCGGGACTGTGAAAAGGTTTGAGTAGAAACCCAACCCCCACTCTTCCATAGGAACCTCCATAATTACTCCTTGGAGCAATAGTTGTTCTAACGCCAACAGGAGAGACCCTCTTTTCAGAGGGTCTCTTGGCATGCCTGACCACATAAAATGGGAAGGAGGAGACTCTTTTAACTCCAACTTGTATCCCAGAGTTACTGCGGAGAGCACCCATCTGTCTTTGATCGTCTCCCGCCAGGTCTCTGCGAACAACTGAAGTCTTCCCCCCACCCGTTTGAGTGGGGGCAGCCCTTCATAGGCTTGACTTGGAGGCTGGTTTAGTACCCCTTCGGATCCAGGGTTTCTTATTACCCTGTGACTGTCCCTGATTTTTACCCCCTGAGTTTGACCGAGGAGGCCGTCGGAACTGCTTAGTAGCAGACGTCGCAGGGATAGGAGAGGTAGTCCTCTTAAAAGATGGACCCCTAGACCTCTTCTTACTCGGTAAGAGAGTACTTTTACCACTGGAAATCTTCTGGATATACTTATCCAGGTCCTCGCCAAAAAGGCGTTCCCCATGAAATGAGAAGCTAACTAAGAGCTTCTTACAGGGAGCTTCAGCAGACCAGTTTTTGAGCCACAGAAGCCTACGCATATGTACCAAAGACAGCGTGAGGCGGGAGGCCTGATGGATAGAATCCTTGATGGCGTCAACCGCAAAGCATAATGCTCTAGGCAGATCAGCCAGAGCCTGGGCCTGCTGGTCTGGCAAATCCCTCAGGACCATTTTCATTTGATCCTTTAAAGCTTGGCAGACCCCAATAGCTGCCACTGCTGGCTGTGTAACAGCCCCTGCTGTGGAAAAAGCAGATTTTAATAAAGATTCCAATTTTTTATCTACTGGATCTTTGAACATTTGAACATTATCTACTGGACATGTCAGTGATTTGTTCACAGAAGAGATGGCTGCATCCACCGTAGGAACATTCCATCTCTGGGTGAACTTTTCCTCCATGGGATAGATCACCGGAAATGTCTTAGGCGGAACAAATAGTTTATCAGGATGTTCCCAGTCCTGGTATATAAGTCCTTCCAATAATGGATGTATTGGAAAGGAGCAATTAACCTGGGGAGCTTTTAGCGACCGCAATGAGGAGACAGCAGTAGTTGATGGTTCAACAAGAGGCATTTTAAATGCAGATCGAACCATGTCAGTTAGGGTCTGGACCCACAATCTTTCAGTCTGTGATGCTGAAAATGGTTCATCTACTGTCGATTCCTCAAAAACAGAGTTAACCTCCTCCTGATCCCCTTCAGGTAGGTCGGTCCCTTCCTGGGACTGTTGCTCTGCCAACAGGCACTCTAATGGAGGTGATGGAGATCTGGCGCGCTTTCTTTCCTGTAGAGAAGAAGCGATCAATGCTGCCAATCTCTGCTCCAATCCCTCCAGAGTTGAGGAAAAAACCTCCTCTGTTATATATGCAGGAGCAGGTGGACTGAGGACAGCCGCAGTACCTGGCACTCCCGGGGGTTCCTTATGGGTTTTAACCTCTGATTTCTCAGGGGAGGAGGGTGCAGATGACTGCTCAAGATCCTCAGAGCCCGATGGAGACCCCCTACACTTCCTGAGAGGTATATCTCGGAGTTTTTTAGGCGGCATATTCCTTAGTTCAAAGCTGAGGTATTCCAGCCGCAATACACCCCTTACTGAAATAGTCTAATGCAATCTGCTGCTATGTACATCAGTGGGTGTCTACTAATGCGTCTTTCTGGGGATGCCTGTATCAACCGCCCGCTCTAAGCCCCTATACCATGCTACCAGCTCCTTTTCATGCTCTGTGTCCATAGCAAGCAGCGTGGACTGAGTCCTTTTATCTTGCTGGGACGCCCGCACATGCGCAGAAGCGCTGGGCGCACAGAGCGCGTCATCCGCCAGGCTCCGCCCACTTTTTGAAGCTAAATCTATAAAAAGAAAGCGTGTGTGCGCGCGCGCGCGTGCACGTGTGCGCTCTTGGCGCCCTGTAGGGAGAGGAGCCAGGGTCCCTGTTTCACCAGGACTCGGGGATGGAAGGAAACTACTTGGCAGCATGACAGAGGAATGCAGCTTCCCTGATAGAGAGCTCACTCATCTGCCTGGACTTTCACCATGGAAGGAATAGTCCCAAGAAAAAAAGACGTTCCACAGCGGCCTCTAGTGGACAAACACAGGTACCGCACTTTTGTCTTTTTTTTTTTTTTTTTTTAAAACCTCCTTTATGAAAAACATTTCCAGGTTTACAGTTTTTAAAACTTCCTTTATGAAAAAACATTTCTAGGATTTCTTAGGCATATACAGCTATTAGCGGGAATACCTTTTAGGTAACAGGCAGAAAGACATATTAGGCTTGGGGGTCCCCTCAATAGAACCAAGTTCCTGAGGGGCCCCCACTTACCTTTTCCCCGCCGCAGGACTTTGTTTGGTCCACAGAAGCCCAAACTTCACCTTTCACGGCAGGCATTGTACTAGACCTTCAGGGACCGGGTTCCCAAGGATTCCACTCCCCTGGACCTGTATAGCACCCTGCACAGATAGCCTCTTGGTTTTGGGTATGACCAGAGCTCTGGATCCCAAGGTCCAGCCCTCCTAAGAGAGGCATTACAGGCAAAACCTTGCTCTTCTCTGCAAGGCCCGGGTACCGACCGTTTAGCTATGAAGCTTTTTTGGTCGGATCCGGAATAGCTTGCTAAGGCCCAGAGAACCTGTACACAAGCCCAGATGAATACATGTTAACCTTGGCCAACACCTTAGACACTGGCAAAAAACTGAGGTACTCCCGGATGGGAGGGGCTTATATAGGGGAGGGTACTTCCTGTTTTGGAAGTTGCCAGTGCCAGCACCTGAAGGTAATTCTATATAACCCACATAGTAATGACTATGCTGCTCTGTGTCCCGTGATGTATGAACAAGAAAATGTGCCACCATGTTAAGGCATTACCAAAGACATTATATACTACTAGAGCTAGGTGTCACATGGGACATATTATATCAGATTTAGATATCACCTAAAACTTAACAAGCCGCTAACTATAGACATCACTAGAGCTATATTATACCACTAAATCTGACGTCACCTGAGACACAGATTGCGACCAACTTCAGACATTACCAGTCCTACAGTATATTATCCCACCAGATATGATGTCACCTGAGACATAGCATGCCAACAGATTAGAACATCCCCAGAGCAATATACATGCCACCAGATTCGGACATCATCAGAACTATATTATGCCACTAGACCTGATTTCACCAGAGATTTAACATGCCACCAGCTCCAGGCATCACCAGAGTTTTATTATGCCACCATATCTAATGTCACCAGAGGCATACATTCCAGTATGTCAACATACTTCACACATCCAATCATGTGCAAGGAAAAATGCTGAGAAGTGCTAACCCCCAAAGAAGCCACTTATGTGTGGGTCCCTTGATTCTGGATGTCAACACCAACCCTTCCAGCAATGCCACATTCTCTGACACAACAAGGCTGAAGAAAAAGGATTTACAGTAAAAACTTGGTTTGAGAGTAACTTGGTTTGAGAGCGTTTTGCAAGACAAGCAACATTTTTTAATACATTTTTACTTGATATACAAGCGATGTCTTGATATAAGAGTAGCGTCATGTCACAACTGAGTATAAAAGAGAAGAGAGGCACCTCTAAGTGTAGCAATATGGTTACATTTAATGAAGGTACAACATTTAGAAACTCACATGATTGATGATTAACCACTTCAATACAGGGCTTTTTGTACCTATTCAATACCGGGCCTATTTTGGCACTTCTCTCCTACATGTACAAATCATCATTCTTTTGCTAGAAAATTACTCAGAACCCCCAAACATTATATATGTTTTTTTAGCAGACACCCTAGGGAATAAAATGACGGTCATTGCAACATTTTTTCTTGCACAATATTTGCGCAATAATTTTTCAAACGCCTTTTTTAAAAAAAAAAATGGTTTCATGAATTAAAAAATAACAAAACAGTAAAGTTAGCCCAATTTTTTGGGAACATATGAAAGATAATGTTACGCCGAGTAAATAGATACCTAACATGTCACGCTTTAAAATTGCGCACACTCATGGAATGGCGCCAAACTTCGGTACTTAAAAATCTCCATAGGTGACGCTTTAATTTTTTTTACAGGTTACCAGGTTAGAATTACAGAGGAGGTCTAGTGCTAGAATTGTTGCACGCGCTCTAACGCACGCGGCGATACCTCACATGCGTGGTTTGAACGGCGTTTACATATGTGGGCGACTTACGTGTGCATTCGCTTCTGATCGCGAGCTACCAGGGACAGGGCCGTTTTAATTTTTTTTAATCTATTTATTTATTTATTTTACTTATTTATTTATTTTTTTACAATGATTTAACTTTTTTTTTTTTTGATCACTTTTATTCCTATTACAAGGAATGTAAACATCCCTTGTAATAGGAATGTGTGTGACAGGTGCTCTTTATTGAGAAATGCGGGGTCAATAAGACCCCACATCTCTCCTCCAGGCTGGAAAGCATGAGATCAGTGAATTTTTTTTCACTGATTTCATACTTACAGCCGCAATGGCGGCTTTGTTTACATTTGAGACCCGGGCGTGACGTCATCACATCGCGCCCGGGCCTCTGACGATCATAGAGATTACTGGTCATCTCTATGCTCATCACGTGACTCCACCAACGATGCCGGAAGATTCACTCCGGGTCCCCGATCGCACGGGGGAGCCCGGAGAAGCACCGGATGGCGGCGGGAGGGGGGGGGGGTGTCCCCTCCTGCCGCCTATAAGAACGATCAAGCGGCAGAACCGCCGCTATGATCATTCTTATGGTACACAGAATCGCCGGCACTTCAAAAGGATATCTGAATGATGCCTCTAGCTGCAGGCATCATTCAGATATCCCCCTACAAAGCTGAGGACGTCATATGACGTCCACCCAGGATGGGAGATCCCATCTGTGGATGTCATTTGTCTATGGCTGGGTAGGGAAGTGGTTAAAAGAGGCACATCTAAGTATGCAGGCATACGGGGTAAAGCTGTCCACATAGACTTTCCTCCGCACCCCCATTGATGTCGTCCCTTCCACGAGCGATTCAAGCCTCGCTTTCAGATCGCTCTACTGCAGGGGAGTCTTCCCGGTCACGATTGCAGACTGACAGTGGTGAGAGCCGGCGGTGAGGAGGACGGTCTATGTGGACAGCTTTACCCCAGATCCTTGTATAATTAGATGTGCCTCTTTTAATCATCAACCATGTGAGTTGCTAAATGTTGTACCTTCATTAAATGTAACCATATTGCTACACCAAGAGGCGCCTCACTTCTCTTTTATACTTTGTAGCTCCTGCTGGATTTTGCTTCTAATCCCCTTGTGGAGGCTTCCATTTGTGGATGGACATTTTATGGTTACACAACTTATCACATTGCTATAATCTTTTTATATGGACTATAAACTGAAGGACTTATAAATAAATGGTTGTGGAACGAATCATTTGAGTTTCCATTATTTATTATGGGAAAATTTGCTTTGATATACAAGTGCTTTGGATTACAAGCATACTTCCGGAACGAATTATGCTCGCAATCCAAGGTTTTACTGTATCTGAAATAAACACTTTTTGAGACAACAATTGACAAGTGACAACAGCAATAAACAATACAGTAGCAGATAAACAACAGAAAAAAAGATAAGTAACAACAGATACAATTTTGAAGATAACAAAATAATACCACAAACAATGAAAGGACCAAGTGTCTCTGCACTTAAACCCTGGATCTGGGGTAGGGGCCTAACTAAAGGGGAAGCTAAAAGGTGCTTCAGTCTCTCTGACCCCTCCTACTGGCGAGTGTAGTTTTAATCAATAACAAAAGAGAAAGCATTTACATAGCTTCATCCGTAAATAATATTGGAAATATGGAAAAAGGGGGACCCAAAGGGTAGCCCCAAGTTGGACTTTGACGGCACAGTAAACAATGGGAATATCAAAAAAAGTAATCTTTATTAAAACATGGTATACAAAAGACATAAAGAAAAGGTTAAAAACCATATACATAAAAATATGATATATGATATGAGCCCAGGTGTATCAATGCGTTTCGCCGTTAAGCTTCGTCAGGATACATTAGGGATTCATTAGTTGCAAGAACAAGAAAAACGGGTCTCACTATCTTGCAGAAGAATTTAATCTTGATCAATGTGCAGTTATAGACATTTATCGGTCCAATAGAGGAAAAAGGTTGGCTCATAAAGACAGAGCAATTCTCATAACACAGAGTCAAAGGGAACCAGTGGATCCGAAAAGCTGCAGGGTGGATTGACATTTACCCTAGGCCTGCATCCATAGCTAAAAATTGGGAATTGAGAATATATTTGGCACCATTAACTTACGGTAATTGTCTTCTTAGAGATTGCATTGCTCCACACACAGGGAAAGAGGGACATGGGATATACCCAAAAGCAGCACTTACAGACTCCAGATCAGTGAAATATGTTTCACTGTTTTTCCATATGTATCTTGAGTGCTGAGAACTCTTGATCTAATTGTCATATTTATTTGTGTAAAGTAGCTTTGCTTGTTCAGAAGCTAAACAGACTTCTTGACATACAAGAGTGAAATGAACTCTGGGATGTCAGTTTATTATTATCGATGATTGAATTTGGAACCTTTCAGGGCTAAATGGAACAGGGAGCGAAACTGGTAGATTGTTTAACAGGATGGAAAAATGTTGATAGTAAGTCATTGTACATACGTGGCATGACATACACAGGAGTTTGGAGAGAGGAAAATTGCATTTATGCAGTTCAATACCGGCCAGTGAAATCCGATAGTAAGTGCTTTTGTTGTTAACATTTTGTTTTTATGCAGCAAATGGAATATTTAAAGATACAGTCCCTGTAGACAAACTGTGCTAGTGATTTTCTAGAACAAACATTGCCTTCCTTAAAGCTGAGTTTCAGGCAGATATGAATGGCAGAAAAAATGCAGCTCTGTAATAATTAATATATTAAATACATTTATTTTTCTAATGTAAGTGGTGTAAGTACCTACATTTGACCGACTTCTCACATTATCTTACATTAGAGCTCAGAGAAGGAGAAGCAGTACAGGGAGCCAAATAGGCGTGCGTCAGTGCAAGGAGCATTCTGATAGGAGAAGAGAGAAGAGTGAAAAAGCTCATCATTCTGTAACTTTTCTTTTCACTGTCCAGTCACAGGATGGGGAGAGAAGACCTGTAAATGAAAATAAAACTGCAACAGAGATAGATCAGGCCTCCTTGCCTGCTAGACAGGGCTGCACTGTTGCGTAGAGCTGTGTAAATTAGGGTGACCAGACATCCCCGGTTTCCAGGGACAGTCCCCGGATTGAGGACACTGTCCCCGGACCAAGTCTGTCCCCGGTTTTGTCCCCGGATTGCATTTGAACAGGTGCTGGTTCAATTTCAAAGACAGTCAGTGCAGAATTAAAAAATAAATAATCTGAATTACACCCCCCTGCTCCGCCGCTCCTACTAGCTTAGGGGGGTCTATTTCTTTCCATTATCTGTGCCCCTTTCTGATGATCATGTGTTGGTCGGAGAGGAGGGAATATTTCTTCAGTTTTGGGTGCATGCCCATTCAGCTTCGCTCGCATGTTCTTCTGCCTTGGCTCAAGTCCCGGCCAGCTGCCTGCCTGCTTATCTCCTTGCCTTCCCTGGTGGAGTGATCTTCCTCTGCTCCCCACCCAGTAGTAGCCGGGGCCCGGAGAGTAAGACTTGACAGGCTGTGAGGCTGTGAGGCGGGCGGCGATGGGCAGAGAGTCGCTGATTGCCGCCATTACTAGTAAAAAAAATAAAAATGTCCCCGGATTTCATTTTAAAAATCTGGTCACCTTAGTGTAAATCACAGAATGGGATGAACAGAAATACAAATCTTTTGGCAGGTACTACAGCTCTTTTAATACTGTATGTATTTTCATGGATGTATTTAGCTGTTTACTTGGAATACAGCTTTGTACAGTTGCAAGTTCTATGCAAATGTTCTTACTGCTTCAGAGGCCCTAATATGATAAACTATCACACATTAACTGGTTTCCTGGAATCAGAAACAGAATTTTATCCACACACTGCTTCAATCTGTTACAACCCCTCAGTCATTTTATTTTAACCCTTTTAGAGAAAGTTCATTACAGGGGGTCCTCGGGTTACGAACCCGTTAGGGTCTTTCCTCCTGTTTGTAATTCGGAAATGTTTGTAAGTCAGCCGCGCGTGCGCAGAACGACAATTACGGACAATTCCGATGTTTTCCGATGTTCCGTCGAATGCCGTTCTGCGCATGCGCGGCCAATTACGGACATTTCCAACATTTTCCGAGGCTCCGTCTGGCCACGCATGCGCAGAACAGCAGATGGACCCCGCAAAACGGCAGAGGGTCCCCGCAGCACCCGGTTCGTAAGTAGGAGGGGTTCCTAAGTCGGGCGTTCGTAAGTCGGGGACCCCCTGTATTCAAAAACCTATGAGATTATTATGATCATTTCTTCTTTTTGGAATATTATAGAAGTGTTGTTTATCCTCTTTCTAAATGCCCTGGCCCATATTTTCCCTACAGAGATATTATATAATGTAGACGACATGTTTACCCTCACAATTCATAGGTTGTTCTGTCTTTATTTTTTACCATATTTAAAGGTGAAAATATTTTTATTGTTTCACAGTTTACAAGAAGGAAAGGACACAATAATAGAACATCCATGTCAGCAGCAATGGCTATTGCCCAAAGCATGACATATACACGTAAAGAAATCCAAACTGAGGGTTGTGTCACATATGAAGGACCAGGCATAGCTAAACACTGAACAGTGCCTTGAAAAAGTATTCATACGCCTTGAAATTTTCCACATTTTGTTATGTTACAACCAAAAACGTAAATGTATTTTATTGGGATGTTATGTGATAGACCAACACAAAGTGGCACATAATTGTGAAGTGGAAGGAAAATGATAAATGTTTTTCAATTTTTTTTACAAATAAATATGTGAAAAGTGTAGCGTACATATATAATTAGCCCCCCTGAGTCAATACTTTGTAGAACCACCTTTCGCTGTAATTACAGCTGCAAGTCTTTTTGGGAATGTCTATACCAGCTTTGCACAACTAGAGAGTGACATTTTTGTCCATTCTTCTTTTGGATTGGATGGACTGCATCAGTGAACAGCAATTTTCAAGTCTTGTCACAGATCTTCATTTGGATTTAGGTCTGGACTTTGAATGGGTCATTCTAACACATGAATATGCTTTGATCGAAACCATTCCATTGTAGCTCTGGCTGTATGTTTAGGGCCGTTGTCCTGTAGGAAGGTGTACCCTCCTCCCCAGTCTCAAGTCTTTTGCAGACTCTAACAGGTTTTCTTCTAAGATTGCCCTGTATTTGGCTCCATCTATCTTCCCATCAACTCTGACCAGCTTCCCTGTCCCTGCTGAAGATAAGCAACCCCCTCAACATGATGCTGCCACCGCCATGTTTCATGATGGGGATGGTGTGTTCAGGGTGATGTGCAGTGTTAGTTTTCCGCCACACATAGCGTTTTGCTTTTAGTTTAATTTTGGTCTCATCTGACCAGAGCACCTTCTTCCACATGTTTGCTGTGTCCCCCACATGGCTTCTCGCAAACTGCGAACGGGACTAATGGCTTTCTATCAACAATGGCTTTTTTCTTGCCACTCTTTCATAAAGGTCAGATTTGTTGAGTGCACGACTAATGGTTGTCCTGTGGGCATATTCTCACACCTGAGCTATGGATCTCTGCAGCTCCTCCAGAGTTACTATGGGCCTCCTAACTGCTTCTCTGATTAATGCTCTCCTTACCCGGCCTGTCAGTTTAGGTGGATGTCCATGTCTTGGTAGGTTTGCAGTCATACCATACTCTTTCCATTTCTGGATGATGGATTGAACAGTGCTCCGTGAGATGTTCAAAGCTTGGGATGTTCAAAGCTTGGGAATTTATTTTATAACCTAACCCTGCTTTAAATTTCTCCACTACTTTATCCCTGACCTGTCTGGTGTGTTTCTTGGCCTTCATGATGCATTTAGGATTTTCGTCGTAACATAACAAAATGTGGAAAATTTCAAGGGGTATGAATACTTTTTTCAAGGCATTGTATATGAACAGGAAGTACATGCATCATATGAACAATGTATAAGATATGTATGCAATAAAAATACTGGTATTTCCTTAAGCTGATCACATATGATGGACAATACAAGCGTAGTATGGTATAAAATTAATCATATATCTGTTATATAAGAAAGAGAAAAATAAAGGAGA
Source organism: Rana muscosa (assembly GCA_029206835.1). Lineage (NCBI taxonomy): Eukaryota > Metazoa > Chordata > Amphibia > Anura > Ranidae > Rana > Rana muscosa. Next base: position 534,823,954 of record CM055117.1, on the reverse strand, counting down.
GAGGAAGAAAAGAGAAGAGAAAAGAAGAGGAGAAAAAGAAGGAGAAAGGTAAAAAGAAAGAGAAAGGGGAAAAAGTTGGGAAGAGAGGGATAAAGAACCTAGTGGTCCACCGGGCCGAGAGAGGTACCACATGATTAACACAAAAAAAAAAGGAAAAAATATGATAAAAGAGTAATCAGAGGAAAGGGATGAGAATGCTCTACATGGATGAACCTTCAGAAAGATCCAAAGGGTCTCAGGGGTTGCTGGAAAATCCTACACCTAAATTAAAGGGAGGACAGATGGTGAGTTATCAGGTGTTGTGAGCATTTCTGCAAGGGTATCAGAAGAAGAAAAGTGAATCCAAATATATCATAGGACTTTGTATTTGTCAAAAGAGGCATTATCAAGTGCTAACATTTCCTACATCCACATAATGTCGTTCACAGTAGATACCCACACTGATAATGGGGGGATAGTATCTGTTTTCCAAAATAAGGGAATGATTTGTCGTGCCGCGGACAAAAAAAACTCTGGGAGGCTATGGAGCCCGGTAGTTTTCCGTGGTCTTCCGGGTCTCTTGGTGTTGCTGAGCTCACCGGTGCGTTCTTTCTTTTTAAGGATGTTCCAAACAGTTGATTTGGCCACACCTAATGTTTTTGCTATCTCTCTGATGGGTTTGTTTTGTTTTTTCAGCCTAATGATGGCTTGCTTCACTGATAGTGACAGCTCTTTGGATCTCATATTGAGAGTTGACAGCAACAGATTCCAAATGCAAATAGCAAACTTGCAACAAACTCTGGACCTTTTATCTGTTCCTTGTAAATGGGATAATGAGGGAATAACACACACCTGGTCATGGAACAGCTGAGCAGCCAATTGTCCCATTACTTTTGGTCCCTTAAAAAGTGGGAGGCACATATACAAACTGTTGTAATTCCTACACCGTTCATCTGATTTGGATGTAAATACCCTCAAATTAAAGGTGAAAGTCTGCAGTTAAAGCACATCTTGTTCATTTCATTCCAAATCCATTGTGGTGGTGTCTAGAGCCAAAAAGATTAGAATTGTGTTGATGTCCCAATATTTATGGACCTGACTGTAGGTTTGCCAGTCAATCCCCAAAAACTACTTCCCCAGTTCCTCGGACCACACCCTAGTATATGTTGGTAATTCATCATGTACTAATGCGTGGAGTAGGCTTTAGAGTGAGGAAAGTAAATGTCTGGGCAGCTCATGGAGGGAGCACAGCTGTTTATATTCAGTTTGGCAGTGATGTATTTGGGCAGAGTGAAATAGTTGCTCACAAAAAGATGACAAGTAGAGGGTAGTCAACCAGTTGCTCAAGCCCATCCGGGTGACAGGGGTTATATGTTGGGGATGGACAAACATGTTTGCTTTTGGCCAAGCAGAGCGGGAAAAGGAACCCATTGTAGAAGCTTCCACCCCCTGGGGGAATGCGAGGTTGTTAACAGTGTTAATTTTGGCAGCAAATTTAGTTTTAGTCTTAGGACTAAAATGGCATTTTAGTTTTAGTTCCATTTTAGTCTTCTGCAAGTGTTTTAGTTTTAGTCATGTTCAGTAAATCTCCAGGACATTTTAGTTGACTAAAGTCATCTAATGGATTTAGTTACATTGTAATGCATTATTTAAGCATTTCTCTACAATTTCCAAAAAAGAAAAAGAAAATATGTTATTATTTATGGTATTAAGGTTTGAACGTGACACAGATTTAGTCATTATATAACGTCTTTAAAGTAAACCAAGTTTAGTTACAAGAATATTGCTTGTTTGACAGACGTGTAACGTTAAAATAAAAGGATCGAAATAAAAACTCTATGTGGTGATGATGCCACCATGCAGTGCATATTTACATGAACCTCTCTGCTTTAAGAAAAGATATAATGTTTAGGGGGGTGTTTATGTAATCTTTAGACCTAAATAGATTTTTTAAGCAGGGGTGCAAAAACAGCTCTGGCAGCAAAAGCGTTAATCTTGCACAGATGAGACAGTGTGCTGCTCTCCCATAGTGGACAAGCTGTGAAGCCTATTGACAAGGAGCAGGTCTCCTTCAGGGGGTCTCGATATATCAGTACAAAGTGTGAGGGTGTGGCAGTGTGTGAGAGGGATAACTACACTAGCCAAGCCTCCGCCATCCTAATAGAACATCCCCCTTCAGGCTGCAGATAACCGACGTTGATAGTCTAACCTTTCTGCAAACAGACACCTATCTACAAATGCAACGGAATTGATTTTCGTCATAGTTTTCGTGAGAGAACGAAAATGTGGTTTACTTTTCATTTTGTTTTCGTCACTGTAAAACTGCCGCTGAGGAACATTATGACGAAAATGTTTTTGTTGACTAAATTAACACTGGTTGTCAAATAATGGGGTGAGGGGAGAAGGGTCAGAGGACAGGATGGAGCATAACCCTCTCTTGTACCATAAATGAAGAGTGGCAAGTGGCAGCGGAGAAGAGGAATGAAGGTGATGGAGATCATGTTCATATCCCCAAAGAAAAGCTCTTAGGTCAACAGGGGTTAGGTCTTGCTCAATCATAGTGGAGGCTTTAGAAGAGGGCCAGGGAATAAGAGTGCGTGCCATTATAGCAGCTTTGTAATATAGTTCAAAATCGTGTAAACCCCCCCCCCCCCAAAGCTTTGGGAAGGTGAGAAATCTATGCCTAACCCTGGAAAGGCCTCTGTTCCAGACTACACAATTTGATAAAGACCTCAGAGAAGTAAAGAAGGATTTAGGAACCTAGATGGGAACTGTTTGAAATAAATAGAGCAACTTTTTTAAAGTGTTAAGTCGCTCAAACCAAGGCAGAGAGGATTCCTCCCAGGAAGGGGAGAGAGGGGACACCCCTGACGTGTGCCATTCGGTATGTCAAATGACTCAGAGGAGGAACCATTTACCACGACCGATGCAGAGGGTCGGGAGTAGAGGGACATAACTTTGGTGAAAAGGCGTTCTCCAGACCTAATTACACCAAGGAAAGCATAGAAACTGCCAGTTGACCCTATTGAAAGCCCTTTCAGCATCAAAGGATAAAAGGCATGCCTTCAAATTATGTCGCTGAATGTAAGAGATGAGGTGAATCATCTTAGCGGTGTTATCCCTTGCCTTCCGACTCGATACAAAGCCCACCTAGTCCTTGTGAAGAATTTCTGGCAAAAGAGGGGATAAACGATTGGCAAGTACTTTCTCAAATATTTTGATATTAATGTTTAAAAGGGATATCGTTCAATAACTACTACATTGTGAGTGATTATTACCTGGTTTAGGAAGAATAGATATATTGACCGATAAAAGCCCCTTAGTGTGTTGGTTTGAATCATCAATAGAGTTAAATTCTTTAGTGAGCAAGGGGGTCACAAGTGGCGCAAAGGTTTTGTAAAATCTAGGGGTGAACCCACCCTTGCTAGCACCCAGAAATTCAGGCTCCACCAAGGGTTTGTCTTGGTCAGAAGCATCCTGTGCATCGACCTCAGGAAGAGTCATTTCGGTGATGTAGGCACTCATATTGTCCGGTGGGTATGTAGTCAAGATACAACCATGGGAAGGGACCGATTATAAAGCTGTGAGTAATATATCTGAAAGGAAGATGAAATGCCTTGCAGGGCTCTGATGTGGCTGCATTGTGTTTTTACATACTCTGTAAAATTCATAGTATGTAAACATAGGAAAGGAGAGCCGTTAACCAGCAAATGAATTGTGTTTGTATACACTGTGACAGCTGTGATTGGACACAGCTGTTCACATGGAAAGGGGCCGCTGTGATTGGCCCTTTAACCTGATCTGTGACCTGTTGTATCCAAGGCACACAGCGGTCACAGAAGGCTCCTAATGCATGCCCCAGAGGGCATATGGGAGGACATCCAGGGATGCCCTGTCAGAACTAGGAAGCTATGCTGAGGCCATATATCGGCAATACAACAGGTAGCAAGTGGTTAATCAAGCTACTTACATACTGTCCAGCACTGTACGATATTTGTGTCTATCGTCTCTCACATAATACATTCAATAGTTTATTTCAAGATAAACTTGACCTTGTCTCTCCCTTTTATATTGCAGCCTAACCAAGTTTCTTACATGCTGCCCAACTACTGAACAATATTTGTAACTAATGTCCCTCGAACACTTTAAATTTAATTGCAAGGCAAATCATGTCTTGTCTCTTTTATTTTGCTGTCTGCACACACATCACATTCCTGAGTTCTATATTTTGAATTTTTTGTTAATAATTGAGGATTTGGGGATGAGAGGGGTTTTGAGGAACATTGATTGTGGTTTTGAAGTGTTTATGTGTACTCAATTTTGATCTTTTTCTATTTTTTTAAAATAATGTAGAGTGGTACTGCGAAAGAAAACTCACAAACTATAATTTCTCTTACGTTCACTGACTGACACAGCTACTTTACTTTAGACCATCGGGTTGTTATGCCACCTTCAGGAGAGGACTAGGCAGAACATGTTAACATGTACAAAAAACAGAACTTTCTAGTTCCGCCCAAGGGACGGTCCCTTCAGTAACAACCCCCCAGCCTGCACCTTGCAGCCTCAGTTTTTTTCTGCCTAGTGAAGGAGAAGGACCTAGGAACCCTGCGGGCCCATCGGCACGTGGATTTTTTCTGCAGAAATTTGCCTTTTGCGTAAGATTAGGATCCTGGGATCTGCTATCAACAGCCGGCTGGGTGACAGGCTGGATAACCTCATCCTTGTAGTCTCCCCAGCCTGGCCAGCGAGCGTCTGATCGGAGAGTGGGTCTGTGATGGAATGTCCCCAGCTCGTCCAGAATGGTAAGTACAGCTCTTCCTGTCTCGGTGGGACTGAGCAGCTGGGCATTCCCTGGGAGGTCGATTCGGGGGTCCCTCTCCTCCCTCTCTTCTCTCCCTGTCCCTATCTTCCCTCCTCCCCCTGTGGGGGATGCTGCATGGGCTGCTGAGTGGTGTGTGTGCCACATGGACAGGGGCCATCCGGGGGGGCTCTCCCCTTGGGTGGGGGGCTGCGCTGGGGGGCTGTGCCCTGGGTGTCTGTTGTCTCTCCCTTGGGTGTCTAGAGGTCTGATATGCTAATCGCTGTAGCGCGGTCTGCCGCATTTTTCTCTGCCTGTTTTCACTGTTTCTTTCTCTGTATACAGTTGTTTGGCGGCCATCTTTGGTGTGCCCAGGGAGAAGCATGGTCAGGAACCTTTTTTTATTTTTTTGGCAAGTCAAGGAGGAAACACCCATTAATGTAGGCACCACATCCCAAAAGAAGTATTGTTTGAAATAGGGGGAAGAGGGAGGATGGGATTTTTAAACCGTGTGAACCATAGAGTAATAATAGAGAAAAAAAGTTAATTATAAAAATTAAACATTTTATTGAGCATATTCATTTAAAATATAATTCTTGATAGATGAGATATTGAGACATATTGGGAAAGAACCAGGTGGTTGTAAATACACATACAGAATGGTCACACAAACTTGGTTGTATTCAAAAATAAAGAGCACAAAAACGTTGCATCAACCCGACATGTTTCGCTTTGTAGCTTCTTCAAGGGTGGTGCGTTTATGCTCAATGATAGAAGTGATAACTGTATGAACAGGGAAAACATACAAATATGAATATATAAACCAAATAAATAAACATATATTTTATACAGGTTTATACTTAGATCATTACATTAATTGTTTTAGAGAGAAGGTCAGAACTCCATGCTTATATCCAAGAATTTAACTTACCCCATCGTGTGTAGTAGGTAGGTGGAACCACCGATACAGTTCCAGTATCAGATACTGGCCACCCTGGGGGGGGCCGAAGGGGACTGTCCCCAATGGTCACAGAGGACAGTATGAGGGGGTACTGAGAGGTACAAAAAAGAAAAAGGGCAATGATGAGTAATAATGTAGGGAGAAAGGGGGAAAAACAAAGGGGGAAAAAAAAAAGTGCAAAAAAAGGACATGAGAAGGGAATAGATAGATGAAAAAAGGGGATATTATGTGTACATATCACTTACTTAAAACCAACAAAAAATCGCTATGGAAAGGGGAGGATCTGATTTAATTGGAGTAGCTCAAAAGGGTCAAATTCGACCAATTGATATCTAGAGCTGTAACCAATAAAAAAAATATAATAAAAATAGATATAAATATATATAATGAAATTAAAAAAAAAGAGAAGCTGAAGTCTGTATGTAGGACTAAGTAACCAAATAATAAATGCGGACAAATGTCTCAAAAAGCAAAGTAGATCTAAATGGTTTAGTAGTTCAGTAGAGTGACCTAAAGAAGGTATAGGCCCCTCTAGTGGGGAAATTACCTCAGTATCTATGTAAACATCAGCCAATTGTTTATAAGTATATAGGTATCAAAAAAAAAAAAAGGGATAAAATACTAAAGAGTGCCAAAGCAATATAAATGGAATTTACCTTTACAAAAGATGTATGTAGCTCAGACCCCCGGCTCCATGCGACTGTATCGCAAGTGAGCCGATTAAATACTGTCCTCCATCGAACCTGGCGTCTGACGTCACCGGGTACGAGGCGGGCAACAGGATGTCACTGCGCATGCTCAAGGTTCCTAAAGGAGTGGAAAGACTACGAATCCCACAATGCCTGGTGCGCTAGAGGAAAGAATGCGTAGTGACGCCGGGGTAGGGCGTGCACACGCAGACAAATCCTCCAACCGCGTCGCACAGAGGGAAAGGCAGGAGAAGGAAAAAGGGGGATTGTCAAAGCGAGCCAGATGGAAGGTGGCTGCAAACAAACACCCAGGATGGAGCCGCACAGTGAACATCAGGGTTGGTGGAGGCGTGGGGATCCTCCACCTTGGGTGCCCATGTGGCCAAAGGGAAGGACAGTCACCCGGGGGGACCAGTAAACTGGAAGATGTCCAATGAAAGGCCATAATGACACACATGGGGGAAAAAAAGGAAAATTACAGTGGAGTGGGTCGTTGGGACCATTGAGACCCATCTCCATTGTATATTCAGGTAATGGAGTCTGCCTAAGTCTCAGAAATAAAAGGACAATACTTATATAAGCAATACAAGAGAAAAAACAGATATTTCATAATATTTTACAGTACATAGTATATAGATAAATCAATAAAAAACTGTATATTCAGAGGAATGGTACACATGGTGTAATACATTAAATCAAAATTGATAGAGGAAGGAAGGTTAAGGAGAAGAAGGGCACGTAGCCAGAACAGTCCCCGTTAGGAACAAGTGACAACAATGCATGTCTGGCGTTGAGGGGAGTGGTGGGGTGGGGAGGAAGGGAGGGAAAGGGAGGGGGCTGACACAAACGGAAGGGAGGTGGGGAGGGGGGAGGATAGTTGGACCCTGCAATGGGATAAGATGTCACCCACAGGGGGAAAGTGGAGGGGGTGGCCAACGGATATAAATAAAGCAAACATAGATAGTTTTAAAGAAATGATCTAAAACTTTGATTTTCGTTGAAACCTGGAAACATGGTTGCGCTTAGATCATAAATCCATCAGGTCTCAAGCTGGAGCAGTGTTTTGTTGACACTGCCCCCGCTTGAGCCCAGAGGGACATGATCCAGGGCATAGAACTTAATAAAGCTGGCATCGAAGTTATGGTGCATGCCGATGTGTCTGCTGACAGCAGTTATTATCTTTTTCTTTAACATAGGTTTAATATGGTCTCTCATCCTCTTAAAGAAGGGGCGTTTGGTCTTTCCCACATAGAAACCACTGCATCGGCACTGTGCCAAATAAATGACCCCCAGTGTTTGGCAGGTGACCTTCATTTTAGTAGTGTGCCAATTACCATTGGGGAGTAGAAATTTAGGTTGGTGATCTACATACGAACAAATATCACAGTGACCACACGGGGAGGTGCCGGTCAGTGTAGGATTTTTGGGTAGAGAAGTAACAGAAAAGTGACTATGCACTAGACGATCTTTTAAGGACGGTGCACGTTTAAAGGTAATTTCTGGGAAGCTTTCGATATGTTTCTTCACAATAGGGTCTGCTTCTAATAGAGGCCAGTATTGTTTGAAAATATTTCTCACTTTAACATGTTGGTTCGAATATCGGGTAATGAATCGAACTGTATCTTTATTCACTGGGTCTTTGGAAGAAAATATTAGAGAGCTTCTATCCAGTTCCTTCACTTTGTTAAAAGCCCGTTTAAGACATTTGTGACTATATCCTCTTGATTTTAATCTAAGATAGAGATCCTTAGATGCTTTTATGAAGTCTATGTTTTGGCTGCAATTTCGCCTAAGCCTCAGGTAATGACTGTAGGGAATGCTTTTAAGGAGAGGGTCAGGGTCAGAACTCTTTGCGTGGAGGATGGTATTTCTTGCCGTAGGTTTCCTAAAGAGGCAGGAGTTAACCTGCTCGTTCTCATCAATAGATATATTTAAGTCCAAAAAACGTATATTAGTTAAGCTGTAGTTGAATGTAAATCGTAAATTAAACTCATTGATGGAAATTAAGTCAATAAATTGTTGAAGTTGTCGTTCATCACCTGACCAAAAGATCAAGACTTCATCAATATAACGATACCAGGAAACGACCTTGTCCAAAAATGGCGCAAGGTCGTCCCTGGAAAAAACACTTCTCTCCCACCCCCCCAGGTACAGGTTGGCGTACGATGGGGCACACTTGGTCCCCATCGCAACCCCCTGCACCTGGAGGTAGTGGGAGGAACCAAAAACAAAAACGTTATGTTTAAGAATATAGCCCAGCAGATCCAGGACAAAACGATTGTATCCTGCCGCTGAGGGGCCTCTTTCTTTGAGATGATTTTCTATGGTCTCCAACCCTTTGTCATGAGGTATGGCATTATATAGACTCTCGATGTCAAGTGTCACAAGTAGAGTATTAGGTGGTAGATGGATACCCTCTATCGTCCTCAATAAATCAATAGTGTCCTTAATATAGGAGGAGAGAGATGTAACATGAGGATAGAGGTATCCGTCAATCAAAGAGCTGGCGTTTTCTGTCAGGCTTGAACAGCCTGAAATAATTGGTCGTCCTGGTGGATCTGTTAAGGATTTGTGGGTCTTGGGGAGAGCGTAGAAGGTGGGAGTTTTAGGATCCTTGGTGTCCAAAAAACACCAAGTGTCTTGATTGATAATACCCTGATGATAAGCTTTCAAAATTATTTTGCGGTATTGATTGTGAAAATTTTCCAACACAGTTTGGGAGATGGGTCTGTACCAATCAGAATTTGATAAGATTTTCTTACACATGTTTTCATATTGCTCAGTGTCTAGGATGACCAGGTTCCCTCCTTTGTCTGCAGATTTAATAATTATCCCATTATTGGTTTGTAGAGATTTAATTGCATTTTTTTGTGAAGAGGTAAGATTAGAGGATTTAGAGGTATTGAAATTAGATTTTTCCATGGCCTTAGTAGTTTGTTGGACGAAGGCCCAAATATTGGGATTAGCATTTAAAGAGGAAAGTTTTTAGATTTAGGTTCAGGGATGAGCCGAACACCCCCCTGTTCGGTTCGCACCAGAACCTGCGAACAGACAAAATGTTCGTGTAAACTTTAGAACCCTATTAAATACAATGGACTCGAACGTTCGAAATCTAAAGTGTTAATTATAAAGGCTAATATGCAAGTTATTGTCCTAAAAAGTGTTTGGGGACCCGGGTCCTGCCCCAGGGGACATGTATCAATGCAAAAAGAAGTTTTAAAAACGGCCGTTTTTTCGGGAGCAGTGATTTTAATAATGCTTAAAATGAAAAAATAAAAGTGAAATATTCCTTTAAATTTCGTACCTGGGGGGTGTGTATGATATGCATGTAAAGTGGCGCATGTTTCCCGTGCTTAGAACTGTCCCTGCACAAAGTGTCATTTTTGAAAGAAAAAAAGTCTTTTAAAACTGACTCGCGGCTATTAATGAATTGTCGGCTCCCGGCAATACATACAAAAGTCATTGATAAAAATAAAAAAAAAGCGTGGGGGTTCCCCAGAATTCAATTACCAGGCCCTTCAGGTCTGGAATGGATATTAAGGGGAACCCCGCCGCAAATTTAAAAAAAAATTGACGTGGGGTTCCCCCAAATATCCATTCCAGGCCCTTCAGATCTGGCATGGATTTTAAGGGGAACTCCACCCCAAATTTAAAAAAAAATGGCGTGGAGTCCCCCTAAAAATCCACACCAGACCCCTTATCCGAGCACGCAACCTGGCCGGCCGCAGGGGAAAAGGGGGGGACGAGAGAGCGGCCCCCCCTCCCTCCTGAACCGTACCAAGCCACATGCCCTCAACATGGGGAGGATGTCCCCATGTTGATGGGGACAAGGGCCTCATCCCCACAACCCTTGCCCGGTGGTTGTGGGGGTCTGCGGGCAGGGGGCTTATCGGAATCTGGAAGACCCCTTTAACAAAGGGGACCCCCAGATCCCGCCCCCCCCCCTATGTGAATTGGTAATGGGTACATTGTACCCCTACCATTTCACGAAGAAAGCGTAAAAAAATGTTTAAAAAAACACACAAACACCTTGAAAAAGTCCTTTATTAAAAAAAAAAAAAAAAAAAAAAACAGCGGTGAAATCCAGTGTCCCGCGGCGATCCCGATGTCCAGCGCTGTCCTTCATTGGTTGTGCCTGAGCGGACCTGATGGGGAACTCCCTCTCAGTATTTTAAATGTATAGACCCGCCCCTTCTAAAGTTCCCCATCAGGTCCGCCAGCGGACCAGATGCGGAACATGAGAAGGGGCGGGTCTATACATGTATTACCACAGTGAGAGAAGTTCCCCATCAGGTCCGCCTCCTCGGTATGTCGGACCCGCCTACGTCATTGGCTTGAGCGGGGAACTTCCTTCACTATGTAAATTTAAATTACACAGTGAAGGAAGTTCCCCGCTCAAGCCAATGACGTAGGCGGGTCCGACATACCGAGGAGGCGGACCTGATGGGGAACTTCTCTCACTGTGGTAATACATGTATAGACCCGCCCCTTCTCATGTTCTGCATCTGGTCCGCTGGCGGACCTGATGGGGAACTTTAGAAGGGGCGGGTCTATACATTTAAAATACTGAGAGGGAGTTCCCCATCAGGTCCGCTCAGGCACAACCAATGAAGGACAGCGCTGGACATCGGGATCGCCGCGGGACACTGGATTTCACCGCTGTTTTTTTTTTTTTTTAAATAAAGGACTTTTTCAAGGTGTTTGTGTTTTTTTTTTACATTTTTTTACACTTTCTTCGTGAAATGGTAGGGGTACAATGTACCCCTTACCAATTCACATAGGGGGGGGGGCGGGATCTGGGGGTCCCCTTTGTTAAAGGGGTCTTCCAGATTCCGATAAGCCCCCTGCCCGCAGACCCCCACAACCACCGGGCAAGGGTTGTGGGGATGAGGCCCTTGTCCCCATCAACATGGGGACATCCTCCCCATGTTGAGGGCATGTGGCTTGGTACGGTTCAGGAGGGAGGGGGGGCCGCTCTCTCGTCCCCCCCTTTTCCCCTGCGGCCGGCCAGGTTGCGTGCTCGGATAAGGGGTCTGGTATGGATTTTTAGGGGGACTCCACGCCATTTTTTTTTAAATTTGGGGTGGAGTTCCCCTTAAAATCCATGCCAGATCTGAAGGGCCTGGAATGGATATTTGGGGGAACCCCACGTCAATTTTTTTTTAAATTTGCGGCGGGGTTCCCCTTAATATCCATTCCAGACCTGAAGGGCCTGGTAATTGAATTCTGGGGAACCCCCACGCTTTTTTTTTTTTTTTATCAATGACTTTTGTATGTATTGCCGGGAGCCGACAATTCATTAATAGCCGCGAGTCAGTTTTAAAATACTTTTTTTCTTTCAAAAATGACACTTTGTGCAGGGACAGTTCTAAGCACGGGAAACATGCGCCACTTTACATGCATATCATACACACCCCCCAGGTACGAAATTTAAAGGAATATTTCACTTTTATTGTTTCACTTTAAGCATTATTAAAATCACTGCTCCCGAAAAAATGTCCGTTTTTAAAACTTCTTTTTGCATTGATACATGTCCCCTGGGGCAGGACCCGGGTCCCCAAACACTTTTTAGGACAATAACTTGCATATCAGCCTTTATAATTAGCACTTTAGATTTCTCCCATAGATTTTTCGAATTTGCCGCGAACACCCCAATTTGTTCGCTGTTCGGCGAACGGGCGAACAAGCAATGTTCGAGTCGAACATGAGTTCGACTCGAACTCGAAGCTCATCCCTATTTAGGTTTAAAAGACTGTGGAGGGGGGAAGGACATGCCAGCAATCGAGATCCCTGGTGGAGGATCCAACCAGGGATCATCGTCAGTGTCATGGCCCTCCTCCCAGAGATCCATTAAATCTTGTAGAGCTAGCTCCTCCTCTAGATCTAAATGGATGTTAGGGGGCATTTCTGCTTGCTCAGTTTGTAGAGTAGGTTTGTCGTAGATAACTCTGTACATCAATCTTCGGGCGAAGAGGTGTAGATCCTTAATAAGATGGAACTTGTCCACCTGTGAATCAGGACAAAAGGTTAGGCCTAATTTGAGGACCTCAGTTTCATCTTCAGTCAAAGTATAGGATGAAAGATTAATGATGGATAGTTCCAAGTTAGTATCCATGATTTTATCAAGGGAAGAAAGCGAATCCAAAACGGGGTTTGGATCTATTCCTTCGCTAAAAAAATGGGTGCTACTCTTACCTCAGCAGGTAAGGGGGTTCCTGTAGGGGAAACGATGATGTCTACATTACTCTCCTTATTGGTGGTATCTAAGTTCATCGGTGAGGCTAGGATAGAAGTAGCTAGGGCCGTAGGAGCTACGGCATGTGAAGCATTAGGTTTTGGACATCGAGGTGCGGGTAAAGAAGAGTGAGAAAGTGTGGAAAGACGAGACGGAGTCTGTTTGGAAATGGGTGCTTGTGTTCGACGTGGAAGAGTGGAGCCGAGTTGGTGTCTTAGTGATTCTGTGGAGGCAGCATCCGAGTTGCCTTTACGTTTTTTCGGGAGTCTGTCCCCTGACAGATCTCGATAAACCATTGATTGACTAGAAGATGAGGAGGAAGCAGATGAGACATTCGGTATATTATCATAGTTTCTGGCATTCCTTGGATTAGCTGATCTAAAGGGTCTAGTGTTGGTGTGGGGAGTCCATTTATAGGCAAATCCATTTGTGTGTTCTGATCGCGCATGAATTTATTTTCTTTAAGTCTCAGAATTTCCAGAGTATAAGACTCAATGTGTTTTTTTAGGGTAGTTTCTCTTTCCTTAAATCTAGTGCTGGAAATGATGAGACAGAAGTCATCAAAACAGAACCATCAGAACCATCCAAAACAGTCAATTCCTGCTCATATTGGGAGCATAGAAGTGCCATCATCCCTAATGAGCAGGTTTGTAGATTATCTTCCCATTTTGACTTAAGGGAGTCCCTCACCTTTTGAAGGTTGGGGAACAGTTGGATTCTCAATCCCCATGGTACAATTTTGTTTTCAGTATATTTCTCAAAATAACGCTTGTGCCAAAAGATTCTTACTTTTCTCTCCAAAAGGCGTTGGAGTCTAAGGAAAGCCAAGTCTAAGTCCCTGTCACTGATTTCACCTGAGTTTTGAGTTCTTTGAACTTTATTCATGAGGCCTTTCCAGGCTTCACCACTGAAGGCGGCCATCTCGGAATGCAGGGAATGGGGAAGGAAAAGGGAAGAGGAAATTAAACCAGGGGACCTGGATATGAAAAACAAAAAGGTGGAAGGTAGAAAAATACAAGGGAAAAGGTACAACAACCACGACAGATATAAATTGTCACTGAATACTAATCGGACACTGTTTGTTAATGCATATAAACAATGAACAGATTATATATTGAAAAAGACAAAAAACAAAAATTAGGCGAATTTCAGATTCTCATCAGTGCTTACCACTGATGTTAAAAGAAAAAAAGATAGGATAATTTATGTTGTGTTTCTCTAGACTGGACAGTGGGGGAGTGTGTGTACTAAAACACGGATAGAAGATTTTTTTATTTTTTTGGCCAGTCAAGGAGGAAACACCCATTAATGTAGGCACCACATCCCAAAAGAAGTATTGTTTGAAATAGGGGGAAGAGGGAGGATGGGATTTTTAAATGGTGCGAACCATAGAGTAATAATAGAGAAAAAAAGTTAATTATAAAAATTAAACATTTTATTGAGCATATTCATTTAAAATATAATTCTTGATAGATGAGACATTGAGACATATTGGGAAAGAACCAGGTGGTTGTAAATACACATACAGAATGGTCACACAAACTTGGTTGTATTCAAAAATAAAGAGCACAAAAACGTCGCATCAACCTGACATGTTTTGCTTTGTAGCTTCTTCAGGGGTGGTGCGTTTATGCTCAATGATAGAAGTGACAACTGTATGAACAGGGAAAACATACAAATATGAATATATAAACCAAATAAATAAACATATATTTTATACAGGTTTATATTTAGATCATCACATTAATTGTTTTAGAGAGAAGGTCAGAACTCCATGCTTATATCCAAGAATTTAACTTACCCCATCGTGTGTAGTAGGTAGGTGGAACCACCGATACAGTTCCAGTATCAGATACTGGCCACCCTGGGGGGGGGGGGCGGAAGGGGACTGTCCCCAATGGTCACAGAGGACAGTATGAGGGGGTACTGAGAGGTACAAAAAAGAAAAAGGGCAATGATGAGTAATTTTTATAATTAACTTTTTTTCTCTATTATTACTCTATGGTTCGCACCGTTTAAAAATCCCATCCTCCCTCTTCCCCCTATTTCAAACAATGGTCATGAACCATTTTCTTGTAGTTCGGCGGCCATTTTCCCTGTGATTATGTCCTTTATACTGGACGCTCAGCGGCCATTTTGTTGTAGCCTAGCACGTTTTTTATGCTCAGCGCTGATCCATGATGCTCAGAACGGCGCGGTTTCCTCTCACAGACACCTGGGAGCTGACACAGGACACAGGCATACCTAGCTGGACGGCGCAGAACTCGGTCAGTGTGGTGAGTCCTGCGGTGGGGGCCCCTCAGCCTGCAGCAGTTAGGAGGGTGGGACCATTCACTGTCCTAAGTCCCCAACAGGCGGCAGACAGGGTGGGTCAGCATGGCTTCAGAAACTGGTGTTTCTTCCCCCGAAATCCAGGCAATTGGCCACCAAACAGATTCTTCCCCTCCAGCATACCCGTGCTCCCGGGTCACCGGGAGGCCCTCATGGGGGTGGTAAGGGACTTGCTGAGTCACGGGGTGATAGTACCTGTTCCGGAGCCGGAAAAATTCCAGGGGTTCTACTCCAATCTGTTTGTAGTTCCCAAAAAGGAAGGGGTACGTCCAATCTTGGACCTAAAAGCCCTCAATTGCTTTGTGAAAGTACAGAGGTTCAGAATGAAATCAGTTCGCTCGGTAGTCACTGCACTCCATCAAGGGGACTTCCTGGCATCCTTGAACATCCAGGATGCGTACCTGCACATACCCATATGCCCTTGGCATAAGAAGTTTCTGCGATTTGCAGTTGGGGACGCCCACTACCAGTTCGTGGCTCTCCCTTTTGGCTTGGCATCAGCCCCCCAAGTCTTTACCAAGGTATTGGCTCCAGTTCTGGCGTTGCTGCGACAACGCGGGATCGCGATCGAAGGCTACCTAGACGATCTCCTCCTGAGAGCATCTTCCGCCTCAGAATTAAAGGAGGATGTGGCGATCACCATGCAGACCCTGCAGGATTTTGGGTGGCTGTTGAACCTAAAAAAGTCGGTGCTCTTACCGACTCAGCGTTTGGATTACCTGGGCTTACTGCTGGACTTCGTGGAGTGTTTCTCCCTCCGGACAAGCTACAGACTCTCAGAGCCGCGGTAAACCTGTTGGTGAACTGCAGGTGGTCGTCGCTACACTTCTGCATGCGAGTCCTGGTGCTCATGGTGGCCTCCTTCGAGGCAGTAGCGTATGCTCAGTTTCACACCAGAGTCTTGCAGAAGGAGGGTCTTGACAAAATGGGACAAATCTCCGTTATCCCTGGATCGGCGTATTCAGGTGAGCCAGTCGGTCAGGGACTCCCTGCTCTGGTGGCTGAGATCCCCGGCACTTCGGTCCGGAAAGTCGTTCCTACCTCTACATTGGACAGTGATCACTACGTTTCAGTACAGTTGTCCCAGGGCCTCTGGTCGGAAGAGGAATCCAAGTTGCCGATCAATGTGCTCGAGCTACGTGCGATCAGGCTATGTCTCTCCACATGGTCAATGAGACTTCGAGGACGTCCGATCAGGATCCAGTCTGACAACGCCACAGCAGTGGCATATGTCAATCATCAAGGAGGAACAAGAAGCTTGGCCGCCGCACGGGAGGTCGCTCGCATCCTTCAGTGGGCAGAGCGACATGTACCGGCCCTGTCGGCCATTTACATCCTGGGAGTGGAGAACTGGCAAGCAGACTACCTAAGTCGCCAGATGCTGAACCCAGGAGAATGGGCGCTGCATCCGGATGTGTTCAGGCTACTGTGACTGCGATGGGGCACACCAGACATGGATCTCCTTGCTTCCCATCTCAATCCGAAGGTGCAGAGGTTCGTGTCCAGGACAAGAGATCCTTGGGCAGACGCGTCAGACGCGCTGGTGGCTCCGTGGGGTCAGTACCAACTGATCTATGCTTTTCCTCCGCTCAAGCTACTACCACGTCTGCTCCGCAGAGTGGAGGCCGAGGGGATTCCAGTAATTCTGATTGCCCCAGATTGGCCTCAGCGTCCCTGGTACGCAGACCTAGTGCGCCTGGTGGCGGACGCCCCCTGGCGTCTGCCGTTACGAGAGCACCTTTTGTCTCAAGGTCCGATTCTCCATCCTGCTTTACTATCACTGGGTTTAACGGCATGGCTGTGGAGAGCCAGGTGCTAGGGAACCGGGGCCTATCGGACTCAATGATTTCAACTATGTTGAGAGCACCGAAATCTTCTTCTCGGAAGATATATCATCGTACCTGGAAGGCCTACATCGCTATGTGTGAGGAGAAAGGATGGCGTCCATGCTCCTATTCCGTATCTAGGGTCTTGCTGTTTCTGCAGCGAGGAGTTGACCAGAAATTGGCTTTAAGCACCATTAAAGGACAAATATCGGCCTTGACTGTCTTTTTTTTTGGGCGTCTCACTCTCTAATGAGCACCTTTGTTCAGGGGGTTTGGCATGTAGTGTCTCCAGTGCGTCCACCGTTACCCCCCGTGGGATCTGAACCTGGTGTTGTCGGCGCTTCAGAAGCCGCCGTTTGAGAATATCAGAGAGATTCTCTTGTTGACTCTTTCTCAGAAAGTTGTCTTTCTTGTGGCCATTACATCGGCCAGGAGGGTTTCGGAACTGGCAGCTTTGTCTTGCAAGTCACCTTATCTGGTTATCCATAAGGATAAGGTGGTGTTGCGTCCGCAACCTTCTTTTCTGCCGAAGGTGGTTTCGGCGTTCCACATCAATGAAGACATTGTATTACTGTCTCTGTGCCCTAGACCGACACATCCTAAGGTGGTAGCCCTCCATTTCCTGGACGTGGTCCGAACTTTAAGGGTATATTTGTCTGCCACGGCTCCCTTTCGGAAGTCAGACTCTCTGTTTGTTTCGGTAGCTGGTCCGAAAAAAGGCATGGCGGTCTCGTCGGCCACCATTTCCAGGTGGATCAGACAGATTGTGGTTCAGGCCTACGCCTTGAAGGGGCAGGTGCCCCCCTTTCCGGTCACGGCCCATTCCACCAGGGCAATTGGAACCTCTTGGGCTTTCCGACATCAAGCGTCTGTCGCTGAAGTGTGTAAAGCGGCGACTTGGTCGTCTGTTCATACTTTTACAAAATTCTACAAAGTAGATGTCAGTGCATCGGCTGATGCCTGTTTTGGCCGCAAAGTTTTGCAGGCGGCTGTGTAATTTGCAATTGCACTTGATTTTTGTCAAGAACCACAGTTACTTTTCAGTCAATGCACTGTTGCATTGTTACCGCAAGTTCTGAGGCGGTTAGATAAGGTGGTGTCTCCCCTGTTAGGGAGCACTTCTGTTTTTGTGGGTGAAGTTTTTTATGCTATTTCCCACCCCTCGTTTTGACACTGCTTGGGGACGTCCCGATGGTCTAAAGTAAAGGAGCTGTGTCAGTCAGTGAACGTAAGAGAAAATAGGATTTTTGTACTCACCGTAAAATCCTTTTCTCTGTAGTTCACTGACTGACACAGCACCCACCCCTCCTATTTTTTACGTTATACTGCTTGTTGACGTACTGAGACTGCAAGGTGCAGGCTGGGGGGTTGTTACTGAAGGGACCGCCCCTTGGGCGGAACTAAAAAATTCTGTTTTTTGTACATGCTAACATGTTCTGCCTAGTCCTCTCCTGAAGGTGGCGTAACAACCCAATGGTCTAAAGTAAAGGAGCTGTGTCAGTCAGTGAACTACAGAGAAAAGGATTTTATGGTGAGTACAAAAATCCTATTATTCATCGGTTTATCACTGGGCAGTGGGCACATTGTATAAAGTTGAGGGCTTTAGCCTCATTTTTTAAAGCATGGCTTATATATGTTGTGCCTCCCACTTCCTCCATTCAATTCAGGCCCATAACTGCTAAAAATCAGGTACAGTAGCAAAACAAAAAAAAACATTTTTTAAGTTGTAATGAATAAAGTTGGGGTGCTGATGCTGTATTGAAGCCAAGCAATAATGTATCATTAAAAAAACCAGTAAAAAAAATATGGAGTCACTGAACACTGTCTATGAGAATCATACAGTTCCGCAACACCACATATAGAAAAAAGGCATCTTGCAAACATGAAATTAAAAGAATGAATGTTTTTTGAATGAATGTTTTTTGCATGTTGTCCTCAAAGTAGCATTAAAAGATGGACCCTGTCCCTGCTGTAAGGTACCGTATTTTTTTTTTAGATTCGTACATTCCCCCATGGAAGTACGCTGCTCATCGTGCCCTTTTTTTTTACAATTCCTTGCATATTAGTCCTAAAAATAGGCAGAATTGATTTTCAAAAATTGCCCCCATAATTTTTCATAAAAATTTTAGGCTACATGATGGGTTCAACAATATGTTTTTAGGGCCCCTCCCCCCCCCTCCACAAACACAAGTGTAAACAAGCCCTTAAAGAGAAAGTAAACCCTCCACAATTTTTTTTGTTAAAAATACCCCTGCAAGAGAAATACTAGCAATCCAACAGTTGTTGCTGACAGTCTGGCCAAAAGCTGTCCTTATGTGGCACTGTGCTGCTCATTATGTGGCACTTACCTGAAATCGAAGCCCCCAAAGTCCTCCTCGTTCTCCACTGCCGCCGCCTCCATGTCCGCTCGGAGCTTCTTCCTGTTATCGCCTCTCCGGCGTTGTGATTGGCTGGAGCGGCGATGACATCACACGCATGCACGCTCGGGCCAACAAGATCCCATTCAGAAAACCTGGCAATGATGCCGGCCCGCTAGTGTGCATGCGTGTGACGTATCGGTGCTGTGTTTTTCAGCAAATATCTCCTTAACCGTGTAGGTTAAGGAGATATTTCATGCACCTACAGGTAAGCCTTAATCTAGGCTTACCTGTAGGTGCATGTTGTCAAAGTGGGTTTACAACCCCTTTAAAGGGGTTGCAAAGCTAAGTTTTTTATTCTTTAAAAATAACAAACATATCATACTTACCTCCACTGTGCAGTTCGTTTTGCACAGAGTGGCCCCGAACACAGACTTCTGAGGACCCGTGGCAGCTCTTGTGGCTCCTCCCCGCATCAGATAACACCCTAGGAGAAGCACTCTCCTGAGGGGGTTACCTTGCAGGAGCGCTCCCGAGTCCAGCATTTGCGTCCATAGACACAAATGCCGGACTTGACCCCGCCCCCGGCGCCTGCGTCATTGGATTTGATTGACAGCAGCGGGAGCCAATGGTTGCGCTGCTATCAATCTATCCAATCAAGAGCCGGGACCCTGTGAAGAGAGGGACAGCATATCCCTGCCAAGGGAAATTCGGGGCTCAGGTAAGTAAAACTGCCAGGTGTTTTTTCACCTTAATGCAAAGCATGCATTAGGGTTAAAAAACATGAGGGTTTACAAACCCTTTAAGGCTGCTCATGTAATTCATTCTATTAATAACTTTGATTGTTCAGTAAAAGAAAACTGCTGTATGTGTTGGATGTTAGACTTAGATGATTAATAAACTACATCTCAGTAACCATCAATGCAAAAATAAGGTATCTCGGAAGATGTAATATATACATACACACACACATATATATATATATATGCATATATATAATAAACAGTTTCTGCAATTATATACTTACCATTAGTGATGAGCCGAACACCCCCGGGTTCGGTTCGCACCAGAACCCGCGAACGGACCGAAAGTTCGAACGAACATTAGAACCCTATTAAATACAATGGATGCGAACGTTCGAATTCTAAAGTGCTAATTATAACAACTATTATGCATGTTATTGTCCTAAAAAGGGTTTGGGAACCCGGGTTCTGCACCAGGGGACATGTATCAATGCAAAAAGAAGTTTTAAAAACGGTCGTTTTTCGGGAGCAGTCATTTTAATGATGCATAAAGTGAAAAAAAAAAAGTCAAATATTCCTTTAAATATCGTACCTGGGGGGTGTCTAAAGTATGCCTGTGAAGTGCCACGTGTTTCCCGTGTTTAGAACTGTCCCTGCACAAAATGACACTTCTAAAGGAAAAAAAAGCCATTTAAAACTGCTTGCGGCTTTAATGTAATGTCTGGTCCCGGTAATATGGATGAAATTCTTTAAGAAAAATGGCATAGCTACCCCATGACCCCCCCCCCTACCCCAGCCCATTACCAGCCCCTTTGGGTCTTGTATGGATATTAAGGGGAACCCCGCACATAAAATAAAAAAGGCCCTATATACTCTGAACAGCCCTATACAGGCGGTGCATACAAGACAGGGACTGTAGGTTTGTTCTTATGTAGAGTCTGTTTGTAATTTTGAACAGGTACATTGTTGAAGTGTAGCTCCAGACCAAAAATCTATTTTTAAACTTTTTGGAAAACATAGGTAAGGGTTATCACCCCTGTAACATTTGTTTTGCTGTCTGTGCCCCTGTTCAGAACATTTCACCTCACTTTCCGTCCCAATGACAACTGTTTTTGAAATGTGGTGTTTTTCTTGAAACAAGGATTGCTGATAAAGCATCAGTACAGAGGAGACACCTTTCTCCCATATTTATTCTTACAGGAGAGAATTTTCCTTCCTAGTGGTAGATTTCCTCTCACTTCCTGTTGTCTTCTTGCGTTTGCAAGTAGGAGTCGTTTGTAAGTTGGATGTTTGAAAGTAGGGACCTGCCGTATATACTCTGCAGAAATAGGCCCCTTAGTTGTTGGTGTTGGCACAACACTGTAAGCACTCACAGTTACTCTTGGTTGGTGCTGGAACGCCCTGCTGTCAACTATTATATCAGGAATTTTAATTACATATAATTGTTGAACAGTGGTAGTAAAAATTGGGCCTTTGATGGTGGTGCTGGTGCCACAACACTGTAAGCCCTGACAGTTACTCTTGGTGGGTGCAGCAATGGGCCCTGCTGTGAATTATTAGATCAAGAATTGTAATTACATGCCCCTGTTGAACAGGGGCTGAAAAATTGGGCCTTAGGCACTGGTGGCACAACACTGCAACCCCTCACAGATACTGTACTTGGAGCACAGCAATGAGCCCTGTTGCAAAGTATTGCTTCAAAAATTGTAATGACACGCCCCTGTTAAACAGGGGCTGAAAAATTGGGCCTTAGGCACTGGTGGCACAACACTGCAACTCCTCACAGATACTGTACTTGGAGCACACCAATGAGCCCTGTTGCAAAGTATTGCTTCAAAAATTGTAATGACACGCCCCTGTTAAACAGGGGCTGAAAAATTGGGCCTTAGGCACTGGTGGCACAACACTGCAACTCCTCACAGATACTGTACTTGGAGCACAGCAATGAGCCCTGTTGCAAAGTATTGCTTCAAAAATTGTAATTACACGCCCCTGTTAAACAGGGGCTGAAAAATTGGGCGTTAGGCACTGGTGGCGGCACCCATAAACAAAAATGATCTTACAAGCTATCATCATCAATCGTATCATTGAGGACTCGGAGGAGGAGGATAGCCAGTCAACATAACAGCACAGGCACTCAGCATCAGCATCAGTCTTGAAGGGATGTGACATGTTAAAATCAATTAGTCTGTTATATCAGCATCAGGTGTGTGGTAGCTGGTGGTGATCCAAGACTGGTTCATCTTGATGAAAGTCAGTCGATCAACCGAGTCGGTGGACAGGCGCACCCTGTGATCCGTGACAAATCCTCCAGCAGCACTGAATGTGCGTTCCGAAAGAACGCTGGATGCAGGACAGGCCAGTAGCTCAATTGCATACTGTGCAAGCTCTGGCCAGTGATCCATCCTCAAGACCCAGTAAGCCAGAGGATTTTCGGTGGGGAAGGTGTCCAAGTCTGACCTTGCCACTAGATATTCCTGCACCATGTTTATCAGACGCTGGCGATGGTTGCTGGAACCGATCATACTTTGGGGCTGCGGACTAAAGAATTGTCTGAACGCATCGGTCAGACGGCCACCTTCCCCACCGCTCCTTCTTTGACTGGCCGAAGCCTCAGCAACTCGTTGTCCAGGACCAGGAGTTTGCAACCTCCCAGTCTCTGGGAACGCGTTGCACAGACCTTTCTGCAAGGCCTCCCGGAGTTGTCTCATCCTCTGCTCCCTCTGCGACGGTAACATAAGGTCCGCAACCTTACCCTTGTACCGTGGATCAAGGAGAGTGGCCAGCCAGTAATGGTCCCTCTCCTTGATCCGAAGAATACGAGGATCCTTCCGCAGACTTTGCAGGATCAGGGAGGCCATGCAGCGTAGGTTTGCTGAGGCATTCGCTCCGGAGTCCTCTGGGTCACTAAGGACGACATGATCCGCAGCCACCTCCTCCCAGCCACGTACAAGTCCACTGGTTTCTTGGGACTGTAAATCATCCCTAAAAGACTGCTGCTGATGATGCTGAGTGCCAGCCTCCACCTCCATGCTGACACAATCCTCCTCCTCCTCCTCCTCCTCCTCCTCCTCCTCTTCCTGTGCGATGGGTGGGACAGAAGGAACACTGTCTGGGTAAAGGGGGCCTTGAGAGGCAAGGAAGTCCTCCTCTTCCTGCCTCTGTTCTGCCTCAAGTGCCCTGTCCATTATTCCACGCAGCGTGTGCTCCAACAGGTGGACAAGAGGTACAGTGTCACTGATGCATGCACTGTCACTGCTCACCATCCTCGTGGCCTCCTCAAATGGTGCCAGGACAGTGCATGCATCCCTGATCATGCCCCACTGGCGTGGAGAAAAAAAACCAAGCTCCCCTGACCCTGTCCTGGTGCCGTAGTCGCACAGGTACTCATTGATGGCCCTCTGCTGCGTGTGCAGCCGCTGCAGCATGGCCAACGTTGAGTTCCACCTGGTGGGCATGTCACATATAAGGCAGTTCTTGGGCAGGTTCAACTCCTTTTGCAGCTCAGCCAGGCGAGCACTGGCATTATAAGATCTGCGGAAATGCACACAGACTTTCCTGGCCTGCCTCAGGACATCCTGTAAGCCCGGGTACCTGCCCAAGAAGCGCTGCACCACCAGGTTAAGGACGTGAGCCACACAGGGCACATGGGTCAGTTGTCCCTGTCGGAGGGCGGAGAGGAGGTTGGTGCCATTGTCGCAAACCACCATTCCTGGCTTAAGCTGGCGTGGCGTCAACCACCTCTCGGCCTGGCCCTGCAGAGCAGACAGGACCTCTGCCCCAGTGTGGCTTCTGTCCCCCAAACACACCAGCGCAAGCACGGCATGGCATCTTTTTGCCTGCGTACTTGCGTAGCCCCGTGAAAGGCTACGGAGCACCGCTGGTTCATAGGACAAACCACAGGAAGAGGCCATGGAGGAAGAAGAAGAGGAGGGGGTGGAGGAGAGAGGTGTGTCACAACCAGTAGTAGCATTTTGGAGGCGTGGCGGTGGGACAACCTCCAACACTACTGCACCTTGTCCTGAATCCTTCCCAGCTGCCAAAAGAGTGACCCAATGGGCCGTGAAAGAAAGGTAACGTCCCTGTCCATGCCTGCTGGACCATGAGTCAGCGGTAATATGCACCTTACCGCTGACCGCCCTGTCCAGCGAGGCCAAGACATTGCCTTCCACATGCCGGTAGAGAGCCGGAATAGCCTTCCGTGAGAAAAAGTGGCGTTTGGGAACCTGCCACTGAGGAACTGCACATTGCACAAACTCACGGAAGGGGGCCGAGTCTACCAACTGAAAAGGCAGCAGTTGAAGCGCTAGCAATTTAGCCAAGCTAGCATTCAACCGCTGGGCATGTGGATGGCTGGGAGTGAACTTCTTTCGACGGTCCAGCAGCTGGGGCAGGGAAATTTGCCTGCTAGAATCGGACGTCGGTGTACTGCTAGCAGAGTGGGCGCAAGTACTTGGCTGTGACACACCTAATTCTACACCTTCATTCCTCTCAGTGCATGTTTCAGAGAGGACTGAAGTTATAGTGGGGTTGGAGATCCCAGCTGATGCGGTGCAAGGAGAGGTCCGCTTTGTTCTTTGGTGTGGGTCTTTGAGGTAGGCTTGCCAACGAGCTGCATGGCAGGTCAACATATGTCTGGTCAGGCATGTGGTACCCAAGCGGCTGATGTTTTGGCCACGCGATATACGCTTGAGACATATGTTGCAAACAGCAGCTGTGCGATCTGATGCACTAGCCTCAAAAAAGGCCCACACCAAAGAACTTTTTGAATGACGGGCAGAGGCAGCGCCCTGCACAGGCGGAGCTCTGCGGTGTGATTCCGTCGGTGTACTGCCCTTACGCTGGCCACCAAAGGGCATCCTGCCTCGTTGGAGATGTGCCTCCTCCTCATCCTCCTCCTCCTCCTCTCTCCTATTAGGCACCCACGTGGAGTCAGTGACCTCATCATCCCCTCCCTCCTCTTCACTGGAGCCAATCTGGCAGTATGCTGCAGCTGCTGGAACATGACTGCCAGATTGGTGTCCTTCTTGAGCATCCCCTCTGTCTGCTCTCACGCTACTGCCTTCCTCTAGCTGGGTTTCATCATCAGACCCTTCGAAACGCTGGGCATCCTCCTGGAGCATGTACCCAACACTGTGCTGAAACAGTTCGGGGGACTCCTCAGGAGGAGGACATGGTGGGTCTAGGGAAGGAGTGACTGATGATTTGTCTGACATTGATACCAGGGAAGACGACGCTTTGGCAGCTGCTTTTCCAGTACCCTGAGCCTGGGTGAGAGAGGATGAGGAGGAGGAGGAGGGCTTGGTCATCCACTCTACCAAGTCTTCGGCATGATGTGGCTCAACATGTCCAGCTGCCGAAAAGAAGGACAAGCGTGTCCCATGGCCATGTGCTGATGACAATGCACCGCGTCCACGACCAGCACTGTTGCCCCCAGACACAGAGCCTGCTTGCCCTCTTTTATTGCCTCCTGACTGTCTGCCTCTCCTTGTTTGCCTTCCAGACATTCTAATAGATGGCCTGCAGGGAGATGGGAAAAAAGCAATAAGGGCTACCTTCAGGTGTCCTTCTCTGTCCCTTGAAACAAGGACTTTCACAGTGAAAGAAACTGACACTCTCCCTACCTACAGTTTTCTGTCCCTAGAAAAAATGTTTTTTTTAATCACAATATAGCACAAGGACAATTCACTCACTGTCCTTACAGGTCCCTGGAAACAAGGACTTGCAGAGTGAAAGAAAAAAAACACTCTCCCTACCTACAGTTTTCTGTCCCTAGAAAAAATGTTTTTTTTAATCACAATATAGCACAAGGACAATTCACTCACTGTCCTTACAGGTCCCTGGAAACAAGGACTTGCAGAGTGAAAGAAAAAAAACACTCTCCCTACCTACAGTTTTCTGTCCCTAGAAAAAATGTTTTTTTTAATCACAATATAGCACAAGGACAATTCACTCACTGTCCTTCCAGGTCCCTGGAAACAAGGACTTGCAGAGTGAAATAAACTGACACTCTCCCTACCTACAGTTTTCTGTCCCTAGAAAAAATGTTTTTTTTAATCACAATATAGCACAAGGACAATTCACTCACTGTCCTTACAGGTCCCTGGAAACAAGGACTTGCAGAGTGAAATAAACTGACACTCTCCCTACCTACAGTTTTCTGTCCCTAGAATAAATGTTTTTTTTAAGCACAATATAGCACAAGGACAATTCACTCACTGTCCTTACAGGTCCCTGGAAACAAGGACTTGCAGAGTGAAAGAAAAAAAACACTCTCCCTACCTACAGTTTTCTGTCCCTAGAAAAAATGTTTTTTTTAATCACAATATAGCACAAGGACAATTCACTCACTGTCCTTACAGGTCCCTGGAAACAAGGACTTGCAGAGTGAAAGAAAAAAAACAAACACTCTCCCTACCTACAGTTTTCTGTCCCTAGAAAAAATGTTTTTTTTAATCACAATATAGCACAAGGACAATTCACTCACTGTCCTTCCAGGTCCCTGGAAACAAGGACTTGCAGAGTGAAATAAACTGACACTCTCCCTACCTACAGTTTTCTGTCCCTAGAATAAATGTTTTTTTTAAGCACAATATAGCACAAGGACAATTCACTCACTGTCCTTACAGGTCCCTGGAAACAAGGACTTGCAGAGTGAAAGAAAAAAAACACTCTCCCTACCTACAGTTTTCTGTCCCTAGAAAAAATGTTTTTTTTAATCACAATATAGCACAAGGACAATTCACTCACTGTCCTTACAGGTCCCTGGAAACAAGGACTTGCAGAGTGAAATAAACTGACACTCTCCCTACCTACAGTTTTCTGTCCCTAGAATAAATGTTTTTTTTAAGCACAATATAGCACAAGGAGAATTCACTCACTGTCCTTCCAGGTCCCTGGAAACAAGGACTTGCAGAGTGAAAGAAAAAAAACACTCTCCCTACCTACAGTTTTCTGTCCCTAGAAAAAATGTTTTTTTTAATCACAATATAGCACAAGGACAATTCACTCACTGTCCTTCCAGGTCCCTGGAAACAAGGACTTGCAGAGTGAAATAAACTGACACTCTCCCTACCTACAGTTTTCTGTCCCTAGAATAAATGTTTTTTTTAAGCACAATATAGCACAAGGACAATTCACTCACTGTCCTTACAGGTCCCTGGAAACAAGGACTTGCAGAGTGAAAGAAAAAAAACACTCTCCCTACCTACAGTTTTCTGTCCCTAGAAAAAATGTTTTTTTTAATCACAATATAACACAAGGACAATTCACTCACTGTCCTTACAGGTCCCTGGAAACAAGGACTTGCAGAGTGAAATAAACTGACACTCTCCCTACCTACAGTTTTCTGTCCCTAGAATAAATGTTTTTTTTAAGCACAATATAGCACAAGGACAATTCACTCACTGTCCTTACAGGTCCCTGGAAACAAGGACTTGCAGAGTGAAAGAAAAAAAACACTCTCCCTACCTACAGTTTTCTGTCCCTAGAAAAATTTTTTTTTTTAATCACAATATAGCACAAGGACAATTCACTCACTGTCCTTCCAGGTCCCTGGAAACAAGGACTTGCAGAGTGAAATAAACTGACACTCTCCCTACCTACAGTTTTCTGTCCCTAGAATAAATGTTTTTTTTAATCACAATATAGCACAAGGACAATTCACTCACTGTCCTTACAGGTCCCTGGAAACAAGGACTTGCAGAGTGAAATAAACTGACACTCTCCCTACCTACAGTTTTCTGTCCCTAGAATAAATGTTTTTTTTAAGCACAATATAGCACAAGGACAATTCACTCACTGTCCTTACAGGTCCCTGGAAACAAGGACTTGCAGAGTGAAAGAAAAAAAACACTCTCCCTACCTACAGTTTTCTGTCCCTAGAAAAAATGTTTTTTTTAATCACAATATAGCACAAGGACAATTCACTCACTGTCCTTCCAGGTCCCTGGAAACAAGGACTTGCAGAGTGAAAGAAAAAAAACACTCTCCCTACCTACAGTTTTCTGTCCCTAGAAAAAATGTTTTTTTTAATCACAATATAACACAAGGACAATTCACTCACTGTCCTTCCAGGTCCCTGGAAACAAGGACTTGCAGAGTGAAATAAACTGACACTCTCCCTACCTACAGTTTTCTGTCCCTAGAAAAAATGTTTTTTTTAATCACAATATAGCACAAGGACAATTCACTCACTGTCCTTCCAGGTCCCTGGAAACAAGGACTTGCAGAGTGAAATAAACTGACACTCTCCCTACCTACAGTTTTCTGTCCCTAGAATAAATGTTTTTTTTAAGCACAATATAGCACAAGGAGAATTCACTCACTGTCCTTCCAGGTCCCTGGAAACAAGGACTTGCAGAGTGAAAGAAAAAAAACACTCTCCCTACCTACAGTTTTCTGTCCCTAGAAAAAATGTTTTTTTTAATCACAATATAGCACAAGGACAATTCACTCACTGTCCTTCCAGGTCCCTGGAAACAAGGACTTGCAGAGTGAAATAAACTGACACTCTCCCTACCTACAGTTTTCTGTCCCTAGAATAAATGTTTTTTTTAAGCACAATATAGCACAAGGACAATTCACTCACTGTCCTTACAGGTCCCTGGAAACAAGGACTTGCAGAGTGAAAGAAAAAAAACACTCTCCCTACCTACAGTTTTCTGTCCCTAGAAAAAATGTTTTTTTTAATCACAATATAGCACAAGGACAATTCACTCACTGTCCTTCCAGGTCCCTGGAAACAAGGACTTGCAGAGTGAAATAAACTGACACTCTCCCTACCTACAGTTTTCTGTCCCTAGAATAAATGTTTTTTTTAATCACAATATAGCACAAGGACAATTCACTCACTGTCCTTCCAGGTCCCTGGAAACAAGGACTTGCAGAGTGAAATAAACTGACACTCTCCCTACCTACAGTTTTCTGTCCCTAGAATAAATGTTTTTTTTAAGCACAATATAGCACAAGGACAATTCACTCACTGTCCTTACAGGTCCCTGGAAACAAGGACTTGCAGAGTGAAAGAAAAAAAACACTCTCCCTACCTACAGTTTTCTGTCCCTAGAAAAAATGTTTTTTTTAATCACAATATAGCACAAGGACAATTCACTCACTGTCCTTACAGGTCCCTGGAAACAAGGACTTGCAGAGTGAAAGAAACTGACACTGTCCCTACCTACAGTTTTCTGTCCCTAGAATAAATGTTTTTTTTAAGCACAATATAGCACAAGGAGAATTCACTCACTGTCCTTCCAGGTCCCTGGAAACAAGGACTTGCAGAGTGAAATAAACTGACACTCTCCCTACCTACAGTTTTCTGTCCCTAGAATAAATGTTTTTTTTAAGCACAATATAGCACAAGGACAATTCACTCACTGTCCTTACAGGTCCCTGGAAACAAGGACTTGCAGAGTGAAAGAAACTGACACTCTCCCTACCTACAGTTTTCTGTCCCTAGAATAAATGTTTTTTAAAGCACAATATAGCACAAGGACAATTCACTCACTGTCCTTACAGGTCCCTGGAAACAAGGACTTGCAGAGTGAAATAAACTGACACTCTCCCTACCTACAGTTTTCTGTCCCTAGAATAAATGTTTTTTTTAAGCACAATATAGCACAAGGACAATTCACTCACTGTCCTTACAGGTCCCTGGAAACAAGGACTTGCAGAGTGAAAGAAAAAAAACACTCTCCCTACCTACAGTTTTCTGTCCCTAGAAAAAATGTTTTTTTTAATCACAATATAGCACAAGGACAATTCACTCACTGTCCTTACAGGTCCCTGGAAACAAGGACTTGCAGAGTGAAAGAAACTGACACTGTCCCTACCTACAGTTTTCTGTCCCTAGAATAAATGTTTTTTTTAAGCACAATATAGCACAAGGAGAATTCACTCACTGTCCTTCCAGGTCCCTGGAAACAAGGACTTGCAGAGTGAAATAAACTGACACTCTCCCTACCTACAGTTTTCTGTCCCTAGAATAAATGTTTTTTTTAAGCACAATATAGCACAAGGACAATTCACTCACTGTCCTTACAGGTCCCTGGAAACAAGGACTTGCAGAGTGAAAGAAACTGACACTCTCCCTACCTACAGTTTTCTGTCCCTAGAATAAATGTTTTTTAAAGCACAATATAGCACAAGGACAATTCACTCACTGTCCTTCCAGGTCCCTGGAAACAAGGACTTGCAGAGTGAAAGAAACTGACACTGTCCCTACCTACAGTTTTCTGTCCCTAGAATAAATGTTTTTTTTAAGCACACTATAGCACAAGCACAAAACACACTGACACTCTCCCTACCTATCCTTCTCTTTCCCTAAACTAAAGGAATCCAGGTTAAGCAAGAAAGAAATAACAGTCACTGTCCCTGCCTATGCTGCTCTATCCCTGCTCCGGAACACACTACACTAGGCCGCCGTGCTGGCGGCCTTTTATAGTGTGGGGCGTGTACTAAACACCCTCAGCAATAATTGGCCACAGGCATCCTGCCTGTGGCCAATCATTGCTCTCCTCGCTGCCGGCGCTGTGATTGGCCAAGCATGCGGGGTCACAGTGCATGCTTGGCCAATCACAGCGCCTGGATGACACTGCGATGGCGTAGTGCATTGTGGGCCGTTCGCGTCACTCGAATTTGGCGCGAACGGCCCAAATCGTTCGATCTTCGTCGAACGATCGAACAGCCGATGTTCGAGTCGAACGTATGTTCGACTCGAACACGAAGCTCATCCCTACTTACCATGTACAATGAAATGACCCCCTTTAATGTGTATACTATACTCAGCTTGCAGCAAACATAACAATGGCTTAAATTTATTCACTTAATGCATCTAAATATTGAAACACTGCAGATGGCAAAGAACCCAGCTTCACTAATGGGAGATTTTGCGGTTTTAGTCTTGCCTCTTTTTTGCTATCACATGAAAGTTGAAATTATTTATGGCCATAAGGATATGACATCTATAGTAATATATACTCAGGAGAATTAACAGTGTATATACAGTAGTTTGTCTCAGTAGCATCCTTTTTTGTGAAGAGTGCATTTAACATTTTTATTTATATCAATTTGAAAATCTCTAATGAATATATAAATACATCTTCAAACCAAAACACTATAATTAGGTCATTAATGTACTTCAGAGCGATTTTTTTATTTATTTTTTTCTGCCAGTGGGGGAGAAGCAAAGCTAGCTTTTATGGCCAAATGTTCAGGAAAGCTTTTTGATGGCCTTCAAATTGCTAGCCAATAAATTAATAATATATATTAGTAGATTAGATAACATTGTGGTAAAATAATGTCTCTGTGCCTTTATAATATTTTGTTAACTATGCAGATTTCTAGCATTAAGCCTTTCATAGGGCGTTTTATTATTTCTTTCAAGAAAATGTCTGTATCCTATTTACAACAGTCTATAGTCCAGAAAGCCAGTATCAAAATTGTCTAGGTGTTTCAATTTGTGTTTGTATGACTAAATCATTGATGATAAATTGCAGTCAGAAGAACAAACATGATCTGCTGGTGATTTTTTGACTGAGAAGAAGCTGCATTTTATTAACCCGGGGTGAAGGTAAGTGTTTTTCTTTTGGTACAGGTTGTTTCCATTTTTGGGCGGTGGGAAGGGGGTGCTCAAAGGCAAAGTTGCTGGGACAATAAGGACAGCTTTTGGCCAGACTGTCAGCAACAACTGTTTGATGAGATCTAACTAACTGTAAAAATTATAATTCAAATAAACTTTTTTTTAATTACCGGTACATAAAATATAATGAATTACAAACTGTACATAAACATAACAGTGTACTATTTCAGAGACAAAAGCCAGAAACATTGTAAAGACTTACTCCAGAGTATATAAGCACTTTTATAAGGCCACACTTTTAAGTGATTGTAAAGTCTCGTCTTTTTTTCTATAAAAATAACAAACAATTTATACTTATGTAGCACGACCCCCTTGGGGACTACTTGGATTTACCTGCTCATCTGCACCACCATGACCCTGGGAACATTCCAACTCACCTGAAACCTCTAGGTTCAGACATCTTTGCACTACCATAAAGTAATAAGTCAAACCACTCAATGAATTTATATTCTATTAACGTTTACTGGACAACTCAAGGAAGATCTTTGTTACACAGAGGAGGTCATAGATCAACTGAACTTTGGATAACAGTCCTAGTTCAGTAGAGGAATTCCTCCACAATAATACAAGTTAAGACCATTTGGAAATAACAGTATATTATATACACGTACAGTATGTACAATAAAGTACCCCTTGCACATGACCTGAAAGCATAAGCGAGAGTTAAGCATTAATCCTGGCAAGACTTCTAAAGGGGAAAGTCAGGCCGGCCTATTCAACTTTTAATCCTAATGAGAGATCAATTAAACAAGAACGGTATGAGGGCCCTTTAAGTAGTAATGGCAGTAATGTCCCCGTTGCAGGCCTGATGGTCGTCACTGGCAGTCGGTACTCGTTAACTATATCCAGTAAGGTGCAGCAACAAGGCAATGGTATTTCTTGGAAAGGTTGATGCGACAGGTGTATATGTACAGTGAAACTCCATAGTGTAAAACCATAAGTTTTATTTAAATAAGGAAATTTATAAACTCACATGATATCACTTTAAGAGAGCTCTCACACAATAGCAAGGCACTAGTATCAAGCCAGTAATCCAAGATGATGCCAAGACTCCACCCAACGTGATGATGTCATGAAGCTCCACCAACTGACGCATTGCGTCCATACTGGATTTTCTCAAAGGCCTTCGAAAAAAAAATCATCAGCTTCAAACACTCCAAACTATCCCCATAATCCACCTTTAGCACTGTACAACAGACTGTTGCTATGTCAGCGACTTCATAAATATAGATAGATGTTTTTTGCAATCAGTGCCAATTAGCACCTAGACTTCCCTTCAGTCTGTTATCTTTTTCTAACTACCCCATGTCTGCTGTAACACACACTGAACAAATGCTGCTGGGAAACAATAAAATCAAAATGTGAGGGCGCTGACTGCCACTAGTGCTTATTATATTTTTCTATTTAATATAAGGCTGCTGCCCCTTTAATAGTGTTGTTACACTATAGTAATAGTGATAATAGAATGTCTATTTCCAGATGACGCGAACATGAAGCGAAATGCATAGAAATACAAGCCTCTTGCGATGACACTTCCCAGAGCAGCCGAACAGTGGAACACATGCTAGATTGTTATCACAACTATAAATCGGTGTGTGACAGCTGGAAGCTGCACATGCTGAATGTGAGTTTTTTACTACAAAAATGTGCATCTGTATACTTTGTATGTGTATTTACCCTATTAACCACTTCAATACAGGGCACTTTCACCCCCTTCCTGCCCAGGCCAATTTTCAGGTTTCAGCGCTGTCACATTTTAATTGACAATTGCACAGTCATGCAACACTGTACCCAAACAATTTTTTTTTTTAAATTTCCCCCACAAATAGAGCTTTCTTTTGGTGGTATTTGATCACCACTGGGTTTTTTATTCTTTGCGTTACAAATTAAAAAACACCGAAAATTTTGAAAAAAATCGTTTTTCTTTGTTTCTGTTATAAAACTTTGTAAATAAGTATGTTTTCTCCTTCACTGAGCACTGATGAAGCTGCACTGATAGGCACCGCTGAGGCGGCACTAATGAGGTGGCACTAATGGGCACTGATGATTAGGCACTTATATGCAGCTCTGATGGGTACTAATCGGCGGCACTGATAAGCAGCACTGATGGGCACTGATAGGTGGCACTGATGGGCACTGATAGGTGGCACTTATGGGCACTCAAAGGTGGAACTGGGCACTGATAGGTGGCACTGATAGGTGACACTGGTGGGCACTTATAGACAGCAATGATGGACACTGATAGGCAGCACTCTGGATGGACTAGAGAGAGGACGTGCGTACAGCAGCTCCTGACATCCAGGGCTGCACTGCTTTCTCTTCCCAGTTCTCCCTGGCTTTCCCCCGTGCTTTCCTCCTCTCCCCCTGGTCCCCCCACCCCTTCATAGAAAGGACAGACAAAACGATCACGAAACCCTCTGCCGCCGAGCACCCCCCCCCCCCGCAGTCGCCGTCAGGCAAGACCACGGCTGCGGCCTAGCACCATCGGGCATCGGTCCCCCTACAGGCGCATCCCCTGCTCCAGCACAGTGCCCAGCTCACCAGCCGCCACCCGCCGCACTCGGCATCACCTCCACCCGCAGCTGCCGTCAGGAAAGTCCCCGGCGGCGGCCTAGTTGCGGCCGGACACCGCCTTAACTTAAGTATCCCCTCTCCTACAGCCGGACCTTCAGTTAGCCGCTCCCCCCCCCAGGTCCAGAGCCAAGCCTAGGCGCCAGAGGGCTCCCGAAGCAGCACTAGCAGCTTCCTGGCCCGACAGGATAGTCTGCGGCTTCGGCCTAGCCCCGGCGGCCATCTTGAGCCACCCAGCCTCGGCCCTTAACACCCTCTCCCGGCCCCCTTGGATCACTCCGACCCGGTAAACCACCGGATGGCACCCCCTCACTAACCAAGTGCCCGTGTCCCCCACTGGATCACTCCCAAAAGGCTGCCAGGAGGACGAAGCAAAGATCCGGCCTGGCAAGCAGCGGCCATCTTGGTACACCCAGGAGTTGGCCTCAATCACTGACACACAAAAAAAAAAAAAAAAAAAAAACTTTTTTTCTCTCATTCTATATATCCTACTGATATTGCCCCCCCTCCCTCCCACCCCACCACTATTCTTCACAAAACCTCTAAAAACGCTTTCTCCACTCATTACGGTTCTTCCCCACCCGTCGCACTCAGGCTACCCAACCTACAGCTCCGACCACCGCTACTGCACCATCTTCCCAGATCCTCACACACGGTCGAGCAAAACGGACGTTGTAACAGGACCCCTAACCTCATCGCCTCACAGAGCAATCCACACACATGGTCCAGGGGAACGGACGTGTGTGGCAGGAGCTCTGACCTCACCGCTGCACAGAGCAATCCACACGCACGGTCTAGGGTAACGGACGTGTGTGGCAGGAGCTCTGGCCATCCAGGACCCTCCCTAGACTCCTCCATTTTCGCTCCCCTAACAAACGTAAACCTGATGACCTGGGGCTTTCCCTGGACCACACTCTCCCCCAGCTCAGATCACCCAGCTCACCATCACGTTGTCCGCAGCCGCTGACTGCTCCCTGCCGCCATCTTGGCACCCGCCTCTAGACTACTAGACCTGCAGGACAGACAGCGACTGCGGCTTAACTCCGACCATCCCATCACCCTCTCCCCGTTTCGCACTCCAGCGGGCCCGTGTGTGGTGACCTGGTAAGCACACTGGGGCACCTCCTACCTCTAGGAAGTTGATCCAGGGTTTACCCGATCGCCTCTCGAGGGGTCAGGAAGGAATTTTCCCCTGCTGTAGCAATTGGCCTGACTCGGCTGGGGTTTTTCGCCTTCCTCTGGACCAACAGGGGGGAGGTTAGGTCATTGGGCCCTATTCACCATCCCACCACCTTTTTTTTTCTTCCCATCATGTGCAACTTTAAATACTCAGCGGACACCCTCCAGAGGCTAAGGAATACTGCCTCAACATTACCAACCTCCACCCAAAAAATACTACGAAAAGAACAACTGCTAAGGATCAATCGACAATCGACTATCAAAAACACGAAAACACCACTTCAACTACAACATATAGCTTGCGCCCTGATCAACACCAGATCGGCAGTCAAGCACAGACAGGAAATTCACGACTTCATCACGCAAAACGACATAGATTGCCTCTTTATCACGGAAAGCTGGCTAACACCTGACTGTAACACCATCCTAACAGAATTGGTGCCTGAGAACTACTCCATCCTAACTGAGCATAGAACAGGACAAAGAGGAGGAGACCTAGCAGTGATCTTCAAATCTCACCTCTCTATCATCAAACCAACTCTACAGAACTCATTGCCGTTCATGGAGACACTCACTCTGCAACTCCAAACAACACCCCAGGACACCATTCACATACTGCTATGCTACAGACCGCCAGGACCAAAGACAAATCTCCTCACACCCTTTACCGAATTCATCTCGACATACACTTTAAAAACCAAAAACTTCCTATTACTCGGGGACTTCAATCTCTGGGCTAACTCCACTCAGGACCCCATCGCCACCTCCTGCATCAACCAATTGGAAGAATTAGGTCTGCAGCAACTGATAAATGCCCCCACGCATGGATCGGGGCACATTCTGGACCTCATCTTCAAACAAAATCTGGACATCAACACAGTGGACAACATGCCGTTACCATGGACGGATCACCACGCTATCAAATTTAAACTTACCACCAACACCATCTCCCAAAAATCAGAACACTCAATAACAACAAAATGGACAAGATCTCAGAAGAAACTACACTCGGAACTCTTCAAAACTACTCTATCAAATAAAATAGGAACGCAAAATCTCAACCACTCAACGGAACAAACACTCAACTCCTTAAACAAAGCATTACTACAAACAGCAGACACAGTCGCTCCGAGACGCAGGGCCCTCATTCGCAGAAACAACTCCGGCTGGTTTAATGACACTCTTACCCTACTGAAGCAAGAACGCAGAAGAGCCGAAGGAGCCTGGAGAAGAAACCCAACTAAGGAAAACCACATTAATTACAAAGCACTCACTAAGAAATATCACAAAGCAATTTTCAAAGCAAAAAAGGAACATTTCTCAAACACCATCAAAAAAGGCCTAAACCGACCTCGTGAACTCTTCAAACTAGTAACTCAAACTATGAACCCCACCTGCCTAGAACCTTCAGCAAACGAAACACAAGAGTTCTGTAATGAGCTATCGGACTTTTTTATCGACAAAATCGAAAACATTCGAGAATCAATTCAACAGAAAAAAACAACCAACCCTGCTCTGCCAAAGCAAATAGAGGAAATCAATATGAACACTATACAATTGACAAAATTTTCGCTGGTCCCGATCACCATCGACACCACCAAAAATATAATCAGAAGCCTCAGAGACAGCACATCTCCAAATGACATAATCTCTACAAAACTCCTGAAAGAATGTACCGACATTTTAGCACCCACCATAACACACCTCGTAAATCAATCATTCAAAGAAGGTATTGTTCCAATCTCTCTCAAGCAAGGCATAATCAAACCCCTCCTAAAGAAACCCAACCTGGACCCCAAAGACCCAAACTACCGCAGACCGGTAACAAGCCTCAACACCATCTCCAAGATCATGGAGAAAGCAGTAGTACAACAGCTACAACTCTATTTGGACACCCACAAACTCTTGGATCCACTACAATCAGGCTTCCGCCCAGGCCATGGCACAGAAACAGCACTTCTTAAAATATGGGATGACACCCTCGAAGCAGCAGATGACGGAGAATCATGTCTCCTGGTGCTGCTGGACCTCAGTGCAGCGTTCGACACAGTAGACCACAAAACTCTACTCATTCGCCTTAAAGAAGTAGCCGGAGTCGCAGACCCTGACCTACACTGGTTCGCATCCTTCCTAGACAATCGTTCCCAGACAGTGAAACTAGGAGCCTTCACCTCTGAAACTCGCACAATTTCTTGCGGAGTCCCCCAAGGATCACCCCTGTCACCCGTGCTCTTTAACATCTACCTCCGCCCACTCCTCAAAATCATCAGCAAACAGGGCCTGCGCTACCACTCATATGCTGACGACACCCAACTCTACTTTCGTATCACCGGGAAAAAAGACCAATATCACGGATTGGAAACCTGTCTCACATTGATCGATGAATGGATGACTGAGAATTCCCTCAAACTCAACGGATCCAAAACAGAACTCCTTCTCCTCCACGCAAACCGAAAGACAAAAACTAAGACTTCTTGGACACTCCCCACTATCCTTGGACAGACCGTTACCCCGAGCACCAAAGTCAAAAGTCTCGGAGTCATCTTTGACTCGGAGATGTCGATGGACGCACAAATTGGATCAGTAGTCAGCGGAGCTCACCATCTCCTCCGTCTACTACGTAGACTCATCCCCTTCATCCCAAAAGAGGATACAGCAGTAGTAGTTGGAACAATTATCAACTCCCGACTCGATTACGCAAACGCCCTCTACCTCGGACTACCCAAATACCAGATTTCGCGCCTACAAGTCATCCAGAACACGGCTGCCAGGCTGGTAACGGGAAAAAAACCTTGGGAATCCATCACCCCATCACTAAGGACCCTTCATTGGCTAACCGTAAAGGATCGGATCACATTCAAGACCCTCTGTCTCACCCACAAGTGCACACAGGGAAACGCTCCACAATATCTATGCGAGAAGATAAAACACTACACCCCCAATCGCAATCTCCGATCAACCAACCAAAACCTCCTTCACATCCCCAAGTCCCGCTACAAATCAAAGGGAGAACGAAGATTTGCAGTCCAAGGACCACGGCTATGGAACGCTCTACCCACCAACATCCGCATGGAAGAAAACCACCGGGCCTTCAGGAAAAAACTTAAGACCCACCTATTCTGAAGGGTCAGGATGTCACTGGATGCAAAGCGCCTTGAGGCGATTTAGTTCGCATTTGTAGCGCTATACAAGTTATTCACTCACTCACTCACTCAGCACTGATGGCCACTGATGGGCGGCACTAATGGGTGGCACTGATAGACAGCACTGATTAGGAGGCACTGACAGGCATCACTTATGGGCACAGATTGGCATTCCTAATGGGCGCTGATTGTCACTGATGGGCATCCCTGCTGGGTTCAAGTGGGCTCTAGTGGGCATCCCCAATGGGTCTGCACTGATAATCAATACGCTGATTATCAGTGCAGACCCCCTCTGTCAGGAGAGCCCCAATCAGCTCTCCTCTACTCGTGCCTTGTCAGCGTGAGTAGAGGAAAAGCTGATAAACGTCATTTGCTGGTTACCATGTGATGAGCTGTGATTGGACACATAGGCTCTTTACCTAGATCAGAGATGCAGTGTGTCAGAGCGACACATCACACCACCGATCACTGTGCTGCGCACCCCCCCCCCCCCCGTGAGCAGCTTATCCTGCTGTACATCATAACCTAAGGTTAGGTTACGGTTAGGATTAGAAGCTGGGGTTAGGATTAGGGGTTAGGGTGCCATGTATCTTGGTTGGGGGCCGAGGCAATGAGAGAGCTTCCCTTGCGGCTCTGGTCCGAGGACCCCTGAATGTGGTGAGGTACAATGCTGAAAGAAGCACGAGTGCCAGTAGCTTGATAGCAGGTGACTGCCACAGTCAGGGACGTAGTCAAGCTGGGCCGGGTCATACCGCACAGCCTACCTGACAGGGCCCCATTCAGCCCCACCCTCAACCTCACCCCTGGCCTTGCCTCCTACCTTAAGATCCAGCAAAAGGGCTGAAATGGGTGGGAAGGGGTTAATGATGCCAAGAGGTGCCCATGTCTTACTTTGTAAACTTACAATCTGTTCATGCGCATTATATTAAAGTATGCAGCAAAGTCAGTATAACTGGCAAAAGATGCAGAGGGGGGGGGGGGGGTGTCAGTCAGTAGAACAATGGAGAGAGTCCCCAATTTCACATCAGAGCCCCCTCCATCACATTAGAGCCCCCACTATCACAGCAGAGCCTCCATTATCACATTAGATCCCCCTCCATCACAGCAGAGCCCTTATTATCACATCAAAGCCCCCTCCATCACATCTGAGCTCCCATTATCACAGCAGAGCCCCCAATATCACAGCAGAGCCCCCTCCATCACAGCAGAGCCCTCTCAAACTCAGAAGAGCCCCCACTATCATAGCAGAGCCCCCATTATCACAGCAGAGCTCCCATTATCACATCAGAGCTCCCTCCATCACATCAGAGCCCCCTCCATCACAGCAGAGCCCCCATTATCACATCAAAGCCTTATGCGCATTATATTAAAGTATGCAGCAAAGTCAGTATAACTGGCAAAAGATGCAGAGGGGGGAGTGTCAGTCAGTAGAACAATGGAAAGAGTCCCCAATTTCACATCAGAGCCCCCTCCATCACATCAGAGCCCCCACTATCACAGCAGAGCCTCCATTATCACATTAGATCCCCCTCCATCACATTAGAGCCTCCATTATCACAGCAAAGCCCCCATTATCACAGCAGAGCCCCCATTATCACAGCAGAGCCCCCATTATCACAGCAGAGCCCCCTCCATCACAGTAGAGCCCTCTCAAACTCAGAAGAGCCCCCACTATATTAGCAGAGCCCCCATTATCACAGCAGAGCCCCCTCCATCACAGCAGAGCCCCCTCCATCACAGCAGAGCTCCCATTATCACATCAGAGCTCCCTCCATCACATGAGAGCCCCCTCGATCACAGCAGAGCCCCCATTATCACAGCAGAGCCCCCATCATCACAGCAGAGCCCCCTCCATCACAGTAGAGCCCTCTCAAAACTCAGAAGAGCCCCCACTATCATAGCAGAGCCCCCATTATCACAGCAGAGCCCCGTCCATCACAGCAGAGCCCCCTCCAT
This sequence comes from Rana muscosa, assembly GCA_029206835.1. Classification (NCBI taxonomy): domain Eukaryota; kingdom Metazoa; phylum Chordata; class Amphibia; order Anura; family Ranidae; genus Rana; species Rana muscosa. The sequence goes on along the minus strand of CM055117.1, from coordinate 534,783,545 downwards.
CACAGCAGAGCCCCCTCCATCACAGCAGAGCTCCCATTATCACATCAGAGCTCCCTCCATCACATGAGAGCCCCCTCCATCACAGCAGAGCCTCCATTATCACAGCAGAGCCCCCATTATCACAGCAGAGCCCCCTCCATCACAGTAGAGCCCTCTCAAACTCAGAAGAGCCCCCACTATCATAGCAGAGCCCCCATTATCACAGCAGAGCCCCCTCCATCACAGCAGAGCTCCCATTATCACATCAGAGCTCCCTCCATCACATGAGAGCCCCCTCCATCACATCAGAGCCCCCATTATCACATCAGAGCCCCCTCCATCACATCTGAGCTCCCATTATCACAGCAGAGCCCCCAATATCACAGCAGAGCCCCCTCCATCACAGCAGAGCCCTCTCAAACTCAGAAGAGCCCCCACTATCATAGCAGAGCCCCCATTATCACAGCAGAGCTCCCATTATCACATCAGAGCTCCCTCCATCACATCAGAGCCCCCTCCATCACATCAGAGCCCCCTCCATCACAGCAGAGCCCCCATTATCACATCAGAGCCCCTATTATCACATCAGAGCCCCCTCCATCACATCTGAGCCCCCATTATCACAGTAGAGCCCCCATTATCACATCAGAGCCCCTATTATCACATCAGAGCCCCCTCCATCACATCTGAGCCCCCATTATCACAGTAGAGCCCCCAATATCACAGTAGAGCCCCCAATATCACAGCAGAGCCCCCTCCATCACAGCAGAGCCCCCTCTATCACAACAGAGCCCCCTCTATCACATCAGAGCCCCCTCCATCACAGCAGAGCCCCCATTATTACTTTAGAGCCCCCATTATCACATCAGAGCCCCCTCCATCACATCTGAGCCCCCATTATCACAGCAGAGCCCCCAATATCACAGCAGAGCCCCCTCTATCACAGCAGAGCCCCCTCTATCACAGCAGAGGCCCCTCCATCACAGCAGAGACCCCTCCATCACAGCAGAGCCCCTCCATCACATCAGAGCCCCCATTATCACATCAGAGCCCCCATTATCACATCAGAGCCCCCTCCATCACAGCAGCGCCCCCATTATCACATCAGAGCTCCCTCCATCACATCAGAGCCCCCATTATCACATCAGAGCACCCATTATAACAGCAGAGCCCCCATTATCACAGCAGAGCCCCCATTATCACAGCAGAGCCATCATTATCACAGCAGAGCCCCCATTATCACAGCACAGTCATCATTATCACAGCAGAGGCCCCATTATCACAGCATAGCCATCATTATCACAGCAGAGCCCCCATTATCACTGCAGAGCCATCATTATCACAGCAGAGCCCCCATTATCACAGCAGAGCCATCATTATCACAGCAGAGCACCTCTCAAGATCAGTCCCCATTTCAGTTTGTTGAGGGGAGGGGGCCCCTCAGGAGGTGTTAGGATCGTTTACATTACAAAACTTTTCTGACTCTGTTGTGTCTGTGCTGGCAGGCCAGATGCAGTGTCAGTGTGACTGTTCTAATCTGTTCCCATGTGAGAGAACTCTGCTGCATAGCAGGATGTCTCTTACCTCAGAAGCTCCAGTCCTGGGCTGCTAATCCTCTGACTTCTCTCCTCCAGCCAATGAGAGCAGCGGAGGGGTGTGGTCTGGGGAGAAGGCAAACTAGAAGCTCTGGACTGGATTACAGAGCTCAGCTGGGGTCCTGGGAGACACAAAGCGGATCGGACCTGGATTCTGTTTCCAGGATTTAGTAAATTAAAATTCCAGCGTGTACAATGAGAGCAGGGAGCCACGACCCCCTGGAGCTAAATACAGGGTTGCTATGGCAACTCCTGCACCCCTTTATGCTATGTCCATGGTATTAACACAAGACCCCCTAAGCTAGTAATAGCGGTTGAGCAGGGGTGTACATTAGAAAGTGTTTTTTTGTTTTTCTCCACTGAACTGTCTTTGAATCTGCACGGGCTCCCCTGCTGGCCAGGCCCGGTACAACAGGGCTTGTTGTACTGGCTTATCAGCGGCCCTGCATACCCAGTAAGACAACAAGGTGGTTAGGAGGTGCCTAAGTGCACACTGGATATTAGCCTGAGCTTGTCTGTGTGCTGGTACACGTGCACAAGTATTAGTTGTATGGGAATGAGCACTAGCTGCAGAAAAAGTAGCATTAGCTACAGAAGAATTTGCATTAGCTGTATGAAAATTGATATTACCTAAACTAGCTTCCTGACAAGGGTTATTTATTTATTTATTTTGTTAGGGTGGTAATACTACTACTACTACCACTGATAATAATATATAATAATAATAATAATAATAATAATAATAATAATAAATTAATAAATAAATGTAAAATAAATACACAAATAAACAAAAATAATCAAATAAATAATACAGTTAATAAACAAATACTAAGTAATAGTAAATAAATAACTAACCCCTAACCTTAACCCCTAACCCTTAAAAAAAGAAAAAAGAAATAACTAAACACCCTAATGCCGCGTACACACGATCGGAATTTCCGTGGAAAAACCTTAGATGGTTTTTCCGACGGAATTTCGCTCAAGCTTGGCTTGCATACACACGGTCACACAAAAGTTCTCTGAACTTTCGACCGTCAAGAACGCGGTGACGTACAACGCTACGCCGAGCCGAGAAAATTAAGTTCAATGCTTCCGAGCATGCGTCGAATTGTTTCCGAGCATGCAGCGGAATTTTGCACTTCGGAATTGCTACATACGATTGGAACCAGATCTCAATTTTTTTGTTGGCGGAAATTCCGACAGGAAAAGTCTGATGGAGCCTACACACGGTCAAAATTTCCGACCAAAAGCTCACATCAGACTTTTCTTGTCGGAAAATCCGACCGTGTGTACGGGGCATTACCCTAACACAAAATAAATAAATAATAATAATAATTATTATTATTACTATTATTAATATTTTGTTTTGTTTGGGTTTTGTTGCAGGTGCCACTACAAAGCATTTCAATGTTATAAACCTATTGTTATTGCCAATCATCCTACATGATCAATACAAAAAAGAAACAACACACCTCCCATTACAAATGTAAAACATTGTCCAAAATGTACCTAAAAGCCTGACCATTTGCACTAACTTCTAACCTGCATCCTAATGGGGCTACTAAATTAAGTATAATAAAATCTCAGATTAAGTATCTCTGTACCTAGTACCAGGTACAGAAAGGGATGCTATCAAAGAACGCTGAAAGATGCTAAATAAGGCTGGGTGGGTTTCTCTGGAAAGGCTTGCGTATTTGAGATTTGGGGTGCACACCCTAATGCAATAGGTTGCTCATACCTATGGCAATGGGAACTCTTGTTGCACTCACATACTTATTTCTTGCAGTACGGGAGCAAGAGTGGACCTTCAATGAGCGCAATCCTTTCGGCATTCTCACACTTTGAATGACAATTACTCGTGCAACTCTGTACCCAAACAAAATTATATCATTTTTGAGACAGATAGAGTTTTCTTTGGGTGGTATTTAATCACCACTTGTTTTTTTTTTGTTTTTTTTCGCGATATACAGTAAATTAAAAAATATCCAAAATTTTGAAAAAAAAAGCATTTTTCTTTGTTTCTGTTATAACATTTTGCAAATAAATAGTTTTTCTTCATCAATGCAGGCCACAATTTATATTTTTTTGGTATAAATAACCCAAATCAGTGTATATTATTCAGTCTGTGTGAAAAATGTATCAATCCTGATGTACAGACTGCTCTCATTAAGGCCCTTAAATGCCAGGACAATGCAAAATACCCCCAAATGACCTCAAAGAGCAGCACGGCTCATGCATGCACAGTAGGAAGCCAGCTGTGAAGCCACTAGGACTCACAGCTGAGTTCATATAGTAAAGATGCTGGCGCCACGGACCCAAAGACCAGTGAATAACCAGTTCGGGTGAGGACAGCGTTGGATCCCTGGACAGGTAAGTGTCCTTATATAAAAAAGCCAGCAGCTACAGTGTTTGTAGCTGCCAACTTTGAAATTTTTGGGGGCCACTGAAGATCCACCAGCAGAAGCTTGCAATCAATTAAGTGATTTTGGTATGAAGAGCTGGGGCACTTTTCATTGTGTCAACGGCTCAAAATTCAGGACATAAGAAACATTTTGGCATCCAAGCTGCTTACTGCTGTCCAGTAACAATATTTGTGTCTATTGTCTCTCAAATAATAATGTTGATTTCAACTTAAAACCTCCCTTTTACAGTATATTACAGCATAACCAAGCTGCTTAACCACTTCAGTCCCGGAAGGTTTCACCCCCCTCCTGACCAGAGCATTTTTTGCAATTTGGCACTGCGCTTTTTTAACTGGTAATTGCACATTCATGCAACACTGTACCCAAACAAATATTATGTCCTTTTTTCCCACAAATAGAGCCTACTTTTGGTGGTATTTGATCACCTCTGCGGATTAAATTTTTGGCGCTATAAGCAAAAAAAGACCAACAATTTTAAAACATATCCAATAAAAAGAATAAAAAAAATCTAATTTCTTCATCAATTTAGGCCAATATGTATTCTTCTACATGTTTTTGGTAATAAAAATCCCAATAAGCGTGACACTGGCAGGGAAGGGGTTAACATCAGGGGTGATCAAAGTGTTAAATTTGCTCCTAGGGAGTGTTTGATAACTGTGTGGGGGATGGCTTAAATGGAGGAAGAGAGATATCCGTGTTCCTGCTTAGAAACACAAGATCTCCCTCTTCCCCTTTGACAGAACGGCGATCTGCCTTGTTTACATAGGAAGACCGCCATTCTGCCTTTCTCGGGAGAGATCACCGGGTTCCTGGCAAACATCGGGTCTACCGGACCTGCTCATTGGCTCCCGTTGTGTTAAATCACAGCAAGAGCGGGTCTCCAGCGGCGTGTGTGCGCTCCCCCCGACCAGGGTTGCCAACTTTTAGTAAATTTGCAAACAGTCTGTAAAATCCATAATTGTTGCATCTGTCCATGAATGTCAGTTACAGACATGCAGCCTACATGTCCGCAATAGACATTCAAGGACAGATGCAAAAAGTACGGATTTTACAAACTGTTCGTAAATTTACTGAAAGTTGCCAACCCTGCCCCCAACCCGGAAGAAGCCGTGATGTACAGGTACATGATTTCATCCTGCCCTGCCACAGTAAAAGTACGTGGGGTGGTCCGGAAGTGGTTAAATACTGTCCAGCCAAATATACATTCTTCGGCTATTGTTTGTCATGTGCAGAGGCGGCTCTAGGCTTTGTGAGGCCTTAGGCAAAACTTAGACATGAGGCCCCCCACTCACGCCCATAATGGGAAAAATAATTCAAACAAGAAAAATGGCTGCAGAAAATGCACGGATCTAGCACACAGGTGATCAGCACCACTTCCAGGGCACCCTCCTCACCCATCAGACATATTCAGCCAATGCAAGAGGGGGGAGAGAGGGGAAGGTGAGAAAGAGAGAGGGGTAATAGAGAGATCCGATGATGCCGACATTAGTATTGATCACAGGCAAATTAGGCGGCCGTGAGGCCCCTGTGAGTGCGAGGCCTTAGGCGACCGCCTAACTTGCCTAATTAGAGAGCCGCCTCTGGTCACGTGAAACACTTTAATGTTTATTTCAATATAAAATCTTCCTCATCTGTCTCTTTTATATTGCAGCCCAACCATTTTTCCTACATTATGTTCAGCCATTGTACAATATTTGTGTTTTTTGTCTCAAAAAATATACTCCAATGTGTACATTGCCTTGAAAAATATTCATACCCCTTGAAATTTTCCACATTTTGTCATGTTACAACCAAAAATGTAAATGTATTTTATTGGGATTTTATATACTGTAATAGACCAACACAGAGTGGCACATAATTGTAAAGTGGAAGGAAAATTATAAATGGTTTTCAACATGTTTTACAAATAAATATGTGAAAAGTGTGACGTGCATTTGTATTCAGCCCCCCTGAGTCAATACTTTGTAGAACCACCCTTCACTGCAGTTACAGCTGCAAGTCTTTTGGGGGATGTCTCTACCAGCTTTCCACATCTAGAGAGAGACATTTTTGCCTATTCTTCTTTGTAAAATAGCTCAAGCTCTGTCAGATTGAATGGAGAGCGTCTGTGAAGAGCAATTTTCAAGTCTTGCCACAGATTCTCAATTGGATTTAGGTCTAAACTTTAACTGGGCCATTCTAACAAATGAATATGCTTTCATCTAAACCATTCCATGTAGCTCTTGCTGTATGCTTAGGGTCGTTGTCCTGCTGGAAGGTGAACCTCCGCCCCAGTCTCAAGTCTTTTGCAGACTCTAACAGATTTTCTTCTAAGATTGCCCTGTATTTGGCTCTATCCATCTTCCCATCAACTCTGACTAGTTTCCCTGTCCCTGCTGAAGAATAGCATCCCCACAACATGATGCTGCCCTCCAACATGTTTCACAGTGGGGATGGTATGTTCAGGGTGATGTGCAGTGTTAGTTTTCCCCCACACAGCATTTTGCATTTAGGCCAAAAAGTTAAATTTTGGTCTCATCTGACAAGAGCCCCTTCTTGTGCATGGCTAATAGTTGTCCTGTGGACAGTGTGATATTGGGGTGTTTTAGCTCAAGTGGATAGATGCATTTGTATGCAGTGAGTCCATATCAGACAGGCATTCTAGTTAAGGGCCTGGTAGCCCACGTTTATTTAAACAGAAAAACAAAAGCAAAATGTCCATTCAGGATTCCCAGGCAGGGGTTTAACTTCATTTAGCAGTCCAAAAATAAGGAAAACATACCAAGCCACCTGGCTCTCTTGTTAGCAGTTCCTCTGCTTGCTTTAGGTACTGGTACCTTAAACCACCAGATCTTCCAGTCTCACAGTCTTGGATGCACACAGCTTTGGGCTTCTTAAACGCACACAGCTTGAAGTCCCTTAATGCACACAGCTTCTGGCTCCTTGGACGCACACAGCTTTAACGCCCTTCAACGCACACAGCGTTTATCCTCACACAGAGACACTCACTAGCAGCTACTGCTCCAAACATAGGTCTGTCTTCACACAGCAGTTAGCAAGCTGCTCGCTCTCCACCATCCTCCACTCTCTGCTCTCACCAGCCCCTCATTATATTGGTTGTGTGTACCTGAGAACACACCATACTGGCTGTCCACAAGACACGGACACAGGGTTGGAGATCTCGTTCCACCCAAGTATCTTAGAGATCTCCAAACTACTGAGTCCCATACTAAAGTAGGAAAACCTGGAGAAAACTGACAGAGCATTTTTCTCCATTTAAATTCTACACTCTGTAGTCCTGCATTCTGCAGATATGCAAACCCTGTGTCCCTTTTACCTTCACTTTCATTGGGACAGAGCCTCGCTCTGCCACAACAGATTCTCCCACCTCAGCTGTGGATCTCTGCAGCTCCTCTAGAGTTACCATGGACCTTTTGGCTGCTTCTCTGATTAATGCTCTCCTTGCCCAGGCCTGTCAGTCTAGGTGGATGGCCATGTCTTGGTAGGTTTGCAGTTGTGCCATACTCTTTCCATTTTTGGATGATGGATTGAACAGTGCTCCGTGAGATGTTCAAAGCTTGGGATATTTTTTATGATGATAATGATGATGATGATGATATAGAATTTGTACTGCGCCGAATACGCCCCTGTTTTAAACTTCTCCACAACTTTATCCCTGACCTGTCTGGTGTGTTCCTTGGCCTTCATGATGCTGTTTGTTCACTAATGTTCTCTAACAAACCTCTGTGGGCTTCACAGAACAGCTGTATTTATACTGAGAATAAATTACACACAGGTGGACTCTATTTACTAATTAGGTGATGTCTGAAGGCAATTGGTTCCACTGGATTTTAGTTAGGGGTATCAGAGAAAAGGGGGCTGAACACAAATGCACACCACACTTTTCACATTTATATTTGTAAATAAAATTGAAAACCATTTATCATTTTCCTTCTACTTCACAATTATGTGCAACTTTGTGTTGGTCTATCGCATAAAATCCCAATAAAATTTGTTTATGTTTTTGGTTGTAACGTGACAAAATGTGGAAATTTCAAGGGGTATGAATACTTTTTCTAGACACTGTATTTCAATACAAAATTTGTCTGTTTTTCCCTATTATAATGTGGCCTAACCAAGCTGCTTACATACTGTTTAGCCACTGTACAATATTTGTGGCTATTGTCTCTCAGATAAGGCACTCTAATGTTTATTTCAAACTAAACTCTGCCTTGTCTCCCCCTCCTATACTGAGTCTTAACTATGCTTCTTACATATTTTAAGGCACTGTACAATATTTATGTTTGTTATTTAGAAACAAATACATTTAAAATCCTTATAAAAGCATCTCCAAAGCATGCCATTTAAAGGTTTGATGTTTTTTCCATTTTGATTTCAAAGCTGCATTAAAAGGTCCCTCTCCCCTTGTTATGTTTTTATTTTTTATTTTTGCTTGGTTAAATATCTCCTATGGCCGTGCTCAGTTTGTCCTTTTTTTTTAGAGTTTGCCTGTTGGCCCAAAAAATTACCAGGAATTAACAGCAGGATGCATCCCCTATTGAAAAGTTTGGGAAAGCTTGGTGTATTCAGAACCAGGTGTATCTGCCCATCTCTACTATGCATTGCTACTAACTTATTCACTTCTCACTATTCAACAGAGAATTACCATGTCTTTAGTAAGATGCCCATTGACTACACATAGTGAGAAAAATAAAAACCCAAGGCTTGTGAAAAGTAATATGTTTATATAAAATAGTCATGATTATGTGTCCCCAGTGGAGGCATGTTACATAAAATCTCACCATCAGCACCATGTTTATAAAAGCAGTTTTAGACAAACAGCCTGTGATTAATTGTACCTTATAGTCAAGAGAAGACCTTGGTCCCTTTAAAAGTGCATGATTGTTGGGGGTGGAGGCTGTTTGGCAGAAGCCATGGTCATTAAGACAGCTGAAATCACTAATATTTCATGAGGAATGTTCTTCTAGGTCATGTTTATATAGGAGTCTCATGGGAAGACAACATTTGCAAATGATAACAGTGAAGACTCACTTTTAAATCAAGAGGGTTGGGTATAAGTGCAATATGCAATGTGAAATAGACAAGTATCCAATGCCCATTTAGCCAAAGATGATAGCAGAGAGGATGGGTGTTTGGTTTTGAGTATTTTACGCTCTATAGGGCATATCAATATCACAATCCAGTTCGAATTTAAAACCCACTCTAAACCATTTCTAAAAGCAGCTCGATGTGAACAATACAAAGCAATAGCTGCATTCATACACAATGATGAACAACATTTAGTTGCAGAAAGTTTATCTGCATTTAGAAAATGAAGGAAAATGCTACCTATCTGTAGCGATACCCCCTAGAGGGCTGCTGGATTAAATTTGGGTCCTGCCGTTACCCCACCTTTCACCGTCCCAGAACTAAGAGTCTATGTTAGCAAGTTTCAAACAGATGTGAGCGCCAGTCACCTCAGTCTTTTTCCAATGCTTTATTAGACAGTCTCTCTAAAAGTACAGGGAGGTTCCACACTAGGTGATGTCTTCCCAGAATCTATGTCTGTCCAGTCTAAGAAAGTGAAGGCAGAAGTAACATCTTCACTATTAGCCCACAACAGTTCCTGTGACATAGTTTCAAATAGTTCACCATCATCATGAGACATCTGACAGGGAGTCTAACTCAGAATCCCTTAATTCCTCCGCAGGCAAATATTTACATACTGTTGTTGTGGAAAAATGTATTAATGTATGTTGTCAGATGTCCCCCCAATGTCAGTTTTGCTGTAATGCGCTCATCTGAGCGTATTTGCACATACAGACGTTGGTGGAAGATCGGTGGTGGGAAAATCTTCCTATGAAAACAGCGATGTTTGCTCCATTTAGAGATGTTGTTTCACGCCTCGTCAGGGGACTGGCCACTTCCTGACGGAGGCGTTAAATGACTCCGAGCGCACAGATCTGTGTCCACAAGAACAGTAGCATAGCTATGCGACAGTTGTGGTCCGTTAAGGCATAATTGTCGTATAGTTCCTGTCATTGGAAGCAGTGCATGTCACTGATAGTCTATTTGAATGTATACATGTCTGTGATTGGTTATTATTGTATTGAATCCTTTAAGCTATATTTCTTGTATTCTGTTTGGAGCTCCTGTGAGCTCACTTCCTATGGAGGGTGGGTCACATGTTGTGACATCACTTCCTCCTGAGTGTAATAAAAACTGTTGATGGGCGTCGGCTTGGCAGAGTTTGCTGGGACGCCTTGATGATAAGACCTGTGTGAGGATGCTTGCTTCTTGGAGTGGATGGGATGGATGAATGGTGAGTTAAACTTAGATTAACATGCATTATATCACTGAGACGAAAGCTGTTACTATCAGAGACACGATATCTGGCTGTATGCTCTGCGTACAGCCTAATTTCGCTAACAGCTTGGCGGGCCAGAAAGGAGACATGAACATGGGCCCCCCCTAGCATTGTTTGGAGACATGTCGCGATGCGTGGGGGGGGGGCTCTGCTTTGTAAAATAACTAATTTTTCGTCTTTTTGAAATAATGCTGTAGGTCTGTCTATGAGAGATGTGTGTGTGTGTGTATGACTGAGAGATGTGTGTGTGTGTGTGTGTGAATGTATGGAACAAGTAAATTGCATAGAGAAGCTGAAAATGGCTGCCCCCATGAGGTTTAGCGGGGTAGGGCAGGCAGCATGGTCATCGGTTACAATGGTGCTGAAAGGGCTACGCCCTGAAAGATAGTCTGATGTACAAGCAACAATATACTGTATGTGTGTAGTGTTTGAGACTTCTATGAAAAATAGAAATGGATAAATTGTGATTTCTACCTTCGTATGGGACAAAGACACATGTCCCCATAAGTGTAAAAATATTTTAAGTAAAGGGTCTGTCTTGTTTTAAGTTGAAAGCAGCCTGCTGCAAGGCATGTTGGAAGCCAGACAATAGTAGCTGTTTTGTTGAAAGCAATACGCCCATTGAATGTTTGCGATGGCTTGTTATGGAAACTGATGCCACTGTGTGTGTGAACTTTAGGTAGAGAAAAGTGTTGAATAATGTTGTAACTTACATTTATTGAATGTGCTGTTTTGTGGCCAAAGGGTTTTTAAAATGTTTTACTAGTCATGTGGTGTCTCTGGTGTGAGGCTTTGTGGAGATGGCATGAGCCTTGTGGAGTGTAGCTGACTCAAGACACACATTTTTCAGTGGATTTTGATGATCATTTAGAAAAATCTCAATTGTGTAGTCTGTCTTTGTGGAGAAAAACATTTTTGATTTTCTTTTAAAGAGATGCTGGTTTTGGCGGGAAAAAAAAATACATGCGTTAATGGCGCCATTCTTGGCTTTTGATTAGCCTTGTGGTTTGTCTGCCATTTTGAGGCACAGTTTTTCCTTAGCCTGTGGGTATCCTATAAGGGAAGGTGCAGCCACCTTTCCTTTGGGTGTGATATCATGTGACCGTGCTGTGGCATTCGTCGGCTATTTTGCTGGTGGAATTTCTCAGTTTTTGATGTTTGGTGCGGTCTTTTCTGCGTTGGAATCTGGAGGCCATTTGTGTTTTTCTTTGTGTGGGGGAACCCATGTGGTGTTCATTGTGATGTCCCATGCTGGTTTTGGTGGGAAAAATTGCATGCGTTAATGGGGCCATTTTTGTTGTTGTCCGTGAGGTGTGCGGTGGTCATCCACCATTTTGTTGTCCTGGCTTGTCGGCCATTTTGAGAGACGTTTATAGTTTGAGATAGGAAGTTCCAGTTTAGCAAACACGGCCCCTGGATATGCTGTATTGGCATTTGTTGATTGGCGCAGTTTTGTCCTGTTTTATGCGTTTGCAGTTTGACTTGTGCACTGATGGGGAGAGTAGTGAGACACCAGGGTGACATACTGAGAGACTGGTTTTTGTTTAATGATGAATTTGCTGGTTTAAATTGTTTTTCTAAGCATCGCCTTTTGAGTTGAGTAGAGTGGTATCTTAAGATAGCGCGGTCTTACCCCGAGGGGCCACGACGCGCTTGCGGACACACGCACATGCTGGGGCGTATTTATGGATGGGATCTGGCTAACCTACCAGCATTTGGAGTGTGGGGGGATGCCAGAGACAGGGAGAACATGCAAACTCCATGCAGATGGTGTTAGGATGGGGATTTCTCTGTTTTCATTTAAGTGAATGTAAGCTATTGCAGGGTTAGCTGACTTTGCAGTATATGAGCGGCGGTTTTTGTATCGGATTTCGTTTTTAAGTGAAAGCTCTACTTTACACTGAATTTTGATAGATTGTAAGACTAACAGAGTTTTTGTACACAGTGTGTGTGTTGTTTTTATGTTTAAATATTTGGGAGTTTCCCAGAAGGCAATTCATTTTTTGAAGCTTGTATTGTATAGCCTGTAGAGGAGGAGTGGGGATTTGGGCGAAACTCCTAGAGCCATCTTTTTGCAGGAGTTTTGTATTTGAGTCTCAACTTGTGGTTTGACTTCTAGGGGATGTGTTGGTCGAGAGGGGAGATTCCCTCCCATTTGCAAAAGGGGGGTTTATTCCACCTTTCCCTTGCCAAGGTTTTTAAATTGTTGAAATATATGATGTTTAGCCATGGATTTTTTGGAGTCTTGATAGACAAGGCGATTGGGGCTAGGCTTCCCCCTCCCCCTCCCTCTTCCTGAACAATTGATATGTAAATAAACCAGTTTTTTTTTTTGAGAGCTGAGCATGTAACCGGAAGTTTCATTTCAGCATTTATATATCAGCAGAAAGTTGGTGGGAGGAGCTTGGGGTTGTCTGAAAGGTTGGCCAATGAGATTTGTGTTTGGAAGGAAAATGGAAAGCGTTTAAAAGTGTTTTATATTTCGTTCCAGTTTTGTGAAGTTTTGTACTGTAATACAGTTTTGGGTAGAAAGCAAACAGGGGGGCATCACCATTATTGTATCATCTAGATACAGAGAGAAGCCACATTGTTCTGCAGGTGGTAAACTGGCGTAAGTGTTCTGTGTGGTTTGGTCTGGCAACGCAGTGCATGGGTGTATAGCGGAAACCGCTTGTGTATGCATACACTGTGAGGGGTAGAGGCATAATTCGGGGGTTGATCTGTGGTTGTTACTGTAGTTCCAAAAGTGTTGGGACAACAAGCCATAGAGTTGACGCCTCGGTTAGGGTTTCTAGTTGGAGGACTTGACCAGATAGTGGTTGTAGTTCTTCAATCCACCGTATAAGAAGACACCGGGCGGTGCTCTCCGAAATGGGTGCAACAGTTTAACCTGGACGCAGGTTTAAGACGATAAGCCGATTCGAATCGCCATGGACACAAGGAGGTCTGTGCAAGGGAAGGAATGGAGGCTTCCCACAGTCAGACGGTCACACAGTGCACGAAGCCTAGTTTTGGGGCAAAGGCCTTTGAACCCCAAAAAGATTAACATAGGTGGTCCAAGGATACTATTTTGGGTATCCCTCTGGAATGGATGTAGTTCAGCTGCGGCTTCAGAAATCTGTAATGATGAGTGTTGATGGAGGTTAAATTCTCATGCCCGTTTGTTTGAACTTTGTATGGCTGGTCCATGCAAGGTTCTCGAGCTGCTCTCATGTTTGTCCCATTGTATTTTTTTCTATTGCTGAAAGAGTAAAGGTAGAATTCTGGCTGTTTTTGTTTTTTTCATTTGTGGTTTTGGAAACTGGGAAGTATCTCCCCCACGTTTGTATCTGAGTGTTTGTATGTAGTAACGTGAATATGTTCGAACTTACCGCGGCGATCCTCCGATGCATCACGGCTGTTGTATTTTTGTAGGAACGGGAAAAGTAAGGGTTACAGAGGGTTTTGTTTGAATCGGTTTTGAAAGAATGTCATTGACAATTACCAATGTACAGGAATGTAATTTTTGTTTACCATTCTTTGCAGGTTAAATATGAAGGATAGAGTAATGATTTTGCTTATAAGTATTTTTCAGGTCCAAGCAGTTTGTACACAGAGAACAGGTGTATGTAGACAGCGGTACATATGGATAAATACGAGTCTAAGGAGGTAAAAGTATCATAGGCTATTTCATTGTTTCTTTTTCCTGCACCACGCATTTCTTCCTTCAGTCTGTAATGAGGAAAAAAGGGGGGGGGAGAAGTGATAAATGTAAGAATGACAGTTTTTTTTTTCAAACTAATAATAACCTCTGTAATTCTAACCAAGTTTGTGCCAAGACTGTCTTTCTTTGATAGAATTTGAATCGGCAAGCAGCAGTCTGGTGAAGTAGGTTCCCATCCCAGAAGCTAAGAACCATTTGTCAATGGTTCCAGGTATTCTAAGCCACGCACAGGTTATGCAGTGACCACAGTCCCGATGTCTGGGTTATTGTCATATGAGGGTTGTTTGGAGGTCAATCAAAACCAGAGTCGTACTTTCCTCATTAGCTGTCACTTATATTATCGGCTGATGGGGGAGGTGCGATCGCTGTGACATGAACTTCAAAATGTCCACCACAGTGTTCACGAGTCCCTCCTGGACCCTGACACAATAATCAGTTTACATTCTTTCCAACCAGGTGACTGGGTCATTGTAAAGAAGCTTGAGGGATGAGACCACGCCAGCCACTGCAAGAAGCGGCTCAACCACACCAAAGAACTGAGTAGTATCTTTGTTTATTTATATTTTTGTTGTTTAGTAAATTTTAGCAAGGGTAACGATGAAAAGCATCCCAAGTTATTATGTAAAGTGTATTACCTGACTAGCTCAGAAAGCGAACAGGACCGATTGCCAGGTCTGTTCTGAGTCTTCACCAAGTTTTAGTCCCCAGCGATGACAGCGGTACATGCCATTTATGATGTTATTAGGGGTATGAGGAGTTTTGACAAACTAGTGAAGACTCCAAACAGACACTTGTCAATGGAATCTATCGATGTATTTTTTTTAGAGGGTAAAATTGGTTATAGTTTTAATAGCTCTGCCTCTTGTCGGTTTGGGTATCTAGGTAGCCCACAAGTGTGTTTGAACTTTAGTTTGGTGCTTCTGTGGATCTGCAGCTTATAAAGGTAATTCCCCCAAAGCAAGAGGTTCATGCGTGATGGTGAAGCTGTCCCAGCATCTTATCTCGTGGCCGATCGCGAGGATCTGATGGCGTGAGAAATTAAGAATGGCAGGGACAGCTAGAAGGGATTTGTTCACCAACCCCGACCAGGTCTGGGCATGGTGTCCTGCATGTACAAGGTGGGGGGGGGCTCGGGCTTAGGATACGATTGAACAATTCTCATCCGTTAAGGATAGGGTTCTTCATGTAACTGTTGAAGCCAGAGCTGTAGCTAAGTGAAGGTTGGGAGTCCTTTTAAGGGTCTGGGGATCTTTGGGGATCTAATTTTTATTTTTACAGCGGATCGTGGTTAAAGGAAGTGGGAATATATATACTCATGTCGTTTTTATTTCTATTCTTTCTATGTCGTGACGAGGTGCTCCTGTTGCCTGATTTGACGCGTGACCAGAGTTTCCTTGATGAGACGCCCCGAAACCTGACCCACATACAAGACACAGAGGATCACAGACAGATCGGCGATTACTACAGCTCACCATGTCGTGTCCTCCTTTATAAGTCATGCCCCTGAAGAGTAGAGTCTACATGTCAAGCCGTTTTCCTTTTTATGGACTAAGGACTGATTCATTTCCAGGTGTAAGAAGGAGATCAAGTTTCATCGATGGACACATGGAGTGCATATGACAAAAAAGGGAGGACTGTTGTGGAAAAATTTATTAATGTATGTTGTCAGATGTCCCCCCAATGTCAGTTTTGCTGTAATGCGCTCATCTGAGCGTATTTGCACATACAGACGTTGGTGGAAGATCGGTGGTGGGAAAATCTTCCTATGGAAACAGCGATGTTTGCTCCATTTAGAGATGTTGTTTCACGCCTCGTCAGGGGACTGGTCACTTCCTGACGGGGGCGTTAAATGACTCCGAGCGCACAGATCTGTGTCCAGAAGAACAGTAGCATAGCTATATGACAGTTGTGGTCCGTTAAGGCATAATTGTCGTATAGTTCCTGTCATTGGAATCAGTGCATGTCACTGATAGTCTATTTGAATGTATACATGTCTGTGATTGGTTATTATTGTATTGAATCCTTTAAGCTATATTTCTTGTATTCTGTGTGGAGCTCCTGTGAGCTCACTTCCTATGGAGGGTGAGTCACATTTTGTGACATCACTTCCTCCTGAGTGTAATAAAAAACTGTTGATGGGCGTCGGCTTGGCAGAGTTTGCTGGGACGCCTTGATGATAAGACCTGTGTGAGGATGCTTGCTTCTTGGAGTGGATGGGACGGATGAATGGTGAGTTAAACTTAGATTAACATGCATTATATCACTGAGACGAAAGCTGTTACTATCAGAGACACGATATCTGGCTGTATGCTCTGCGTACAGCCTAATTTCGCTAACACTGTCCTGTCCAGATATATTTTCCCCAGATCTCTCACCAGTTCCTGTCATGGATTTTCCAGGGGTAAGGCCTTCCTCTGGCTCCGGTTCTGGTAGTCTGTGGGATAGGCCTCTACCGCGACCGCGGGATGCCTTCACATAGCCCACCTTCCTCTGGAAAGGTGCAGCGGGGGCAGTAGCAGGGGCGATGTCCACTGATGGCACTTTGGGGACGATCACAGCGACATCATTCACAGGAGCAAGGGCAGCAGCTTCTACTGTAGCAATACCCGTGGCCCAGTCAACTCGGTAGGCACGGGGTGGCATAGTAAGCTATGAATAAGCACTAGCACAGTGCGAAACATGTCAGCCAAATTATTTTGACCTGTGTAACGTTGTACAGTGTGTATTTTGGATTCCTTATTTTAAAATAAAGGCTTTTATTTTTGAGTGCTGCAGTCCAGAAGACTTTTTCGTTCCTGTTTGCTGTCAATAGCATTGCTTGCACCATTGTCTGCTGGGAGGAGGTGATTTGAAGGATTCCCACACCTGAGCGGCTCCCTTTCTCTTGTGGCATAGTAGGTTGTTCTACAGCAAACAGGTACTCCCCGCAATGCAAGCACCGGACCAATGGACGGGGATGTATGGCCAGTCTCTCACACTTGTGGCATAGCATACCCAGCACTTCAAGGTCTCCGATGGTGTATAGCACAAACCGCCCATGCGGCTTCAGTCAGATGCCGGTATCCGTCAGCAGGGTTCCGGACAGCATGGCACTTGCAGCGGTGCCCACAGGAAGCATCTTGGACCCCATTGCAGATTGCATCAGAGCAAATGTAGACATGTCTGAACTCTTATTCTCCCTGTACAGCAACGCAGCTCACTCTCTTCAGCGCCAGACACACACACAGCGTCTCACGCAGCAGCAGGCGGGAAATCCCCCCACTTGTTCATTTAGTCACGTAGTTCCCGGGCTTTCTTGGCTCCGCCCACAGCCTACGCAGTTAGAAAAGTGATCTGCACTTAACCCCTATTATCTTGGAATAAGTAACACAGTCCAGGGCCCTCTTTAGCGTAGACTCTCGGTGAATGACTTTACTTGAGTTGCTCAGGGCAACCGCAATCCCGGACTACGAGCCCCCACATGTAGCCATACCCCCTAGAGGGCTGATGGTTTAAATTTGGGTCCTGCCGTTACCCCACCTTTCACCGTCCCAGAACTAAGAGTCTATGTTAGCAAGTTTCAAACAGATGTGAGCGCCAGTCACCTCAGTCTTTTTCCAATGCTTTATTAAACAACTTGCAGCACTAAAAGGATAGAGGGTTAGGGGAAGTTCAGATACCTTGTTTGCAGATCACTGATGAGGTTCTTGGATCCAGAGGACAAACAGCTTTCTATCTCTGGATCTTGTAACAACCGGATAGGCCTCTCACACCGACCTAGCAGCCAGTATGAAGCACGGACAAGTCTCTGCCACAGACTTAGCGATACGTGGAACTCCTGGATAATCCTCTGCCACAGGATTGTGTAACCAGCAGTCAGTTAGTTGTAGATCAGCTGCACAGTACTAGAACCTTTAAGCCATCCGGCAGTACTGTGAGGTAGGTTAACTTGGGTGCATCCTCCAAACGAGTCACCAGGCCCTTCCTGAGAAACCAGCCTTCGGGTCTCTCCAGTAAGGTCCTCCCCTGGAATCTTCTTCGTTTGAGTGGCTTCTTCTGCGCAGGCAAGACAGCACCTCAGACAGCACAGGACTACCTTCAATTAAGTAGGCCCCAGACAGACTTCTGGGCTTACTCGTAGTAGCACAGCCTCGAGCCAGCAGGGCCCAAGGTATAAAGAAGCAACAGCCACATACCTTAGGCCAGGAGAGCCATGAGGTCAGAGAGCCAGCAGGCCCCTGGGTAGAAGAGACTGAAAACATGGCAACTGTCCCTTAAATATCCTCTCCCAGAATGCACAGCGGTAAGAACACTCCCACTTGGCTGTTTCTGGGAAAGAACAGTCAATGCACTTAGATTGCTGTATTTCTCACGCTGGCCTGTGGTGACGGTGACACCTACTGGCAACAGTGAGAAATGCGCACAACACAGCCAAACTGGAACAGAAGAAAATCACTTTACACAATCACTCTGAGCTCATTACAGCTCAGATATCACTAAATTTACAGATAGCCCCTATTCTTCAGGAACAGGGCGCTACATATCTTTATCTAACTGCAGGCAAATACATGTGCTTACATGTGAATAGCTGCTTTGCTTTTAGGTGTAGAAGATGACGCACTCTCCCTTTTCTTCCTAAAATGGAACTATGGGACAGGGAGTGACCAGGACATGCTGCCCAAAAAAAAAAAAATTGAAATGAATTGAAGTAAATTAGCATCTTACCCATTCATGGAGCACAGTGACTAAAACAGAGAAACAATAGGGGTGAATGGTAATGTACTATATATTCATGCAATCATTTTGACAATGTTTTATGTTCTGAAGGGCAATATAAAATGGTATCGATATACAGTATCTCACAAAAGTAAGTACACCCCCCACATTTCTGTTAAATATTTTATTACTATATATCTTTTTATGTGACAACACTGAAGAAATGACACTTTGCTACAATGTAAAGTAGTGAGTGTACAGCTTGTATAACAGTGTAAATTTGCTGTCCCCTCAAAATTACTCAACACAGCCATTAATGTCTAAACCGCTGGCAACAAAAGTGAGTACACCCCTTAGGGAAAATGTCCAAATTGGGCCCAATTAGCCATTTTCCCTCCCCGGTGTCATGTGACTCGTTAGTGTTACAAGGTCTCAGGTGTGAATGAGGAGCAGGTATATTAAATTTGGTGTCATCGGTCTCACTCTCTCATACTGGTCACTGGAAGTTCAACATGGCACCTCATGGCAAAGAACTCTGAGGATCTGAAAAAAAGTTGAATTGTTGCTCTATATAAAGATGGCCTAGGCTATAAGAAGATTGCCAAGACCCTGAAACTGAGCTGCAGCACGGTGGCCAAGACCATACAGCAATTTAACAGGACAGGTTCCACTCAGAACAGGCCTCGCCATGGTCGACCAAAAAAGTTGAGTGCACGTGCTCAGCGTCATAACCAGAGGTTGTCTTTGGGAAATAGACGTATGAGTGCTGCCAGCATTGCTGCAGAGGTTGAAGGGGTGGGGGGGTCAGCCTGTCAGTTCTCAGATCATATGCCACACACTGCACCAAATTGGTCTGCATGGCTGTAGTCCCAGAAGGAAGCCTCTTCTAAAGTTTATTCACAAGAAAGCCTGCTAAAAGCAAGCAGACTAAGTTCATGGATTACTGGAACCATGTTCTCTGGTCTGATGAAACCAAAATAAACTTATTTGGTTCAGATAGAGTCAAGCGTGTGGCGGGAACCAGGTGAGGAGTACAAAGACAAGTGTGTCTTGCCTACAGTCAAACATGGTGGGGTGAGTGTCATGGTCTGGGGCTGGATGAGTGCGGCCGGCACTGGGGAGCTACAGTTCATTGGGTTCAGTTCACAGTTCACTGTTATACAAGCTGTTCACTCACTACTTTACATTGAAATACTGTATACTGTATAGTCAAACAGGAAGTGAGAGGAAATCCCTGACAATTAGGGGAATTCCTTGGGGACCCCCAGGTCACTAGAACTAGTGTCCCCATTGGAATATTTCCCCGCTATTACTTTTCTGGGGACAACCCAAAATTTGGGATTTTCTTTTACTTTCACTTTCAATGATAATAGTAAACAGGACAAATAGAGAAGGTGAATCTCACAGGGGCACAGACAGCAGATGAAAGAAGCATCATGCTTCTCTTTGACATCAGAAGATGTCCAGCAGTGCCATTAGCACAGAACTGACGGAAATCAGTGGGACCCAGGTGTGCCCATCTACTGTCCGGAGAAGTCTGGTAAGAAGTGGTCTTCATGGAAGAATTGCACCCAAAAAGGCATACCTCCAATGTGGAAACAAGGCCAAGTGACTCAACTATGCACAAAACATAGCAATTGGGGTACAGAAAATGTAGCAGGTGCTCTGGACTATGTGAAGTATTTGGCTGCAGCAGGAGTTTGTTCGCCGAAGGGCTGGAGAGCGGTACAATAATGAGTGTCTGTAGGCGACAGTGAAGCATGCAAAGTTTGTGGCTGCATTTCTCAAACTGAGTTGGAGATTTGATCAGGATCAATGGTGCCCTCAATGCTGAGAAATACAGGATGTGATTGGCCCCATTTTTTTTCTGCATCAAGACAACAACCCCAAACATACAACTAATATCATTAGGAACTAAACTATATTGGCAAAAGTATTGGCATGCCTGCCTTTACACGCACATGAAATTTAATGGCATCCCGGTCTTAGTCTGTGGGGTTTAATATTGAGTTGGCCCACCCTTTGCAGCTATAACAGCTTTAACTCTTCTCGGAAGGCTGTCCACAAGGTTTAGGAGTGTGTCTATGAGAATGTTTGACCATTCTTCCAGAAGCGCATTTGTGAGGTCAGCCACCGATATGGACGAAAAGGACTGGCTCGCAGTCTCCACTCTAATTCATTCCAAAGGTCTTCTATCGGGTTAAGGTCAGGACTGTCAAGTTCTTCCACCCCAAACTCGCTCATCCATGTCTTTATGGACCTTGCTTTTGTGCATGGGTCCAAACCATTTGGTGGAGAAGGGATTATGGTGTGGTGATGTTTTTCAGGGGTTGGGCTTGGTCCCTTTAATTTCAGTGAAGGGAACTCTTAGGAGTCAACATACCAAGACATTTTGGACAATTTCATGCTCCCAACTTTGTGGGAACAGTTTGGGGATGGCCCCTTCCTGTTCCAACATGACTGCACACCAGTGCACAAAGCAAGGTCCATAAAAACATGGATGAGCGAGTTTGGGGAGGACGAACTTCACTGGTCTGCATAGAGTCCTGGTCTCAACCCAATAGAACACCTTTGGGATGGAGACTGTGAGCCAGGCCTTACCT
This sequence comes from Rana muscosa, assembly GCA_029206835.1. Lineage (NCBI taxonomy): Eukaryota > Metazoa > Chordata > Amphibia > Anura > Ranidae > Rana > Rana muscosa. The sequence goes on along the minus strand of CM055117.1, from coordinate 534,762,201 downwards.
CACAAATGCTCTTCTGGAAGAATGGTCAAACATTCCCATAAACACACTCCTAAACCTTGTGGACAGCCTTCCCAGAAGAGTTGAAGCTGTAGCTGGGCTATCTCAATATTGAACTCTACGGACTAAGACTGGGTTGCCATTAAAGCTCACGTGCGTGTAAAGGCAGGTATCCCAATACTTTTGGTAATATAATGTATCTTCAGTGTAAATAAGCCCCACAGAACCCTGATTTCAACACCATCGAGTCTGTCTGGGATTACATGAAGAGACAGAAGGATTTGAATCTGCCTACATCCACAGAAGATCTGTGGATAGTTCTCCTAGATGTTTGGACCAACCTATTTGCCGAGATCCTTCAAAACCTGTGTGCAAGTGTACCTGGAATTATTTATGCTGTTTCGAAGGCAAAGGCTGGTCACACCAAATATTGACTTGATTTGGATCTCCCTTTTGTTCATTTAGTTTCCATTTTGTTGATTATTACAAATGAAACTATTAACACTTCTATTTCTGAAAGCATTCTTAACCACTTCAGCCGCGGAAGGATTTACCTCCTTCCTGACCAGAGCATTTTTTGTGATACGGCACTGCATCGCTTTAACTGATAATTGCGCAGTCATGCGACGTTGCACCCAAACAAAATTGACAACCTTTTTTTTCCCACAAATAGAGGTTTCTTTTGGTGGTATTTGATCACCTCTGCGGTTTTTATTTTTTGCGCTATAAACAAAAAAAGCAACAATTTTGAAAAAAATGCAATATTTTTTACTTTTTGCTATAATAAATATCCCCAAAAAATATATAAAAAAACGAATTTCTTCCCCAGTTTAGGCCGATACGCATTCTTCTACATATTTTTGGTTAAAAAAAAATCGCAATAAGCGTATATTGATTGGTTTGCCCAAAAGTTATAGCGTCTACAATATAGGGGATAGATTTATGGCATTTTTATTATTCATTGTTTTTTATTAATAATGGCGGTGATCTGCGATTTTTATCGTGACTGTGACATTATGGCGGACAGATTGGACACTTTTGACACTATTTTGGGACCATTGACATTTAAATAGCGATCAGTGCTATGATTACTGTGTACATGTCACTGACAGGGAAGGGGTTAAACACTAGAGGACGATCAAGGGGTTAAATGTGTTCCCTCAGTGTGTTCTAACTGTAGGGGGGATGGGCTCACTTGAACATGACAGAGATCCCTGCTCCCGATCACTGGGAGCAATAGATCCCTGTCATGTTGCTAGGCAGAACAGGGAAATGCCTTGTTTACATAGGCATCTCCCCTTTCTGCCTCTCCGTGTCACGATCGCGGGCCACCGGCAGACATTGAGTCCGCGGGACCCGCAGGCACGCTTCGGCGGCGTGCGCCCGCTAGCCCACGATTTAAAGGGGACAGACAGGTACGCCCATTTGCGCAGCCGTGCCATTCTACCGACGTATATTGTCTTGCGCTGGACGGCAAGCGGTTAATTTACAGCATTTCTTCACTCCTGCCTATAACTTTTGTACAGTGCTATATATATATATATATATATATATATATGTATATATATATATATATATATATATGTACAGTACATATATATATATGTACAGTATATAAAATATAAACATATATACTGTATGAGACATAATATATCTCACACAAGTCCGTTTACACCCTCTTGTCTATAGGGATGCAAAGACCTTTCGATCAGGTTCATTTGAGAAACTGACAGGCAGACCTGATCGCATCACCTATGTGAAAGGGGCCTAAAGGAAATTGCTGTAAGTATATATTTTGGCTTTATGGATAACACATAAAGTTAATGAGTATGCATTCACACCCAAGAACGTGTGCAATCATTAACCATAATTGTCCTACATTAGAAATAACCAGCTAATGGGACTATTAGGCGTGTGAGTTAAGTCTTCTACTTCCTAAATGTGAAGTATGTCCACTTAGCCTTCCACTTAGCATTTCCACTTTACACCAATGATGTGAATGCAGAAAATTATCAGCAAAAAAATTATCACCATTGGATATTTTGTAGGTCAACAGTGCAGACAACCTTAAGGGAATTTTTAGTTTAAAAAAGAAAATCACTTCTAGGGAAAAACCTTCCATTGCTTCTGAGGTCGAACTCTTTTGATGAAGGAATCCATATACTTGGGCAATGTAGAGTACAGTAAAAAGTTGTCCCTCATAGGTTATATTTTCAAGACCCGGTAGAGTAGTACAGTGGGCTCAGTGGTTAGCCCTTCTGTCTTGCAGCACTGAGATCCTCAGTTCAAATTAAGGCCAGTACACTATATGAATGGTGTCTGCATGTGCTTGTGCTTGTGTGAGTTCCCCCAAAGGCATGTTGGTAAGTTATTGGCTCCTGCCTAAATTGTCCCTAGTACGTGTACACACAAGATAGTGACTTTAGACATCTGGCAGGTGAGGGTGACTCCAGGGGACTGTGCAAGCTTCTTCTATTCTCTGCCTTCTTATGAGACTGGAGTTGGAAGGTATTGGCCTGTCTGTGTTGGTTGGCTTATGTGACACATTTGGTGGGGACACCAGTGCTGCTATTTACTGATGAGATCATATCTTTATCTAAAAAATCTGCAGTGATGAGAGAATCGGCTCTTTACACATGAGTGGGTTTTGATCTCTATCATTTGAGATCAACTCAGTCTGGTAAGAGGCGGGAATATATGTGGGCATAGCACCTCCTGAGCACATTGAGACTGACTTATCTTTGTTCATCACTGAGCACGATTTGAGCAATAACAATAACCATCTGTGGATTTGGACTGTTTCACATTTATGTACTTGGACTTTTGTGTTGCTCACTAATCATTGATTATCATATATCTTGATGTTGTTTTATGAGAGATGGGTCACAAATTTTCAGGTTTATTACTTTCATGATATGCATATCACATGAATTAGATAGAATTTATTTTATTTTATGTATTTCATCTATTAATTTTACTTTTCACTAGGTGCTATTATTATTGATACAATAGAAGTGATAGATGCACAATTCCTAAAGGTCCATTGTCTATATAATACATTTTTTTGTTATAATTTATTTTGTTTATTGTTCACAAATTTAGTAATTTAAGGGGGTATGCACACTTTTATGTTGGTTTAAATTGTATAGTACGGTAGTTTGAAATATTATGCAATGCTTTTTGAGAGTCACCTGTGTGTTATTACCTGCATATTCAGTTCCATTGTCTGTGCGCAATAAATTCATCATTTAGCCTAATGTGTTTCTTACTTGAGCCAAATACTGTTTAAGTTTCTCTGGTACTTCACTTTTGTTGTGTAACAGATAGAGTGTAGTATACCTGGAGTAATCATCTATAAAAGTGAGAAATGTCCTCTTTTTTCCTGGAGTAGATTTTTCGATTGGACTGCAAAGATCTGAATTAATTATGTGCAGAGATTTCTTAGCTCTGCCATTACTCTGCTTTGGAAAGTCTTTTCTTGTAATTTTTACTTTTATACAGCTGGTGCATTTAATTGTTTGATCACATGGACTAATTTTTTATTCCACAGTCATTCTCAGCTAATATCTTATTATGTCAGGACTTCTGTACCCAAGTTATCTGTGCCATGTGTGAATGCAATTTGAATGTTTTTCCTATTGGACAGTATTAACCACCTCATTGCAGTTCAGCTGATACAGTTAATCTGTAATTTCAGCTTTTGCAAGTAAGATATCCCCTTTTGTGATGGCACAACTGTCATCTTGGAAGGTCGACATTACCTTTTTTTGCGAGTTCTTCACTGACAAAAGATTAGTTTCAAGAGAAGGGACATAGAGGACATTTTTCACAGGTATCTTTCTGGTGAAATATGACAGTAAAGAAAACCGTCTCCTATGCCTTCTGATTTTATTATTTTCCCATTAGCTGTAATGATTTTGTTCTCTTTTATTTTGGTCAAGTGAATAAATAAATTTCTGTCATTTGTTATGTGACTCATTGCTCCTGAGTCAACATATCATGCCTGCCTAAATGAGGTGCAAATTTTTGATTGAAAAACATTAATTAACCGAAGTAAAATCAGTTTCTTCCTTCACACTTTTTTGCCTTTTATAATTTAGTTTGTTTTTGCATTCTAGCTTTCAGGAAATCTGATTTTAAATGGCTTTGTTTCTTGCACACAAAACATTCACATGTTTCTTGTTGCATGTTACTGTTTTTATTCCTATTATACATCATTAAAGCAAACTCTGCAACAGAAGCACCATCACTATTAATGCTTTCTGTTTTACACTTATATTCATCCACAAGCTTGCCCTTAACATATTCCAATGTTAGTTCATCATCTGGACGTGCATCAAGTACTGTTACTAGCATTTTATACCATTCTGGTAAACCACTTAGTAATGCCGTGTACACGCGATCGGAATTTCTGACAACAAATGTTCGATGTGAGCTTTTGGTCGGATATTCCGACCGTGTGTAGGCTCCATCGGACATTTGCTGTCGGAATTTCCGACAACAAATGTTTGAGAGCTGGTTCTCAATTTTTCCAACAAAGTTCTTGTCGGAAATTCCGATCATGTGTATCAAAATTCTGATGCACAAAAATCCTACGCATGCTCGGAATCAATTTGATGCATGCTCGGAATCATTGAACTTAATTTTTCTCAGGTCGTTGTAGTGTTGTACGTCACCGCGTTCTTGGCGATCGGAATTTCCGACAACATTTGTGTGACCGTGTGTATGCAACACAAGTTTGAGCCAACATCCGTTGGAAAAAAATCCACGGTTTTGTTGTCGGAATGTCCGATCGTGTGTATGCGGCATAATAGTGCAATAGTGCTGCAACATGAAAATCTTTTATTTCTTCTCCTATACCTCTTAATTAGCTTGGTTTGGTATAGCTTTCTAAACAAATACATTTTATTGCTGAGCTTAGCTTTTTCATGCACCTTTTGTAATCCTTCCCACATTTCTTTAGCAGTTTCACACTTACATATAGGTATGATTTCATCATCTTCTATGTTAAGAGAGATGGTGCTCTGAGCCTTTTGGTCTTTTCCTATCCACTCACCTAAAGGGTTTTCTGGCCTGACTTAATTTATACATTTCCACTTACCTTCTCTTATTAGCAGCATTTTCATCTTGAACTTCCAAGACTGGTAGTTCTGGTTTGTCAGATTTGCAAATAATAGCTTTGTTGCAGCTGTGTTACTGGCCATTTTATTTTATTCGGTTGCAGTTTTCTTTCTGTTGCTGTATCCTCAACTTATTCGCTGTAGCTGGCTATGACTAGGTTCTCAGCTTTTCTCTGGGTGGGTTTCTGAGACCATAACCTGTTATAAATTCTGTATATAGCCCTACAGAACAGAGAGTGTACAGTCCACATTGGCTTTGTTGCTTAGCTGCAGACAGGAAACAAGTAAGCTCATGGAGAGAAAACAGATAGAGTGTACCATAGATGCAGCTACAAACTTATAAACACTGCCATCTGCTGGTTGAATAATATATCTCTACTAAATACTGATGTACAATAGTTGTTGCACAAAAATAGGATTTTTATAACAGCTTACCTGTAAAATGCTTTTCTTGAAGTACATCACGGGACACAGAGCCTAGTAATTACTAAGTGGGTTATATTCCACCTTCAGGTGCTGGACACTGGTGTAATCAATTAGACAGGAAGTTTCCTCCCTATATAACCCCTCCCATACTGGGAGCTCCTCAGTTTTTGTAGCAAAGCAATAAGTGTCCCAATATCCCCAAACAAGAGGGGCGGGAGCTCTGTGTCCCGTGATGTACTTCAAGAAAAGGATTTTACAGGTAAGCTGTTATAAAAATCCTATTTTCTTTATCGTACATCATGGGATGGGACACAGAGCCTAGTAATTACTAAGTGGGACGTCCCAAAGCAATGCCTACTGAGGGGAGGGAGACATAAATAACGCAGACCGCCATCAGACGTGAGGACCTATACTGCTGCCTGCAGCATACTGCGCCAAAAAGTGCCATCCTCTTGCCGTCTTACATTCACCTGATAGAAATTAGTGAATTTATGCACCGATAACCAAGTTGCGGCCTTGCACATGAAGCGCTTACTATCCTGGTAGGGTGCACTCTAAAGGAAACAGGGGAAAACCCTCTCTTTAAACCACAAGCCTGAATCATAACTTGATGAATCCACATAGAAACATTTGATTTAGACACTGCCTGCCCTTTCCCAGGGCCTCCTGATAGCGAAACAACATCAGTTTTCCGAATCTGAGCAGCTGCTTCAGAAAGGCCTTGATTGCTCTCACTCTAATGAGAGAGTGTAACCATTTTAATAGCTGATCTGAACGCTGCCTGCCCATTTCTAGGGTCTTCTGGCAGCACAGCAAAACGTCAGTTTCCTATATCTGAAACCTTCAGATAGATTTTTAACTGCTCTCATCTATATTGAGAGAAAAATAATAACTTTTCCTTCCGCAGAACAAGGTTCTGGAAAAAGGGAAGGCAAGAAACATCTTTATTCAAATGAAAACTAGATCCTTCTAGGAAATAAGACCAGGTGAAGATTTAACATCACCCTATCCTTAAGAATAATTAAGTATGGCTCTATACAAAGAAAGCTGCCAATACTGAAACTCTCTTTCAGAGGCTACCGCAACCAAGAACACCAATTCCCTTGTTAGAAGGATGAAGGGAAATATGGTGCCTCGGCACAAGGTGTTGACCTTGTAAGCCGACAAAACTAGACTCAATCCCCCCGAGCACAAAGGTGACCTAACTGGCGGACTTATACGCGTTACCCCTTGTATAAAGGCCCGGATCAAAGAGTGCGAAGCAAGCAGCCTTTGAAAATACAGACAAGGCCGAGATTGGATCCTTGATGGAACTTAAGGCTAGCTCTATCTCCTTTCCTATTGTAGGAAGGCAGGAATTTTACCTATGACATACTTCAAAGGATGCCACCCCTTGGTTTCACACCAGGAACATGGGCCTTCCAGATCCTATGATACATGGTCCTGGAGGCCAGCTCTCCTGTACGAATAAACGTAATTTGCCGCTGGTTCTGAAAGCCCCGATCCTCAAGAATGCGGGCTAAAACAGCCAGACCATAAATACCCAAGTTTGCAAGACAGGATGGAACACCCCCTTGCAAAGTAGGTCTGGACAAGATGTAAGGGACCCTGGGTCCTCTACTACCACCCTTACGATTCCTGCACAGTAAGGTTGTCTGGGTCATCCCGGAGCTATTAGGCCGGCTTCCGTTCCCCTCTGATTTTGCATAGAAGCCACGGTAGTCACGGCACTGGGGGGGAGAGAACAACTGGTCCCACGGGGTCACTAACGCATCTGTCCCGCATGCGAGTGGATCCTTTGTCCTTGACACAAAGCTGTCCAACTTCTTGTTGAACCTGGGCGCCAATACATTTTATGTCCGGGGTACCCTTTCTCTGGCATTTGGTCAGAAAAAAGTCGGGGTGTAGAGGTCATTCTCCTGGGAACAATTGTTGACGGCTCCAGAGAACCGCCTGCCAATTCTCTATTTCATGAAATGAAGATTGTCAATAGGCAAGGCACAAGCTCCTCTGCCCAAGCCAGAACATGGCTCACTTCCCTCTGGCTGTGTGAGTTCTAATGCCTCCTTGGTAAACAAAGTAAATCACTGGTGTGGCATTGTCAGATTGTACTCTGATAGAACAATCCTGCAACCTAAACACCCAGGCCCTTTTTTTTTTTTTTTTTTATTGTTTATGAAAATTTTGAAGATGCATTACAAGTATATTTCACATAAAGCAGGTGTGGGTGTAATCATAAAGATATATAACAAGGGAAGTATACACTTTGTTCAAGTTTACAATTAAACAGTATAAGGGCTTTATGAAAGGTAGAGATTGAGTCATTAATAGCATAGCAAGGTATCCTGTAAGCACGAAGACAATCAGTGATTTAGTCTGTAACTTAAATTTCGTGAACTATAATTTAGAGAGAAACAATAAACCCGTTAAAGACCATTTCCCTAACTCGGCTTGGGTATCTAGGATTCTGAATTATATTCTGATGTGTCCCATTTTTCCCAAATGACCTTAAATTTTGGTAAGGTATCTTCTATAACTGCCATAAGGTATTCCATTTTACGAATATCAGTAACCGTGGAAAGGAATTGTGTAAAAGTAGGTGGGACATTGGTACGCCAGTGTTGCGGTATTACTCGTTTGGCTGCTAGTAAAATAAATGCCATGAGTTTGTTAATAGATTTGGAGGCATTCCGAAGGGGGAGGCCTAGTAGCAGATGTATAGGTTGGAATGGGATCTGGATCTCCAGTATCTTTTCTAGCAAGGCATGGACTTTAGACCAAAAGGGGGCCAAGATAGGGCATTCCCAAAATATGTGGAAGTGCGAGCCCAAAGAGAAGTCACATCTCCAACAGTGACTATGAGGCGATAGTTTATGGGCTGCCAGAAATCTGGGGTCCTATACCAAAACATTAAGATTTTGTACGCCGTTTCCTTCTGGGCCACGCATCTGGAGACTTTAGAGGTAGCGTCCCATATCGCCCCCCATTGTGCCAAAGAAATAGGACTATGAAGAATCTGGGCCCATTTCCTCATATATGAGTGGGTCTGTTCAGAGATGGGGTCAATGCTCTGGAGGATCTTGTAGATGCAGGAGATTTGTTGAGGTTCATGTGGGCCATATGAGCATATCTTTTCAAATTCTGTAGGAACAACCAGGGTCATTTGGGGTGATCTAGAAGCAAAATAATGTTTTACCTGTAGGTAAGAAAAGAATAGTGTGTTCAATAGTTTATGTTTGGTTTGTAGATCCGAGAAAGGGAGTAGAGTGCGTGTTACTGGGTGAACCAAATGTCTCAATTGAAATATGCCTGCCTGGGTCCATGGTAGCATGGAATCATAGGATAAGCTGTCGGGGATTTCTGGGTTAAATAAAATGTTTATCAACAGGGAGCATTGGGAAGAGAGAGTATATTTACTTGAGCAACACTTCCAGATTGAGAGTGTGAATATCATAGAGTTTAGGCAAATTTTCCTTATTTGAGATGTAAGTTTGTCTGAAGAGGGCCAAAGCAGATAGCATGGGTGTGCAGGGGAAGTAATTCTTATCTCGATTTCCGACCACCTATTCGATGCGTATCGAGATGTCCATGAGGGGAGGACTCTAAGGTGGGTAGCATAATAATACTTGATTATATCCGGTGCCCCCAGTCCCCCACTTGAGCGGGGGGCCAGGAGAACCGAACTTACAATCCTATGAGATTTGTTATTCCATATAAAGTTCAGAAAGTTCCTATGAAGTAACTTAAGTTGGGATAATGGGATTGCTACGGGGAGTGTTTCAAAAATATACAGCAGCTTGGGGAGGATAGAAATCTTAAGAAGGTTAATTCTACCAATGAGAGAGATAGGGAGTGTTGTCCAGTTTTTAAGTAGTCTGTTGATTTCTAAAAAAAGGGGAGGGAAGTTTTCTTGATAGAGAGTGGAGTATGATCGGGATAAGTGTACACCAAGATACTTAAGGGATTGCGTACACCATCTATACTTGAAGTTGTTTTGTAGGGTTAGCAGAAGGTCAGTCGGAACATTAATGGGTAAAGCTTCAGTTTTAGTCGAGTTAATTTTGAATCCGGAGATATAGCCAAATGTCTGTAGGGTCGAATGAAGCGAAGGGAGAGAAGTATGTGGATGAGTAATTGTCAGCAACACATCGTCTGCAAAGAGAGACAACTTGTACTCCTGACGCCTCAACGTCACTCCCCTGATGTCTGGATGGGTGCGTATGAATGCTGCCAAGGAATCGAGGCTCAGAATAAAGAGCCGGGGCGACAGCGGGCAGCCCTGCCTAGTACCGTTGCTAAGGGGGAATGACGCTGAGGCATGAGAGGCCAACTATACCTGAGACGTAGGAACAGAGTATAGTGCCTTTAAGGCTTGCATAAAGGGACCCGAAAATCCAAATCGTGAAAGCGTAGTGAACATGAATGACCAATTCAGGCGGTCGAACACTTTCTGTGCGTCTAGACTAAGTATTATAGCCGGTCTGTTGGTTTTGGTCAGGAGGTCTATTAAGTCTATGGTATGTCTAGTATTGTCCCCTACATGTCTGGTAGGTACAAAACCGACTTGGTCTCTGTGGATTAACTTGGGGAGGAGTAGGGACAGTCTATTGGCTAGTATTTTCGTAAAAATTTTGTAGTCAGAGTTTAGGAGGGCTATGGGGCGATAGTTGTCAGGTAAAGATGGATCTTTCCCTGGTTTGGGGATCACTGTGATGAACGCATGAAGGAATTGAGCTTATGGGATTTTCCCCATCATTAAAGAGGCATAAAGCTTTTCCATGTAGGGCAAAATGGTGGGGAGGAATTTTTTATAATAGGAGTAGGGGAGACCATCCGGCTCGGGGATTTGTTGGTCGGGAGCTGTTTAATAACTTTAGTGATCTCTTCAACTGATATGTGTGCATTTAGTCCTGAACGATCGTCTGGAGACAGAGTGGGAAGATTAAAAGAATCCATAAATTTGTCTAACTTGTCATGTGTGAATTGGGAGGTCGGGTCTGTGGATAGGGAGTTATATAGTTTCTTATAAAAATCTCCAAAGACACCAGTCATAGTTCGTCGCCCAGGCCCTTAAGCCAGACGTGCCATCCGTAGCTCTAGAATGTTGACGGATAAGGCTCACTTGGAGTTTAACCACTTCCCCTGGGCAGTGGTCTCTTCCAGGCCTGGCCTCCATCCCTAGAGGCCAGCCTTCGTATCCGCCACCTCCCAGGTAACGGGCATGAAGGATCTTCCTTTCTGCCAATCCTTTGGTTAAGAACCACCAACTGATACTCCAGCGTATCCCTGGGACCAGACACTTTGGATAATGCTAGGTTAGGATCTACTTATTCCAGGCAGACAGAATAATGTTTATAGCAGCCTTGAATGAAACTGAGCATAGGGAACCGCTTTGAATGAAGCCACCATCTTCCCTAGCACCTTATGCAAAAGGCAAATGTAAGGAACTCTTTCTTGCCTTGATCACATAGACCAGCTTTCTTATATCGCTGACTTTGTCTGAGGCAAAAAACTCTCCTTTTTGGGCTGTGTCCCAAACATTCCAAGCTTCTTACCGAACGTAAGAATATACCATTAGACTGGGATCCTAACCCAGGAGTTCCAGATACTTGACCATGCTAGACACACTTAGGTCCAGCCATGCTACCGACTGATCTATCAGCAGCAGATTGCCTCTGTATGCCATTACTGCTATACCCTGGGCCTTTAGACCTTCTAGAGGCGGGCCCTAGCACCCTGTAAACCCGGCCACGGTGGCTAACCCAAGACCACCAACTGGCAAGACCACCAACTGGAGAAGGTGCGGTTCCCCTGCGAAACGCAGACAACCTCTGCAGTCCCATGTAAATAAACACATATGCAAATGGCTCCCCATATGTGTATGTGGCAAGTGTTAAAGCCATATGCCTCTATGGAAGCGTGCGTTCATTGAAGCATGGATTCATACAAATATGTTTTAGGCAAAACATAAAAAAGTGTGCGCTGTATACACGCATACATATAGCACGTGTGCTATGGAACGGGCATCTTGCAAGCAAGCATGCGTTTATGAACGTGTTATGCAACATTGCGCAACATGTATCCATGCAGACATGTATTCCTATGTGAACACAAGGAATCTTGTATAATTAAGGAAACTTAAATTATCATGCCTCATTATGCAACCATGCAAAATCTAGGCGAACATGCAACTTTAGGCGATCATGCATCCTTATGCGATTCAGCATTTTTATACGATCAAACATCTTATGCATTTTAAGCACTACTGTGTGGACAAGTACCCTTGTGTGACCAAAGACTTATGTGTGATCAAGCAACCCTGTGCGATCCAGCATCTTTATGCAATCAAGCATTTTTATGCGATTTTAGGCATTTTTGTGAAAACAAGCCTCTCTGTGTGACCAAGTATCCTTGGGTAATCAAGGACTCTTGTGATCAGGCAACCTTGTGTGATCCAGCATCTTTATGCAATCAAGCATTTTTATGCGATTTTAGGCATTTCTGTGCAAACAAGCCTCTCCGTGCGACTTAAGTACTTTAATGTGACCAAGCATCCTCATGCGAATATGTAAAAAACATGTAAATCCATACAAACAGAAACATGTATCTTTATGTGATCAACAATAAACATGTTCTGTTACTTGTTTTTACCCCATATGCATTTTGTACATTCCAAACTCATGTATTTTATGCAAACATGTGGACTGGTAAAGAGGAAGTAATCCTCTGCAGACGTGCGTTTCCGCAATCATGCGATATAGCTGTTGTGCGTTAGCAATGTGCACCAGCAACTGTGCATCCCAGCAGTTGTGCATTTGGCTAGCCTGAAGCCAGCACCAGAATGAGGATCCTGTGGTGATTTTTCTAGCAACCTATACTCCTCGGCTAGAGTTTTTAGGAGGAGAAAAAAAACAGCTTATGCGGATGCCCAACCAGCAGAAATAAACTGTTGCAGTAATGATGGAGTGGGAAGGTACAAGCAACCTATGGGAATTTTTTTTTTTATCTAAAAATCCCAAGGAGGAGACAGAGGTTTTGGCCATCTAGGCCGAGGGTAAGTTATACGCAGTATGAATCTCTGAAAAAGACTGCAGCTGCAACTCCAGAAATTGTGAGGCTTCTGATACCTCTGCCTCGTTAGACTGCACCTGTTCCCTGTCGTCTGACGGTGAACTTTCATCCTCAGGACTTTAATCCTCTTGTTTGAGGATTTAGAGCAGGAAAAGGGGCACACCCCGGTTTCTGCTTATTGTGAGGATGCTCCGATTTATAGCAGTTAACCTCTTATAGACCAACAAATGCAATGCAAAAAACATCCAAACTGACATATGCAGAGTGGCTGCAATGTTGGGGGAGAATGCCTGACAGAGCCGATGGCTCAACCTGTGCGTCTGCCTCAAGTCTCTACAGGGGAGGATGGTATCATGCAAGCATGATTCAGATGGCGATACCTTGGTGCCCTTTTATATTCCTGCCCCTGAACCTTTTCTACAGGGAGACATAGTCCTAAGCTAAAAGCAGAGGAACTTAACACAGGTGCATCAACAGCTGAACTTAGTCTAGCAAAAAAATAATGCCTGCTAATCTGCACAGCTTGATGCTGAGTAGGCGTCTTAGGTATGTCTGTATCCAACACACAGGAGATGCTTACGTGCCCCAAGCTGCTGTGTCCCCCTGGCTTTTTCAGAGCTCTGACGTCTGGGGCTTTTTTGAAGGGCCCGTCCTGCACCATGAGCCGGCATGCACGCGCGCGCCAGCGGCAACCACTTCCCCAGAGAGAGAGATCCCCCAAAAGGAGCGCCGTGGACCTCGGACTACGAGGCACCCCCCCACAACTGTGGCAGAGCCTGAAGCGGAGGAAGTAAGCCACTCAACAGACCGGCTGACACTGAGCTTTCGTTCCTGGAGAGCATGGTAAGTGAAACATCAGGTATGTCTCTTTACTGCCTCTAGTGGCGGAAAACAGATAAGACATGCAGCTACTCATGGAAGATAATCCTTAAGGTATTTACCTAGGATTGTCTTCACTTACCTTATCCTCGCCGCAGGATACTGCTGAGCACAGACAGACCCAATCTTCACCCATCACGGCGGGTTAAGTCAACAGACCTTCAGGGACTGGGTTCCTAGACAGGGTTTCCACTCCCCTGGATCTGTACCGCATCCTGACAGATAATCTTTGGTATGTGGTCATAACCAAAGTACTGGAAACCAGGATCCAGCCTTCCGAAGAGAGGCATTACAGGCAAAACCTTGTGCTTCGGATACAAGGCCCCAGGTACCATCCACTTTGGCCTCAAGGGCACTTTGGATGGATCTGGTCTTTATGGAGGCTATTTAAATCCAGCGTGGATCCCTCCAGTGGAGCTCCCCAGAGCACATCTTCACTCGTGACCAACACCTTAGACACTGGCGAAAAAACTGAGGCGCTCCCAGTATGGGAGGGGTTATATAGGTAGGAAACTTCCTGTCTAATTGATTACACCAGTGTCCAGCACCTGAAGGTGGAATATAACCCACTTAGAAATTACTAGGCTCTGTGTCCCGTGATGTACGATAAAGAAATACAGATCTGTATTCCAACAACTTTGCTCACTAAACAGTCTCTATTTCTTTAGAAAAACATAGTGACGTCTGAAAAGTCTCAACATCTGTAATGCATCACTAATACATTCCTTTTTTTTTGCATAATATGTCTAAATGTTGATAATTAATGTTGGACTATATTTTACATTGCACAGGTTACTGAAGAGGATCTTTAAAAGGAGGATCTTAAATGTGATGACCAACTAGAGAGAAGGACACTCAGCTAAAAAATCATGGAACAGTGAGGACACAAAAGAATTACGATAAGGGGAATATTTAATTAATTTTAGATATTGGTTAATAAACTCCCTGAAAGTAGAGAATGTATTTACTGAATTATATTTAGTTTGCTAAAGCACTGTGGGGTTGATTTACTAAAGGCAAATACGCTGTTCACTTTGCAAGGGAAGTTGTACATTGCAAGGGAATTTGCTCCACATCTTAGTGAATTAGGTGAAACTGTGCTGGCTTCCATCATACAATCATGTGCAAACAAAAATACCCTCGCACATAATTGGGTATTCTTTGCAAAGAAACCTCACCACAGTCACTAATTTCCCAGGCTAATTCCCTTGCACATTGCAACTTCCCTTTGTAAAGTGGACAGCCTCTCTGCCTTTAGTAAATTAAGCCCTGTGAAACATACTCAACCGCCATTTTTCCAAACTAATATATTTGTTTTCATCCTTTTTCACATCTCATTTCTGCTGATCTCCTATAGCCTCTCTGCAGCCACTTTCAGACACTACACGAATGACTAAATGGCATTTCTCAGGGTAGGTTTCCAGATGGTGACAGTAGTGGATCATATTTGTGTAAAGTGTGTTGAGACTGACACTTGTAGTCTTCATGAGCAGCCTATGTGACAGGTTGACAACACAGGATTACAATTGGGGTACAGGAACAGAGTATTCCCATCCTATAACTGGAAGCATCTGAACAAGGACCTTCATGGCAGTATAACTAGGTATTGTTTTACTAAAAGCTGTAAGCTTAAAAATCTTAAACATGACTTTTAAAATTATGCTTATTTGTTAAAGCTTACAGTATATTAATTACATTGTAGTATTTGGTTAACATTTATTTTAAAGGTACTTCAGGGATTCTCTTTAACTGATCAAAAATTGTTATATAGGCTCATCTGTATAGATATTGTATGATGAATCTCTTTATGCATGATAGTCTGTAACAACTGGTCATTGACAGCCAAATGTCCAGTCATGAAGGACTGGCATTGAGATATTTATCACTTTCACTATCATTTTATTACCATCCATGGCCTGATGCAATGCTTTTCCTAACTAAGCTGGAAAATGTTGCTCCCATTCCCTTATGTCTTTGCCAACTTACTCAAAAATTTAACAAAATTATGTTGTGTGTGTGATGATAAAGTTGCAGTTTTTGTTTAAATTGAAAATCCAATCCATTTCTTACCACAATTGCGCACTCATCTGTGTATTAGCCACAATTATGAAACTAATGTACTGGCATATATCTCTTTACTCATTAAACATGGAGTGACCCTATGTGGTTAATGGTTTTGGATTAAATGGGATTTAAGGATCTTGAGCAGGTAAGAAGAGTGAGGTTTAGCTGGGCCTAGTGCCATATCATTTTTAAGCACATGGCACACACTGGACTTCCACAATAGTTGTAAATTATTTAGGCAGATTCTCATCTCTACGTTGTTTGTTGGGGATAATGCTGCTCGTTCTAGGAAATCATTAAAGATCAATAATGGGATCGTTAGCAGAGTGACGCCCTCACTGAACAGCCAAAGCTGCAGAATTACCACTTAATCCGACTATAATAGCAGCAGCCTGAGACTTTTTTAATGGGTGTCAGAAAGATTGATTGACTCAAGCCAAAGGTTACCAAAGCAAATGGTGACCCAGGCCACTAATGCACTTGTAACTTCTTCAAACACTTTAGTGCTGGTTAAACAGAAGATGCCCTCTAAACCACATGGATTCTCCTCTGCAGTCTATTTAAAAGATTTGTTCTACAGAATCAAAGCTTTATGCAGTAACATCAAATTTGTATTTCTAATTCTAGTATAGAAACAAACATGACAATTACATAAAGCACAGAGTAGGGGATTTTTGATGGAAGTAGTAAAGGCAGAACACCACTATAATTCTGCAGCTACACTCTTATTTACTTTTCAGTAAACTGTGCATTAAAATTATGAAAAGATTATATCAAGATTTTTTTTTTTTAATTACATACATTATTAATATAATCTCTGAACTTTTTAATTACAGATGTAGCAGGGGTCCTAAATGTAGGGATTGCTATGCTAAATTTAGGGGTGATTCGAGTGGTAGTTGGCTTGAATCTTTCAATTTACTGGACTCTGCCTTGCTGCTGTTTCACCTGGCGTGCAGTTCCCCTTAGAAGTATGGGTGGCGCTGTCACTTGTACTCGGTGTTGAACCACAGTTGATGGAGTGGCGATTGAGTGTCCTATCACGGCAGCCATGCAGTGGGGGTGGTCTGCCTGCTCTGCATGCCGGGAGAGGATACATAAGGGGCAGACGCCGCCTGGGAGTGGTCGCTTCTTCTTGGTTCCAGAATCGGAATCCAAGTGCGTGGAGCACGGCTCTCCAGGCCATGGGGCCACGTGCACTTCAGTCCCAGGCACCTTTAGTCCTGGGACTGCAACTTCAGCCCTGGGCCCAGCACCTTTAGCTGGAGCCCACTTCAGGAGGAGGAATTCCAGGGTGCCGTTTCTTGAAGAGGAGGCTGGGGGAGGACCGTTCAGAAGGACTGGTGAGAGATCACAGTAAAGGAAGGGGCCCAGTAACTCTCTGAAGGGATGTCATCCATCCGAAAACAGGGATCTAAACAACGGGACAATTAGGAGGTTTGGGACACTAAAGATTCTGTGGCAGAGGGAACCTAATAGACTGTTCGAGTTACACGCCAGCTGCTAGTGCCTTCGGGTGAGCTATACCCACTCGGGATCGAGTGGTGAAGAAACAAGAGTGCCTGAATTGATCTGTCTTCCTAACACCTTTCTCTTCTCCTCAACTTTGCGGATGTTCATGCATAAAGAAAGAAATAAACTCTATGTTGGAGTTGACACCGGTGTGGACCTTGGAGTTACTTGGGGTATAGAGACTTTGTCCTTACATTCTAGGGACGGAAACCAACTTTGAGGGGAACCCTGTTGCAAGACCCGTACGTGAAAACAAGTGTGCTTAACCTTTGCAAACCGGGGGGTACGGGCATGGTGGGGACTGTGTGCCTTTTTCTCCTGTGAGCGAGCCAAGGACAGTGGAGAAAGAGGGCCGGTTGCTACACAGACATCACCTATTTTAGCTAGCTTTAGAAGGGTACTCCAAAATGTTTAGTTTACATCAAGTATTTTTACAAATTGGTGAGATCTTGTGTCACATCACTTGTTATTTGTTTTTGTGATTGAAATACCTAGTAAAAGTGAATGTGTTTTGGTTAAAAACAACACTTAATATAGGGAACTCTGTTTCAAATGAAAATTGTTGGGGTAATATTTCGAACCTTAAGCTTATAGATGTCCACAGAGCTTCCATTTAACCCCTAAGGTCTCATTTACACCTGTAAAGTCAGTTGTAGTGGATAAACTCATGTTGGGCTGCGCTTTAACGTGCTTTGTGCTAAGGGAGCCTATTCATTATGAATGGGCTGCCAAAGCATTTCAGTGACCTAGTGCATTACCACTTAAAGGGAAAAGGGTATTTATAATGTTTTTTTTTTTTTTTTTATATCTATACAAAAATGTTTTGCGTTTCATTTCTATTTTACATTGATTTGGTTGTTTTACAAGGTGATCATTTACAATCACTTTAACTCTTCGTCATCTACTGAAACCTGAAATATGAGTTTTAGGTGGACTGACACAAGGTCAGGATAAGGGTTTCTGACTACTCAATCAAGTATGCTTAAATCCCCAAAAGTTTCCTTCCCACTACACATTTTCTAAGTGTATGTTTGATGTAAAGCAACCATGTCGTAAAACTTAAACTGACTTAACAGACTTGGCTACAAAAGAAGAGTGTAAATACTTACCTCTCAAGCTGCAAATACTGCTCCATTGATAAGAAGTCATACCCCAAAGTCTGCTTGGAAGCTGACATATATTTGGGAGTGTCAATTTCCTGTGTCTCCCACAGTGCTCAGTGGTTCCTCCCACCACACTTTTTTTCTTGTTCAAAGGTTTTTTATTGAGACCTGCAGGTACAATAGCAATGAAGCCCTTACACTGTGGTACGTAAGCAGAACAAATCCGAAATGGCATTTAGGCTTCAAGGTTGTTGTAATAGCAGGCAGCCTGAGGATTATGGTGTTTCAGTGCTTAACAAGAGAAGAGAAAAACAGAATATATATAAGCACTGGTTTCCATGCATGCTGACAACAAACTATATAATGTATTACGGGGGGGGGGGGGGGGGCAGAATGGGTTAAAAAGAAGAGGGTGAGAGGGGATCTTGGGGGTGTCAGAAGGTGGAGCCTAAATAATCCAGGTGTCAAATAAAACTAAAGTCAGGTTATCAGGGTTCCAATGAAGATGAGTCAAACCACCCACCAAACCTTTTATCACTACAGGACACAACATTGATGTAGGGGTTGGGTGAGGAACCACTGAGCACTATTGGAGATACAGGAGAGTAACACTTCCCAAAGTGCTGGCTTTCCAGCAGACTTCAGGGTATGATTAAGCGCTGCTGTGCATGAAACACGTCAACCCTCCTACCTGTGTATGAACTTGTGCTGCGATGTCTTTTTCTTTTAACTTTGGTACTTCAATAAAGAATTAGCATTTCCAGTGGAGCGTGCAGCTATCCTATGTTCACATATCTTGCATCTTGGAGGCGAGATGGGCAAGCACCTATATTTAGGGACTGTATATGGTCTTTACCCAAAGCGGTGTGGACTAGGGGACACAGATTGACAGCTGTGTCTGAATAAATTCTATATGCAGTGATTTATTTTATATAGGGCTTTTTACAGTTTTGATTTTTCTTATGTTTTGGTCATACAGATCCACAGTACAGTAAGATTGCAATCCCTGAGAACTCTACCCACAATTCTATTTTAAAGATTTATATTTTCTAGTATGGTTAGTATGATATTTGTCCACTCATGATCTAAATATGCAAAAGCTGCTGTAGACATTCTGCCAACATTTTATTTAGCCCTTGAAATACATGTAAAGCAATATGATAAACTCTACCACCAAACCTGATATAGACATTGCCTTTGGGACAATCCAGGATTATGTGAAATGCTTCAAAATCTTCTGATGTCTGTATTGTGCCGCAGAAATATTAAGGTAATCCTAATGAACTGCAAGAATTTAAAAATAGACAACTATGTGGTATAGGGGTTGGATACCATTCTGGTAATCTAAACAAACTGCAGCAATTAGCAGCAATCCCTGCAGGTCGCAAGCATTAAACCTTGTGGTCTCTCCCATATAATGAGACTCCATATTAGCTCAGTGTAACATCAGCAGTGACCTTATAATACTCCACCTCAGCCACACACCACAATGCTCATACCAGCAATGATTTGAGGTATTAAGAAAAATTACTTATTGCAAGTTAGTGGGCAAACAAGAAACCAATGTGAGGCTCAAATAATGGAAGTGTGGTTATTTTTTTCCTTATTCATCTGTCATGCTTTAAATTACATAATGGAACATACAGTTAATTCTCACATTTTTGATTCGTGACTTAGACATATACTCTAGTGTAGTACAAACACATTTTAGTGCTGTGTAACTATACAAGCATGAAGCCAATATTTTTTTCTTCCAATTGAATGTACTATTGGAATATTTATCTTTTTAGGTTTAGAACTGTATAGGTACAAAAATGTGTGGTCATCACAGGGAAGGCCCAGTAAAAATAGCATGCAGACATAACTGAAATTCAGCCTTTTCTTTAAAATATATGTCCAGCCAAAACATTTTTAATTTTGTTATTGATAGAGTGGGGTTTCACTGCTATCTGGGGCTCTAATAGAGAGATTTTCCCTCACTTCCTGTTCTGCTGACAAAAATCTCTAACAGTGCAAAAATAGCAATAAAAAGCTCACATGGGTTCCAGGCATTCCCTATTGTACTTGTGTGTGGGGCGTACGCACCGAGTGGGGACAAGTGGAACTGCAGTCGCTAATGTCTGAACTTCAGGCATGTCAGTGAAACAAAATTAAGGCAGGTCTCCTAGACTTAGAAGTGAGCTGCAATGATGCTGTTAACTCCTTGTTCTCCGCACTGAGTGCTATACACTGATGGTACTTAAGCACGCCTTTTGCATAGAAGACACCTCTCCTCTGTGTTCAGCATTTTGAGGCCAGTACTGCTGATCATGTACCAGACTCCACTAATCTAACAGTTCATGTCACCTCTCTCCCAGTGACGCATTCCACAGTTGCTATGGGATACAGGAAATGCTCTCTCTCCCGGGGCCCCTCTGCATCTCTCCTCTTCCTGTGACTCCAGGCTGGGTCTCTAGGCACTCTGTGCCATGGGTCCAGTTCCAAAGAATGGGGAACCACCCCCTAGTGGAGGTGCCAAGAGCTTAACCCCCTCCACTCCCAGAGAAACTATCACCCCTGCCAGTCACCCATCTCCTGCCTTCCACAACACTGTAGTCCTTTGCAACAACACATTAACTTCCACTGGACAGTACGCTCTGTGTCAGAGCCATGTATTATATCTTCCGCTAGCTCAGTCCTGTTGTGTTGCAAGCCCTGTTCTTTTGATACACTGTGCATGCACCCCTATAAGAGACTTCATACCAGGTAAAGCAGTAAACAAACACAATCCTTCACTGAGGTAGTTGCTGCATGCAGTACAGTTCTCAAAAAGCAGTTTCCACACAAATCCTGTACAGAGCTCTTCTAAAAATCCAAAGAGTGTGCATACCTTATACAGAAGGCAAGTCCAGAAAGCAATCCTTGTTAAGGCACAAGTCCATTAAGGTAATAATCCACAGGAGTGGCGTCCATGATTGGAAGCAATCCATGAAGGTAGTAAGTCCATGATTAACAGCTATAAGTCCATAAGAGTCTCCAGGTTCAATACCCTCACCGGGAACCCCGATTAGACTCCTTTCACCCCCACAAAGGAGATGACCAGTCCAGCAGGTTATCCAGCTACATTTTGACAGAAATTCCCTAGCAAGAGCTACAGGGGGCAGAGGCAGTCCTTTTATATTTGCTTGACTTGTAGGGGGGCGATAACCCAGCTAAAAAAGGCAGGAAAAGCTTTAAGCCTTACAGCCTCGTTACCCCTAGCTCTCAGGTCAACCTGAGGACATGGGAAACAGCAAAACATTATAACATTTGGCACCTGGCTGGCTCAGCTAACATGAGGAATAGAGCACAACCAGGGGAAACAAGTGCATGCACAAGCAGACACATTAACCCCTCAAAGGCACAGGTTTATGGGTACCTAAATATCCATAACACTGTTGAAGCTATCATTTGTTTAATATTCTTCTTGCCACAAGAAATTAACTGTTACAGAGGTTCTTGGGGCCAATTATGAGTTTTTTACCTGCACTCTCAAATTCCTTTACTTTTTGTCTGGCGAGGAGAGTGTATGGAAACCAAAAGGAATTCCATAGTTATAGGAAGTGTGTGCCAGGAATCCCTTCACTCCGGTTATTATAAAGATATTTACTGCTTTATTGGGTAAATTACATTAATTCTTAATAACCCCAGGGTGAGAATGCACCAGTTCACTCCAAATAGTTTATTTTTTATTTTTGTTTGAAGAGCTGTGGGATCCTAACTATTTGCCGCTATGAAATAAATCACTTTGATATATATTAGGTAGAGAATTTCATTAGATATACAATTTAATCAAAATTGAAAAGCAGGGCTTGTCAGGCTTGTAACACAAAGACTTATGCAGTTGTACATATTATTATGTGTATACTACACACCTCATAGACTCCGGCTGATGAAATTAAAAGCAGGGGCCCCATGCACACATTGTAAACGTGATCATAGGGACCTTATTCATCTTTCTTTTTCGTACATCACGGGACACAGAGCGACTTAGTCATTACTAATGGGTTATATAGATTACCTTCAGGTGCTGGCACTGGCCACTTCCAAACCGGAAGTACCCTCCCCTATATAAGCCCCTCCCACCCGGGAGCACCTCAGTTTTTTGCCAGTGTCTAAGGTGTTGGCCAAAGAGTAACATGTGTTTTCACTGGGCTTGCGTACAGGTTCTTTTGGGCCTTAGTAAGCTGTTCCGGATCCCACCAAAAAAGCTTCATAGCTAAACGGTCGGTACCCGGGCCTTGCAGCGGAAGAGCAAGGTTTTGCCTGTAATGCCTCTCTTAGGAGGGCTGGACCCTGGGATCCAGAGCTCTGGTCATACCCACGACCAAGATGTTGTCTGTGCAGGGTGCTATACAGGTCCAGGGGAGTGGAATCCTTGGGAACCCGGTCCCTGAAGGTTTAATTACAATGCCTGCCGTGATAGGTGAAGTTTGGGCTTCTGTGGACCAAACAGAGTCCTGCGGCGGGGATCAGGTAAGTGGGGGCCCCCAGGAACTTGGTTCTATTGGGGGACCCCCAAGCCTAATTTGTCTTTCTGTCTGTTACCTAACGGTATTCCCGCTAATATCTGTGTATGCCTGTAACTACTGAAAATGTAAAATTTTAATAGTAGTCAAGAGAAAAAAAAAAAAAAAAGGAGGACCGCGGTACCTGTGTTAAACCACTAGAGGCCGCTGTGGTCCATTTTTCTTGTCATGTGGATCTTTGGTTTTCTCAAGTCAAAAGATCCAGGCAGTTGGTAAGTTTCTCTGTGGGAATCCACTTCCTTTGCCCTGTTGCTGCGCTCATCCACCGCACAGGCCCTCCGGCAAAAAGGGCCCTGGCTCCTAGTCCCTGTTTGGTTTCGAAAAGGGCGCCAATGGTGCACGGGCGCACGCGCGGGCGCGTGCACGCGCCTCCTATGAAAAAAAAGGGGCCGGGCGGGTGGATGACGCTCGATGCGCGCCACGGCGCTTCTGCGCATGTGCAGGCGTCCCAGCTTGTATAAAGACACAGTACAAGTGTCAGCTGGATGCAAACAGAGCTAGCAACAAACAGTGGCACACAGAGGCGGTTCATGCAGGCATCCCCATAGAAAGGCACTTTAGTGGACACCAGCTGGTATATAGCAGCAACTTTGTTAGACTATTACCAGCAAAATTGGTGTATGACGACGGGAATACCTCAGCTTTGTGCTTAAAGGATATGTCGTCCAGACACTCCGGAAATAGATCTTCCAGGAAGCCAAAGGGGTCTCCATCGGGCTCTGAGGATATTGGGCATGCTTGTACTGCACCAATCTCCCCTGAGAATTCAGAGGTCAGTAGCCGTAGAAACCCCGCAGGAGTACCTGGTGCTGCGGCTGTCCCCAGTCCACCTGCTCCTGTATATATAACAGAGGAGGTTTTATCCTCAACTCTGGGAGGATTGGAAGAGAGATTAACAGCATTGATCGCTGCTTCCCTGTCACAGGGAAAGCGCGTCCGATCTCCTTCTCCTCCTTCAGAGTGCCTGTTAGTGGAGGAACAGCCCCACACAGGGATCGACCTACCTGAAGGGGATCAGGATGAGGTTGATTCAGTTATGGAGGAATCAACAGTGGAAGAACCTTTCTCAGCATCTCAGGCTGAAAGATTATGGGTTCAGTCTCTGACTAACATGGTCCGATCAGCATTTAAAATGCCACTGGCGGAACCACCATCCACTACGGTTTCCTCGCTGGGGTCGCTAAAAGCTCCCCAGGCTGTCTGTTCCTTCGCAATCCACCCTTTATTAGAAGGGCTTATTTACCAGGATTGGGAGCACCCTGATAAAATATTTGCTCCCCCCAAGAGATTTACGGTGATCTATCCCATGGAGGATAAGTTCATAAAAAAATGGAGGGTCCCTACAGTGGACGCAGCCATCTCTTCTGTGAACAAATCACTGACATGTCCAGTAGATAATGTTCCAATGTTCAAAGACCCAATAGATAAAAAATTGGAGTCTTTACTAAAATCTGCTTTCTCTACAGCAAACATGGTGACACAACCTGCGGTAGCAGCGATTGGAGTCTGCCAAGCAGTGAAAGATCAGTTGAAACAAGTCTTAAGGGACTTACCAGATCAGCAGGCTCTTGCCCTAGCTGACCTGCCTAGAGCCTTGTGTTTTGCGGTGGACGCCATAAAGGATACAATCCAACAGGCCTCCCGCTTTACGCTGTCTATAGTACATATGCGTAGGCTTCTGTGGCTCAAAAACTGGTCTGCTGAAGCTCCCTGTAAGAAACTGCTGGTTAGCTTCCCATTTCATGGAGAACGCTTATTTGGAGAAAATCTGGACAAATATATCCAGAAAATTTCTGCCGGTAAAAGTTCACTCTTACCGGTTAAGAACAAGAGTAGAAGTCCTTCTTTTAAGAGGCCTACTTCTCCAGTCCCGGGCACATCGGCTGTGAAGCAGTTCCGACGGCCTCCGCGGTCAAATTCAGGGGGCAGAAATCAGGGACAATCACAGGGTAACAAGAAGCCCTGGATCAAGAGAGGTACAAAACCTCCCCCCAAGTCATGAAGGGTTGCCCCCACTCAATCGGGTGGGGGGAAGGCTTCAGTTGTTCACAGAGACCTAGCGGGACACCATCAGACAGATGGGTGCTCTCCGCAGTAAGTCTGGGATACAAGCTGGAGTTAAAAGGCACTCCTCCTGCCCAATTTATGAGGTCAAACGTGCCAAGAGATCCCCAGAAGAGAGGATCCCTCCTTCTGGCACTAGAACAACTATTGCTCCAAGGTGTAATCATGAAGGTTCCCCTGGAAGAAAGCGGATTCGGGTTTTACTCGAACCTTTTCACAGTCCCCAAACCAAATGGGGACGTGAGGCCCATATTAAATCTAAAAGGGCTAAACAAGTTCCTAAATATCAGGACTTTTCGGATGGAGTTGATCCGATCGGTGGCCACCGCCCTACAAGGGCAGGAATGGTTAGCCTCGATCGACATAAGGGATGCTTATTTGCATATTCCCATCTTTCCGGCCCACCAGAAATTTCTACGCTTTGCAGTAGAAGGGCGCCATTTTCAGTTCAGAGCCTTACCTTTCGGTCTGGCCACAGCACCACGAGTGTTCACAAAAATTCTGGCCCCATTATTGGCCAATCTAAGAACACAAGGTGTAACGATAATGGCATATCTAGACGACCTGCTACTAATAGACCACTCAGTGGAAAAGCTGGAAGTAGCTATTCACAAGACAATCAAGTATCTGGAATATCACGGTTGGATTATCAACCGGGACAAGTCAGCTCTAAGACCAGTCAAAAGTCTGGAATACTTAGGGCTAAGGCTGGATTCAAATCAGAGAAAGATTTTCTTACCTCCAGAGAAGGTGTCGTCTTTAAAAGATTTGACCCACTGAGTGGGTACAAAAAGAAAACCATCCATACGCCTCTGCATGAGGCTGCTGGGAAAAATGGTGGCTTCATTCGAAGCGGTACCCTACGGTCAATTCCATTCAAGGAATTTGCAAAGGGCCATACTGTCAGCCTGGAACAAAAAAGTTCAGGCTTTAGACTTACCAATGTCCCCTTCCGTTCGCAAGAGCCTCCATTGGTGGTTGGTGCCCCAGAATCTGGAAAAAGGGAAACCCTTCAGTCCGGTTTCTTGGAAGGTAGTCACTACAGATGCCAGCCTCATAGGCTGGGGGGCAGTACTGGAGCAATGGTCTCTCCAGGGCAAGTGGTCAGAAGCAGAAAAGGCCCTGCCCATCAATCTCTTAGAGATACGAGCAGCCCGGTATGCCCTAGTAGCATGGACATCCAAACTCCAAGGGTCCCCTGTCAGAATTCAATCAGACAATGCCACAGCCGTGGCATATATCAATCACCAGGGTGGCACCAGGAGTCGTGCAGCCCAGAGGGAAGCAAATTGCATCCTGGAGTGGGCAGAAAAATATGTCCCAGCCATATCCGCGGTTTTCATCCCAGGAGTGGAAAATTGGAGAGCGGACTTTTTAAGTCGCCAACAATTATGCCCGGGGGAATGGTCTCTTCACCCCGAGGTTTTCCAGGCAATATGCCAGTGGTGGGGAACACCGGATGTAGATCTGCTAGCATCCAGATTCAACGCAAAGGTGGACAGATTTGTGTCTCGCACAAGGGATCCTCTAGCTTGCGGCTCGGATGCCCTAGTGTTCCCTTGGGATCAGTTCAAGCTGATATATGCATTCCCACCGCCACAATTGTTACCGCGATTACTCCGCAGAATCAGGGTAGAAAAGAAACCAGTGATTCTGGTGGCTCCAGCGTGGCCCCGAAGGGCATGGTACGCGGAGATTGTAAAAATGTCAGTGAGGAGTCCTTGGACCCTCCCACATCGTCTGGACCTGCTGTTGCAGGGACCGATATACCACCCTTCCTTACCAGCCCTAGGTTTGACGGCCTGGCTATTGAAGCCCACATTCTGAAAAAGAGAGGGCTCTCTAATTCTGTGGTATCTACCATGATCAATGCCAGGAAGCCGGTATCCAGGCAGATCTATTATAGGATCTGGAAAGCGTACATTACGTGGTGTGAGGCCAAGAAATGGCATCCACGTAAGTACGTGATAGGGAGGATTTTGGACTTCCTACAGTGGGCTGTAGATAGGAAGCTGGCCTTGAGTACTATCAAGGGTCAGATTTCGGCCTTGTCAATATTTTTTCAAAGGCCCTTGGCTTCGCATTCACTAGTCAAAGCTTTCATACAAGGAGTGATGCGTATTAGCCCTCCGGTTAGTATTCCCATATGTCCTTGGGACTTAAACCTGGTTCTGTCAGTTCTACAGAAACAACCGTTTGAACCATTGCAACACATTTCCTTGGTTCTTCTCACCAGGAAATTGATTTTCTTAGTAGCCGTTTGTTCGGCTAAAAGAGTATCGGAATTAGCCGCCTTGTCCGGTAAGGAGCCATATCTGGTTGTCCATAAGGACAGAGTAGTATTACGTCCTCATCCAGCCTTTCTTCCCAAGGTGGTATCGAGGTTTCATTTGAACCAAGATGTGGTTCTTCCTTCTTTTTTCCCCAAACCTAGCTCGGTAGAGGAAAAGTTATTACATTCTTTGGATGTAGTAAGAGCAGTTAAAGCTTATCTAAAAGCCACTGCTCAGATTCGCAGAACGGATACTTTGTTTATTCTGCCGGAAGGCCCTAAAAAGGGTCAGGCAGCATCAAAATCTACTTTAGCCAAGTGGATTCGACAGGTCATAATACAAGCCTATGGCTTGAGAAAGAGACCGCCTCCGTTCAAAGTTAGGGCGCACTCCACGAGAGCAGTTGGAACTTCATGGGCAGTGCATCACCAGGCCTCCCTGGCTCAAGTATGTAAGGCCGCAACATGGTCTTCGGTACACACGTTTACTAGATTCTACCAGGTAGACGTTAGAAGTCAGGAGGATGTCGCCTTTGGGCGCAGTGTGTTGCAGGCCGCAAAAGATCCTCATGCCTGATGGCGCCCAGCTTATGTATCCCTCCCCTCATTTGGCATTGCTTTGGGACGTCCCATTAGTAATGACTAAGTCGCTCTGTGTCCCGTGATGTACGAAAAAGAAAAAGGGATTTTTATAACAGCTTACCTGTAAAATCCTTTTCTTGGAGTACATCACGGGACACAGAGCTCCCACCCCTCTTTTTGGGACACTTATTGCTTGGCTACAAAACTGAGGTGCTCCCGGATGGGAGGGGCTTATATAGGGGAGGGTACTTCCGGTTTGGAAGTGGCCAGTGCCAGCACCTGAAGGTAATCTATATAACCCATTAGTAATGACTAAGTCGCTCTGTGTCCCGTGATGTACTCCAAGAAAAGGATTTTACAGGTAAGCTGTTATAAAAATCCCTTTTTTGTGGCAGTGCCCCCAATTGCACGCTTATTGAGCGAGAGTGGTGAACACTGTTAATACAATATTTGGGGTGTCGTTTCCTTTAGACCCGAGAGCGTGTCTGCTGGGTGTACTAGAAGAGCATGATTGGGAACCGCACACTAGAGAGGCCATTCATAGATTTATTTTCCAGGCCAAGAAACTGAGTATAATTCACTGGAAATCAGAGGACCCTCCAACGATTAAGGAATGGATCCATAATATTGGGGAAGTATTACGAATATAGAAACTGATATATGAACATAGAGGAAATGTACTTAAATATGAGAGGCTGTGGGCTCCATGGTTGGATGCCCCGGGGGCTTGCCCCGCTGGGTCTAATCATGGATAGACTCCTAGGACTTAATGTGGTCAATGACACATATTATAAGGGTTATTGTTGGAACATCGGATGTTGTCTGGTGTTTCTCCCTGCTGTAAATTTGTACTAGATGAATGTAATGCAATGTACGTTACTGTAAAGATGAACATGGCTGTCTATTAATCTTCTATAAATAAAAAACTTTTGTTGGATAAAAAAATAATAATCTCAAAATATCAATCTTTTATAGCCTTTTTTCTGCAAAGGAAAAAAGTGCTATTAAAAGAACTTCAGTCTTTTTTAGGATTACTGGCTTTTGCATGTAGGATCATACCGGTAGGCAGAATCTTCTCCAGAAGAATGTCATTGGCCATGTCTGGCTTTAAATCCCCCTTTTCACATATTCACCTTACTTCCGACATCAAAGATGACCTGCTAGTTTGGTCACAATTTCTTGCTGACTACGGTCGATCAATTTTTCCAAAGAAATTAGTTTTTTCCACTGACATGGAGTTATACACTGATGTGGCAGGATCATTTGGTTTTGCTGCAATCTGGCACACTCATTGGTGCTGTGGTTCTTGGCCTCCTTTTTGGGTGTCCAACAAAGCGACTAAGAACATAGTATTATTAGAGCTTTTCCCCATAGTAGTGGCCTTTGAAATCTGGGGGGAATTTTTTGCTAATAAAAGGATCATCATTAATTTAGACAATAAGGGAGTTATTTTTGCCATAAACTGTCTCTCTTCTAAATCCATTTTTGTCATAAAACGTCTACATTATTTTGTCTTGATTTGTTTAAAATTGAATATTTGGGTTAAGGCTAAATTTGTATCGGGTAAGCATAAAGTGGTCGCTGACGCATTACCTTGATTCCAGATGGCTTGTTTCAGACAACATTTGCCAGAAGCGGCTATGCTTGCCGGAGTCATCTGTGGGACTTAATTTAACTCTGGATATATCCGCCATTTGGCACTCAATTGCTCCTAGAACATGGACCGATTATTTGGTTGCATGTCAGAGGTGGCTTATATTTAATGAATACAAAAAAAAAAGGGGAGCAATTATGGGAATCCTATCTATTATAATAGTAATATTCACCGAATGATATCGGGGGTGTGGTCAAATTTAATACATATATAAAGATAAAAAACAAAAAAAGAGACAGACCTCAACACACCTATATGAATTATATTACAAATATTTAATAGCCTACATCAGGCAAATACATATTATAAAACACTACAATATCCCAATGAGACATATGACCAAAATAAAGAACCTATAGAGAGACCACCAAGTCACTATGAATCCCTCCAGCCGGAGAGAATACCCCCAGTTATTAGTAGCTGGTGAACCCACTTCCTCCCCCCCTGTGAAGAACACCCCCGTAGGTGCCCAATATACCCCAAGAGTCCCCTGTAGAAACCACTAGTTAACCCGTGTACTTCCTAAACAAAAGCAGCATGTGTTTGAAAACAACGTATATCTCTGCTAGTGAGTGGAAGACACAGTCTGGATAGGATCCCCATACAAAACACTACCCCCCAGTCAACAGTCAGTCATTGGGAGGGTCTAACACTATTAGGAAATGATCCACATTGATCCAGCCATAGGACATGTGTAAATGTATCTGGATTAAAGTAATATAGGGGAAATAAAACTGTATGTAGCGGGGGTCTAAATTTAGGGGGTACACCTGGGTGGTAGTATGACCCAGGTGTGTATAAATCATAAGAGGATTTAGACCATTTTCAGTCGTGGAGGACTTTGGTGGTGTACTATTCTCCTTGGCCGGGGGGTGGCGGTGTTCCCACAGGTCGAGGTAGAATCACTGCCGCAGTGCTGTCCTTTTTGTCCCGTTCCGGCGGTGGTACAGCGGGGGCGGAGAACCTGCTGTGACGTCACGGGAGGAGATAAAGGGGAGAGACGCCCTCGCCACGAGGTCTTCTGCATCCGGCGCCCCGGCACCTTAGGCCTGGGTGCGGCTGGTCCAGAGTTCCAGCCCAGGCGCCCATGGCCTGGTCGGAGCAGTGTTCGCATCCATCTCAGGCACCTTAAGCCTGGGGTGAGGTACTACACCGGAGGCCTGGGGCCCAGTGACTTCGACTGGGCTCCGCAAGGGCGGATGAGTGGATGGGGCCCATGTCTGAGGTGAGGAGGCCGGAGAGGTTACCCATCTGAAGAGCCCGGAGCAGCATCAACCCGGTGACGGAGGGGCCTCTGGTAACTCCCTTGGAGGGACATCTTCCCCCTGACAGGAGCCACAACGCAGCGAAGGTACTCCAGTTCATGTTCTCCAGAGTCGCTGGTAGAGACTCAAAGGTTTCAAGTTTCTCTCTTTAGCCGATGGCTATAGCAACCGCTGGTGAAACCACAGTGGTTTAGTTTATTATCAGGACAGTGCCTTGACCTGCTCACCCCATCGTGTTGAACTGTTTATGGGTCCCAACCAGTTAGCTGACAAAGAACTGTTAAATTGTGTGCTACAATAAAACAAGTGTTGGATCCTTATCGGTGTGTGGTACTCTGGTTAATGGGAGCGAAGGGAAGTGTCAGCACAGAAGGACTTGGTATTCCTGCAGAAACACACAGGCCCGAGGAAAACAATAGGTACTGGCCTTCACCTCACCCGCTGCAAAGGGGAGGACATGGGCTGTAGCGCATCTCACTCTCACATACAAGATACCCCTAGAAAAGAGCTATCGGAAACCCGATTCACATGAGGAGAGAGTGAGGCCGCTACATGTAGAAGAACAAGAATCACATCCACTTCAATTTCCATGAAAGTCCAATCACTGGTATAACTTCAAAGTCCGCACCAAGACTTAATTCCTACGGGAAGTACATATGCAACTAATTCCCAACTGATGGGTATATCTTAGAGTAATTTCCCGGGTGCACCTGATTGGTGAGAAAAATATATAATATCGTTATGATAGTTCATGTCCTCACAATAGTTATTATCGGTGGTGTATTGAACCAGCAGTGGGTCTCAACGTTTATCCCAAATGTTTTCTATACTCTTCAGTGGGGACTATAATAACATATAAGCTTATATGCATGGCATTAATGATTATTTAGTCACACGACCTGCATAGATTTCTTGGAACATTTAGTTTGGGGTTTATTTCAAATCTCCTAGTCGGAGTAGTCTGTATATAAGTATCCCCGTTATTAGTTCACAGTCCATTTCAGTATAGCAGGAAACAACACAGAGATCTCACCATAGGATCGATCTGTGTGTGGGCGCTTTTAGTATTCATCGACGAGCCATCAGCAATATATAGAAAGCATAAACTGCGGAGACAATACTTCCTTCTTCCTAGGCACTTTAAACGATCGTCAGCAAGCCATCAGCAAAATGTAGAAAGCATAAGTTGTAAAGCCAGTCCTTCCTCCAGAGTTTTACACATCTCACAGTTCATCTGAAGTTAGTTCAAATTGTATGCGGAATCCTGAATTCCAATTGACATATCCTGATAATGTCTCACGGGAACAGTTGGTTACTTCTCATAGAGACTAGGGGGCTACTTGGGTGGGCATCAACCGAGGGTGTTCACCCCAGTGGTTGACATGTTTCGTTCCGGTATGCCGGAACTTCGTCAGAACTAAGGGATTGTATGGGGATGATTAGCAGGTAAAACCCACCCATCACTACACCTAACTTGTGACAATGTTAAAAACCGGTTAAAAACAAAAGTAGCAGTGTGCTGCTCCGCAAGTTAATCAAAAAGATATGTGTATATATAAAATTGTACATTAGGATCATGCCGCGTACACACGATCATTTTTCCCATCGGGAAAAAGCAAAAAAATTTTTTAACAAGAAAAACGACCGTGTGTGGGCTTTTTGTCATTTTTCCCGACGGGAAAAACGACATTAATCACGACGAGAAAAATTAGAACATGCTCTAATTTTTCTCGTCGTGATTCCCGTCATTTTTTCCAGTGGCAGTTTTCCCATAGGGAAATACTGCCACAGAGCCCACACATGGTCGTTTTTCTTGACCAATAAAAAAAGTCGGGAAAAACGGATGTGTGTAGGGAACCAAGCTGTTCCCTCGTTTTTCCCGTTGATTTTCTCGACAGTGTTTTCACCGTCGAGAAAATCGATCGTGTGTACGCGGCATTAGATCGTTAGTCTGGGCATACATATACAAATGTAGCGGGTATTTGAATTATGTGAGGACTCTGGTGGTGTGAGGTTCCTTGGGGTCCCTGGGTGGCGCTGTTGCTCTGGGCCGAAGTTGAACTCACACTGCGAACCGTGCCTTTTTGTTCTCCCCTGGAGCTGGTACGGCGGGGCGGGGAACCCGCTGTGACGCAAAGGGAGAGGTCATAAAAGGGGCGGACGCCCTGACCTTGGGGAGAGAGTCGGAGGACGTGGCCGCACCCAGGCACCTTTAGCTTGGGTGCTGGCGTTCCGGTGTTCCAGGCCTAGGCGCCCTTGGCCTAGCTGGAGCGGAGATGGAGTCCATCTCAGGCACCTTTAGCCTGGGGTGAGGTACTATGGCGGATGCCTGGGGCTCAGTACCTTCGACTGAGTTCCGTGAGGGTGGAGGAATCCGAGGGGGCCCTAATGCCTTGGGTGCCCGTGTCTGAGTTCGTGAGGACTGGTGCGTAGTAACTTCTCTGGAGAGTCCGGCGCAGCATCGCTGGTGATGGAGAGGCCTCCACTTCTCCCTTGGACGGATTTCTTCCTCTGACAGGGGCAAAGTGAGCGAAGGTAAATTCACGTTCTATATTACCTAGTCAGTGGCAGTGACTATTCACCGCTGGTGACAGTACAGTGGGCAGCAGCAAGAAGGGAAAGGATTGTGCCTTGATCTGTCCCCCCATTATTCAAAAGGAGAAAGACTGTTTTATTGCTCGGCAAGAAGAATAAAACTGGGTTGTACTTACTCACTGTGTGGAACTTGGGTTACTAAGCAAAGGAGACAGGGACGAAGGACTGGACTTGGCTCTAGGACACCTACACAAAAGCCCAATCTCTGGCCTTCACCTTCTAGTTACGGGAGGACATGGGCCGTGGTGTGTATCATCTCTCTCTCCCAGGTACCCCTAGACAACAGCCATATAACCGATAAAACAAGATAGAGGGGTGAGGCCGCTACACGTGGGGGCTCGTCCGGGATATGTATATGGTGTCTGAATTTGAACTTTGCTGCCCGGAGGAGTTCCGAGTAGGTCGGCCATATTGGCCAATGCACCACGAGGCAACCCACAACTGCGTAGTTCGTGGGCGGGGCAAGGGAAAAGCCCACGAACAAGTGCAGAAGGTGGGAGGAGTCCGGCCACGTGGACGCACGCACGTGGAGATTCCGGCGAGGGTGGGTCAGTGCGCAATGGAGCAGCAAAGAGAGAGGATGGCTTCAAGTGCTCTGTGGATTTCCGTTCCTTCCTTCGTGGATATGTCTTCTCTAGCTGCTCCAATCATGGATACGGGGATAAGACTAAGGCCCCGGGGGCGATTGGCTCTCTTTACCTGTAGAGACATGGAAGCCCTCGGTGTGATCTGTCCCGGCTGTTCGGGACTGGTGGTCCAGCTGAAGCCGTTTGGGCGCTGTGAGGTCTGCAAAGAATTCCTCTTCGAGGTGGAACCATCCACAGAAAAGCCTCGGGCTTTCCACCTCAACTACCTCACAGGGACTGCCACTACGGAGGGAGAGATCGATGCTGGTGCGTTCCCCGTGCGCACTGATCCGGGCGAAGTGACTGCCTAAACAGAGGTGAAAAGAGAAAAATCCGAGGATGCTGCCTCGGTCAGCAGCAGCTCCCTGCTCCGGCCACCGAAGAGGAAAGTCGGCCTAGTGATGGCCTCGTGTGGTCGTGGAAGAGCTTCGCCCCACTGCTTGCCTGGCCTGGATGGCTCCGGTAGGAAAAGTCCTGGACATCCCTGTTCTTCGAAAGGCCCAGGTGAGCCAGGGGTTGGGACTGTCTGTGTGGTTGAAAGTGGTGGTAGTCCACAGTCGGTAGAGGCCGTCAAGGGGGATAGTTCCATGACTGGGAATTATCTGCCCGCGGAGTGCTACGACACCTCTGACCTGGATTCATTGTCTGACAATGGTGATGATGGGGAGATAGACAAAATCTTCCACCAGAAGGGATGGGACAGAATGAAGTTACCCTCGGCCCGTGTTACAAGGGACCCACCTATGTCTACTGGGGATAGTACACCCCGGGTGGAGGCCTCGGCGCCGAGGGAAGAAGCTGGTCCCCTGTCTGAAGTTCCCTTTCTTGATTCAACATCCATTTCACCTGTTCCTGTTGCGGGAGTGCAACATCAATCACTGCGGGCTCCTAGGCCCAGGTCTACTGAGGTGGTGAATGCACCTCGTCATCCAGAAGCGATTGTTCCACCCGGAAAAGGAGACCGAGCTACTATGCCACCTTTGTCAAGGCTGCAACGTCTCTTTGGCCAGAAGGATGCTCAGGAATATGGGTGGGAATACCCGTATCTGCCTCGGGAACTGCTCTATGAGGTGGAGGTCTTTCAGCAAAGATGGTATGATGCCTTTGTGTGGGACAAACTGAAAGTACAGCAAGCACGGCAGTACCTTTCCTGTTCACCAACGGTCACCAAGAAGTTTCAGGACTGTAAAGCTAAATGGATGCTGGGAAGACACATTCATGCGGACAAAGTGGTGATCTGTCGCAAAGAAGGAAAGAGTGTTGAGTACCATGTGGAGGCTTTTGATGATCGTTTAAAGCCTATATCATTGCCTCATCCAAGGTTTTACC
This sequence comes from Rana muscosa, assembly GCA_029206835.1. Taxonomy (NCBI): domain Eukaryota; kingdom Metazoa; phylum Chordata; class Amphibia; order Anura; family Ranidae; genus Rana; species Rana muscosa. The sequence goes on along the minus strand of CM055117.1, from coordinate 534,727,095 downwards.
TGTAAGAGAAGAAGAGAGGGAAAAAGACTCTTGTTTGCTTTCTTTTCATTCCTGGCTGAACTTTCCAGAGTGCCTTTTCCAGAACACAGGGACTGTGCCCTAGTTTTTTTTTTGTATTTGGGCAATTTTACTCGTTGGAGATATGGGAGCTGTTTTTTTTTTTTTGTTCTCCCTCCTTCCCCTGGCACTCAAAAGAAATCAGTGACTTTGGGTTTTAGATAGTGCAGGGTCACAGAGAAAAATGTTCAAGCGGAAAGTTCATCTGGAAGTAATGAGTGTCTTGACCGCGGCACTGTCACCAGGTGGCAGTGTTGCGCAACGATTGTTTGTTTTTTTGACATTATGCAGCACTTATTGGAGTGAATGGGTTTCTTCTAGGATAGACTCATTCATTCCAAGCAAACACACATGTTGGTAGGATGTATGTTTCTTTTCTTTCCCTCTGCAGGAGACTCGTCTGTCAAAACTACTGAGAATGGGTGGTCCTTAGATAGCAAGAGGGAGGGAAGAATGTAAATGTGTGAGATATTTAAAGTGTTTTATTGAAAAGTTTTATAGTTACATTGTTTTAAGTTTTTCCTTTTCCCATTCAGGTCGTGGCACAATTCAGGGTTAAATTTGTGTAGTTTGGTTTCTGGGATGAACTTATGACACCACCTTTCGTGGGATGTGAGTTTGTACCAGACACTGGGGACCAGTGTCAAATCACCAGGGGGAGAGTGTAGCGGGTATTTGAATTATGTGAGGACTCTGGTGGTGTGAGGTTCCTTGGGGTCCCTGGGTGGCGCTGTTGCTCTGGGCCGAAGTTGAACTCAAACTGCGAACCGTGCCTTTTTGTCCTCCCCTGAAACTGGTACGGCGGGGCGGGGAACCCGCTGTGACGCAAAGGGAGAGGTCATAAAAGGGGCGGACGCCCTGACCTTGGGGAGAGAGTCGGAGGACGTGGCCGCACCCAGGCACCTTCAGCTTGGGTGCTGGCGTTCCGGTGTTCCAGGCCTAGGCGCCCTTGGCCTAGCTGGAGCGGAGATGGAGTCCATCTCAGGCACCTTTAGCCTGGGGTGAGGTACTATGGCGGATGCCTGGGGCTCAGTACCTTCGACTGAGTTCCGCGAGGGTGGAGGAATCCGAGGGGGCCCTAATGCCTTGGGTGCCCGTGTCTGAGTTCATGAGGACTGGTGCGCAGTAACTTCTCCGGAGAGTCCAGCGCAGCATCGCTGGTGATGGAGAGGCCTCCACTTCTCCCTTGGACGGATTCCTTCCTCTGACAGGGGCAAAGTGAGCGAAGGTAAATTCACGTTCTATATTACCTAGTCAGAGGCAGTGACTATTCACCACTGGTGACAGTACAGTGGGCAGCAGCAAGAAGGGAAAGGATTGTGCCTCAATCTGTCCCCCCATTATTCAAAAGGAGAAAGACTGTTTTATTGCTTGGCAAGAAGAATAAAACTGAGTTGTACTTACTCACTGTGTGGAACTTGGGTTACTAAGCAAAGGAGTCAGGGACGAAGGACTGGACTTGGCTCTAGGACACCTACACAAAAGCCCAATCTCTGGCCTTCACCTCCTAGTTACGGGAGGACATGGGCCATGGTGTGTATCATCTCTCTCTCCCAGGTACCCCTAGACAACAGCCATATAACCGATAAAACAAGGGAGAGGGGTGAGGCCGCTACACAAATACATATGATCTTGTATAACAGCACGCTTGAATAGCGTGCAATTATAGTCTCATCCACATGCCCACAAGCTCATTTGGTTTCCACGTTATATAAACCTTTAAAGAATGGTCTGAAGGAGGAAAAAGGGGATAGGAAGGAAAGGGATCCCTAGGGGAGGGAAATGTAATGAGGAGAGAAGATACCATATATGCAGTTGGCTGTGATTGTGTATATGCACGAAGATATACCAGTGATTGGACTTTCATGGAAATTGAAGTGGATGTGATTCTTGTTCTTCTACAGTTTTATTTCCCCTATATTACTTTAATCCAGATACATTTACACATTTCCTATGGCTGGATCAATGTGGATCATTTCCTAACAGTGTTAGACCCTCCCAATGACTGACTGTTGACTGGGGGGTAGTTTTTTGTATGGGGATCCTATCCAGACTGTGTCTTCCACTCACTAGCAGAGATATATACGTTGTTTTCAAACACATGCTGCTTTTGTTTAGGAAGTACACGGGTTAACTAGTGGTTTCTACAGGGGACTCTTGGGGTATATTGGGCACCTACGGGGGTGTTCTTCAAAGGGGGGGAGGGAGTGGGTTCACCAGCTACTAATCACTGGGGGGATTCTCTCCGGCTGGAGGGATTCATAGTGACTTGGTGGCCTCTCTATAGGTTCTTTATTTTGGTCATATGTCTCATTGGGATATTGTAGTGTTTTATAATATGTATTGGCCTGATGTAGGCTATTAAATATTTGTAATATAATTCATATAGGTGTGTGGAGGTTTGTCTCTTTTTTTGTTTTTTATCTTTATATATAATTATATTCAATGAAGACATGGGTTTTTCTGGTTATTCTCTTACAGAACATTTATTCTATTTTATCATTTCTTTATTCTCTCATTCAACTTCAATTATCATTTATTCATATTAATAAGATTTTAGCAGGGATTTGTTTTTTCCTAAAATTATCGAATTTACCAGCTTGCAATAGTTTCTTCTCTGTTCGCCAAACTCTTAAGGGTTATAGGAAATAAAATTTTTCTCCAGATATGCGTAGACCAATTTCATTAGATATTCTGTCAAAAATATGTTTATAAACCTCTGTTCTCTGCCATTCAGAATATGAAGCAGTATTGTTTCAGTCAGCGTTTGTTATAATTTTCTTTGCTGCGCTTCGCATTTCTGAATTGGTTCTGAACAATAAAAATACCAATTCAGGTTTAAGATATGATGAAATAATTATGCCTTCTGATAAAGTGCACATATTTATTCGAAGGTCAAAACTGACCTAACTGGTAAGGGTCATTGGCTCACTTTAAATGCTTGTGGTGCCTCCATCTGTCCGCATGTAGTTTTTAGTAAGTATCTCTAGGCTTGGAAATTTCTTGGTTAATTTGGATACTTTTCCCCTCACAAAATTTCAATTTTCAGCTATATTTAAACGCTGCCTCTCTCATTTGGGTTTGTCACACTTAATATTTTCTGTTTACTTATTTCGGATTGGAGCTGCCACAGAAGCCGATAGATTGGGCCTGGATGATGCTACTATTATAAAGTTGGGGAGGTGGGAGTCGAAAAGATTTCACCTATATGTGCCACCTAACTTATCTCTCTGATTTCCTTAGGTACCAAGTCTTGCATATGGATTATTGGACATTCCTTTGTTCATTGGGCTCACAAAAGGGCATGCAAGCATTATTATTATTCTAATCTGTCTTTACCTGCTGATACTTTTCAAGTCCTTTGGAAGGGCATTCGTGGTCTTCAATGGACAAATGTTTTTCTTCACCTGTCAAAGTTAGCTCAGTTTTGGCCACCTCCTTCTATCTTATTAGTCCATTTAGGTGGAAATGACGTAAGCAGATTTAAAACTTTGGACTTGATCTTCATGATCAAACAAGATTTACCCTAAATAAATGTATCCTTGCCAGGGTGTCGTGTTGTATTTTTGGAAATGGTACCACGCCTCACTTGGTTGTCTTCTACGGAGGGAAAACCTCTTGAGAAGATTAGGAGATGTGTTAATCATTCCTTTGAAAAATTCATGCCCTTGTTAGATAGATTCTCCTTCCATCATACTGAGCTGGAAGGTGGTTTTCCGTGCCTATACAGACAAGATGGCGTTCATCTGTCTGATATAGGCTTGGACATATTTAATGTGGGTCTTAAAAACGGCATTGAGGGGCGTGGCCTGGCACCGGAGCGAGATGGCAGCATAGTTGGAGAGCTCCGCCACCCAGGTCTCCAGAACCGGCTATAATAAGCTTAATACCTCGGTCCTGCACCGCCACAATGACCGGGAGAAGTTCCTCAGCCACCTGGGCACAGCTGGATCCCGCGACGCAGCTGAGCAAGACTATCCCTGCGATGTTCCGCACTCAGCCAGCAGACACGCAGGCCTCATCTCAGGCCTCGGACTTGATTTTGACTCTCTCCGCGGCTTCCCCCTCTGCCTCCGCAAGCTTCCCACAAGGTATGTCCGCAGGCTATCCCCCGCCTCCTCTGAGTATGGCCGACCTGCAGCAAGTGGCCCGAGACATTAAAAACTCCCTGCTCGCGGCGGTCTCTGACCTGAAAGGCGAGATTAGGGCAGTAGCCACCAGACGGGAACACGTGGAGTCAGCCGCCATGACACATGTGGCGGCCATCCATCAAGTCCAACGGGCCTCCACTTCTCAGGCAAACCACCTCATGGACATGCACCTTCACATGGAGTATTTGGACAATAGGGGCTGCAGACGGAATCTGTGTGTTAGGGGGGTGCCGGAATCGGTGGAGGGGCCCCAATTACAAGTTGCGGTCTGAGCTGTCTTTAATACGCTGATTGGCAGGCCGCCTGACGCCCCAGTTGAGATGGAGAGATGCCACAGAGCACTCCGACCCAGGGGCAGAGATACAGACCCACCTAGGGACATAGTGTGCTGCCTGGTAAATTTCCTCCAGAGGAAAGACACACTGCGATTAGCTCGCAATCAGGCAGATTTAGAGTATGAGGGGGCGCGCATACAGCTGTTCCAGGATCTCTCCACTATCACTCTTCAGCATAGAAGAGACCTCCGTCCTCTGCTACAGGTCCTGCGAGACAGGCGTATCCCCTATCGCTGGAAGTTCCCCTTCTGCCTTCAGGCGACGGCTGGAAACCGTACAGCCTTCCTGAAGGTCCCGGCGGACTTGCAACAGTTTTGCGACACCCTTGGTATCCCTGAGGTCAGTGTTCCTGACTGGTATGGTGCTTTCTTGCAGCAAGAGCCCTGGATATCCACACACCCTGGTGACACCCCAAGGTCACAGAGAAACCGGCAAAGAAGGCGCAGAGCTTTGGATGCCCCCTCACCACGGGAGCGTGGGGACATGGAGACGGATGAAAGCCCGCAAGCGTCGCCGTCATCTGCCGGGAGGCGTACGGACCACTGAAGATACCGAGAATGGCCCACTGAGCTGGTTTTTGCTCCCCCCTTTCCCCCCTTTTTTCTTTTGAGCCCATTCTACCCTAACGCTGTTTTAACAGGCCCACCCACTACTACTTTCATGGTTTCCCTTGCATTTCCGTACCGAAGGCTGTGTTCAACATTGGGTCCTGATGTGAGTATGGCAGGTGAACTCTATGCAGCATGCGTTATGTGTCATGTACTCTTTTAGTCTGCCTGTGAGCTGTGATTTTGCCCCAGGCTTTGGGGTCCCTGACTTTGCAAGATGCCGGTGCTGTTTCTCTGACTTTCCCCTCCCCAGGCACTGGAGCACTATGGAGAGGAGGTAGGCTTTTACCTCTCAGACTTGATATTCCTCCTTGATGTGTCGTTCGCCTATTTACCTGCTTTGGGCATCTGCTCCTCGGGGGGTCATAGCCTGCATCTCACATTGTATGTCTTAAACATGTTTGCCTTTTATGCGTGGATATGCTAGATGATGACACTCTGCTAGATAGACAATGTCTAGATGCTGCGGGTTAAATGCCACAGGTTCAGATGATGTCTGCTATACTCGCATTTGAAATGTCAATTTGCCTTGACCCATGTTATAGGAGACCCATGTCCCCCACCCCTCTCCTTTCCTCTCCCTTTTCCCTCCCTACTCTCCTTCCCCCCTCCCCTTCCATCCTCTTTCCCTTCCCCCCTCCCCTCCATCCCTTATTCTTCCCTCCCCCTTTCCCCTCTCGCCTACCTCCCTTTCTGGCCTCCCTTTCTGTCCTCCCCCCTCCCCCCCCTTTTTTTTGTATTGGGGTTCAAGTACAAAATTCCTTGTGATGCCATTTTACCTTCTCCTGTTCAAGGAAATGATTTATGCAACTGATATGTTCATGTTGTGTGCAGCATATGTAGTAGTAAAGTTCAGGGGGCTTCGATTCTACTCTGCCTTGCTAGGTGCATGGGGGGGGGGTCTGTAGATTGTCTTAAGACCACCTTTTGTTTGTTTCATCCTTTGATTATTATTTTTTTGGGATGGCGGGGTGTGACCTCCGTGCTCCTCAGGAGCTGGCCTGGAATTTTATCTGAGACAGTGCTGGTGGGACATGGATGCCATGCGCTTGGGACTTCCAGGCATGTCCTCAGTTCTTGATTGCCAGTTTTTTGGCCATGTTGTTAGGGGTACAGTCATGCGATCCCCTCGTGGGACATAAGCCTATATGTTTGTGTGCGAGGGATGCTACCCCTGGGGCCTTCTTCCTCGTGTCTTGTTGGGGGAGACCCTGGGTGTATCCTACCTCTTTTCTTTTCTTTGTTGGGTCTCTTTGTTGACTTACTTATTGTTTACTAACATTTTACATTGCAGTTGGCTCCTGGCAGCCCTGGGGCCTTGGTTTCTTCCTTGAGGATCCAGGCTTGGTGAGCAGGACTCCGTGGGGTCCTCGCACTCCGGGGGTTTCATTAAATTTGATAACCCGGATGGCGAGAGACTTTGTGGCGTTCTATAAATTAAACATACGATATTGAGTACTTTATGTGTGGAACAATTATATGATTCCAGTAGCTATCAGTGTTTGCGATGAGACTTGTGCTCTGTTGTGGGTGGGGGGAGTGCCGCAGCGTGCCCGGTATGCCTGTCATGGGTGGGCCTTTGCGACATGCCTCTGACCCCTGTCCTCGGACTGAGGTGTTTTATCCTAAGCTGACTTTATGTCTGGTGTGGGGGACCTGGGAGATGGGATAGGTTGGTTCGCTTAGTTTCGTTTAGGTTCCAGACTTCTTCCCCACCCCAAGGGAGGCGGGTTCCCCTCTTGAACACTCCGGCTTAGCATACCATAATCTTACCAGTATCTTTTCCATCACCTCCTTATTAGGTAGCGCAGCGGGACTACAGCTACCTCCGGTAGTTCACGACCTCACCCGTAGCCTCCCGATAGGGGGAGAGAGTCTGGGGTTTCTAAACTCCGGATACCACCAGACCAGGGTCAAGATAGGTGCATTTTCTACTCTTTCTATTCTCTTCTTTTGGTCTTTCCTTTTTGTCCTCCCCTTTTTTGTGTTTCCCCCCCATTTACCCTCTCCTTTTCAGGTTACTAGGTGTGGGACCCATCGCAACCAGCCTGCCCACATGGCCTCCATTAGGTAATCGTTGGCTCCTCTATCTCTCAAGGTGTTCTCTTTGAATGCCAAAGGTCTCAACATTCCTGAGAAGCGTAGCAGCCTTATGGCAGAAGCTCACAGGCATGGGGCCCACATAATTTTTTTCCAGGAAACTCACTTTAAATCTAGCTCTATTCAACGCCTTAACAATAAGAGATACCCTGTCGTTTATCATGCTACCTTGTGCTCTTTCCAAGACGAAAGGGGTAGCAATACTGATCGCAAAGTCGCTCGCATTTTACCTCACTGACCAGGTCGTTGACCCAGATGGCCGGTTCATCTTCCTAAAAGGGACATGGAAGGATAGGCCGGTAACGCTTGCTAATATATACTGCCCCAATTCTAGACAGGTCTCCTTCTTGAGGGACACGCCTAGGCGACTTCAAACGTTGAAGGAGGGTCTTTTGATTTTAGGTGGGGACTTTAACATGGCCCTGGACCCTACCCTTGACACTTCCACTGGAACATCATCCCTTCCTTTTGCGGCCTTGAGGCAGGCGAGGCTGGGATTGGCCTCCCTCACCCTTCACGATACATGGCGTACCCTTAACCCTCGAGGTAAGGACTACACGTTATTCTCTCCACCGCATAATCGTTACTCGCGACCTGATTATCTTTTTGTCTCCCAGAAGGACTTGACGTATCTGTCCGATACGACGATAGAAAATATGGTCCTTTCCGACCATCATCCGGTTACCGTGACCCTGCGATTCCCTCAACGTGAAATGTCCACTAGGATTTGGAGACTAGATGCTTCCCTACTTACGGATCTTGCAGATGTAGCCACCATCCAACAAGCCATTACTGACTACTTTCGACATAACGTCACCCCAGATGTCCCTCCTATGACTCAATGGGAGGCGCATAAGTGTGTAGTGAGGGGGCACTTGATGTCTATTGCGGCCCGGAGGAAGCGAGAGCACCAAGCTTTGATTCAGTCCTTGACGGATACGATCTCGCTCTTAAACGCTGATGTAAAGCTCTTCTCCAAAATCTTGGCGAACAGGTTAGGCTTGGGTGGGTCTTGACCAAGTGGGCTTTGTCCCGGGCAGAGAAGCCAGGGACAACACCATCAAGGCTCTTAATCTGCATCATTGGCTCACCTCGTCCAAAAAACAAGGGTTTTTTCTGTCCATGGATGCGGAGAAGGCCTTCAACCGAGTGGCCTGGGACTACATGGACTTGACAATGGAAGCTTTAGGATTGGGATCTAACATGCGGGCTTCTATTGGAGCTTTATACATGAACCCGACTGCTAGAGTCCGCGTCAATGGTCACTTGTCGGAGGCTTTCTTCATCCACAACGGCACCAGACAGGGATGTCCTCTTTCCCCCATCCTGTATATCCTCACCCTGGAACCTCTTCTCCATTGCATCCGGGAGAATCCCAATATTAGGGGTATTGAAATTAGTCAAAAAGAATACAAGCTTGCAGCTTTTGCGGATGACATTCTGCTTTTTCTCTCATCTCCCTTAACATCCTTGCCTAATTTGCTGCAAGCCCTTGAACTTTTCCGGACTATCTCAAATCTAAAGATTAACTATTCCAAATCATTCGCTCTCAATGTCTCGTTACCCTCGTCACTCGCTGATCTGTGTCAAGAGAACTTCCCCTTTCGGTGGAAGACAGACGACATAATCTACTTAGGTATCCGGATCCCCGGCCAACTGATGGACCTTTATGTCAAGAATTTTTTGGCGGAACTGAAAGCTGTTGAACAAGATCTCCTTCGGTGGGATACCCCCTCGACCTCTTGGTTCGGGCGGGCCGCCATCTTGAAAATGATGGTGCTTCCCCGCATGCTGTACAAGTTGCAAACAATTCCGATACACCTGCCGCCTTCTTTCTTCACGACATACAAGAGAATTTGTAGGACGTTCATTTGGAAAAACAGGGCACCAAGACTTAGTTGGGCTAAATTGGTGCTACCTAAGCTAGGGGGAGGCATTGGCCTCCCAGACCTACAGAGGTATTACTGGGCTACTCATCTGGCACGTATTGTGGACTGGCGGGTACATGTTCGCTGTAAGGGATGGGTTCTTTTGGAAAACCTGATTACGGGAGCCGAACTGGGTAAGGTCCCCTGGTTTACTAGGTCCCACTGGACGTCTGATACCCAATAACACCCCCTTGTGGGTGCTACTCTTTTGGCTTATGAACAGGCCTGTAGGGCTCATGTGGTTTCGGCTGCGGAGTGTGGGCTGACTCCTATGAGGGGTAACCCATACTTTGTACCTGGCATGGATAAATCTTACTTAGTGAGGGAATGGCCACGTACGGACTTGCAAGCCGGGCATTTATTTTCTGGTGACAGATTTCTCAACTATAAAGAACTAGTTTCCTTATCACCGACCAAGTCTTTCCCCTTTTTGGCTTACCTCCAGATAAAATACTTTATGGTTCATCCATCTGGGAGAGGATTTTTCACAAAACCATCAACTGTTTTTGAGTCCCTATGCTCTGGCCCACCTCCCCAGAGGCATGTGATCTCGCTGCTTTATGCCTCGTTGTTCAGAGAACCCTTTGCTCCCATGCAAGCGGAACATGACTTTTGGGAGGCCAGGTTGGACAGATTGATTGAACAGAAAAGCTGGGAAGGAGTTCACTGGTTTATCCATAAGGGTTCCCTGAATGTAAACACACAGGAGAATGGGTATAAGATCAGATCACGATGGTATAAGACGCCTGACCTTCTCCATAAAATATTTCCGAATGTTTCAGACCGGTGCTGGAGATGTGGTAGGGACCTGGGCACTTTCATCCATATTTGGTGGGAGTGCACGCTGATTCAGCCATACTGGCGTGAGGTGCATGATGCGACGACAGCGGTCTCTTCGCTCCCATTGGAGTTTTCCCCGGCACAGTATCTCCTTCATCTCTCCAAAATATCCAGGAAGAGATACCGCAATTCAGTAGCGATTCACATGATCAATTCGGCTAGACTGTGTGTTCCGGTCCATTGGAGGTCCGCAGTGCCACCGTCAATGAAGGAATGGGTAACACACATTAATCACATTGCAGCAATAGAGGAGCTAATACACATTGCACAAGATAGGATCTCAAAATTTTCATTTACCTGGGATGACTGGTTCAAATTTAGAAACTCTGCAGAATACCAGGTGCTTTTGTCAAGGAGCGTTTTATTGGATCTTGTGTCAGAGATTCTCTCGGCTGCTCTGTACACATTGCGAAGTACGACCGTTTTTCTCCAGTGACAAAATAGACGGAGAGGGTAGATGGTGGTTCCCCCACCCCCTCTCCTGGCAGTCTCCCGGAGACTTCCTCCCTCTACACCCCCCTCCCCTCTTTTATATTCCCCTCCTCTTGTTTTTTTTTTCCTTTCTTACTTACTTTTTCTCTCTTTTTCTTTTTTCTGTTCTGATTATTCTGGTGATATGCGGAATTGGGGATATCGGGTTTATTTTACGGTGGCCCCTGTATTTATCAATCTCAGGTTGGGCTGCCCCTTAGGGATAGATATTAAGGTTTTCAGGTAGGATCTGAACTACAGTATCCTGGGCCTCTACTTCCCAACAAGCTGGTCAGGCCTAGTAGCACTGGGTCCTATACAGAAGGACATGGTTTTCATTGCCGGTTAATTGCTAATTATCTTTCTGCTCCTAGGAGCGACTGTGCATATTTTGTTGTTGGGAGGTACATCATAAGGTTATTGTAATTGTACTTTGTGCTACTGTCCTACTTGTAGAGCCTGAGCTGTTCTTTGTACACATCCTATTTTGACAATTGTCATGTTTTGTATTTGCTGTCATTTTATTTCTTAATAAAATCTTTATGGAGAATAAAAAAAAAACGGCATTGAAATGGTGGCGGTGTTGGGGTAGACATTTTTTGTTTTTAACAAAAACAATTTGTGGGGACTTTTGCTGAATTTATTATTTGATGCTATTTGCTTGAGTTCTATGACTGAGCGATATATATATATATATATTGTGAGGGGGCTAGCTCGGCAGCGGGTATGTGTGACCCCCGGGATGGGCTCCCCACCCAAAAACAGGCCCAGCAGACGGAGGTTGTGGTTTTCAAAATCAAAAAAGGTGCGGTTTATTTTCTATTTACAGTGACAAAAACACAGCAAGGCAAAAAAAACAAACACAAAATAAATCCTGGTCAACTTGACCTCTGACTAAACTTACAGGTTTCCTAACTAACGACTGGGATCAGCCTAGTGCTGTCCTAGTCCCTGGTTTTAAATGTCCAAGCAAAATATAGCCACACAGGCTTTCTCTCACCGCACAGGGGTTCACTCTCCCTAGACAGTCCACACAGGTCTGCTTCCAGGCATGAGCTAACACCTAATGAAGCTGGGAGTTTTTTTATAGAGGCCTAAATGAGCTGACAAGCTTCAGCTGGCCTCATCAACTCCCTGTCTGCACGACGCCCAGCCCTCTCCCTAGAGGTATGAGTCATCAATGAGCCCACTAGTCTCAGCTGGGCTTATACAACTCTCCACCTAGCTGTATAAGTCGGCGTAAAGCCTGAATCTGGGCGAAATATATCTACCCCCCTGGATGCAACCAGGTGACTTTACCTTCCTGCTGTCACATACCCCCCCCTCTTGTTTTAACCTCGGGGTTGGAACACCAGCAATCAGGCATTCATGTACTCGAGACAAAGCATCCACATTCCCCATTTGAACGCCAGGGCGATGCTTTACTGTGAAGTTGAATTCCTGGAGGGCCAGGAACCACCTATTCACTCTTCTATTTGTTTCCTTGTTTTGAGCCATCCACTTTAACGGAGCGTGATCCGTAACCATGTCAAAGTGCCTACCTAGCAGGTAGTACCGAAGGGAATCTAGAGCCCACTTCACCGCTAAACACTCCTTTTCAACGGTGGCGTAATTTACCTCATGGGACTTCAACTTCCTGCTGAGGTAAATGACTGGGTGCTCTTCCCCGTTCCAGACCTGGGACAATACTGCTCCTAACCCCACATCTGACGCATCACTTTGTACGACAAAGTCTTTAGAGAAGTCGGGTGAGTACAACACTGGCTGGCTACATAAGGCTTGTTTCAAGAATTGGAATGCTGCCTCAGCCTCGGGGGTCCATTTAATCATGACCGACCCTTTCCCCTTCGTCAGGTTGGTTAGGGGCACAGCCTTAGAAGCAAAGTGGGGAATGAATCGCCGATAATACCCAGCGATTCCCAGAAAGGCTCGTACCTGCTTCTTGCTGTTGGGACGTGGCCAACTCTGGATGGCCTCGACTTTGTTGAGTTGGGGTTTTATTACTCCCCTCCCAATGGTGTACCCAAGATATTTGGCCTCCTCCTGCCCAATGGTACACTTCTTGGGGTTAGCCGTAAACCCTGCTTCCCGAACAGAGTCCAGGACTGCTTGCACTTTTGGCAGATGTGAGGCCCAATCTGTGCTATGGACAATTACGTCATCCAGGTAAGCCGCAGCATACTTCCGATGGGGCCTCAGCATCTGGTCCATTTTCCGCTGGAATGTGGCCGGCGCATTCTGTAACCCGAACGGCATTCTTTTATATTGGAACGCCCCGTCTGGGGTTACAAATGCGGTTTTCTCTTTGGCTGACTTGGCCAGGGGGATTTGCCAATACCCTTTTGTGAGGTCAAGAGTCGTCATGTATCGGGCTGTTCCCAGCCGGTCGATCAACTCATCTATACGTGGCATGGGGTAGGTGTCAAATTTTGTAACTTTGTTCAACTGACGAAAATCGTTACAAAATCGCCAGCTCCCATCCGGTTTAGGCACCAACACAATGGGACTAGACCAATCACTTTGGGACTCCTCTATCACCCCTAAGTTCAGCATTGTCTGTACTTCCTCCCGTATTGCCTCCCGTCGGGCCTCTGGGATCCGATAGGGTTTTAACTTCACCCTTTCACCGGGCGGGGTAATAATGTCATGCTCTACCCCAGATGTTTGTCCCGGCAGCTCAGAGAATACCTCCTTGTTGCGAAGCACAAACTCCTTAACCTCCTGTTGTTGGGGTTGTGACAAGGTGGCTGCGATTCCAACCTCAGGAATCACGCAACCAGTTTGAGCTGGTGACCAAGTGTCTGCGACTAGGGACTCTCTATCCCTCCAGGCTTTCAACAGATTAACGTGATAGATCTGTTCGGGCTTTCGCCTTCCTGGTTGTCTGACCTTGTAATTCACTTCGCTCACTTTTTCCATTATCTCGTAGGGGCCTTGCCATTTGGCAAGGAATTTACTTTCAACCGTAGGGACAAGTACCAATATCCTATCCCCCGGGGAAAAGGTACGGGTCTTGGCTCCACGGTTGTACACTCTCTGCTGTGCCAACTGCGCTTGGGCCAAATGTTCCTTCACGATGGGCATTACCTGTGCAATTCGATCTTGCATCAGGGCGACATGCTCAATCACACTCCTGTGGGGAGAACTCTCACTTTCCCAAGTTTCCTTGGCAATATCCAACAGCCCTCTTGGGTGTCTCCCATACAGTAACTCAAAGGGGGAGAATCCCGTAGAGGATTGGGGCACCTCCCTAATAGCAAACATCAAATAAGGAAGTAGACAGTCCCAATCCTTTCCATCCCTATCCACCACTTTCTTCAACATTTGTTTTAGGGTTTTGTTGAATCTTTCAACCAGCCCATCGGTTTGGGGGTGATACACAGATGTACGTAATTGCGTCACTTTGAACAATTTACACAGCTCCTTCATAACCCGGGACATAAAGGGTGTACCTTGGTCCGTAAGCAGTTCTTTACAAATACCCACCCGGCTAAAAACAAGAGATAGCTCTTTGGCTATGGTTTTGGCCGAGGTATTTCTGAGAGGGATCGCTTCTGGATAACGGGTGGCATAGTCCATTATAACCAATATGTACTGGTGCCCCCTAGCGGACTTGATTATAGGACCTACCAAATCCATTGCGATTCTCTCAAACGGGACCTCAATGATGGGTAGAGGGACCAGCGGGCTACGGAAGTGTGGCATCGGGGCCGACCTCTGACACACAGGGCAGGAGGAACAATAATTTTCTATGTCCTTCATCACCCCAGGCCAATAGAATCTCTGTAATACCCTCTCTCGGGTTTTCTCTGTCCCCAGATGACCTCCAAGAATGTGCCCATGGGCCAACTCCAACACCAACTTCCTGTAAGGTTTGGGCACCACCAGCTGCTCAACGGTTTCTTCTGCCCTTTTTGCCACCCGATACAGTAGGTCCTTCTCTACGCTGAAGTATGGGTAAGTGCAGGTATTATCTGGGTTCACTAACTCGCCATCTATTTTCACTACGTTTTCCCGTGCCTTTATTAGGGCGGGGTCTTTCAACTGTTCTGTGGCAAAGTTTTCCCTGTGAACCTCAAGATCAGAAAACTCCACAGACGGTAGGTTTTCGTCTGAGGAGGTGGGCTCCTCTCCAGTTTCTTGAGTCTCCCCTGCCAATACTGACAAGGGAAATTCGGGAGAGTCCTCACCACTCTCAGAGGAGTTCTGGCTATCATATTCCTGGTACATAGGGGCACCAGTGGGGGGCTCATGATCATCCCACAGTTCCCAGAACTTCGGAAAATCCCTTCCCACAATGGCGTCATGCGGTAACTGAGACACTAAGCCCACTGGATGAGAAAGGGTACCTTTGGGGGTCTCGAAACACACTGTAGTCACTGGATACTCTCGGGTGTCCCCATGCACACAAATAACGGCTACCTTGCTATTCCCAGAGACCTCTGTTTTAACTAACTCAGCCTTTATCAGGGTCACAAGGCTACCTGAATCCAGCAATACCACAACATTTCTACCATTAATACACATTTTGCATAAATGTTTCTCAGTTCCCCGAATGGCAGTGCATGCGACTGTCGCACACAGCGACTGACGTCTGCCCGTCAGAAAGTCACACTGCATGGGTTCCTCCAAAACCGGGCAATTTGCTGCAATATGTCCCGCTTGCCGGCAGCGGTAGCAAATGATCCTTCTTGCCGCCTCTTGAGCCGCTGATTTCCCAGGCTGTTCTCGCCAAACTTGGGGTAGAGCTCCCACCCTCTCACTCTCTCCACCCTTACCCCTTGGAATCATCTTATCCGCCCCTGGGGATGGTCTGGTCTTAGGGTGGAAAGTCCGAGTGTCTCTGGAAGAGGCCGTCAGGTTCTCTGTAGCCAAGTATTTCTCCACACGATCCACAAGACCATCGGCCGTCTCTGGGTCTCCATGGCTTACCCACTTTTGGATGGCAGTAGGAAGAGCTCTCAAAAACCGATCCATTACAACACGTTCCACAATCTTTGGTGCGGACAAAGTCTCTGGCTGTAGCCACTTTCTGCTCAGGTGAATGAGATCATACATTTGAGACCTGGGGGGTTTTCCAAGCTGGAAAGTCCAGTTATGCACACGCTGAGCCCGGACAGCCAGGGTGACACCCAGCCTTGCCAATATTTCAGCTTTTAGCATCACATAGTCTTTTGCTTGGTCAGGCTCTAGGTCATAGTAAGCTTTCTGCGATTCACCCGTTAACAGAGGAGCCACCAGTCCAGCCCACTGCTCCTCAGGCCACTTTTCTCTTTCAGCGGTCCTTTCAAATGTGGTCAAAAATACCTCTGGATCATCCTCTCCAGTCATTTTTGTCAATAAACGACTCACTCCAAAGGACGCGGTATTAGTGGGACGGCTTTCCTCACCGGTCTGCGGACGTTGCTGCATTACTGCTTCCATCTGTTGTTGTAGTCTCTGCTCTTGCTTCTGCAACAGGTCTATGAAGCGGGCCTCAGATTGCTGTTGGGCTTGTTGCTGAGCCTCCAGACTCTGTTGTAAAGTTGCAAGGCTCTGTTGATGAGCTTGCTGCTGGGCTGCAAGGCTCCTTTGCAAACCTGCATTTGTCTGCTGTTGATTGGCATTTGCTAGAGCCAGCTGTTTCAGTATCTCCTCCATGCTGGCTTAAAAAAAAACTGCCACTGGTTCTCCACCAACTGTGAGGGGGCTAGCTCGGCAGCGGGTATGTGTGACCCCCGGGATGGGCTCCCCACCCAAAAACAGGCCCAGCAGACGGAGGTTGTGGTTTTCAAAATCAAAAAAGGTGCGGTTTATTTTCTATTTACAGTGACAAAAACACAGCAAGGCAAAAAAAACAAACACAAAATAAATCCTGGTCAACTTGACCTCTGACTAAACTTACAGGTTTCCTAACTAACGACTGGGATCAGCCTAGTGCTGTCCTAGTCCCTGGTTTTAAATGTCCAAGCAAAATATAGCCACACAGGCTTTCTCTCACCGCACAGGGGTTCACTCTCCCTAGACAGTCCACACAGGTCTGCTTCCAGGCATGAGCTAACACCTAATGAAGCTGGGAGTTTTTTTATAGAGGCCTAAATGAGCTGACAAGCTTCAGCTGGCCTCATCAACTCCCTGTCTGCACGACGCCCAGCCCTCTCCCTAGAGGTATGAGTCATCAATGAGCCCACTAGTCTCAGCTGGGCTTATACAACTCTCCACCTAGCTGTATAAGTCGGCGTAAAGCCTGAATCTGGGCGAAATATATCTACCCCCCTGGATGCAACCAGGTGACTTTACCTTCCTGCTGTCACAATATATATATATATATATATATTGTGAGGGGGTTAACTCGGTAGCGGGTGTGTGTGACCCCCTGGTTGGGCTCCCCACACAAAAACAGGGCCAGCAGACGGAGGTTGTGGTTTTCAAAATCAAAAGGTGCGGTTTATTTCTCTATGTACAGTGACAAAAACACAGCAAAGCCAAAAAGAAACAAACAAAATAAATCCTGGTCAGTTTGACCTCTGACTAAACATGCGGGTTTCCTAAACTAACAACTGGGATCAGCCTAGTGCTGTCCTAGTCCCTAAGTCCCTGGTTTAGTAAAAGTCCAAACAAATAGCCACACAGGCTTTGCCTCACCGCACAGGGGTTCACTCTCCCTAGACAGTCCACACAGGTCTGGTTCCAGGCATGAGCTAAACCTAATGAATCTAGGAGTTTTTTTATAGAGGCCTAAATGAGCTGACAAGCTTCAGCTGGCCTCATCAACTCCCTGTCTGCACGACGCCCAGCCCTCTCCCTAGAGGTATGAGTCATCCATGAGCCCACTAGCCTTATACAACTCTCCACCTAGTGGTATAAGTCGGCGTAAAGCCTGAATCTGGGCGAAATATATCTACCCCCCTGGATGCAACCAGGTGACTTTACCTTCCTGCTGTCACATACCCCCCCCTCTTGTTTTAACCTCGGGGTTGGAACACCAGCAATCAGGCATTCATGTACTCGAGACAAAGCATCCACATTCCCCATTTGAACGCCAGGGCGATGCTTTACTGTGAAGTTGAATTCCTGGAGGGCCAGGAACCACCTATTCACTCTTCTATTTGTTTCCTTGTTTTGAGCCATCCACTTTAACGGAGCGTGATCCGTAACCATGTCAAAGTGCCTACCTAGCAGGTAGTACCGAAGGGAATCTAGAGCCCACTTCACCGCTAAACACTCCTTTTCAACGGTGGCGTAATTTACCTCATGGGACTTCAACTTCCTGCTGAGGTAAATGACTGGGTGCTCTTCCCCGTTCCAGACCTGGGACAATACTGCTCCTAACCCCACATCTGACGCATCACTTTGTACGACAAAGTCTCTAGAGAAGTCGGGTGAGTACAACACTGGCTGGCTACATAAGGCTTGTTTCAAGAATTGGAATGCTGCCTCAGCCTCGGGGGTCCATTTAATCATGACCGACCCTTTCCCCTTCGTCAGGTTGGTTAGGGGCACAGCCTTAGAAGCAAAGTGGGGAATGAATCGCCGATAATACCCAGCGATTCCCAGAAAGGCTCGTACCTGCTTCTTGCTGTTGGGACGTGGCCAACTCTGGATGGCCTCGACTTTGTTGAGTTGGGGTTTTATTACTCCCCTCCCAATGGTGTACCCAAGATATTTGGCCTCCTCCTGCCCAATGGTACACTTCTTGGGGTTAGCCGTAAACCCTGCTTCCCGAACAGAGTCCAGGACTGCTTGCACTTTTGGCAGATGTGAGGCCCAATCTGTGCTATGGACAATTATGTCATCCAGGTAAGCCGCAGCATACTTCCGATGGGGCCTCAGCATCTGGTCCATTTTCCGCTGGAATGTGGCCGGCGCATTCTGTAACCCGAACGGCATTCTCTTATATTGGAACGCCCCGTCTGGGGTTACAAATGCGGTTTTCTCTTTGGCCGACTTGGCCAGGGGAATTTGCCAATACCCTTTTGTGAGGTCAAGAGTCGTCATGTATCGGGCTGTTCCCAGCCGGTCGATCAACTCATCTATACGTGGCATGGGGTAGGTGTCAAATTTTGTAACTTTGTTCAACTGACGAAAATCGTTACAAAATCGCCAGCTCCCATCCGGTTTAGGCACCAACACAATGGGACTAGACCAATCACTTTGGGACTCCTCTATCACCCCTAAGTTCAGCATTTTCTGTACTTCCTCCCGTATTGCCTCCCGTCGGGCCTCTGGGATCCGATAGGGTTTTAACTTCACCCTTTCACCGGGCGGGGTAATAATATCATGCTCTACCCCAGATGTTTGTCCCGGCAGCTCAGAGAACACCTCCTTGTTGCGAAGCACAAACTCCTTAACCTCCTGTTGTTGGGGTTGTGACAAGGTGGCTGCTATTCCAACCTCCGGAATCACGCAACCAGTTTGAGCTGGTGACCAAGTTTCTGCGACTAGGGACTCTCTATCCCTCCAGGCTTTCAACAGATTAACGTGATATATCTGTTCGGGCTTTCGCCTTCCTGGTTGTCTGACCTTGTAATTCACTTCGCTCACTTTTTCCATTATCTCGTAGGGGCCTTGCCATTTGGCAAGGAATTTACTTTCAACCGTAGGGACAAGTACCAATATCCTATCCCCCGGGGAAAAGGTACGGGTCTTTGCTCCACGGTTGTACACTCTCTGCTGTGCCAACTGTGCTTGGGCCAAATGTTCCTTCACGATGGGCATTACCTGTGCAATTCGATCTTGCATCAGGGCGACATGCTCAATCACACTCCTGTGGGGAGAACTCTCACTTTCCCAAGTTTCCTTGGCAATATCCAACAGCCCTCTTGGGTGTCTCCCATACAGTAACTCAAAGGGGGAGAATCCCGTAGAGGATTGGGGCACCTCCCTAATAGCAAACATCAAATAAGGAAGTAGACAGTCCCAATCCTTTCCATCTCTATCCACCACTTTCTTCAACATTTGTTTTAGGGTTTTGTTGAATCTTTCAACCAGCCCATCGGTTTGGGGGTGATACACAGATGTACGCAATTGCGTCACTTTGAACAATTTACACAGCTCTTTCATAACCCGGGACATAAAGGGTGTACCTTGGTCCGTAAGCAGTTCTTTACAAATACCCACCCGGCTAAAAACAAGAGATAGCTCTTTGGCTATGGTTTTGGCCGAGGTATTTCTGAGAGGGATCGCTTCTGGATAACGGGTGGCATAGTCCATTATAACCAATATGTACTGGTGCCCCCTAGCGGACTTGATTATAGGACCTACCAAATCCATTGCGATTCTCTCAAACGGGACCTCAATGATGGGTAGAGGGACCAGCGGGCTACGGAAATGTGGCATCGGGGCCGACCTCTGACACACAGGGCAGGAGGAACAATAATTTTCTATGTCCTTCATCACCCCAGGCCAATAGAATCTCTGTAATACCCTCTCTCGGGTTTTCTCTGTCCCCAGATGACCTCCAAGAATGTGCCCATGGGCCAACTCCAACACCAACTTCCTGTAAGGTTTGGGCACCACCAGCTGCTCAACGGTTTCTTCTGCCCTTTTTGCCACCCGATACAGTAGGTCCTTCTCTACGCTGAAGTATGGGTAAGTGCAGGTATTATCTGGGTTCACTAACTCGCCATCTATTTCCACTACGTTTTCCCGTGCCTTTATTAGGGCGGGGTCTTTTAACTGTTCTGTGGCAAAATTTTCCCTGTGAACCTCCAGATCAGAAAACTCCACAGACGGTAGGTTTTCGTCTGAGGAGGTGGGCTCCTCTCCAGTTTCTTGAGTCTCCCCTGCCAATACTGACAAGGGAAATTCTGGAGAGTCCTCACCACTCTCAGAGGAGTTCTGGCTATCACATTCCTGGTACATAGGGGCACCAGTGGGGGGCTCAGGATCATCCCACAGTTCCCAGAACTTCGGAAAATCCCTTCCCACAATGGCGTCATGCGGTAACTGAGATACTAAGCCCACTGGATGAGAGAGGGTACCTTTGGGGGTCTCGAAACACACTGTAGTCACTGGATACTCTCGGGTGTCCCCATGCACACAAATAACAGCTACCTTGCTATTCCCAGAGACCTCTGTTTTAACTAACTCAGCCTTTATCAGGGTCACAAGGCTACCTGAATCCAACAATACCACAACATTTCTACCATTAACACACATTTTGCATAAATGTTTCTCAGTTCCTCGAATGGCAGTGCATGCGACTGTCGCACACAGCGACTGACGTCTGCCCGTCAGAAAGTCACACTGCATGGGTTCCTCCACAACCGGGCAATTGGCTGCAATATGTCCCGCTTGCCGGCAGCGGTAGCAAACGATCCTTCTTGCGGCCTCTTGAGCCGCTGATTTCCCAGGCTGTTCTCGCCAAACTTGGGGTAGAGCTCCCACCCTCTCACTCTCTCCACCCTCACCCCTTGGAATCCTCTTATCCGCCCCTGGGGATGGTCTGGTCTTAGGGTGGAAAGTCCGAGAGTCTCTGGAAGAGGCCGTCAGGTTCTCTGTAGCCAAGTATCTCTCTACACGATCCACAAGTTTACCGGCCGTTTCTGGGTCTCCGTGGCTTACCCACTTTTGAATGGCGGTAGGAAGAGCTCTCAAGAAACGATCCATCACAACACGTTCCACAATCTCCGGTGCGGACAAAGTCTCTGGCTGTAGCCACTTCCTGCTCAGGTGAATGAGATCATACATTTGAGACCTGGGGGGTTTTCCAAGCTGGAAAGTCCAGTTATGCACACGCTGAGCCCGGACAGCCAGGGTGACACCCAGCCTTGCCAATATTTCAGCTTTTAGCATCACATAGTCTTTTGCTTGGTCAGGCTCTAGGTCATAGTAAGCCTTCTGCGATTCACCAGTTAACAGAGGAGCCACCAGTCCAGCCCACTGCTCCTCAGGCCACTTTTCTCTTTCAGCAGTCCTTTCAAATGTGGTCAAAAATACCTCTGGATCATCCTCTCCAGTCATTTTTGTCAATAAACGACTCACCCCAAAGGACGCGGTATTAGTGGGACGGCTTTCCTCACTGGTCTGCGGACGTTGCTGCATTACTGCTTCCATTTGTTGTAGTCTCTGCTCTTGCTTCTGTAACAGGTCTATGAAGCGGGCCTCAGATTGCTGCTGGGCTTGTTGATGAGCTTGCTGCTGGGCTGCAAGGCTCCTTTGCAAACCTGCATTTGTCTGCTGTTGATTGGCATTTGCTAGAGCCAGCTGTTTCAGTATCTCCTCCATGCTGGCTTAAAAAAAACTGCCACTGGTTCTCCACCAACTGTGAGGGGGTTAACTCGGTAGCGGGTGTGTGTGACCCCCTGGTTGGGCTCCCCACACAAAAACAGGGCCAGCAGACGGAGGTTGTGGTTTTCAAAATCAAAAGGTGCGGTTTATTTCTCTATGTACAGTGACAAAAACACAGCAAAGCCAAAAAGAAACAAACAAAATAAATCCTGGTCAGTTTGACCTCTGACTAAACATGCGGGTTTCCTAAACTAACAACTGGGATCAGCCTAGTGCTGTCCTAGTCCCTAAGTCCCTGGTTTAGTAAAAGTCCAAACAAATAGCCACACAGGCTTTGCCTCACCGCACAGGGGTTCACTCTCCCTAGACAGTCCACACAGGTCTGGTTCCAGGCATGAGCTAAACCTAATGAATCTAGGAGTTTTTTTATAGAGGCCTAAATGAGCTGACAAGCTTCAGCTGGCCTCATCAACTCCCTGTCTGCACGACGCCCAGCCCTCTCCCTAGAGGTATGAGTCATCCATGAGCCCACTAGCCTTATACAACTCTCCACCTAGTGGTATAAGTCGGCGTAAAGCCTGAATCTGGGCGAAATATATCTACCCCCCTGGATGCAACCAGGTGACTTTACCTTCCTGCTGTCACAATATATATATATATTAAATAAAATGTTCTTTTTTTTTTTTATAAAGTTGAATTATTTCATTTTGATACCAATAAAGGTGCCACAACCATTTTAATACCAGATTGCTGTATGTTTGGTTTATTTTTAGTGTCAATTATTTGTAGTGGTTAAGTGTGCAGCCTGCACTCCCATGTAAAAGGGCATTATTTTCACTGGCCAGCATTGTTCGTGAATCTTTTCCAGTGTGGTGGGGCTAATATACTGTGAGCCATGGAGCCAATAATTTTTGCACCCGTGAATTCTTTCAAGAGTTCCTCCACAGTGCAAACATTGAGAGAGGCTGCTTTGGGGCATCTCTAATGGTACACAGAAAACAAAAAAAAGCCTGGTTTAATTATTCCATATGCTACACAAAATTGAAATATTTTTTGTTTTAGATATGCTAGTGCGAATTGGATGCGGTTTCTCCGCATCCAATACGCATGACAGGAGATTGTGACCGGCTCTCAATGCTGGTTAACACATCTCCGGGGATGGCCGCAGAGTGCATTGCACAGGGGTCCTGTGCGTCTTTGGCTCAGTTTTAAGTCCGAATTCAGGCAACATTTCAGGCCTGATTCCTCCCTGAAACAGAGAACAGGGATGCACCAGACCCCGGCTGTGAGCCGCATCCGTAGTAGGTGTGAACCCAGCCTTAAAGGGGTTGTAAACCTCAGAAAAAACAAAAGGAAACCAAAAAAATCCCTGCAAGACAAAGGCATAATGTACTTTTGTTGCCAGCGGTTTAGACATTAATGGCTGTGTGTTGAGTTATTTTGAGGGGACAGCAAAGTTACACTGTTATACAAGCTGTACACTCTCTACTTTACATTGTAGCACAGTGTAATTTCTTCAGTGTTGTCACATGAAAAGATATAATAAAATATTTACAAAAATGTGAGGGGTGTACTCACTTTTGTAAGATACTGTATATATCAATGGGAAAAGTCTCTCATATCCAGCATAGTGCATTGAATGTGGGATCCTTCAAATTCGATTCAAACCTGATTTGTTTTGATACACATAAATATATTTAGCAGAATTTTAATTGAAAGTTTATTTTGGCTTCAAAAAAAGTAAAAGAAGTCATTTGGCTACTGTGAGCAAAACTTTTCTATGTATCCACTTTATAGCAAAGTCATTGACGTTTTTAAGTCTATGGATAATCAAATGAAAGTAACTTAAAGCGGAGTTCCCACCATTTAAAAGTCAGCAGCTACAAAAAATGTAACTGCTGACTTTTAATAATCAGACAGTCACCTGTTCCACGGTTCAGTAATGCGGGTGCATTGGCCGGGCAATCTTCTGGGACTGAATGGCCGGGCAATCTTCTGGGACCTGTGACGTGTCCCAGAAGATTGCAGGGAGGGAGGGGAGAGAGATGAACTTCCTTCCGGCGCCGTGGAGCCAGGGGAGGGAGTGGGAGCTGGGTGCCCGTAAAAACAGGGTACCCGCTCCTCCCTAAAAAAAATCACATGCCAAATGTGGCATGTCAGGGGGTCACCTGCATTTAAAGCGGAAGTTCAATTTTTGGGTGGAACTCCGCTTTAAGCTGCGCTTCATACATTAACACTGGAGGGAAATAAAATGCATGTGTAACATCCTTCCCTTTAAGTTCCTACCTGTTCTACAAATGGAGAGATGGACCTGTGGTCTATCTACTATTTTTAATGAAAAGATATGATCATTTGTTAAGAGTAATGTATTACTTTTCAGTTAATAAGATGCAGGTTCTCCCATTTATTTACTATTTGTTAGGGATGAGCTTCGAGTTCGAGTCAAACTCATGTTGGACTACAACATTGCCTGTTCGCCCGTTCGCCGAACAGCGAACAATTTGGGGTGTTCGCGGCAAATTCGAAAAGCCGCGGAACACCCTGTAAAAGTCTATGGGAGAAATCTAAAGCGCTAATTTTAAAGGCTTTTATGCAAGTTATTGTCACAAAAAATGTTTGGGGACCCGGGTCCTGCCCCAGGGGACATGTATCAATGCAAAAAAAGTTTTAAAAACTGATGTTTTTTCGGGAGCAGTGATTTTAATAATGCTTAAAGTGAAACAATAAAAGTGAAATATTCCTTTAAATTTTGTACCTAGGGTGTGTGTATAGTATGCCTGTAAAGTAGCGATTGTTTCACGTGCTAAGAACTTTTCCTGCACAAAGTGTCATTTCTGAAGGAAAAAAAGTCATTTAAAAGCACTCGCGGCTATAATGAATTGTCGGCTCCCGGCAATATAGAGAAAAGTCATTGATAAAAAAATAAATGCGTGGGGGTCCCCCCAAATTCAATTACCAGGCCCTTCAGGTCTGGTATGGATATTAAGGGGAACACTGCGTCAAATAAAAAAAATAGGATTTTTATAACAGCTTACCTGTAAAATCCTTTTCTTGGAGTACATCACGGGACACAGAGCGACATAGTCATTACTAATGGGTTATATAGATACCGTCAGGTGCTGGCACTGGCAACTTCCAAAACCGGAAGTACCCTCCCCTATATAAGCCCCTCCCATCCGGGAGCACCTCAATTTTGTAGCAAAGCAATAAGTGTCCCCAAAGAGGGGCGGGAGCTCTGTGTCCCGTGATGTACTCCAAGAAAAGGATTTTACAGGTAAGCTGTTATAAAAATCCTATTTTCTTTCTCGTACATCACGGGACACAGAGCGACATAGTCATTACTAATGGGATGTCCTAAAGCAATGCCAAATGAGGGGGGGGATACACCATATATAAGCTGAGCGCTATCAGACATGAGGATCTTTTGCGGCCTGCAACACACTGCGCCCAAAGGCGACATCCTCCTGACTTCTAACGTCCACCTGGTAGAACCTAGTAAACGTGTGAACTGAAGACCATGTTGCGGCCTTACAGATTTGAGCCAGGGAGGCCTGGTGATGCACTGCCCATGAAGTCCCAACTGCTCTCGTGGAGTGCGCTCTAACTTTGAACGGAGGCGGTCTCCTTCTCAAGCCATAGGCTTGTATTATGACCTGTCGAATCCACTTGGCTAAAGTAGATTTTGACGCTGCCTGACCCTTTCTGGGGCCTTCCGGCAGAATAAACAAAGTATCCGTTCTGCGAATCTGAGCAGTGGCTTTTAGATAAGCTTTAACTGCTCTTACTACATCCAAAGAATGCAATAACTTTTCCTCTACCGAAGTAGGTTTGGGGAAAAAAGAAGGAAGAACCACATCTTGGTTCAAATGAAACCTCGATACCACCTTAGGAAGAAAGGCTGGATGAGGACGTAACACTACTCTGTCCTTATGGATAACCAGATATGGCTCCTTACAGGACATAGCTGCTAATTCCGACACTCTTTTAGCCGAACAAATGGCTACTAGAAAAATCAATTTCCTGGTGAGAAGAACCAAAGAAATATGCTGTAATGGTTCAAATGGTTGTTTCTGTAGAACCGACAGAACCAAGTTTAGATCCCATGGACATATGGGAATATTAACCGGAGGACTAATACGCATCACTCCTTGTATAAAGGCTTTGACTAGTGAATGTGAAGCCAAGGGCCTTTGAAAAAATATTGACAAGGCCGAAATCTGACCCTTGATAGTACTCAAGGCAAGCTTCCTATCTACAGCCCATTGTAGGAAGTCCAGAATCCTACCTATTACGTATTTACGTGGATGCCATTTCTTGGCCTCACACCAGGCGATGTACGCCTTCCAGATTCTATAGTAGATCTGCCTGGATACCGGCTTCCTAGCATTGATCATGGTAGATACCACAGAATTAGAGAGCCCTCTCTTTTTTAGAATGTGGGCTTCAATAGCCAGGCCGTCAAACCTAGGGCTGGTAAGGAAGGGTGATATATCGGTCCTTGCGAAAGCAGGTCCGGACGATGTGGGAGGGTCCAAGGACTCCCCACTGACATTTTTACGATCTCCGCGTACCATGCTCTTCGGGGCCACGCTGGAGCCACCAGAATCACTGGTTTCTTTTCTACCCTGATTCTGCGGAGTAATCGAGGTAACAATTGTGGCGGTGGAAATGCATATATCAGCTTGAACTGATCCCAAGGGAACACTAGGGCATCCGAGCCGCAAGCTAGGGGATCCCTTGTCCGAGAGACAAACCTGTCCACCTTTGCGTTGAATCTGGATGCTAGAAGATCTACATCCGATGTTCCCCACCGCTGACATATTGTCCAGAAAACCTCGGGGTGAAGGGACCCTTCCTCTGGGCATAATTGCTGGCGACTTAGAAAGTCCGCCTTCCAATTCTCCACTCCTGGAATGAATACCGCAGATATGGCTGGGACATATCTTTCTGCCCATTTCAGGATGTAATTTACTTCCCTCTGGGCTGCACGACTCCTGGTGCCCCCCTGATGATTGATATATGCCACTGCTGTGGCATTGTCTGATTGAATTCTGACAGGGGACCCTTGGAGTTTGGATGTCCATGCTACTAGGGCATACCGGGCTCTCGTATCTCTAAGAGATTGATGGGCAGGGCCTTTTCTGCATCCGACCATCTGCCCTGGAGAGACTATTGCTCCAGTACAGCTCCCCAGCCTATAAGGCTGGCATCTGTAGTGACCACCTTCCAAGAAATCGGACTGAAGGATTTCCCTTTTTCCAGATTCTGGGGAACCAACCACCAACGGAGGCTCTTGCGAACGGAAGGGGACAAGGACATTGTAAGTCTAGGGCCTGAACTTTTTGGTTCCAGGCTGACAGTATGGCCCCTTGCAAATTCCTTGAATGGAATTGACCGTAGGGTACTGCTTCGAATGATGCCACCATTTTTCCCAGCAGCCTCATGCACAGGCGTATGGACGGCTGTCTTTTTTGTACCCACTAAGTGGATCAAATCTTTCAAAGACAACACCTTTCCTCGAGGCAAGAATATTTTTCTCTGGCCTGAATCCAACCTTAGCCCCAAGTATTCCAGACTTTTGACTGGTTTTAGGGCTGACTTGTCTCGGTTGATAATCCAACCGTGATATTCCAGATACTTGATTGTCTCGTGAACAACCACTTCTAGTTTTTTCACTGAGTGGTCTATCAGCAACAAGTCATCTAGATATGCCATTATCATTACACCTTGTGTTCTTAGATTGGCCAATAAAGGGCCAGAATTTTTGTAAACACTCGTGGTGCTGTGGCCAAACCGAAGGGTAAGGCTCTGAACTGAAAATGGCGCCCTTCTACTGCAAAGCGTAGAAATTTTTGGTGGACTGGAAAGATGGGAATGTGCAAATAAGCATCTTTGATGTCGATCGCGGCTAACCAATCCTCCCCTTGTAGGGCAGTGGCCACCGATCGGATCGACTCCATCGGAAAGTCCTGATATACAGGAATTTGTATAGCCCTTTTAGAATTAATATGGGCCTCCCGTCCGCGTTTGCTTCGGGACTGTAAAGAGGTTTGAGTAAAACCCGAACCCTCATTCTTCCAGGGGAACCTCCATAATTACTCCTTGGAGCAATAGTTGTTCTAGTGCCACAGGAGGGACTCTCTCTTCCGGGGATCCCTTGGCACGTTTGACCTCAAAAATGGGAAGGAGGAGAGTCTTTTAACTCCAAACTGTATCCCAAACATACCGCGGAGAGCACCTATCTGTCTTGATCGTGTCCCGCCAGGTCTCTTGCGAACAACTGGAGTCCTCCCCCCACCCGACTGAGTGGGGGCAACCCTTCAATGAATTTAACTTTGGGGGAGGTTTTGTACCTCCCCTGACCCAGGGTTTCTCATTACCCTGCTATTGTCCCTGTTTTTTACCCCCGGGAATTGACCGAGGAGGCCGTCGGAACTGTTACACAGCCGATGCCTCAGGGACTGGAGAAGCAGGCCTCTTAAAGAGGGACCTCTAACTCTGTTTTTAACCGGCAAGAGCGTATTTACCGCTGGAAATTTTCTGGATATATTTGTCCAGGTTTTCCCTGAATAAGCGTTCACCATGAAATGGGACGCTAACCAGCCATTCTTTACAGGGAGCTTCAGCAGACCAGTTTTTGAGCCATAGAAGCCTACGCATATGTACTATAGACAGCGTAAGGCGGGAGGCGTGATGGACTGAATCCTTTATGGCGTCAACCGCAAAGCCTAAGGCTCTAGGTAGATCAGCTAGGGCAAGGCCTGCTGATCTGTCAAGTCCCTCAAGACCTGTTTCAACTGATCCTTCACTGCTTAGCAGACCCCAATAGCTGCTACTGCTGGTTGTGTCACCAAGCTTGCTGTAGAAAGAAGCAGACTTTCATAAGGACTCCAATCTTTTATCTATTGGGTTCTTGAACATTTGGACATTATCCACTGGACATGTCAGTGATTTATACATACAAGAGATGGCTGCGTCCACTGTAGGGACCTTCCATTTTTTTTTTTTTTTTTTGATGAACTTATCCTCCATGGGATAGACCACCGGAAATCTCTTGGGGGAATAAATATTTTCTCAGGACGTTCCCAATCCTGGTAAATAAGCCCTTTCAGTAAAGGGTGAAGTGGAAAAGAACAGACAGTCTGGGGCTTCTAGCGACCCCAACGAGGATACAGTAGTGGTTGATGGTTCCGCAAGGTGCATTTTTAAATGCTGATCGGACCATGTTAGTCAGAGACTGAACCCATAATCTTTCAGCTTGAGATGCTGAAAAAAGGTTCCCCCACTGTTGACTCCTCTATAACAGAATCAACCTTATCCTGATCCCCTTCAGGCAGGTCGATCCCTGTATGGGACTGTTGCTCTGCTAACAGGCACTCTGAAGGAGGAGACGGAGATCGGGCGTGCTTTCCCTGACAGGGAGGCAGCGATCAATGTTGACAATCTCTCTCTAATCCTCCCAGAGCTGAGGAAAAAACCTCCTCTGTTACATACACAGGAGCAGGTGAACTGAGGACAGCCACAGTACCAAGTACCCCTGCGGGGTCTCTACGGTCACTTACCTCTGAACTTCAGGGGAGACTGGTGCAGCAGAAGTATGCCCAAGATCCTCAGAGCCCGATGAGACCCCCTTCGCTTCCTGGAAGATTCAGTTCCGGAGCTTCTGGACGGCATATTCCTAAGCCTAAAGCTGAGGTATTCCAGCCGTAATACACCACTTTTACTGAGAATAGTCTAGCACAATTGCTGCTATATCACAGTTGGTGTCTACTAAAGTGCCTTTCTAGGGGATGCCTGCATCAACCGCCTCTGTGTGCCTTTATATTGTTGCTAGCTCTGTCTGTGCACTTCAACAGCCAGCTATAATGTGCTTTAAAATACGCTGGACGCCCGCACATGCGCAGTAGCGCCGCGGCGCACACCTGAGCGTCATCCACCCGCTCCGCCCCCTTTTTCCAGATCGCCTCTATGAATAGAGGCGCGTGCACGCGCACGCGCGTGGGCACGTGCGCCTTCGGCGCCTTTTTTGAAAACAACAAGGAGCTAGATGGGAGCCAGGGTCCCTTTGCCGCAGGGCCCGGGGATGGATGAGCGCAGCAACAGGGCAGAGGAGACAGCTTCCCAGGAGAGAACATACCAACTGCCTGGATTTGATTCTGGAATAAAAAAATCCACATTACAAGAAAAAAGAACCATAGCGGCCTCTAGTGTCTAACACAGGTACCGCGGTCTTACATTTTTTTTTTTTTTTCTTGCCTACTATTAAAATTTTTAAATTTTCTCAGTAGTAACAGGCATACACAGAATATTAGCGGGAATACCTTAGGTAACAGGCAGAAAGACAAAATAGGCTTGGGGGTCCCTCAATAGAACCAAGTTCCCGAGGGCCCCCACTTACCTTTTCCTCGCCGCAGGACTCTGTTTGGTCCACAGAAGCCCAAACTTCACCTATCACGGCAGGCATTGTAATCAAACCTTCAGGGACCGGGTTCCCAAGGATTCCACTCCCCTGGACCTGTATAGCACCCTGCACAGAAAACATCTTGGTCGTGGGTATGACCAGAGCTCTGGATCCCAGGGTCCAGCTCTCCTAAGAGAAGCATTACAGGCAAAACCTTGCTCTTCTCTGCAAGGCCCGGGTACCGACCGTTTAGCTATGAAGCTTTTTTGGTCGGATCCGGAATAGCTTACTGAGGCCCAAAAGAACCTGTACGCAAGCTCAGTGAAAAACACATGTTTCTTCTTGGCCAACACCTTAGACACTGGCAAAAAACTGAGGTGCTCCCGGATGGGAGGGGCTTATATAGGGGAGGGTACTTCCGGTTTTGGAAGTTGCCAGTGCCAGCACCTGACGGTATCTATATAACCCATTAGTAATGACTATGTCGCTCTGTGTCCCGTGATGTACGAGAAAGAAAAAAAATTACGTGGTGTTCCCCCCAAATATCCATACCAGACCCTTCAGGTCTGAGAGCATCCACTGCAGGATACCGAGAGTGGATTACCACCGCTGGATTTAAAAAAAAAAATAATTATTTTTAATAAAGGACTTTTCCCAACGCTGTCTGTGTGTTTTTTTTACAATTTTTTACACTTTCTTTGTGAAATGGTAGGGGTACAATGTACGCCTTACCAATTCACATAGGGGGGGCCGGGATCTGGGGGTCCCCTTTGTTAAAAGGGTCTTCCAGATTCCGATAAGCCCTCCGCTCGCAGACCCCCACAACCACCGGGCAAGGGTTGCGGGGATGAGGCCCTTATCCCCATCAACATGGGGACATGGTTCTTTGAGGGGTCGCAGACCCCCAAAGCATCCTCCCCATGTTGAGGGCATGTGGCCTGGTACGGTTAAGGAGGGGGGGTGCTCTCTCGTCCTCCCTCTTTTCCTGCGGCCTCCCAGGTTGCGTGCTCGGATAAAGGGTCTGGTATGGATTTTTGGGGGGAGCTCCACGCCATTTTTTTTTATTTGGCGTGGAGTTCCCCTTGGGGGGAACCCCAAGTAATTATTTTTTTTTATCAATGACTTTTCTCTGTATTGCCGGGAGCTGACAATTCATTATAGCCGCGAGTGCTTTTAAATGACTTTTTTTCCTTCAGAAATGACACTTTGTGCAGGGACAGTTCTAAGCATGGGAAACAAGCGCTACTTTACAGGAATACTATACACACTCACTAGGTACGCAATTTAAAGGAATATTTCACTTTTATTGTTTCACTTTAAGCACTATTAAAATCACTGCTCCCGAAAAAACTGCAGTTTTTAAAACTTTTTTTTGCATTGATACATGTCCCCTGGGGCAGGACCCGGGTCCCCAAACACTTTTTATGACAATAACTTGCATATAAGCCTTTAAAATTAGCACTTTAGATTTTTTATGTTCGAGGCCCATAGACTTTAACGGTGTTCGGATGTTCGAACAAATATATTGCCTGTTCGCAAGTTCTGGTGCGAACCGAACTGGGGGGTGTTTGGCTCATCCCTACTATTTGTATGATTAAAGATTTTTATTTTTTTTAAAAGCTCAGCAATTGTTGTCGGGAAATATACTAAAATTACTATTACATTATTCAGGTATCATGCAGTTATTATTAGGGTGCAGTATAATTTATATGTGACAACAAATCTTTTTCTATTGAACAGAAGATGTTGAAGCATTTAGCATTGACACAATGGAAACTACTCTAACTATAAAGTGTAAATGTAATACATTCTGGGAATAGCTTTGCACATTAACTGAAAAATGGTGGGAATTTCTGGTAAGACCTATTTGTTCTAACCACATGATATTGCTGGTGTGATTTCCTCACCTTCGTCTGTTAAACACATCAGAACTGTTACTTTATCTCAATGTAGGGTTTCTAAAAGCTATTATATCAGCAGTAAATTGATGATCTCTTTATTTTGTGAAGTGAGGGGTTAACTCAATAAAAGGACCTTGCATTTAAACTCAAGGTCTGCTTCCTTTTTAGAACCTGGCCCCCATTAAAAAAACACCTCATTCAATCTAAAAAACAAAACACCTAATTAGAAAAATAAAAAAATATACTTACCTCACACCCTGGCACCTAGGAGAGGGTGAAGTTGAGACCAGTGGCGTCACTAGGGTTGGTGTTACCCTAATGCGGGTTGGTGTCAGCCCCAACCCCCTACCTTTGGGGCTTTCTCCTGTGTAGCCTGCCACAGTGCCTGTGGGTGACACCATCATAGTCGGATATCGCTTCCTACTTGATGGTGTCACCTCTCTGGCGCGTGTCAACCGGGTGTGCCCCCCCCCCGCTCCCCTATAGCGACAGCACTGGTTGAGACCTAGTCATAACACTGAGCATCTCAAATCTTGCAAAAAGGCACTTCTGGTGCATCTTCTCTTGCTAGAAGGCCCTTCAATAACTATTTATTTAATAAAGCATAGCCAGTCAGTTAGATACATCATTGTGTATTACTATGTTATCTAAAAAACATTTAAAAGAGAAATTATTAAGATAGTCAACATGCAAATTATTATCTATGGGTGTATACTAATATACTGTATATTTTAGTATGTATTCATGGATATACAAAAGTATAAAATTCCTACATCCAAAATGGACATGCTCCAATATATATATTGTAATCCACAAAAAAGAGATAAAAATGGTCTTTTGTACTCGAATTACACTATTGCAATAAGGCCAGGTTCACACGCTCCTACGTGGAAGTCGCAAGCATGCAACCCAGCAGATAAGGAAAGGGGGAACGAGCAAGCGCCCCTCCCTCCTGGACCATGCATGGCAACAGGCCCTCAACATGGGGGGGTGTTTTGGGGCAAGGGGGCTCTGCACCCCCCACCCTAAAGCACCTTGTCCCCATTTTGTTAGGGACAAGAGCTCCTTCCCGACAACCCTGTGCGGTGGTTGTTGGGGTCTGCGGGCAGGAGGCTAATCGGAATCTGGGAGCCCCCTTTAACAAGGGGGCACCCAGATCCCAGTTTTCACCCATTGTGAATGAGTAAAGTGTAGTGTTACAAAAAACAAGAGATGTTTTTTTACAAGTCTTTTATTAAAAATGAAGAATGCCCCCTGTCGTATCTCCAACGTGTCTTCTTGCTCTGGTTCCACCACCGATGTCTTCTTCCCCCGGTCTTCTCCCTACGCCGATGTCTTCTCCCTCCAGTGATGTCTTCTCCCTACGTCGATGTCTTCTGCCACTGCTGACCTGCTAAAAATAAAAAAAACAGTCCTCCTCCAATGCTGGCTCCGACGATTGAGTCAGCTCTGTTGTCTGCAGTGGCGGAACTACCGCCATAGCGACACACGCGGCGGCTATGGGGCCCGCAACCGAGAGGGGCCCGTGGGCTGGGGCCGGTTTCAGTTGCTGCAGTGTTCCCTGTCCCCTCTCTCCTGCTCCTGTGCATTACGGAGCTGGCTGGGTCTGTGTGTGTTGGGCTGCGGGCGGCACTGTAACGCGGTCCCGCCCCCCCAGACTGGCTCGTGTGATAGTAGATAGAATGAGTGTTCAGCCTATCACACAAGCCGGTCTAGGGGGGGCGGGACCGCGTTACAGTGCCGCCCGCCGCCGAACACACACAGACCCAGCCAGCTCTGTAATACACATGAGGAGATGCCCGCCGCACAGCTTGCCCTATGTGCCTGGATAGGAGGATCGGATTCGGCAGGGTGGCCGGCTCCCCCCAGACTGTGCTCTCCACCCCTGTCCCCCCCCAGTGCTCTCCACCCCTGTCCCCCCCCAGTGCTCTCCACCCCTGTTCTTTCCCCCCCAGTACTCTCCACCCCTGTTCCCCCCCCAGTGCTCTCCACCCCTGTCCCCCCCCAGTGCTCTCCACTCCCTGTACTTTCCACCCCTTTTTTTTCTGGCCCCCACTGGTGCTCTCAAGCTCCCCCCATTGCTCTCCACCCACCAGTGCTCTCCACTCCCCCCAGTGCTTTCCACTTCCCCTGCTCTTTGTACCCCCCAGTGCTCTCCAGCCCCCGTGCTCTCCACCCCTGTTCTTTCTGCCCCCCCAGTGCTCTCAAGATCCCCCCCAGTGATCTTTACCCCCCAAACTCTTAGCCCCTTCAGTGCTCTCCAGCCCCCTCTCTCAGCCTCCCATGCTCTCCACCCCTGTTCTTTCCCCCCCCAAGTGCTCTCCACCCCTGTTCTTTCCCCCCCAGTGCTCTCCACCCCTGTTCTCCCCCCCAAGTGCTCTCAAGCTCCACCCATCGCTCTCCAGCCCCCCGTGCTCTCCACCCCCGTTCTTTTTGGCTCCCCCTCCATTGCTCTCAAGCTCCCCCCCAGCACTCTCCACTCCCCCCTGCATTTTGCCCCCACCCACATGCTCTCCAACCCCCACCAGTGCTCTCTCCGCTCCCCCCTGCATTTTTCCCCAATGATCTTTACCCCCCACACTCTTAGCCCCTTCAGTGCTCTCCAGCCCCCTCTCTCAGCCTCCCATGCTCTCCACCCCTGTTCTTTTTGGCTCCCCCCCAGTGCTCTCAAGTCCCCCCCCCAGCGCTCTCCGCTCCTCACCCCTGTGATCGCCACTCCCCCTGCTCTTTGCCCCCACCCATGTGCTCTCCAACCCCTCCAGTGCTCTCCACTCCCCCTTCTCTCCAGCTCCCACCCAGTGCTCTCACTTCCCCAGGACCAGAGGACAGGCTGTCTGGGGGCAGAAAATGAGGACAGCTGAAGGTGCAGGTGGCCAGGGACCACTCCATCTCACAGCAAACAGATCCTCTGGAAGGAGCACTGTCCCCATCCAAAACTAGAACAGACCTAGCCTGCTGATGGCGATCATGGATATCCTGCTGGCATAGAAGGTACCGTACCGAGCATCAACAACACACCTTCCCACAGACAGGGACTGCAGACTAGGACATGGGGCATAGGAGGGGCTGCAATGATGGGCACAGTGAGGCTGCAATGGTGGGCACAGTGAGGCTGCAATGGTGGGCACAGTAAAGCTGCATTTGATGAGCACAGTGAGGCTGCATTTATGGGCACAGTGAGGCTGCATTTATGGGCACAGTGAGGCTGCATTTATGGGCACAGTGAGGCTGCAATGATGGGCACAGTGAGGCTGCAATGATTGGCACAGTGAGGCTGCAATGGTGGGCACAGTGAGGCTGCATTTATGGGCACAGTGAGGCTGCATTTATGGGCACAGTGAGGCTGCAATGGTGGGCACAGTGAGGCTGCAATGGTGGGCACAGTAAGGCTGCAATGATGGGCACAGTGAGGCTGCATTGATGGGCACAGTGAGGCTGCATTGATGGGCACAGTGAGGCTGCATTTGATTGGCACTGATGAGGCTGCATTTAATGGGCACTGGTGAGGCTGCATTGAGCTCTTGTGTCTGCAGCCTCTGACCATCTCCTGTATCATGTCTGCAGTCTCTGAGGGAGTCTGGAGTGGAGTCAAGAGTGGGAGCACTGCCGGGATGGGGGTCATGGGAGAAGTCAGATGTGTGTGGACTGTAGAGACTATATAGGATAAAACCAGAGCCACCGAGCTGGAGCTGACTGACTGAGCCATGCACGGCGCACCTGAGAGGGGGTCAGTGATGTAAGGGGGGAGTGAATACGATAATGTAAGGGGGCACTTGATGATTGACCACTTTTAACTGGAATTTGCGTTCATATATATAAAGCCCTATGTGATTTCATATCTGTCTTATCTATATATAATACACTCTTCAAATGTGCTTTAAAATGTATGGTTTTCCCTCTCATGAACAAGAAAATAATGACGCTATGCTGTTACGCTGGTATTAAAATGCTGTAGGGCTGGTATGAAATTTTTTCCAGGGCTGGATTTTATTCCCAGTCCGGCCCTGCCCATGGGGAAGAGGAGGAATGCATACTGCCGGGGGGCGAGCACCGCCCGCACGGTCCCCCAGCCAGGGGAAGTGAGGAGAGGAAGAGGCGAGCTGTTATAGCTTTCATCTGAATGTCCCTGTCCTGTGTTCCCGGGGCTCACCGTCACATAGCCCCACCTCTTGGCCCGGCGCCTTTGATTGACAGAACGCCGGTCCAATGCGGGACATGTGACGTCATCAAAGGCGCCGGGCCAAGAGGTGGGGCTATGTGACGGTGAGCCCCGGGAACACAGGACATTCAAATGAAAGCTTAATTACAGCTCTCTGCTTGTACACACAGCACCCCTCTTCCTCTCCTCACTTCCCCTGGCTGGGGGACCGTGCGGGCGTTGCTCGCCCCCCCACTCTGAGGCAGCCCCATGCTCGCCAATAGCCATTTGAGGGCTGCAGTATGCATTCCTCATCCTCCCCGGTAGTTCCGCCACTGGCTCGCCTCTTCCACTGCACAGGTGAGGCTACATTGTGCACGGGTCATGCTGCATTGGGCACAGGTGAGGCTGTATTGGGCACTGGACACGCTGCATTGGGCACAGGCCACGCTGCATTGGGCACAAGTGGGCACAGGTGAGGCAGTATTGGGCACGGGCAGACCACGCTGCATTGGGCACAGGATTTATTGAAGCGCTAACACCAGGTGTTTGGAGTATCTTTATCTGTTGATTAAACTTTCTGGAATACATATATTGCTATTGTGGTGTAGGATCTGGGTTCTTTCTTTCTTTCTTTCTTTCTTTCTTTCATCTCAGACTCGAACCACACGCCCTTTAAACCACGCCCACTATTTAATTTAAGTCCGCCATTTTTTTGTGGGGGGGGGCCCATACAACATTTTGCTATGGGGCCCTGTGATTTCTAGTTACGCCCCTGGTTGTCTGCTAGTTCTTATATAGCTATGGGGCGTGGCCATCCAGTGATGTCCCCCAGAGACCCTGCCTCCATGTGATGTCACTGATTTTTCATGGGCTACAGGAATGAAAATGGCTAGATTCCCCCATCAATCTCCAATGGAGCTTATGTGTTATTCCGGTGAAGAACACACAGTAATTATTGCTAGCGGCCATAGCTGCTGGCAATAATCGCATAAAAAATCTGACAGGCTGGTTGCACCCAAGTTGATCAATCAATCAACTTGGGTATAATCAGTTTGCCCATACATGGTTTGAATCCCAGCTGGTCCTTGCTGAATCAACGGAGATTCAAACCATCTATAGCCAGCTTAAATGAAGTCTGTGGACCAAATGTAATTGGGCAACGAAAATGGAATAGTATTCATATCTTGAGCAGCTCTAAAATATCTGTACAAACTGGTAAAAATGTCCAATTGCCCAATTGACATGTGGCTCACTGTCGTCCCAACATGTTTCACCTAAAATACATCAAAAGGCATGTTCTAGGACCAAGACTCCATTAAAACCTATAAGGTTGTAAGCAGGAAGTCAGGTGATCAGTCTGAAAAATTATATATACTGTACCAAAAATGAATTTTTTTGCAACAAATTGTTACGATAAAACCTTGAATAATTACTCACAAAGTGAAATGCGCAGTATGTCAGCAAAATATTGATAACAATAATAAATAATAACAAGTAATGTTGATCAGGAGACAAGTATGTAATTAAAATCCAAATATTTACTACAACAACAGAAATATATTTAATATTAATCAAAAATATCATAAAATGTTTTTTCAGATCATGGCCAATCGATTAGCATCTTTTATTAAAAATTATATACGCAAAGACCAGGTGGGCTTCATCCCAGGAAGACAGGGCCCAGACCCAGTGGCGTCACTAGGGTTGGTGTCACCTGGTGCGGTATAACATGGTGTCACCCCCCCCCCCCCAATAATTTTTTTCACCCTAATAACACTGCATATATTGGCAACAGTAGTGCCGTTAATAACTATCAATCAACTAGCAAATTTGAATAACAAAATCATATGAAAATAATAGAAATCAAAGCTTAAACTGTTAAAGAACTGTATTTATTTTAACTTTAAACTTTACTGAATTACTAAATAAATAACACAAAAACAGGAACAAATATGAAAGCATTTAGTTAACATCTAAATCAAAACTTTGCTTTTCTAGCCTTGACAGCTGCAAAATTGTGAACAACATCATCAAAATCAATACATTTCGCTAGTTCACTTTCAACTGATAATATTGCAAGATCAGAAAGCCTTGCCTGTCCCATCGTTGAACGCAAATAGTTTTTTATCAGCTTCAACTTTGAAAAGCTCCTCTCACATGAAGCCACAGACACACAGATTGTCAGAAATATTTTTAGACATAGTGAAAGGGTTGGAAGAGATTCAATGAAGTCCCATTCTGCTATGAAGGTCAAAACTTGTAAAGCCGACCAATCTTTGACTTCTTCTAGGTTGATCTTGGCTGCTTTGAGATGTCTCCTCAGTCTGGGTATTTCCATTAACAGCTCACTCTCAGATATTTCGTCATAAAAAGTGGTCAGTTTTGGAATGGACACCTTTAATGTTTCTTCAGTTTCATATATGAGACTCTTTGCTTGAACAGCCTCAAACATGGCTGCAACTTCCATGATGGCTCTTAATCTGATCTGGAGTTCAGAATGGAAGCGATCAATGCACTCAAGCATTGCCCTCTTGTTCTCGTCTTGTAGACTTATGCCTCCAGCATCACGTGCCTGTTCCCCTGCCATCCTCTTCTTAAACCTGGCTCTTCTCTCTACGGCAATTCCATATTCTTTAGATTTTAAATGTGCCTGCTTAATTGCATGTTCCACTAGGTGACTGCGCTCTTCAAACAGAAAAAGTCTTAGTGACTCTAGCTTTGTCACCACCTTGTCCAGACTTAAGCCTTTGGTCTGCAGGTACTGTTGTGTAACATCAACTTCTTGAAGTACATCACCCCAGAAGTATAGGTAGCACAAAAACGTAAAATCACAGACAGCAGGCAGTAGACATTCTGCTGCTCCTCTTGTGTCCATATTTTCAGAAGGATCACAAAGCGCTTCGATTGCAGACACAAACATATTCAATTTTTCTTTTACTGGCTTAACTGCAGCATGATGAGCACTCCAGCGTGTTGTTGATAATCTTTTCACTGACACTCCAGTGTGACACTACAGTGCAGTGTGATGATGTGACAGGCTGAGTCGCTCGCTGGCTCTGTAGGGTAGGGAGGAGGATTGGAATTTAGGAATAGGAAGAATAAGGAGCCGGAGGACACACACCAGGCGCGGCCGCGGCGCTGGAGGTGTTGTTCCAGGCTTCCAGCCCAGCGGGGTGAAATTAATCAATGAATGGGTCAGCTGTAAAAAAAAAAATTAAAAAAAATAAATAAATAAAAAAAAAAAGGGAGGGTGTCACCCCTCTAGCGGGTGTCACCCGGGGGCGGACCGCACCCCCCGCACCCCCCTAGCAACGCCTCTGCCCAGACCAAATCAGACGAGCAATAGATATTGTATCTATTCTGCAATTCAACTGGGAGGGAGGAGAAAAACAACAAGGCTTACTACTGTCACTGGATCTGCAAAAGGCCTTTGACTCAGTGTCATGGCCATACCTGTTTTCCCTAATAGATCGATGGGGCTTTGTAGTTCACTTTAAGGGCCTCTTACATTCTCTTTATTCTCACCCTCATGCCGTGTACACACGATCATTTTTCCCATCGGGAAAAATGAAATTTTTTCCTTTGGACGAGAAAAACTATCGTCTGTGGGCTTTTTGCCATTTTTCCAGACGGGAAAAACGGCATTAATCACGACGAGAAAAATTAGAACATGCTCTAATTTTTCTCGTCGTGATTCCTGTCATTTTTTTCCGCGGCAGTTTTCCCATAGGGAAACACTGCCGCGGAGCCTACACACAGTCGTTTTTCTCGCCAAGAGAAAAAATGACGGGAAAAACGGCCGTGTGTGGGGGAACAAGCCGTTCCCGCGTTTTTCCTGTCGTGATTCACGGCGGTGTTTTTACCGCCGTGAATCACGTTTGTGTGTACGCGGCATTAGGCTCTCATCCGTTTACAGGGTCATTATTCCAACCCAATTAATATAGCACGAAGCACTAGACAGGGATGCCTGCTTTCCCCTCTCATATTTGCTATTGCCATTGAAACATTAGCCATAGCCATCAGACAAAATCCCAATATTAAAGGCGTATCCTGTGGTAATCAAATTCACAAATGTGGCCTATTTGCAGATGACATCTTGCAGATGACGTCTCCGCTGATATCCCTTCCTAACATCTGCCAGGTTATGAAGGCCTTCTCTGAGGTCTCAGGCCTTAAGCCTCGTACACACGACCTTGAATCTCGTCGTAAAAAAAAACGTTGTTTTTCTCGACGAGATTCTTGTCAAACTTGACGAGATTCTTGTTAAGCGGTCAATTCCAAATCTCGTCGTTATAAAGTTCGGTGACGTACAACACGTACGACGGCAGTACAAAGGGGAAGTTCGATTCCAATGGCACCACCCCTTGGGCTGCTTTTGTTGATCTTGTGTTACTGCGTGTTAGTAAAAGTTTGGGGAGAGACGATTCGCGTTTTTCAGTCTTCGTGCTTTCAGTTCGTTTTAGCGTGACGAATGTGCTATCTCCATTACGAACGCTAGTTTTACCAGAAGGAGCGCTCCCATCTTATACTTGATTCTGAGCATGCGCGATTTTTTAAGACTCGGAAAAGCATACACACGACCGGTTTTCTCGTCGGGAAACAGGCCGACGAGAATCCCGATGAGAAAAACGAGAATCCTGACGAGAAAATAGAGAGCAGGTTTTCTATTTTTCTCGTTGAGATTCCCGGCAGTTTTCTTGACGAGAAACCATACACACGAACGGTTTTCTCGGCAAGAAAGCTCTCCCAACAGTTTTCTTGTCGTTTCTTGACGAGAAAACCGGTCGTGTGTACGAGGTTTCAGGGTAAATTACTCAAAATCACAAGCTCTAAATGTTTTTCTTCCCTTGTCTAGTGTCTCGTTGCTTAAACAATCCTTTGGATTTGAATGGACAGACACCTCAATCAAATATCTAGGCATTAGCTTAACAGCCCGCATTGAGACCCTTTTTTTACATAATTATCCATCTTTATTCAAAGAATTACAGAATGATCTAGCATCTTGGTCCAAAAACGAATTATCTTGGTTAGGTAGAATTAATTCTATAAAAAATACTCTGCTCCCTAGAATCCTTTATTTCTTTAGATCTCTTCCTATTCCCATTACTAAGAATCACTTGAAAAAGCTCCAAAGAAAAATAATCATATTTATCTGGGTTGTTCAGGTTACCGCATCTCTCAAAACACATTACTTTGTCACAGAAAACAGGGAGGTTTAGGTCTACCTGACCTACATAAATACTACTTAGCAGCTAGACTAGCCCAGACTTCTTTGATTTATTCTGAAACAGAAAAACCAGACTGGATCAATATTGAAAAAGAGGCTACACTAACATTATCCTTAGAATACCTTTTATGGTGCCCCCCAAAAAAAGACCCCCCCATAATGTTCCATCTCTATCTCAATCGTTTGCACTATGGGATTCCCTGAGAAACCTCCCAAACCTTATATCCTCTGGAAGACCTCTTTCTCATTTATTCAATAACCCTGACTTCCCCCCTGGTCTAAATGTAGAGGCATTTAAATGGTGGATAGATAAAGGATTGTATTGTATAGGACAATTTTTTAATCCTGAAGGGCCTATATCCCTTAGTTACTGCATCAAACATCTGAAACTTCCAGATTCTGAAAAACCGCGGTTTAATCAAATTTTCACATTTTTAAACCAAATCTAGAAGGAAAAACTCCTTTCTCCCCAATTTACGAAGTACGAGTTATGGTGCAGCCAGGCCGGTTCACAAAGGGGAGGCATATCTATGGTATATTCATGCCTCACTCACCCTACATCAAAATCTTCCTATATGGAGGCTTGGGAAAAAGACGCCAAGTTTTGTTGGAATTTGGATACCTGGCACTCAGCCTTCTCTAAATATTTCAAATGGATTCTTAATGTCTCTCTAATGGAGGCAAATATTAAAGTTATAACCAGATGGTATCTAACTCCCTCCAGACTGGCATCTATATATCCAGCATCAGATCCAACGTGTTTCAGAGGTTGCCAACTTTACGGCTCTATGCCTCATATTTGGTGGGAGTGCCCCAGAGTTCACCCCTTCTGGAGAAAAATATTTTTATTAATTTTTAAGGTAGCAGGTTTTCAGGTCCCTAGGTCCCTACCAGTAGCCATTTTGAACGCTTATATTCCTCACATATCAAAGGTTACACAAAAATTGATACACTTTATCTTTACAGGTGCCAAACTAACAATTGCCAAATCATGGAAAAAAACAAAACCTTTCCTGTCAGATGCCAAAACCAAAATATATTGGATACTAACTCTAAAATTGGCTAGCATCTTATCTTATACCATTCCCAAATTTGAAAAAATATGGGAACCTTGGGCCAAATATATGGGGATTTCGATTGGTGAAGATGCTGTTTTACCTTCTATTCAACATTACGTTGGACACATACCCATCCCTTTCCCTCCGTTTTTTACTCGCTGTCTTTATTTTCCTTTTATTTTCTTCCTTCTAAAAAGGATTTATGGAAACTCTTTTTTTGGGAATTCTAGTTTCCCATTACAAGTTATGTCTCTTTTATTTAGATTTAACGGGATACTATCAAATGTTTCGTTCGGCCTTGTTTAGTCCATCCCGATCTGTTGGCAGTGATTATTTTCTCAGGGCCTAAGAGTCAGAAGGAGGTCTCTATGCCTGGAGCAGTTAGTTCCCGATAAGGGGCTCCAGGTTACCAAGGAGAGAGGGTTTCCCTTCTCCCTTCCATTATATTATAAGGATGAAGAGATCTCCCCCTGACAAACTTTTGATTGCTTTAGTTTTAGAGATCACACCCTTCATTTAATTGCTTATCATTTTAAGTTCATGTTTCTCTGATAGCTTACATGAATCTATCCTTTTTTCTAGGATGTTTTTATTAATTTATCCATTTATTGACTAATGATTTTGTTTATTCCTAAACATAATCTTTTTTCTTTATTTTTCTTTATTTTTATCTAACATGATGTAATGTTCTGTATTATTTATCTTCTGAAAATAAAATATTTTGAAAGTGAAAAAAAAAAATAATTCAGAAAAATAATAACAATGAAAAATCACTTTAAAGAAAATGCATGAAATTAACTGTGTCATTTAGGCCTGGAGTTTTATTTTCATTTGGTTTAGATGCTTTCATGATGTAGTAGGATCTTGCCCAGATTACCCCTTTCACATTAAAATGTATCCTTCCTAGGGCAGTAATGAAAAGTTGGGCATTTTGTTGTTTTATTTATGCAAAACACGTCTATTATTATTATACAGGATTTATATAGTGCCAACAGTTTGCGTAACGCTTTACAGGGAGACAATACACCAACAATACAATTCGATACAAAAGTGTTAGGAGGGCCCTGCTCCTGCAAGCTTACTATCTAATAGGAAGGGGCTGGTGGAACAAAAGGTAATAACTGTAAGGGATGAACTGATGGGAGACATAGAAGATTGTTAGCTGAAGGCAGGATAGGCCTCTCTGAAGAGATGAGTTTTCAGGGATTGCCTAAAAGTGGACAGAGTAGGAGATAGCCAGACAGATTGGGGTAGTGAGTTCCAGAGGATAGGAGAGGCTCTGGAGAGGTCCCGGAGATGAACATGGGAGGAGGAGACAAGGGAGCTAGAGAGAAAGAGGTATTGGGAGGAGTGGAGACAAGATTGGTGATGTAGCTCGAAGCAGAGTTGTAAATAGGGATGAGCTTCGAGTTCGAGTCAAACCCATGTTCGACTACAACATCGCCTGTTCGGTTGTTCGCCGAATTGCGAACATTGTGGGCCGTTCGCACCAAATTCGAGTATATTAGGAAGAGAATAACAGGAACGGATCTAGCTAAACTGAATACAGTGTATATATATATATATATATATATATATATATATATATACAACACCTAGGATGCATATATATCCTCCATACACTGTAACTGCAGCTAACTGACCCGCCTGCCTGCTCTATCTAACTTAAATCAAATGACACTGTCTCTCTGTCTATCTCTCTCCACCGCCGCAACACACTACACAAGGCCGCCACGCAGGCGGCCTTATATAGTGTGGGGCGTTACAGTGTATGGAGGATATATATGCATCCTAGTTGTTGTATATATATATATATATATATATATATATATATATATATATACACTGTATTCAGTTTAGCTAGATCTGTTCCTGTTATTCGCTTCCTAATATACTGACAGGCAGGCAGGTGATTGTGGTAGCTGCAGTATTTACAGTTAGTGTACGGTGTCCTTTGCACAGTGTGCACCTAAAGCTACCTGAAGACAATTGCTGGTGTTCTTCTGATCCTATTAATAACACAGGCAGGCAGCTGCAGTATTTACAGTTAGTGTACTGTGTAATTTGCACAGTGTGCACCTAAAGCTACCTGAAAACAATTGCTGGTGTTCTTCTGATCCTATTAATACCACAGGCAGGCAGCTGCAGTATTTACAGTTGTCATGGATATGCATTAATGTCTGTCTGCCATCTTACCTTCCTCCTCATGTGTTCATCTAGAGACCAGACCTCCTTCACCTGGCTTCCTTTATAATCTCCTCCCAGCCTGACTCCACCCCAGACCCTATCACTGAACACTATATTAACCTGTGCACTGCAAGCCTGCTTTGCTGATCAACGTGTTTGTTAGGCATTGTGTTTTTGGGTTCCTGCCTGCCGTGTGCTACGTCTGTCTCTCTGTTACG
The DNA here is from genome assembly GCA_029206835.1 of Rana muscosa. Taxonomy (NCBI): domain Eukaryota; kingdom Metazoa; phylum Chordata; class Amphibia; order Anura; family Ranidae; genus Rana; species Rana muscosa. Next base: position 534,682,261 of record CM055117.1, on the reverse strand, counting down.
TTATTGGCTTGTCCCCGACTATCCCTGTCTGCTCGTGACCCTTGACCTTCGGCTCGTTCTTCGTTATCCTTGTCTGCTTGTGGCCCCTGACCTTCAGCTTGTTATTCGGTTCTCTCTATCGTGTGCTGCTGCTTCCCCTCTTTTCCCCTTATCCTACGGGGCGTGAGCTAGGAAACTCCAGGGGCCGCGACCTGGTCCCAGCCTGCAGCGTAACATCCTCACCACTAGAGGCCCTGGAGAAGACCAGCTGGGTCTTAGACTCCGCGCCCTGGGGAATCTTGGCTCTCGCTTCCGTTGGGATCCCGGTTGTGCTCCTCTGGTCCCGCTTTCCACAACCACCCAGTTTCCTATCCGCAGAAGCCAGCCATAGGGTTCACTACCTCGCGGTGCACTCCTGTCCCCCTACGGTGTGCATCTGTCACCTGGCCACAGGTGACCCTGACAGTTTGATCAGCCATGAACCCGGCTGACATCCCGCTTCCCGCGGATGATCCATTGCAGGGCATAGTTCGCAGACTTGAGACCCAGGAATCAAATCAGACCCAGGTGATGCGATTCCTCCAGGATCTGGCTTCTCGATTCGAGCAGCTTCAGGTCTCCTTGGGAACCCCGAATCCGCAACCCCAAGTACAACCAGCGGCTGTACCTATCGCACCAGTAGCAGCCTCACACTCACTAAGATTGCCAGCTCCGTTCCGTTTCTCTGGGGACTCCAAGGCCTGCAGGGGGTTTCTCAGCCAATGCACTATTCATTTTGAGCTTCAGCCTCAAAGCTTCCTGTCTGACCGGGCTAAGGTAGCCTATATCATTTCCCTCCTCTCCGGTGAAGCTTTGGCCTGGGCTGCCCCCCTGTGGGAGAGGAACGATCCGGTGGTTTCCAGTTTGTCCGAATTCTTGAAGCTCTTTCGTAATATCTTCGAAGAGCCGGCTCGGGCTTCTTCAGCGGCTAGTGCTGTCTTACGTCTTCGCCAAGAATCTAGTTCAGTGGGGCAATATGCTCTTCAGTTCCGTATCCACACAGCTGAATTGAGCTGGAATAATGAGGCCCTGGTTGCTACCTTTTTACATGGCCTCTCTGACCGAGTGAAAGACGAATTAGCGGGAAGAGCCATTCCCGTCGGTCTGGACGATGTAATTTCATTATGCAACCAGATCGATATTCGTTTTCAAGAGAGGTCCTTAGAAAAAAGACGCCAGCACTCTCTGGGTCCTAGCCAGTCTGAGCTCCCCTCCCTTCATTCCGTGGAGCATCCTCTACCTGCTGAAGAACCTATGCAGCTGGGCCGGACCAGACTAACCCCCGAAGAACGTGCTAGGCGCAGAACTCTGAGCTTGTGCCTCTATTGTGGGGGCAAGGGTCATTTTCGTGACTCCTGCTCGCTTCGTCCGGGAAACGCTCGGGTCTAATACATTTGGAAGGTGGAGTATTGGACCCAGAAACATCACCTTCTCGCCTGCTCTTGCCGGTGTTCCTTCATGTAGGCACTTCTCCTCAGTCAACCCTTGCATACCTGGATTCCGGGGCTGCCGACAATTTTATGGATTGGAGAACTGCTTCTTCTATGAAGCTTACCCTTTCACCTCTCACTACCCCATTGGTAGTCTCGGCAATTGATGGCACTGTTCTCCCAGGGGGCCCTATTCGCTTCCAGACGCTACCCATTAGGATGTCGGTAGGGATTCTCCACCAGGAGTGGATATCCTTTCTTATTCTACCCAAGGCCTCTACCCCAGTTGTATTGGGCCTCCCTTGGCTACAGCTCCACTCTCCACATGTGGACTGGGTCTCTGGGCAGATCCTGGCCTGGGGTTCCTCATGTTTCTCGTCGTGTCTTCTCAAGGTGACCCCCAAGGAGAGTCTTCCGGTTGCTGCCACTTCTGTTTCTTCTGATCTTCCCGCCGCATACAGCGATTACCGGGATGTGTTCTGTAAAAAATCAGCTGAGGTGCTTCCTCCCCACAGGTCTTTTGACTGTGCTATTGATCTTGTCCCCGGAGCAACTCTACCCAGGGGTCGTACCTACCCTCTGTCCATCCCAGAGACCCAGGCCATGTCGGAGTATGTAGCAGAGAATCTGGAGAGAGGTTTCATCCGGAAATCCTCATCGCCTGCATGGGCAGGGTTCTTTTTTGTTGCCAAAAAGGATGGTACCTTAAGACCCTGCATCGATTATCGGGGTTTAAATGCGGTTACTATTAAAAATGGATACCCCTTACCCTTAATATCTGAGCTATTCGATAGGTTGAAGGGTGCCTCCATTTTCACCAAGTTGGATCTCAGAGGCGCGTACAATCTCATTCGAATACGGGAGGGTGATGAATGGAAGACTGCATTCAACACTAGAGACGGGCATTACGAATATCTGGTGATGCCTTTTGGTCTGTGTAATGCTCCAGTCGTGTTTCAAAACTTTGTCAATGAAATCTTCAGAGATCTGCTGTACCAGTTTGTTGTCATCTATCTGGATGACATTCTGATCTTTTCTGAGAATCTGCTCGTCCACAGAAACCATGTCCGCACTGTACTTCAACGTCTTAGAGAGAACAATCTCTATGCCAAGCTGGAGAAATGTTCCTTTGAATGTTCTGAGGTCCTGTTTTTGGGGTGCTTCGTCTCATGTTCGGGGCTTCGTATGGACCCTGGGAAGGTCTTGGCTATCACCAACTGGCCTCTTCCTGCTAGCCTCAAGGCCATACAGCGCTTTCTTGGCTTCACTAATTATTATAGGCAGTTCATAAGGAATTACTCTTCCATTGCCGCGCCTATTATCGCTTTGACCAAGAAGGGTGTGAATGCCAGAGACTGGCCTCCCGAAGCTGTCTCTGCATTTCACAACCTGAAACAGGCCTTTGTTTCTGGCCCCCTCTTGAGGAGACCAAATCCTGGGAATGCATTTTTTATTGAAGTGGACGCTTCTTCAATGGGGGTGGGAGCTGTGCTTCTTCAAATCTTTGAGAAGAGACGCCAACCATGTGCGTTCTTCTCCAAAAAAAATTCTCAGGCAGAGAGGAATTATGCCATTGGTGATCGGGAACTTCTCGCAATTAAATTGGCGTTAGAGGAGTGGCGTCATCTCTTGGAGGGTTCCCCTCACTCCATAACGATCTTTACCGATCACAAGAATTTACAGTATCTACAGAATGCTAAACGTCTGAATCCTAGACAGGCCAGGTGGAGTCTCTTCTTTGCCCGTTTTAATTTCACGATTACCTACAAACCTGGTTCCTGCAACGGTCGGGCTGATGCGCTCTCTAGGTCATTTGACACTTTGGACGAGGAGTCCGCCCCTGAACCTGAGCCGATCATTCCCACCTCATGCATTGTTGCCCACTCTACCACCCTGAAGTCTAAAATTCCGCCTGGTAAGACCTTTGTCCCCACTGAGCTAAGAGCTAAGATCCTTCGTTGGGGACATGATTCCAAGGTGGCAGGGCATTCTGGATTCCTCCGATCCTTCCTACTCATCAGTCGTCACTACTGGTGGCCTAATCTCCGCTCAGACGTCAAAGACTACGTTAAAGCTTGTCATGTCTGTGCTCAGTCCAAATCCTCCACACAAGCTCCTGCTGGTCTCCTCATGCCCTTGCCCATTCCTAAGGAACCCTGGGCCCATATTGCCATGGATTTTATCACCGATCTCCCACTGTCTGAGAATAATACAGTCATTTGGGTGGTAATCGATCGATTCTCCAAGATGGCTCATTTTGTTCCTCTTCCTGGTCTTCCTTCTGCCCCTGCCTTGGTTCCCATTTTCATTCGGGAAATTCTCCGCCTACATGGGGTCCCTTCTCATATTGTTTCCGACAGGGGAGTCCAATTCACGTCTCGTTTTTGGAGAGCCTTTTGCAAATCCCTCAATATTGTCTTGGATTTTTCTTCTTCTTACCATCCCCAATCCAATGGACAGACTGAGAGGGTTAATCAGGAGTTAGAGGTCTTTCTTCGCACCTTTATGTCTTCTCACCATGACGATTGGTCCTCTCTACTCCCGTGGGCAGAATTCTCCCATAACAATCATGTGAATACCAGTTCGCAGAAGACACCCTTTTTCACAGTTTATGGAAAACACCCTCAACTTCCTCTTCCCATGATCTGTTCTCCAGACATTCCAGCTTTGGCTTCGGTTCAGGAGTCTCTCAATTCCATTTGGGGTCACGTTCATGATTCCCTCCGGGCAGCTGCTGAAAAATTCAAAGGCTTTGCCGACCGCCGCAGGCGTAAACCGCCTTCTCTTCAGCCAGGGGACAAAGTCTGGCTCTCTACCAGGAACATCAAGCTCCGAGTTCCTTCTCTGAAGTTTGCTCCACGATTCATCGGTCCATACACGGTAACTGCTAAACTGAATCCGGTTTGTTTCAAACTCCAGATTCCTAAGAGCCTTAAAATCACTAACTCCTTTCATGTTGCTCTTCTGAAGCCTTTAGTCCTCAATAAATTCTCTCGTCCTCTCCCTACCGTGGCGCCTGTCTCTGAGGATAATCAGGAGTACGAGATCAGTCAAATTCTGGACTCCCGACTCTGTAAAGGCGTTCTTCAGTACCTCGTTCATTGGAAAGGGTTTGGTCCTGAGGAGAGGTCTTGGATCACTGCATCTGAGGTCTTTGCACCTCGTCTGTTAAAGGAGTTTCATCTGAAGTTTCCCTCTAAACCTGGGCCCAGGCGGGGAAGGGGGAGGCCTCGTAAGAGGGAGGGTACTGTCATGGATATGCATTAATGTCTGTCTGCCATCTTACCTTCCTCCTCATGTGTTCATCTAGAGACCAGACCTCCTTCACCTGGCTTCCTTTATAATCTCCTCCCAGCCTGACTCCACCCCAGGCCCTATCACTGAACACTATATTAACCTGTGCACTGCAAGCCTGCTTTGCTGATCAACGTGTTTGTTAGGCATTGTGTGTTTGGGTTCCTGCCTGCCGTGTGCTACGTCTGTCTCTCTGTTATGTTATTGGCTTGTCCCCGACTATCCCTGTCTGCTCGTGACCCTTGACCTTCGGCTCGTTCTTCGTTATCCTTGTCTGCCTGTGGCCCCTGACCTTCAGCTTGTTATTCGGTTCTCTCTATCGTGTGCTGCTGCTTCCCCTCTTTTCCCCTTATCCTACGGGGCGTGAGCTAGGAAACTCCAGGGGCCGCGACCTGGTCCCAGCCTGCAGCGTAACATCCTCACCACTAGAGGCCCTGGAGAAGACCAGCTGGGTCTTAGACTCCGCGCCCTGGGGAATCTTGGCTCTCGCTTCCGTTGGGATCCCGGCTGTGCTCCTCTGGTCCCGCTTTCCACAACCACCCAGTTTCCTATCCGCAGAAGCCAGCCATAGGGTTCACTACCTCGCGGTGCACTCCTGTCCCCCTACGGTGTGCATCTGTCACCTGGCCACAGGTGACCCTGACAACAGTTAGTGTACTGTGTCCTTTGCACAGTTTGCACCTAAAGCTACCTGAAGACAATTGCTGGTGTTCTGATAATATTAATACCACAGGCAGGCAGCTGCAGTATTTACAGTTAGTATACTGTGTCCTTTGCACAGTGTGCACCTAAAGCTACCTGAAGACAATTGCTGGTGTTCTCATACTAATAATACTACAGGCAGGCAGTTGATTCTGCTAGCTGCAGTATAATCAGTATATATATAAATCCCAGCTTTGTGCAGCTACATCTCACTGCATGCCATTAGTATGTCTGGAAGGCCAACAAGGAGAGGCAGACAGTCACAAGCCAATAAAAGAGGGCAAGCAGGCTCTGTGTCTAGAGGCAACAGTGCTGGTCGTGGACGCGGTGCATCCTCGTCAGCACGTGGCCGTGGGACACGCCTGTAATTTTTTTCGGCAGCTGGCCGTGTTGAGCCGCAACATGCCGAAGACTTGGTAGAGTGGATGACCAAGCCGTCCTCATCCTCCTCATCTTCTCTCACCCAGGCTCAGGGTATTTTGTCTGGAAAAGCAACTGCCAATGTGGCCTCTTCCCTCGGCTCAATGGCATCAGTCACTCCTTCCCTAGCCCCACCATGTCCTCCTGAGGAGTCCCCCGAACTGTTTAAACCACAGTGTTGGGTAAATGCTCCAGGAGGATGCCCAGCGTTTTGAAGGCTCCGATGATGGTACCCAGCTAGAGGAAGGCAGTAACGTGAGCCCAGAGAGAGGGGTGCCCAAGAAGGACAGCAATCTGGCAGTCATGTTCCCCCAGCTGCAGCATACTGCCAGGTTTGCTCCAGTGATGAGGAGGGAGGGGATGATGAGGTCACTGACTCCACATGGGTGCCTGATAGGAAAGAGGAGGAGGAGGCACATCTCCAACGAGGCAGGATGCCCTCCAGGGGCCAGGTTAAGGGCAGCACATAGACTGCATCACACCGCAGAGCTTCGCATGTGCAGGTCGCTGCTGTCTCTGCGCGTTATTCCAAAAGTTCTTTGGTGTGGGCCTTTTTTGAGACGAGTGCATCAGATCGCACTGCTGATATTTGCAACATATGTCTCAAGCGTATCTCGTGTGGCCAAAACATCACCCGCTTGGGTACCACATGCTTGACCAGACATATGTCGACCTGCCATGCAGTTCGTTGGCAAGTGCACCTAAAAGACCCACACCAAAGAAAAAAGCGGACCTCTCCTTGCTCCTCATCAGCTGGGATCTCCAACCCCACTATACCTTCAGTCCTCTCTGAAACCTGCACTGAGAGGAATGAAGGTGTAGAATTAGGTGTGTCACAGCCATGTACTTGCGAGCAATCTGCTTTCGGTAGACCGACGTCAGATTGTACCAGGCAAATTTCCCTGCCCCAGCTGCTGCACCACCGAAAGAAGTTTGCTCCCAGCCATCCACATGCCCAGCGGTTGAATGCTAGCTTGGCTAAATTGCTAGCACTTCAACTGCTGCCTTTTCAGTTGGTAGACTCTGCCCCCTTCCGTGAGTTTGTGAAATGTGCGGTTCCTCAGTGGCAGGTTCCCTAACGCCACTTTTTCTCATGGAAGGCGATTCCGGCTCTCTACCGGCATGTGGAAGGCAATGTCTTGGCCTCGCTGAACAGGGCGGTCAGCGGTAAAGTGCATATTACGGCTGACACATGGTCCAGCCGGCATGGACAGGGATATTACCTATCTTTGACGGCGCATTGGGTGACTCTGCTGGCAGCTGGGAAGGATGCAGGACAAGGTGCAGTAGTGTTGGAGGTTGTTCCGCCACCACGCCTCCAAAAATGCTACTACTGGTGATTCTGACACACTTCTCTCCTCCACCCCCTCCTCTTCTTCTTCCTCCATGGCCTCTTCCTTTGCTCTGTCCTCGAAACCAGCGGTGCTCCGTAGGCGTTCATGGGGCTACGCAAGTACGCAGGCAAAAAGATGCCATGCGGTGCTTGAGCTGGTGTGCTTGGGGGACAGGAGCCACACTGGGGCAGAGATTCTGTCAGCTCTGCAGGGGCAGGCTCAGAGGTGGTTGACGCCACGCCAGCTTAAGCCAGGAAAGGTCGTTTGCGACAATGGCACCAACCTCCTCTCTGCCCTCTGAGAGGGATACCTGACCCATGTGCCCAGTTTGGCTCACGTCCTTAACTTGGTGGTGCAGCGGTTCTTGGGCAGGTACCTGGGCTTACAGGAGGCCCTGAGGCAGGCCAGGAAACTCTGTTTTGACATTTCCGCCGGTCATAAAATGCCAGTGCTTGGCTGGCTGACCTCCAAAATGAATACAACCTGCCCAAGAACCGCCTAATCTGTGACATGCCCACCAGGTGGAACTCAACGTTGGCCATGCAGCAGCGTCTGCACACGCAGTAGAGGGCCATCAATGAGTATCTGTGCCAATATGGCACCAGGACAGGGTCAGGGGAGCTTGTTTTTTTTTGCCACGCCAGTGGGTCATGATCAGGGATGCATGCACTGTCCTGTCACCATTTGAGGAGGCCACAAGGATGGTGAGCAGTGACAGTGCATGCATCAGTGACACTATCCCAGACTTGGACACCTTTCCCACCGAAAATCCTCTGGGTTACTGGGTCTTGAGGATGGATCACTGGCCAGAGCTTGCACAGGATGCAATTGAGCTACTGGCCTGTCCTGCATCCAGCGTTTTTTCGGAACGCACATTCAGTGCTGCTGGAGGCTTTGTAACCGATCACAGGGTGCGCCTGTCCACCGACTCGGTCGATCGACTGACCTTCATAAAAATGAATCAGTCTAGGATCACCACCAGCTACCAAGCATCTGATGCTGATGTAACCGATTTTTTTTTTTAAATGTCAGATCCCTTCAAGACTGCCTATGCTGATGCTGAGTGACTATCCTGTTATGCTGAGTGACTATCCTCTTCCTCCTCAATGATCATGCTGATAGCTTGTAAGAACATTTTTGGTTCTGGGCGCCGCCACCAGTGGCTAAGGCCCAATTTTTCAGCCCCTGTTTAACGGTTTTAAGGGGCGTGTAATTAAAATTTTTGATGCAATACTTTGCAGCAGGGCTTATTCCTGCTCTCCAACTAGAGTATCTGTGAGGGCTTGCAGTGTTGTGGCACCAGCACCAGTGCCTAAGGCCCAATTTTTCAGCCCCTATATAACAGGGGCGTGTAATTACAATTTTTGATGCAATACTCTGCAGCAGGGCTCATTCCTGCGCTCCAACTAGAGTATCTGTGAGGGGTTGCAGTGTTTTGGCACCAGCACCAGTGCCTAAGGCCCAATTTTTCAGCCCCTGTTTAACAGGGGCGTGTAATTACAATTTTTGATGCAATACTTTGCAGCAGGGCTTATTCCTGCGCTCCAACTACAGTATCTGTGAGGGGTTGCAGTGTTGTGGCACCAGTGCCTAAGGCCCAATATTTCAACAGGGACATGTAATTACAATTCTTAAATCTAATATTTCACAGTAGGGTCCATTCCTGCGCCCACCAAGAGTAACTGTGAAGGCTTACAGTGTTGTGGCAACACCACCACCACCACCAAAGGCACAATTTTTGTGCCCCTGTTCAACAGGTGCATGTAATTACAATTATTGATATAATATTTCACAGCAGGACCCGTTCCAGCGCCCACCAAGAGTAACTGTGAGGACTTACAGTGTTGTGGCACCAGCACCACCACCACCACCATCAAAGGCCCAATTTTTCCTACCACTGTTCAACAATGGCATGTAATTACAATTCTTGATATAATAGTTCACAGCAGGGTGTTCCAGCGCCATAAGTAACTGTGAGGGCTTACAGTGTTGTGGCAACACCAACACCTAAGGCCCAAATTTCTGCAGAAAGGCCCCTACTTTCAAACATCCAACTTACAAACGACTCCTACTTGCAAACGGAAGGAAACAACAGGAAGTGAGAGGAAATCTACCCCTAGGAAGGGAAATTCTCTCCTGTAAGAGTTAATATGGGAAAAACATGTCTCCTCTCCACTGATGCTTTATCACCAATCCTTGTTTCACTAAAAAAAAACAAATTTTCAAAAAACATTTGTCATTGGGACAGAAAGTGAGGTGAAATCTTCTGAAGAGGTGCACAGACAGCAAAACAAATGTTACAGGTGTGATAACCCTTCCCAATGTTTTCCAAAAAGCTTAAAAATAGATTTTGTGGCTGGAGCTACACTTTAAAAATGTACCAGTTCAAACAGATTCTACTTAACAACAAACCTACAGTCCCTGTCTTGTTTGCACCGCATGTATACTGCTGTTCAGAGTATATAGGGCCTGGGGGCCCCACGCCTTTCCTTTTTTTAATTTGGGTGCAGGGTTCCCCTTAATATCCATACAAGACCCAAAGGGGCTGGTAATGGGCTGGGGGGGTACCCATGCCATTTTTCTCAATGATTTTCATCCATATTCATCCATATTGCTGGGACCAGACATTACATTAAAGCCGCAAGCAGTTTTTTCTTTAGAAATTTCATTTTGTGCAGGGACAGTTCTAAACACGGGAAACACGTGCCACTTCACAGGCATACTGTAGACACCCCCCAGGTACGATATTTAAAGGAATATTTCACTTTTTTTTCACTTTAGGCATCATTAAAATCACTGCTCCCGAAAAAACAGCTGTTTTTAAAACTTATTTTTGCATTGATACATGTCCCCTGGGGCAGGACCCGGGCCCCCAAACCCTTTTTAGGACAATAACTTGCATATTAGCCTTTAAAATTAGCACTTTTGATTCCGAACGTTCGAGTCCCATAGACTTTAACAGGGTTCTAAAGTTCGGGCGAACTTTCGGTCCGTTCGCAGGTTCTGGTGCGAACCGAATCGGGGGGTGTTTGGCTCATCCCTAGTTGTAAATAGCTTTGTATGTTAGTGTGAGGCCTCGTACACACGACCGGTTTTCTCGGCAAGAAAACTGCTGGGAGAGCTTTTTGCCGTGAAAAACGTGCGTGTGTTTGCTTTCCCGTCGGGATTCTCGGCAGAGTGTTTCCTGCCGAGAAAACCGGTAGTTTGTATGCTTACCTGTCCAAGGCAAACCCGCGCAAGCTCGAAAAGACTTTGACGCGTGCGCGGTAGCATACGAGGTTAGTGTGGGGTATAGCAAGATGGCGGCGACGGCATTGAATGTGACGAGCGCTGGCTCTTCGTAGTCGATGACGTCACCGTGTTCTTGACATTCAAAAGAATGGCGGTTCTTTTGAATGGGTGTGTGTACAAGCTTGCCGGAAATCTTGTAGGGAAAACCAACGTTTTTTTTTTTGGATGGGATTCCCGCCCGTGTGTACAGGGCTTTAGTGTTTTGAATTTCTTTTGTTGGGCAATGGGAAGCCAGTGAAGTCATTGCCAAAGAGGGGTGGCAGACACTGAATGGTTGGTAAGTTGTATGAGTCTAGCAGCAGCATTCAAGATAGACTGAAGGGTGAATAGCCTATGTATAGGTAATCCAATGAGGAGGGAGTTGCAGTAGTCGAGGCAAGAGATAACAAGGAAGTGAATAAGTTGCTTTGTGGTCTTAACGGTTAAAAAGGGGAGATGTTATGAAGGTGAAGTCTGCAGGATTAGGACAGCCATTGAATTTGGGACTGAAAGGACAGGTCAGAGTCCAGGATTACACCTAGCACCTTGGGGGAGAGACTGATGGTTGTATTATTGATCTTGATGGAGAAGTCAGGGGAGGGGGCATGGGCCAGAGGAAATATTATGAGCTCAGTTTTAGAAAGATTGAGTTTGAGGAAGTTGTGTGATGTCCATACTGATGTGTCAGTTAGTAAGTTAGTAATGCGGGAGGAGACTGAAGGAGCAAGGTGAGGAGCAGTGTTCATTTCGTTGACGAAAATGTTTTGTCGACTAAATTAACACTATTTTAGTATACTAAAATACGACTAAAACTAAAACAATTCAGATGACTAAAATACGACTATAAATAAATTGGCATTTTAGTCATAAGACTAAATTACGACTAAAACTAAAATTACATTTTATTCAAAGGACTATGACTAAGACTAAATTGAAAATTTACATCAAAATAACATTGCAGGCATACCCCGCTTTACGTACCCTTACTTTACATACACTCGCAAATAAGGACTCATTGGCATCTATGAGAAATCTTGGTCAGCTTGACATGGCACGGCTCCCAAACCATAAGTGACAGGGACCCCAAACTTGGGGAGCACCGAGAGGGGACCCAGGACTACAACATATCCAATTTTGGGGTTGGCCAACTTGCTTAGGTAATCAGTTATGCCTGTAAATTTCTATTGCAATGTAGTACATGCATTGAGAAGTGAAATAAAGTATTGCTTCACTTTAAATCGGAGCTCCGGCGACCAATTTTTTTTTACAGTCATTTAGACACATTCCTTCTGCTTAGATAATACTCAAAATTGAGGTCTTTTTAAGCAGGTGCTGTCCGTTTTCGTATGGAAGAAGCATTTATAAAAAGAGCTCCCGGCCGTTTTCATTTTCCTTGTGGGCATGTGAAGCCCACAAGCATTGTTTTCCAGGATGCAGTGAATGCTGAACTCCCAGCATTCACTGCTCGTTCCCGCGCATGCTCTGTAGTTTACGGCGAGCAGCGCCGTAAACTACAAGGTTGCCATCACAACGGGGACGGTGTCGGAAGTTCCCACCCCGTTGTGATGGCAACCAAATGGAATTGCGTCACTTCTGCTTTCTAAATCCCGCGATAACTCACGGCAGGCCTCCGCAATGACTCCTGGGAACAATGACACAAGTTCCCAGGAGACATTGCGATACAGAGGAAGTGAGGAAATACCCGCAGAATACACACAGAATACAGACAGGAAAGACAAAGGAACACCCTGCAAACACAGGTACAGTAGAAAACAAAAAAAAATTAGAGTTTTTAACAAAATACATTGCTGTGATTTGATTTAGCTCATGTTGTAAAATAGGGTGGAGCTTTACGTACATTTTTGCTTTACATACATGCTTTGGTCCCATTGTCTTCTTAAAAGTGGGGTATGCCCTTTACTCTGCTGGCCATTTATAAATCAGCAACACAATCCCATCCAGAGCCTGTAATAATAGCACATTAAAGCTTAAACATGAATTGCACCATTGCACTACTGAATGAGGATATACTACTAAGCTGCTGAAAGAGAAAAGGCCTTTCTTATATTTTTTCCTAATATTTAATGTTGGTGATATATTCAGGGGTTTGGTGAGACGGGCAGACAGGGGTTTATAGATGTCTGAAATCTTGAGTTGCTGATGCTCGAGGAGGGTATCCAGCAAGGAGATGCAAAATCTCAAACAAAGACTGGCTGAAAAGTTAATTGCTTGTTGGGCATAGATGTGGTAATGAACGGGTAGGTTATGCTGAGCCATAATTTGTGAAAAAGACAAAGCTTTACCAGAGACAGGGTAAAAGAGATGAACAAAATGAGTAAGCCCGCGGGAGGCCGATGTGAAAAATGCTGCGCCTGCAAAAACATGGGGTGCCTAAAGATCGGGAGGTGACGAGATAGAAAATAGGCCTATTAATTGAAATCCTACTACAAAGTTTGTTAATAGGGTGGTGACCAAAGGTGGGAGGGTGCTTGGGGGGCAATGCCCAGGGACTTGACCTTTAGGGGAGGTATCACTGAATTTAAGTCCCCCCCAACAGGAAGAGGAAGGTAAACATGGGGAGCTAGGCAGGAGGACAATGCTTAACCACTTGTCCACCGCCCACTGTCAATTGACGGCGGGCGGAGGATACTCTCGTTCTGGGAGGACGTCATATGACGTCCTCCCTTTAAAACGAGCTAGAAGGCGCGCGCTTGAAACCAGCGGCGCGCGCGCGCGCCCGCCGCGTTCACGAGGCCCCGGTGCGCGTGCCCGGCGGCCGCGATTGCCGCCGGGCACCCGCGATTGCCCGGGAAACGAGCAGGAAAGTGGGTCTCTGTGTGTAAACACAGAGATCCACGTCCTGTGAGGGAGAGGAGGCTGATGGTGTGTCCCTTGTACATAGGGACAACCATCGGTCACCTCCCCCAGTCAGTCCCCTCCCCCCACAGTAAGAACACATTGAGGGAACATATTTAACCCCTTCCCGCCCCCTAGTGGTTAACCCCTTCCCTGCCAATCACATTTATACAGTAATCAATGCATTTTTATAGCAGGGATCGCTGTATAAACGTGAATGGTCCCAAAAATGTGTCAAAAGTGTCCGATGTGTCCGCCGCAATATCGCAGTCACAATAAAAAATTGCAGATCGCCGCCATTACTAATAAAAAAATAAAAAAATAAAAATGCTATAAATCTATCCCCTATTTTGTACACGCTATAACTTTTGCGCAAACCAATCAATACGCGCTTATTGCGATTTTTTTTTTTACCAAAAATATGTAGAAGAATACGTATCGGCCTAAACTGAGGAAAATTTTATTAAAAAAAAAAAATGGGTATTTATTATAGCAAAAATTAAAAAATAGTGTTTTTTTCCCAAACTGGACGCTCTTCTTTTGTTTATAGCGCAAAAAATAAAAACTGCAGAGGTGATCAAATACCACCAAAAGAAAGCTCTATTTGTGGGAAAAAAAGGACGCAAATTTCGTTTGGGAGCCACGTCGCACGACTGCGCAATTGTCATTCAAAGTGTGACAGCGCTGAAAGCTGAAAAATGGCTTGGGCAGGAAGGGGGTTTTCGTGCACAGTAGGGAGGTGGTTAAAATGAATTTGTTTAGCGGGTGAGTTTGGGCCGTAAATTTTGGAGAGGACCCATTCCCTAGAGAACAATCTCAGTTTAAATGTTATAATCTGGCCCGCATAGTCAGATTCTACAGAAAGTAGCTCACAGGGGAGTTTTTTGTGACTAAGGATAAGCAAACCTGCTTTCCCCTTAACTGCCACCGAGCCATAGACCTACCCTACCCATAATTTGCGCATACAGGTAAAGTCCTCCATCGTAAAATGAGTCTCTTGCAATAGCAGTTTTAAGGCGTTTGAGGTAATATAGGATTGCCATCCACTTATAGGGAGACCGTAGCCCCTTAACATTCCATGAGACGACTTTCATAAGTGGATAGTGGTGAGGGGGGATTATTAAAAGAGGTTGATGCAGGGCTAAGGGACAGCCATGACGATCCATTTGATGCCAAGGGGATGCCACCCGGTGGGAGAGGATAGGTGAGGGGTTTTGATTTCCAAAGAGGAGGGTTTAGAGGGACAAAGGACCTCACTGGAGTCAACAAGGAGAATTAAACAAAAACATACCAAATGTAGCGTGGACTTCTCTTTCTTCCACATATGGATCTCTCATCAGAGGACAGCGTTACTAGTGAAGATGTGCCCGTGGACTATGGAAGGAGAACTCCCCCAGGGGGAGACAGGAAGTGGTGGGGCAAGAGGTATGATCCCAGCGCACTGCCGGCAAAGATGATGTAGAAGATCTCTGATAAGGCTTTGGGAACGGAGGATTGTATCAAAACACAGTTATAACGAACATTAATACAACTTAAGTAGTAAGCAAGGATAAAAAGTCAGTTAGACGGGACCCCGCAGTTCTTGGTGTTCTGCTAGTTAAGAAGTTGACAGTGCCAGTCAGCACCTCAGCGAAGCTTATTGCGCCTAGAGTTGTTGGAGAAGTGAGGCCTCTTTGCCAGATCTTTTCTCAGGCTGCGCTTATCTCGGAGGTCAGGAGGGCAAGGAGACACCGGCACAGGATAGGATTCCATAGATATATGGAAATATGCTGGCAGATAGTTACTGGCCTCCTTGGGGTGCTAGAATGTCTTTGGTTCACCAGCCGGATCGTTAAGGCGCAGAATGGCCACCATGAACTGCACACCATTTTGGAAGAACGCTGCACAGATGGGTTGAAAGGCCTTGCGCCTACGACACACCTCCTGAGAGTAATCCGCAAAAAGTAACAGTTAACGGACATCTAATTGGAGAGATTTGGTGTTGCGAAATGATCGTAAGATAGCCACTTTATCTGAGTAATTGAGATAGGGGACAATGACAAGGCTAGGAGAATGACGGTCATTTGAAGGGGTTCCCAGGCGGTACGCTCTCTCCACTACACATGGTGCCATAATCCCCAATACTTGTGGTATGCGCATGTCGCCGAGCTTCTGTAGACAACCGGCATTGAAGGTTTCAGGGAGCCCTATGACCCTCAGATTGTTCTGGCGGGAACGGTTTTCAAGGTCATCCAATTTCTCCAGTATGTAATGCTGAGTTTGAGTGAATTGCTGGCCTTTTGCCTGTGTGGTCTGCTCCAGATCAGAGAGGTGTTTAATTTCAGACAGATGTTTAGCATGGTCCCCCATGCTAAACGGGCAGATACCTGCAGCTACTGCCCTATCCACTGCAGCTGTGATAGTTGGTGACAGAAGGGCAGCCACAGCCTGAGCCATTTTAGAGTTTTGGTCATCAGGGAAGGCAGGATCAGCATCCGCCAGCAGTGCTCCACCCATGGCCTCCTCCATCTCTGTGAGGCCAGCCATATTGGCTGTGAGCAGAGCCGGAGATGGAGGCTCTAAACGGGAGGCTGTAGTCACACTTGAGCCACTGTGAACCAGAAAGCAGTCCATAGTACGATCCCCTGGGGAGGTGAACGAAGGGACAGGAGAGCTGGCAAGCATCCACGGGCTGTGTAAATGGCATTGTAAGTGGGTATCGCGGGGAGCTGGATTTCACTCCTCCCGCATGTGGTGCCATAACCGGAAGTCAGAGTGGAGATTTTTGAGGAGGAGAGGATGGTCAACAGTCTCAAAGGCTGCAGAGAGGTCTAGTAGTATGAGTATAGAGTAGTGGCCATTGGTTTTAGCAGTTAGTAGATCATTAGTGAGTTTTAGTCTAGCAATACAAGACCATAAATAAACAACCCCAATGATTTCACAATTACCAAAATGGGGTAAATAAAGCACCCTTTCCTTGGGGAGTACAATACAGAAGATATCCTCTACAAACCTATACAAATTTGATTCTGACAAATTTAGATTTATTTTTCTAAAAGTTGTTGTATGCCAAATGGTTACTATAAAGGGCATGCGTCTAAAAGTGATTTGTGGTAAGGAATAAAATAAATTAAAAAATACAATAAAAGCTACAATATAATAATAATAATAATTTAATTGATGTAGTCCCACCCTCCTCCTTGGGTCTTTTATACACACCAGCCCTTTTTTTTTTTTTTAGGAGATCTCTATACCCCTAATTGGGTTGAATGCACAGCACTATGCTGAACGCTTTGTATCTTCCTTGCCCTCTTTACTCTGTTGTCTCTTTTATTTAATTTTTTCATTATTCTCATTATCAATACTGCTATAGATGTATCATACCTGTTATTTGTTCAATGCTTGCCGAATCAACTATACTTCCTACACCCTACGCCAATACCTCTGTATGCATCAGGACCTGGTTCATCTGCTGGTGGCACTGTGGTTCTCAGGGCTGATAGCTGCAGTTCCAGTGTTCACCAGCAGGTGTCTCCCAGAAGCCAGCAGGTTTCAGTGATTAGCTCCACCTGGTTTCAGCTGCTAGGTGGCTACATAAGGCTGCTCCACCTGGCACATGGTGCCTTAGTATTTTGGCTGCTCCTGCTTTGTACTCTGTCCTGCTGCTGCCTGACTGTAGCCATTTACTCTCGATCTTGCTCTTCCCGTTGCCCTGTATCCAGAATCCTGCTGCCTTGTTCCCAACCCAGTTTTGTTTTCCCCCATCCCATCTGCCCCCTGCTCTCCCCTGCCTTGTGTGTATCTCATGTGTACATTTGTGTATATTGTGTATATAGTTAGTTTGTTAGATTGCTGGTTAGACATTTTGTCATTTAGTTTTGATTTTCATGTGTTCTCATGTCTATTGCTGTTGGTGTGTGGTTATTGTTCACTGTAAATAAATCTAATTTTAAAGACATACTGTATACAGTGTGGTCCCAGTTTCTCTAGCTACAGTACATATATCTGGTTATTTCCTGTGCTGACTCCGGACTTAACACTGAGGCTCACTGACGACCAGATCAGCTACACCTGGGAACTGGTAGCCATTTGCTTTGAGTCAAGATACTTTGAGCAAAGCCTATTTGTCATGTGCAATTTGCAGTAGAAGATAACGTTTTTTGTTGCTTAATTTGGTGGGACGTCACTGATGAGGAACTGTTGGGAAGCATTCTGACAGCACATGCTTTAGTTGATGAGAGCAGATTCTCACTTAATAAAATACAGCCTTTGGTTCAGGTCTGTTCTGAATTGTTATTTCTGTTTTTCTCTCAGGGCAATGATGTTTTCACTCCTCCTTTTACTGTTTCATGCTGGATTTTTTGGGATGGCTACTGAAACATTGTACAGGTTCTTTTTTACAGCAGTATTCATACTATTTACAACAGGTGTTGTTAAATTGTATTACTGCTGTGCACTATTTAATTGAGGAATTTGAGCAAGGGAAAGACAAACTGACCTTAGTTCCGCCTCTACTACAAGCCTGGTCAGAGATCCAATCCCCAATGTTAGATGATTCACACAAAGTCAGATCTGCCGCTAAACATCAAGAATCTCTTCGATTGGTACCCTTAGCAACCACAGATACCACTGAGAGGTCTTTATCTCATGTAGATCAGTACTCTGCTATCAGTAACCACACTTCCTCTGCATGTAATCCATTGAAAGCTCCCCCTGCTGTACCTTTACCCATAGCAACCTCTCAGACCTCTTCCTTTACTTCTGTTATTCTTCCCTCTATGTTCCCCAATACTGTTACTACTTTTCCATCAGCAGTACACTCTGGTCAGCACCATGCAATTACTTGCAGGACTCCAGAATCTAAGCCAAAAAAGAAATGTAACTTTTCTCCTGCTCATGCAACTCTACTACTATCCATGCTGCCTGCTGGTGGTGTCCAGTCCTCCCCATGCTGCCTCCTGATGGGGTCCAACCTGCTTCCATGCTGCCTGATTATGGGGTCCAACCTGCTTCCATGTTGCCTGCTAATGGGGTCCAACCTGCTTCCATGTTGTCTGCTGATGGGGTCTAACCTGCTTCTATGCTGCCTGCTGATGGAGTTCAGCCTGTCTCTATGCTTGCCGATGGGGTTCAGCCTGCCTCGGTGCTCGTCAATGTGGTTCAGCCTGCCTCTATGCTTGTTGATGGAGTTCAGCATGCCTCTATGCTTGTCGATGGAGTTCAGTCTGCCTCTTTGCTTGCCGATGGGGTTCAGCCTGCCTTTATGCTTGCTGATGGGGCTCAGCTTACCTCTATGCTGGCCGATGGGGTTTAGCCTGCCTCTATGCTTGCTGATGGGCTTCAGTCTACCTCCGGTGTTCTGCTGTCTTCTGCCAAGCCTGCCTCTGGTGACCTGCCATCCTCTGCCAAGCCTGTCGCTGGTGACCTGCCGTCCTCTGCCAAGCTTGCCGTTAATGACCTGCCATCCTGTGCCAAACCTGCCTCTGGTGATCTGTTGTCCTCTGCCAAGCCTGGTGCTGGTGAAATGCCATCCTCTGCCAAGCCTGGCGCTAGTGACCTGCTGTCCTCTGCCAAGCCTACAACTGGTGACCTGCGGTCCTCTGCCAAGCCTGCTGCTGGTGACCTTCCATCCTCTGCTGAACCTAAAGCTGATGACCTGCCCTCCTCTGTCAAGCCTGCTGCTGAGGACCTGCCTTCCTTTGCCAAGCCTGCCATGGGTGACCTGCTGTCTTCTGACAAGCCTGCCCTGGGTGACCTGAGGTCTTCTGCAAAGCCTGACACTGGGGACCTGCTGATGGTGATCTATTGTCTGCTGCCCCACCTGCCTCTGACAACCTGCCGTGTGCCTCCATTGTTGCCTCTGGTAAAACATTGTCTTCTGCCAAGCCTGCTTATGGCCTGCTGCCCGCTGCCCAACCGGACTATGCTGATTTCTGGGCCGCTGTTGGTGTGTGGTTATTGTTCACTGTAAAAAAATCTCCCATTAAAGATATATATATATATATATATATATATATATATATATATATATATATATATATGTGCTGGTCCCAGTTTCTGTGTGTACATACAGTGCCTTGAAAAAGTATTCATACCCCTTGAAATTGTTCACATTTTGTCACATTACAACCAAAAACGTAAATGTATTTTATTGGGATTTTATGTGATAGACCAAAGTGGCATGTAATTGCTAAGTGGAAGGAAAATTATGAATGGTTTTAAATATTTTTACTAATAAATATGTGAAAAGTGTGGCATGCATTTGTATTCAGCCCCCCTGAGTCAACACTTTGTAGATCCACCTTTCACTGTAATTACAGCTGCAGGTCTTTTTGGGGATGTTCCTACTAGCTTTGCACATCTAGAGAGTGAAATTTTTGCCCATTCTTCTTTGCAAAATAGCTCAAGCTCTGTCAGATTGGATGGAGAGCATCTGTGAACAGCAATTTTCAAATCTTCCCACAGATTTTCAATTGGATTTAGGTCTGGACGTTGACTGGGCCATACTAACAACATGAATATGCTTTGATCTAAAACATTCCATTGTAGCTCTGGCTTTATGTTTAGGGTCGTTGTCCTGCTGGAAGGTGAACCTCCGCCCTAGTCTCAAGTCTTTTGCAGACTCTAACAGGTTTCCTTCTAAGATTGCCCTGCATTTGGCTCCATCCATCTTCCCATCAACTCTAACCAGCTTTCCTGTTCCTGCTGAAGAAAAGCATTGCCACAAAATGATGCTGCCACCACCATGTTTCATGGTGGGGATGGTGTGTTCAGGGTGATGTGCAGTGTTAGTTTTCCGCCTCACATAGCGTTTTGCTTTTAGGCCAAAAAGTACAATTTTGGGCTCATCTGACCAGATTACTTTCTTCCACATGTTTTTGCTGTGTTCCCCACATGGCTTCTCACAAACTGTAAATAGGACTTCTTATGGCTTTCTTTCAACAATGGCTTTATTCTTACCACTCTTCCATAAAGGCGAGATTTGTGGAGTGCATGTGTAATGCCGCGTACACACGACCGTTTTTAATGTCATTGAAAAAAACTGCATTTTTCTCGACGCGATTCTTCTGAAGCCTGCCTTGCCTACACACTATCGTGGAAAAAAATGCTTGAGTAAAGCGCGGTGACGTACAACACGTACAACGGCACTATAAAGGGGAAGTTCCATTCGGATGGCGCCACCCTTCATGTTAGTAAAGTTTGTTGAGCGACGATTCGCGCTTTTCAGTCTCGTGCTTTTCAGTCCGTGACGAATGTGCTAGCTCCATTACGAACGCTAGTTTTACCAGAACGAGCGCTCCGGTCTCATACTCGATTCTGAGCATGCGCATTTTTTTTCACGTCGTTAAAGCCCACACACGGCTGTTTTTCATGACGAGAAAAACGACGATGTAAAAAACGACGTGAAAAATTAGAGCATGTTCCAATTTTTTCATGCCCATTTTTCACGTCGTGAAAAATGCTCTGAAGCGCACACACGATTATTTTTAATGACCATTTTAAAAAATTTAATTTTTCTCATCATTAAAAACGGTCGTGTGTACACGGCATTATAGTTGTCCTGTAGTCAGATTCTCCCACCTGAGCTGTGGGTCTCTGAAGCTCCTCCAGAGTTACCATGGGCCTCTTGCCTGCTTCTCTGATTAATGCTCTCCTTGCCCGGGCCTGTCAGTTTAGGTGGATGGCCATGTCTTGATAGGTTTGCAGTTGTGCCATACGCTTTCCATTTTCAGATGATGGATTGAACAGTGCTCTGTGTGATGTTCAAAGCTTGGGATATGTTTTTATAACCCAACCCTGCTTTAAACTTCTCCACAACTTTATCCCTGACCTGTCTGGTGTGTTCCTTGGCCTTCGTGATGCTGTTTGTTCACTAAGGTTCGCTATCAAACCTATGAGGGTTTCACAGAACAGCTGTATTTATACTGAGATTAAATTACACATAGGTGGACTCTATTTAATAATTAGGTGAAGGCAATTGGTGTCACTAGATTTTAGTTAGGGGTAATGGAGTAAAGGGGGCTGAATACAAATGCACACCACACTTTTCAGATATATATTTGTTAAAAATTTTGAAAACCATTTATCATTTTCCTTCCACTTCACAATTATGTGCCATTTGTGTTGGTCTATCACATAAAATCCCAATAAAGAACATTTACATTTTTGGTTTTAACATGACAAATTTTGGAAACGTTCAAGGGGTATGAATACTCATGGCACTGTATATCAGGTCATCTCTTGTGCTGACTCCTGACAGTATGCCTCCAGCCTACACCTATTTCCCTTTTAAACAGGGATTGCATCATGAATACTGAGTGCTGGTATCCTGTGAAACAGGTGTGACCAAAAATGTGTGGACTTGCACAGAGAACACCAGGCAGAAATATGGTATAAAATAATGTGGTTTATTAAAGGATAAAACCAGTAAAACAACAATACAACACACATGCTCCAAGATTACTAAAACCCCAAGAACCTAAACCAGTAAAGACTAATGGGTGAGAGTGATCACAATAAATAAATTGAACCAGATAACCTAGCTAACAATCTACAAATGGCAGGCTAAGACTAAAGGAGTGGTCAGTATCAGAGCCAAGGTCATACATGGAAGATCAGGTAGAAGGAGCAGGGAACAAGCCAGGACAGGGAAAGGGTACATGGGAGCAGGAACAAGCTACTGAGTAAAGGGGGTCAGGATAAGGAACAGGAACAGGGTAGCAGGACCAGAGGCTCACAGATCAGAGGCACACGGCACAACACCAAGGAAAGATGGAGTAGCAAAGTAGGAACTAAATATGCTCCCAGCAGTCAGCGTCAGGTGATAACTAATTGCTAGGAACTGCTGGCTGCTGAGAGACACCCACTAATGGACACTGGAACTATAACCTATAGGTCTGGGAGCCACAGTGCCACCAGCAGGTGAACCTATTCCTGACAGGTTGACATAAAATGGTATTGTAATGTTCCTGGTTCCCATTTTCCTATTAAGCACTGTATTTTTGTGTCACATGCTTCATTTATCACGTATTTTTTTTAAACAAATTACTATTTGTAGATGTATATCTATATGATGTGTCTTATGTATGTTATCTTTACTGTATTTCAATAAAGAATTATAGTTAAAAAAATAATAAAAAAATAATAATGTGGCGCAGGTACATTGAGAGAAAAAGGAGAAAAAGATTCTGTTCCCACCCCACCAGGTACAGGTTTGCATCTGAAGGCAGAGGGACCCTGCAAACATGAATATATTTTAAATAAGCAAAAATGAAAATAATTGGAGCAAACAATTATTGTGATCATGCTGCTCAATGTTTCTTTCATTTAGAAAACATTTTACCATACTTATTTCCATGTGAAAATGACTATTATAATGATTCTGCGTCCAAACTTCCCCACATAGCTTTTTCTAGAAAAATAATATCCTGAAATATAACTAATTATATTAAATTATATTTAGTCTGGAGTGTCCCTAACAGATAATGATAGAGTTTATACATGTCTGTGCAAAAATATAGTCAATGTATATACTGATATTTTCAGTAAGGGGCCCATTCCCAAACAATTGGTCATCCTGATGGATCGGCAATATTTTTGTGCACCTTGGGCAGGGCACAGAAAGTAGAGGTAACTTGAAAATCCACTTTCAAAATGTGCCTATTTCCATAGAGATAATTTTCTTAGCTACACCAAAAATTTTCATACACAATTTCTGAAACTGAAATAGTGTCCATAACAACATTTCCACCTTTGTCAGATGGCTTGATGATTTTTTGTGTTCTATTTGCTAACAAATTCAAGGTTTCCCTCTGTCTAGTACAGGGTTTCTCAACCTGAGTTCCATGGAACCCAAGGGTTCCTCCAGAGGTTGCTAGGGGTTCCTTGAGCAATGAGCAATGTATGCTTTTCCCACTGACACCATTGATCTGTTTAGCTATCTATAAGGGGGTATCTCTTCCCAATGACCACAAATGTAAGGAGCATTCTTCCAACTGACAATTCCACTAACGTAAGAGTTTTAGACGTTTTTAGCACGTGTTCCCTGGGACTGGAAAGTTGTTTCAAGGGCAAAATGGGATTATTCCCCCACTGGGTTTTTTTTTTTTTTTTTGCAGCAAATGAATTAAATTAAAAAGTAATTTTAATTTAGTAAAATCTTTTTTACTGTATCAAAATAAAATTTTAATTCATGAATGAGTTTACAATATGAGCTCTGGTTACAGAAATAAATATAACATGTTCCATCATAACTGGCAAATATCACACAGTGTAGCAAGTTGTTGGAATTACATTACAAAATTGCCATCCACATGAATACCCCAACGCGTTTCGACCCCTGCAGTCGTTGTCTTCTTCAGGGTTTTTTTTTCCTAAGGAGATATATCAAAATCTCATAATACCAACACTTCATAATATGCTAAATTCTTTATACATAAAAATAGTATATTTACCGCACCAAAAATTGAATTTGAAAGATGTATCCTATAACCAGAGTTTTATTAAAAATAAATTAGATTCAATGATCCAGGAATCTCCATGTGCTGTCTCCACTTCCCCCAAGCAGATCTCAGCTCCAAAGGACTTACAAGGAGCCACACTCCTAGACCTCCAAGGAGATAAGGGATGGGCAGCGCCTGTGATGCATTTTCTAAATAATCTCAATGAGTAAATTCATGGAAAAGGTATGAAGAGTAATCATGTTATTTTTCAATACTGTTAGGTATACACCAGACCAGTTAGTCCCCATCCATAATAATTGATTTTAAAATTTGTAAAGATTCATTTTACCTCAACTTTAATTATAAAAATCACATACCGGTATGTTGCATATATATTAATATTTATTGTTAATTTAATATATTGTGTGTATTTTCTATGTCTAAAAGCCATGACGCTAACATGACATACTCTAATGTGTGTGTGAAAAAAACTAATTTAAATATGGGGTTAAAATATGAAATTGAAAGTGATATGTGATATTAGTGGGTGTGTTGAAGAGATGAGTTCCATATTAATGGGATGTTGAACAAAAAATGAATTGGTATAATAGGGTGTGATGAGTGTAGGTAAGTGTCGAAAAAAGAGAGAATTATACTATAGGTGAAATCACCAAATAAAAAAATTGAAAGACGTATGTTGTATAAATTCATGTAAACTCAAAATGTGAATGTGTGGGGTTGGCTTACAGAGATAGGGCTTACAGAGTTGGGGTACAAAGATGTGTCAACAGGGGGTTTTGGTGTACAGAGGAGAGCAGACGGGGGTTTTGGGGTGTGGAGGTGAGCAGAAAGGGGGTTTGCGGTATGGAGGTGAGCAGAGAGGGGGTTATTGGTGTAGAGTGGAGCAGAGAGGGGGGTTTTGAGGTACAGAGGTGAGCAGAGAGAGGGGTTTGGGGTACAGAAGTGAGCCGGAAAGAGGGGTTTGGGGTGCTGAGGTGAGCAGAAAGGGGGGTTGAAGTGCAGAGGTCAGCAAAAGGGTTTTGGGGTGCAGAGGTTAGCAGAGAGGGTAACGTGTGATGTGATTTTGAAGCCTATTCATTTGAATGCAAGAGTGCTCTGACTGGAACAAGGTTGAGAAACACTGTCCTAGAATGACAACACTCACTCACTGTAGTTTATCCATGGAGAAGTAGCATTGTCCCCCTTGGACAGGACCATCCTTTTCTCCTCATCTCAATACCATAAGTGGGAGGTGCTCTGCATATAAAAGACGAGGTGGTGGGTCTCTTTGGAGGGTCTAGAACATTTTTGGCGATTCTGTTTCTTATTCCGGGGGCTCTATTATAAATGAATATAGTTTTTTTGGGGAGTACTTTATTCAAACTATTATCTTTTAATAAAATTGGCAAGTGTTTTACGTATAATCTTTTCAACACACCTATATAAAAGCCATCTCCATAGATTTATTATTTTTTGGTTTTTGTTTTAGAAATTCATTTCTGTCAATCTTACCAACCTCTTCTACTATTTTCAATAGATGTTTCTTTTGATAGCCTTTTTCACAAAATCTATCTATACGTCTTTCTGATTATTAATAATAATCCATGTTTTCTTTTTACTCTTATGAACTGTCCTTTAGGAATGGCTCCAATCCACTTTGGGTGGTGACAACTAGTGGACACATAGCCATTTCTGTCAACATCCTTAAAGTAGGTGCGTGTTTATACTTGATTACCCTTCTTGTATAACTCCAAGTCTAAAAACTGAATAGTGTCTATATTCCAGTTGGCTGTTAGTTTTATATCATATATATTACTGTTTAAAAATAACAAAAACTCTTTCAACCTATTCTCAGATCCTCTCCATATCAACAAGATGTCATCTATAAATCTTCAATAACATCTTAGTTCGGGCCAAACACTTGGGAAGACATCTTCTTCCTCCCATTTGTTAAAAAAAAAATTGCTATGCTGGGTGCATACCTTGCTGCCATGGCTACACCTTTTATTTGAATAAAGTACTCCCCCTGATGCCAAAAAGAATTATTGGCCATGTTCAATGCTTCCACTAAAAAATGTATTTGCTCCTGTTTAATATCCGTATATTTATAAAAAGCCCATTTAGCTGCATTTAACGCATCAGTTTGTTTAATATTAGTATACAACGATTCCACCTCTATTGTAACCAATAGCATGGAATCATCTACTTCTTGTTCTTGCAGTAAAGAAACAATATCACGGCTATCTCTTATGAAGGCCTTCCCCTTTACTGCTATTGGCTGAAGGTAGGTGTCTAGATACTCACCTAAGCGGGAATATAATGAATCAATCCAGCTAAGGATGGGTCTCCCTGGTGGTTTCTCCCTATTTTTGTGCATTTTGGGTAGCTGATAAACATTGGAGAGGAAGTGATCTCCGCAAACAAATTTTTACAGAACGAAACCTGATGGATACATGAGATGGGACCTCTGTGTCCATCAGAGAGAGATTTTTACCGCTCCAGGTGGATACACTCCAACAATCCGTAATGACAGGACTACCGTGGGTGCCAGCAATGCACGTAGCATATAAAGAGGAAAAAATAAAAAATATGGACAGCCGCACTCCAAAAAACCTTTGACGGTCGCCTTTATTGTAAAAAGATGGAAAATTACACCAAAATTCATCACAGCATAGCCAGGGTAACTGCTTACATGTTTCACACTGAAGGTCAGTGCTTAATCATATGATTAAGCACTGACCTTCAGTGTGAAACATGTAAGCAGTTACCCTGGCTATGCTGTGATGAATTTTGGTGTAACTTTCCATCTTTTTACAATAAAAGGCGACCGTCAAAGGTTTTTTGGAGTGCGGCTGTCCATATTTTTTATTTTTTCCTCTTTATCTGTGTCCATCAGGCTTGAATATAGATATTGATCTAAATTGCTACATCTCTAATTAATAATTTATTTGTGCCCTTCCCAAAGTTTGAACTCTGTCACCCATTGGGGATTGCTAATTTAATACTAAATAATCCCTCCCCCTATAATATTTCTTTAAATATTGATTGATGTAGTCTTAATTGTAAATTGGCTTTTTGAACACTGATAGATATTATATCTTCAATTTATGGTTGCAATTTGACCTATGCCCACTAGATGGTATTAGAGGTAGTATACAGCCGATGATTTTGTCCAATAAAGGCTTAACACTATATTTTTAATCGTTTACATATATATATATATATATATATATAAATATATATATATATATTAAAGTTGTTATATTGTTCAATTGTCAATTGTTAAATATTAGTTTGATTGACTGAATTCAGTTTTGAGTAATCAGTGATATGCCATTTGCATGGTTTGTTCTAGACATATAAGTATACATAGTTGTTGATTCAATATTATTAACTAAGTTTTAATATATTTTTAGCAAATTTTCATGCATGAATTTGTGAAAGTGGGACACCAATATGTACAGCAGTGTTCTAAACTTATTTAATTAGAAATACATTGATTCCTGGAAATTTTTGGATCAATTTGCTATTGACATCTTCTTAGCCAATGATAATAAACGGTGGGATATATAAAGCTTCAAGAAAATGGTGGCGGGCAAGCTTCCTGATGACGTGTTTAACATACATAGAGACTGCACATCCGCCCTTTACTGGCGTCACACCCGGTTCTTTGGTTCCCATCTCCTGTGCTTGCGAATGCACGCCACAGCTTGGTGGAATGGCGAGCACATTTACCCAAAGCTGTACATGTTGGTGCTGAATTATAGAACTTTCAAATGTAAGTGCGCATTGTTTTATTTACCTGCTTTTATCTATCTGCAATAAACATATTGCGCTATGATCTCCATATGTTTCTCCCGAGCTTTTATGTTTGACTATTGCCTAAGAGACACATTGTGACTTAGAGTTATTGCTTCCATATATGTGACTGGTTGAAAGAAACCCAATATTGCTACAAGGCTTATTTACTTTAAAGTTCTGGTGAGTTTGCATTTTGTAAGCACGATTTGTGGTGGAGCACTATCTAAAGGATATAATTTGTTCCTGCACTTTCCTTTGGATCACGGTGATTGGACTTTTTCTGTGAAGCTATATTGAGGAATTTTGTTTGGACTATTTTTTATACACATTTTTTATGGATTGAATATGAATTCTATTATTATATATTTTTATTTAAACCTATATTGTTTGGATGGCTTTGGCGCAGACTGCCTTTTTCTGTAGGAATAGCATTTCCCTTGCATACATTCAGGTTTTGTATTCACGTACACAACTGTGTTTAGTTGGATGACATGCAATATAAAAAGATGTACATAAGTATATTATCTTTTCCTGAGGGTTAATTTCCTTTTTCCTGGCACGGTAATGATGTCATTTGTATTTAAACTAGCTTTTGTACCATCCTGTATTGTTTTTTTCAACATGAATTAAATAAACTGTATCCTTTTACAGAAATTATGTGTTACTTCATAGTGTACTGTAACTTTAAAGTCTGATGCGTATTGTAGAGTAACAAGTACGTTTTTGTTTCTCTAATTGGGGAGTTGGACAACCTTTTACATTTTGTTTCCATTGATAAAAGTTATATTGTCATGGATAATGGTGAATGAAAATCTGACGGCCATTTTGAATGATAAAATACCTATAATTCAGGTGAACAATCAATATTGGGTCTTGGTGCATCTCTTGTCACTTCTTCTTTTTTTACATTTCTCCCCTCTGCTCACGTGCCTTTTCTTCGCTTCCCACTTTCTCCTTATTATGTTGAGTTTGCTAAGTAATGCCTAATTTAGAAAACATGCAACATGTGACTTCCATTAAGGAAGGCCTGGTGTTTCCTGGTAAGGAAAATGTCACGTACCTGGTAGAAGAGCCTGACACGATGAGGAAGTCCTCTCTTACACCTCTGACTCAGGGCCCCTGATAGAGCAGACAGGTGGTACAGGAGTACAGAGTGGCACGGGTGCCTATTGGTCTTGCTAGCAGCAGGGCTGGACAGACATTTGGATCAAGCAGAAGAAGACCATCAGTAGACCACAGTGGAACAGGAGTGTCGGATGAACACCAGTGACCAGGAGACAGGAGCAGGCTGGCATTGGCAACAGCAGACAGGCGGTGAGCAGGCCCCAGAGGAATATAGTCAGAGGCTCGCAGCAAGCAAGCAGGGGAAGACCGTCAGTAGACCACAGTGGAGCAGGAGACAGGTGCAGGCTGTCACTGGCAACAGCAGGTGAGCATGTGCCAAAGGAATATAGGTAGAGGCTCGCAGCAGACAGTCCAGCAGTGATAAGGACAGAGTCAGACGAACCAAGTCATACACCGACAGACGGATCAGGTGCAGAAGCGTAAGCAGGAGTGAAGTCAGGATACATGCCGAGTCAGTAAGAGATCAGTGGAGCAGCAGCAAGGGGCACAGACAGAAGTGAGGCCAGAGGGAGGCCAGGGTCAGTGTAGGTGGAGTTCAGGAGTAGTCAAGACAAGCCAGGTCGTTAACAGTAGCCAGATGCAGAGTAACAGGTTGTAGGTATACATGGGAACGCTGTAGACAAGAAAGCACTAAAGCATTGCACAGACCCAGTTCAAATAGCCAGCTTGGCGCGAATGCGAGCAACAGATGCACGCATGAGCAACAGATGTATGTATGTGAAAAACAGATGCGTGCACAGGAGCAACGAATGTGCTCGAGCACGTGCGGATTTCCTACGTGCATGTAAAGGAACATAAATTAACCTGTGCCTATGACAAGATGCTGTCCAGAAGAGCCATCTTGTCTGCTGGCATGACCTTCCATACATAGATCTTTCCACACAAGAATATTTGTTATTAACAATGACAAATCGTACCTTGACAATTGATTATAATGTGAATTTTACTGAACTGTTCATGCTTTATTGTTATTATGTATTTTCTTTTTTTTAATAAAACCTGATGACAATAAAAACTGTTGTAAAAGCAATCAACTGCTAAAAGTGCTTAAAAAAACTGAGGATTTAATATCACTGTAGGTCTCCAAGTGTGTAAGCTTGTCCAGAAACTGTGTTTCCTGTGGATGTAGCAGCTAATCCATAATAAACACAATATTCTTTTTTTTGGTTTTGTTTACAAACGGTTAAACACAATATTCTAATGTGAACAACCAAACATTTTTAAATATTTCACAATGACAAAATTCAACTCAGCAGATGGTGCTGTTTCCTTGCACTCTTGGTAATACAGGAAGCATGTGTTCAATGTGTAAGTTATTCTTATTCGTGTTATATCTTTCTGATTCATCTGCTCTAACTTTATTTAGCTCTGTTAGGGTATTCATTTCTACTGCTACTTTTCAAAGAGTCCTAACAAGACAGGATGTTGAGATTCTCATAGGACTAGTGTACTAATGGCAGTTCTATGTTTAAATGTCAGTCAATATAAATTATAACTCCAGCAAGGATATACTTACACCCTTGCCAGTTATGAGTCCCTACAGACTAACATAGGAATATTGTGTTAGAGCATTTAACTTGACAGCAACAATGTCATGTTAATGGCATCTGTGCATTTGTTGGAGAACATCTTGTCTCATTCCTAAACCCTTGACTCCGGCGCAATTTCAATTTCAATTTCCACTGTACAAATGCAATTTTTATCTTGACTTCAGCTTGTGCTTTATAGCTTATAGGTTGTAAATACAACTATGTAAAATATGTTTCATGTAATAATTTAGCAATACCAATTTACCAAGTACTTTTACACAAACTTTGCTGGATTGATGGTGTAGCTGGTATTTGAATTTGGGGGAAGCATCTGGGTGGTAGTATAACCCAGATGCACTGATTGCTAGGGGATCTGAGGCCCTTTTATGGTTCTTGGAGGACTCTGGTGGTGTGAGGTTCCCTGGGCCTATAGGTGGCGTTGTTGCCGGGGGCCGGAGGTGAACTCACACCGCAGGACTGTGCCTTTTTGTCCTCCCCTGGAGCTGGTACAGCGGCGCGGGGAACCCGCTGTGACGCAAAGGGAGAGGAGATAAAAGGGCCGGACGCCCTTACCACGGGGTTCAGAGTGCAGAGTCGGAGGACGTGGCCGCACCCAGGCACCTTCAGCTTGGGTGCTGGTGTCCCGGTGTTCCGGGCCCAGGTGCCTTTGACCTGGCTGGAGCGGAGATGGAGTCCATCTCAGGCACCTTTAGCCTGGGGTGAGGTACTATGGCGGATGCCTGGGGCTCAGTTCCTTCGACTGAGTTCCGCGAGGGTGGAGGAATCCGAGGGGGCCCTAACTCCTTGGGTGCCCGTTGTCTGAGTTTGTGAGGTCTGGTGTGCAGAACTTCTCTGGAGAGTCCGGCGCAGCATCGCTGGTGACAGAGAGGCCTCCGGTATCTCCCTTGGACGGATATCCTTCCCCTGACAGGGGCCGTGCTAGCGAAGGTAATTCACGTTCTATTTCACATAGTCAGTGGCAGTGACTATTCGCCACTGGTGATACCACAGTGGTTGGCAAGAGAAGGGAAAGGATTGTGCCTCGACCTATTCCCATTAAGACTAAGTTGTTGCAAAAGAATCCAACTTAACTGTGCTGTGTGTTTATTCGCTGAGAAGAATAAAACTGTGTTGGACCTATTCACTGTGTGGAACTCTGGTTACTAGGAGCAAAGGAGTCAGGGACGAAGGACAGGACTTGACTCTAGGACACCTACACAAAGCCCGATCTTTCTGGCCTTCACCTCTTCACTATGGAGGACATGGGCCGTGGTGTATCTCATCCCTCCCCCCAGCACTAACACCCCTAGACAAAGAAAGACAAGCCGAGAATGAGAAGGGGTGAGAGGGCTGAGGTCGCTACAATGGGCATTTTAAATACTTTTTCATGGCACTTGGCTGTTGAGAAGGTGTATTTTCACTTATAATGCACATTACTCTCTAAAGAAATCAGAATACATTATTAATATTTTTATTACAATACATATAGTATCACCATATTTTATAGTTCCTTGCAATACCGCATACATGTGATAAATAGAAGGATCTGTAGTGTTTATTAGAGCATACTGTAAATTAAGTCACTAACAGGAAATACAAATGGCAGTTACCCCATCAACATATTAAAATCACTTGCCATGAATGAGCCGCTGGCATATTGCATAGCAAAATCTACCAAGTAAAATAGAAACACTCGGTGAAAAAACAAGATTTATCCTGAGATGCCAAAGCTGGCATTGTAACATTGATTTGGTGACCAATATGTGTCTAAATACTCATGGGCACCTTCTTCCATGTGTTCATCCTACCCACATTCATTCTTTTAGATCAGGGGAGTCCAAACTTTTTTGAAAGAGGGCCAGATATGATTAAGTGAATGTGCGTGAGGTACGACCATTTTGCCTGACATTCTTTGAACCATTGAAATTCGGTCTAATGCCGCGTACACACGATCGGAAATTCCGACAACAAAACCGTGGATTTTTTTCCGACGGAATGTTGGCTCAAACTTGTGTTGCATACACATGGTCACACAAAGCTTGTCGGAAATTACGAACGTCAAGAACGCGGTGACATACAAGACGTACGACGAGCCGAGATCAATAGGCAGTTCGGCTCTTCTGCTTGATTCTGTGCATGCGTGTTTTTGAATCGGAATTGCAAACAGACGATCGGAATTTTCTTTTTGGAAATTTTTTGTGGTCGGAAATTCTGACAGCAAATGTCCGATGGAGCCTACACACGGTCGGAATTTTCGTCAAAAAGCTCACATCGGACATTTGTTATCAGAATTTACGATCGTGTGTACGCGGCATTAGTGTGTTCATTCGAGCACTAATACACTGCCCAACAAGAATTCTCTTGCCTTTGTGGCTGTGTGTGGTGAAGAGACAAGCTCGGGCGTGTTATTTGGATATACCGCATTTATCGTCGTATAACACACACCTTCACTTTAAGAGGGAAGTTTCAGGTAAAAAACATACATTTTAAATAAAGAACTGTGAAGCAAAATAAGGGTCAGTGCCCATGAATGCAGTCTAATCAGTGCCCATCTGCAGCCCCACTACTGCCATGAATGCAGACCCACCGTTGCCATAAATGCAGACCCACCATTGCCATGAATGTAGACCCACCGTTGCTATGAATGCAGACCCACCATTGCCATGAAAGCAGACCCACCGTTGCCATGAAAGCAGACCCACCGTTGCCATGAATGCAGACCCACCGTTGCCATGAATGCAGCCCCACCGTTGCCATGAATGCAGCCCCACCATTGCCTGGAAAGCAGAACCACCGTTGCCATGAATGCAGGCCCACCATTGCCATGAATGCAAACCCACCATTGCCATGAATGCAGCCCCACTGTTGCCATTAAAGCAGACCCACCATTGCCATTAATGCAGACCCACCTTTGCCATGAATGCAGACCCACCGTTGCCATGAATGCAGACCCACCGTTGCCATGAATGCAGACCCACCGTTGCCAAAAATTCAGCCCCAACATTGCCATGAATGTAGCCTTACCATTGCCAGGAATGCAGCACCCCCATTGCCAGGAATGCAGCACCCCCACTGCCATGAATGCAGACTCACCATTGCCATCAGTGCAATCTGATTGATGCCCATCTGCAAACTCGGAGGGGACAGGGAGGGGGCGGGACGAGCGCCAACAGATTACATACAGCAGAATCTGTTTTCTCTGCGGCTTCTTTAATACAAAGTCCCGCCTCCTACGATGGACAGAATAGTTGTCCAATGGCAGTGCAGGAGATGGGACTTCCTATTACAGAGGCTGCTGTGCAAACAGGAAATTCACCTGTATGTACGGCACTTGTCCTGCCTCCTCCCTGTCCCCTCCAAGGCAGCCAGCATGTATATCTTTTGTGGCCCCCGCCGCTCTGGGATTCGTTTGGGCCACAAAAGATATACATGTCCAAATTACCAGGCGGGCTGTTCGAAACCGGAACGAGGGCCGCGATTGGCCTGCGGGCCGGACTTTGGACATGCCTGATTTAGATAATACTTTATTTACTTTTTAAGTAATGTCCCTCAACAAAACAGAATGTCAATAGACTAAAGCTTTGAAACTTCACCAGTCATTGCTATGATATGTCGCTAGTCGCGTCTTATCTTTCCATGGCTTTTTCTTTCACCATGTTGCATGCTTACAATCTATTCAATAAGGCATTTTCTGATTAAAAAAAACTTTGAGACTAAGGTGCAGGTAAAAGGAAGTATTTTTCCCAGGAATTTGGTCTAACTAACAACTTAGAAGGTAGATAGCGTAATGTTTTATTTTTATTTTTTATTCACTTAATGGATTTAGCTACAAGTGTCCAGAGGTGACCAGAAGAGGAAAACAAAATAAAAGTGTAGCTATGGTCAAAAATTTAAATCATATATTCATTTCCACATCGTATTTCAATTATTTATAGTCTACTGTTAACCACTTAACGACCGCCCACTGTAAATATACGTTGGCAGAATGGCACCGACAGGCAGAATCACGTATATGTACGTGACTGCCTTTGTATAGTTGGGGGGTCCGATCGGACTCCCCTTCTTTACAGTGAGTGGCCGTTATTCCTTTGGGAGCGATCAGGGATGAGGGGACAGCCGTTCGATTCCGGCCACCCCCTCTCGATCGCTTCCCAGCGAATCGAATCATTCCCCTGCCTGTGTAATGTAAACACAGGCAGAGGAAGTGATGTCATCTCTCCTGCGGCGCTCACATATACCGAGCGCCGTACAGGAGAAGATGCAGGTTAGTGCACAAAACACTACACTGACACCAGGACACATAGGCACATAAATCGCCCCCCCCCAGGCCCCCCCAGACACCCCAGATCATCCCCCAGATCAGCCCTCAGTCATGGTGTCACTGATTGCAGTGACCATTTATTTACTGATCACTGCAATCAGTGACACTTGTGACTGTAAAAGTGTCACTAAAGTTAGTTTTAGGTCCAGTGTAGCCCCCTAACCCCCCCTAATAAAGTTTTAACCCCCTGATCACCCCCAGTGTTGCCAACCGTACGTAGATTTACGTACAGCCCGCGATTTAACCCCTTTTTCGGGCTGTACGTAAAAGTCCGTTTATGGGCACCGGCGCCCATAAAAAAGATGGCCGCGAGCCGGCCATACAACTGCGCATGCGCCGTTCCGAATGCGCCGGCCGAGCGCATTCGGAACTCGGCCGAGCGGCGGCGGCGCACACGCAGTAACGTGATGGCGCCGCTGGCGCCATTTTTGAAAAGGCCACAGTGGCTGGCGGCAGTGGCGGGACACCTGCAGTGAGTGCATGCCATGCACTCATCATAGGTGGTCTGTGGAGGACTCGGAGCACTGACAGGGCCCAGCCAGGAGTGAGGAGGACGGACTCAAGGTCAGTGAAACAGGGGGGGATACAAGGGGACAGCGTCATCAGTGTGCTGTATCCTCCTCTGGTTCCTGTGTCCCTTTCACCTCTTCACAGGTCAGGGCAGCACAGTGCTGCCCTGACCTGTGGAGTGGTGAAAGGGGCACAGGAGGAGGACACAGCACACAGATGATGTGCAGAAGTAATATGGTGGTGTCCGCAGCCTCTGTTCCCCTCCTGTAGTGTGTCCGCAGCCTCTGTCCCCCTCCTGTAGTGTGTCCGCAGCCTCTGTCCCCCCTCCTGTAGTATGTCCGCAGCCTCTGTCCCCCTCCTGTAGTATGTCCGCAGCCTCTGTCCCCCTCCTGTAGTATGTCCGCAGCCTCTGTCCCCCTCCTGTAGTATGTCCGCAGCCTCTGTCCCCCTCCTGTAGTATGTCCACAGCCTCTGTCCCCCCTCCTGTAGTATGTCCGCAGCCTCTGTCCCCCTCCTGTAGTATGTCCGCAGCCTCTGTCCCCCTCCTGTAGTATGTCCGCAGCCTCTGTTCCCCTCCTGTAGTATGTCCGCAGCCTCTGTCCCCCTCCTGTAGTATGTCCGCAGCCTCTGTCCCCCCTCCTGTAGTATGTCCGCAGCCTCTGTCCCCCTCCTGTAGTATGTCCGCAGCCTCTGTCCCCCTCCTGTAGTATGTCCGCAGCCTCTGTCCCCCTCCTGTAGTATGTCCGCAGCCTCTGTCCCCCCTCCTGTAGTATGTCCGCAGCCTCTGTCCCCCTCCTGTAGTATGTCCGCAGCCTCTGTCCCCCTCCTGTAGTATGTCCGCAGCCTCTGTTCCCCTCCTGTAGTATGTCCGCAGCCTCTGTCCCCCTCCTGTAGTATGTCCGCAGCCTCTGTCCACCTCCTGTAGTATGTCCGCAGCCTCTGTCCCCCTCCTGTAGTATGTCCGCAGCCTCTGTCCACCTCCTGTAGTATGTCTGCAGCCTCTGTCCCCCTCCTGTAGTATGTCTGCAGCCTCTGTCCCCCTCCCTGTAGTGTGTCCGCAGCCTCTGTCCCCCTCCTGTAGTATGTCCGCTGTCTCTGTCCACCTCCTGTAGTATGTCCGCAGCCTCTGTCCCCCTCCTGTAGTATGTCCGCTGTCTCTGTCCACCTCCTGTAGTATGTCCGCAGCCTCTGTCCCCCTCCTGTAGTATGTCCGCAGCCTCTGTCCCCCTCCTGTAGTATGTCTGCAGCCTCTGTCCACCTCCTGTAATGGGTCCGCAGCCTCTGTCCCCCTCCTGTAGTATGTCTGCAGCCTCTGTCCCCCTCCTGTAGTATGTCTGCAGCCTCTGTCCCCCTCCTGTAGTATGTCTGCAGCCTCTGTCCACCTCCTGTAATGGGTCTGCAGCCTCTGTCCACCTCCTGTAATGGGTCCGCAGCCTCTGTCCCCCTCCTGTAGTGTGTCCGCAGCCTCTGTCCCCCTCCTGTAGTGTGTCCGCAGCCTCTGTCCACCTCCTGTAGTGGGTCCATAGCCTCTGTCCCCCTCCTGTAGTATGTCCGCAGTCTCTGTCCAGTGTCCACCTCCTGTAGTATGTCCGCAGCCTCTGACCATCTCTTGTCTTTTATCATGTCTACAGTCTCTGAGGGGATCCTAGAAAGAAGTCAAGAGTGGAAGTGCCGCCGGGATGGGGGTTACGGCCCGGGAAGAAACAGATGTGTGGACTGGGGAGAGGAGATCAGAGCCACCAAGCTGGAGCCGTCTGACTGAGCCCCACACTGTGCACCTGAGAGGAGGTAAGTGACAGTGCCGCCAGGCCATTCTAAGGGGGGGGGGGTCACTGATGTAAGCAGGTGAATGAATACAATAATGTAAGGGGGCACTGATATAAAGGTTTCCCCCTTATATTAATACCCCCCCCCTTACCTTAGTGTATTCACTCTGCGGAAGGTGAATACACTAAGGTAAGAGCCCCCCTCCACATCTGGGTTCCCCCTTACATCATGATCTGCAGCGTTCCCCTTTACATAAGAGTTCCCTTGCACTGTAAGGGGGCATCCTGCAGACTCTGATGTAAGAGGGAACTCTGTGCTGGCCGGGTTATAGTAACCTGACCTTCATGTAAATTGAGAAAAATGTTTTTTTACTTTTGTTTAACTTAAACACATTGATAAATAGCATTAGCTGTGTGTTTATAGTTCAAATATTGATATTTGCACTGTTTAGCACTAAAAACAGTGATTGTAGGTACTTTTTTGCAG